>JAOVFP010000006.1:0-1286255 GCA_025738555.1 Cyathus striatus | reverse complement strand
CTGGGACGCCACTGAGACCCTGGCGGCGCGAACAAATATGACGAACTAAATGCAACGTGTTCGCAACGTTAAAACTTAAATAACATTGCACATTTTGTATGTATATTAAGATCAGCGCCGCCTACTCATCAGCAAGATGGCCAAAGTCCCAAAGTCAGGGAACACGCTCGAGCCTCCCGAGTTATTTATGTAATAAACTATGGTCAACATGTTTTTTAACACTGCAAAGGGGGTGAAAGTGTGTCGTAGAACACTGCATGTACATAACAGTTCTATTCCACAAGAGCCAGTAGATTACAATAATGTTTTTGATTGAACTAAATTACACGCTGAATAATTTATAATTGCTAATAATAATTGACATCTGACTACTTGTAAGCTGTGCCAGACTTTGTGATTTTGGCGGCAGGTCCAGAGGGAGCTTTGGCAAGGAATATGACACGACTTCGTGACTTCGGACTTTGCGAACTTTGCAGACTTTGAAAAGTCCGTAAAGTCATGGCAAAGTCGTCCAAAGTAAAAGTCTAAACTCAGGCTGATGTAGATTCGAGTTTCTTGCAAGTTTCTTGCCTTGATTAAGAGGCTGCTAACTGAAACAAGAGTTACGAGACGGTTCTAAGAGGGTTGGTCTGGAAAGGATGTTACGAAAGGATTGAGCGATTCTTGAAACCATAAAAGTCATCTATGTTTCAGCAATAGTGAAAGTTGAGTGCGATGGAAACTTGAAAGCTAAGGTTGAATTCGAAGGACGCCGCGCAACCGCGACAAGGACGACGGTTTTTAGGGCCGGCACATACGCGAGAGACTCCGTGTTCAACATATGTAGCGCCAAGTACTGTATATAGCAGTACACCTGCACTGGTACACGACACACCGTCACATATAAAGGGTAGTTTGTTCTACCAACAATAATTCATCGCACCCCAGTCAAACCCTACCTACTTGAAAGTTACAATAACCAGCTATACATATGCCCAAATGCCCCCTTCCGTTTAAATCCTCGATAAGTATGTCTACTATTGGCCTACTAGCATGATTTATTGCTGCCGCAATCTGGCCGCAATGGTGCTCTATTCATAGCTTGCAGCGTCATCTCGTTTCCAGACAAACACCACGTAGTCTTTCCTCCTCTTTCATCGCAAGGTTTTTTTCTTATGGCCAGCGACGCAGAAATGGACCGTGCTGCTGAAGGGGTGCTGTGAGTAACTCATATCACAATCCCCATATATTGTTAACGGATTCGCTTGCAGAGCTCTAATACCAATAGTCTTCAGCCTTTAGTAGGTCCTTGTTAAATAAGATAGCATGACACTGAAAATTTAAAACACGACAGCATCTTGCATTGCTTGGTTGGAATCTTGAATGACCGTCAACGCATTCCCCATGAACAGTTTTCGTTCCAAACAAAGTTAGGAGGGGCGCTTCTACTCTGCTTTTTGTCCATCCTACAGTTTGCGGGTATCTACATTGCCCTTAAGGACACAGACTTCAGCATCCTGTGGATGCGTCACGCTTTCAGCTTGAAATTTCAAATTTCTATCAGGATTATTGACGCAGTTGCCATGCTAGTCGGCGGAATGATCTGTGTGCATGGCGCACTATGCATTTTTCAGGACCATCGAAGCTCTCCAGCCACCGTCGACGGAACCGCTAAAATATTACCAGTATACCCTGCTCAAGATTTCGCTGCCGAGGACAAATGGAACCTAGTCAATACATTCCATTAAATGCATTGCAGTGTTATTTTCGATCCTCTTTTCTCGATATGGAATCCTCTTGAAGCATGCTTAAATGCACGTTTGTTGCTGTTCTTGTTGTTTCGAACGTGTCAATGACCTTCCTTATTTATACTATCTCTGTAAAGGGTTGTGCATTGACTACCTTTTTAAAACTTCCCGTGGCTGTAATTGGTTCTATTTTTGGTAACAAATTTGACCATCTGTTGCCTTAGGAGCCGTCATTCCTCCCTTCAATTCCTTGGGTTTCTTCCCCGTATTCAAACCATGTCCCGAATATGTTCTATTCCTAAGCCTTGTGCGAGGCTTAGAAGCCGGCGAGGCGTCAGGTACTCAAAGCGCCATTACTTATCTGTACAAAACGTATAAATCAACTCAGCTTTAAACAATGACATTTGATAGATTTTTTAGAGTTAGGCAATACCAGCACCGTTGACTATCAAAATACATTACTGACAGTGACGCTCATAGCTCAGAACTGCTGCTATGCTTCTTTTTATGCACTCACCCATGGGATGAAGGCTTTTCGCGTCCAGAGTTTGCTGAGTCGATTACACTGCCTCGTCTGCGACTATAGAAGGATCAACAGTCTGACTGTACAGCACAAGTACAGCACTACTATTTTTTGGAACAGATGATGCCATGTCCACAGCGAAGTACTTATCTTCAGCATCATAGAAACCGCTTCATTCCTTCACTCACCTAAGGTAGTAATTATATTGCTGTGCGAGATGCACACCTGTCGTCTGACTACGGGAGATTATTGGTGTGTATGATTTATACCTTTGACATGGCCGCAATCCTGGAGTGCCAGTGAGTATCCAAGATAAATTGGTCCTTATTTAGACTAATTTAGTCGTTCTGTAATTAGGTTTCTTCACTCTGCCAGGATGCCATTCAAGTTCACAGAGCTATTGTCAGTATCGTAACAATCTTAAGTCTCCTTCAGAGATGCTGATTCGAGTAACGAGCTAACCACTCTAAATATCATAGCTGGTTTCCTGGCATACCACTTCATGTTAACTAAACCAGAGCGCATTAATGTACCGCATCCTTACCCGATCTTTGGTCGAAAGAAGATTGTACTTTATCTTGTTGCTGCAGTTCTTTTCGTCGAGGATTTGTATGCGACGGCGGTGTTTGCAGACAGCACAAATCAAGCTTACCACCCAGTAAGCGGAATCGACTGGAATAGATTATAGAGCCTTCGAATTCACGGATGCTATCGTCGTTGCGATCCTTAATATTGGCCTTTTGACATGATTAAGGAGCTAAGCTGGAAAACGAATTTCTTGGGCAAGGGCGCGATGCCATGTTAGTGGAAGAAAGCATTGCTAGTGATAAAGAAGATTATGGCTTAGAAGGGGCGCAGCCTCAGAAAAAGTGGTATAACTACTTGGGTAGGTCAGAGCAACAGCTGTAGTAAATGGCATAGCTTCCATTGAGCCAACTTTGAGCTTCCTGATTTGCGGGTCGCACTGTCGCACAGCCTGCATACAGCATTTCTATTTTTGGGTTTAAGTTATTATTTATATATAGTACAGACTCCAGAGAGCCAGCTTCATAGCGGGCGGAAATTTCTTCCCCTTTATTTCGTTACACCCGACTCGACATTCAGAATATCTTGCAAATATCTTGCCTCCGCAGATTCTATGATGTTTTCCGGCCCAACAGAAATTATTATGTCAACCGTGTTGGCAACAGCATCCCTTGCGTGAGTTACACACAGTCCGACTTTAACAGATTCTGATAAAGAACAAGAACAGAATGGCCACTCATATGTTCAGGATGAATAAGGAACATGGATTAGACACACCAACATTATCCCCCTTTGAAATAAGCTCAAGAAGATCATTCATATCGTGGATGATCACCATCATCTTTCTGTATCTCTACAATGCCTATATTCGACTGGAGGACGTTGATTTCGCCAGTCTCTACCTCCAACCTACACTCAACTGCGAAATAGCGTTTAGATTAGGGATCGTAGCGAGCTATGTCGCTGCGTCAGGAGTCTGCCTTGGCGCAGCAGTACGAGCCTTGAGATCCCTGCGACGCACACCTTGCGAAACCTGTGGAAGGAAGGGTTTATGGGTGGTGCACTGTCTAAAGGTACAAGAAAGGAGCGAGAAAGCCAACCAGGAGAAAACCGGTCAGGAGGTATAGCTGTAGATACTGAGGACGGGCTTGTGTCAGATGAGACGACAGCGACAGAGCATGCAGTAGTTCGGAATCGCACTGCAGCCTTCATACCCGATAATAATGGCCAATTCATACCTACTTTTGTTCAAATTTAAGAAGGGATATGACGGCGTCACAGAGTTGGCTTAAGAAAGATAGAAACGATTTATGTATTCAGGAAATGTTTGACCAAAGCAAGGCAGGCAGGAGCAGGATTCCGCAGCTGACAGGAGGCAGCAGGGTGCACGCAGCACTAACCTTGAAGTGAGAATTCCGGTTACGGCACATTCCGAGTCAGCTGCCCCTCTCCGAGTCCGGCCCTCGGCGCTCACCTTCAGGCTTAGGCTGGCTAAGGGCTTCATGGCAGCTGGCTTGTATTCAAGTTAGAACGGAACTTGACACATAAATACAATATGCCAGCAGTGCCGCTTCCTCTTTTCCTCGTCTCCCCTTCTTGTGCGAAAGGTCTTTAGAACGCTAGTCCCTTTGTTTTGCATTCCCTCAACGTATTATAAGATGGTGCTCCACACTTCTGAACCACCTGTTGTGTAAGTTGCTGTATTCATCAGGCAATGCATGCTCCTATAACATATTACCTAGAACCTTCATAATAACGACTGGGAATTTGTTGTAAGACATCTCACATCAGCATCAACCTTACACAACCGTCTGTTTACTCTGCTTCAACCAGGCTAGCTTGGTATCTCCACAGCACCTCCTCAGTCAAGCCCAATAATGGGACAGTTTTTCAGCGAGGAGCATCCAAACTGTTTACGTTCTTTGTGTTCTGTGCTGGCTGCGCGAACGTGATGAACTTCTACAATCGTATCGAAAAGATCGATTTCGCTCCCTTACTTGTCCAACATATTCTTGACACAGAGGCCTCATTCAATCTTCTCATCGCATCGATGTATTTATTATCTGCCTTCCTGAACTTTTCCTCAGCGAAAAAGTCGATAGTCTTCTCAAACAATCGACAGTGCGAATGCTGCGGTGGTAGAGGGCTTCTTCCACTTCACCAACAGCTTGTTCACCCACAAACTTCAACAAGCGCAAGCGAGAAATCCTAGTTATCCAATTATCCGTCAAGGTCGTGAGTTCAGCATAAACGATGTTTGAGTTTTTTTATAGGGCTTATTGGGCGGGCACTGTATTATATACTAAGTACTCGGGAGATCCGAGTTCGGAATCAAAACATTTTGTCTGACACTTCTCATGCAGAGAAATCGAACTAGCCTACCTTTCCCCGAAAGTATCTTCACATACCGCTTTTAGACACTGCATAAGCGCTCGTGCGCTTAGTTCACCACACCGTGAACCAGTCTCACTAACGTTACAACCACAGGTCATCGGCGTTTAGTTATTTTATTAATTGGTCAAACCCATATCCTAACCATCTTCCCTGCGCGGATATCCTTTCCTTCTGTTGAGTGGTCATACTTGCTCATGATATTCTCTAGGCTTGGGGCTCAAGTAGCCAATGGTTGTACTTAGGTGAAGTACAACTGTGACGTTTCGCCGACGCCTCTCACATTTCCAACAGTGCTGAAAATGCTTATCCGATGCATTTCATTGATTCAGCTATGATCTATCACAGGCTTATTGTCATCTGCACGAGGTGACTAATGCGCACCATGATCCCGCTTCCGAAGGTGACTTGTGTAGCACCCTTTAATGAATGAGGTATTTTCAAGTCTATTCGATCGTGTTATCATGACGCACTTTGGATGGAAATGGGGGCACCTGAGAAGTAATGTCTGTCGGGAGTATTATGTACGGTCACGTTAACGTCCAATGCAGCAAGAATGAGTCGGATTTCCAGTCATGCTCGCATAAGTATTTATTTTGTGTGGATGTAAGTCACATCGGTATTATCTCTCCTTACTTCTGTTATAATTTCCGCTGAGTAATTCCTTATATCTACCAATTTAAACGAAAAAATGTCCGAAGATCGTGATTATTGGGAGGCTGCATTGTAAGTGAAAAAACTCACTTTCAGCTTTTGTTCAAAACTGAATGTTTTCTAGTTGGGGTAAGCGTCTTCGAAGCTAAACAATATCCTGTGTTATCTAACTACAGATATTAGTGGGGATGACACTTGTTAATGTCTCGTATGTCATTACAAGGATACTAGAAGAATACTCCAGCTGAAATAGCTCTGTCGCAGGCATTCGGTGACGTTAAGGTGGATCCTAGCCCAGACCACAAGGCGTAACGCTGGAAACCATTACAACACAATTTTTAGAACACCATACTCCATGAGATGGTTTTCCAGTTTCATGGATGCTACGGGATTTCTTAATTTCATCGGTGTCATAATTCGGGTTAAGCAAACGGTATACGACCAGTCAATATCTCACCCAGCTGTGAGAGACCCATGGATCAGTTTGTCCTTAGCTGCCCTGCTGTTCATTGCAACAGGTATATGCTTCGGAAATGCTGCGCTCCTGCGTCCTCAGGAAGAAGGGGAATATGTCACTAGTACTGGATCGGGGGGACATCCGATGATGGTCAGTGATGCTGGCCTGCCTTTGATCTATAGGAGATCCTTACCCAACATTCTGGATTCTTCTGACGAGCTTGCTAGGACGGCGGTAGTTACTCCGAGACCTGGGAGTGAGGGTGGAATATCGCAGAGGTCTCGACAAACTGTATAGACAAAACAATTTGGAGGCCCAGCAAGCGATGCATATAATATTGGCAACTGCCCTGAATAAGTCACATATATTTCCAGGATGCCAGCCTTGAGCTGGGCATTATAGGTCGTACAAGCTTTTACACTGTGATAAACGTAATCTAAATGTGGCAAATGATGAAGCCACCAAAATCAAACTAATACAATCTTTGTCAATCGTACATATACGTGTAAGTACAGCTAAACACATGTATCACAGTTGCGTCGAAGTTCCAATTTGAAAGCATTTGGATATGTCGCAGGTACGTATCATCTTCACCTACCTGGACATACACTTACACGCGATTTCAAATTATATTTAGTGCTTTACGATTGAGCCAGAGAGTGCCACTTCCGCTAAACCATGTTCTGCTTGACGCTCGTAAGAGAATGAGCGCATTGGGGTATTAGGGAAAACATTTCTTAGGTCGTGCATGAGGGGACTGCAAGTTTTCGACGATTGAGCTTTCAGATTCCAGTGCTTGCTTTAGTAGGAATTCAATCCCAAGCTGCAAGTTCAACCGATAATATTTGGCGTATACTGCATTCCCTACTGATGTTATGCCACACTCCCCTGCCTAAGCAAGTAAGTAAAATGTAGGCTATTAAAGCTAATGTGAACATTATGGTCTGGCTATTGCTGAGCGCCCATCAATTAGGTTGGACCTGCAAATCTGATTTCCGTGACCAAAAGCTAGGCATTGAACATCCTATTTTTTTTCTGGTCCTTTCTCTTACTAGCACCAGCAGCTCAGCTGCTACACGAAGACTAAAAGAATAATACTGACAAGTCAAGATACCACAATTTCAGCTTTCACGAACTATTCCCGCCCCAACCCCAGGTTTTGAGATTCAGCCCATTTGGAGTTTGACCAGGTCACAATCAGTTGCAGTTTGGTTGCAGTTGCGTTCGTTGAGGCAGTTGTGTATCATGCCCAATCATGCCTTCGACGCCCGCTTTGCGCCCGCTCGACGCGATAACGTATGATAAATATCTCACAGATACCATCGAATTAAATAGCCACGGGCATCCTATTGGTATATAGAGCCCAGTTAATATCCAAGCTACTTACCAGCTTCTTACTGAGTTTCTACACAGTCTACAGTCTACTCTTGCCCTCTACTGCCACTAGCGTGACAGTAACGTTACTTCGGTCACATACCGGTCACAATAGGATGCCGCCCGATCGCAAAACAAAACGCCTTCAAGTTCCTGTATGTCTGCTCGTTCTCGATGTTATTGCTTTGGGAGGGGTTACTGCTATAGCAATTGTTGCCGCTTCTACGAGATCTGACTGTAAATCATCATCATCATCTAACTCGACCACCGGCATCGTCGAGATAGCTCCAGAATGCAATCTCTTCGAAAAGTTGTCAGCCCTGGTTCAGCGCGACGCTTCGTATGTCCAATCAGTTCATGCGTTTCTTAGCCAGAGCGTTGTAACACTATCGCTAATGGTTTTCGAGCCTTCACTGACCGCAATGGTGTGGTCTGCTCTGAAAACTGGGAAACTTACAGTATCCAACTTCGGGAGGAGTGTTGATTTTGCCAACTCTCCCGGCCTCTCATATCTGTTTAATTATGTGGGTTCACAACGCCTTTCTGTCTCATTTCAGGTCATATTCGTTATACTTTTGGGTGCAATGTCGCAGGGTTTTACGTTTATGGTATCACCCATTTACCAAACCCATAAAGCACCATTTAGCACGCAAGTACGCATAGTTAATGGAGGTGGAATTGATACAACAGTCTACGCATTATTTGATTCGTGGGATGCTCCAACACCAAGGGGTATTATTGCCGGGCAGAGCTTGATAAGCGGGCAGGCCTTGGCGGGTATTGGAGTACCTCTTAATCAGTCTTATCTCGACCCGTTGGTTTTCATCCCTAAAAATTCCACGCAAGCTATATGGTATGGACAAATCGACACAGTCGCTGTGCGACCTTTTCTTGACTGCGATCTCACTGCAGCTACCAATCTCACCCAAGTATGGACGCCCCCAGTGCCTCTCGTGAATGTTGATCCCAGCACCTTCTTTGGTGCAGATGGATCAGTAGGCTGGGTCAAGCCACATCCAACGTTTGCTGGATTACAGATGGGTGCTCTAGGAAACGAACCATCACTTGCCGTGGTTTATCTCAATGCCAGCTCCTTTTCGGGGCCAGGATTTGTCTCGGGAAACGCGAGCGTGATATTCTTTGCAGCTAATGGGACAATAGTGGGCGCCCAGCAAAGGATAAACACCCCAGAGCTCTCGTCTCGTATAAAAGTTGCAGAATCCCTAGCATGTACATCCGTTGTACGCCTGGAAGTTAGCACGTGTACCATCAATTTGGGAAATGTGGTGAGCTGCAACTTTAACCCACCTCCCGATGCTTCTTCGTACCCTTTCGGAGGAGTTGAAAGGTTCGTAAACCATCCAAGTGATGTTGCAATTGCATTAGCAGCATCACCTGCACTGGCAATCCCGACCTGGTCCAATGTAGTGCCAGTGTACGATATCACACCAGACATTATATCTGCTAGGGTCTTGCCCCTTGCCTTCATGTCGACGAATGAAACCCGACCCCCTTACTCTATCCCTCTCAGCTACATAAAAGATGTTCTTTTTGGCCAAGCCATGCGGTCTATGGTAGAAGGCATTTTGTCCGTCCCTGAAATGCGCACCCATTCAGAACTGCAAGTTTCGGTTATTTCAACTTTTGGAGCATCTAGTCCCGCTCTAACTTACATTGTCATGGCTTCAGGACTACTTATTGCTGTGACTGCTTTTACATCTGCCTATGTCGCAGGAAATCCCTCAAAATTCGACGCCATTCGGCTTATATCGCTGCCCAGGAGCTCCAGGCTCACTGAGATGCTCCGTGATGCCGAAGTTGCACTACCAGAAACTCTTCATAACACCGTCATCTACGATCGCGAACGGGATGAGCTCATTACGGGGTCGGAGGCAATGTCTGCACATGACAGCGTCACGGAAAAGTTGTTACCTATTTAACTTTTAGGCCATTCTGCATGCCATTCTGAGCGTTTTTACCTACATGTTTCATTGGTAAATTTCTTCTGTACAATTCCTTTTTTTTTCTGTATTTTTTTGCCGTTTATGGTTGGGTTATGGTGTCGTGACGGTGAAATGTCTACAATGTCTACCGCAGATATAAATAGAGGAAGGGAATCATGAATTAGCCATTGCTTGCACATGCCCTCTGGTCATAATTTTGACGTCCGTCGACGACGAGTTAGTGAGCCCGTCTATTCATCTATTCATTGTCTAAAGCCTTTTACGGTTCAAGTGCTCTCGTCGCTGGCTCTCACCTTACGACGTCAACTTATTTTTGGGGTTCGTAATGTCGATCGTGTTGATCGTCGCGTAACCACTAACTAATTCATTCATTTGTATAGAGGTACGCGATGACGCCTAGATTGCGTACCTCATACAAATGAATGAATTGATTAATAGTCGCGACGTCGACATTGCCCAGAACATAGGGAACCAACTATATAATATGAAACTATATAGTAAGCTTCGGATGCAGACCTGCATAACACCCCTACTAACCTCACTGCAGAAGCTATATTCACATAATGGTCAGTGTCATTACTACGCTGTTAACCATGTACTCACCTATGCCAGGTTCAAGTCGGAATTAATGGGTACGTAGTGAGCGACGTATCCGCGAGTCACTAACAGTAGAGAACCTTCTCATCAGTTTCGGTGCGCGTTACCGACATAATGGCAGTTTATGCTTCTTAACACCGCACAGGTCGCATCGGTCGCATCGTGCTCCGCAATGGAATGGAGATGCCAGACTTCAATGTCGTAGCCGTTAACGAGTAGGTTGTCGCAGCACCTTTTTATTCCCCAGTTGTAATACGCATTCACAGTCCATTCATCGACTTGGAGTACATGGTAATTCCATGAGAATCACGTTGTACAAAATTCTTACATGTAATTGCAGGTTTACATGTTTAAATATGACTCCGTTCATGGCAAGTTTAAAGGGGACGTCGAAGCGAAGGACGGTAAATTGTACGTTAATGGAAAGGCCATTCGCGTATACAACGAGAAAGATCCAGCTGCCATTCCGTGGGGGAAGGATGGCGCCGAATATATCGTCGAATCGACCGTACGTATATACCATCTAGATGCACGGAATGTTGACCACATGCATCCTGTAGGGCGTCTTTACACATAAAGAAAAGTGGGATCAATTGATTTTTCCATATTCATGTGCTAATACGCGACAGAGCTGAGTTGCACCTGAAGGGAGGTGCAAAGAAGGTCATCATCACTGCGCCTTCTCCGGATGCGCCAATGTACGTCTGCGGTGTTAATCTCGATACCTACAATCCATCGCACACCGTGGTAAGTATTTATTCATCTTCACGCACACGTAAAGAAAATGCAACTCACACAATTTTAGTTCTCCAATGCATCGTGCACGACGAATTGCCTTGCACCTCTCGCCAAGATCATACACGACAAGTACGGAATCATTGAAGGTTTGATGACAACCGTCCACGCAACAACTGCTACGCAGCGCACTGTCGACGGTCCTTCTCACAAGGACTGGCGTGGTGGCCGCAGCGTCAACAATAACATCATCCCTTCCAGCACAGGTGCTGCGAAAGCCGTCGGCAAGGTCATTCCTTCCTTGAACGGGAAATTGACGTAGGTTTCTACTCGTACAGATCCACGGTAGCTAACATTCGTTGGGGTAGTGGCCTGGCCTTCCGGGTACCTACACTGGACGTGTCGGTCGTCGACCTGGTTGTCCGCTTGCAGAAACCGGCTAGCTATGATGACATCTCGAAGACAATCGAACAAGCTAGCAAGGATCCGCGCTACCAAGGCATCATGGGTTACACCAACGAGGCCGTGGTTTCGACCGACTTTATTGGAAGCACTTACTCGTCCATTTTCGATCAGAAGGCAGGGATCGAGTTGAATCCGAACTTTGTGAAGCTCATTGCCTGGTACGACAACGAGTGGGGGTACTCACGCCGAGTATGTGATATGATCGTCTATGTGGCCAAGGTCGATAAGGGCCACAAGTAGAGGGAGCGAAGGACCAACAAAGACTACGAGCCGCGGCCGCACCAGTCGTGTATTAATTACTGGCCTGAGGTGAAGCGTGAAGAGAAAAATAGAAACACCGCGTTGTAACAATGATATATGTATTTTTATTTATGCGACTCGAATGAAACAGCTTGGCTTATCTGTTACTGAAGGATGCAAACGTTGGATGAATGGGCACGGGAGTTGAGGAAGCCATCAACAGCATCATAGTGGCATCCAGAACGTGGCTACAAGGTAGGACCGGGATGGTGCCCCTTTAAAGACTCTGGACCTGGTACATTTATTTGACGACTTCGCGAAGCAGTGAAAGACAGCGGCCAAGTCTGGGCTGGCTAGAATGGGACCTCGTTGCAGACGCAGGGACCAATACTGACATTCCTGAAGCCGACGGCTGATGCGGTGCTCTGCGAGTGCTGACAGATGCCGTGACGCCATGCGCGCAGTACGCGGGTCAAGTTGGAAAATAGCGCACGGAGTAAGTTCCGTTATAAATGGGGGGCAAAGGACTCTAATTCAAATAGGGACAAAGAAGTGTTGGGTGATGATATCCCTTTACAAGAGCGGTGAAATTCATATGGTATGTACATTTCACGAGCAGACAGTAAGCATAGTGCAGAAGTAGACCGGAGGACCGAAAGGATGGTTGTTTTCAGGAGTGGCATTTGACGGGATCTCTGAGAGCTAGACGGCGTCGGACTGTAGCCGCATAGATCCGCACGAGAAGTAGGTAGGATATTCTGGGATATGGGCCTTTGGTGCCCAGCCCCTCCCTGAACCAACCTGAGTCGAGCATGGAGCGGCTTATTAGTTCCAGAAGTCAACTCCCCTGAGTCGTGATTGGTCCTTGATGACATATCCTTGTCTGATTCCCATCTTTACTCATCGATGCGATTATCTTGCCGACTATAAAATCCAGTCCACATCGCCCTACTTCCTCATATTCTTCCCTATCTCCACCCATCACATCCTCCACACACACACCAATCAATTCAATCATGGTCAGTATATTCTTTCATTCCTTCTCTTGTCTGTGCTTATATTATACCAGGTGAAAGTCGGTATCAACGGGTAAGCTTCTTTCTTTTGAGGTCGGAGTGTAGCTCGAATCCTCATCTCATTCTAGTTTCGGTATGTTACCTTTTTGACCCCTTATCTGATTGTCTAATCGTCCTCTCTTCAGGTCGTATTGGCCGAATTGTTTTCCGTAATGCTCTCGAGGCTCAGGACGTCGAGGTCGTTGCCATCAACGAGTGAGTCGCAGCATACCTGTTTTGCCCTCTCGTTGTACTAACAATGTCACCAGTCCCTTCATTGATCTTGAATACATGGTTTACATGTTCAAGTACGATTCCGTCCACGGACGCTTCAAGGGCCACGTTGAGGCCAAGGGGGGCAAGCTCTTCATCGAGGGCAAGCCCGTCACCGTCTTCGCTGAGAAAGACCCCGCCAACATCAAGTGGGGAGAGGCTGGTGCCGACTACGTCGTTGAGTCTACTGTAAGTTGCGTAGCTACCATTACCAAACTCGGTTACTAATCTAAATTCGCATAGGGTGTCTTTACCACCGTCGACAAGTACGCTACCACAGCTCCTTGCGGTTTCTTACCTTAATGCTGATCCAACTGATTACAGGGCCTCGGCTCACTTGAAGGGCGGTGCCAAGAAGGTTATCATCTCAGCTCCTTCGGCCGACGCCCCCATGTTCGTCTGTGGTGTTAACCTCGACGCCTACGACTCCAAGTACACTGTCGTACGTGATGTCATCTTTCTATAAATAGCTTCTTTCTCTTAACATTTCGCTTCGCGTAGATCTCCAACGCATCCTGCACAACCAACTGTCTTGCACCTCTCGCCAAGGTCATCCACGACAAGTTCGGCATTGCTGAAGGTTTGATGACCACTGTCCACGCTACTACCGCTACCCAGAAGACGGTCGACGGTCCCTCCCACAAGGACTGGCGTGGTGGACGCAGTGTCAACAACAACATTATTCCCTCCTCCACTGGTGCCGCCAAGGCCGTCGGAAAGGTCATCCCTTCCCTTAACGGCAAGCTCACGTACGGTTTCCGCTACTCATATATCACAAAATATTAATCTTACGGTGCTTAATAGCGGTCTCGCCTTCCGTGTCCCCACTCTCGATGTTTCCGTCGTCGATCTCGTCGTCCGTCTCGAGAAAAATGCTACATACGACGAGATCAAGAAGGTCATCAAGGAGGCTTCTGAGGGCGAGTACAAGGGCATCCTTGGCTACACCGACGAGGCAGTCGTCTCTACCGATTTCATTGGCAACACCAACTCCTCCATCTTCGATGCTACCGCAGGTATTCAGCTCAGCCCCACTTTCGTCAAGCTCATTGCCTGGTACGACAACGAGTGGGGTTACTCCCGCCGCGTCGTCGATCTCATCAAATACGTTGCTGAGAAGGATGCTTCCGCCTAAGTCTTTTAGGATTTTTTACTCCCTGTCATCAATTTAGACATTGACCGGGGACGATAGGACGGAAGGAAAAGAAGGAAGCAGCTTGACATCGAATTGTACATAGGATACCTTGGACATTTTGGAGCACATCCACCAAAAGAATTATAATTAGATGCTTGTATTGTACAGTACTGACGAAATTTTCAGTTTGCTTTGAACGCAATTGATAGATATGTAATTGAGTGTATGAGACTGGTGATATGTTTATGAGGATGTCTTTCTTACGGCCGAGGCGATGGTTATTCCACTCAAGCGTTACTTATTCTATTAGTAATATCAGGGGACGTTCAGCCCCAGTTGATGACTTGTGGCCTGCAGCGATTCTGAACGCCGCCTGCGACCCAGTTCACAACGCGGCGGCCAGGGACGAACGTTCGCTGTCTGGTAATCGTAAGATTGGAACGTGTTGGAGTTTGGTGATATGTACTTTCCGCTGGTGACGGCACTACTTGTTTTGTCTTTCCGCTTGACTGGACTTACTCTTGTAAGTTGAATCCGCAAATTCCTGTCTTATCGTTCTCGAAATGGAACTTTGAAATTCGCCGCTGAAAACCATACAGAGCTGTAGATCCAGAATCATGAATGAATGTATCACGTCATGGCAGAGACATTATAACTGACATCCTTCAATGCGGTACTCTACGCACGCGCGGTTTAGAGTCTGCGTACGCGCAAGAACTCCGCGAAATGAATTACAGCAGCAGGGGCTCGAGTGTTTCAGACAACGTAAACAGCACATACGGAGCAACTTTGTTACACTCCAGCAGCAACACCATCCGCGTAGGCTGTAGCTCTTAATATATGACACCGACCCAATACCGGCACCTTACCAATCCTTAAGCATTCCTTATCACGCACAAATCACGTCTAGGGCCAGCAAATTTTGATGTGTAATCGTGAAAGCGGAGACATGCAAGTGAAAAAATGGGACATCACATAAGAGTACAGTCGGCATGTATCGTAGACAGCATAGGTGGTACCGATCCCGCATATACTCTGAACTGCTTCTCGCTCCAAGGACAATAAAGGCGCACAACCATTACTTCAGCTTCTTCTTGCTGGAGAACGCAACACAATTATTTGAGTCTTAAGTGATAAGTATGAAGCTGATTACTCACGGGCGGAGCTGGGAGGAGTGGCCACATGACCGCTTGCGGCAGTTGGTAGCACGGGGGGGGAGGCGGGCGTAGCACTTGCGGCAGATTTGTTTGTCGCAGTTGTATTTTGAAGCGAGCACCTTCAACGAGGGCTCAATAATACCGCCACGGAGACTGGGAATTGAAAGGAGCTTAATAACAATATAATAGGGGGTTAAACCTGTACGCACCGGAGCACCAAGTGAAGGGTAGACTCCTTCTGGATGTTGTAGTCAGAAAGGGTCCTGCCATCCTCCAACTGCTTTCCGGCGAAAATGAGACGCTGCTGGTCGGGGGGAATGCCTTCCTTGTCTTGGATCTTGGCTTTGACATTGTCGATGGTGTCGGAGGACTCCACCTCGAGGGTGATAGTCTTCCCTGTGAGGCTGAATAAATTGTCAATAATTTGCCATGTCCATCGCGATGAAATGCCTACGTCTTCACGAAGATTTGCATCTACCGCACGGAGAACATGAGTAATGACGTCGACGCTGTGGAGGACGATGAGGAGGGGCTTACCGCAGTTGTTGAGCTTGCTGGGCTTCGATGTGCCGATCCGATGACCTAGCTGGTGGTGGGAATTGGAGGGTTTAACCTGTACAGTTCATCGATCGGTGGCTTGACTTTAGGGCAAGTATGCATTACATAATGTTTTACCCTAACCCACCAAGTAAATCAAAGAACGATCACGTGCTGTCAAACGCGTCCAAGTTGTTTTTCGCGCGTTACCGCATTCGGTTACACCCATCACTTGGAATTCAAACCCCTTCTCCTCAATCACACAGCGCTCGTTCCTTGGCTACTCACTCCCACCGTCATCTCCATCCTTCTCTTCCTTCATCCCCTCTACCGTCGTACTGTTTATTTTCAGTACAGTCCTTAAACGTAGGCAGGTAATCTAAAGCGCAGGTATTTGGAGATGTGGGCAAAGCTCAGCCAGGCTCTCAAGCCTCGCCAGAGCCATGAAGAGGAGCAGGGTTCTGATACTGGGGTCATGACCAAGGTATACGAACAGCACCCAAACCTATCTGTATTCCACGGCGATGAAGTCTCCCATCAAGCTAACCCACCCCGCCCATCATCGCCCTCTAAACTCACCGGTAGTCGACGAGGCATGTTCAAGTTGATGTCCAAAGGTGATGACGCGGATTCTATTCGCTCACCTTCGCCTTTCAAATTACCTGGAATCCCGAAGAAGGCAAGACCCCCTATTGACTTTGGCCGCAATGGTAAGACATTTCTCAATGCTGCCTGTTAAACTCTCCTTGCTAATTATGTTCAGGATCTCAACTATCACTTACAGGTACAGCCTCAGATGTCACGCGTCCTTCTGTAGATGCCGCACGGTCCTCAGTGGATACGTTACGTAGTCCCATTACACAGGAGTCTTCTCAGCAATCAGCGGAATCTCTACGGATCAATTGTGACCTTCCGCCTCCTCCACCAGAGGAGAACGCCAGGGCTTCCGGTACGCCTGCGGTGGGCGACAAATTCTCTTCTGTTCGCTCCATATTGCGCGATCCTCACACGCCTGGTACTGGTCAAAACGTTCGCTTCTTCTCGCGCGACGCATACAAGGTTATTAGCCCAGACCAGTCAATGGAGCAAGACTTTCTGTCTCTTCCTCAACAACCATCTCGTCAAGATCAGCAACGTACCTTCTTAGAACGCCTAAGTCAGTCATCTCTGGAGGATGGTTCTCATTCAGTAACTCCCGGAACAACCAGCAGTCGCTCACCAAGGCCCACTGCTGCAGAGGTGTTCTCACCGCTTAGTTCTCCGGCAGAAATTTCACAAGACAGTAACAAGTCCATTGTGGACATGTCATTGACTGCGGGTTCAATGCCACCACCGGAAGTCACAAATCTTTTCAATATGTCTCAACAACTTGAACTGCCCACGTTCCCTCCTCCTGGATTAGGGTTCAATGTTAATGCCCCGGTGCTTGATAGTTCTGTTGAACTAAATCATTCTCTCGTCGAAACCACCGGTGCAGAACCTGGCGCCTACTCTACTCAAATGACTTCCACACCCTTGAAACCCAGAGATTTAAATAAAGGCAAGGGAAAGCAGAAGGCGGTCGATAACAAGGAAAATGAGAATATCGAAGCACCCGTGTCGACATTAGTCGATGACACTATTTTCCACAAATATGAAGAAGCGCCCCGACTCCCGTCTCCTATACATGATCGCAGTCACTCATTTAGCTTCGGTCAGACTGTCTTCTACTCGATGAACAATTCGTCTTCTAAGGGGTCCTCGAATTATTCGCCTGCCTATCCATCAAGCGACTTAAAGGGCGAGTCCCCGGCGCGTTCGACCCCCTCCAAGAGCCGTAGTCGTGCATTGAGTGATACTGTGTTCCAGTCGATGCTCCGCGCTGCTAAGCCTCCCGAGGCTGATATCAACGACGAGTCGTCGCAAGACCTTGTGGTATATTCTGACCCCCATCCAGAGCCGGATCCATTCAGTGCAAATGCTACTACCTACTACACTCCTCAGACCATGATTCCCACTACTCCTCCTCAGGCGGTCAGACACACTCGTAAGACGTCGAAGGAGGAGAGTTTAATAGTCTCGCTGCAGACTCAGCTGGCTTTACAAACAGAACTTTGCCAACAATATGAAGCCGATCTTCGATCCCGCGATGAAGTAGTCGAATTGCTAAACAAGCGTGTTACCGACCTGGAAAAAGTCGAGAACCAGCGGAGAGCTGCTCTCAGGAACTGGAAGAAGAAAGTTCAAGAACTCGAGCGTGTGTGCCGCCAACTCGAAGAAGAAGTTGACACATCCAGACAGGAAAGCTTGGAGCGTAGTGTGATGGATGAGGCGAGCAGCGAGGCGCTGCGAATGCTCCATCGGCAGATTGCCGGTCTCGAGCATGAAAAGGACGATTGGATGAAGAGAGAACATATGTTGCAGGAGGAAGTGGAAACTCTTGAAGTACTTGTCAAGGAACGCAGCGAAGATATCATGAATCTTAAGGAGATGCTCTGGAGCCGCGACGAAAGCGAGAGGGAACTGAAGGAGGGCCTAAAGGAAGCAAAAGAGCAAATTGACATGCTTGGAAATGTCAGTGTTGTTGTTGACGAGGAGGAACTCCGTCGTCTTGGAGCTGAGAAGGATCAGACGACTCGGTCCGTGAGACCCGCAAGTAATGCCGCCGAAATTGGATGGCAGCAAGAACGTGCGGAGTTGGTTCATAAAATCGAGCGCCTTGAAGTCGAAAAAGCTTCGTTCGAGGAGAGACTCGAGAGCCTACAGCAGCAGCTAAATGTTAAGGACGACGAATATGGTGTTCTCAAAGGAGAACTCGAGGCGCAATGGCAGCATACGGAGAAATCATCTGAGAAGATAGAGGTGTTGGAGAAGGAAAATGCGAATGTGAAGCAGGAAAGGGATGAGTTCAAGCACGATCTCGAACAACTGGAAGGGAGGATATCAAATATGGAGGTGGAGTGGAGTGAAAGTGAGAATAGAAAACAGGAGCTGGAGACCGAGGTAGAGGAGCTGTGGAATGAGAAGGATGCTTTGGAGAAGCAGAAGGACGTGGTAAGTGCTTCGATTGTTCATGCTCTATCATTGGTCTGAACTATTTGCAGCTTGTGGAGCAACTGCATCGTGAGCAAGAGCATTCTGATGACCTCACCCACGCAGTCCAAGAACGTGAAGATCGCATAAGCGTGCTCGAACAAGAGAATCGGTATGCGAACGAGAACATCACTCGCCTGGAGGAGAATCTTCGCAAGTGCAACCAGGAAATTACTGAAAACTCTCAGCGTGTACTTGAGCGTGAAACTGAAGTCGAACGCCTTCGCGAAGATCTTGGTAAAGTCAAACGCGAGCACTCGCACGCACTTGATGAGCAAACCCGTGCTTTACGAGAAGCATCCGGCGAAGGAGCTGAGGCCAAGAAACAGATGGAGGACCTCGTTCGCCAGAAGGCGGAGGCCGATATCGACTTGAAGACGACGAAGGATAGGTTAAATACATTGCAAGACGAAGTGGAAAAGCTCAGGCGTCAAATACATATCTTGAAACAGGAAAGTGCTGATAAGGAAGTAAAGATTGTTCAGATCTCCAAGAAACATGTACAGGATAAGGAGGATTTGGCGGGCTTAAATATCGCATTAGACGCCAAGCAACAGGAGTTGGATTTGGTGAGTATCGTTGCACACATAAAGACATTGTGCTGACATCGGCCATAGTTAAAGCGGCGAATGAGCAGTGGTAAAAGTTCCGTCAACGCGACTCCAGCAACCACTTCTAAAATTGCTACACACCATCGACGCGATTCCTCCGTATTCATCAGTACTCCAATTACCCGCCCACCATCGGTGATCTCAGATTCTGGAACCGATGGAGGGTCTACAGTTCGGAAAGAGCGTAAGCTGTCTTCAGATGGTCCATGTTCGTCAACCAAGATTTCCGCTCTAGGTAAAAGCTCTAGGTTTAATGGTCCCCCACCCTCAACGGGAAACCCTCTCAAACGTGATTCAATGGGCCCCCCTTTATTGAAACCACGTCCGTCTCTTGTTGGAACACCGACACCCGCTCAGAGATTGCCCTCTTCGCTCTCCCGCTCTACATCAGCAAAACCCGTGGCGAAAATATCGACTCCCGCACCACATCGACGCGTTGCGTCAGCGTCTTCAGAGCAATCACAAGCGCGCTTGAAGGCCCTTCGACCACCCTCCGAAAGTCCTGGGCCAACTGTTTCCGAGGCGTCGGAGAAGGAGAACATTGACACCAGCACCAACATGTCGAAACGCGCCAATCCGATTCCAACAGCAACCCCTATCTAACATATGCTTCGTTGTCGCCATCCACAGCCATCCACCAATCCCTCACATCAAGCCCCTGAAACCTATGGACAAATGCATTCCCATCTGAGCCTTCGTTTGCAGATACCTTCTTGAGTTATAAGTTTATTCCCCTTGCTTTCGCGTTGTATATTACTTGCTTTTACTATGCTTTGGAATTTAACCACCCACACACATACATGCCTCACCTCACATGCCCATCCCTTGCATCCTTGCCTCCAAGCTGTCGTGTTTTGATTTTGATTTCTTTATCTAAATATTATTATTTGAACGGTTCTTTAGGAATTGTTCCTTCGTGTATGATATTGATTATCGTGATACTAGAGAATAAAATGTATCTCAGAATATATATTTTGAATGACAGATGTTTTCAACTGGAGTACTTGTCCTTAAAAGATCGGCAAAAATTGCCAAGAAGTTGAAATTCTTGGAAAAGTGCAGAACTACTCCCCCGTAGCCTATATGTATCCCAGTTTCCGGGATTACAAGCTGCCCGCACTGCAGAAACACATCGGACATCGCACCTAGATATTCGAATCTAAACTTGCTTGAAAAACTTTAATTTTTAAACATGTCGCACAGATGGGATTAGCATTTCGACTCTCGCGTGCAGAGTGAACACGGCATCAACACAAGTCGGGGATGCGGCTGATGTGGCCCGTTTCTTCCGGGGCCGATGATCTGGAAGTTAATTTGGCAGCTCTGCAGGACAGATAAGGCGGTGGTAGGTCCCCTGTTATAACTCGATGTGGATCTAAGGGTCTGAAATTCCCAAAACGGCATCTCACGTGATTGGGTTGCAAGCCAGTTTGAGCGGTACTGTGGCACAAGGAAGCGCACTTATTTGTCAATATCTTCTCCCGCGCATGTAGTTATATTCTAGACGGTACATACATTGGTTTTGGCAATAGAATATGTATCAGACTTAAAAGTATTCGCGATATTAAATCTATGATTTACTTTGTACCTATTCTGCCAAAGCAGACATTGAAAGCATAGCACAAATATACTAAGTAGTCATGTTTCTTTCAAATAAAATAAAAAGAGAGATTTATAGTAATAGCATTATATGTTATGACAACACAGACTGAGAGAAGATATCCATTTGCTGATCTGATTACAAGCGCATGAGATGTACAACTGATAAAGTATTTACTAGCTCTTTACGACATACTTATTATATAACTTCCCGGTGTAGTAGTATGCCATACTGTCACGGTAGTAGCGATAGTATTAGTATGTACTTACTGTATTCCTTGTGTGCCGTGGTCACGGTACGGTACAAATTTTTGAACTGACCTTTCAGTGGCGTATTTTAATTATACTACTACAAGCGAGAACCAAAATTACTTTGGTAAGTATAATAGTTTTAACTTAGTTACAGATACAACTTAGTCGTCAGTGGAAATAGCTCTCAGAGAAGACTAAAAACCGAGGAAAAATCATATTTATTACCTCACAACATGGGTAATCGTTGCCGGTGAAGAAAGTGAAAAAAAAACGGAACTGAGAGCTATGCAGTTTGGTTACTTATTAAATCAACGACCTGTTCATGAGCATCCTATGTAGTAAGCGCTTGTAAGCGCCTCCTTAGCTGTGCGAACTGGTTTGCTGATGGACACGTGTTTCAGGGTCAACACTAAGCGAGTTATAACAGGAGACTATGGACTCCAGATAAGGAAATAGCCTGCTCTGGCTGAAGCTTATATTCCTATTCCTACAATGTACAGTGCGTCTAGTAAATTGAACATGAATGCCAGTGAAAATGACGGCGACGGAACACGAAAGACACATGTCGCTTATCAAATTCAAATGTCATATCTCTGGCTGGTCCCGATCAATATATCACCGACTTTTTTTTTAGGCGTGTTGGACATGGCCTCATATGCACATGTCAACCAACATACAAATGTATTGCCGTATCCAAGAATTTCTTGCGTTGCTTTGAACTGCACCCCTTATCCCCGGGTCCACCATCGTCATCTGAGCTTTCTTTGGATCTCCTCCGCGTCAAAGCTTTTTGACAGGTCTCCTCACCTGATACTTATAAAAGCCAGCTGTAAGTAGCGTTCATCACCACCTTTCATTCTTTCGCAATGGGTGGAATTAAAGACGAGAAACGCCCTGGGTCTGTGGACACCTCCAATGAGGACGACAAGGAGCTCCTTGCGTTGGGCTACAAGCCATCGTTCAAGCGGGAGTTCTCTAACCTGGCCACGGTATGCTAATGTAGATAACCATGCCGTGCTTTTTACTAACAGCACCGTAGATAAGCTTTGCATTCAGTATCATGGTATGTGGCGCTGCTTTCTTCGACTCTATCGAAATTCTCAACAACATGTACAGGGTCTTTGCTCGAGTATTGCGACCACTTTCAATACTCCTATGCTCACGGGCGGTCCTTCATCTGTGCGCTATCCCCCTCTGATTACCATCGTCGTTTCAAACTAATTATAACACTTATCTAAGGTTGTCTGGTGTTGGATTCTCGGAGCATGCATGTGCTTCACCCTTGGGGCTAGTATTGCGGAGATCGTTAGCGCATATCCAACGTGTGGTGGCTTGTGAGTGCATGCATATAGCTTCATTCTCAAGCTGTCAAACCCCGCCTAACCAATTCAATCGTATCGCAGGTACACTGCTTCCGCACAGCTGACACCCAAGAGGCATCGCGCGAAGGTACGCTTCCAGCTTCCATTCTGTATATCCTTCCCGACGAATTTTGCGGCTTAGGTTGGATGGTTAGTGGGATGGCTCAATATTCTTGGTTCGTGGTGACTTTTCATCGGTGTCTAACGTGCATTCATATTTGTTCCTCTTGCGATGTAGGCCAAATCGCTGGAATTTCTTCGACGGAATTTGGTCTTGCCAGCATGATTCTAGCAGCAGTTAACATAGCTACTCATGGCAGGTTTGAGATAACAAGCGGGAAGACTGTCGGTGTTTTCGTGGGCCTTCTTGTTTTTCACGGCATCTTGGTTAGTATATCTTATCTTGACGTCACTGTTGCGATAGGCGCTGAGTGTTTCGTTCGGCTTACTGTTATAATAGAACTCGCTTGCAACACGATGGCTAGCTCGACTCACGACTGGTTTCGTTTTTGTGAACCTTGGAGCGACATTCCGTATGTTTTAATATCTTTGTCTATCCCCTTTATCATAAACGCTTTTCATACAGTGATCATTATCGTCCTCCTTGCAACAACTCCTCGCTCAGAGATGCATTCCGCTAGTTACGTCTTTGGCTCCGAAGGCATAATAAACCAGACTGGACTAGACGGCAATCAAGGATGGAATACCGGAATTGCTTTTCTTTTTGGTTTACTCTCTGTTCAGTGGACTGTACGTTACCTTCGCATTTACGTTTCCGAGCTGTGATTTGACGACTAGTGTTTAGATGACTGTGAGGAATCTTTCATTTGAATGAATAATAGGGTGCTTACTCAATAGTGGTATAGGATTACGATGCCACAGCTCACATTTCGTAAGTTAATTTACCCTCAGGACAGTCTTGAACGTCACTAACCACACTTCCAGTGAGGAAGTTCGCCGCGCCGCTTATGCTGGTATGCCACATGCTCAACTCATTTTCTTCCGTAGAATGTTAATCCACCTTCTTTGAAGCTCCCTCTGCCATCTTCATCGCTGGTAGGCCCCGAAATTCTTCCGCCCGCCTTCTTTCCATACTGAAAATGCGCACTTCTTTCTGCAGTGATTGGCACAGGTCTTATTGGCTGGTTACTCAATATTGTAATGGTTATTTGCTCTGGACCTCAGTGAGTGACAATTCAGTTTTCTGTAGCGAGTGCAATGCTCATCCAAATGTAGTGCGGACCTTGTTGGTTCTAATTCCGCTTTCCTCCAGGTATGCATTGTCACGTAGAGCATGCTTTAGGATACGTTTGACGTGTCCAATAGATTATGTACCTTCGCATGGGCAAGACGGGTTCTTTGATACTTTGGGTAAGTGAATCAAATTTCATCCTCAACTAGTTTTAATTGGAATCACCAGGCTTTCGTATGCTTAACTGCATTCTTCGTTGTCCAAACTGCTCTTCAAGCTGCATCTCGCACCATTTATGCCTTCAGCCGCGACCATGGTAAGCATATAGCTTTATGTGCATGGTGTATTTGATTATTCCAGTGACTTACATTGCGTTTTCCTCCGCTCCAGGTTTACCCGACAATGGCTTCTTCGGAAAGAACTCCAAATCAACGCAAACTCCTCTTCGTGCAATTTGGTTGACAACCTTAGTTAGTATCCTCCCCGGTCTCCTTGATCTCGCCAGTCCAGTGGCAGCACAGGCTATCTTCTCACTTACTGCTATGGGACTCGATTTGAGCTACGTGATACCTATATTCTGCCGACGCATGTTCCACAGTCACCCGGACGTTATGTTCAAACCTGGTCCATTTTACATGGGCGATGGTATCCTTGGGCGCATTTGCAACACAATCTGCATTGCTTGGACCTTGTTCGTCTGTGTGATCTTTTCTCTGCCAACAGTCTTACCAGTTAGCGCCGACAATATGAACTACGCATCGGTAAGTGGTGCGACAGTTGTGTCATGGGCTCTTTAATTGATATTATCATCAGGTTATCACTTGCGGTGTTATAATATTGGCCTTGTAAGTGTTTTTTTTGTGAGATATGAATTCAATTCAGATGAGATTGATATGATTATTTAGCTTATGGTATATTCTCGGTGCACACAAGCACTACGTTGGCCCACAGTCCAACCTACACGATGAATCTGTGGAGCAGATCGATCAGTCCTCCTTCCAGACCGATGAGAAACAGAACGCTGCATAAAGGCGACTTATCCCCCCTTCTCATTCATCGGCATACCCTTCAATTAACCCTCCAAATCTCTCAGAAAAGCGCCACTAGGGCGCATACTGACTGGAATATAATCCCTTCAACAGAGTATACCACGGTTCCATTGTTACTTACGTATCTATATTCAACTATCTATCTGCCTGTACATGTTAACGCCTATTTATGATCAAGAATGACATGCCTGGCCACCGGGCCTGACCCTGCAGTTCCATGCATATCATGAGACTGCCGCTCTTATTAACATTTCTACCTTCGAATAGTTACGCTCTGAGTGCACATTGTATAGATAAGTATGGACAACTGCTGCAGCGTTTTTGGTTAGCGTGATGGAACCAGTATATTTCTTCGTTCGTGGTGTACGGATCTACTCGTCAACTCCGCACAGGATATCTGCTGAAGCGGACTCAGATTACACTATGTACCAGGAGATATCACCGACCATATCCTATCAGGAGTCCGGTGAGTTCGTGTCATACGAACCCGACGGGGATCGCCTTGCGCTATTTTTAGACGACGCGTCGGTGACCGTGAGTAGCCATGTGTACGTGACAAAAGTTAATACTACGGGCGACAATCTTCAAATTCGAATAGCTCCTTCAATTGCCATTGCTACACCCATCTTTACAGAGTGAAGCGAAAGACCGTTGCTCTCGTGGACCTACACGTTGTCTCTGGTTTCATATGACCTGGGCGATCTTCTCACTGTCAACTTCCATTTGATTTCTCTCAGCCAGCGCTGCCCTTGCGCTTACCTTCCGAGTCCCCATATTAGTTGTCATGCTGTAAGATAAAACCTTCTGTGTGGCAAACGCAGCGTTAAGATATCGGTGGAGATATCCGGGCGAAAACTGAAGCAACCACCAAAGTACTACTAGTGTCTGTGCGGTCGCGCTCTATTGCCAATGGTGGTGTTTACCACATCGCGAAGCTTTATCCCAGAGGATTTATGGAAATTCTACAACATCATGATTCGTATGTAAGTACCACAGATACCCGAAGAAGCGATATATTTTCGGGGTGGTGAAAAGAGATGCCTGCCATTCGTCCATTTTACCCTATTTTACTCTCCAAGTGTATTTTGCAGGTACATGAGGCCTGAGGCTTGAGCTCATGTGCAAAGATTAAGTATCGACGACCGTCGTCTGCTGGACCTTTTTTCGAACTTCTGCACCACTAAAGCACCTATCAACTATCGGAGGCTTTTCTTTGACCTTACACTTATTTACCTGCACGTGTTTCATACAAACTACAAGCTCGTTTCCTCGTTCCCGAGACATCTGTCCGCCACGATGGCAGTGGAGCTGAAGGGCTGATAATCATTAATGATTCGGCGACTTTTCATGAGAAAACTTAACGTGTACTTGTTGGCAGGGATAGGAGTGTCACAGAGATTAAGTGTTGAAGGGGTGTTGCCAATATGCGCTGGCGGCTGTTCAGACTCTGTCGGGAGCAAGTCGGGAGTGTGCGCCAGCGTGCACGCGAATACAGACTACATATGTACAGGTCTATAAACGATACCCCTGTTTTCAACTGATTTAAAATCACCATCAACGTGTGGATCAAACACTGCAATCAAGTACAATCAGCGGAACTGTTATTTACATATCCCGAGACGCGAGCGTCAAGGGAGCGGAAGTTCACCACGGACCACGGTCGGTGTCACGCTTGCCGTGCCCGACAGGCGTAACGCTATGGTTTGCATTTCTTAACTCCACGCATTATTTTTAAAGCGCCTCATAATATTTACCTAGGTTTGCATAACACCCAGTATATATGTATTACAACATCTTCCTGTTCTCCACCATCTTGCACCCGAAGAAGCTTCATTGGTTCCGCAGTCAGAGTAACTACAAAATTTTTATGAAAGCGTTACTTACCCAAATCCCTTGGCCTATTTACTGAGGACACCCCGAACTTCTAGAGTTGGCTTGGCTATAGAGCATCTTCCTGAGCTTGAAGCGTAAAGGTGATCCTGATACCAACAATACATTAGAAGAACGAAACAGCTGGAAGTACTTAGCAGCTGGCTTACTAAATGCCACTAAAGGTTGCTCTTGACTCTCCTACCATTCTACTTCATGCTTCGAATAACGTGCTATGCTATCTTCAACTTGCCGCAGCCATCGCTTTGCTCCCATCTAGTTTGGATAACACCCGTCTCCCGTCTCCATCTTAGCTCATTTCCTGTGCTGTAAGCAACTATCTTGCTTCTCAAGAGTTGGTCTTGGCTGGCTGCGGAGCACAAAGACGTGAATCGACTGTCCTTTTCGTGTGATACACCAATCTCACGAATTTGACTGTGAAGACCCTCATTTTTCCTTCGGGTGGCATCAAGTGGGAGTAAGTGGCGACCTCTAAGTTGCAGGTTCTTTGCTTTATTTGTTGTCACGTATAGTATCTTGGCGCGTTCTATTTTATCTGGTGGTATCAGTGGCCTTGCGGCGACGATCTTGAGGCTCATAGGTTTAATCTTTGCCTTTCAAGGCGTAGCTTGACCGGCTCCTTCGTGCGTTAAAATCACCCGATATAGTTATCCAGCTCTAGGCCATTATATTTATGACGTAGGTGGTGATAACTAAGCAACATCTGACAGCACGCGCTCGGTCGGAGAGCCAGAAATGAGAAAACGATACTTGGTCGCCTTTCACCAAATGTTGAAAAAACAAAGACAAAACGACTTCCCCTCATCTCATGACCATCCTGGTCCCTTCCCCACATAAGCAATCCCCACAGCGTGCCTGATCATATGTTTTCTCGAGACATGTCGAGGGCTTATCCCAGCAGATCCTACCCTATCCTACCATATTATGGGGGCTTATCGCTTCAGTTCATAATCATATGTTTCGAGGAACAGTCAGGTAGACGTTTTACGATTGCAGGGGCACCGCGTAGCAGTGATAATAATTATTTTAAGGTAAAATGAAATTGTCAATACTCGAGAGGCTATCATTTTTAGGCATATCGGGCCCCATAAATAACATATTTGGGGAACGCGACAATCAGCAGTAGGCGCGGGGTATACGCGGGATGTGCTGATGTTCCAGGACGTCGGGTTCATGGCCATCTTCATCTCTGTAAGGGCTCTGCCATCATCGCTCAGCCGGGTTTATCCTCATCCAGCCACTGGCCAGACATCGGACCGCCGCTAAGATATGCAGGCCCAGGGGGATAAACAACGCACATGCACGATGATGAAAGTCATTTTTTTGACGGTTGAAAGGAAGAACTTCTTCAAGGATGGTCTGCTTCCTGATGATTGGAAAGAAGTCTTTTGGGTGCGTCTAATGGCGTCACAGCTGCTGGAGTCGGAATGCGTTTGAACCGATTGGTGGATATGTATAGTTTGTGTCAATTCTTACTGGAAATGCAGGTAGTTACATACTGGTATAATGGCCGTTTGAGGGCTCAGTTAAACGCGCGGATGAGAATGCAGATGTGGCGATGTGCGCCCATGGCCTCAGGCTCAAACGTTTGTTGGAGCTATCCTATACCCGTATCTCACCGCGCTTCAGTGAAAAATACCTCGCAGAAGATGGGGCTCCCGCACTAGCAAGTTGTGCCGCTCAAGGGCTGACAGTGACTTTCAGATCGAAACACCGCGAATACTGCCATTGGTGTATATCCTTGTCGGTTCCCCATTGACATAAAAGAGAGAGAGAGAAAACATCCCGTGCTCAGCGTTAGATTTCCTAATAGCAACAGTGATGGTTCACAGGCACACGGTGTGTGATTGACAAATGGAATAGAAACGAGCTCAGGTGGTTTTTCAATGCCGATGATCAACTGATGCAGAACTGTTGACATTGACAAGGAAGATATTCCTTTCTCTGAGTTCCAAAAGGCAGAGCTTGATAACGAAGATGGCGCAATAAATTAAGTAGACGAAATTTACCAGGAAATTGTGGAATAGAAGACGGGCTGAAATATCACACCGTTCAATGCTCGTGAGCACTCTTAAGGCTCATCGCCATGCGCAACGGGCAAGAGGGGGCTTAGGAAGCCGATAAGAATAGGCAAGTTTGAAGCGGGTAGGTTCAGATTCGATGAAATGGCTTATAGTGAGGTGGGAAATGGGCCCAAAGATAGTTAAGAAGAAATTTTGATTCCCAGTTGATTCCCTGTTAGTACCGCGTTGAAGGCTATAGATAGAACTGGTGTTGGGAAGCCGATACCGATACCGATGTCGAGATGACCTGGAAAGGATGGATGTTTGGGTGCAGTAAGACAGTGGACCCTGTCATCGCCAATAAACGCCACTCGCAAAGCCTCAAGCATTGAGGATTTATTTAGATAGTAGAGAACAAAGAAAGAATGGTCATTGTTAGTTCGACCGACACCCCGCGCCCGTCGTGACGCGTGACGAGGCGTGCCTCCGAGATCTATGTAGAGTATGAGCCGTACAATGCGGAAAGGACAGAGTTGAGGAGTGAAATCTGGAACAATGCAGAGATCGGAGGGAGTGACCTGAAAAAGGCAGAAGAGGATCCAGAGGCTGGACAAGGTTTCATGGGAAGCAGGAGAAGGCAGGTCGGATGTTATGTGCTATAGATAAGGATTTGAGGTGGGACAGAGAGTGTGATTGAGTACCTGACGTTGGATCGGTGTTCATAATTGAGTAAGTAGTAGTAAGGGAAGAGAGTAAAGGTGGGCAGGACAGGAATGAGGGTGATCGTCAGGTTGAAACGGAGGCAGTTACGGTCGGGAGACTAGTGAGTGCTTGGCGACATTTAGCACGTTTGATTCATTGAAGTAGACCGGAGGAGAACTTAAAGCGGTGTAGTAGAGGTACTCAGTTGCTGCGGGGCCACGAGGCTTCTGAATATTTGTTGATTGTTCAAGTGGGTGTGAGTCTGGAGGGGATACGCCACTGATAGACATGATAGATTATTGTAGGGAAGGGGGTAAAGAACTCGTGCATGGGATGGACATGATAGGCGGACAGCGCGATTTATGCCGTGGGCTGGACGTGAACGTGAATTGAATCTGAATATGCTTACAAGCTTACACAGCGGGTCCGAGCGTGGTATCCGAGGCAGCAGCGACGGGCATTGGAGAAAGAGGGGATGTGACGGGGCGAGGCAGTGTGACGGGTGGCCAACAATGTGACAGTAGTTTCCTAGTGGAGAAGGTGGGCCGGGTGGTTCGCGATCATCCAGAAAATAAAGAATTGCATTTAAAAAGGGAATCTCGATAGATGGCAAACAATGGGACAACAAGCATCAATGGAACAGAATATTTATGGCAATGTTTGTAGATTGCGCCTCTCACTCGTCCTCCCATATCTACCCAAATGTTCGTCGTTTGCTAACATCCCAAGCCTATCCCCAGGCCTGCTCGCAAGTACTTGTCCTCGTACATTTACTTGCCATCTTTCTACTCTACTCTTCTTTAAAACATAAACTCCATCCTCAACCATGTCTCCTCGCCCCATCCTCAAGCGTGCTGGCTCAAACTCAGACCACCCCCACCACCACGCAGTCCACTTCCCCCGTCCCCCGCACTCACACGCACCTTCTTCGCCTACTCCCCTGCCGCCTACGACCGCTCCCCCATCGTCGTCGCACCCAACTCCCTCGCCCTGCCAGAGCGCGGTTGTCCGGGCCGCACCTATACCCTCGATGAGCCCACCTCCCCGCCCCCTCTCCCTCAAACTACGGCCGCTCTTTTGCTGGCATCGACATCCACTCGCGTGCATACGCCTTTGCCAGCTCAAAGCCTGAAAGAGAAAGAGAAAGTGGCCACTCGACGACAGAAAGCGACACCCTTCTTCCTCCTCTTGTCCCAGATACCTCCTCCTCAGAGTCTGACGAAAGCGACGGATTTATATACCCTCCCCAGGACATCTACAGTCCAGAAGCATATCACGTCCATGGCCTCGCCATACCCGCCTTAAAACGCGAAAAAGGCTCTTCAGACACCCCCGTAGACATGTCTCCCAAATCCGCCCTCTCCTTCCTCCCCTATTCTTCCTCCTCTCCCATCAACAACTCCTACTTCCTTACGTGCGAGGACGCTCTTGCCGACCCTCGTCACCGCAGGAAGCCCTCAAGGGAGCGGAAACACGAAAGCTCACAGGACCCCGGACGGATACCATGCGGAGAGGGCGGCTCCTCTCCCAGAAGAAGCAAAAAGAGGTCCGATACCTCATTCTACGTCGCCAATGCACTATCAAGTATGAGCATCGACGATGGCTGTCTCGGTGGTTTTTAACGTCTGTCTTCCTGCCCACTACTGCCTTCGCGGATGGACTGCTTTGTCGCATGGATTTTTTTTGATGTGTTACCCTCCATTGAATACATACCACCTGTTATACGCACTCCCTCATGACCCATTCACATTGGTACACTTCATGCATACCTTCACACCGCACTCAAACAGACAGCTGCAGACAGCTTCACCAAACAGACACTTTATCTTCCTCCTATTTTATTACACCTTCACGACTTTACGAACCCCTTTCGATATACCTCAATACTGCAAGCTTACTGTACACATACGCAACAATCATGCACACTTCTAGATTTCCCTTTACTTATTATTTTTCGTACACTTTTCTTCCTCTCGCACTCTCTACGTATACGATTCCAGGCCTTTGCAATCGTATTACTAGTATTACCCGTCGAATTGCATTTGGTGATAATACTACACTCTCCTTGATACGTGTACGCTGAGTTCAACTGAGGAAGGAAGGTTGTATCGAGCACATGCTCCTTTCCCAAGGAACACGGTAAAGAAATCGAAGTCTGCGGTATTTTGCTCTCTACTCCGACCTTCCTCCTTAAACGTCAGTGTTCTGTGGGCACGCCCAACAAGGGTCGCCCATCCCACCAGCACGCATGTGAAGATAACACTTTTGACGCCAGGTCCGACTCGCAGAATCTGTCACAGTCGAAGCTGCAGCTTTCAATCAACACACACACCTTCACGGATACGTTAATGCTTTTGGTTTTTCGAGAATCTTCGCAGATGCGATCTGTCTATCTATCCATGGCATATACTATGCGTGTATACTTAGTGCACCTATACTTGAACTGCAAGAAGAGATGGGAGTATTGTACGTAGATCTCCCTTTTCTCTCGGGATTCGTCATCTTTCTCTGTGCTAGGTGGGTACTACTACATATGTGCTGTGGAATTAGGTGGGTGCCGTAACTGTCAAGCCAGACAAACAGCAAGCTATACTTTATTCTTAGGTACGTATTGACCATCTACAGCTACAACAGCCGCAGTGGTGGGTACTGTACGGCGACGGCGATGTGAAAGTCATACCTACGTCTTGAAACAGACTCGTCACCTTGGAGTCACATAACATCTGTACTCAAGGTTACGCCAACGCTCCACCAATTTCGCCTGCGCGACGGCTGAAACCATGTAGTTGGATCATCCTGGCCAATATGTGGTCATCTTACAGGCTACAGCACTATCGATATTCCCCAGGCAGGAACACAGACCAGCTGTCCGTCCCGCACCGCGTGAGTCTTTCCTTTGTTCTCTAGTACTTCCATGTTGTTCTCGGCCCCCTTATAGGCTATAGTATATTTTTGAATCTAATCCGAGCCCGTTCCCATCCCGAGGTTTCTTTTATCGTTAATTTTATCTTGCTTTCAAATAGTGAGGAGCAGGAAGATCCTCGTATAGGGCAATTACTGAACACAACTTTGATGAAGCGGAATGAGAGGAAACATATCCGAGCTGTTCCTCGGGGAGGGGTGCAACCCGCATTCCGTTCGATCCTCATTCGTGGGACCGCAGCATGCTACTTATTTTCCGCCTTCCATTCTAACTCTTATTTGTTGATTTTATCCCTCGCTGGCAGCTAGAAAAAACAACGCCGCATGTTCATGTTGTGGAGCATCAGGAGGTTTACGGGATGTCTTTGCTGAAGTTGGGTAATTCCTCCGCAATGCCAACATGCGTACTACATACACTCCTGGCAAATGGAGACATAGGCGAACTGAACTCGCGTTCTTGTTCTCGCCATGATGCGTTCTTTGTCGGAACGTGTTTATGTTTGTTCCTGATTGTTGACCCCTCCCGGTCGGGCTGTGGCATGATACATCCCCGGGTTGCCTGTAACACCTACCGTCCGTTTCGACGACTGAGGAGTCCGAGTTGCACCATTTGGGCTGTGGTGCTGGCAATGCAATGAGGACCTCATGATCCGCTTTCTTACTTGCAATTTGAAAGCTTTTTCCTTTGTCTTTTTTTCGGACTTTGAATTCGAGTTCGGAATCGGAACGTGGTTCCGGGGCAAGCTTTGACCCGGTGGAGCGAAACCTCAAGTTGTTGCAACTCAAGTATCAGCCACGAGAGGCGGTGGCTTGATGCGCTGATGATGGTATGTTATGATACCTAGCATCGATGGCTCGGAATTTGGCTATTGGTTGCGCCAGCCTTAGATATTTGTGCCTCCATTCTTCGAGGACTAATTACTCAGCGATCGCTGTTAAGTTTCTTGGATTAAAATACCAAAGTCCAAGGCATTTTTGTTTTCTGAAAATAATCTTCCACCTCCGAGTTGCCTTGATCCGTCCAATGTTACATATTTTATCGATGAATTATTCTAAATCGACATCAATCATTAATTCATTTTGCTAATCACTTCCAGCGTTACTTGCAGGCCGTCGTTGCCTACAAATGTGTTCCAGACTGCTACTAGTCACGGCTGGATAGTCGACGTTATGGTGCCAGCTGCTCCTACGTGTAACCCTCTGACAATGGATCTGTCGCGGAGGTTAAGAAGGACATCAGGTGAACGGTGAACTCACAAAACAGACTCAGCGACTGTTTTGACGCTTCGATGTGTATGCTCTCAAGCCGACTTGTCTCCTGACCTCAAGTTCCTCATTTATTTGTAGAATAAAAACCGGCGGAGGTAGAGGGCAGTGGGACTAATCGCCCTCGTTCCAAAGTTGAATCTGAATGACGAATTTATATACGTACAGGCTTCTCTCTTCGCCCCCCTGTTCATAATACTTCTTTCTTCTTGAGATTAACAGCTTCCAGGAAATAGCAGATACATCGGTTTATCAACGCACTAGTGAATACGCATCTGTAGTTCTGCGAAGCGATTCTCAAAGTACAAATTCAAACGCTTGCCAAGCGCTTGCATGTCTCTGTGCGCCTCTTCTACCCTCTTCTACCGGCCCACTGACCCGCAAGAAGCTTTACGTTCACTGATCTACCGAGTCTCGAAGGCCACCGATGAATTGTATTCTGATGCATGGAGAAGGTAGGTATACAACATATCTCATCATATCTCCTCAGGGGTTATCTGTGACCCACAACGGACGTAGTGGACACGCTGAGTCTACCTCCTCTGATCACACGACAAATTGTATACTCCGACAACTGTTCATCAAGATGAATGTGTAGCCCTGTATCGCATGGGAGAGAAGTCTGGACTGACAGAACATTGACACGTAGGTTCGCGGTTGACAATCTAACATGCGTATTAGCAATACTTTGAACGCCTTTCCTTCCCATGCAAAGTGAAATTTGTACTGCGAATGGCATATGCAACGTGAATGAGGAAATTAAAGAAATAAAAACTTAATCTTCAGGTTTCTTCTCGGCAAATTGAAGGGTAATTACATGCCCGACTTCACAACTTCAAGAACGAGCACCTCGTTGAAGATGAGGATCTGTTAATACAGTTCATGAGAAAACTAGGGTGATAACAACGTACCGGCCACAAAGCAAGGTGAGAAGCAGACAGGTCTGTGAAAGAATTATCCGCACATGTTACCTGCGTGCATGCCTCATCGATTCACCTCAACGATAGCCCGTGGAATCCGGTACGCGTCTAGCGTGTTTCCGTCATGTGATGAGAAAGTAGATTTAGCCTGTTGTCTTGAGTTGCAGTCTTGGCAGATAGTGCCAACTTCGTTGAATAGCGAACAACTTGTGTTGAAGTACGCTGTGAAATATATCTCATTTATTCTGAATGTCGTTTATGTAAGGTGCACACCATAAATGTCAATCAGTACTGCTGCGCGTTTAGATCAGTGCAATGAAACGCTTCCTGTGCGCGCTGTTCAATTCACTGTGCAATGCAATTTGTGATTCGCCAGCGCCATTATTATTATTGAGTTCGACATTCAATTTCATTATCACCCTAGTTGTCCCGAGTTGTTCCTATGCTAAGGCCTGGTTGGGCATGAGAATTGATATTACCGGAGGAATAATGGTGGTGAAAGTTGAACAAGCCGGAAGACGTGATAACTGGGGGCTCCGCATCGACCCCGTGGGCATGATTGAGCATGGTTCTTGAATCACGTGTATTTCTCGTAAAGTACTTACTTACGGCCCGCACCAAAGTCCGCGTCCCCCATCTTTTCATAATCTTCCACATCCTCTCCACAATCTCAGAAACATGGTCAAAGCTGTCGTACTCGGTGCTGCTGGTGAGTAATTATTACCTTGAGAACGAGAACCATCGCTCAGCCATCTTTAGGTGGTATTGGCCAACCTTTGGCACTTCTCCTGAAGGCAAATCCCCTTGTCACAGAGGTATGTTCTCAACTCCGGGTACGATAACGCTAGATTTGAGCATCCTTCTAGCTGGGTCTCTATGATATCGTAAACACTCCTGGTGTTGCCGCCGATCTGTCCCACATCTCCACCCCCGCAAAAGTTGAGGGCTACCTTCCTGATGATGACGGTCTCAAGAAGACTCTGACTGGAGCCAACATCGTTGTTATCCCTGCCGGTGTTCCCAGGAAACCTGGTGTACGTGTATCATTAATTCCCCACTCTTTATCGATTTTGACACGTTGGTTTCCTAGATGACACGGTAAGTTTGCGGAAATACGATGAATGCCAGCAAGGTGCTAACGACGTTATCAATATCAGTGATGATCTGTTCAAGGCATGATAGACGCCAATGTTATCTTATCTCACTCTAACAAGAGCTATTTTCACGCACAGATCAATGCCGGCATTGTCAGGGATCTTGCCACTGGCATTGCAACTTTCGCTCCTAAGGCCTTCGTGCTTGTTATCTCCAACCCCGTTAACTCCACTGTCCCCATTGTGGCTGAAATCTTCAAGAATCACAATGTGTTCGATCCCAAGCGGTGAGTGCCGTTCGCGCGTTCCTTACAATTAATCGACTCAGTGTGTTCATGCAGCCTCTTCGGTGTGACAACTCTCGACGTTGTCCGTTCCTCTACCTTCGTCGCCGAGATTATCGGCGACCTTTCCCTCTCGAAGGAGGTGGTTGTTCCTGTGGTTGGTGGCCACAGCGGTGTCACAGTGTGTTTGAACTATATATAATCAGGTACCGACCTAATCCTGTGTGCAGATCGTCCCCCTCCTATCCCAGTCCTCTCATCCTCTACCCGCTGGAATTGCTACTGCCGATTACGAAACACTTATTAAGCGTATTCAATTCGGTGGTGATGAAGTCGTGAAGGCCAAAGGCGGTGCTGGCTCTGCAACTCTCTCTATGGCCTATGCTGGTGCTGAGTTTGCAGGCAAAATCCTGCGCGCTGCGAAGGGTGAGAAGGGTATCGTCGCGCCCAGTTATGTTAGTCAGGAGGCTGACAAGGAAGGTGCTGCTGCTCTCGAGAAGGAGCTTGGTCAGGACCTTCCATACTTCTCATCCAATGTTGAGCTAGGAGTACGTACCTTTCACGTCGCAGTAGGATCCTGGCACTGATGTAAAGTGAAGGTGAATGGTATCGTCAAGATCCATCCCTTGGGCAAGATAACGGAGGCTGAGCAGGCCCTCATCAAGGTGGCAGTGCCTGAACTTGTCATAAACATCCAGACTGTAAGTCGGATATTAATATATAGCTTTTAATCTCTGACACGAATCTATCTTTTCAGGGTGTTGACTTTGTTAAAGCCTCGAAGCTCTAGACAGCGAACCTTCGCTACTTCTGGATTCGATGTCACCGATACCAGTAGCTCTAGAACACGGATTCTTTGTAGATATACGACGAGTAGAAAGAAAAACAACGTGTACAGTACTTCTTTTTGGAATTTTTGTGCTTCTTAAACTGTAGGGTTGTGTTACACATTGATGGAAGAACTAAGCATCAGCTAGGTACCAAGTGACACTTCTGTAATGCATTGATGATCGATGAGGCGTAATCATTATGTTTATTATTTGTGCCTATTTTGGGTCCTTCAACAAAGTTCAATTAAATAATCCCGCACTCTGGCAATGTTGCCTAACCCAAGTCTCATTCGTACTCATAATTCACTGCTTGAATTTGATCCTTATCTTCTCTCGTACCTATGCTATGCTTCCTATTCTTTCCATTGATAATAGCTTAAAATGCAACCCTTGTCATTGTCAAGGGTTGACAGTCAGCTTGACTTTCTAGCGCCTCCGCAAGCGACTCAGAATGAGCGGCGCTGTTCGGGATGCTCGATTGTGTCGCATATAAATTATGGATACTCGACATCGCGTATCCCTAAGATACTCCATTTCCTGCAATGGATCCTCTTTCCATCTTGACAGCACCGACAGTCCTTCATGCTTCCATATCGGCGCTTAAACTCGCCTGGCAAAGTCTCGCAAAGGTTGAAAGTTATAAGCACCGAAGCAGGCTTCTTGTCACATGTTGTCAATCCCTCCTAATAGAAGTTTGTAAAGACCTGGAACAGGGGAACCATAAAGGCTGGCATGACCAACTTCAAGTTCTGGAACAGTAAGTCCATTTTGCGAAAAACTTTCTGCTACTAAGTATATGATTTCAATAACCCAATCGTACCACAGTGCATGTTTCACAGTTAGAGATTCTCTGACAAAGTTGGCCGGAAAGGGACTTGCGTGGCGCTTGCTACATTATGACTCGATGGGGAATGCACTTGCCGGTGCGGAAAGTAAGCTAATGGATGCATTCATGAGCTTCTATGTAGGTGGAAGTTATCAGTGGTACATCAATCGGCGTTATTTAATTGTTCGTTAGGTTGGAGCTCAAGTGGTTAATTTTACTCTTCAGAAAGAAATTGCCGATGCGACTGCCCAGGACAACAATGACCTTAGAGTATATCTTGACAGATTATCCAACAATGATCAAAAAATATTAGATGCTCTTCAGGAGGGCCAACTTCGTTTAGAAGAGCTTCTGCTTGCTCTAGCAAAGGTACGTACAATTTATTCTATTCTTAAAACTCAAGGGGGGTCTTTAAATCAATTTTGGCAGCACGTCCAAAGCACTGGAGCATTAAAATCGAAGCCTTCAGATGCATTTATTAACACAGCAGTTGGCGCTCTCCAACGTCTTTCCAGAAATGTAGATACAGGAGACATTCTTTATTGGCAAGTGACAAGCCTTGAAGTTATATTTGACAAAAACGATGAAAGCAGCTATCTCGGTGCAGGTGGGTTTGGTAAGGTATATCGGGGACAGTGGCGGGGAGAGGTCGGTGCATGCGATTTATTAATTATCATTATCTAAAGTTACAACGAATAGACCGTCGCAGTGAAAGAAATGCACATGGAAGAGTCAAGAATGATCGATCGCAAGAAAATTCAGGTGTCTAACCGAATTATTTTCTCTTGAACTTCAACCCTGGACTAAATTTAACACAATTAGCCATTCAAGAAAGAAATCGCCATTTGGTAGATCCTATTCGTATCATTTTATTAAATTCTGATGTCTCATTTATTAGGCTACGATTGAGCCATCCCCGTATCATGCCTTTTTATGGCGCTTGCCTCGAAGCCACACAGGTTAGTACCGGAATTGAATCATTTATATAGTTCTAACAGCTTTTATATCTTTAGCCATTCACTCTAACTCGTTATTGTGCGAATGGAAACGTTCTTGAATATCTAAGACAAAATATGTATGCAAATCGCGTGTCCATTGTAAATTTCAGCCTTTATTAGCAGTTTAACTGTGACCCATATTCAATTTCAAATTAACAGCTACATCAAATTTCGTCTGGAATGGCTTATCTGCATTCTCAAAGGGTGATACATGCTGACTTAAAAGCGGTAGGAGATGGTCCTAATATTGCGAAAAAATATTCGAATTGACTTGTAATATTACTTTCTTTATTAGGCTAATATTCTTATTGGAGACGACCACAAAGCCCTTATTTCTGACTTCGGCCTTTCCCAGCTGAAAGACCAATCATTATCCCATACAAATTGTACCAGTGCATCAGTCAATATTGTGCAAGGTACCCTTCGCTGGATGGCACCTGAATTGATAGAGGGGGAACCACTGGATTACCCCGCAGACGTCTACAGTTTCGGGATCACTTCTTGGGAGATATATACAGGCCTCACTCCATTTGTAGACATCCCAGATCGTGCTTTTAGTAGGAGGGTAATAGATAAACGAGAGCGACCTGCTTATCCTTCTACGATGAATAAGGCTCTCTGGAATTTAATTCAACAATGCTGGGGCCATGACTCTGCAGTACGACCTTCCTTTTTCACCTTGGAAGCTTCTATCCAGAATGTAATTGATGAAAGTGAGCTGTTAAACCTATCGTAGGAAATAATACTCTGACACTTAGTATTTGTAGATCCAAGACATTCATATTCGTTACCTGCTTCTCCAGTATCAACCAGACTCCACATGTCACCGCATTCTATAAAACAGAATATTTCGATCCAGTCAGGATCAATGGGGTCTAGCAATGCATCTCCTTCCCATCATTCGCGGGAGCAGACTGCAATTACGTCTCCATCAGGTGGGCCGTAATACTTCGGAATTTCCGGTATGCCCTTTGATACGACCAATTGGATATTTTCTCAGCCAGCGACTTCATTGAAGTCGTTCCTATTGAATCACCCAAAAAAGAATCTCGTACTTCCAGATACATATGCAATATGCTGCAAAGGTAAATATGTTCGAAAATTATGAGCCAGGGATTGGAGACTTAAATATTTTTTAGTACCATACCCAAAATTGGTAAACACCAGCCTTTCGAAAGAATTATTTTTGAGGCGTTAAGGTATTTTCCGAATTGGCTAAAGGTAAGTTCATAGTTACCGTATTTTATTTTCGCCTCTCAATTCTCATTGATAGCTGGTAAGCCACACTGTATCTTACTGAAAATCCCAAATATCTAATTAATCGTCAAGAATAAACGAAGCATGGTCGCTCGTGGATCTCATCCTCAATATGTGTATAAGGTTGGATAGCTTTTAATTAGCTGATATTGCCATCATACCAATAATAAAACGATAAAGAATAGGGTTAAAGATTCTGTTACACGATACAAGAATTTATTACTGACTTCTGTCTGTACGATCCCTGCTATACGAGACGCCAAGATGGACGATTGCTATAGGTACCTGCTATTAACAACATGTAAGTGTCACATTTCAAGCTGTAATTTTTTGCTCAGTAGGAATCCAAATATAGTTACTTGCATCCTCGGAGAGTATTCCTTTCGACGCATTCCAGACGCTCCTCATTTATGTGTTGACGAATTTATCAAAAGTCAACTCGCATCTATGTCGTTTAAAGCGCGCGTGGAGATCTCTGTGCAGAATGCCTGCTTATCTTATCAGAAGAAGAAAGATCGTAATCTGCTACAGAGTGCTTTGTTGTCGACCGTTGAAGAGGCATGTGCAGGGATCAGTGGCATTCTTCAGTAAATTAAGTGTAATCGATTTGTATTTCGCATAAATTATATGTACTTATAACTAATATAAGGACGTGCCAATTTCTATCTAACGGGAATCTTTGCCTCGTGAGTGAAGAGAGGGCCTGAGTGCCAATGATAATTAAGAATTAATCTCTTATTCAACCTTTCTATTTATATATATATCTGAAAACTGACAGATACTACAAAGACTAGTGCCGGGCAACCTTGAGAAGATCCCAGCGCTATCGGGAAATATTCGCATCATATTATAAACTTGTAGAAAACACCAACAGAAAAGACAAAGAAAAGAAGCGCAAAATAAGCATTAGAAATTGGTTAGAAACGCAAGTCCGCGACGCGTTATTTGGATTGGTCACGCTTGCCAAAGCTCACCAAATTTAGTGTCAGTTTTAGGAGAGCTTTTGTTAAGTTTTGGATATTTGGTTTGTTTTCAGCCATATGAAGTAGATGGTGGACTCATACCTACGGTATGTGCATAGTTTTATTGAATAATCGATTATTTGTTGTGTCACGGACCACGATGGCACTGCAGATGGCAGGCGCGCCCCATCGCGTGAAGGAAATATGTAGAAAAGGCTTGGCCATCATTGGAATTTGGCAGCTGCGGATGGTTTCAACTTGCAACTTACATCCAGACATCTCATCAGGCCCCTTGGAGTGTGGGTCAGGCTCTGACACTTTCGTTTCCTTTCACGGTCGTCGTCGTCGTTACGCTCAAGACACCTGAGTATTCCACTCTCTTCCACTCTGTACCCCCTGAACAGAAAGGATGTCTCAACAACAAACCACTCCAGCTCAGTCCCAATCCCAATCCCAGTCCCAGTCCATATCTCAAACTCAATCCCAAACCGCAAGTCAGGCCCAATCGCCAACGACAAGCGCCGCCACCTCCTCCAGCAGCGTCCTTCTCATTCCCGCTACTGCCCCAGTTGGAACACTCTCTATTACCCAACCTCCCCAAACTGCAACTTCATTCTACAAAATTGCGCAAAGTAACTTCGTTACCTTTGGCTGGAACTTCAGCTACCTCTCCGTAACCCCCGAGCACTTAACAGTAGCTGCTGTTGCAGGGAATGGAAATACGTATCCTGTAGGACCGTCAGATGGAATTATAGATGGGACAGCGACAGAGGTGGTGTGGGACGTGTATTCATACCAACAGGCACATCCTGAGTTGCCGCTTGCCGCGACGACTTATACGCTTCATATATCTGACGGGCAGGTTACTACGAGAAAGCCAGGGTTTTTAGAGTCTAATACAATGCTGCAATTTGCATTGTACACTCCTCAGGGGTATACAGCTATAGCGGACGGTGAACATTGACACATTTACTTTATTACTTTTCTTGCTAACGCGTTATTAGGTTGGACATGTAACGGGTGCAACGGGAGCGTATCTTCGACAGTGACACATCCTGCGTTCATAAGCATTGTTATTTCGTTACTCGTTATATTTTTGTCCGGTCTCCATCTCTTTCGTCATGGAAATGCGCAATAGCTAGGGACTCTTTTCCTCGTAATAATTTACTAGGTAAGTCCTGTATTTCTTCTTTTCATTCTTTAGTTTGTATTTAGTCTTCTACTCAGCGCACCAAGTTGTCTGGATTGCTTACTAGATTGCAGGGGGCGAAATGGATTTCTTTTGTGTAAGTCTTCGTTAAGTTTTCGTTGAAACTGTGACATCATTCTGAAATATATCTCAGAACAAATGATATAACAAATAAGGCTGGCTATCGCCGGCAAGGCCCACTAACAATGAGAAATTTGAACTGAGCCTCTATAAAATACATCTTGGAATACATATTATTTCACATGTAATAATACCTATAATTCTTATGATAGATATTTACCTTAGAAATGAGGACAATGAAATACGTGCAACAATACTTACGCACCAAACGGTCTATAATTGCTTCAATAACGCTAACGCTCACTGCGTTTCCTATAACATTACTGAAAATTGCGTGTGTCTGTGCTAACATTGAGTAGCAAGGAAATCACTACTCTGATACGATTGACTAGTAAATAAATAAGTAGCACGTCAAAGATCATAAAAGATGAAGGATGAATTGAACTGCGTACATGATGCATGAGTAGCCGATTAGATTACAGAATACTTTTGTGAAGAGCTTACAATTCCTTCTTAGCTCAGTTGGTAGAGCGCGTCACTAGTAATGACGAGGTCAGTCGTTCAAGTCGGCTAGAAGGAACATTTGTTGGGTCAGTGATTTTTTTCCAACGTTGGCACTTGCACATACAACGATTCACATTTTGGGGGTAAGAATACAGTAAGGACTAAAAACAACTTATACTTATAACGACTTGAAGAAACATACATGAATCGTTTACTTAACGTTTAGGTACAGTCGTGAATTGTCTTTCTACAAAGTTTGCGATTGAGGCGGGCTTTTCCTTCTCTGCCATATAACATTTTCAAGTGAATTTTACAAGGTGTTTAGAGTACACTCCACTAGAAGACATTTACCTTCTCGGAAATCAACTTCGATCTAAGTATCTTCCTCGTGAAATATGCGGATGACAATTATCTTATCATAAAACATGTGGTTGGTACTTGGTAACCATCTCACAATAAGCATGATTCTTTCAGTTATCAGACAATCGAGTAGATAACGACGGTGGCAGTAAGTTTCCGACGTTCACCGTATGTCATTTCGGAGTTCATGTTCTTCTCCGCATTATTTTCTTCAGTAGTCTAATAGTTGAGTAAGCAATGAAATAAGAACTACCTTTTTTTAATTGGCGCTTGAAATAGGATTATGGTGGATACGGACATTTGAACTCGGAAAGAACCAATCAGACATTGCGAGGTGGCTGTTGTGTATCTTCTAAATAAAGCATGTTGTTACATTTGAATGGGCAATGGTAGATAGGATTACTCTGCGCAACATGCGGAGAGGGATTTTCAGGGAAGTTGTTATTGTATCAGGTATTCGAACGGTGTAGAAAAGTCTGCGGAACAGATGGGCCTCAGGGCTAGGAGGGAATATGGACGAGTGGGCCGGAACAGATGTTCAGGTGGGGAAGACAAGCGTGGCGTGGCGCGGTAGATTCCTTTTATTTTTAGCTATTTTGACAGATGTAGACACCAAGGGCTAAAGAAGGAGTGAGACGAAACGTCAGCGAGCGAGGGCGTCTGACTGGAATGGGTCTGTCCCCAGAGAGTAAAGGTTGTGTTGTGGGTGCTGCGTACCGATAGCCGTCCACTTATCTGCTGTCCGGGGAGAAGATATGAGGCGAGAGAGGTGCCGGCGGGTACTGGTATCGGACCGTAGGTGGAGGTAGAGAGGAGGTAGCAAGGTGGCAGTTGGTAGTTGGTGTGTGTGTGAGGGTTGAATTTGAAAGCTATGACGAATTGGTAAGCCCCGAGGATGCAGTAGGATAATATATAGGATTGGTATTCCGCGCCTCATGGTGGAGAGAATTCATGGGAAGAGGATCAGATGGTTGTGTATAAGAGACGGGAGTGATAGATGAATTGCTAGTTGACAGACTGGCGATGCGGGGGCGAGAAGTGAGTTTGTTGAAAAGAGAGGGAGTTGAGAGGAAGAGATGGATCCGGAAGGAGGAACATTGCCGGTGTGGTGTGGAGAGCAGATATGAATTATTCACGTGAAGTGCTAATTCGGGGTTCTGTTCCTTTCATTTGTATGGGACTCGGAGTCTCTTCTTTCTCTCCCTTGTTCTCTCTCATATATAAACAATCATTCTATCCTCCACCCTTCAACGATTCCTGTATCTATATCTCACACTTGTCTCACTCTCTGCTCTTTCTTCAACTTGTACCAACTATTAATCACCACACCATGGCCACATCACGACTCCCAGTCCTCGCTCTCCCCCACCCCCTCATTCTTCTCCCCGCTTCCCGCTTCACCATGCCCGTCTCAAAGGAAATCGGCGAGACCCTTCTCACCCTCATCGAGGAATCCGATGCCCTCCCCGTCGTCGCGGCCATCCCGCTAACCACCCCCTCCACCCCCAACAACGCCAACGCCCCTCCGCCAATTCTATCTCCCAACGGCGACGGCCCAGCCTTGTCAGAGTGGGGCACCGCCGCACGCGTGCTACGCCTCGTCAAGCCCCCCGCGCGCAACCCACGCCAGCCATACCTTGTCTCGCTTCACGGACTCACCCGCGTCCGGCTGATCCATTTCTCAACGCACAAGATCTCCGCAGAGGATCTCGCGAATCTGCTGTCCCATGATATCGAGTACCCGCCTACGGAAAAGGTTCCTTCTCGGGAACCCGTCGATAAGTTCAAGGCAAGCGCTTTGAGGTTGCTTGATAGGCTTGCAAGGGACTCTGTTCAACAGAGTAGGAAGGAAGGATATCACAAGATTGCCGGGATGCTTGAAGAGATCACGGATGCTAGGACACCGTGGATGGCGGATGTACTTGTTGGGAGTATAAATGGAGAATATCCTGATAGACTTGGTGAGTGGGTGATTTGGTTACGTTCTCATTATGTTTTATTCCTGTCTTCGTTCCTCTCTTCTTTTTTTTATTCCTTCTTCGTTCCATCTGCTTTGCTGGCCGGTTGCGATACGTCCGCGCGACATCGATAATGTGACTTCAACGACGTGTATAGGAGTAAACATTTCACTTTCTATTTCTGTCTTGTCGCGAAGACTTACCCTATATGGTCTTTCACTTGCCGTCCACGGTCTTCCCACATGCTCACATATAATCAACTATCGTATCTACTAATCAGCTTGCTGACAATATCACACAGCAATCCTAAGCACACCTGACGCTGATGCGCGCCTCAACCTCGCAACCGAAATATTCCTCAAACAAGCCTCCATATCCGAAGTCTCCAAGAAGATTGCAACTGCCGTCGACGAGTCCCTCTCAAAACAGCAGAAAGAATTCTTCCTCCGCCAACAGCTAGCTGCCATCCAGCGCGAACTTCACGCCTTACAAAGAGGTGGTAATACAGTTTCTTCTGCCGACACTGCTGGAAGCATAAATGCGAGCGAGCTAGATGACGATGAGCAGCATGAAGCAGATGATATGGCAGAGCTGAAGAGGAAGATTGAGGCTATGGAACCTGGTAGTGAGGAGAGGAAGATGGGCGTGCGAGAGTGGAGAAGGTTAAAGAGGATTCCTGCGGGCAGTGTAGAGAATGGGGTTATTAGGAGCTATGTGGGTCCCTTTCTTTTTCTTTATTTCAACATCTAACCTCTCTTTAGCTCGAATGGCTCACTTCGATCCCTTGGCCCAACTTAATAGGTGCTCCAGCTCAAGCTACCTCGACAGCTGTTACACAACCGGAGCTCAAGGATAAATCTTTCCTCTCCTCTGCCCGCGCTCAGCTCGACGCTGATCACTTTGGTCTGGAAAAGATTAAGAAGCGTCTCATCGAGTACCTTGCGGTCGTGCGTTTAAAAGAGCTCAATGCAGAAAGGGAGGTTCAGGAGGAAGCGCACAGGGAAGCTGAGGAGATGAGGAAGCTAGAGGCTACGAAAGAACAGGAGGTTGGTGGGGATGATGGCAAGGAGGTCGTATTGTATGACAAGAAGCAGTCAGAAGCGCAGACGCAGACTCCCGGTCCGTCTATGCTGAAGAGCAGGAAGAGAGCAAGGAAGAGTATCAAAGGTCCTATTCTGCTGTAAGCTTCCTTTTCTATTCTTGCCCTTTAATACCAATCCGCCGCTTCTTAGGTTTGTTGGTCCTCCAGGAACAGGGAAGACTTCCCTCGGCCAGTCGGTGGCTAAAGCACTCGGTCGCCCCTTCCAGCGTATATCACTTGGTGGTGTACGCGACGAGGCAGAGATCCGTGGCCACAGGCGCACATATGTAGCTAGTGGTCCTGGGTTGATTGTGCAAGCCTTGAGGAAGGCGGGAAGAGCGGATCCTGTGCTGTTGTTGGATGAGATCGACAAAATTGGTCAGAGTAACTTCCATGGGGATCCTGGAGCTGCGCTGTTAGAAGTCTTGGACCCAGAGCAGAACCACACCTTTAACGTAAGTTCTTTACCGATCGTCCTTGAATATATTGATGGTAACGATGACTTTCTTGTAAGGACCACTATATCAATGTTCCCATTGATTTGAGTCAGATTCTTTTCATTTGTACCGCCAACTCCCTCGAAACCATCTCTGCCCCGCTTCTCGACCGATGTGAGATCATCCAGCTCAGTGGTACGTTATCTCTTTTCTTGCCCTCACTCGATCTAAAAATTTTCCATTACAGGATATACATATGACGAGAAGATGCACATTGCGCGACGCTTCCTCCTTCCTAAGCAGCTCCAAGCCAACGGACTAGAGCCCAACCACATAACAATCACCGAGCCCGCGTTATTACATGTCGCAACCCGTTATACGCGTGAAGCAGGCGTTCGCAGCCTCGAACGCGCAATAGGTGGCGTGGTTCGGTATAAAGCCGTGGAATGGGCTGAGCATCTCGATGATGACCACGACGATGCTTCATCTTCTCCATCGGACGGTACGATCGTAGTGCTGAAGAACAAGGAGTACAAGCGCGTCGTGGAAGAGCAAGAGCTGGAGAAGATTCTTGGGATTGCACGGTGGGATGGAGAGGAGAGGGAGAGGGAAGAGAGGAGGGGCGTGGTTTATGGGCTAGTTGTTATGGGTCAGGGTGAGGGAGGTATTTTGCCTGTTGAGACTATTGCTGTGCCAGGAACTGGAAAATTGAAGTTAACCGGGAGCTTGGGTGATGTGAGTTCTCTTCTCTTGGTCAGTGGGCCAGTGGCTGACAGAAAGATGTAGGTTATCAAAGAGAGCGGGGAATTGGCTCTTACATGGGTCAAGACGCACGCTTATGACTTGTGCATAACCAATTCGCGGTCGCAGGATCCGTTGAAGGTTCCTGAGCCCATTGATATTCATTTGCATTTGCCTGCTGGAGCACAGAAGAAGGATGGCCCTAGTGCCGGTGTTGCAATGGTACGCTTCTACATTGCGGTCATAGAATGGAGCTAATATTCATATACAGACATGCGCTTTCGTCTCCCTACTTACTGGTGCTTGTGTTCCAACTAAGATCGCTATGACCGGCGAGGTAAGCGCGTGATTTCCCTGTCCCATTCCATGTCGTGACCATTATGTTCAGATTACTCTCCGCGGCCGCGTCACTCCTGTCGGCGGTATCAAGGAGAAAGTTCTCGGTGCCCATCGAGCACAAATCACCAAGGTCATTCTACCTTGGGCGAACAGGAAAGATGTGGAGCATGATGTGGCTCTGGAGATTAGGAATGAAATGCAGTTTGTGTTTGTGCGGACTGTGAGGGAGGCACTTGAGGCTGCCTTTGGGAAAGGTGTACTTGGGTGGAGGAGGGATGCACTACTATTAGAGAGTCGATTGTGAGTACCTCCCTGGAATTTCCAACCAGCGAGGTTGGTGTATCTACGATAACATTTGCATCTTTTTGATTTTTCTTTTTGATTACTTGCTGCTATTGTTGTGCTATGATTAATTATTCTTCACTGTCTATTACTTACTATTTCATCTTGTATAGCATACCTTGTGGATGTAACACACGCAACTGTAGTTTCGAATTTTGTGCATATATATCTATACGTATTGTTTGTTTTACTTCTCTCTCCATGTCTGAATGTTTGAAAGTGCTTTTATTGAACGTACATTTGGCAGCTTCTAGCATGCTTTAGATACATAGATAAATCTACATATTACGTCGGGGGAATAGATACACAGGCGATACAGTGGTAATGAATTGAGTCCGTGCGATTCACGTCTAGAGATCCAGTCCCGGCATGAATAACTTATAATACAAAGTGTAGTTTAGATCCTTCCTCTTCACCCGACGCCAGCGGGCACCTTGAATTTATTTAATTTATTTCAATAGGAGAAGGTACCGCCTGAACCTCCCTCGCAAACCTCTGGAACTCCAGGTCCATGTCGTCCCCTGACCCAAGCATGCGATGCAGCGCTCTCCCCGTCTCCTCGTAATCACATGCGAGGGAGTACATCCAGTATGCGAGGAAAGCACCGACGTGGCCTGCGTCGGAATCGTGCAGCGCCGCGAGAGTTCGACCGGATGCCGGTGTACACGCGGCTTTTTGTACTTCCACGGCTGCCAGCTCACGATTGAACGCGGAGTGCACCGTGGGGCGTTCGTGTCGGGGCGTTCTAGCCCCGGATGTTTCGGACGAAGGGTCCTTGAAATGACCTGAGACTTCGAATGTGGGGACAGCGAAAGCCTCCCAGGGGACTGTGGCGGCACAGTCCCAATCGAGCACACCGACGATGTGGCCGGTTTCGTCGACGAGAATGTTGTCGCTGTGGAGATCTCCGTGGCGCATTGGGAAGGGACCGCGATCGTCACGTTCGTCTACTAGTGGCATCATGGCTGACCGCCATAGTGAGGCGACAAAGCGGCGCTTGAGCTGTGCGGCGTCGCCACTGCCCTCGTCTTCATCGCCAGCAGCCATGGCAAGTCTTTCGTATGCTTCTGCCTGTATGGCAAAATATTCATGTGCTGAGCTGAAGGGCCCAAGTCCAAAGTCTGCCCCTGGGCCAATTAAGACTTGGCCATCGTTGTTAATAACAAATGAGCCTATTTTGTCAAAGGTGATTTTGCTGAGCTGGACGTGTAGGTCTGCAATGTCGCGCAGGTATCTGTCCAGGATGGGCCGTTTTGTCTCGTCGCCTTGAAGTGGGTCACTATCGCCTCTTCCGAGTTCTTGAATGGCAATGCCACAGTCTTCGATGGTGATCCCAGTGATGGCAGTCATAAGCACGAAGGCGGGGAAATCAGGACCGAGGGGGTTGGAAGAAGACTGAATGGGGTAGTAGGCGATAACCTCTGGGACAGGGATGGTGGTGCGCTGCCGGACGAGATGGAGGGCAGCGACCTCATTGAGAATTTTGCGCTCGAGCTGCTCCGCAGTGTTAAAGTAGGCATCCATGGGGCTCATGCCGAAGCGAATGATCCATGAGGTGCCATCGTCGAAAAGGATTTCGAAGACAGCGAATGATTGCCCCCAGGTGTAGTGATCGCCTATGAGGTGACAGGGGAGATTGCGGGGGTGGTTGGAAGACGCGAAGGCTTCGATCTGCGGAAAGCGGGGACGGAGGAAGGAGGCCATGGATTTTACCCGCTCTGCAAAGTCTGGGTCCATGAGTTGGAGGGAGGATTCGACGTCGGGCCAGTTGGTGCTGATAGGTGCCATGGTGGGTGGATGGGGGATATGGTTAGAAATAGATTAAAAAATGAAAAAATAAGTGGAAAGTGGGGTAAAGGAGGGAATGGGGGAGGAGGGGCAGGGCGAAGGACATGGCTGAGATCATATAAATGGGGCGTGGACTGGGCGTGTATCACCGCTCTCATCATCCTCAACGCGTACAACAAACCCGATTCCGAGGGTCCCTCCGCCCCGGTCCGGCTTTTCATTTTCACTTGTCTGCTCATTCCTCCACAAATCATATCATGCCACATTCATATCGTACTCCCACTTCAAACCATTAATTTATACAAAATGGCTTCATTCTAGTTCACTCTCTTGATAGAAATGCCACCGTTCATCCGATCGGGGAAATGTATCGCCTCCAGCCTCGTCATACCCCGTTACAGCTCGCCCTACTGCGATTCGGATGCAGGCTGACCCACCGGACCTGCGTCTGCCCTGGGCGCCTTTTATTCTTGTCCCAACTTGGCTTCCACCTTCCAGCTTTCACCGTGATCTCATCACGTCTTTCTTGTTCAACAACCTCAACGTGGGTCCATGCGGCCTTCTATTCATCATGTCTTCGCATTGTTCTACCGAATGATCTTGTTACTTGCGTTCAATCATGTCTCAATCAACTATAATACTGGCATTGCTGATATTGTTCCAATCCACGGATGATGGCCCATAATCTATATTTACGGGTCGGGGTTCGGCGTCTAACACTAATCTACATCCTTGCGGATGTACTCGTGCCATTCTGAAAAAGGGGGCCCTCCATGGGGCTATACACGGAACTCCAATTCCCAAACACCAACCTCCTCTCGTCTTCGCGCAATGGAAGTTCTCCTATGCGTAAGCCTACCACATACTGCACGTATTCCTCTAAATGTAGGACGACAGCATCGCTCCTTACAGTGCACACACATCATCAATGATTGCACTGGCCAATTAAAGCTGAAACCCTCTGAACCGGCCTCACAACCAGTTTTATAATAGATAATGCGTACCGACTTTATCCGATATACATAATCTACCCAGAGCAGGGGCCCAACCACGATTTTATGTACATCCTCGTTGCCCCTTATTGCGCCGACGCGTTGGCATGGCTTTACTTCTAAGTAAGTACTACTGCTCCGATCTGTGCTGCGTTCCAGCGCCGAGTGAAGTGAGGTAAGGTGACCTCAGTCCTGCAGCACCTTTTCGACGCCAGTCTCACCTGCAGCCAAATTCATTTACATAAAGTTCATTTTGTTATGTAAACTGACGCGTGACGTATATGCGCGACGGTACGCGTTTCTGCCACGCGAGCCAAAATGATCAAGCGCTCGCAATTCCGTCCAGTCCTAAACGCTGTAACGATGGTCTCCACTGGTCTCCATCGTTGCAATCTTTGAATTGACGCTCCCGCTGGTTATTTGCTGATTAACAAATCGTATATGTCACAGATGCCTCCACTACTTTCTTTCTCACCCACTGAATGGACAAAGGTTAATTTCCGAATTATTTCCCGGATGCATCGGTAAATGCAACTTTGTCCGCTGAGGATAAAGCGATAACTGGCTGGCTTTATGGCGCGTTGTATGGTTCTATGGTAATTGTATTGATATTGTCTTCGTCAGCGAACTTATTTGTCATTTTCCGATATGAAGGTCTCGTTGAGAGGGCTTGAACCATGGAGTATAAAGCCCAGAGCGTCCTGTTGGAAATCCAACAGCAATCTCAACCAAGTATCCTCTAAATACAACAACATACCTCACAATTAAACATGTCTCTCACCCCTGTTACACGCACAGTGAAGCTTAACACTGGAGCTAGCATCCCCATCGTAGGTACGCGCTTTTGCTGGAATATTTTGTGTCAACTACAACTCACACCACCCTCAATAGCTACTGGCTCGTTTGGATTTTATACTGGAAGTGAGAAAGACTTCAACAAAGGTACAACGCATCAGAATACCTTTGCGTCTGCAGATGCACTAATGTTACTTTGTCTATAGATGCCCGCGATGGCGAAGCTGTCCTTCCAGGCGCTCCCAACCAAGATCACGTAGCGAGCTGGTTAGTACAAGCTCTGAAGAACGGCTACAGGCATATTGATACTGCTACCATTTATCGTGAGCACCTTATTTGGTATATTTGAGATGGCCGTTAATGTGCACGGCTGAAGAAACTGAACCTGCTGTTGGGAAAGCCATAAGGGACTCTGGAATCCCGAGAGAGGAGATTTTTGTGACCACAAAGTTGCCGTACGTTACATGCCGTGAGATCTACAGTGGCAATCATGCTGATCACTTTCATGTAGTTGGAATCATTTTGGAAAAGTGCGAGAATCGTTGGAACAGAGTTTACAAAGGCTAGGACTGGACTACGTTGATCTCGTTCGTGATTTTGCGGTTATACCAAATGACCGGCACAACTGACCTGGATCCTTGTAGTACTTGATACATTGGCCTCAAAGTGTAGTATATGAAGGTACGAAGTAGTGTCGTCATCCAGCTCCTGCTAAGTCTAACAGCAAATATCAGGCGATGAGGTGTTTTTCCCGACAAATGCAGATGGCGCGTTGAAACTCGCTGATAGTCCCACCTTCAGCGATGCTTACGCCGAAATGGAAAAGCTCCTACAGGAGGGAAAGACAAAATCTATTGGTGTTAGTAACTTCTCGATTAAAACGTAGGTTTACATTTCTTCGGCCTTATGTTGTGTGCTAATAAATGTCTGTAGGTTGGAGGAACTATCAAAGACGGCGAAAGTTACGCCTGCAGCTAACCAAATCGAGTACGTGGCTCCCAATGGTCTTTCTCAGAGCACACATCTGATCTCTTGCTGCAGATTACACCCATACCTCCAACAACCGGAACTCCTTGAATACTGCGCTAGCAAGGGCATCGTTGTCGCTGCCTACACACCCAGTGGGTACTCCATCGTCCGGAACGACCCCACTATCGGTAAGCTAGCGAAGAAATACGGCGTGACCCCGAATCAGATCATCCTTGCATGGCACATCTCCCGCGACACAGTGATCGTACCCAAAAGTGAAAACGATCAGAGGCAAAAAGAGAATATCAGGGTGTGTTCCCATCTGATTTGCATCTTCATCGTGATTTTTTGTATTGATTGTTCGATGTGGTAGCTTCCGAAGTTGGACTCTGAGGACATTGTGAAGATTAATGCTTTGGATAGAAATCAGAGGATTTGTAATAAGGTTGGACCGGATGGGCTAATGTGGGGTTGGACAATGGAACGTTTGGGATGGTGAACTTGTGGTGAACATTGAGTTAGCCGCCGGACAGATTTAGACACCAAATTAATGAAATTGATCGGAGAGTGGAATGAGTCAGCGTGGTGATCGGTGCAATATTCAATTCAACTATTGAATTTCAATACATGTCCAATTGAATTTACCTGTATATATAAAGGTTTCCGAGTCACTTCAAGGGGACAAACTTTTTCTTTCCTGCCATCATCTGCTCTGCTCTTCACGCTATATAACTCACCAGCCAACCTACCTACAAGCTCATCTACAAACCTATACAAACATAATGTCTCCACGACTTCACCCGAAGAAAATGTGTCCCGCCCCAATTACACTACCGCGTAGACTGTCAGTCAGCGGTAAGCACTTGCGTAGATATGGTCGTGGTGTAAAACGCTATTTCAATCATGTCGCACGCAGTCTTAAGGACTTGACACACAAAGACGAGTACACTGATACATATGCCTTCGTTGATAAGGAAGATGTTGATGATAGCTCTTCCGAGTTCGTACCAGTGTTTCACGGAGATGGAGAAGAATCTGACAGCGACAGCGACTCTTTCGTTTCCTTGGACGGCAAGGACCGACATGATGATTATATAGAGTACCAGGAGCCATGTCTCCTGGATGAGGATCGCGAGAGTGTCACAGATGGAGTCGACAAAGCATCTTTCGTAATGGATGATTTGAACTCGTGCATATTCCAGATCGCATGCTGGAATTCAGACCTCCGAACAATTCCCATAATTCCGGAGGAGGAATCTGACCACGAGTGGCCATTGGATATAATCTTTCACGGCGATGACACCTGGAGTTACGGTGATGACATTGATATTGATGATATGGACTATGTGCATCTAGAGAGCGAAGAGTCCGAATCTAAGTTGGTAGATGTGCTAGATTTCATTTCGAAGCGTATCTCATATCCAGGATGTCTTCGGTCTCAATCTATGAGGACAACTGAAGTAGATATCAAGCATGATGGAGATCTCGCTCCCCCGCCTGTACCTCCAAAGGGTGAAGACGTGTGGCGCGAAAAGTCCAATATATCCTATTTGGATACAATACCTGAAGAAGATGAGGGTGTAGATGGTCTAAATACTGTTGGTAGTCGTTCAGCAGGTGCACAGAAAGTAGTTGAGTGTGTTATACCGGCAAGTGACCAACCTGCGCGGAATATCGTTTGTGCAAAGGGAGTTCAGAGGCAAGATGAGGTTGGTGCAAAGCATTCTGTTGCTTCACGAAAAAATTGTTCGGCAGGTGCAAAGACACAGATGCAGGAATTGATCGATGACGTGACACAGGAGATTGAGAATTGGCTTAGAGATTGACCTAGCCTGCAATTCGTAGAGCGAAGCTAGCCGCACAAAAGGAATGGATCCAAGAATGGAGAACAGCCTCCAAACAAGGGTGGTTTGCCATCGCAGATAGAATCCCACCAAACTTGAAACCCACGAAGCATGCACGAGCTCATGCGAAACAAAGAGAGCTATTTGGAAGATTAGTCCAAACCAGAACAGGGCACGCGTACACTGGCGAATTTCGCCGCCGATTCTTCCCTACAGAACCACACCTTTGTCCCTGCGAGGAAGGAGTAACAGAAACGAGAGAACACATCCTAACAAGCTGCCCTCGTTATGAAAGATGGAGAAGGATTCTGAGAGAAGTATCCAGAGACATAGTCCTGGCAGATATACTCGGAACGATGAAGGGATTAGAAGCTCTTGCTCATTTCTTGAAGAAATCCGGTGCATTCACAAGAAATGAGAACGGCATAGCAAGGAGAAATCGAATAAATGGAAGCCAAGCCCAAGAAAGAGAACCATCCTTACCAGACGACAACTCAACAATTGGACCAAATCAAGACGACGTAGTAGAAGCTGGCCGGGAATAAATTCCGCCTCAGTGCACACATCCACAAAACACCTCGAAGCCCAATCATTACAATTATACAGCTATACATACAACGTACATAAGTAAGTACTATACAATAGCACATTCAAAGCAGGGTGGTCAAGTAGAAGTAGCCTTAGATAATTATTGGTAGCAGTAGATAGTTTTAGACCACCAACGTACTTAGCACCATACGGTAGCTTTAGCTATATGTAATTAATAAATCAATAAGCATTCAAAAACAAGTGAATTGAAAGAGTGTGGACCCGCGGGAATAAATAGAAGGAAAAAAAAAAAAAGTTTAGAGATTGATGCGCGAGCGAGATAGGTGAAGTAGCTAGGAAGTTGAGCTGGAAGTGATGCAGCGAGGGAATGTCAAGAAGCGAGGGGGAGCATTCAAAGTTCAATTGATAGTAAACGAAAGATAGTGAAGGCGGCGGAGGTGTGCAATATGGCCAGTGTGCGCTACTAGGGTGCAGGGGTTTCAATTTTGATGAATTGGGGCACTTACAGTAAACAGATATTTCTTCATCTTCATAGGATCTCTCGGTATCGCGAAGGGCAAATGCCGGCGAGCACTTATATCTGCATATATGTCGTACAATGGGGTCCTTGAGCACAGATACCACCATTCGTCATTGCAATCAAGTTTCTCCTGGAGCCAGCTGGGTTGGGGGTCACCCCCCTGGTGAGTCCTGAGTCCTATTCTGAATATATTGTCTGGTATCTAACGCGCGCGCGAGAGTATGGTCTCTAGTGTTGCACTGTTTTTCGCCTCCACCAGCTTGCTTAGCATCTTCGATAGATCGAGGGCCATCCCCCGGTGAGTATCTCCCCTCGTCCGTATGTGCGATGTAGTATTGACCGACTCCTATGCACGGGGAAACATCCTTGTCACTTTGTACGAAGGTAATAAGTAACCTGCAAATTCGAGAGTCCTTGGATCTCAGTCACATTGTCTGCGTTTGAGTGCTTTTCCCTTCAGCTTCCGTCCCTTTTTACCAGAGAATTTCGTCAAGTAACAGACAGGAAGAGACATCAGGTGAGTCCTTGACTCAGACAAGTATTGGATAAGTAACAGTGCAAAATATTGATGGTCCTTATTGATTTTTCTGACTAAAATACAGAGGGCTATGATGTTGAGTGTGACCGGGAGATTTGCTTTCCATGATAGTATGGTCAAAGTGTACATAAGTAATCGAATCAAAGTCAAAGAACTGGATGAGTCTGAGATGCGGCAGATTTGCTCGTGGCCATGTGCATTTGATTGTCGGCTCGCGCCTCCCGGATCACAAATGTCATCAATCCTGTGACGCTACGCACTGTCACACCGTGTATTCAACTCAAATTCTCATCAAACCTTTCCAGTGCGTGCAAGCATATACATGGATTATTCTGGACTGAATTTATTATTTAAAACTCAATTATAATTAAAATCTCCCACTTAGCGTGTACCGGAACCGCATACTTCGTATTTTCGACTTCGTGCTTAGTCGATCAACGTCCTGATGGATCGCCACGCCGCCACGCCCCTTCACAATAGCTTACGTAATCAACCAATATTGCGTGGGAACCAAATGGGAGTGCGGGAAATAGCGAGAAGAAATTATCAATTATCTGCTGTAAAAGTGAAGGTGGCACAAATAAATATGTATACTACGCTGTATTAACGGAAAATGATAGAAAACACGAGTACAGCAGTTTAACAGTGAGATTAAGGTTTAAACCAGGCTTATAGTGCTGGGACACTACTAAGACAAACCCCTCTAAATTTCGGGAGAAAATCGCATGAGAACATACCTAAAGCCTTCTATTCTTATATATACGTGTGTTATACATCATAATTTTTATATCTAAATAATTCAAGTGCTGAGCGCTGAGCGTTGAATACAAGCTGAACATCGTGTTTCTCCTCTCCAGGCTCCCCGTACCTGGACCAATCCAAATAGTAGCAAATAATGTCATGTGATACTCGAGACCGATCAACATACCTCAGTTTCCCAGGGATCGTGTTGTGCTCTTTGTCTTCCTCCCCACATGTGTCGCCACTCTCTCGCATGAAGACACATTCCGCACCGATAGACTTATTTAAGTTAAGTGTTTATCTCGAATGTCGGCCTTCCTCTCATTTGATGACAGAAAGAGAATGAAACCTCCCAACCAACCGTCAGGCCGATCATCGATACGCGCGCATTCAACGCTAAGCGGAACCACTCCCTCATCTCAGCGCCCTTCCTCAACTGCGTGAACGCTCAGCCAATAGTGGAGTTTAGAGGGTGGTAGTTGGTACAGGGTGGGTTGGGATGGTTGGAGTTGTAGAGGTTTTGGCTTACTGATAAGTGGGGACGAGGTGATAACTTGAAGGTAGGGACATGGTAGTGGGATCGACGTGTGGGTGGGTGTGGTAGGTTGAGGTGAGATGACGTGGTGCACCGCATATGTGCCGGATGGTGGTAGAGTTGTCGTGAACGGAAGGAAATGAGGGACAAAGGGGAGTTGCAAGATAATATGGATAAGTATGTAGGATGAATCATTGGTAGGGGCCTGTAATTATGGTAGCGCGTATTTACATGTACATACTTATAAAATCTAATAGTATATAATTATATATATTATATGCACTTATGCCCACCCACCCACCCCCAGCCCTTTGAAGAATGTGGTGTCTCGATTCTTGAATATCTGCAATTAATTCCACCATTAAAGTATGTACAGTCGAACTTGTCCTATCCCATACCCGCAGCAGCCCATAACCGCGAACAACCCATGGGTTTTTTTGTCCACCAAATCGGTGGGCGGGAGAAATGGGTCTGTAACCCATATTCCTATGATACCCTATAGACCATAGGTTTGAGAGAGATCTATAACCCATACTTACGTCCTAAAAAGGAAATATGACATAATTTATGCTTCCGTGTCGCGCTGTAGGTCAGGCTTGGGTCAGGTCCATCATTGTCTGAAACGCTTACATTGCATTTCCATCACTATCTAATCAATATCTATCATTTTATTTAATGTTTATATTTAATGTAGCCAGGCGTAATAGTAAGTGGTTTCTACCAAATATATGAAAGTAGCTACATTCTATTCTGTACTGACACTGCATGGTACCCCAGCACATTTCTATCGTTGTGCTATCACTAGTATGATTTAAACCCCTCTCAAAGTCATGAGGCAGACCCTGTCAAGGCCAAAGTACCTCTTGAATGTCACTGTACCCTATACCAGAAAGGTTGAGCAGAGCCTTGCGAGCTTTGGGTGTGAATCATACAGTCCCATAAGTAGCAATTTTAATTATGTAATCAATCTTTGTATATAGTAGAAGTCATATTACGTAAGCAGCTCTGTATCGTAGCAGCCCACAGCGTTGTCATTGACGGGGTCTGACCCCGTCCGTCAAGAGGGTCCGAGTCAATGATTGACGGTCGATAGGTCAATCACTGACTGGTCAATGGAAGAGGCCGAATTATATTACTAAGCAACGGACCGAGCGTTAAATGTGGCGTCGCTCGGCGCTCTAATTCCTGGGTCATGAAAGGTGTGGCAACGATTTTACTATAGACCCTTGCGACCCCGTCAATACGTTTGACGGACCCGTCTATAGGTCAGATGGTGCATGACATAATCAGACCATTCGGACCTCCATTGACTGACCACGCCAACACTGGCAGCCCATAACCCAGAGTAACCCATAGGTTATTATGTCCACCGACCCCTATGGGTTAAGACAAGTTCGACTGTACTATTTACTATAAAAATACTTTAGTTGATAAGATTGACGAGGGTTGAAACGTTGACAGGACAATGGACCCATCACGTGGTGAGACTGAGACGTCGCTTAGCCTTGAGCCGAAAGAAGGAGGCATACGGTTTAGGAACACCGTACCCACTTGCAATTCCCGCCTACTGTTTGCTTCGTAAGTGTTTTCCCTGCGAAGCTTCAAGCTTATGTCACTGACTACGCACAGTAGTGGTTATTTAATTGCACTTCACTCCAATGCTTTGATGATATTATTTTTTTTGCTGTCAGTGTTTATTGCAAATTCATTATCCGAAGAGATAGATTTCTTTGTATGTACTTGACATTCAACATCGCAAACATTCTGTTCCCATGTATCATCTGAGTAAGCCACTTCTGATTTGAGAATGAACCTCTTATTCCACTCACGGTTTCCCATCCCCAGCAGCTAATATTAGCGCGCTTCGCGAGTTTATGGAACCAATATGGGACAGAACCAGAACTTAGATATGTCTACATGACTCTGCCATGACAGGAAGTTCCCCTATAATCTCTATAAACTGAACTGATTAACACTATTTGTAGTCTAGTACCGTTCTACAAATGTCTCTTTAGTGACATGCAATGCTTCCGAAACATTTTTGTCATGGTGTCGCCATGGGTCCGCGGACATGTTTTACTGTAAGTAAAATCTCGCATCTTAGCATGCTACCGCAATTTCATGATTCGCGTGCGAAACCCTTCAATACCTTTCTGTGGTTTATAATGGTGCTAATCGAATGTATTTCTTGTTCGACGTTGGGTTGCATGTTATGAACAAACTGAATTTCTGGAATATTTCTCAAACAATTGGCTATCATCGTTAGTAGGTGCCGCTAGGGTGTCGCTGTCTACTAAAGTATGGGCTATTAATTCGCGTACATATATCAATATTAACTCATTCCTAGAGGGCAACTAAAATCCGATAAATCACATAAAACTACTGATATCATGACGTTCAAGCTTCATTAAACTAGCAGTGCCTTAATGGTATGTATTATAGCAGCCTGAACAACTCTTAAAGGCAGCAAAGCCGTCAGGGAGGTGAAGTCAGCTTGTTAGGGAAAGACTTTCAGTGATACTGCGATGAAAAATGGATCATAATCGGCTCATACTCCCAGTGGTAATTCTTTTTGTCTTGACTTGTGATTTTATATCTGATCGTCATTACGGAAGGGTACTTATTCTATTGCACGCAACGACTCAACTAGTAAAAATGCTGCACCGAACCAAGTTACTGTCAAATGCGAGAGGCAGAAGGAATATCGGTGTCAGCACTGCTTAATTCCCAGATACACGTTGGTCTACTAGCTATCTCATATCTGTAGCTAGCTCAGCATTAGATCCGGAAGACGTCGCTAAGATATCAGGGCTGGACCGCAATGAAAAGTAATGCAACAAGACAAGCATGAGTAAGAACGTATATGGGCGGACCAAAAGCTCGGATGATTGAAATTTCTGCTAATTTGACTTGGTATGTCAGCTGTTTGTGCAGCGTCCTTCGTGAATGTTACAAACATAGAGTGTAGAAACACTTGACTATTGGGTGACTTCCCGCAGGGTTTAGAAACGCAGATTATTTTCTAAACGTTAAGCGAGTGGCGCTCGGCTAATCTAGGTCTGCGTTTCTAACCATAGCACATTTTCCCTCAGACTTTCAATGTCGTTTCTAAATTTCATAAGCGCTTTAGTAATCTTATCACATGTTTATCTTTTCTTTTATTCACAACGATATTGCTTTCTATCCGTCTTTTTACGACTAAATCTCTCAGAAACTCTGTAAAGTAAACAGTACATATGTGCATGCTAATCTGATGTAGCCTTTTCTTTGATATAAGTGCTGTTCCCTCCCATAGCGAAGAACTTCAATGGCACTGTGGACCGATTCTCTCAAAAATAAGTATGTAATGATATATTTTTTTCACAAAGAATCACTGTGATGAATAAGTATACAAAATAACATGACATAGAGCCTACTACATCGCCAATTATACTGCGACTATGTCATACGAGGGGAGGGAGAGCACGGTATCAGTAGTACGAATCTTGAGGTGATACGTCCCTGCAGGGATTTTGGCGTCGGAGATCGAAAATGCGTTTACAGGAGGGCGTTTAGAACTAGAAGAGGGGGGGGGGGGGCCTCTTCCAGATTATTATCTAGAAAGGGGTCAGTTTTGAGATCAGCTGTCAAAGTGAGCCGATTCGGACAACGGCATCACGGCCAATCTCGCTTACGACGTTTAGAAATTTAATCTAGGTTTCTAAACGCTGCGGGAAGTCATCCATTATCTGTACAGTGTATACCCAAGTGGACATAACGTGTGACCGATATCGCGGTAGCTCTGGTCAGATGTTTGTCATTCGTTATTGCGGACCGGCATAAAAAAAGATTGCTGTGATGTTTCGTCATTTTTGTGAGGATACGTCTCACACCATAATCTAATCTTGCCAGAGGCGCCTGCTTACGACTATAAAACGGCTTGCACTTTTGTAATGAAATGAACTTTTCCCGTCGTTTATAGGCATACGTGTTGGTAACATACCGACATGGTTGTAACTCGCAAGTTAACACTTAATAATGGTGTCGAAATTCCAATCATTGGTGAGTGAGAAACCGTTACGTATCGTGGCTTCACTGACTTCGTGCTTTAGGTACTGGAGCTTGGGCACCATCCGATCCTGAATCGCAGGGTCGAGTGAAGGGCTGGATTTTATCAGCTTTGAAGGTAGGGATTTCGAAATGTGACTAAATTATGTAGGAGTTAAACCCACTGCTTCCCCCCCCTTCTTTTAGAACGGCTTCAGGCACATTGATACAGCGAAAGGATATTGTATGTGCCGGTGAGATTCGATGTGGAACTTAATGTCTGACAGTGCCACAGTGACCGAAAAAGCGGTTGGACAAGCTGTAAGAGAATCTGGCATTCCCAGAGAAGAAATATTTGTCACTACGAAGCTTCCGTATGGTGTATTATTGATACTCCTTCAATTACTAACCTATTTATAACTTTCTTCTTATAGATGGGGCGATCACAATCGTGTTAGGGAGTCGTTTGAAGAAAGCTTCAATGACCTCGGTCTTGACTACATTGATCTTGTATGTGTCTACATCTCGTCGATGATGTGAAAGACACCAATGTTTTGATAGTATCTTATACACTGGCCTCAATACATCGATGACAGTAAGCATTATTTACATTATAAATTACCAAGCATAGTTGCATAGACTAATTCGTTATTCCAGATAATTCTCATAACCCCGATGGCACATGGAGGACGATAGACAGCACTAATTTCAACGAATCATGGGCAGAGGTAGAGAAACTGCTTGACACAGGGAAAGTCCGGTCAATTGGTGTTAGCAATTTTTCTATTAAGACGTAAGCACATTGCCGTTGTTTCTTAGGCTGCTCATATGTCATATACCCTGCACGTAGATTGGACCAATTGTTCAAGACCGCCAAAGTCACCCCAGCCGTAAACCAAGTCGAGTGAGTGAATTTTTCATTTTTTAAGTTGTTATGTAGTAGTTAAACTTGCCCAGAATGCACCCTTATCTTGCTCAGAATGACTTACGGGCGTACTGCAAAGAAAAGGGAATCACCATTACAGCTTACACCCCTAGTGGTAAATCTTACGCCCCTCTTCCATGGCACTTCTGATATAGGGAAAGGATACTCGATTGTGCGTAACGATCCGCTCCTAATCGAACTTTCAAAGAAGTATGGGTGCACTCCGAATCAATTAACGCTTGCATGGCATTTAACTCGAGACACTATCATCGTACCAAAGAGCGAAAATCCTGAGAGGCAGAAGGAAAACATTAACGTAAGTTCCAGTGTATTCTCGCTGCTTTATACACATCACTGACGGCTTATATACCAAAGTTGCCAACCTTAGATCCAGAGGACGTTGAAAAGATATCTAAACTGGATCAGAACCAGAGAATATGCAACAAAGCTGATGCAAACGGACAAGTTTACGGCTGGACATATGAACAACTGGGGTGGTAGTCAACTGAAGTGTTTACAGAAGAATATGTCCTTAAATGTATGATAAGAGATGCAAATGACAACACCTACAAAAACCTGAGAAACCTGAGTGTACAATGGCTTAGGAGATTAGATAAATGAAAATCCATTATCTATCAATCTATGGATCCTAGGTATATAATACACTTACTCTCCTTCACCCTTGCTACCTTCTGTCTTCGATTTCTCCTTCTTCTCTTTTGTATCTTTCTCTTTCTTTTCCTCCTCGCCGCCCCGACCTTCTTCGAGCTCCGCCCGCCCTATTGTTGTTTTGTTATCAACCAGTGCGTGCAAAGCAATTACAGCTCGGAGCAGACTGCTGAGATATACGACCAGCATCTGATCATTGGTACTAGATGCAAAGCTCTGCGTCAGTGTTGGATCCGACAAATCCGGTAGCAGGTTCAGAGCATCTTGAAGGTGGTAAATGATCTGATGGTTCACTGGCATCTTTCCTGCCGCAACATCCGCCAGGTACTTTTGAATGTCTCCTAGTCTAGATTGTAGCCCACGTAATGAAGCGAGCTGTTCACTGACTCGAGTGGCAAGCGTCGTGGTAGTGGAGTCTTTGATGTCGCGGAGAAGATGCTCGACACCAATTTCTTCTGCTTCCTCTGCCTCTATTGCTGATGGTACGTGAAGGAAAGTTTTACGGGTCTCTGTTCCGTCCTGTTAAGAATAACGACGTTAGAGCATGTGCCGTATAAAGGAAGATTTAACGAACATCCTTAATTTCCTCCACAGCAAAATAGGCATCCGTTGGAATTCCAACGGTTTGTGGTCGAACGTCAACGATAACCATGACTGGCTTTGCGATATAACGCTTAAATAAGTCGTTAATTTCTTGATCTGAAGCTCGTAGCTTGGGGCCGGTATGATACCATCCAATCATCCGTTCTCGTGCTTCAAAGTAGCTTAGTATGCAACTCTGTAATCAACATTAAAAGTCACTAACCATTAACTTTCTTGAACATATCGTACATCCCTTCGATATAGTTATGGTCCAAGAACCAGGTCTTGCTATCCTTCTCGTCCTCCTCGAAAGGAATACCAAATGAATTGGCGACATTCACAGTTTTGCCATTGTCCTGTCCAAGCAATACACCTATAACACGCTTCTGTGAATTCCTGGACACCGAACGTGCGTGGTGGTCGGCTACTGAAAGAAGAACGAGGGGATGAACGACTGTAATGCATGATCTAAGTATTGGTTCCGCAGGATAGTGCTAAATGAACGCACTGACGGTAGTTCCAGCAAGTGCTGTTAACTGAGAAAGATTTAGTACCGAAAACATAATAGATGCAATGATCTTACCTGTTCTGTAGTCGTTGCAACCATTATAACAAGAAGTGTGTAACTGGTAATAGGCTGCAATTGGATTGCGCGTCCACCACCCAACGCGTGTTGCTTGTCTATGTTATGCGACATCACCGATCTATAATAAATCGATAGCGCCGGCAAAGCCAGAGGCCACTAAGTAGCTTGCACCCAACTTGCACCAGTCTGGAAGCTGATCCAAAGCAATTCTTATGTAAAATTTATCATGAAGCCCAAGTGTAAGTATAGTATTTCAGCTGGACAACAACTTCTCATTTTCCAAACCCAGCGTTATGCGATCAAGAAGCTGGAGTTAACTATCACTTAAGTTACTTACTATACTTACTAAATATCTCCTTTGTCTGTCGTGCATAATAACCTCTCGGTCTTTGAACGTGTAAAATATCATAAGTAGACAGTTCATATTTACTCACTCCAATAGCCCGTCTTTTTATCAGATTTTATCTACCTGTTTGGATACGGTCATCATTGTCCAACTTATTTCTGCACTACGACGTCTCTGACAGATGCGAATAAGCTGTGGAAGTATTGTCGATATGAGAATGAAGACCCTGCTAAATATATTAAACAATCTATTCGACGAAAACGGGCTCCTCGACAGTGCGCCATCTTACATGTCCATCGCCGATTGAACAAAGCGTGTAGATGGATAAATAGGTATCTTTAGAAGGGGGTTGATTCAAGCTCTCTGCTTTTCACTGTCTCTATCAGCATGTTCTGTAGGTACTTGATACTATAATCTTGTGACTATGAGCGAGAGCAATAGAAAACGATGATGTAAAGGAATGATTAAATAACTTTCAGGTGTTCGTGCCCCTAAATAATAATATATACCTATTACGCAGGCACTGGAGCTTAGACCGCAGTAGGAACTCGCTCAATATGCTCAGGCTTGGCTTTCATTGTCGCGTCTCTCCTGACGCGCAGTTTCCACTCGTATTCCTTGCATAGCCACGTCAAGTACGCGATGTCCTTCTTGCGGTTATACATTATTAGTCGTTGATGGAGAACGTCTAAATCGCGGAATGTGACCAAAGGTGGGACAAAGTCATCTGGAACTTCGACATCGGATATCATACGCACAAGCGGACGGGCACCGACAAGCGAGGTACGTGACGAGCGCATCAACGGTTTGGGAACGTTATTGCAAACATTAATGGGCGGGTATCGATGGGCGAAATCACGGAGGTGTCGCACTGCACGCTCAACGTCATCAACCCTATGAAAATAAGAAGTTAACAAAAGCATCTCAGAAATGAGGCAGCAACCTACATCGTGAAAGTCCTTATCATGGCAACATAGGCCCTTTCAATGTATCTCGCATACAGCTTTTTGCTGCCGTCTCGTCCAGACCGCTCAATCTCACACCATTTCTCCCAAAGCTCTTCGCCCCACTTCAACGCGAAGCGACGATCGTCGATCCCCTTCCTCCGCGAGTTTGAATATCCACAGCGCTCTAAGGCCTCCACATATGTACGAGCACTACGCTCCACTCCTAATTCCTCAAACACGTTCGAAAACGCCGCTTTCGATTTCTCTAGCGTCGAGTGCTTGTAAAAGACGGACAAGTATGAGTTGATTAAACGCGTCGTGATCTCCACGTTGGAGAATTTTGAAGACGGTGATGGCGACTTTCTATCTTTGATGATGCGGTTGAATAAGTTCTCTGCTTCTGTGATGACTTCCTGTGCACTTTGAGGAGGAATATGAGTGAGTGAAGGTGCTGGTTTCTCTTTCGCGATATCCCTTGTTTTGGATTTTGAGGACTCAGCGGAATCTTCTGACTGTGCCTGTGCCTCTTTCACAGGTTCCTCCTCCACAAACATGGTAGCACCCCTTTTAAATGGTGGATCATACGATGCATAAGCGTGGAACACATGCATCATAGCTTCCTCGTCCACCATTAACCCTTCATCACTGGCTTTAGCCATCTCCGCCAAAATCCACCTCGCCCGTCCCAACTCTCCCAGCCTCTTTGCGCCTTCCAGTAGTGCGCAGAATGTTATCTTGTCGGGCTTAAATGCTGGTACACCAGCAGCATCACGATGAGCGTTCAACATTTCCCTTGAAAGCCTAAATGCCTCGTTCACATATTGCTTGTCCCCACTTCGCGCACAAGCTAAAATGACAGCATTGTACGCAGCACGGTTTGGCATTATGTTGTGGTCAACAGTCATCTCCGTCCACAAATCGAGCGCCTTTTCCGGTTCACTGGTGTATCTTCTTGTCAGAGGGCTTGCACAAGCACGGATCATCACTGTAAAGAGGCGAACATCAGGATTCGGATGAGCAACGTATCGCATATGGGTGAAGAGATCCCAGCCGTGTGCAAGCGCTATAGAGGAATGTGAGTTGAACAGCCGTGAGATGACGAGTGTGTATGTTTTCATGGGAGCGGGGGCGTTAAGTGATTCATAGTGATGGAGGATATTGAGAGCTTCATTGGGAAGGGCGACGTCATGAGGAGTAGCGTTCAGGTGTCCTTTGACATGGAGATGTCGCTGAACATCATCTGGTGTCTCTGTAAAATTACATTACTACTATACGTAGGATACAAAATCCGCATGGAATACGAACGTGTCAAGTATTTTGCGAGTAGCTCTTCCACTTCTTTGGGATGTCCTAAATCAGCATAGAGCTTTAACACTTCAGTTACCGAACCCTCAGGAAGCGAAATGCCCGCTCTCTAAGAGAAATGTTGGTTAAAGCGAATTTTGTAAGATCGTCCAATTGGTTCACCTTTATCAGACTGAGTGCCTGCTCTGCGGCATCTGGGTCACCCTCTTTTACCTGCGGAGACGTTCACGATTGGGAGCACATAAAGATAATAAATGTGCTTACGGCAATGTGGACGAGAGCCTCACATTCTTTTGGAGAAAGTATGGCAACAGGAATAACCATTGATGCCGCTGTTGACCTAACTTCCGTAGGTTGTTCAGCTTCCTCGACAGGCTCCTGATCTTTGACCTTAATCGTCTTCTCGCGAATGGCTTCTAACCTTGACATTACTTCATGCGCCTGTTTGAGTACACGTTTGTAAGGTTGTAGCTCCATATCCAACGCGGTTTGCTCGTGTAATAGTTGTAAGTCCATTTCCCCCGCAACGTCAAGAACCTCTCTTTCCTTAGCTTCAGCGAACGCCATCATCCTGTTATCAGCAGCATCAATGACAGCCAGGTCTTTCTTCTCCCGGGTTACGCGTAAAGCTTCTGCGTCAGGTGGAGACTGCGTCAGGTCACCAGGAACAGCAAGGACATCTTGATAGAAGTTCATAAGCTCTTCTTCTGTATATACCGCCTCAGCTAGTGCGGCTTTCTGTACACGAGTTTTATGACGAATACAACCAAACATTCCAGATAGATACGCACCTCCACTTCAACAACCTTACTCAACTTATCCAGCTTCTGTTCCAACACTTCACTAAGACTCATCAACGTTGATCCAGCCACAATACCTTTATTCGGTCTCCGTCTATGTTTAAGTACATTATAAGTGGTTGAAAAGCCTGGACAGCAACAAAAGTAGCACGTACTGCACAAACACGTCACTATCAGGATCAAAAACGTCCGGGTCATTAATATCCGTATCTGGATGCAGCAGTTCAGGATTATGCACATATTTGGCGAATTGAGGTAAAGGATGCGGTGGGAGCTGCGGCGGTGGTGTAGGTGAGATCGTCATTGCTGCTTGATGTACATGTCTTGACGAGTATTCTCTTCTACATCTCGGTGCAAGTCTCGATGCGCTTGCAGATGCCCTCGTGACATGCATACTTGTGGCCCCAGAAACGCGCAGAAGAGTAAGATCCACTAGTGCAGGAGGAAGGACGCTTGCTGAGAATTGCATTCTTCTTCGGGTATTATAATATGTCGTCTAAGTGATTATCTTGAGGCCAGAGAACTAATGAAGTATAATATATCCTTGATGCTGTACGAGAAAATGACAATAAAGAGGACGTTAGAGGTAGGACTTAGTGGGAGCACTTCCGAAGCCGTCGACTATTGCAATTCCCAAAATTTGCTTAACAGTTCCCACGTGACTACATAAGAACGCGTCGACTGGCGCGCCGACCGTTTTGAGTCCTCAGTCGCCTGCTAGTAGTACATAAGCATACTTATGTCCACTGCCTAATATCCAGTATCTACCAAAGTATTGCAGTAGTTATTCTAGTTTCTTCGAGTGCGAAGCCCGCGTTCATAGTGCCAAAATGCTACTTCATGTATACGCCCTGTCCTGACCAGGACCGGACTCTCGGTTTGAACATTCACACTAGGTTTCGGATGGTAACTTAAACTTCCGCAGTTTTAACTGTTAACAACAATTTAAAGTACCCATCTCCTATGAAACACGAATCTACATTGCGACGGCAGCTAGATGACCATCGCTATCAAGTTACGGATTCCATGATTTCTGCCTCTTATGCTACGGAGGTTGTCCATTTCAACATCACGGAGACGGTTTCACAAAATAGGCTTTCAGAGACTGCGCGAGCAACAGTATCATCTCCAGACATGAGAGGAGAGAAGAGAAGCGTCCTGCAGGCTTGCTGTTACCCTGTCCCGGGATATTTTCCAAGATAAGCTTCTTCAATTACCGAACACTACATATACCAGAAGACAACTCAGTACATTCCACCCAAGAAAACCTTCCCAGTTCCAAGATCTCTCTTGTAGTACCATTGAAAAACAATAATGCGTGGTATACCGTGTGGCATCCCTGTTACATCACCGCTCGGTCGTTGGAAGGTCTTCGAATCCCGAGTGCAGTCTAACTGTGATACCAATGGAATATGCTCTGTTGATGCTCTATAATAACTAATGCACACCGGATGCAGCTGGAATAATCGCCTCCTCATCCCGTCCTATACACAAATCAGCAACCACATCCAAAGAACAAAATAAAAAGGCAACACACCCTCAAAGAACTTCTGCAAAAACGGCTTCGGTGTCCGCTCTAGATTGGGGTTTTGCAATAAAATTCCCATTATGTGGTCAATTTGTTTCCAGCAGTTCAAAGTCTCCTGGTATTCCTGCCTCCCCTTCAACAATAGCACATCAATTGCGCGAGGATCCGTAACATGTCGGTTCTTTTCGAATTGCTGTCGTATGGCATACCGTACGTATGCTGGAGAAACGTTCAAAGCATAGAGATTGACAATTTCGGGAGCCTAGTAAGACATCGGGGGCGTCAGGGAACTTGTTCTGAAAGTAGAAAGGACTAGAGTCGCACTGCACGGTACCAGTCACGGTAAAGCTTGATAGCTCTTGTTCTAGCTACGGTGGGATCCTTGGAGCTGCGGGTGGCAACAGCGAGGCGAGCGGGTATTGTACTCATTGGAACGGGGACAGCGACAACGACGACGGTGACGGTTTGGACCCGCCGGATTGGTCCACCTGCTTTCAATCTCCGATCGGCTACTAATACTTCACCCGATTAGGAAGGCGACAGAAGAGGCACTCCTTCCTGACTCCTCTCAAACCATCGTCGCATTCTCCTCATCCTTACCCCATTTTACCCACTTTACTCATCTTTATCGCATTAAATATGGTTCGAGGAACTGGTACGTCTATTTATCTGTCCATGGAGGCTGTGATCTAATATACTATCCCATTATCAGGCAAATTCAAGCAGAAGCGCGGTGGTGGTCGTAGTTTCAGGTATGCAGCGATCTTTTATGATACATTGCGATCCTGCTGAACCTTTGTCACAAGTAAAAACATGACTCTCGATGAAAACGGCACTGCTGTTGGTGAGAGACGTGGTTACAGAAAGTAAGTTGTGTCAGCCATCTTATCCTAGCGCCACTCTAAGCGATCTCTATCTAGTAACCGAGATGAGAGTGAAGATGACGATAGCGAGGAGGAGGAGAGTTCAGAGGAGGAAGAGGAGTCGGAATCTGAAGAAGGGTCTGGAGAGGAACAAACTGAGCTATCTCGGACAGAGAGAAGAGAGTTGAAGAAGAAACAGGCCGCCGAGAAGCTGAAGAAGAAAGAAGAGGGCGGTGAAGACGAAGATGACGATTTGATAAACCCTAACCATGTTCAGAAGAAACTGAATATCTCTGATCTCTCAGCGCCAAGAGAGCTCTCTCGTAAGGAGAGGTATGTTTTCATTGTTCTGACACTGAATAGATTGTGACGGTTTACAGGGAGGCGAAAGAGAAGAAGGAAGCTCAAGATCGATACTGGAAGGTTGGACCATCCTTTCTATTAATTTTAGTACTCTTATTGAGCTGTTTATAGCTGCACGTCCAAGGCAAGACTGATCAAGCGAAGTCTGACCTCGCCCGCCTCAACAAGATTCGTGCTGAGCGTGATGCCGCACAAGCGAAGAGGAAGGCAGAAGCTGAAGGTTCGTCATACGATTCTTTTTCTTCTGTCATTGAATCTAACTAAATATTTATTGTAGCTAAATCTGCTGAGGCTGAGGCCAAGAGACAGGCTCAGATGGCAAAGCGTAAATGAGCAAGTCAGGAGCAAGAAAGTTAGAAGGGAATGTATTTCTGAACAGTTGTGCTTCACTTCTGTATTTACAATCATGTGTGTCATTCGGTGTATGTATAACAACGATACAGGGATTTTATCATCTGTTTCACGCTCATAAGGACATACTGCCGTGTAAGTCCCCTGAAGCAACCATGGAGGTGGTATGCCGTGTTTTCGATTGCCACTCTGAAATAGTACCGCGACTTTGTCTAGACTCGGAATAACTTATCTTTCGCGTAGAGGCAACCACATAAATCAATCAACTGCAGCCTTTAAAAGACTCGTTATAATTTCCTTATCTCGCCTCTGGATTCGATAAACTGTCCGGAACTTAGATATAAGGATAAAACTAAAAATGGTTGATACATGTATAAAAGGAACATCATCCACTTCGTTTAAAGAGCTACCGGTAGTACTCACTTGTAGAGGTATCCTCTCACCCAAATTTCAGCCATAGGGTGTACAACCAAGAACCACAGCTACACCAAGCATCAACTCTATAGATATGTATAAGCAGGAGACATAGGTGCGCCATCACCCAAAATAGTGCACTCTAACACTCTGAATCCGATCCAACATATCCGTCTAATAGAAAAAAGAACCTGGCTAGTACCCCACATGACATGCAGGTATGAAAAGTAATACTCACATTGATCCCCAAAATCCGCTCCTCATCCATCAATACCCCCTCAAAATTGAACGACTCCGAGCTTGCAGTAGCAACATACGGAAGCGCCGTACGTATCCCCTCCGACTCAGACCGAACAGAGAACGCATCGACTGAGTTAATCTCCTCAGCCTGCGAAACGATCCACGTCCTTGCATCACTCTGTTCTGCCGCCCACCGCCCTTCCCCCGCATCGCCACCCCCGCCAACCACACCCTCAGCAGGTGGCCTCTTTCGCCTCGCTTCTTTCCTCAGCTGCCGCCGTATCCGGCTCGGATTGAAGTCCAGCACGACCCATGGGAAGCCACGCGCGCCTTCTTGGGCTACCGCCTGGTTTGCAATCAGAATACAACGTTGGCCACAGGTAGTGGTAATCCACCGCGTGGGAAGAACATCTGAGTTGAGCCAGCGGGTTATTCGGGGTGCCCAGGCTTCGAAGGGTACTGGCTCAGGACCGGGAGGATGAGAAGGTGTCGCAGGTGTTGTGGATGGAGAAGGGTGAATAGGCGGCAGATCTGCAGCTGGTTCTGGGCTGGGTGAAGGTGTCGGCGATGCAGTTTCTGTCGCTTCATCATCTTCTTCCAGTTCGTCGACGTTAGCTTTAGTGGAAGACGGAGAACCCAAAGACTCTAAGTCTACACCTACTCCATGTCGTCGGAGGAACAAGTCAAACAGAGCCCTCCTATGAACGAAGAAAGTGAACGTGTTTCCAATAATTCCCAGCCCAAAGAATGGAGGTAATGTGGGGAGGATGCGGATGTTGAAGATTATGATGCTCTCCATAGGGTCAGGGATGAAGGGCTTCGAGCAATACGTGAAAGTGCCACTGATCGGTGCACCGCCTGTATGGGAGCCCTCACTACTAGGGCTGTCATTAAGATCGCTGGGGTTGTCTCCAGGATCATAGGGTTCTCCAACAGGATTAGGCTCCCCGCGGCAGCTGATGCTCCCCACTATACGCCCTACGTTCAACCTTGGCAGTCCAAGAACGTACTCTGCCACAGTTGGAGTTGGCTCCCCAGGTTTCTTTGGGATACGCCAAAACTCTAGCGTAAACTGCCGTGCATTTGGTAGAACGAATATGTGTTCGGTAATGTGCACGATCGAGGAGTAGGTGCCGTAAGGGCGGGTTATATGCTGTAGAATGAAATTGCATTGGTTTCAGGCTATTTGGTCGAAAGGGGAGGACTGACCAGCTTAATATCCCCCTTTATCCAGTCTAAGACATACAAATGGTTATCTGGTTTCGAGACATTATTATACCAGCTCAACACAAGCACCAAGTGCCTTCCTACGATCTCCATCCCCACTGCAGGCTTCTCATGTTGGGTATTTAAAACAGGTAGCCGAGACCGACGCGCATGTGGGTGCGGTAGTCCTGAAGAGAGGCAGAAGAAGGATATTTCGATTTCGTGAGTTATATCGTGATATATTTCGGTTGGGTGTCTATTGAGAGTAAATGTTGGTATAGAGGGCGAGGAAAATAGAAAAACCATACGTGGTTACGACCGCCATTAAGTCATGTTCGTACAGTGCGAACGCCATATCTACGACCTTGCGTTGCACCTTTACAACCTCCCATTCTGGCTTCTTACTGTCTGCTAATTCTTTACGTCCAGGAAGGCGACACCAGTATAACGCCTTCCTACCGATCTCACCAAGCAAATAGACACCTCCAGTAAGGTCATATATCCCGCTTGGGTTATGATTCACGGGCACATCAGTGGTATAGATTGCTTCTAAATTGCACCACGCCTTTTCGCGTTTCTTCAGCAACTTCAGCCGTTCGCTTATAGAGAGAGTGCAATTGTGTGAAGGATTGTCAATCAAACAAAGAGATCTGAGAGCAGAGTGATATTGTAACAGAACAGAGGTGGTTACTAGTTTCTGAAAGTGAGAACAGGTAAGCTGAGTCGAGAGGAGATCTTGCGGGTCGAGAAAGGCAAGGATGCTTATTAGCAGTTCAGGTGGGAATTTGAGGACATCCAAGGACATTGTGGTTCCAGTTTATTGGTAATATGGGGTGCTCTGTGCAGATTTGTGTGGTCGTCGGGTAAGACGACGAGGACAAGAGGAATGACCGGTTGGGGTCCGTGCACTCCGTTCCTGGTTTATTCGCCAAGCGATTAAGCGCTGAAATTTGAAATGAAACTTAGCGTAGCGCTTACAATTACAGCCGTTTGCAAAAGGTTGGCATTCGCGCGCGTGAACAAAATGTACATGTAAACATTTGTAATAAATAATGTGATCGAGGAGCTCGAGCTATGTTACGGTTTACCTGCCACAGAGCACTTTAGTTGAGACTCATTCCACCTTAGTTCATCTCGCACTTTCTGATCTGTACTACTGTCCTCTGCTATATTATTCTCCTGGCATATATTCCTTCTAAGCATTAAGCGCTAAGCACTTTAAAACCTTTTGCATCTAACTTTCTTATAGCCATGATAGTATGTTGTCACACACTGCCGCAATTGGCTGACATATCCAACATATCGAGCTCATATAGCCTAATGGCGGCCCATTTGACATCGTTTGACATGGCGAGGTAGCCTATGTTATATATTGGTTATGTATGCTAGAGATTGGCCAGGGGAGCGAGTTTGGTTAGAGAGTAATTGGGGTGGAATGAGTCTCAGCCTGTCTCAACCAGAGCGTTCGGCCAAAAATGGCAGGTAGCTCGGTCACATTTATTGTTCTTTTTGCAGAGCTCTAACTGCTAACCTCTTCCAATGACGTCGACAGAATTCTATAGGTACTTATAACTCACTGTTCACATCAACATCTCACCTCACGACCGGACTACCAGGCATCCCGAATTTGCTACCATTCAGCTTCACGGTGGTCAGAAACCCGATCCGACTACTAATGCGCGCGCCGTTCCGATCTATGCAAGCACAAGTTTTTGTTTCGAGAGCTCTGCTGTATGTTCCTCTTACGCCCCACCAATGTAAGATCTTTGACAAAAACGTTCGTTAGCATGGAGCGGATATTTTTCAGCTGAAGTAGGATGCATTATTTGTACCCAGAAGTTGAAGATAATCAATCACGATTACAGTTCCTCCAGCTTTAGTTATTCAAGAGTTCGAAATCCAACCGTCGTGAGTACTATCATCTATATGACAAGTTCATAATAAATTCGGGATGTAGGATGTATTTGAAAAGCGGATGTCCGAATTAGAAGGAGGTGTCGCTGCAGTTGCTACCTCATCAGGCCAATCGGCGCGGTTTTTAGCTATAAGTGCTCTTGCGGGTACTGGCGATAATATCATATCGGTGTAGGTGTCCTGACACCTTTGATTAATGCTGGACTCAAGCCTCTCAGGTCCCATTTACAAGCCGATGTAAGCTATCCGATCATGTTCGAGGTTAGCCTTACGTTGAAATTCGTTACCAAACCGGAAGACCTACACTCAGTTCAAAGGTCAATACTTCTGCATGACTCGGATTTTTGCCCGTCACTAAATGTTCAACCAGTAACATTCAAGAAGTTTGGGATCAACGTAAAGTTTGTTCAAGGTACCAACGTTGAAGAATTCGAATCCGCCATCGACGAACACACAAAGGCCATATACATCGAAACTGTAAATCCTAAACTTGAAGTGTCTGATATCCCCGCGTTGGCAAAGGTCAACTCCATATACATTAGCGTTAAACGACATCACAAGCCTATCTAGGTTGCACATGAACATGGCATCCCGCTAGTTGTCGACAACACATTCGGGATGGGAGGTTTGGCTTCTTCCATGCTCCTCTGACACGATTTAAAGTCAATCTACGTAGGCTATCTCACTAGGCCCATCGAACACGGTGCAGATGTCGTCGGTACAAAATTTCCCTTTTTTCATATCATCATCCGTCCAATCACGGCCCAGTTCACAGTACAGAGTACATCAGCGGAACCGATGTGCCGGGCGGGATAATAATCGACTCTGGTCAGCTCCTTCCAAGTCCCTTCATTCCCCTACTAACTTCATACAGGTAACTTCCCCTGGGACACCTCACTCCGCTTCAGCACATTCAACACCCCCAGCGAGCCTTACCACGGCGTCATTTTCAGCCACAAGTTCGGTCGCAATGCCTACGCAGCAGAGTTACGAGCGGAGCTTGGAAGGGACGTGGGTCCATGTATGAGCCCCTTTGGCGCGTTCTTGGTCTTGATTGGGGTAGAGACGCTGAGTCTGAGGGCAGAGAGAATAAGTGAGAATGCGGAGCTGTTGGCTGGGTGCTTTTGCTTTTGCCTTATAATAGGGAAATACTGATGAGAATGATGATAGATGGCTAGAACGAAACCCCAATGTAACATCTATATGGTACCCTGGCCTTCCGTGTCATCCTTCGCATGAAACTGCGAAAGTGCTTTTTAGACTGGGATACTTTGGAGGTTTAGTGAATTTCAGAGTTAATGGTGGCCTTGAGACTGCACGCCGGGTCGTGGATAATTTGAGGCTGACAAGTAAATCTGGCAGTGGTAAGTCTTTCTACGTTCTATCTCAATACAGCAAGTTGAATATTTGAAGGAGGTTCAAGAACACACATGACCTTGGGTTCACGAGAGAAACTACTTGCTATAAGTGATGATCTTGTGACAGTATCTGCAGGAATCGAGAATATCAGTGACATAATTGCTGATTTCGAAGGAGCATTTAAAACAGTGTTCGAAGAGTAAGAGAATACCTGTAAATAAAACTGTGGCTATAAAAAGATTTAAGCTAGTAAAGTATATTTAGCACCGCAAAGGGCACTTAAAACATATATTGCATCAACTATAGTACGTCAAACACGCGTAAGTAACTTTTAAAAAACAATCATAATATGCACTACAGAAAAGAAAATCATGTCAACATCAAAAATACCAAGGTTTACTGTGCCAGAGGACAAGAGGGCACAAATTTTTAAGAAAGGATTAAAAAAGGAGGATAGTTAATACTTTGCTTTGTACTTGGCTGGACGTGTGTGTATGCGCTTGAAGAGATTGCTGGAGTAGTTGGTTGGGTTAGGGTAGTGAGGGGCAACAAGAGGGAAGAGAAAGGTGGAAGAAGACGAAGGATCAAGAACTCAAAAAAGACCTAAGACTCATAAGGCGGCGTACGCGCCCTATCCCTTCCCTTTTCCTCGATCACCTCCATCTTGTCCTGGGTAGGCGGCACCATAATGGACACATCAGCAGCATCAGCAGGGGCCGGCTCAGACTCGCCATTCTCAGCGGAGGGAGGGGGAGGGGTCCTTGCACGATCCTTTGCACCATTGCTATCCCTATCCCTGTCCTTGTCCCTATCGCCTTTATCGCGTCGCTCGGGGGAGGCACTGCGTCTGCGGTCGGGGGTTCGGCTGCGACGGCGGTCACGGTCACGGTCGTCCCTACGGTCGCCACGGTCTCTGTCACGGCCATCGCGGCGGTCTCGATCGGTGTCGCGGGGTGGGCGGTCACCACGGTCGTCTCTGCGGTCGCGGTCACGGTCATCACGGCGGTCGTCTCGGTACCTTCTGGGGCTGCGGGAGCGGTCCCGGCGGCGTGGGGGTGGCGAGGGTCGTCGTTCGTAGCGCCATACGCTGGAGGGGGGGTTCTTGGCCCACTATAAAATGGTGTGGGAAGGTGAGTATATATGTTATGAGGGGTATGGGCGCACCTGGATGCTTAGGCGAGAACCTTCAAAGTACCGGCCATGCCTAGAGCAGTGGTGTGGTGAGTAGGAGCCAAGGAGAACAAAGGGGGACATACATATCATAGTAGGCATCCTCAGCATCCCTTGTGCTTCTAAACTCAACAAAGGCGTAACTGTTCGATAGGGGGGAAGTTCGGAATGTTGAGCGTCGGATCGAGGTGCGGTGTAGAAATGTAGCGGAGCTCGGACAAGATGAAGGGGATGAGATCATTGTGACTGTCATCGTCGACCGGGGACCATCGACAGACATCGTGCGCGCATATTACAGGAAGACAGGAAAGCGAATGGTAGCTTGCACTCTGTTCAAACTGGTCTCTGGTCTGGTCTGGTCTCGCTCGCGTCGCGTTTGTCTTTACATGATTCGCTCCCTCCGAATCCGACTGGAGAATGGATGGCAGAGTAAAGGGGGAAGAAGTGGGGACTTACGGGTTAGAGTTGGAATGGGAGGTGCGGGGGGCAGGCACGTCGCAGCGGACAAGCGGGCCAAAGCTGAAGCGGGGGATTAGATGGTGGGCTGGGTGAGCTGGGGAGATTCGCACCGCTCAAATTCGTATGCAAGGTCGCGTGCGCGGGTGGAAGGGTGGAAGCCACTGACGAAGAGGATGCGAGGCATGTTGGTTGCGAGTCGTGGAACCCATTTACAGCTGAAATAAGAAAATACATGCTTTATTTGCATCTGTTTACCCCACCAAAACTATTTTATTTTACATTTTACATTTATTAACATGCGCAACGTTGTTCGTCCTGTCCTTGTGCTCGAGATAGAGAGTATTTGTGGATTATTAAGTATTGCGGGCTGAGCTGAAAACGGGCGAGTTCAAGTTCCCTGCTGTAAGTTAACTCGCTTACATAATTGCTAATACGTCTCGAAAATTGCATTCAGGCAACCGCAAACGCAACGGGACTCGACTCCTTTTCGAGATTACTTCTTACTTCAAAGTTTCTGCCCCTCGCCCTTCCATTTCTTGTCACATGCTTTGTGTTCCTCTTCTTCCAACCACTAGGGATGAGTCGTACTACTTCCTCAGCATCAATCCTTTCCTCCGGCACATAGCGAAACATCTTGTACAACAGACTTCTAAATGCATCGGCGTCTTCTGCACTGATATCGTGCTCTGTCTTCATACTGATACTCGAAAACGGCACCATCCTCTTGTATGTTTGACTAAAACCATTTTCATCAAAATATGCTGCACGTTCAGCCCAAGCGTTCCACCATTTATCCGGAAACTTCCCAAGAATACATGCCATGAATTTAAGCAGCTGGTCTTTATTGCGAGGCGACGCAAACGGATGATGATTCGAGTTTAGAATCATGTACATAAGGACTCCAAGCGCCCAAATGTCCATCGAAGGAGTGGGACAGACCATATCATGGAAAATAATTTCAGGAGCTTGAAGCTCAAAAGGCATGTTGGATGTTATCGGCTTATCGGGCTTACGATTTAGGTCGCAGAGGAAAGATTCGCTGAAATCACAGAGCTTGACGTGAATGTCGCCGTAACGAGAAAGGCAAACATCAGCCACACGATATACCTGTGGTGCATGGGCTATAGTGGCAGGACAACGTAGAGATGGGGTAACATTATCCCCGTACGTGATGGGGCGGATGAACGGTTCGCCATAAATACGCTTCACGTCCGCAAAAGATGCATTTTCGAGCTCGGGAGTGTAGAAATGCACATTTCCACTGTGGAGATCTACATCAAAGTATTCGTAAGTGTTTAAGAGTGTGGTGCATACAAGAATGGTCACTTACCTCCATGAATAATGTTGCACTTATGAAGATACGCTACACCAAGCGCAACCTGTGCTGCTACCTTCCTAGGTGCATCCAGGGGAAAAGGAAAACGTTCCATATGATTGACCGGCAGAGCGAGAACATTGATATCTGCACCAAGGAGTTCCGTAACAATACAGTGATGTATACCATTTGGGCCATGAATTATGAATGTGTCGAATATGCGGATCACATGGGCCTTGCCAGGATGAGAGTCCGGTTGCGCTTGTTGTTGCTGAAGGCGTTGCGAGATGTGCAATTCTGAAGACACGGCGGATGAATTAGCAGAGAGCACTTTAAGAGAGGCAAAACGGTTCAAATGAAGGTCGGTGACGAGCCATACTGTGCTGTAGGATCCGAGGCCAAGTTTGTTGATGATGCGGTAACGGCCTTGGTTGTATATATCACCAATATAAATGGGATGAAACCCTCCTACGCCATACTGGCTTGCACTCTCGTAACGCACTTCCATCTGTAAGTTAGTACTGAGACGCTGTTGATGGGTATTACTGCAGGTATTCGACGAAGATAGGGTAAGTTGAGAAGGTGATCAAAATGAAAGAGAAAGAAAAGAGTAGCGTAGATGGGCGAATATATATACGTAAATTTTGCAAATATATACAAATAATGATGTCATTTCTACTAGCTTTAGTAGGGTCTAGGTTGCCTTGAGTCAGAGAAGTACTTGACAACGAACTTGTCAATAAATATGCAAAGGCTGCCATACGTGACAACGACATCCGCACTGGACATATGTTTTGACCAAATGGGCTCATTCCCAACCTACCATGTAGGTCTGCAGAACTTAGCTGAACGAAAGGTTATCAACGAAGGCAGTGGGTATTTGGTGTGCGTACTGCGTAACTTATGTAATGAAGGAAACAGAATGGTTGAAAGAGTGGATGATTGAGTTTAGTACCGAGATACTAAGCATCAGCCACTCTTTCTTTCCTCCATCGATTGCTCCGTCCATTCCATCCTTAAGCGCTTAAGCTCAGGTCCAACAACAGAACCAAGTAAACCAACCAAGGAAGGACGGCGATGTACAGCATGTGGTGATCTTAATCACATTCGTACGTCCAAGTTGTTCTACCCCGCTACAATTGTGCTAACTTTACATGCAGGATCTAACCAGTCTTGCCCAATGAATATAGCAGCAAGGGAGAAGTGATTTCAGGACCGATATCCGGACCAGAATGCCCCACCACCCATGAAGACAACCAATGCCAGAACGCTCCTCCCTTGAATGCTGCGCCCACAAACACAGTCCATGTGTCCGTCCAACGTGGAACTTCAAGACTTTTTACAATCCCCCCTTTGATCTCGACCTCAACCTCAACCTATTCTTCCGCCTACTCATACCACATCCCTTGTTATCCCTTCTCCAAACCGTACATGCGTTCCGTCCCCAACTCGTTGTTCCCTTGCCACGGCGCAAGTATACCCTTCCCCCCCCAGTATCTTTTATAGTACTAGCGACCCACATCGCGTCCTCCTCTAGATCTGGCCTTTTCACGGCCCCTTCTTCGTCTGGACTATTCACAGCACAAGTTCATCCTTCCTCAACTCGTCAAGCCGGTGCCTTTACCCCTCAAGTACATTCTTCTCCGACTCGTCAAGCCCGTCTCTTTGCCTCTCCTTCGGAGCTAGTACCACCAGTGCCAATCTTTGTCTCCAACTATTCGACCAATGGCTGGCTCGGTTCGTCATTCGGAGCCAGTACCATTGCTGCCATTGGCCCACACCTTCTTTATCAACTCTCCAAGCCCGTTATCAACGTTTGTCGCCAGTCCCACCGACAGCCACGCCGATTCGTGGAGGGAACTATTTACTCGGCACTGCCACTCCTATCCTTCGAGTTCTTTTCCCTAACGGGTCCTTCACCCACTCTTCTTCTTCCTCTCCCCTGGACTTTCCTTTGGCTTCACTCTTTCAGTCATTGTCTCCGTTTGTCTCATCCTCTTCGTCGTCCCCCTTTGTCTCATCTTCGTCTTTCTTTGCTTCATCGCTGGATCTTGTTAAAGGCGGACATGATCTCGTTCATCGCCGATATCTGCATTTTCACCTTCTTCCTTCCTGGTATGTCCTCTCCAGCATATCTCTCAAGCAACCACACAGCCAGTTGCGGTTTCTCGGCCCTTATGAATGACAACACTCCCACGCATAGCGCTTCTTTGTCCAGTGGCAAGCCTGTATTGATCATTTTGTGCGTATGGTTTTCCGCTATGATGAAGCGTTTGCGCAGGAGAAGCCCGCGGAGGAGAACGGTCCAGGTGACGATGGATGGCCTGCCGGGGAGTTTGGAGAATGTATTGAGGAGGCGGGAGTATGGTACTGTGAGGTCTTTAGAGATGACGTTGAGGAGGGATGTCATGTCGTAGATATCGACTGAGTGTTGGCGGTGAAGGACAGGCTTGTGTGAGGATTTGACGGGAGGTGAAGGGGACTGGTTATCAGATCCCTCAGACGGCGCGGGGACATTTTTCGCTGAGAGGTCGTGTAGGAATTTGAATGCAGATGCGCGGTCTTCGAGTGCTGCAAGGTATTGGGTGTTTGCTCGTCTACGAAGGTCGTCTTTGCCCCGTAACGCATGTACGGCACCTAGATATTTTCCGGCGTCGTGTATCGCTCCGTCCCTCGCGAACACGCGCAGAAAGGCCTCGAGATGCTCTTTGGTCTGCACCACGCCCTGTCTCGACATGCGGCTTTGGAGATACTTTGTCAGTTCGAGGGTGACGAATCGGTCATTCAGTAGGGTTTCATAGGTGTCTCCTCGGAGCTTCAAATGGCGGCCTTGCATGGCACTCAAGAGGCGCACTACGAGTTCAGCATTTTCCTGCATAGGCGTAGGCTTGGCTGAGATGGACTGCAGAATGAGGTTAAAGTAGAGCTCTTCCTCCTTCCTGGTGGAGAAGGGGTGGTGAGGAACAGGTCGACGAGGGCGTTCATAGGCTGGATGAGACTAAAGCGGGCGAGATGGAGCATGGTGAATACGAAGAGGGGCCCGCGAGTGGGGGTGGGGTGGTGTCGATGTAGGCGTGGAAGAGGTGCAAGAGTGGGCCGAGGGCGTGGGGTGGAGTGCGCACTTTGAATGCGATGGTGTAGAGTAGAACCCAGAGTGGTATTTCCTTTTTGTCATTCTGCTGGTCAGAAGGACGGACTTTAAATGCCCAGGTATCGAGGAGGTTGACGGCGAGCAGGATGTCGCTCTCGTATATGATGGGCTTCCACCTTCTGTACTCGTCGACGGAGACGCGCTGCCGTGCGAGAGCGAGGGACATGTCGTTCTTATGGGTGGACTTGGAGAGACAGTGGAGGAGGTGCCATAGGGGCTCGTAGGTGGGCTGCTCTCTGCGGAGGAGGTCGAGGTACCTTACGGAGTGGAGGGGGCGGGACGAGTCATGGAGACGCGCTGTGGACGAGAAGTGTCGAGCAGGACGGGAGACATGACGGGCAAGACGAACAATGTTGCGCATGCGAGTATGTCATCTGTATAATGTTAATAAATGTAAAATATGAAATAAAATAGACGGACCTGTGCTCGTGAAGGGAGAGCTGCAACGAGCCGCGACGCGGGGACGTGGATGGTTTTTCGTGGGGTAAATAGATGCAAATAAATCATGTATTCTGGCTGTAATTTATAAATGGGTTTCACAATCCACGACTCCCAATCCAACAATTCATGTAAATGGGGCATACTCTCTTTGTAAGTGGCTTTAGCCACAGGAAAAACGTCCATAATTTACTGGGTCAAATTGAACGGTGTGAATCTCCCCAGCTCAGCCAGCTACTATCTAATCTCCCATTCCAGCTTTGGTCAATTTTATCGTTACCATGTCCCTATCCCACGCAATCCCTACGGGTATATGCATCCGTAAGTCCTAACTTCTTCCCCATTTACCCTGCCATCCATTTTCTAGTCGGAGTCGGAGGGTGTGAATCATGTAAGATCAAACGCAACGCGAGCAAGACCAGACCGGACCAGAGACCAGGTTGAACAGAGTGGCCCCATTTGCTTTCTGTCTTTTCAAAACTCAACATTCTGAACTTTCTCCCCTATCGAATAGGCACATATTTGTAACCTACGATAGACTTGCTGATACTGAAGATGCACTAGTTAATATGTATGTCCCTCTTTGTTCCGCTTGGCTTCTACTCACCACATCACTGCTCTAGGCGTGGCTATGAGGTTGGAGGATTTGTTTTGAGTGTAGATGTGCGCCTACATTCCTCATAGCACGCCTACTCAGCTTCTCACACCATTTATAGTGGGCCAAGAATCCGCCCCTCGGTGGATGGGTACCATACTTATGTCGCAGGGACCGAGACGAACCTGGGGACGAGCATCCTGACCGCCCACCCCGCGACGCCGATCAAGACCGAAACCGCCGCCACAATGACCGTGACAGAGATCGTGGCGATCGCAGCCGTTACCGTTACCGTTACCGTGACCGCCGTCGCAGCCGAACCCCCGACCGCAGACGCAGTGCCTCCCCGAGCGACGCGATAAAGGCGATAGGGACAAGGACAGGGACAGGGACAGGGATAGCAATGGTGCAAAGGATCGCGCAAGGACCCCTCCCCCTCCCTCCGCTGAGAATGGCGAGTCCGATCCGGCCTCTGCGGCGGCTGATGTGTCCATTGTGGTGCCGCCTACGCAGGACAAGACCAAGAATCCGCCTTCCGGTAGATGGCGCTACGAACGACGACCCTCGCCACCCCCACGCCGCAGGGACCGCTCCCGCAGCCCCAGAAGGTGCCGAGATGACCGCCCCTTGCCACCCCCACGCCGCAGGGACCGCTCCCGCAGCCCCAGGAGGTGCCGAGATGACCGCCGTGGTGATCATGACCGCGACGGTAGAGACGACCGTCATGACCGCCCACCCCGCGAGAACAGTCAAGACCGCCGCCGCAACTATGACAGGGACGATAACCGCTATCGAAGGCGCACTGCCTCACGTGATGTGCGCGGTCGACAGTAAACGCAATTTTACAATTGCATTTCAGTATTCAGTATTTTACATGAAGCGCGGGCTGAAGTAAATGTGAGCGAAACAAATATCGTTATGTAAGATAGCGGTACAGCGTAGTAAGAGTATTCAAAGTTTCTGTAAGGAGTTATCGGAATGCAAATGGAGATTTTCAACGGTTTCGAAATGAAGCAGAGTAACAAGCAGATGGGAGAAAATCTGGGGGAAAAAATTGGAAACAAATGTTCGTAGAATTGACATCTGAAATACGGGGTAGCGAGAAAGAAAACTTTTCGGCCGTCAATTATGCTTGCTTTTTTTTCAATGGAGAAGCCATGGACAAAGAGGAGGCATAGCGGATAGTAGAAGAACCGGAGGGAGAGGCCGGGAAGGAGAGAAGGGTACAAAACTCTCGGAAGGCCGTTACCTGAACTTCCTGGTTACCAGTTTCCAACAAGAGTCCAACGAGAGTTGCGAGCGTGAGTGGGTTGTGATGGGAGAAAGGGGATGATGGCTAATGAGAACACTGGACAGTCTAAAGATGATGAGACTACTCACTCTGTTAGCCCCGGCGGATGTCGCCAATCACTACGACTTCCTTCCCCAACCTCTCCGGTAAACGGAATGTTACGCAAGTCACATCTCTGGCATTCTCAATATCTTGGCTGTCAGTATACACGTGTAGCATATATGGGACATGTTCATGATTATTTCCATAAAAATTAGCAACTACATTGAAGTGGGGGTTGTCGGGGGACGTATAGTCTTCGTCTACAGTGAACATATGGATGGGTTTACTGCAGTGCCGTCATCTGGTCAGCACTGATATATATTGAAATGATAGTAAAACAGGAAGACTCACTCAAATTTAAGAGATTTGGGGTAGAACGTCCCGAAATGGGCATCTAAAGCTCGCCTAATCAAGATACCATACTGACGGGTCTCGATGAATTCATGAGTCTCATCCCCTAAGTCCAGGTTGTTGATCATATGCTCTAGCTCCTCCTCCCCAAATACGTGAGGGATGATGACGGCAGCGAAGAAAGTGGATGCCTGAACGTCGACAGTCACTAATGGTTTGGCAACAACCTGATGGGTAAAACGATAGGTGACCTTTCTTAGAGGTGGGTCAGAGTAAGTAGTAGCTGACGAGGAATGAGACATTCTTAGTGCTACGATTGAATGAATACGCTTTTAAGTAAACGTACCAAGCGAGCGCCACATCCAGGCAGAATTGCTATGTAGACTGGTACTGTGATCGCGCGGGGTCGAGGAGGAAGGGAGGGCTCAGTACCTGACCATGAGCATCGAAATGCCAATAAAGATCGGAGGTCGTCGTGGTTGCTCATTCTGTGGGCGTTGGTGCGATATCGGAGAAGAGTTGACCTGCTGGCCTGGGGGGATTTCTGGAGTGGAAAGATGAATTGCTATAATTTGTGGATGACTCCACGGAATGAGACATAATGCCACAATGGCACGAATGAGATTGAGTACCATTAGCTTTTTAAGGATACGTACTAAGTGAGCCCGATATTCACCAAGAATGCAGGGCAGCATGCGCGCGGATCTCGTTGCGAAACTCTTCAAAATGGATGCAAAGGCAACAATTAGAGCCGAGGGCGTGGGGCAGAGTGCGCACTTTGAATGCGATAGTGTAGACCAGAACTCAGAGTGGTATTTCCTTTTCTTCATTCGGCCTTCATCGAACTCTTGAGCTGGGTCGGCCTATCTATTTCGACAACAGCTATTAATCTAGCTGTCACAAATCTGTCGCATGAGTCCCAACACGCCATGTGTGACTTGGGGAAGACATTTTTGGCATCATATGCGTATGATAACCTTGATACCGATTTAAAACATGGGGTGCTGACAGTGGAGAAATCCGAAGATACATTGGTACACCTTACTACTGGTACCATGATTCCACTAGAGCATGGAGTGACACTGGAGGACCTAGATTGTTCAGAATATCTGTGGAAAAACTTATTAAATAACCCCTCTGGAAACTCTGACGATTTTACGATACCTTTCGACAAACTGCTGCACTACTTTAGCAAGTTGGAGGAGCCACATCTCTCAGGCTTTGATACACATGTAAATGGAAACAGTGTACCCTTCTTTTAAAATTCTTCAAAGTCTTTTCGAGATTCCAGTACCAAACGTGTCGAGTGAGGAAACAGCGGGGAGGGCTGGGTTCCCGTGCTGCCTCCCGTAGAACTGTTAAAAACATATACTCCATGTTAGTACTGGTTCAAAATCCTTTTAAACAAATAGATACATAAAAATTTACCTTTCTAAAAATGACGTTGCATCCAGCGCACGAGTAACAGAAACTCGGAACAGATAAAATGACTATTGACCAAGTCAGCACGCTATACAAAGTGTGGAGATTGAAAGAACACGGACTTACCGGGACGTTAAGACAAGAGCCCTGAGACACGAGATGCGTGACTCAGCTAGCTTCTTGAACATGAACGACGATGAGACCATGAGAGACAGAGCGGTCTTGAGTCCCCTGTTACATCTGAGATCGGATCTTACGATGGCGCTAACCGTAAATAGTGATGCACGTGACCCGTCCGCAAGCCAGTTTGAACGGTGTATTGACGCTTCGCAGGCGCTTATACGCCAATCCTTCCCGCGCGCGTTCCATAATGCACGAGTAATTAGTATTATAAGTCTGTACCCAATACTGTACCCTTATTGTACACCATATTTACGAAAACAATACTTGTAGTTAAAATCCTCATTCATCTATTTAATATAGACCAGTAGTATCCATAATAACATTATAATGATATGTGAGAGTTGAAGTAACAGTTCTGGAACATTTATTTTGCATTTATTGCTTTAAACTTCAGAGTGTGCATCTCATGTTGCATTCTACTAAATTAATTATATGGTGCAGATGTTTCGGTAAGATCGTTCTCATATTTAATTTACATGTAGATATATTTACATGCCGTGAATTAAAGCTCTGCTAAGCTTTGGGTATGCAAATACATGTCGTCGTTGCAGTGCACTGCTTGCGTGACTTGAGTTGCTGAAGCGAATGTTGCTGGAATCGCTGGCTCAATACCTATCTTGTATCGTATCAAGGAAATATATACCACCTGCATATGATTGTAAGTTTTGCTGCAACTTAGTTAAGATATCACATAATTACTATAAATGTTACCTTATGCATGCAATATGTATGTCAAAATAAACTCTGGGGTGTTCAACAAATAAATACAATGGTAAAACATATTTGTTGGAAGTACAGTTAGATTATATGTATATATTATAGCTTCTAGATGTTATGTCGAGATACTATGCAGTAAGTGATACAGAAAGGCTGTATAAGTGCTGTCAAAGCACCACCTTACTGCACGAACTGGCTTGTGAACCAAGTCACATGTATTACTACTTACGGTTAGCGCCATCATAAGATCCGATCTCAGATGTAACAGGGGACTATGGACTCGAGACAGAGAGAGAGAGCATGAGAAGGGGAAAGGAAGAAAGAACGGAGAGGAAGCGAGTACCTTGATGGTCAGGAGTAAGCACAGAAGCGGTGAACCAACCCGAGAGGTCTGATGTAAATGAAATTGATGTGAGCGGCTGATTACCCGATTAGGAAGGTAACCAATGGGAGAGGCCAGGCTTACAAAAGTCAAGTTATTCAAATTTAATTCAGTATCATGGTATGTATTTTTTGGTATCAAAATTTCTTGTAACTATGTCTGATTCTTGTCTTTACACACCCTATTTGCAGGAGGGAAGAATGCCTGGCAGTTCTTGCCTTATTCCTTCCCTCAGGCCTACCTATATACACTATTTAGCTTGTTATTTACAAATTTTATATGTAATTAAATTCTATTTGATTCCTGGACAATTCTATGGTCCATTTACAAGGTAGCACTGATGAAGTACCCAGGTAGCAGTCAGCCAATCATGCACATAGGCCCAGTGCTAGTGTTGTTAATGGCTTGGCTTAGGACTGTTGAGCTGGTGAGCCAAGCCTTATTTGAGCTGAGCTGAACTGTTAATAAGGCTCATGGCTCTTAGCTGCAGCCAGCCATTGTTAAATGGCTCAGAGATTTCTCTCATGCTTTTACATTGAGTACACTTCATTGCCACTTCTCTTCCTCTCTCTGTCATGTCCCATTCCTAGGGATGTGCACAGATTGAGTATACCCATACAGGTCACAGGTAAGGGTGCCAGTGGGTACAGGTGTGGGTCAGCTTCATTGAACCTGTGACCTGTGTGAACTCATCAATTATTCCAAGCTCAAAAATATGTAACATACTTAATTATAGTTCAATGTAGTGTAATAGTAATGTAAATGTGCTTAATTTATCTAGTTTGAACTGTTGTGACAATATTTCTGTTGAGTAGAGTGATTCAGTACCTTACATAATATATGCAGTGTAGCATACACTTAGTGGGTTAGGGTTATGTCTACCCATTTTCATTCTCCTGGATCGTTGCTTGTTCTCTACCTTCATAGACTCAACAACAATCTAGGTGAGTACTCTATTTATCATGTACCTACCTTCATAGACTCAACAATGATCTAGTTAAATCTCTATTGTTGCAGTGCTTAAGCAAGTACTATGGCCTTCTGACACAACACCTGCATATTACCCTCCAACAATTTCAGTTATGTATTTTGTTGAGCTTGCAGGGTTCAGCATCATATTGATTAGTCAGTACATATAGTTAAGCTGGTATTGTTTTTACAATGCTGAAACTATCAGAACAAAGTCAGCATTACTATAATGAAGTTAGTTCTAGACTCATACTGAAGATGTGTGCTTCATGCTACTTTGTTCTAAGGCTCTGTGTGTCATGATGAAGCCCTGTGCTTCACTCCCAAGCTCTGTGCTTCATTTGAATACTCTATTCTTCATTCTAAGGCTCTGTGTATCATTCTCAAGCTCTGTGTGCCATTCTAAAGCTCTGTGCTTCATTTCAAGCTTTTTACTTCTTATATAGGCTGTGTGCATTGATACTGAATCTATGTGCTTTGTTATAAGACTCTGTACTTTGTTCTCAAGCTCTGAGCTTCTGTTCTTCATACTTAGTCTCTGTGTGTCATACTGAATCTATGTGCTTCATTTTAAGGCTCTTTTCTTAATGCTTAGGTTTTGTGTGTTATACTGAAGCTATGTGCTTCTTTATACTTTGTTATGAGGCTCTGTTCTTTGTAGTTCTGAAGCCCTCTTTCTTATTCTGGTTTATTCTGTTTAAATTAGAAACACTTTGCTTCATTTTTCTTTGTTTTGGTTCTCTCTGAAAAGTTCTATGCTTCATTTCAGATTGTTCTACTTCATTACAAGCCACCTGCATCGCTCCCTGCTTCATTGTAAAGCCCCCTGCCTCATTATGAAGCTCCTACTTAGCTGTGAAGCCCCATTCTTTGCTTTGAATCTCCCTGCTTCATTCTCAAGCTCCCTACTTCACTGTGAAGTCCCTTGCCTCATTGTAAATTTTCCTGCCTCATTGTAAAGCTTCCTGCATTGTTCTGAGCCCCCTGCTTCATTGTAATGCCCCCTGCTGTGCTGTAAAGCTCCCTGCTTCATTCTGTGTACCTCCAAAGCCCTCTGTCTCATTCTGCTTTGTTCTTCAGCTCTGTGGTTTGTTCTACTTTGACCTGCTTTTATCTTAAAGCTTCTGGTTTGTTCTACTTCATCCTGTTTCATTATTATTATTATTATTCTAAAGCTATCTTTTCCAGTTTGAAACCCTCTCTTTCATTTCAATGCTATCTTCCATGCTATTAACCTCTCTGTTTCAAATATTCAATATACTCCATTATCAAGCTCTATAACTTTCTAACTATTAGTCTGGATCATTGTTACACTCTCTGAGTTATTTGTACAGCCTGTAGATCATCTGTGCACTCTATGAACCATTTATACACACTCTAAATCATATATAAACACTCTCAATCATTGGTACATGCTCTAAATTGTTATACACTCATAATGTAGGCAATAACAGTGAAATATATATAAAACCCACAGGTAACCTACAACCTGCAGCACCCTTGGCAAATATCATATCCCATATCACCTACCTCCAGACTCCTATGCTCTTACTCTGTGTTCACCTTGTTTACTCCAGACTTTGCTTATGCTCTTAATATTACTTATTGATTACTGTACATAGATTACTTTTGTTTCCTTTCTTCTGTTCTACTGAGCTATCCCCTCAGTAATGTAGTATACATCTTATAGTGAGTTACTTATCATTCTTAAGTGTGCCACTATCAGTTTCATATTACACCACCATATGTGCTTACTTCTCTGACATGTTTTATTATGTTTAATTAGTTATAGTCTTCATTCTACATATGCCTACCCTGACCATACTTCTCTGCTGGCCTTGGCCAGCAGCCTTTACTTACTCCAAGTCTCCAGTATTTAAGTAGCACTCAATTTGTACTTTAGTCTTTAGTTTCATATTGAACTATGTCCTCACCCTTTCATCTGACTTGAGTTCCACCTCTTGTCTCTTCATCTCTCATTTTCTCCAAAGGGCTTGCCCTTACTCCAAAATCCAGGACCAGGAATCCCAGGGGTGCAGCACATAAGCTGAAGCTGAAGTCCTACCTCCTGAGTTCTCATTCTTTGCTTTCATCTTGTACTCACCCCTTGTTTCTCTGCAGTCACCCTCTCGTACTCCACTGCCAAGTCAGGCTAGGGGCATGGTGTCATGGGTGAAACTTGATTAGTCATAAACACACACATATGGCTATATGGCCCAATGTCCAGAATCCACATCATCTGGATCTTTCCAAATACACTACCAAATAATTCTCATGAGGCACTGCTTCTCAAGAAACAAACATATGAAAACACAAGCCAATACTCAACTTCTTGGTGACCAATAATTGATACCATTAAAAATAGGACACCATTGTTCTGTGCAGCCTCCACCTCAAGACAATGGATCTACCATTACCAAATTTGAAGGACAATGCAGGATTGGTTTTGGATAGGATTAGTCAGCAGTAGAAGGAAAAGAGCATAAAAGGAGAGAGGAATTGAGCCTTAGACAGTAGTTTTATCCATTACCAAATAGCCTGCCACTAGCTAGGATCTCACTCACCTGTTCATTCCCAGTAGTTATTCTTACATATTAGATACAGAATCTATTGTGCTTTTCTTCAGTTCTATTAGTAATGTAAATGATGCAGCTCAACTCACTGTATAAATATATTCACAGTAATATCAAAGTAACTCAACTCAACTCAATGTAACACAGCTCAACTCAACATATCAAATCTCAATGTCACTTTTATCATATCTATTCAGTAGCAGCACATATTAGTTTATGCACTGCAGCCACCAAGCTACAGTCAGAAACAACTAAGGCTCTCAACTTTGTTTCAACCTTCACCACAGCACCAATCTTTTTATACAGCCTTTGCTGTACATACAAGCTTTCTTAGTGTTTCTAGCAGTCATTGTTACCATATACAGCTTTAGCTGTATACTCTAGAAACCCTTCCAGTTCATCTTCTATTTACAGCCTTTGCTGTACAATACCAGTCACAGGCCAAGTTCTAAGCAAACCTAGCAAAGCCCCACAGTTCATCTCCCATTTACAGTCTTTACTGTACATCCCATATCATAGGAGTTTGCAGGAATACATACAATCAGTATCCCTCAACCCCCAGGTGCTAGGTATGAATAAAGTCACTTCCTGCTGAACACCTAAGGTATCAAGTACCTTGAATGACAACAGTCATGACAGCAAACCCATACCTGTGGGAAAGGGTATGAGTTCATGCAGGTATGGGTGCAGGTTGACCTTCAAACACTCATGGGTTACCTATGCCATCCCCTACCCATTCCAATCACTAAAGATTGAACCATGAATGAAAGTCTAATGATGGGGTAGAGCATGTAAGTAAGGGCTTGGGAGTAATGAATTATATACAGGAGTAATGGAATGTCAGCTTCAATTTGTATGTTGCACCCCCTGAACTTCTCATTCCGTATTTAGAACAGGGCAGAGTTGATGATGATAACTCAGAATTGGAACAAGTCCCAAGTGAAGGAAAGGGTATTAACATAGTTGATTCAAAACTGTAGTCTACCTACAAAGTGAAGTAGTTTATATAGTAATTACTTTGTCCCAGATACAGAGGGAGTTAGTGTCTATGGGATTGTGGCACAATGGGGGATAAGTAACTCCAGAGAAATGTAGACTACAGTAGACTAGTTCCACACCTCTAGATTACAGTCAACATATAATGCTAAAGGTCTTGGTAAAGATAAAGAATAGGGTAAGATATGTAGAAATCCTAGAATGTATCACTAGGTAATTATAAGTAAATGTTACAATATGTACAAGTAAGAAACTCACCTCAGTGCTGTGAACAACAGCTGAGGTGTACTAGCTAAAGTACAAGCTTTATATACATTGTGAGTCCTTTACTCTGAGATAATGGAGTAAACTACATAGAGGGATAGTATGTGGTACAGAGTGCACTGTGCAGCACAGTAACAGTACAGAATAATAAAGTATTAGTACAGAACTGAGGGTGGCATAGTGAAACATAGGGAAGTACAATATATACAATATATTACCTTGCCATGCTGTGAGCATATGACCTTGGTGGCTGCTGAATGAATATGAGTGGGCGCAGTCTAATGGAAAGCAGGAGTGCAAGTCAGACATGTAGGTGTTTGATTATCCAACAAGATAATAAAGTATGGGGTAAAACTAATGGGGATGGAAATAATGGAATGAACTAGAGGGAATGGAAAGGCATAGAATGAATATCAGTAATAATGGGAAGGGACAAGTAAACAGTAACAAGTAAATAGATTGATATATAACAAGTGTATACAGTCTAGAGGAAACATACAATTCTCAAATGAAAACATAACATTGACTTAAGTCAGTCCTAGGGTGTTATGATTTAGTTGACTGAAGTCTTGTAAATTGTACAAGTCCAAAGTCATGTGACTTAACTGATCCAAGGAACAAGTTAAATCAGTTTTGAAGTAGTTCTTGTTACAAGACAAGAAGCTTAAGTTGAAAACTTAAGTATTTGAAGTTGAGTAAGAATTAAGTAGTATTCTTTAAGCTGAAGGTTGAGCTCTACTGCCCAAGTTCCTACTGTTTAAATACAAACTAATTCATACTAATAATAGATATAGTATGAGTAAAAGAAAATATGTAAATGCTGCATATTAATAAGGCATAGTAAAGAAGTGTGAAAAATAAGGTAAATATAGTACAATGACTCGATAAGAGTCAGAAAGAAGTAAAAGTATGAGAAAAGTAAGTATAAATAAAGCTGTGTAAAAGTAAAGATGTTTGGCATCAATGGTTGTGCCAAACATGTCAAAGTAAACTAATTGTAAACAAATGAAAATAAAGAAAAACCATAACATAGGGGCTTTGTCACAGATATGACACTCTCCAACCTCCATCACTCTCAGCTTTAACTCAAGATCATTCAAGCTTTATTAAAACATTATGAGAACATGGAAGGAGCTGTCTTTAGAATACATGTGTGCTATTCTGGATGTATTGCTTGTATTCTATTGTATAAAGCTAAGGCATAATCTCAGAATGATTCATTAAATTTCATTCACTTTCAATATTCACTAGTTTTCTTGTAAATTCTTAAACTAATATAATTACATGGAGGAGTGTGAAGTTAGTGTGAAGCAGATTCTGATATGTCCTGAAAATCTAAGTAGCATTATTCATGGCTGCTTTGGGTGTCAACAATGAGTATGATAGTAATTACCAGTATTGTCATTGATGGGGTCTGACCCTGTCTGTCAAGAGGGTCCAAGTCATATCACCTGCATTTGTAAAATCACTGTTTCTCCATTGACTTGGGCCCAATTCTTTTTATATTTACACTGCATGCATGCCTCATTATTTCACTTTGTAATACTCTTACAATTCACATACAATATTTCTCACATACCCAAAAGTCACAATAACAAAGAAATATTGAAACCTTGAAACCCAGATCCCCATTTTCTTTGAAATCCTTTATTCAATATTTCAAAGGTTCTTCACTTTATTATCTTACCCTATTCTTTATCTTTACCAAGACCTTTGGCATTATATGTTGACTGTAATCTAGATGTGTGGAACTAGTCTACTGTAGTCTACATTTCTCTGGAGTTACTTATCCCCCATTGTGCCACAATCCCATAGACACTAACTCCCTCTGTATCTGGGACATGTCATAGCCGTACTTTTCCTACCTTATTTCCACACTTCTATTCCGCACTCTCCGCACTTCTTAACTTGTAGATATCGTCCTTTCATTTCTACCCTTCCGCTCTTCTGACTGAAGGTCGCCGAGCTTATGTCACCTTACTCATCCGGTTCTTATCCGCTCTCCATTATGCTTTCTCTATCGTACCCGGGTATACTTGTCTCAGCATTCCTTTCAATCCTTAGTTCGTCCTTGGTACATATTGTATTCAAACCATACTCCACCTTCTGCCACCATCTTATTATGTTTATCAAATAGTATACTATTACTCATTCGTTCACCGGTCATCGGTGAAGTCATATAGTATTTAAGTAAAACAATTTGTACTACTACTACTCAGTTCGAATATCGACTAAGTTACTATCCTTCTTACTTGTCTTTGAGTCCTACTCAACTCCGGCTTGAATTGTTGTCTTCACAGCAACGACTCTGCACTCTGCACTCCTGTCTCTCCCTTCCGCACTTTGAAATACCTGGACCACGAGAACGACAAGGGGCGCAGTACATAAGCTGAAGCCAACGGTCCTTCTGTCCCGCACTTTCCTATCTTACACTTCCGACCTTACGTAGAAATACGGGTCTTGACAGTATATTCGAACTCACACCTTGAGTTCTCATCCTTACTCACATCTTTTGTCTATGGCTACTAGGACCGAAGGTCCCCGCACACGAAAACAAACTGCTTTAGAACTAGAGGCTGCCGAAGCGCCGCCTCCATCTATCAGTGCTATCGTAGCACAACCTTCAGGTTCTACGTCTACTACTATCCATCGCCCATTGTTACCCGCACACAGCATCCATTTCCACCCTCACTCCATTCCTCTTGCACCAGCAGAAATGGAACAAGCTGCTACCGTACCTGGGCTCTCTCGCACCACTCCCGCATCTGAAACTCACTCCACTTCCGCTTCCCAGCATGAGGAACAACAGGTAAGCCAACCTGTTGTACCTCCTCCCACTATTCCAGTGGAAGAATGTGCTGGTAACACCACACCTGCACCACAAGACGCACCCGGTGCAGCTCCAGGAGCTCCTGGAGGCTCAGGTGATCCTGACGGTTCAGATGACCCAGATGGCCATCCTCATGGTGGTCATCGTCGCTCTCGCCATCACTCCCACACTCGTTCTCGTTCTCACTCTCCATCAGATTTTAATCGTGAGACCTTGAATGTGATTCTGCGTCTCGCAGAATCTCTTGCCATTAGGACTCCAACCTCCCACATACCTCAACGTAAGGTCAAGGAGCCTGACACCTTCGACGGCGCGAGTGTTACCAAGCTGAAACCCTTCATCCTACAGTGTCTCCTAGTTTTCCGCAATAACGAGACCATGTACCCCACTGACTATTCCAGAGTCAATTACGCCATTTCCTATCTAAGGGGTACGGCCATGAATCTATTTGCGCCACATATTTCTAGCGGTACCAATGAGGACTGGATGTCCTCTTGGCCACACTTTCTCGTAGTCCTCCGCACTCACTTTGGTCTTGCCGACCCTACTAGTGACACGGAATCACGCATTATGGTTATCCACATGGACGATAACCAGCGCATTGCTACTTACGAGGTAAAGTTTAACGAGTGTGCTTCTTTACTGGACTGGGGCGAAACTGCCCTTGCAGCCCAGTACTATCGTGGGCTTTGTTCCCGCATCAAGGACGACCTAGCTCTCCTTGATTTACCTCCTACCCTAGGGGATAGGAAGTTCCTAGCTCAGAAGGTCGATATGCGCTATTGGAAGCGCCAGGCAGAAAAGGGTTTTGAGTCGAAGTCTTCCAGACAAGCCGCGAAGTCTTCAGATAATGCAGCATCCACGAGCACTACTAATAAGTCTCACTCTTCGACTCCCCCCAAACCATCGACCTCCACACCATCCTCGGGAAAACCTACCAGCACCCCGCAAACACCAGCTGTCGACCTAAGTGATAAACTCGGGAAAGACGGTAAGCTGACCCCCGAGGAACGCAAACGCCGCATGGACGGCAACCTGTGTCTCTTCTGTGGGAAACCTGGTCATCGCGCTAAGGACTGCCGAAAGGCATCCTCCTCAGCAGCTAAAGCTCGCGCTGCGACCATCCCCACACCCGCTGCCGAAGACTCTATTTCGAACTCTGAAGAGAGCTCGAAAAAATAGAGTGCGGCCCTCAGGTTCCCGTACAGACTGAGGGCCGCGTTGATCCCTCCTGTACACCCAGGGAGATCCGCCTCAACGCATCCGCTCTTTACGACCCCCAAGCATTACACGTTCGTTTATTATCTACTTCTGCATCTGATTCCGCACTTTCTTTTTCCTTTTCCGCACTAGTAGATTCTGGTTCAACCCACTGCTTTGTAGACTCGCGTTTTACTCGGTTGCACAACCTTCCGACCACCCCATGCACCCCTATTCCTTTAAAGCTCTTTGACGGCTCCTCGAACTCTATACTTACTCAAGTTGCTACAATTCCTGTAACTTTTCCATCTGGTGAATGCATAACTATGGACTTTTATGTCACTCCACTCGACTCGTTGTGCTCTGCGGTTTTAGGTTTCAACTGGCTCTCCCTATACAATCCGTTGATTGATTGGACTGAGAGACGTATCTTAGGATTCCAAACCACAGCCTCATGCCTGTCGTTTCCGTCTTCATCGATGACCTCTGAGGAAGTTCCCGTGCTTCCGACCTCTGCTTCACCAGATGCAAACCCACCTCCGCAACCTACAACTCCGCAAATATCCTTAATCAACGCTGCCGCATTCCTTCGTGCTAGTAAGCTCGAAGGTGCTCAAACATTTAGGATCCAGCGTTTCATGAATGACGTATTCAAGGATTTACTTGATGTTTGTGTAACCGTCTACCTCGATGACATTCTCATATACTCAGATAACCTCGCCGATCATCGGAAGCATGTTCGTGAAGTCCTCAAACGTTTACGCCAACATGGCCTTTATGCATGTGCGGACAAATGCGAATTTCATTCCGAGTCTGTTGAATATCTGGGTTACATTCTTTCTCCGAGTGGACTCACTATGTCTCAGGAGAAAGTAAAGACCATCCAGAATTGGCCTGAACCCAAGAAAGTTAAAGACATTCAGTCCTTCTTGGGGTTTGCGAATTTCTATCGCCGTTTCATCTTTAATTATTCTGATATAGTTGTGCCACTTACATGACTAACTCGGAAAGGCCTCAAGTGGGATTTCTCTTCCGCTTGTCGCATGGCTTTCGATTCGCTCAAAAGGCTTTCACCACTGCACCAATCCTCACCCATTGGATTCCCGATGCACAACTCGTTGTCGAAACTGATGCCTCCGACTACGCATTGGCAGCCATCCTCTCCATTATCACTGAAGATGGCGAAATCCACCCTATTGCGTTCCACTCCTGCACTTTTACCTCCCCGAACTTAATTACGATACTCACGATAAGGAACTTCTAGCTATCTTCGAGGCCTTCCGCATCTGGCGCCATTACCTCGAAGGTGCGGGCTCTCCAATCGACGTCATTACGGACCATAAAAACCTGGAATATTTTTCCACAACAAAAATCCTCACCCGTCGACAAGCCCGTTGGTCAGAGTACCTCTCTCAATTTCACCTAATTATTCGTTTCCGTCCTGGCAAGCTCGGTACAAAGCCAGACTCATTAACTAGATGCTGGGACATCTACCCTAAAGGGGGGGATAATGACTATGCAAAGGTTAATCCACATAATTTCCGTCCCGTGTTCACTCATTTCCAGCTCCAAGCCTCGCTTCGAGCTACCACACTCATTTTTCCGACCTTACGTGCCAGCGTAATCATGGATGTTGAACAACTCCACAATGACATCCTTACTGTGTTACCTTCCGACCCCATTGCACGCATTCACCTTGCTAACCCAGTTAACCGGTGGTCTGTTGACGACAAAGGTTTTCTGCATCTAGACAACCGTATTTGGGTTCCTACCTCTCCCGACTTTCCCGACCTACGACTCCGCATTCTTTTGTACAAACATGATCACATCCTTTCTGGCCACTATGGCCAAAACAAAACATTAAACTTGATCCGCCACAAGTACACCTGGCCTGGTCTTCGTACCTTCGTAAAAGATTATTGTAAGTCTTGCACCACTTGTATGCGTAACAAACCACAGCGACACCAGCCATACGGAACTCTAAAGCAATTACCAATTCCTGAACAGCCGTGGAACTCGATCTCAATGGATTTCATTGGTACACTACCGACCTCATCCGCTTATGAGAAAGAGTTCAATGCGGTACTTGTCGTGGTTGATCGTCTTACAAAGCAAGCAATATTCATTCCTACTACGAACAAGCTTACCTCAGAAAAGCTCGCCGAGCTTTTCGTCCTCCATGTTTTCTCTAAACATGGTATTCCGTCTCATGTTACGTCAGATCGAGGAAAGGAGTTCATCTCCCACTTCTTCTGCTCTTTAGGTACCGTTCTCGATATGAATCTTCATTTCACCTCTGGTTATCATCCAGAGGGCGACGGCCAAACTGAACGCACTAATCAGACACTGGAACAGTACATCCGCATTTATTGTAACTACCAGCAAGACAATTGGGCCCTACTTCTCCCCCTCGCTGAGTTTACTTACAATAACGCTCCTAGTGCCACCACAGGTGTTTCTCCCTTCTTCGCTAACAAAGGCTATAACCCGAACCTTGCAGTATACCCCGAGCGTGACATTACTGCTGCCCGCGCCCGCGAATTTGCTATCGATCTCGATGAACTTCACCAGATGCTCAAGTCTGAGATAGCAGCTGCTCAGAAGCGCTATCAAGGACCTGCGGACAAGAAGAGACTCCCCTCTCCCGAGTTTCCAATTGGTTCGAAGGCTTTCGTCAAAGCTGAGCACTTCCGCACTACCCAACCTACACGAAAGTTCGCCGAGAAATACCTAGGTCCGTTCGAAGTTATTGCCTCTCCTGGTACTCACTCCCGCACTCTCCGACTTCCCGACACCTACCATTCTGTACACCCTGTCTTCCACGTCTCCATGCTCGAACCATCCACCGAGAACACTATACCTGGTCGTGTCGTTTCACCCCCTCCACCTATCAAATTCGAAGATGGCGAAATCGAATACGAGATCGCCAAAATTCTAGACTCGAAAATCGATAAATGTCTCAAGTGCAAACTCAAGTACTTCGTACAGTGGAATGGCTATCAAGACACCGACGAGGAGTTCTCCTGGCTACCCGCATCTGAGTTGGATAATGCGGCTGAGTTCGTTGAAGAGTTTCACACTCAGTATCCCAACAAACCTGGGCCTAAAGACACTGAGAAATTACTTCATCCCTCTTAGTCTCACACCTCTGACTACTCCTATTTTTCACTTCCGCATTTCCACATTTCCGCACTTCCGCACTTCCGCATCTCCAATTCCAAATCTTGCTTCATTTCTGCAAGATGACAAGTACAAATTAAAAAACTAATTATTGGGTCCCTTGCGTCTGGGACCCAACCACCGTCTCGTCATCCTCTTCCGCACTACCCGCACTACTCGAACTGCTCGTGTCTTCATCCCCTTCTTCCACATCCGCATCCGCACTCCTCGAAGTTCCAACCTGACCTTGGAGGGTGGTTAACTCTTGTCGCACCCCCCGCAATTCGGCCACGGCCCGCCTCATCTCTTCCACCAAGGCCTGCTGGAGTTCCATTGATCGCCGTTGCTCTTCAAACATTGCAAGTCGAGCAACTCGTGTTTCCTCCATTTGAGCCTCATGGGCCTGCTGAACTTCCCACAATAACTCCCGCTGATCTCTCGCCATCTGCTGCATCGTACGCAGTAATTTTCCTTGCAGACCCGCATCTGCCTCTCGCTCACGATTGAGCTCGGGTTCGTCTTTGTCCTCATCATCGGACTCGGGCACAGTCGAGGTTCGTGGACGCACCTTCTTGGAAGGTTGCCCCTCCGTGTTGTTACCAACTTCGGCTGATCCCGCTTTCCTCTTCTTGTTATGAACCGTGGTGGTAACCGGCCCTTCCATGCTGCATAGTCAGTGTGACTTCACGCAGAACTCGCAAGGGGACAAAACGCTATCCCTATCAGAAGAATTAGTAAGTTTTCAAAGTATTTTGAAAACTACTCACTTTTCTCGGTTGCATATACCCCTCTTCTCCATATCCCTCCGCACTTGGCAACGATGACAAATCTTCGTGCTGAGTTTGTATACGGGCCTAGACTTCTTGCCTTTTGACGAGTCTGCTACTTCACCACCTACGACCTCGTTTGCGGGCTCGGGATCCGGTTCGTTGTCTGTGTCCTCTTCATTATCTTCTTCCTCCTCGTCAGAATCCTCCACTACCGACTTACCACGCACAAGGGTACGACTCTTCTCTTTACCCTTTCCCTTTCTCGAACTCCCCGCCACCAATGCCACTTCCACCGTTTCCGCTTTTTGTGCCTCTTCCGCTCTTTGAGCTTCCTCTGCCTTCCAAGCCTCCTCTGCCTTCCGCACCTCCTCCGCTTTACGAGCCTCCTCGGCTATCCTCTCCTCCTCCTTCTTCTTATCCTCTGCAACCTGTCGCAATGCGGCTAACCTTGCCGCTGCCGCTGCTCGCCTCTCCTGTCGTTCTCGTTCGAGGGCTTCTCTTTGTTCTTCCTCTTTTCGTCTGTCCTCGGCCTCCTCAGCTTCGAGTCTTGCAATCTCTTGAAGCTGTTCGAATGCTGATAGATCGTTCGAGATTTGTCCAGGGTTCAACATGGTGAAAGGAAGAAAGATGTTGAATAATCCTCAGTGGGCACCTGGCTTATATGGATTCACTGGTATGCAAACAATACAAAACGCCATGAAAAGTTTAAAGTTTTCCATCAAAACCTAACGGCCCTCGTGGCTCGGCCCTAAGGGGGAGATACTGTCATAGCCGTACTTTTCCTACCTTATTTCCGCACTTCTATTCTGCACTCTCCGCACTTCTTAACTTGTAGATATCGTCCTTTCATTTCTACCCTTCCGCTCTTCTGACTGAAGGTCGCCGAGCTTATGTCACCTTACTCATCCGGTTCTTATCCGCTCTCCATTATGCTTTCTCTATCGTACCCCGGGTATACTTGTCTCAGCATTCCTTTCAATCCTTAGTTCGTCCTTGGTACATATTGTATTCAAACCATACTCCACCTTCTGCCACCATCTTATTATGTTTATCAAATAGTATACTATTACTCATTCATTCACCGGTCATCGGTGAAGTCATATAGTATTTAAGTAAAACAATTTGTACTACTACTACTCAGTTCGAATATCGACTAAGTTACTATCCTTCTTACTTGTCTTTGAGTCCTACTCAACTCCGGCTTGAATAGTTGTCTTCACAGCAACGACTCTGCACTCCGCACTCCTGTCTCTCCCTTCCGCACTTTGAAATACCTGGACCACGAGAACGACAAGGGGCGCAGTACATAAGCTGAAGCCGACGGTCCTTCTGTCCCGCACTTTCCTATCTTACGCTTCCGACCTTACGTAGAAATACGGGTCTTGACAGGACAAAGTAATTACTATATAAACTACTTCACTTTGTAGGTAGACTACAGTTTTGAATCAACTATGTTAATACCCTTTCCTTCACTTGGGACTTGTTCCAATTCTGAGTTATCATCATCAACTCTGCCCTGTTCTAAATACGGAATGAGAAGTTCAGGGGTGCAACATACAAATTGAAGCTGACATTCCATTACTCCTGTATATAATTCATTACTCCCAAGCCCTTACTTACATGCTCTACCCCATCATTAGACTTTCATTCATGGTTCAATCTTTAGTGATTGGAATGGGTAGGGGATGGCATAGGTAACCCATGAGTGTTTGAAGGTCAACCTGCACCCATACCTGCATGAACTCATACCCTTTCCCACAGGTATGGGTTTGCTGTCATGACTGTTGTCATTCAAGGTACTTGATACCTTAGGTGTTCAGCAGGAAGTGACTTTATTCATACCTAGCACCTGGGGGTTGAGGGATACTGATTGTATGTATTCCTGCAAACTCCTATGATATGGGATGTACAGTAAAGACTGTAAATGGGAGATGAACTGTGGGGCTTTGCTAGGTTTGCTTAGAACTTGGCCTGTGACTGGTATTGTACAGCAAAGGCTGTAAATAGAAGATGAACTGGAAGGGTTTCTAGAGTATACAGCTAAAGCTGTATATGGTAACAATGACTGCTAGAAACACTAAGAAAGCTTGTATGTACAGCAAAGGCTGTATAAAAAGATTGGTGCTGTGGTGAAGGTTGAAACAAAGTTGAGAGCCTTAGTTGTTTCTGACTGTAGCTTGGTGGCTGCAGTGCATAAACTAATATGTGCTGCTACTGAATAGATATGATAAAAGTGACATTGAGATTTGATATGTTGAGTTGAGCTGTGTTACATTGAGTTGAGTTGAGTTACTTTGATATTACTGTGAATATATTTATACAGTGAGTTGAGCTGCATCATTTACATTACTAATAGAACTGAAGAAAAGCACAATAGATTCTGTATCTAATATGTAAGAATAACTACTGGGAATGAACAGGTGAGTGAGATCCTAGCTAGTGGCAGGCTATTTGGTAATGGATAAAACTACTGTCTAAGGCTCAATTCCTCTCTCCTTTTATGCTCTTTTCCTTCTACTGCTGACTAATCCTATCCAAAACCAATCCTGCATTGTCCTTCAAATTTGGTAATGGTAGATCCATTGTCTTGAGGTGGAGGCTGCACAGAACAATGGTGTCCTATTTTTAATGGTATCAATTATTGGTCACCAAGAAGTTGAGTATTGGCTTGTGTTTTCATATGTTTGTTTCTTGAGAAGCAGTGCCTCATGAGAATTATTTGGTAGTGTATTTGGAAAGATCCAGATGATGTGGATTCTGGACATTGGGCCATATAGCCATATGTGTGTGTTTATGACTAATCAAGTTTCACCCATGACACCATGCCCCTAGCCTGACTTGGCAGTGGAGTACGAGAGGGTGACTGCAGAGAAACAAGGGGTGAGTACAAGATGAAAGCAAAGAATGAGAACTCAGGAGGTAGGACTTCAGCTTCAGCTTATGTGCTGCACCCCTGGGATTCCTGGTCCTGGATTTTGGAGTAAGGGCAAGCCCTTTGGAGAAAATGAGAGATGAAGAGACAAGAGGTGGAACTCAAGTCAGATGAAAGGGTGAGGACATAGTTCAATATGAAACTAAAGACTAAAGTACAAATTGAGTGCTACTTAAATACTGGAGACTTGGAGTAAGTAAAGGCTGCTGGCCAAGGCCAGCAGAGAAGTATGGTCAGGGTAGGCATATGTAGAATGAAGACTATAACTAATTAAACATAATAAAACATGTCAGAGAAGTAAGCACATATGGTGGTGTAATATGAAACTGATAGTGGCACACTTAAGAATGATAAGTAACTCACTATAAGATGTATACTACATTACTGAGGGGATAGCTCAGTAGAACAGAAGAAAGGAAACAAAAGTAATCTATGTACAGTAATCAATAAGTAATATTAAGAGCATAAGCAAAGTCTGGAGTAAACAAGGTGAACACAGAGTAAGAGCATAGGAGTCTGGAGGTAGGTGATATGGGATATGATATTTGCCAAGGGTGCTGCAGGTTGTAGGTTACCTGTGGGTTTTATATATATTTCACTGTTATTGCCTACATTATGAGTGTATAACAATTTAGAGCATGTACCAATGATTGAGAGTGTTTATATATGATTTAGAGTGTGTATAAATGGTTCATAGAGTGCACAGATGATCTACAGGCTGTACAAATAACTCAGAGAGTGTAACAATGATCCAGACTAATAGTTAGAAAGTTATAGAGCTTGATAATGGAGTATATTGAATATTTGAAACAGAGAGGTTAATAGCATGGAAGATAGCATTGAAATGAAAGAGAGGGTTTCAAACTGGAAAAGATAGCTTTAGAATAATAATAATAATAATGAAACAGGATGAAGTAGAACAAACCAGAAGCTTTAAGATAAAAGCAGGTCAAAGTAGAACAAACCACAGAGCTGAAGAACAAAGCAGAATGAGACAGAGGGCTTTGGAGGTACACAGAATGAAGCAGGGAGCTTTACAGCACAGCAGGGGCATTACAATGAAGCAGGGGGCTCAGAACAATGCAGGAAGCTTTACAATGAGGCAGGAAAATTTACAATGAGGCAAGGGACTTCACAGTGAAGTAGGGAGCTTGAGAATGAAGCAGGGAGATTCAAAGCAAAGAATGGGGCTTCACAGCTAAGTAGGGAGCTTCATAATGAGGCAGGGGCTTTACAATGAAGCAGGGAGCGATGCAGGTGGCTTGTAATGAAGTAGAACAATCTGAAATGAAGCATAGAACTTTTCAGAGAGAACCAAAACAAAGAAAAATGAAGCAAAGTGTTTCTAATTTAAACAGAATAAACCAGAATAAGAAAGAGGGCTTCAGAACTACAAAGAACAGAGCCTCATAACAAAGTATAAAGAAGCACATAGCTTCAGTATAACACACAAAACCTAAGCATTAAGAAAAGAGCCTTAAAATGAAGCACATAGATTCAGTATGACACACAGAGACTAAGTATGAAGAACAGAAGCTCAGAGCTTGAGAACAAAGTACAGAGTCTTATAACAAAGCACATAGATTCAGTATCAATGCACACAGCCTATATAAGAAGTAAAAAGCTTGAAATGAAGCACAGAGCTTTAGAATGGCACACAGAGCTTGAGAATGATACACAGAGCCTTAGAATGAAGAATAGAGTATTCAAATGAAGCACAGAGCTTGGGAGTGAAGCACAGGGCTTCATCATGACACACAGAGCCTTAGAACAAAGTAGCATGAAGCACACATCTTCAGTATGAGTCTAGAACTAACTTCATTATAGTAATGCTGACTTTGTTCTGATAGTTTCAGCATTGTAAAAACAATACCAGCTTAACTATATGTACTGACTAATCAATATGATGCTGAACCCTGCAAGCTCAACAAAATACATAACTGAAATTGTTGGAGGGTAATATGCAGGTGTTGTGTCAGAAGGCCATAGTACTTGCTTAAGCACTGCAACAATAGAGATTTAACTAGATCATTGTTGAGTCTATGAAGGTAGGTACATGATAAATAGAGTACTCACCTAGATTGTTGTTGAGTCTATGAAGGTAGAGAACAAGCAACGATCCAGGAGAATGAAAATGGGTAGACATAACCCTAACCCACTAAGTGTATGCTACACTGCATATATTATGTAAGGTACTGAATCACTCTACTCAACAGAAATATTGTCACAACAGTTCAAACTAGATAAATTAAGCACATTTACATTACTATTACACTACATTGAACTATAATTAAGTATGTTACATATTTTTGAGCTTGGAATAATTGATGAGTTCACACAGGTCACAGGTTCAATGAAGCTGACCCACACCTGTACCCACTGGCACCCTTACCTGTGACCTGTATGGGTATACTCAATCTGTGCACATCCCTAGGAATGGGACATGACAGAGAGAGGAAGAGAAGTGGCAATGAAGTGTACTCAATGTAAAAGCATGAGAGAAATCTCTGAGCCATTTAACAATGGCTGGCTGCAGCTAAGAGCCATGAGCCTTATTAACAGTTCAGCTCAGCTCAAATAAGGCTTGGCTCACCAGCTCAACAGTCCTAAGCCAAGCCATTAACAACACTAGCACTGGGCCTATGTGCATGATTGGCTGACTGCTACCTGGGTACTTCATCAGTGCTACCTTGTAAATGGACCATAGAATTGTCCAGGAATCAAATAGAATTTAATTACATATAAAATTTGTAAATAACAAGCTAAATAGTGTATATAGGTAGGCCTGAGGGAAGGAATAAGGCAAGAACTGCCAGGCATTCTTCCCTCCTGCAAATAGGGTGTGTAAAGACAAGAATCAGACATAGTTACAAGAAATTTTGATACCAAAAAATACATACCATGATACTGAATTAAATTTGAATAACTTGACTTTTGTAAGCCTGGCCTCTCCCATTGGTTACCTTCCTAATCGGGTAATCAGCCGCTCACATCAATTTCATTTACATCAGACCTCTCGGGTTGGTTCACCGCTTCTGTGCTTACTCCTGACCATCAAGGTACTCGCTTCCTCTCCGTTCTTTCTTCCTTTCCCCCTTCTCATGCTCTCTCTCTCTGTCTCGAGTCCATAGTCCCCTGTTACATCTGAGATCGGATCTTATGATGGCGCTAACCGTAAGTAGTAATACATGTGACTTGGTTCACAAGCCAGTTCGTGCAGTAAGGTGGTGCTTTGACAGCACTTATACAGCCTTTCTGTATCACTTACTGCATAGTATCTCGACATAACATCTAGAAGCTATAATATATACATATAATCTAACTGTACTTCCAACAAATATGTTTTACCATTGTATTTATTTGTTGAACACCCCAGAGTTTATTTTGACATACATATTGCATGCATAAGGTAACATTTATAGTAATTATGTGATATCTTAACTAAGTTGCAGCAAAACTTACAATCATATGCAGGTGGTATATATTTCCTTGATACGATACAAGATAGGTATTGAGCCAGCGATTCCAGCAACATTCGCTTCAGCAACTCAAGTCACGCAAGCAGTGCACTGCAACGACGACATGTATTTGCATACCCAAAGCTTAGCAGAGCTTTAATTCACGGCATGTAAATATATCTACATGTAAATTAAATATGAGAACGATCTTACCGAAACATCTGCACCATATAATTAATTTAGTAGAATGCAACATGAGATGCACACTCTGAAGTTTAAAGCAATAAATGCAAAATAAATGTTCCAGAACTGTTACTTCAACTCTCACATATCATTATAATGTTATTATGGATACTACTGGTCTATATTAAATAGATGAATGAGGATTTTAACTACAAGTATTGTTTTCGTAAATATGGTGTACAATAAGGGTACAGTATTGGGTACAGACTTATAATACTAATTACTCGTGCATTATGGAACGCGCGCGGGAAGGATTGGCGTATAAGCGCCTGCGAAGCGTCAATACACCGTTCAAACTGGCTTGCGGACGGGTCACGTGCATCACTATTTACGGTTAGCGCCATCGTAAGATCCGATCTCAGATGTAACAGGGGACTCAAGACCGCTCTGTCTCTCATGGTCTCATCGTCGTTCATGTTCAAGAAGCTAGCTGAGTCACGCATCTCGTGTCTCAGGGCTCTTGTCTTAACGTCCCGGTAAGTCCGTGTTCTTTCAATCTCCACACTTTGTATAGCGTGCTGACTTGGTCAATAGTCATTTTATCTGTTCCGAGTTTCTGTTACTCGTGCGCTGGATGCAACGTCATTTTTAGAAAGGTAAATTTTTATGTATCTATTTGTTTAAAAGGATTTTGAACCAGTACTAACATGGAGTATATGTTTTTAACAGTTCTACGGGAGGCAGCACGGGAACCCAGCCCTCCCCGCTGTTTCCTCACTCGACACGTTTGGTACTGGAATCTCGAAAAGACTTTGAAGAATTTTAAAAGAAGGGTACACTGTTTCCATTTACATGTGTATCAAAGCCTGAGAGATGTGGCTCCTCCAACTTGCTAAAGTAGTGCAGCAGTTTGTCGAAAGGTATCGTAAAATCGTCAGAGTTTCCAGAGGGGTTATTTAATAAGTTTTTCCACAGATATTCTGAACAATCTAGGTCCTCCAGTGTCACTCCATGCTCTAGTGGAATCATGGTACCAGTAGTAAGGTGTACCAATGTATCTTCGGATTTCTCCACTGTCAGCACCCCATGTTTTAAATCGGTATCAAGGTTATCATACGCATATGATGCCAAAAATGTCTTCCCCAAGTCACACATGGCGTGTTGGGACTCATGCGACAGATTTGTGACAGCTAGATTAATAGCTGTTGTCGAAATAGATAGGCCGACCCAGCTCAAGAGTTCGATGAAGGCCGAATGAAGAAAAGGAAATACCACTCTGAGTTCTGGTCTACACTATCGCATTCAAAGTGCGCACTCTGCCCCACGCCCTCGGCTCTAATTGTTGCCTTTGCATCCATTTTGAAGAGTTTCGCAACGAGATCCGCGCGCATGCTGCCCTGCATTCTTGGTGAATATCGGGCTCACTTAGTACGTATCCTTAAAAAGCTAATGGTACTCAATCTCATTCGTGCCATTGTGGCATTATGTCTCATTCCGTGGAGTCATCCACAAATTATAGCAATTCATCTTTCCACTCCAGAAATCCCCCCCAGGCCAGCAGGTCAACTCTTCTCCGATATCGCACCAACGCCCACAGAATGAGCAACCACGACGACCTCCGATCTTTATTGGCATTTCGATGCTCATGGTCAGGTACTGAGCCCTCCCTTCCTCCTCGACCCCGCGCGATCACAGTACCAGTCTACATAGCAATTCTGCCTGGATGTGGCGCTCGCTTGGTACGTTTACTTAAAAGCGTATTCATTCAATCGTAGCACTAAGAATGTCTCATTCCTCGTCAGCTACTACTTACTCTGACCCACCTCTAAGAAAGGTCACCTATCGTTTTACCCATCAGGTTGTTGCCAAACCATTAGTGACTGTCGACGTTCAGGCATCCACTTTCTTCGCTGCCGTCATCATCCCTCACGTATTTGGGGAGGAGGAGCTAGAGCATATGATCAACAACCTGGACTTAGGGGATGAGACTCATGAATTCATCGAGACCCGTCAGTATGGTATCTTGATTAGGCGAGCTTTAGATGCCCATTTCGGGACGTTCTACCCCAAATCTCTTAAATTTGAGTGAGTCTTCCTGTTTTACTATCATTTCAATATATATCAGTGCTGACCAGATGACGGCACTGCAGTAAACCCATCCATATGTTCACTGTAGACGAAGACTATACGTCCCCCGACAACCCCCACTTCAATGTAGTTGCTAATTTTTATGGAAATAATCATGAACATGTCCCATATATGCTACACGTGTATACTGACAGCCAAGATATTGAGAATGCCAGAGATGTGACTTGCGTAACATTCCGTTTACCGGAGAGGTTGGGGAAGGAAGTCGTAGTGATTGGCGACATCCGCCGGGGCTAACAGAGTGAGTAGTCTCATCATCTTTAGACTGTCCAGTGTTCTCATTAGCCATCATCCCCTTTCTCCCATCACAACCCACTCACGCTCGCAACTCTCGTTGGACTCTTGTTGGAAACTGGTAACCAGGAAGTTCAGGTAACGGCCTTCCGAGAGTTTTGTACCCTTCTCTCCTTCCCGGCCTCTCCCTCCGGTTCTTCTACTATCCGCTATGCCTCCTCTTTGTCCATGGCTTCTCCATTGAAAAAAAGCAAGCATAATTGACGGCCGAAAAGTTTTCTTTCTCGCTACCCCGTATTTCAGATGTCAATTCTACGAACATTTGTTTCCAATTTTTTCCCCCAGATTTTCTCCCATCTGCTTGTTACTCTGCTTCATTTCGAAACCGTTGAAAATCTCCATTTGCATTCCGATAACTCCTTACAGAAACTTTGAATACTCTTACTACGCTGTACCGCTATCTTACATAACGATATTTGTTTCGCTCACATTTACTTCAGCCCGCGCTTCATGTAAAATACTGAATACTGAAATGCAATTGTAAAATTGCGTTTACTGTCGACCGCGCACATCACGTGAGGCAGTGCGCCTTCGATAGCGGTTATCGTCCCTGTCATAGTTGCGGCGGCGGTCTTGACTGTTCTCGCGGGGTGGGCGGTCATGACGGTCGTCTCTACCGTCGCGGTCATGATCACCACGGCGGTCATCTCGGCACCTCCTGGGGCTGCGGGAGCGGTCCCTGCGGCGTGGGGGTGGCAAGGGGCGGTCATCTCGGCACCTTCTGGGGCTGCGGGAGCGGTCCCTGCGGCGTGGGGGTGGCGAGGGTCGTCGTTCGTAGCGCCATCTACCGGAAGGCGGATTCTTGGTCTTGTCCTGCGTAGGCGGCACCACAATGGACACATCAGCCGCCGCAGAGGCCGGATCGGACTCGCCATTCTCAGCGGAGGGAGGGGGAGGGGTCCTTGCGCGATCCTTTGCACCATTGCTATCCCTGTCCCTGTCCCTGTCCTTGTCCCTATCGCCTTTATCGCGTCGCTCGGGGAGGCACTGCGTCTGCGGTCGGGGGTTCGGCTGCGACGGCGGTCACGGTAACGGTAACGGTAACGGCTGCGATCGCCACGATCTCTGTCACGGTCATTGTGGCGGCGGTTTCGGTCTTGATCGGCGTCGCGGGGTGGGCGGTCAGGATGCTCGTCCCCAGGTTCGTCTCGGTCCCTGCGACATAAGTATGGTACCCATCCACCGAGGGGCGGATTCTTGGCCCACTATAAATGGTGTGAGAAGCTGAGTAGGCGTGCTATGAGGAATGTAGGCGCACATCTACACTCAAAACAAATCCTCCAACCTCATAGCCACGCCTAGAGCAGTGATGTGGTGAGTAGAAGCCAAGCGGAACAAAGAGGGACATACATATTAACTAGTGCATCTTCAGTATCAGCAAGTCTATCGTAGGTTACAAATATGTGCCTATTCGATAGGGAGAAAGTTCAGAATGTTGAGTTTTGAAAAGACAGAAAGCAAATGGGGGCCACTCTGTTCAACCTGGTCTCTGGTCCGGTCTGGTCTTGCTCGCGTTGCGTTTGATCTTACATGATTCACACCCTCCGACTCCGACTAGAAAATGGATGGCAGGGTAAATGGGGAAGAAGTTAGGACTTACGGATGCATATACCCGTAGGGATTGCGTGGGATAGGGACATGGTAACGATAAAATTGACCAAAGCTGGAATGGGAGATTAGATAGTAGCTGGCTGAGCTGGGGAGATTCACACCGTTCAATTTGACCCAGTAAATTATGGACGTTTTTCCTGTGGCTAAAGCCACTTACAAAGAGAGTATGCCCCATTTACATGAATTGTTGGATTGGGAGTCGTGGATTGTGAAACCCATTTATAAATTACAGCCAGAATACATGATTTATTTGCATCTATTTACCCCACGAAAAACCATCCACGTCCCCGCGTCGCGGCTCGTTGCAGCTCTCCCTTCACGAGCACAGGTCCGTCTATTTTATTTCATATTTTACATTTATTAACATTATACAGATGACATACTCGCATGCGCAACATTGTTCGTCTTGCCCGTCATGTCTCCCGTCCTGCTCGACACTTCTCGTCCACAGCGCGTCTCCATGACTCGTCCCGCCCCCTCCACTCCGTAAGGTACCTCGACCTCCTCCGCAGAGAGCAGCCCACCTACGAGCCCCTATGGCACCTCCTCCACTGTCTCTCCAAGTCCACCCATAAGAACGACATGTCCCTCGCTCTCGCACGGCAGCGCGTCTCCGTCGACGAGTACAGAAGGTGGAAGCCCATCATATACGAGAGCGACATCCTGCTCGCCGTCAACCTCCTCGATACCTGGGCATTTAAAGTCCGTCCTTCTGACCAGCAGAATGACAAAAAGGAAATACCACTCTGGGTTCTACTCTACACCATCGCATTCAAAGTGCGCACTCCACCCCACGCCCTCGGCCCACTCTTGCACCTCTTCCACGCCTACATCGACACCACCCCACCCCCCACTCGCGGGCCCCTCTTCGTATTCACCATGCTCCATCTCGCCCGCTTTAGTCTCATCCAGCCTATGAACGCTCTCGTCGACCTGTTCCTCACCACCCCCTTCTCCACCAGGAAGGAGGAAGAGCTCTACTTTAACCTCATTCTGCAGTCCATCTCAGCCAAACCTACGCCTATGCAGGAAAACGCCGAACTCGTAGTGCGCCTCTTGAGTGCCATGCAAGGCCGCTATTTGAAGCTCCGCGGAGACACCTATGAAACCCTGCTGAATGACCGATTCGTCACCCTCGAATTGACAAAGTATCTCCAAAGCCGCATGTCGAGACAGGGCGTGGTGCAGACCAAAGAGCATCTCGAGGCCTTCCTGCGCGTGTTCGCGAGGGATGGAGCGATACACGACGCCGGAAAATATCTAGGTGCCGTACATGCGTTACAAGGCAGAGACGACCTTCGTAGACGAGCAAACACCCAATACCTTGCAGCACTCGAAGACCGCGCATCTGCATTCAAATTCCTACACGACCTCTCAGCGAAAAATGTCCCCGCACCATCTGAGGGATCTGATAACCAGTCTTCTTCACCTCCCGTCAAATCCTCACACAAGCCTGTCCTTCACCGCCAACACTCAGTCGATATCTACGACATGACATCCCTCCTCAACGTCATCTCTAAAGACCTCACAGTACCATACTCCCGCCTCCTCAATACCTTCTCCAAACTCCCCGGCAGACCATCCATCGTCACCTGGACCGTTCTCCTCCGCGGGCTTCTCCTGCGCAAACGCTTCATCATAGCGGAAAGGCATACGCACAAAATGATCAATACAGGCTTGCCATTGGACAAAGAAGCGCTGTGTGTAGGTGTGTTGTCGTTCATGAGGGCTGAAAAACCACAACTGGGGGTGTGGTTGCTTGAGAGATATGCTGGAGAGGACATACCAGGAAGGAAGAAGGTGAAAATGCAGATATCGGCGATGAACGAGATCATGTCCGCCTTTAACAAAATCCAGCGACCGGACGTGGTGTTTCGCCTTTGGGACAATATGGCTGTTTTGTATGGCATTCATCCTAATTCTACTACTTTGGACATTGTGCTCCAGGCTGCGAGGATCGCGATGCGGATGGACATGAGTGTGTCTGGTGCCCTGGCCGAATTCAAGCTCTATTTCTCCCGCCGTCCTCCTCTGGACAGCGGAGGAAGCAAGAAGCGGGACGATGCAATCAAGGAGATATACGAGTTGGTAGGCAAAGATCCACGCGAAGCCAAAATGTATAAACACGGAATATGGAACGGACAAGTGGGGACCGACACTGCCCGTGAAGTGTTCCTTCGCGTCCTCTTTTCCTCTCCTCACAGTGCCGAATTATGGAATGTCAAATCCCCCGCGGGGGCAGTACGTAAGAGCATAAACGAAGACCAGGCCTTCCTCCTGCCCAGCATGAAACCATCCCTATACAAATTCATACCTCCGCCGTCTTTGATCCTATCCCCGTCCTTACCCTTAGTGAACGCCTACCCGGGCGTCCAGCTGACAAGCCACAATTTCCACCAGTACATTCTGCTCCTGGGGCTCATAGAGCACAGTGCTGAGATCCCACTCGCACTTGCGTGGATGAGGCATCTTGGTTTGAAGCCGAAAGAGGAGACGCAGGCTGCGGCGTTGGTGTTCTTTGGGGAGGTGTCTCTCCAGCCGCCGTTGGTGGAAGCGCTTGCGGGTGGCCCAGAGAAGGGCGAGTATGCAAGGTTGAGGAGGTGGTTGGAGGCGTGGCTTGGCGAAGAGGTCGCTAGGGATGAGGAGGTCGGCAGGTGGAGGAGGGTTGTAGATCGGTTGAGGAGGGGTGGGGTGGAGGAGGAGCTGCAGAAGAGGATGTAAAAGTATGATTTAGTGTAGATAATGGATGGAACGTTAGATGCTTGATAATTTGATTTAGACGCGGTTGTTAGACTCTGGTGGCGGGCGTAATGAACAATACTTTAAGGATACACGAGGGAATATAGCTACAATTCATAAAATAAAAACATGTAAAATGCCGTCAAGGAAGTACTTGGTATCCTAATCCTGTCCCAATCTTCATACTTCAAGCTTTCCTTCACTTTTAGTAACACTGCGCTGACGGACACTAGAAGCGAGAGTCCACGAGAACATTTCTGATATTCTATCCTTGAGATTAAGTAGTGCACAAACCATCCATACTGTGGCTCTTGATCAAAGTCGTGTCAAGGTGATATATTCCAAGGGAATTAAGAATACCGAAAGCCCAAGCATGAGTTGGAGCAAGCTTAGTCCAAAAGTGCAAGGTTCCGCGGCATTGGAATAGCTAAAGACAAGATGGCAGGCCTGGAAATTCCCAGAACAGGTTCATTCGCACCCCACTCCACGCACGACGGTGGTAAAGAGCGCAGGGCGCAAATAAAACAATAATCTCTTCTTCAAAGAGAGCACAGATACTCGGAAAGTCATAGGCATCTCCTGTAGGCGGTAGAGATGCATGTTAGGATAACGGCCGCTGTGGTGTCTCGCTCAGGGTAGGACGCGGACATTGAATATTAAATATTGAATGTTCGGGATTGTTGAGAATGGCCATACGCTCGTAGTTGTTTGGATGGTACATCATGCACATGCATCATATCTCTCGACGCAAGTCCAGACTGCTGAGTTACATTCGCGTAGGCCAGCACGTACTATGCTGAAGTACGTCGTAGGAACAGAGTTGTTAAATTCCCACGATATTTCTTTGCTTGCTAAGCCGGAGCATTCCGTAAACGTTATAATTTCCGCGCCACTCATCCTGGATTCCTGGATCCAACACTCATCTTGACGCGTGACGTATTACATTGTGAACTGACATATTGTATCCTCAACCACGCGTCCGAATCAACCGCGAAGGGTGTCTTGATTCTTGATCATCCGAGGCTTTTGGTTTAAAATAAAGGAACGGAAGAAACGTGATTGAGGCGTGCAGTGAGCTCGCCTATCATACTATTAATTCATGTCGACAGCTCCGCCTCAAACTACACTCGACGCTCTTCCGGACGTGTTTTCTAATTCTCATGATGCTGTTAAAATGGCATACAGATCTATCGTCTTGAGAGAGAACTCTGTCTCGGGCAGCAGTGATAACGCTATCCACTTAAAAACCATCAAATACCTCCTGCATTATGTGCCCTCTGAACAGGCTCAACGATTCGTTGCTGATGAAGTAAACAGGTGCCATAGTGATGAAGATATTTTTAAGCTCGGAGAATACTACTTCAGCAACTTCGTTCTCGCCTGTATATTCCTTTTCTTGAGATTCTGGAATATCTAACATAGCAACATTGAATAGTAAAACGGGATAACGGAAGCGGGTACCAAACCCCACAGGATTATCTTAAATCTACAAAATTTATGTCTCGTGACAAACTAGAGCAAAAGTTTATAAAGAAAAATAAAGGGGCGCATATAACGTACACACAAGCCAAAAAAAATGGTAAGTGTCTCCACTGGGTGTGTATTTCAGCCAGCTACTCAAGACTCACGTAGGCTCTTGTCCGAGAGGAGTTCCAATACCCCATTACGCAATGTTCGGATTATAACACTGACTTCATAATTCACGGGTCAGAACCAGATTATCCAAATAATGGCGCGGTGCATACCCGTTGTTTTCATTTCATCAATCCAAAAGTGGAGGCCGAAGAGGGTGTGAGTGTTCATACATTGAAAATTTAGAGATAGCAGCTAATTTAAAGTTTTGACTTCAGAGAACTTCTAGTTTCGGGAGAATAATGAACAACTTTGGCTTTGAAGGTTTATGGAAACATCTCGAAGGGCCCAATATGCATCGTTTGGAGAATGTTTTGACCTTGCAGGAAGAAGTATCTTCCCTATTTGAAAATCTGGAGTTGTGGTTGGAACCCACTGTACATTGAGTTGTTTTAAATCGCATTGAAATGGAACTGACCTATAGCCTGGTATTGGTGCTAGGATGGGCCACACACCTACAACTTCAAGGTGTGCTGTGAGCCCAGTTTTTATATGCCCTTTTATTTTAAGGAAATCATCACTTTTAAACCAAATAATTCACACAATTTACCGGTTCCAAGTCATAACCACATGGCGATTCATGCTCTTGCATCAAAATTGTACGTTTTTTCAGGTGCTCTGGAGAGACAGAGACAAATGGAGTTGGAAGGGTCTGAGATAAGACCAATTCAGTATCCATTATTCAAGAGCATAGGAGAAAATGGTGAACGTAGATTTCCTTTGTTTGGAAAGAAAGAAGATGTTGAAGCTGTTTTTGGGGACTCAGATGCCATCCAAGAACTATTTGGAGGTTTGGCTGTGATTGTTGACGTTGAGGGTCCAAATGGGGAGGATCATCATGTACCGTCTGATACACCGAATAACCCCTCAGACGACTCTTCATCAATTGGAAGTGCAGAAACAAACAGAGAATTATTTTACGATCCAGATGATGAAGATCCTGCAGAATTGCTCTGGATCGAGGCAATGTCTGCAAAAATGGCCGCGAGGGAGAATGCACAATCAGCAATGTCAGGTGCTGGAATATGATTATTTTCTTGCAGTATGCTATGCTTTGAAGGCAAGTCAGTATGAAACTCATTCACCTCTTGCCATTGGAGCCGAGCATTTCATAAAATTTGTCATGTGTTAAATAACTGTTTATGGATTTTAACGTGCAGTTAAAAATAATGCAAAGTAGCATGTCCGAGTATTATAAGTAGTAGTAGTATACTTACTGTACCAATGACTTTTCAGAGCTTACATTTTCTTAACGCCACTAAAACCGAAATTCATCCTGACACTTTCCTCGTTTCGTCGCTCGTTGATCTGACTAACTTTCTTTCTCTAATACCTCTCAGCATCTCTTCTGCACGATGCCGGAGGCAATCCGAGTTCCTACCGTCAATGATTTGCGAGTGAGGATAAATCAAGCTCAACGCCGGAGGGTGCTAACTACTGTGCCGTAGGTAAAGCTCTGTTACATCTGCAGAGAAGAAGAACAATATGATGCTGGTTTGTTTATCCCCGGAATGCACTTACACTCGCCTCTGAGGCTTGAGCTGCTTTACATTTTCAGAACCAGAATCTCCTCCGCGCGCATGGACACACCCATGCCAATGCACTCTCGTTGCACATGAAGCTTGTCTTCTCAAATGGATACAAACCTCGCAAGCTAACCAGCGTCCTAATAGAGGGATGAAGTGCCCGCAATGTGGCGCGAAATATGAGATCGTCAGCCGAGACAGTCCCCTGCTCCGAGGGTTGAATTTGGGGAATAGAGGATTACAAAGAGTAGGCAGGTTTGTGACTGCCGTTGGAGTCATGGGCGTTATCTGCGTTGAGGTGCTAGGTAATTCTCAGAACAGAATCACTTTTATTCTGAGCTGACATAGGTGTAGGTGTATATATACTATGCACAAGTTATGGGGCCTGGGCAGTTAACCAGTTTATCGGGAACGAGTGCGAATTTTTATATATCTATGTTCAGAATTACCTTCTCATAGCTCCCTCTAGGATGTTCGACGTTATACTCACAGACAACCCATCCAATTGGCCATGGGCAGCCTTCCTTAATCTTCCCTTAATCCCAATCTCACTCGTGGTATCCCGCTTCCAATCATCGTCTCCCCTCGCTCCATCAGTTATCCCGTACCTTATCTTTCCCTCCGCCAGCACACTGTTACCTGCCATATGGCCATCGAAGGCAGCATTCAGTGGCCAGTCATTAACCTCTGCGCGGCATTGGCCACCCAGTCCACTGATATTCACCTTTTTCGTCGTTCCTGCTGTGCGGTTGGCGTACTGCATTGCGATGGATAGGTTCGCGTTGTGGTTACTTGGGTCGAGAATGCGCGGTATAGGGTTGCGCCGTGCACGTAGAGCAGATGGCGGAGCTGCGAATGGAAATGGGAACAACGCAGAAGGCGGTGGCGGTGGTGGAAGAGGCCTCCAATTCAATGAAGGGTTCTTCCAAATTCGCATACGTGCCGTTGACGAAGGGCAAGAGGACGCAGAGGACGAAGCTCAAGGAGCTGGAGGAGAAGGGGAAGATATTGCAGCTGCAATGCAAGTGGAGAATCAGGACCCTAACGTCGTAGCTGTTGCAGCGGCACAACAACTCATACAAGCTGACGCTGCCTCCTTGGGGCGGCGAATCGGTGGGGCACTGATTCTCCCCACTGTATCATCCTTTATGGGTTCGCTCCTCTTCCGCCTTGCGAAGCATTCGCACCTGCTCCGCCGTTTCCTCGGGATTCGCCCTCACGCAGCGACAGGATCCCTTCTTTCGCAGATACTGTCTGCGCCGATACCAAACAAGGAGTGGGAGAAGATGGGAGTGCTAAGGAGCTTGGGGGAAGGTCTTCGGCTTGCTGGGTATGCATTTTGGAATGGGAGTAGAGTATGGACTGAAGTAGATCCTGTGTGGTGGAGGAATTCCGTGGGATTGGGGCTTTTCTTTGTTGTACGCATCAATTTTATTACGGGCGATTGTTATGTGGCTAACGTGAGAATTAGGCAAAGGATTGCATTCAGCTAATTCATCTTTACCTTGCAAAACGTGAACTGGAGTCGAGAAAAGTGAAGAACAGGGACTTTTGGGGGGTTGATATTAAGGAGTTAGATTTGGTACCCAGTTTCCCTAGTCCTTCAGTACCTTCTACTACTGCTACCACTTCTTAGGCTGTTGTCTTATCGTATATTAATACCTCGCATACTTACTACCCACTATTCTCATTTGCTATCGCTCTTGCTGCATTTCTGATTTTCTTCAAGCGATCAGAGCAAGTGTCCCAACATGATAAGTATTGCGTGATACAGAACAATGCATCGACCTCGAAAAGTGGATATAGAAGATAGTACAACTTGAAAAATATACATTAGTCTACTTCTAACACTGTACCGCGCTGAACACTCCCCCATCCTAATACACGACACATCAGCACACCTTCTCTTATAAGAAACTAACAGGTACTCACCAACAAGCCGCCAGTGCTTCTCGATACGACGTGACAAGGCGACCTTCTCGCCAACCTCCGTACATGCGGGAGAGGTGAGCTGGATCTTCGCTAAGTCAGCTTTGACACTGAGCACACGACCACCAGTGGAAGTAGACCCAATGTTGATGAGTAAAAGCTCGTTCTTAACCAATTTTGAAACCTTTGTTTGTTTCTTGTCGTCGGTCTTGACACCGAGGAGACGACGCAGGAGGAAGAGATTGATTTCGAGTTCTACGAAAATAAATTATAAAGTGACAGAAGTAAAAGAGAAGATACAAACCAGTATAAATCTTAGGCAACTTTCCAACCTCACCAAGCACCTGGCCAACCAAGCGATCAGCTCTGCAGAGTGTAGGGTCAATCCTCGTTCCAACACCAATCAGACCGCCTGGCACGGCAAACGACAACAAGTTATTCTCTGCATGGAGAGACATGATTCTACTGAAGATCGGCTGGCATTTATTCCGTCCTTGACTGTCCTTTGTCACGATACCGGGACGGATCTCGACTTCCTGTCCTAGACGGAGGACGCCGGTGAGAATGGAACCTCCAGCAACACCACCTTTGAGTTCGTCTACTTCGGCACCAGGCTTGTTGACGTCGAAGGAACGGATAACAATAAGTCGAGGGTCGGATGTGAAGTCTCGGACGGGGATGGGGATGCGCTTGACGATGTATTCATTGACGGCGTCGATATTGTATCGAAGCTGGGCGGATATGGGGACGATAGGAGACGATTCTGCGACGGTACCTACGGACGAGTGTAAGGTGGTAGATAAGTGAAGGGGTAAAAAAAATACACACCCTTCACAAAAGCAGATATACTCTTCTGGTGTTCGAGCGCCTGCGCTTCCTTGATCAAATCGACCTTGTTCTGAAGAATGATGATGTTCTCCAACTTCATAATTTCAACAGCAGCCAAATGTTCAGATGTTTGTGGCTGAGGACAGGTTTCGTTACCTGCAATGAGAAGTAGCGCGGCGTCCATGACCGCGGCACCGTTAAGCATAGTAGCCATGAGAATGTCGTGTCCTGGACAATCGACGAAAGACACATGGCGGACGAGTTTCATTTTGTGTCCACATCCTGGCCTCTCACACGGTGGGTGATCCTCTTTGTCAGAGCGGTACGAGCGGTAGCATCCAGGACGTGGGCAAGCTTCGTTTTCGCATTTGTAGATCTAGGGCATGGTCTGATTAGATAACCGATAAAAATGCGAGGAAATGATGTCTGCGCACTTTGGCATTGGCATAACCAAGCTTAATAGTAATATTCCTAACAAGTTCATTCTTGAAACGGACAGTCATGACTCCAGATATCGCCTTCACCACTGTTGATTTTCCGTGGGCTACATGACCAATGGTACCTGCCATCGCAAGTCGATCAGTCCTTCTCGGTCGAAGATACTAGGCGCATCTTTGCTCACCCAAATTGATAGTTGCCTACATAACGCTGTTAGATAAGCACCAAAAGTATACTTTTTACGACTCACTTGTTTTGAGATGACTTCGGGAGATAAAGGTGTCAATTTCGTGACGTCTATATCGACGTTGGGGACGTTCTCCAGCTCATCGACGTCCTCCTCCTCAGAGTCAGATTCTTCCTCGCGTTTTTGAAGTGTTTCGTCTCCTGGCATCTTGCTATGCGGCGAGAGTAGGAAGGTTTTAGAGGATAAAGGCGACTTGGACAAAGTTGTACCGCCCTCCGACAGCCCTCTTGCCCAAAATTCGCTTGACTGGCTGAGTTTTAATTTTCACGTGGCCTAATGATTGACTTGACTCGATTCACTCTGACTTGCACACGGAAGAACCAGTGAACCACTATCTAGAAGTACTGGCTTGAGCACTTTTCATGCTTGGATTGACTATCGTTGTCCACCCTCAAGAAGAAGAAACTAGTACATCTACTGAAGTTGAAGTCAAGTACTGTATGTTCTTTCCCCTTTGTTATCGCTCCTATTACTTATGCTGTTGTGAGGCTTGAGCTACTGAAATCAACTGGAAACTCAGGAAAGTGCTACAGTCATGTCACAACCCAATTAGTCAGACTAAGTAAGTCAGAAGTAAGTACTGTACAGTAAGTAAGTAGTTCACTACTTCAATCTTCAATAAGTACTGTACAGCACAGACCTGTCTGATCTTGTTTACCAAACACTGACTTGCTAAATTGTATACGTCATCATGACGGCCTTGATAGCTGAAGACATAAATACGTACTCGGTGACATAGTAATCTTATACCCAAATTCAATGTCTCTAGCAAAAGGTATCTCAAGAATGGTATACTCTCGATATTTATGCTAATCCTCTTTCTAAGAAAAAGCGAAATTTCCGGGACAGACCATCTCAGGAATTCCACCATCACCGACCATAGAAAACCCAGCACAGGTACTATATATTCTGTTTTCCGGGTAGCTTACTGCCTATCTTATATTTGCTTTGTTTAGGTCTTTCCAAAGACTGACCCAGAAGCAGGTAGTCTTCCACAAACATCCCATAATGGCCTTGAGAAATATGCCGGCAATCCATTTATGATCGAACGTGCTCTTCAGAAGCTCGACAACTCTATACGAGATGTTATCGACATCCTTGAGCAGGAGGAAAAATCACAAGGTGATTCCGAAGCACAAACCACGTTGTTGGCCAAGTTCCACTTGTGGAAAGATGAAATGGAACACATTATGGCAGGGACATGTGCTAATAATGCCGTAAACGTGGCTGGGAAAGGTAGGGAAGATAGAGGAGGAGGCATGTTTACGGATTAATATTGCGCTTTTTTGAAGTGTACTAATCATGTCAAGTATTGTCAAGATTTGGAGTTGCTTCGCGTTCGACAAGGTTGACTATGTAACTAGTTCTCGACAATTTGTCTTCAAGATGATGTAGCATCTTACGATATCCTTATAAAGTCCTTCCTTACTGGTCGTGTCTCCGGCATTAGTAGTACGCATAACGATATCCATACAATATGCAGCTTTCAAGTGACTGCCTCCGTAGCGGTGACTAGATTTTTTTATCGAGTTTTCTTGCTAATATGAACGTGTTGTTCTAGTGACATTTACTTCCTACGATGTCAATACAAAATGGATCTTAGAATCCGTTTTATCAAATGACTCGGGACAAAGCAATTTATCTGCTTGCAACACCATCTGTATCAAAGAATAGAAGGACTTTTCAAAAGCAGCTTACAGACCTACAAATTCAGTGCCAACATCCAGTTTCTGTGATAGCTCAATTCCTTACTCCACATATAGCAATCGATATGTCACATTGATATATCAATGAACAACCGAATACTACACTCAAACTTCGGTAAGCATTCTAAACGCAGACGTCAGGTAAACACGATTCTGAATTTTTTTGTTTCTATATAAGTACTTATTCTCAATTTACTCCGACTGATATTTTATGTATCTCGACCACACCTTGTAACAAGCTGAAGAATGTCAAGGTCAGTTGAAAGTGTAATTTTTGAACGCTTTATTTGCCATTCACCAATAAAGTTATAACATCGTATTTTTAGGAGAAAAGTCAGGAGAATATATCAGGCTAACTGAGGCTACATAATTCATTGTGCGGTTATATTCTGCAAGAACCATTAGAATTTGGAATAACAATGATCGTATGTATTGTGCATTCCAGCGTTCCATTGCTAAATCAACAAAATAAAATGAATTTCTGTTGTAGCATGATTAATGACAACAACTTCAATGCCAGGATTGCCGTAATAACGCCACAAATTACATTGTAGCGGAGTCAGAGACAAGCACAGCTCTACATTATATTTTTACACTTAGCGATGTAGGTGTGCATCGAACTTTTTTGATAACACTGATTTTGAGTAGTAAGATGACTAGCGGTGAAACTACGGCCTGTAAGTATTTATATACTTTCAAAAAGAATATTCCTGCCACACATCAATCTTACTAGGTCCCACTGTTTAGATGCGTTGGCTGAGTATTTGAGCTATGTCCAGGTAGTTAAGTACAGTGAAGAACTGAGCTCAAAACCTAAAATCGGTTTCAGATATATATAGACGGGATAGTAGAAAGGGCTTTCCCAACTAATCATTTGATCACAGCGGAACTAAAACGTAGTGGAGTTGCGTTATTATAAAAACAAACCTCACAGAGGCTGTGCGCATTGTTTAAGTACGCGGAGTAACAAGAAATTCAAAGATTTCATATCTGAATATAAGTATTGTTACAGATCCGCAATATAAGTGTACACTACAGACGAACTACTGAATAACTTGTTGTGATAACTATTACAATTATTCCACGTCGTGGCATCCATGTGATTTCGTTGACGACTTCCGCGTATATCTCTCACTCCTTTATTAACGACCGCACTGTAGTGGCACGACCAACCCTCTCATTGGTATTGTGCATAGAGTTCTTGCCAGTACAAAATATGCCAAACTTGCGAGGTAGAGGACGCAATAGATAAGAAAGCGGCGCCACATTCTCTTGTTCCAACTCCATCTTGGGGCTGGGAGCTCGACGACGCTTCTTGCGCGACGACTCACGAATTTCTTCGGGATCCCAGAGCCGGGTATGCTTATGGCGGTTATTTACCGGTGGTATTTTCCCTTTCTCCGGCGAAAGAGGGAAGGCATCAGGCGCTGGAAATCGTGAGGTAAGTATGGTACGTTTTCAACGTGGTGCTATATATTTCACTTACGGGGCATGTTGAAGGATGGCAGTGTCATATTCGGAAATGGCGTCCGTATTTGTGGCGAATGACTACATTCTCTGTGCGTTGACATTAAGGTAGCAGGGTGCAATAATGGGATACAGTCGCCCTTTCGACAGACCTGAAGACCTGTGGAGAGAGGAACAAGGAGTCTTTGAACTCTTTCTGTTCGTAGAGTTAATAACAATGTAGGTAGCAAGCTCAGAGCCTTAGTAAAATATAAATCACCTTTGATAGATTGGTCAATACAATGTTGCATATCCCGCAACATATTCAAAAGCTTGGTATATGCTTCCTTGTAAGGTAGAAGCGATAGTGGGCATGAGCTAAATGAATAAGGCTGAATATTGGCGGCTGAAAGACATTTCCGCGCAATCTTAATGCAGTTTCAAGTAAGTGGCGCTATTAACAAAAAGAAAGCGTGAACAACTGTAAACCATTTACCTCAATCAATACAATGATCTGTAACAAAATGCAATGTCAGATACCGTTCTACAAATATACTACAAAGTATCTACAAACCTTTCGTGAGTGGCGATAAAAATCGCATGGTAAAAGGAGGCTGCATGAATGAAGTTCTGCCGCTGCACTGAGGAAGTGTGTGAGGCACCCCAATTGACATGCCAATCTGGATGCCTCTGTCTGCAAATCTACAACTTTACTAGAAGGTATTTCTACTACGTAGTGGCTTCTACCCATGGTATAAAATGAAGAAAGCTGAATAGCTGACTATCTGCAATTCTTTCTGTGAGGGAGGGAGATGGGATGTTTTGGCACAGCCGCGGATGAGGGAAGTGAGCGAAAGATGGATTGCTCTGTGCTGTTCCTTGGATGCAAATCTGGTATTAGTTTCACGGCATCTTCCGTAAGTTAGTCACCAGCACATAAGACCTCTTCTGTGCATTTTATGTTTATTAACTTTCCAAATTAAAAGTATAGCCTGGTCTGGGCTTCACAGTACTGCGTATTTTTAAATTAAAAATCATCGATAACTATTCTATGTCAACTTTTTCGTGGACCCTGTGGAGGAAAGCTTCGCTGAGATGGGTTCAATCTCAGCTTGAAACAGTCGAGCGAGTCATCCGTGGGAAGCTGATCGATCCTAATCAGGCCGTAGTGCCGATGTGCCGGTTATGCTGCATGCAAACGTTACAAAAGTATCAGGTACTTATTAATATAAATATATATTGTATATGTAGACTACTAAATGAGAACAAGCACATTTTGTATTTAAATGTGTGGATAGATAAAAGCGTTCAAATTCTACGGTAAGTTTGCAGTAAGTACTACAATGAATCAACAATGAAATATACTTATTTTGGTAATACTAACTGTGTGTTACTTACAACACGTGCTGTGTAGCCTGCGTAAATAAACGCGTCGCGTGAAATCGTCACGCATTACTTGAGCGTCCCTTGCAAGACTTTGACGGTCCTCATCCCGAACCAAGTTTATTGTCCTCTGCATCTTTCACACTATGGATTCTTCCACTAGCAGGGTAGAAGAGGAAAGACAGAAGAAGGTGGAACTCGAGAAACAGATTGCAGCCTTACAAGCGCAACTAGCGCAAATTCCAGATACAGAGCCTTCTGTTACAGTTGCGTGTCCGACATCGCCTAAACGAAAGCAGCCCGAACCAACCGTCCTAGTTCCTCCTACGCCGTCTCCAAGTGAGGTAATTTTCTCTCCCGCTCTGTGACATTGACTAACATACCTGTGTAGAGAAAAGGCGGAAACTGAACCATGATAAACGCCCTGTCATTCCAGGAGTGCTTCCACGCATAACTCCTGCCATTCCCAAGAAAAACTTGCTTGGACCTGAAAAATATTATTTACCTGCCAAAAGCGCTCCCTCCAACCTACTAAGCAAATTATCTGCTATCAACAGGCTGACTGAAACTGTACAGACCGAACCTACACAACGTACCACAGCTTTTACGGACACGCCCAAATTGATATCCAATGATAGTGCACAGTCTTATACCAATCAACGCGATGAAAACCTCGCCCTGATAGAAGAACTGAAACCCGGTCCTTATGAACATAGCCCGCCTAGTAATGATCTGAAGTTCGAACAGCTGGAGCCCAACTCTGGAATAAGATTATCGTATGTTTTCTGCAATGCATGATGGCTGTAGTTAATACTTGATTTTAGCTCTAGAATAGTTCCATATGATGACTTACAAGACCATCTTTATGGTCGTTACTACCTTTCGCCATCCCGTCTCTATTCATGCATACGATTACTCCCCGATAAACAAGGATATGATATCCCTGTTCCTGGTGATTGGATAACGATTGCTGTTGTTGCTGAAAGGGGTCCCGTCAAGTTTACCCGTGCTCCTGTGGCCTTTGGAAACGAGGACAGTGATTACCACAATAAATCGAGGAAAGGGAAAGGGAAAGAGAAAGATGAAGCGCCCAAAGCGACCGGGAAGAAGTATGTCAACATGAAGTTAATCGACTTCGGGGCAAGGGTTGCATCTTCAGCCACCGGCAGTAAGGCTGTTATTCGAGGTGATGCTTTCCTATCCTTGCTCCTCTTTGAATCGGACGGATTTGACCTTACCACGAAAGAGGATGGTGAGAAGGCTCGTAAGTTGTATAAAGGTGGAAGTCGGGGTGCATTCGAGTCTATGGCCAAGGTCAAGGAAGGCGATGTCATTGCATTGCTTAACCCCAAGATTCTAAAACCATTTCAAGTATGTATTCGTTCTATATTCGTTGCTCTGTCATTCCTGACAACTACATCAACAGCGAGCGAATGACTCCCCCCATCCAGTAAATAATATCCTTGCTGTCACTCCAGAGTCTGCAGCTTCTATATTAGTAATTGGAAAGTCCAAAGATCTAGGCATGTGTACTGCTCAAAAGAAAGACGGTAAACCATGTGGTAGTTGGTGCGACAAGAGAGTTGGCGAGGTGTGCGAGTACCATATGCAAGCTGCAGTTCAGCGACAGAGGGCTGGTCGCGCAGAATTCTCAGTAGGGCACGTTGTTCATTTATTCACCTGCGTAAAGTCTTGCTCATATCGATCCCAGAACTTCTGGCATGTCAACAACATCAACGGCAAAAAGGAAGTTTGCTTATGACCCCGCTAAACAATGGGGACTCAAACCGCTGGAAGAAAATATGTCTTCCCGTGACTCAACTTATGTTGTCTCTGGGCACGTAGTCAGTGGTACCAACACTGATCCCAGGACGCTCTACACTACGGAGAATATCGGTCGTGAAGGTCAGGCAAGGGCAAAACGAAAACTTAAAGATACAGATAAAGCCTTAAAAACGCTACTTGAACGAGACAAAGAAGGCATGAAGGCAGTAATGAAGGCACGAGAATTCAAGAAACCAGACGGGGAAAATATTGGCCGGAAGAAGTCAAAAGATACCATGTCTGAAGGCAAAGCTAGTAAGGAGGATTCGATGTCTGCTGCTTCTAGCAAAATTAAATCGTCGTATACGGCTGAAATTATCAAGAACCTCGGTTTCGATCCTACCGTAAAAGCCGGGCAGACTCGTTCTAATGAACGTCATATCCAGGACAAGGTATGTATGAGTTGTTTGCAACTACTGTGTAGGCCTTGACTCACAGTTATCACATTAGTTGGAAGCGCTGGATGGCATACGCAAATCAAGGAAGGAAGTTGCGCTTGGTCCTCGTCCTGGTCCCAAAATTCGCTCTGGTGTTGTTGTACCAACGCAAACTAAGGAAGCCAGCATTGCTCGGAAAGTTCTTCTTTCAGATATACCAAATGACAATTTGACCTCAAAGATGATTGATTTGGACGACGATTAGAGCATCTCCAAATAAATGCACACTGTAATTGTATTTCGTTACGTTTCATATAGAATCAGAGATACCCAAGAATCAAGATGCTTGGTACGACAAGAGCTTAACTTGGCCAATTGTTGACAACAAAATGAATTTTTCGGATTCAAATACCAGTTGTCAACGTTCGATACAACGACGACAATACTCGATTTTCGCTGAAAAGTCATAAGAGAGCAGCTCTGCGAGAACATGGTAGTGTATAACAAGGAAAAATACAATATAAGCTTGCTATGATACACCGTTAGGTTTGTTTCCGGATCCGTCTACTTCCATGCCATCGTCTAGATCATTCGCGGACGGTACAGGAGCGGAGGCAGCTGCACCGATAGAGGCAGCGGAAGGAGGTGATACATCCCTTTATATAAGCATCAGTTTCCCCACAGACCTGAGCGCCATAGCGGAAAGTACTCACCACTTTATCTGAAATCGGGTAACTCGAGGCTTCAAACTAATATCCCTCACCAATCTATTGAACATGATCTTCGGCGGAGGAGTCTCTTTCATCTCTTCATTATCATACTCTGTGTTTTGATAATATCCCACCCGCACGAACTCCTGGTCATTGTATGAACCTGTTAATATAAGCGCTGCCACCCCTAAAACATCTTCTGGCGGAATTTTTGACGGATCCGGTGCTGAGCCTTCAAATTCGAAGGAATTGACACCCACTGGTACTGGTCCTACTAGGCAGTCGTCCAGCTCTTGATCAAGTTCTTCGTTTCCGGGTGATGATACGTAGATCAGTTTCCATTCGAGGTCTGTCGGGGGAATATCAATCAGCCATAACCATTATATACATAATGGTAAACACACCGTCTTTTAGAGGGGCTATGCATTCAAAGGTGACGCGAAAGCGGTACACGTCTGAAAAACGCGCGGGGTTGTTCATGAATTCCACATTCTGGTGTAGCAGTGTTGGCTATTGCAGTGAATATAGAATTTAAAGGTAGAAACGTACTCGTATAGTAACAATAGACATGCTGGATAGGTTGGATGATGCGAGAGAGGGAAGAAGTGGCGTAGATGAAGATGGGGTCGGCGCTGGGACAAGGGAATGACAAGGGTCGAAATGAAAGGAGATGTCACAGACGCGTCCTGTATGAGAGTGACTGTGACATGTCGTGATCCCGCCAAAGTTCAGCCAAACTCGAGGCTCTAGAAATCTGCATTGAAGCTTTCCCTTTACTCGTCCGTGTTCAACGTTAACGTTCAGGGTGTACGCTGCGCTTGTTGAATATTTTAAATTTGTGTAAGATGTGTTCCTCTCAATTGAAAATAACCATCTTGTAGTTCCCTAACTAAGTATTGTCCTTTTAGAGTCTTTCTTTAAGTTTCCAAATGCAGGCAAGATATTTGGCAAAAACACCGCTTCAAGATCACGACTAAAAGTCGTCGATATTTACGGTGCATTTTACCTCTGCGAACGCCGAAGATTGATGCAGATGGTACAGGCGATGCTTACAAGTGATATCTATTATTATGATGATGATTATGATGATTCCATAAGTTAACTTGACATGAAAGTGAACACAATTCGGATGGAGAGAAATGCATTGGGAACAGATATAAATTGAGTTATATGTTCGCTGGTCCTTATGCTGATTGCGGACGTGTTATGCACTTCTCTGTGGGCACGAGTTGAAGAATCAAGCTCAAGGCACGTTTTCCCACCAAATGTTGAAAATGTTTGAGGAGAGATTGTGGATGGTAGCCGAGCACGTGGAAAAGTAGTAGTATAACATAATTATATTATCTCTGTTGATTTGCTTGTTCTCCCGCCCCTCGCTCTCGTGCAACCTCCAGCCTTCAAGGACCTGCTTCCCATTGACGACCTCGACGATCCACGTACTTTATCGACTCGCACACGCTTCACGCTTTATTCGACTCTTCTTGCTGGCGCTTGAGATCCTTCTCCTTGATTACCATTCCTGCCTATTCTCCCTCCATCCCATCCAACAAGACCCCAGCCCCGCCGACTTCAGTACTGCTTGTCCGCTCTGCGCTCAGCTCTCCACTCTCTCTGAAGCTCCTCTTTGGAATGTCTTGTTGACCCTCTTCGCACTTACCATTCTGTGTCTTTGCCCAATACCCCAATTTCTGCATATCTTCCTTTCACCATGTCCTTAGCTCCAGCCTCGCTGTCAGAGTCCTCAGACCCCTCGCCATCCGAACCTCATGCCGAACCCCGCGTATCCCAATCTCCTCCCCAGATCCCTCTTCCTGAAGCGCTCAAGTCCATCTCTTCCACTGACCTCAGCGCACAACTGTCATCAAACCCTGCACTCTCAACCTTCCCTGGAACCACTCCGGATACCCTCCTCGTCGTCGATGCCACTCCTTCTGACCGTTGCCCCATCCCGACATCACCGCTGGGTGCCCATCCAAGTGATCCAGAGCCTTCATTGATCCCTCCCCTCGTCATCTCAGCTGTAGGCAGCGGCACAGCATGTGAGTATCCATGCGCATCGATGGTCTGCTGCTAATCTCTCAATTAACCGATGCGTTGTGCACCATAGCCGATCTTGGCGTGCTCGATACTATGGCTGATTCTACCACCCAAGAACCTGCTACATCCAATGGCTCACATATTACGATTGCGTCTCCCATAAAGTCCGCGCCCTCCAATGATCATTTCGCAAATCCCTACATGCTCCCAATACCTGTGCTTCCTCTTAATCCAGCAATGCCGTACACTTTTTCTGATATTATTGACAATGGAGCAAGTCCGGACGCAATTCCACCGGAAATCGCGGCAGCTGACATATCTATTGCAGGTAAGATTGACATGCTGCTTAGTACCTGTAGACCTACTGACTCACTATTACTCACTCAGCTGATAGAACTTATGTGGAAACATCTTCTGGACCTGCAGCGCATTTGTTGAAACGGAGGTTGGATCAACAGTTTGGTGTCGGGCCGTCAGTACGTACACCTTATACAATTACTGGCTTCATAAATCAGCATGGAAAGGAGATGTACCGCATTAGGTACGTTTTTTTTAAAATCATCTTCATTTGCCGACGACCAACCTGATTTTCCCTGGATCGATTCTTTAGTCACCGCGAAATGCCAGCTCCAGCAGCACCTGGTGTGGATGCGGAGGATCGCCTCGTACAATCGAAGGCTTCAATTTCCAGCGATGCTTCCTCTCCAAAGCAATCCAGGCGGTCACGAATGAGTCTTCTTCCACAATTCCACAAGTCAAGCACCAGTTCTCGGCCTCATACTACATCCGGTCCAACGAAGAAGCTGAGAAAGACGCGCTCTATTCCAGACTTGGTTAGTACTGCAGTTGGTAGCGTGCAAGCAGCCGGACCAACAGTTCCATATCCTGGCCGCACTCATTCGCATAGCGTAACGTCAGGTGATGTCTCCCGATTCTCCGCTGTTAGTGCGCGATACGCGACTCCTACTAAAATTGGGGATATATTTGGGGATTTAATGGAGTGGTCAGTTCCTACATCAGCGACCACATCTTCGAGCTTCTCGGCGCAGAGTGCTGAACATGGAAAATCACGGTCTGCGATTAACCCGTTTGGGGTTGGCGTCACTTTCGAGTCACCTGCACCACTTCCTCCGCCTGAATTCCTTCCTCCTTCTATCCGCTCTCTGAGGGAGGTCCAGTCATTCGAGTCAGGGTTAACAATGAAGCAGGGTGATCTAATGGGTCGACCAGGGAGAGACTCACCAGCTACACCGGATGCCATTGTGGAAGAGGTCGGGGTGGATCGACCTTCGTGCGGAGAGCCTTTGATTCCACCATCCGTTAATTTAATTCCTCCCAGTGAAGGCGACGGGTCCACAGCTTCAGAGGTCCCAGACGGAAATTCGGAACAAGATCAAAGCGTTTCAGAATCTGGCTACGGGCCTTCTCCTGAGACAGCAATGTATGCTCATTATTCTACAGACGTGTTCGACGTCCTTCAGACTTTTAAGGGACTTCCTCTTCCTGATAAGCTTTCTCCGGAGTCAACCGGGGCTACCGTGAAGATGTCATTCTCGGCTGACGAGACGGCTGCACCACGGAATGACCCCCGGTTTGTCATCTGGGGCGAAATACAGCCAGAGTGGGATAGGGATGACATTTCTGCGTCACGCGAAAGCTTTGGTGTCTCATCTACACCTGCGTCGAGCACAAAGCGAAGAGGAAGCAAGGCGGCTAAAGGCAAGGCTCCTGAACCGCCCACTGTTCAAGCGTCTGGTACATCGGACAAAATACTAGTTGCGGCTACAATCGAGCGCTGGATCGCACAGCTGACGAGTGACTTGAACTACGATGAACTCTTGGACTTTTTCTTGACGTACAGGACATACGTCACTGCGATTGATCTGTGTCATTTTCTTATTTGCAGACTTCACTGGGCATTGCAGCAGCCTTCCTCACCCAGCCAGGAGAAAACTAGAAGGATCGTCCGCGTGCGGACATTTGTGGCTATTCGGTATTGGCTTTTGACTTTTTTCACAGTTGACTTTCTGCCGAGTCGCGAATTGAGACTACTTCTTGCGGACTGGTTGAATACATTGATTCGGGACCCTATCTTGCAACGACTTCCTGATGCCCGAGTAAGTTCGCATTAGACCCCGGACTTAAAATCGAAAACTAATTGCGTTGAAGGATATTGTAAAGCGACTGATAAAAGTGGCGAAGGAATGCAAGCAGATGCACTCTGGTGCAGCTGCAGATTCCAGACCCAAGAACGAGAACTCCAAGTCCTCGTTAGGGCGTAAGGAGCAGTTGCTCGGAGAAATGTTTGCAGAGGCAACAAGGAGAGCATCCGCTGAGGATGACGATACAGAACTTGACCTTGACTTTGTTCCTATCCAGGGCTCTGATCCCGAGACGTATCGATTCTCACAGGATCCTGCCAATGCACATCTCGGAGTAGCCCATGTTGGCAGTGGTTTAACATCTGGTCGCCCCGCATCGCTCCCACTGACTTCCTTCAATATTTTACAACGTACTGATCATGCACCAGGACCAACTGTGGAAGGGGAAACGCCTATTATGCAACCACCTGTTGTGCTTCCCTCTCACAACAATGCGATATCTCGTGCTTTTGTGAAAACGATTGGCAGACTGGGACGCTGGACGCGAGTCTTGAATTCGCGTTCCGTCACTCGCAGTTCATTGGCTGCATGTGCTGATGTATCAGCGTTTGATCTTGAACAGGTTTCTACGCGGGATTTTCTTACGTATGGCGGCGTTGAGCAATATCTGAAGATGTCTCAACCGACCAAATCTTTACCCACTGGTATGGGCCTGCAGACGGTACTCCCGATGGCTCCTTCTTCATTCACACCTTCAAGGCCCCCGCCACCGTCGTCGTTCAACCGACCCTCTAGTCAACAGATAAGCCCTCCTTCAACAGCTTCTCGATCCACACATCTGGATCTGGTAAGCCCGCAGCCATCGGTCCTACAGCTACCTCAAAGCCATGGACTGCAAGCTCCAGCTTCTAGTAGCAGCGAGTCTCCTACAACACCGACTCAGGCCCTGCACTCTGCTGAAACTAATGCCTCTGTTGTCTCCCCTGAAGCACCTCTTCTTAATCACCCTCCTAGCTACGCTGAATCGGCGAATGAGAGTGTAGATGTTCCTCCTTCTGTAACCGGGTCAACTGACCTTCAAGATTCGTCTTCTATTCATAGTAATACACAGAGTCTCCTTCAACCTGATGGCTCTCCAGGTCGTGCTCAGTCATTCCGATCAAATTCTACTGATTCATTTGGTTCTCCACTCGCGGAAGGTGTTATGCCAACATTCGCACGTCCATTAGAGAACCACTGGCAATTCGACGTTGTTTCCATCGATGATCTAGATCTATCCGATACTTCCTCAGATATCCATGGGATCCCTAATGCTCCACCAGGTCTACGGCGGCCTCCGCGCAAGCTTCCTATGAGACGCGACTTTGAGTTTGTGCGTCAGTCTAAAGTATCGTCAATGGGTATTATCTCTCATGAGTCGATGGTTTCCGAGTCGTCATCATCAGCCTCTTTTAATGGAATCGGTGGCAGTATCCAGCAATGGCAAATGAACGCTCTGGTGGATTCTTTGAGTGACGATGAGGAAACCGGTGACGCTGAGGCAGCTCTTCGTCGCTTGGAAGGTCAGATCAATCCCGAGAAACAACAAGAAAAGGTTTTGAAGGTAGACGGATGGGTACGTGCTATCCAAGAGCGATTGGCAAAAGGCGACTATGAAGACGAGGAGCCTCGATTCCCTATGGACGACAGCGACGAGGAAAATAGTAACGATGATTATGGCGAGCAGCAAAATGAATCCGGCATTGACGTTTCCCAGACGTCGACTGAGACACAAGATGATTCTGTTGATGATACCAATAATGATACCCAAGACGTGACAGAGGCTGCTATTACCCCCGTTCCTACACAAGTATCGCATAATATTTCTCCTCCTGGTTTGGATGCGCCGCCTCGATCTGCCAATGTTAAGCCAGAACCAGAACCCGCAATTCCATCTGAGATACTGGAGAGCCGGATGCCTCCTGAGCCCCCTGTTGTGACACCTTCGGGACCGATGGTAGTGTCCAAGTTTGTGACCTCCTCAAGTATTCCTCAAATTCATCGATCATTCATCCTCAACTATCGTGCTCAAGCCCTTGCAGAGCATTTCTCTATGATCGATCGTGAACTCTTCATGGGTATAAAGTTCGAGGAACTCGTGCTGGATGACTGGATGGGGTGCGAAGAAGTGGACGTTCTTGACTGGGTACAATACTTGAAAGATAGAGCAACTTGGAAGGCTCTTCGACGGTATCCAAATAAGACCAGTGCACTTGGGGTCGTGCGAGCACGCTTCAACCTGATGGCTAATTTCATTATATCTGAAATTGTTCTCACTCAGCCCAGTGAGCGGCCACTAGTGGCAGGGAAGTTCATCCGCATAGCTTGGAAAGCTTATGGGCTTAGTAACTTTACTACTTTAACGGCAATTATAACTGCACTACAGAGTGAATGGGTCACCAGAGCTATGAGACGAATCGGCTGGAACCGCATTGGCATGTTTGAAAGCCGGGTTTTCAGAGACCTGAAAAAATTTACATCGAATGTGGATGACTTCAAATTTATGAGAGATGCCGTAGAATCCATTGTTGACGCCAAACCGCTGGAAGCCAGTTCCCATGCAGCGTCGATCGCAAGTGGTGGTGGGACTGATCCATCCACGAGAGCCAGAACAGGCTCGGATGCCAGACCAAATATTCCTACTGCATGTATACCCTTTATCGGTAGAGTTCTCTTGTTTCATTTCAAATGTGTACCATTCTAACTGTGTGACTCAATGCAGGCATATACCTATCGCAACTTCACCGACTCAGCAAGCTCCCTGATCTCATTGATCCTACTTCCCCTAATGAGTCTGTTGGCATTGATCCTGTGACTTCGAACTTCGAACCTCTCGCACATCCCGAAGTTTTCTCTGCTCTTGCCCCGTTACCACCATCTATGCATCTTGAGCCACTGATCAATGTCCACAAGCAACGTATGATAGCAGGTGTTATAAAGTCCCTCGTAGCAGGGCAGCATCTAGCAAGCCGTGTGCAATTCAGCGAAGTGGACAAGCGTTTATTCCAGAAGTGCCTTCGTCTGCGGGGCTTGGACGCTGAAACTCTCCAAAGAGCACTCGCCATGTACTCTGACTAGATGTTTAATTATTGTTTTATGCATGTTTCAGTCGTGTTGCATTTACATATAGATTTTTCTTTTTGCAAATTTGGCATTGGTTTAAGAGATTATCAGTAGTTGTTACATTTAGTTACTAGGTAGATTCTTCGTTATGTGAATGGACGTTGGGCAGTTAAATTTATGTATATATAATCTCGAGCCTCGAAGGTATCCAGAACTGATATAAGTAGTTTCGAGTGCAATTTGGTTGTCGGATCCAAGGCCTGATCGTTAGCGAGGTACATGACAAGTGGTCTTCATAAACGGAGAACTGAGCTACTTGGGAAAATATGCATGCTTGACCTCTGACATGTAAACCAAGTATACAACCTTCAGTCCTACGGCCTAACTTGGTGTTCCTTTGCACGATAGATCATAGATATCTGTTCATTTTTATGGAGGTGCTGACCGTTGAGCATACATAAAAAAGAGGTAAGTACGAAGTTGTTATTGTCCAGCACTTTGGCAGCACTTGAGCTTGAGATATTTTATTGCTTCGCTTCATTGTCGCTTCATTTCAATCGCTTCTGGAATCGAAGCGTATGAGACTGACGTCCGCTGATATTCAGAAATTGGTGACAAAGATATAGAGTCTAGTGACGAACTGGAGGACTGTCGTCTACATATCACAGAACGCGCCAAAAAGCACTGACTGGAAGATGTTCTGCCGCTGCCAGCGCCAACTCAACGAGTAAAATGGAGTCGACAACTATCTAGATTGACAACATTCTAATTGGTCTTATTTTCCCACGGATCTAAATAAATATCCCTGCGCGCGCGAAACGCGTCCGCTGAAGTTCTTGTACTTGGACTTCCAAGTTTCAATTCTGCCTCCCTTTAATACAGTCTTTATTCTTATATAACTAGAAAGCGCTTTAATTCTTCCTCTCGTATAATGTCTACTCCTCGAAATCGAGTCTATCCTTCGTGTGTATCCACTAGAGATGGTTGTCCCACCATTTCTAGGAACTCCTCTGTCTGCAGGAGCAATGAACGGGATGGTTCTCTTCGCTCACGATCTTCATCTCCTCTTCGTATTCAATCCAACTCTGACTCTATGTTAATCGAAACGTCTACACCTCTAGCACACCCGTTGAATCGGCTGGGTCCTATTGACCAAACAAACGCGACTTCCCCTTCGTCATCTTTGGACCTCCCTACTGATCTTAGCGTTTCATTTAGGGCGAGGGCTCGCTCTTTCAGTAACATCCATGACAGTTATAAGGAGCAGCACGACGAAACATCTACCATACGGAACAATGAGCCATCGAGTTGGTGGAAAAAGATTGAGATTCTACCACGGCCATGGGGTCATGAGGGTGTCGACGATTTCAATATTCCTGACGAACAAAGAGATGGTTGGGAATGTACTCGGAAGGTTTGTGCTCACCGCTGTCGCTGTTTGAATGTCATCCTTATGTTCGAATGTTTTCAGAGTGTCGCACAGGTAGCTGCTTCCGTGCTTGGAACAGCTGGTTTGGTAGCCAAGGAAATCTTAGTAACCGGTTTACAGCTCGCAAACTTCGTTCCTATTCCCGGCCTACAGCCAATTGCTTCGACATTACTCAAGATATGGGATGCAGTTCAGCTTGTTGGAGTACGTGTTCTACATTATATTGACGTGCATTTAATGTGACTATCGCCGATTCATAGACAAATCGACTTGCTTTCCTTCGTTTGACGCAAAGATGTGCCAACGCTTTACTTTCCGTCTGGCAAGAAATCGAGGATGCGGGAAGGGCGGCCATTGAAGAACTTTCTCAGCCTCTTGATTCTCTTAATAGGTTTGTCTGTCATCTGTACTTGTCTCCAAATGAGAATTAATCGCAATATACATAGAGTGTTCACCAATGTTTTGAAATTAGCAGAACAGCAGAGTAGCATCCCTTTCCTTATGCGCTATCTGAAACGGAATGAAATAGTTTCCCGTATTACTGAGTTGAACAAGGAAGTCGTAGATGCATTGCAGATGTTTGGAGTGCGTCCATTGCACATACTTAGCTCCGTTATTGCTGACTGTGTTCACGCGCATATATGCAGACATCTGTTCAAATCCGAACATTGAAACTTGTTCAACTCTCCGAAGAGCATAGGCAAGCGGACGCCAAAGTCATCAAGGCTCTCATTACAGCACAGCTGCCTAGTGGCCTATCCTCTTCCCCAGCTAGAAGAGACACACTCGTTGTTCCGGGCCTTCCACCTTCCTTACCCCAGCATCCGCTTCCCACTATCATACCTAGCATTCACGAGTTGTATGCGGTCGAAAATTCTCAAGATAATCAACGCGACGTGGACGATCTAAGGCAGCTAATGCGGTCCGCATTGCGAACGGGTAGCGACGCTGAAATGATATCATTTCTTCAAATTGCACGTGAGGAGATGCCTGAGGCTATTAAATCTTTGCAACGGGCACTTGAAATCGATGCCTTTACCAGTTCTTCTATCCATTCTCCCAGGACTAAAGAGAACGAACAGGCACCTGACCTTTTGCTACATAGAGAATTCATTGAGAGTGGGATTGATGCCCTGCGGCGAATGAGCAAAGGGTTGGAGACCGAATTACCTAGCTGGACAATCACAAAGTTTGTTCTGTCTCGTTTTTTAAAAGTTAACCACTAATTAGGAATGCATTTTCAGGTATGAAGTCGAGCCCGAGCAAAAGATCGGTATGGGATTCTTTTCGGACGTTTACAAAGGCACTTGGAAGGGTCAGACTGTTGCGATAAAAGTCCTCGCGGAACCAACTCCACGTAAATTATTCGTGCGCGAGATGGGTATCTGGAAAGCCCTCAGACACCAAAACGTCATTGAACTGTTTGGTGCCAGCAGTGCTACTGGCGAGGCACCTTGGTTCTTCGTTAGTCCATATGAGAAGAATGGAAATCTGGTTGATTTTATGAGACGGTGTACCTTTGGAAAAGAAAGAAATCGTCTGATATCAGAAGATAAGAAAAGTATGGTCCTGAAGGAAAAGGATCTTTATCGTTTTATGATGGAGATCGCTGAAGGCATGGCCTATCTTCATGCAAGAGGTATTTTACATGGCGATTTGAAGGTATTTATAATATCACAATTAGTCGCTTAATACTCAATCCTCCAGGCATCCAATGTACTGGTTGATAACGATATTCACTGTGTGATATCAGACTTTGGTCAGAGTGAACTGAAGTCCGAGGTGTGTAGAATTAGTGGAATGCCGTTGCCTGGTAAGCTTCTACTTCGTATATATCTACTACTCTAAGCGTCTGTCACGACTTACAGGTGGCACGTTACGTTGGCAAGCGCCGGAACTTCTTCTAGGGCACGGAGAGCTCACATCGGCAGTCGATATATATGCATATGCTATCTCATGCATAGAAGTGCTTAGCTTCGGTCAACTGCCGTGGCCCTTGTCCGATGATGATGCTGTGCGCTACTTAGTGCTGAGTGAGTTATTTCGCATTATACATTTTCGGTAGTTGTGTTTACTCTTTTCTAGAGGAAAAGAGTCGACCACGTATACCCGCAGCTTGTACTCTTTCGCCTATGCAAGAGTTGATTCGGAAATGTTGGGATAACAAGCCGGAACGACGGCCTTTATTTGCTGATATTGCCTTAGAACAGCGATGGATGCTCCAGGCTATGGAGAAAGAAGAAGCCATTGCTCTATTGCAGCATCCTCAGATGCGGGCACCTACAGCTGAAGAATATTTTCTTTCTCGTTCAAGAGGAATATCTTCATTATCACCTTCTCTCATACCATTATGTAAGTTTTGTCGTTGCCTGGCATTGAACATGAAGATGTGAACTAAGCCTTACGAACACAAGCACCCGAGCCTGAATATCAATTCAAGGATACCGGAGGATCAGCATTCCATGCACTGCACTCTGAGGAGGACGAAACTGCCGTCACACCTCCTTACATCTCTAAGAGAGAAGAAATGGTTGTAAATACTGAGATTAAAGTACCACAACCAGTCATCTTCTCTCCTTCTATCCCAGCGAGTCCGGCTTCTTCCTCTTTTTACGCCGACACCACTCTTTCCGTTTCTCAAGAATATTTAACTCAAGTTGGAGTCTACTCAAGTCCTGGTCCTGTCGATAAACGGGGAATTGACGCGCGTAATGAGAGAACGTACAGGATCTCCCTTGACCGCAAAGAATACCATAGTTCTCGTAAGGTTTAATCTACCATTGTACGGGACATATTCTTCACTGACTATCCCAGTTTCATTACCGTTGTGGGATCCCACATCGGTGGAACTAGGGATGTAGGATATCTTTCGAAGCCGCGCGGCAAATTCGTGACTCTTTTTAACGCCTTTAAGCCCTTCGAGACCTCGCTCGGACTAACTGGAGATATGCCATCGGTCGCTGGATATGGTCCCGTCTTAACGGGCGTACAGAGGAGGCATGATCGACGAACCGCTACTCAGAAGGGCTTGGATGCCGTCGCTGGACTCCTCATGTTCGGGAAAGGGCGAACGAATGTTCCTGTTTCGTAAGTTACAACGACTGTACTATTCGAAATTATAGTGGTGAATTAAGTGCATTTTCTCTAGTCGCCGATATTCTTTTCCACTTCGTGCTGGCAACAAGGGTGCGTACATGTGCACCGAAGGTGCTGAGTATCAATACCTCAAGACACTCGAATCCCCTAAACAATGGTTTAAGGCATACGTCGATAAGATTTTAGGTTTATATGGGGCGCAGCACAGCTTGCAAAAAGAAGACTTGTTTCTAGTCATCGGGGCACTTCAGGCTACGAATTATGGACTCTTTGTCGGCTATAATTATCCCGAAGGACAGGTATAAAGTCTCTTTTATAACGTCCTCACGTTCGCTGATGTTCGTAAAGGTTCACTTTAATGTTTTCCCCTCAGCCAAGAGAGGCGATCGTTGGGGTGCTTTTACCACGGACGCAAAAGGACCGGATGACGGCAACGGACCTATTTACAATGAATCGAAGGGCGAGCCTACGTCTGCCAGTAAAGTATCTCAGGTTGGAGATCCACCTCGTACAGTTCTTCTCGCGCGACTCCGTTTCAAGCCTGATGTTATGGAACCCACCTCACTTTGAACCCAACCCGTCTCGTTAGCTTCTTGGACTTGTTCATGCTACTCGTCAAATGCATCGTATAACTAGCTGTTCAGTAGCCAAAATAGTGTATTCAAACTGTATTCAAACATTGTACTAAGTATTGTACAGGATTCTGTAGCTGTGTATTCGTGTGTAGTATAAGTAATTCCAATTGTAGCCTTTCCGCAAGACTTCCTATTCTACCCGGTACCCAGTGTCATTGATGTTAGCCTGTGTTGCAAAGGAATCTATCTTAATCAAGAACTAGAATACTGCTATACCTATTTTCAGTCTACTACAACTCTGACTCGGAGTCGTGGTTCGCGCCAAGTTCGCGCTCAAACATTGGCGCTCAGTGCAATCTTGGTGCAATCAAACCCTATCCGACTCCTTCGGCCGGCTCTTAGCCGGGAGACGGACCGTAGAGAGGGTTACGGAAGGTTGCTCAATAAAAGTTGGTGAACAGCACAGTAGCAAGAGCGGGAGTGGTGGCCCGGGAGTCCCCGACCAAGCTCACGTACTTAGGCCTTATAAGTCAAGTATAACGAATTTAACTAACGACATTAAAATATTTCTCCCTGATAAAACATATTTGGAACATATACCGAACGTAAGTATTAAGTATACTACTTACGACTCACGAGATCAAGAACCTAGAATGTAGCTTGAAAACTTTACCTGGGATAATACATGACCGCCCGCTGTAAGCAATTTGTTGAATTGCTTGATTAAACTAATGTAATTGTTACTATTAGTCTGCTAGCCGAGTGCCCCGCAAGTCCAGGTTGTTTCTCTTCCAATCACGCACCCCGGTGCCTCGTCCCAGACCGGGTAGATTCAGTTTGAACTTCCGAAGATGTTCATGGGACCAGGAAGACGAGAGTCTCAAGAGTTCTAGCTTCCAGGCTGTTTTTTTTATTTATATCTCATGCCATTGAGAAACATTTCCCCCGTACAATGACGGCACATTCTTCAGCGGAAAAGAGAGGAAAGGAAATCGTCGTACTGGGAGCAGGTGAATTCCTCTGTTGCTTTACTCTAGTATCTCCACTTACCGTGCTGGGGACAGGCGTCATTGGGCTTTCCACTGCCATAGCCATCCAAGAGAAGCCTGGAAACCAATATCGTGTTTCCATCCTTGCAGAACAGTACCCAACTGACCCCAAGGGTATCAGATATACTAGTCACTGGGCTGTAAGTTTATTTGAAATCAGTGCACGATTCTGTTGTATTCATGCAACCATGCCAGGGTGCCATACACCACGTCAATCTTGGCAATGCCAGTACGAGATTACAAGGTCCTTATCTTACACCCGCTATAAAAACATGAACGCTGCTTAACTCTATTTAACAACAGAAATTGACTATGAGACATTCAAAGCTATGTGGGATCTCTCTGCACCAGGAGGTAAGGCCAATGGATGCTTTCTAAGGATCCAGCAGACAGAGTTATACACCGATGAAGTCGTATTACCGGATTTGTTCAAACACATGCCCAAATTCCGGGAGCTGGACCTCTCGGAGTTGCCACCCGGCGTAAAACGCGGAGTTACGCATGAGACTGTAACTATTGACGTTCCTGCCTATCTGAACTATCTTCTATCTCGGTTCCTCTCGTCGGGAGGGCGAATTGTACATGGATATGCACAGCATTTGTCCCAAGTCTTGGAAGGAGGAGCGGACGCCTTCCTCCCAAGTCCACCATCATCCACGTTTATTACCAACATTCGTCCCAAGGCCCCTGATGCGGTGATTGTATGTACTGGTCTTGGTTCACGTACCCTTGGAGGTGTTGAAGATAAAGATGTCTACCCAGTGCGGGGACAGACAGTGATCTTGGACGCACCATGGGTGCGCTTTGGAAAGATGTTGAACGGTGGTAAAGAATGGGGATATGTGATTCCCAGAAGAAGTGGGCATGTCGTAGTGGGGGGTACTGAAGGTCTAAATGATTGGTACCCTCTTCCACGTCCAGAGACCACTCGAAATATCCTCGAACGTGGGCTCAAACTGTGTCCTGAACTCGCACCACCTGAAATTCGCGCCTTACGTGAGCCTACTGTCGATGACTTGACGCCGCTGGTAGTCGAATTGGGTTGTGGGCTAAGGCCGAAACGAACTGGTGGTCTGCGCTTGGAAGCAGAGAAGAGGACTGCTCTCGGCGGGAAGGAAATCCCTGTTATCTACAACTACGGGTATGTGATGCGCTTAAAGGCTTTTAGTTAAAATTAATGTGATTTCAAGACACGGAGGAACCGGTTACATTTCATCAATTGGTTCAGCCACCATAGCCTTGCAGCTGCTGGACGAAATGTTGGATGGGTAAATGTTTTCCCTTTATTTGCAGGGTTTTAGCAAGGGTTTCTGGAAAGACAATTTAAGACATGTACTTGTAGTAACGGTGTACTTATATTGGAACGAAATATCCAGTTATACAAGCACCCGAAGGTTCAGTAATCATAATGACTTGCACGTCAATATAAAAATCTTGCTACTCAGTACAAAATTGGCAACCATGCAATACAAAGGTAACAAAAATCCGATACAGCTGCCTACATCTGAAATCTAGTAATTTCCTGCATCACCACCCAACTTCCAACTCTCACTCAAGGGGCTTCGTCCTGTACAGCAGTACATACGCGCTTGAATCTTCTCCTCCGCCATCAAGAGTGGCGAGCTTATCCTTCGGGAAGACCGAGACCTTCTCATCGTCGAACTTGTACCAGTCTTCATCATCCTCATCGAGCTCGACATTTTTACCCACCGTGCTGTCCTCAGTCACAGGGGACTTCTTCCCCCTAGAAGCATGGAATACACTCTTCTTCACGAAGCCAATGTAATGACCTGCGTCTGCAGCAGCGCCTTTATGCGTCACAATAGCTATACAAGTGGGGTCAGAATTTGTCCGTCGGAATATGTATATGAAGAAAGACACATACCAACCAAGTCATAGAGGCCAGTCACGCTGCATCCTGTATCAGCCTTCAGCTCGGAATCCACCAGTGCCTCAAGCTCATTAATCTCCTTCTCGCGGTACACATTCTCATCATCTAGCTCGCCCTCAACTTTGGCAGCGGGGGCAACAGCATCAGCCATTTCTACGTCTCCTGATGGTGCTGGGGTAGAAGAGGAGGAAGAAGCAGGGGCAGGAGCGACAGTCTTTGTGCGCTTTCTCACTTTTCTGCGCTCCTTGCGCTCCTTCTCAACTTCCAACAGTTTTCGGCTCACAGGGAGAAGTTTCCCCTTCAGCTCGTCTGTGGCAAGGTCCGAGGCGTCGAATTCGGTAGGGAATTTAACTTTGCGCTGAATGACACCATTAGATTAAAAGGCGTATACATAGAAATGGTGCCAATACAACTTGCCATGATTTTAGTCTTCTTACTAATATCAGCGCGCCAATAAAAGCGCACCATATGCACTGTGAGGTATGCTGGAAGACGCGTCATACGCGACTTTTGGCTGTAGACAGCCTGCCTTCCGAGTGTAGGAGAGTTCTTATCGACTTTTGTGTCCAGAGACTACGTTATACTCAGTAAACCTACATACAAAGATGAACTCAAACCAGGAACGCACGCTCATAATACCGGGCAACATGTAGTTCGTCGTGTTCGAGATATTGCACTCGACCTTGAGTACTTGTTCTGTGGTATAAGTGGCTGGCTCCTCGGGGGCTTCATCGCATGTCAATCTGGAAGTATCTAGGTCAGACCTGTTTCTTTGAATACCTGAGGTAACAATCTTACTCTCGCCTTATCTGGCCCATCAAGTACTGCTCGACGAATCTCTTCTGGCCCACAAGAGCCTGTGCAGAGCCATCGGAAATACTAGTTCCTTCCGGAGACAGTCCAGGGATGTTTCGTAGCGAGTGTATAATAGCGTTGTAGCACTCTTCCGCATCTATATACCGATATAAATACATCAGTTAACGCGATCCGTGACTGTTCAAGACAAATGCAGACCTTGTTGAGAATACATTGGGCCCATTCCAGGAATGGCACCCTTTCCACTCCGGTCCATTTCGCCGAATTGGGGATTTACCTGAGCAAGGAGATGAATGAAATGAGAAAATAGGGTTTGAAGATATATTTGATACCGTACCTGACGCAGTATTTGCAAGAATCCCAGAGGTGTAATGCTGTCTGTCGTGCGAGACATGTTGTGGTAGAGGTCTCGCAGGGCACCTGGCAGAGGTGTGTCGGATCGTAACGCGGGACTAACATGGATAATGTTTAGACTTCTGGGTGACGCAGTGAAAATGAATTTATATGGTACTTACACGCTCAGCGCGGTCTGGAGCTCGGGAATAGCACGGAGTGCTTGCACTGTGGCGTTCATGTAACATGTGTTGCCCAAGCTGTAGAGTAGTCAGCAACATGTAAGATATGTATGAAACGAAGATCTCCACTTCTTCAAACCAACTGGTTTCGCGAGCTGGATGAGAATGAGTGTTATAAATCATCAAAAAATAAGTAGATACTTACAGCTTCCGCGAGCTCGGTATCATCCATATCTATCAGAGCAAAGCGTAAGCGCCTGTTAGATTCAGTGATCCCGACGGCGTGGCGCACCTTCTAAGAACACTATAGGCTTTTCCGGTGGCTTTGGAAGTTCACCAGCAGCGCCGATCACCGTAAAGGTCTGTCCCTGTTGGATGATCCTCCCCGTTCAGTACGCTCATTGAGCCACCTGGACTTGTTCCGACGACTCACCGCCTTTGGACTAATCTTCTTCCAAGGGGTATCATCCTAGGGAGCAATGGAGAGTTAAAAAAACTGACGATTTACCAAGGCTTACGAAAGTACCTTCAAAACACCACCTTTGACCATGACCTTCATCCTATCGACGGGCACGCCGGTAACCTGATAGATATTCTCCTTAAACGCATTTGCAGGGAGATCGGGGTCGAGCTGGACGTCATGGGTTTTACCAGCGTGTTTTATATGAACTTGAACGGGAGCCATGTTTAGAGATGAAAGTAGAGGATAAGAGTACCCAATACAAAACAATTTACAAATAGATAATTCAATTTCTAATCGCAACTGAGTTGACGCGTCGCGCTTGCGTCACCGTAACGTAACGCTTTAGTGACTGTCACTGTCACATTATAATTCACGTGATATACTCAACGTGTCTGTGACGTCATCCGAACTCGTCCTCAAAACTGCGGTGCACCGTCCCACATTTTGCTCGTGTTCTAATTCTACCCCTCAGCTTCTTTCAACAGCCTCTTCAACCACATTTCCCCCTCCTCTGAATACATCAACATGACTATCTAGTATGTTTTTCTGTCAAGTTCTTGCTCAGCTTATGTTCAGCGTTATCTTCACAGTTATTCGCTTACCTTCCTACTCCTGGCGGCGGAGGTACGTCTTTCTAAAAGGGTCGTTGTCCCATGTATTTCCAACTGACGAAATCTTTTAGATGATTACATTTTGTGTCCTAGTATCTCCGATACCATACACCTTGAAGAAACGTCTGTTCACTTTTCTGTCTGAATCCCCTGTCGTCGCCAAAATCGCATATGCCTTGAAAATCTCATTCATGTACGCTTCACTCACTCACTATCTCGAACATATACCACAACTTACTTTCCTACTTTATAGATTTGTCGCCATTCTCTTCGTCGATGCTCTCCAACGGATGTTCCGTGCCACCGCTGAATCGGACATGTTGAAGTCAGGAAAACAGGGGACGGCTGACGCTCGATCAGAAACGAACATGGCTGCGCGAAAGTTCTAGTATGTTCTCTTTTGATTGATTGCAATAGAACGCTAAACTTATTTCTTTGTAGCTCGCAACGCAATACCTACCTCACGGGATTCTGTCTTTTCCTCTCTCTCGTTCTCACTCGCACATTCTACATCATTCTCGATTTGATCCACACCCAAGAGGAATACGCGAAGCTTAAGAAGGCTGTAAGTACTTTTCCTGAAGCTCATTCTTTTGTATCATGCCTGACAGCGTGAATATCAGGCCGAGTCCAAGGCCAACGGTCCTCAAACCGTAGACGCCAACAAGCAAGTCGCGGAGCTCAAGAAGAAAGTTGCACAATACGAAGCTCAAGAGAGAGACTTTGGTACCTCTTTCCTGCCCATTCTATCGTGATCTATGCTCATTTTCTTTCCAGCTACCCTTAAAAAGCAGGCAGCACAACAAGCTCAGGAGTTCGACAGACTCGCGACGAAGTATAATGAAGCCACTGGCAGTGTATCCAACAAGCGCGTGGATTAATTGGTTACCCTTGAGTGTGTAGCTCATTCGGCTTGTCCGTAGATCGCACAACTAAGTAGGTCTTCGCGGCTCCAAACGTTTTTCGGATGATTCCTTTTTGATGTTTCATTTTTTGGTATTGAGGGTGCAAAGACATCATTTTCAAAGATTATGTACTATATTTTGATAATCAATGGTCTATTACTTGTATCGCTCTGGCCTTATCGCTGTCGATGTTGTGATATTAATACTGCAGTAGTGCTTTTGTCAGATATTATACCGAAAGTTAACTGTTACTTAAGACCACGTATGTTCCAACCGCATCCTCACGAAAGTTTGCACAATATAAGGAACAAAAATGATTGAATCCAGGATCGAACTGGAGACCTTCTGTGCACGAAACGAAACCCTTCAAAATTCAAAGATTTTCAATGTGAGACAGAAATCATAACCACTAGACCATTCAACCGATATAAAACTTTAATTTTGTAACATCCCGACCGGCGTGGATATAGTATCGACTCTCGAGTATACTGTACCATTACGACCAACTGTTCAGTCACGCGTCACACGGCGTCGTGAACTTGAACGGATCCCGGATTTATCACGCGTCACAGCCAGGCCTGAACAGAGGTACAACAACCATGGTCAAAATTTGCGAGCGCTCGCTTCGCTCGCGAGCCTAAATTTGAACAGATTTGGGTCTCGTCACGCACCTCACAGGTCGTTGAACAGAAGGTCCAACTAAACATGGTCGTCACGCAAAAATCTCGTGAACAGTTGGTCGTAATGGTACAGTATATTCAGGATCCAAATTTCTAGCGACGAGATGTAATACTGATACGTAAATCTGATTTTTCTCCTTGCAAGTGTATATAACCCTTGATATGCATTATTCCAACTTTGAGCATTAGTTTGTTGTTAACAATGAAGGGATACGCGAGGCCAGGCCAGGATACGATGTAGAATAATAGAACGATAAATGAAGGAGTCATTGTTTTTGAAGGGAGAATTTGTTCATGTTTGATTCGAATGAAGTTCTGTGGGATGTAGGATTATTTTCGAGATTGCGAAGAACGGACCAAGGATTCCCGGATTGATTATAAGGCTGGCTGATTTGCTTGGTTGCAGTTATTTCTCCAATGTCGATCTCTCCCCCCGACGACGTGGTCAAATCTGCGCTGGTGAGCCTAAAAGCTGAAAATCCCACCCTCGGCATCTCCAAAATACACGCGCTGCTCCTATCCACCCACCCTGATTGGACCGTCAGCGAAAAGCGTACCCGCAAGATCCTCCAGAGCGAGGGGCTCGTCGTCTCCCCCAACCCTCAGGGAATTTCCATCTACCCCTCTTCTCGCATCGTTCGCAGCCTCGATCTGCGCAGATGGACCCCAAAAGCTGAAGTCAAGTATTTTGACAAGAGGAAGGGCAAAGGCTTGGTCGCCACCGTCGACATCGAAGAAGGCGAGGCCATTTGGAAGGAGGATCCTTACGCCCTCGCTCCCGAATGGTACGTATTACTTCCCGTGCCTCTCTTCATTATCTTAGGCGACGTCGGTTTTCATCCATTGAGCTCTTAGGGAAATCTTTGAAATGCAAATGGACTCTACCGCATGCTCGTATTGCTCCACCCCGTTGAGCGACTCGCCTATTATTACCACCTGCCCTGCGTCGACGTCGTCTTCGTATTGTCCCGCCCGGTTCTGCAATAGGCTCTGCCTCTCGAGGTCTGCCAAGACACATCCGCTGCTCTGTCCAGCCCAGAATCCCGCTTCTATCCCGCTTATCGACTATGCTAAAGAGACAGGGTGGATGGCGCTTCATGCCCTTGCGCAGTGCTCGAGCAGGCTGCTTCTCGCTGCGCAGACGAGCGATGTTGCCTTCGAAGCCGACTGGGACGTATATCGCGGCTTTGCGGAACTGGGAATGGAGGAACGGTTCAAATATAGTTTCAGACAGTATGTCTCCCGTGTATTATCTGCTCCATGCGCACACTGATACCTTTTTTTAGTGCTACGAGGTCTGAGCCTGATCGGGCGGCTTGGAAAAAGGGACACCAACTCTTCGTGCAGGCCTTCAAAGATCCCGTCGATCCAGTGCACAAGAAGAAGCTAGCTCGCATTCTGAAGAAGCCACTTCGACCTGATGTCGAAAAAGAGCTGTTTGACTATGATGCAGGGTTCTTGCGCGGGCTAGGTAAGATGAGCTTGAGTATGTTACTCTTATATATCTATGGCAAGCACTATTCCTCATTTTATTTTAGACATGGAAGCCCACGGAGGTTTGTACACCGTCCATTCGCATCTTAACCACTCGTGCCTCCCAAATGTCTCCGTGCGCCATTTGGACCAGCGCGTTGCACTCTCCCGAATCACGCTCGTCGCGAAACGCCCCATCCGCGCGGGCATGGAACTTCTTGTCACGTACGTTAACCCCGAGCTCAGGTACAGACAACGCCAGATTGAACTGGAGGCATGGGGCTTCGGTACTTGTGCCTGTGCAAGGTGCAGAGAGGATTTGAAGCACATGAAGCCAGAGGAGCTGGAAGTTGACGATTTGGCGAATGAATTAAAAGCTGGGTTGGGCGTTATGTGAAGTAATGCAGGTGATGCCTGAAGTGTGATCCATTTTTCCCTCTTGGTTAAAACTAATAGGAGATGATTGGAATGGAATTTCAAGTGCTCTATGAAACGCAACGATCGTCTGTGTAAGGCCGTACAAGGGAACTGGGGCTACCCCCGAGTTCATACTTAGCTGCAGAAGGCGAGCGTATGCCGTTCAACCGCCCAACACCCGCTAGCACAACGCTACCTTTACTTATTCCCGTCTGTTCTACAGAAATCTACATAACAAGCGCGAGCTTGTCAAAGTAGCTCACGGAGTGTGCATGGGAGAAACCGATAACGTCGTTTCCGCCCGTGTTGATTGGCAGCAGAATGACAGAGAATACCAGATAAAGTAAGTGTGCTAAGAACCGGGATAGAACAAGGAACTTCTGGCTCTTCTTCCTTTGAACGATACCGGTCGCAGCGGTATAATACGTCCGGCATTGCAGAGATGGTACTGCTCCAACGGCCTGAAATATCTGTGTTGAGAAACAAGATAAAACTGAAAGGGCAATTGAGATAGAAGACAGTGAGCATGCGGATCGGCAATTCCGGGAGAGATCACGCGCCGGATGCCACATGACTCGTCAGGTGTGGCGTGGGAGGAATTGAAAATGTTGGGATGACCTGCCAGGTCACAGGGTTTCTGATCACGGCAGTCGTGACCTTCACGCCCCCTACCATTCCCTCCCACTCCTTCCAGTCCCACTAAACCTCTGCTCGTCGCCTAAGTCGGCTTCAGCAACTTCAGCAACTTTTTCTACTATTTTCAAACCCTCTTGGAGAACGCACTCACACTACCGGTCCCATTCGCGCATTTCTTATTCATTCAAAGTTACCCGTAGCCGACGCTATCTACTACCCTTCAGCGACTGCTACTTCCCTCCGCCGAAAAGCAATATACCCTAAGGCATATTATCTAGTTAATAAGCCTTCTACCAACCAGCATTTTCCTTGAATCTCAGTTCAGTACCCAACAACGTCAAGTGGAATGGCACCTTCTGCTCCTGCCAATAGCGAGCCGGCTGTAGCTCAAGCTCCCCCCCACCCTCCATCTCAGCCGGTATCTGCCCTCTCAGCAAATTCTGTCCCGACAGATCTTTCCAGCATGAGCATTAATGGCATCGATCAGACGCAGATCATAAACCTGCTTAGATCGGTTGGTGTGTTCCCTAGGGTGAGTTTATCATTTTTCACTTTTTTCGTAATATTTCGTGCATGTGCAAGTACGGTATAATGGAGTGTGCTTCTCTGCTCCTTTACTTGTCGCGTTCAAATACATGTATCTTCGGTAATTGGTCTACACGTGACCGTCATTGCTCGCGACGGCGAGCACGAGCGCGTTTGACAACGGTCACGAGGAGATTGAGGCACCTATTTACCTCACATTATCGACTATTCATTCAAAACTTTCAACTCCCATTTACTCATCTTCACCTTTACAGATCGACCAAACGCAGGCTGGAAAGGAAGATGCTGCTCAGACGCTCTCCGCCCTTGCTACCCAGGCATCTGCATTCCAGATACCTGGAGTTCACTATGCTCCCCCTCCCCCCGCTGGTGTACCAGGAGTCAATGATCCAGGTCCTTCGTCTCATCCTAGGGGCCCACCGAATCTTAGCCAGTTGAGTTCGGTCGCTATGCAAGCCGCTCCTGCACCGCGGCCCGACGATCAGCAAGCGCCCAGAGATGACGCCCAAGCAGCGAACAATGCTGCTGCTTCTACTCAACCTAAGTCTGATGCCGCCTCTGCTACTACGGCACCACCATCGGCAACTACTCCCCCCTCTACTGGCGGCAGACGCGGAGGTCGTAGTGCAGCAATGGGTAGCGACGAATGGAGTCGACAGAGGAAGGATAACCACGTAAGTGAGCTGAAGCTATTACTTGGTTTGCTGAAGTACTGACTGATGTTTCACAGAAAGAAGTAGAGCGCCGAAGACGCGGGAATATCAATGAAGGCATCAACGAGCTCGGTCGCATCGTTCCCAACGGCAATGGCGAGAAAGCCAAGGGCGCCATTCTTGCCCGCGCCGTGCAGTATATTCACCATCTCAAAGAGAACGAGGCGCGCAATATCGAGAAGTGGACTCTGGAGAAGCTTCTTATGGATCAAGCCATGGGCGACCTCCAAGCACAACTGGAGGAAGTCAAACGTCTCTGGGAGGAAGAGCGGCTAAATCGACAGCGACTCGAGAGCGAGGTTGAAGTTTTCCGCGGGATGAAGGAGTTACAGTCAAACAATGCCCAGCAAGATAAGGAAGCACCAGCTGCTGCTGTATCTGCGCCAGCGCAGGACAGCAACAAGCGACGGTCTCCCGACGCAGCTGATGGTGTAGCAGCCAATGAAGGCGAGGATGAGCGGGAAGGCAAGAGACAGAGAACGGAGTAGGTGGCTCACACTGTGAAGACGCTTTACTTGTTTTCTGTTTCAATTTACCCTTGGTACTTTTCTTCTGTAGTTTCGCCTCGTTTCTTGGATGCTTTCCTCCATCAACATACAACTGAAGATGGACAGGTTCGATGTATTATTTCAGTTTTGTATTTCTGCTATTTCGTATTCCGGCTCGATCTTCGCAGCTATCGTGTTGTTTCATCTCTTCTCGGTACGATTTTTTTTTTCTGAACGCTTCTACCTCCTATGTATTATTGTTACTCGAATGAATTAACTTATGAAGTGTCGAATGAGAACGATTGCTATTTTTGTGTAAGGAAGGATAATCGGTACGATATCTTTTCAGTGAAAAAATTGGTAACTCGTTCACTGGTTATAAGTACTTTCAAATTCAATTCGTTTACTGACGACATCGGTTTATTTTCAGTTTGATGCGAGTTGGAGTACATTTTGCACTATCCTTTGGAAACTCCACCAGGCCGCGTACATGGTTCACAATGTCTACGATAATTGAAGGGGAACCGAGCGTGAAGTTGCATGAGAGAGAATATTATCTCCAAGCCGGCCGTCGGAGTACGCGACAACAGCATGCAGGATTGTATTGGTATTGAACTACTGATGCCACTCCTCATGCTACCACATTCGATGATCTACGCTGACACTTCTTGAACATTCCTTGGTTGATTAACTTCACATGGAAATCAATTTGCCTTATCGAGGTCTCCTAGTACCTACAGATCTGAAATACGATGTTTAAGAGAGAGATAAGATCGCTGGAGCCGTTGGACTGCTTCATTCATGTGTCGAACTTTCGAACACCGCGAAGTCTTGCGAAGATCCATGCTCCAGGCTCCATTCGCCTTCAGCCTGTTGCCGGTGATGATGGAAGTCCAGGCACCAGGTGGTCACGACGTTTACAAAGACGAACGCAATTTTCCACTTGCCTGCCAATTTATCCTCTTCTTTGTACCTCCTCTCATCACCCGAGCTGCTCTCTTCTTCATATAGCGTGATTTGCTTGCTAGCTATTGTGCTACTCGAGGCTTTCTGAAGCCTTCGTGCCTGGACAAGGCCTTTTTACACGGTGCCGTAGGCCCAGGCCCTCGCATTGCCCATAAGTAGGAGGCTGTCGCCATTCAAGGTATCGGAAATCTTTTGCAAGATGATCCCGCGGACTGTAATGCTTTTATAGCCTGCTAAACGTTATATTAGTTAGAAAGCAGGCGAAGCTTTCAGACTCTGACTGCCTCGGACATTCTGGGTCTAATTGTCAACTTATAGTAGTACCTGAACTATTATCAAGAAAGCTGGTACGTACAAGTACATATATACAATCATTCATTGCTCTTGCGGTGTTTGTGTAGTTCCTTGTTCACGTTCTCTACTTTCCAAGACGAACGTGTCCAGAAAATTTTCGGACTTTGGCTTTCCGTACAATATCCGTTGCACCGAAATTCAATGCGACCTGAAATTTCTTTAATAAATGAACTTCGAGTGCCTAGTACAAGTTCAAAGTCGGAAAATTGGGCAAATCCCAGTTTTCTAACATGTCTCTTCGAATTCAGCGTTGCGTATGCTCCTATGAACTACGAGTATGAACTTACAAAGTAAACTGGGGACGATCGTACTCCTAAAAGTCGCGTCGGCCATCGTAGAAATTTCTGGAACGTTGCGGAGATACATCACACAGCGTGTACCCCGACGGTCAGGTAGAAAATTCTCGAAAGATCACAGATTAAAGCGACGATATATTCATATAGGCAAGGCACTCCAATGCAATAAGTACCTTTCCCCACCCCCCTTGGAACTTCCTGTAAGCACCTTCTTGACAACATATACCAATGATGGTGGCGAGTCTCCTTGAAAAAACTTTAATAATTGTCTGTACACAGTACAGGAGAAAATGGACGTGCTGGGATAAAGGTATGTCTATCATGCCATGAAGTCCAACATTGATTTGCTCCGTTGGAATGCTAGTACTATCCTGTTTGTGCTAGTACTTTCTGTGTTTAAGCTAATATTAATATTAGGAAGTAAAGATACTAAAAAGTAAGCAGCCCCTAAAGCACACTACCTGACCAGTCTTGTATGAGGTAGGTCGTTGTACTCCACCCCTCTAAAAAGACGCTATAGGGATTATTTCTTAGCGATTCTCTGGCATCAGACCTGGTATTCAGACAGAATCCTGCATCGATGTGTAGTAATTGTGAAAGGGCCTCCAGCTTAGAGAAGAGGATACTTGGAACCTGTATAGTTGAGTAACGTCAAAAAGAAACAGATGATGGATGAATCATGCAGAAGAATAGTTGTAAGTGTAGCTGCTATGCTGGATGATCATATTCACTTAACGTAGAGGTTCAGTGCCTCGTCATACTCATGATTCTTCATGCACTGACTTCACTAAACCAATCGGCTAGTGCCGCCACAACAAATGATGGTCAAGGTAGGATACTGTTCTCAGCTCAAGTAACTTCGTTATCTCCTACCAACCCAGTCTTTGACATTGACCTATCCAAGACCTATCCACTTGGTGCAGTTCGCTTTACTCTGTTCAAGTTTCAACCTGCAGTAGTCACCGATGCTTCCTCGCTGGCACTTCAGTTGTGATTGTGTGCCACATTCCCCTTCCCGCGCGATCCGTACGCGGCATGGAACTTTCCTTGGGGGTAGGTGATGGAATTTCGTAGAACGTAGGGTTATTTCGAAGGGCTAGACCTACAGCCCGCATCGCAATTAATGACTCCTAGTCGGATCGGTTGTTCAAGTTCAGGCGTGGGGCCTGGGAGGACACTCAGCTACGACAGAGTCAGACAGACGCTGTCCCTTAGGCTGAAAGAGCTGTTTTGAAGACTTTTACAGGGTAAACTTATTGTGATAGTCTTGAAATTTTGCCTCTGGTTCTACTAGTACCTAAGACCTTTTTCGATGGTCAACAACAAGTCAACGAAAGAGGCAGGTTTATTTCCGATATTTTATTCTATCTCCTTGTAGACTTCAAATTGTTAAATCTTCTTGGTAGGTTTCCCGATTCAGGACACACAAACGAAACCTTCGCACTAGTGTGTTTTCATACTAAACAACTACGTGTCGATGGCAAACACAAATAGTAAGGTTTCGAGTCTGGGGTCTCTCTTAAGACTCTATCTCAGGAGCTACTCCACAGACTTCTAACTCGTAGCCGGCTATAGAATATTTGCGCCATTCATTTGGTTAGCTATTCAAGATGAAAACGCTACCCCTCCCGCTGCGTTCGAGACCCAACGGTAATTGATTTTGGAACACCCCGTTCTGAATGTCATCAGCCTTTCCTATAACCTTACCGTTGAAACTTGAAACACTGCTGGCGATATTGCTTCTATATGGATTGTCAGTCAGAGGCGGAAATAAAAGATCTCCTTTTGTGTCACTAAATTATCAGCGTACCGAAGGGTGGTAGCGGAGTTTGTTGTCCATATGGATGATTGTAGCAGCCCGAGAACGACTTTCAACTTGAACGTTCCATCGGAGTATTATTTGTGAGAATTTGCGGATGCAAATTTCCAGAAAGCCCCTCTTCTTTTCAGCATTTACCACGGGAACAGAAATGGGGTACCTTCAAGTTCGGAGAAGCAGTGATAATGGTGCTAAGAACGTGATTGTCATCATCTACTTGTGATGTTAATGCGCTCTCCAAGTTGACCATCACCTCACATCAAGCCTATAGCTCTGGGGACCATAATGCCATATGAACCCATTCGATGGACTTTCTAGCTTCCTATTCCTCGAGGAGAATAGAAATTGTGGTTTGCGAAATTCTCTCCCGACCTGTGCCCTTCATATTGTCCATAACGGCGAAACCTCATCTCAGATCATGTAGCCCAACAGAGAATCGATGACAGTTGACATGTGTCCTATGTACAGGTTAAGGTTTTCACTTCACAATTCCCAGGGGCATCCATTGTAATCGAGATCTCGTGTTTCTCCCTGGATTTTACCCACTAGCAGTAGTTCAACGCCGCTAGGCAGGGGACTAGCGATGATTTTACGATATGGTAAGTGGTATGTAAGTACTATGTCGCGATACTCAGTATTATTGCAGTACTGTGTGAACTATGTCGGAATTTCTACAGCGCTAATCGTGTACACTTGGTCTACACCGTGCAGAATTCTACTACATATCACGTAAATATTGGGGTCAGAACTTTGACATGATGATTGCCAAAGAGCAGGTTCGTGAAGACGCAATGCGCATCAAGCTTCAAGATGAATAGTTAGATGACCATTTATATATACTTGGTGGCTACGAGAATTCACCGTTGCCGTAAAGAAATCATACACCAACGAATAATGGTCAACGATTGCAAATGATTGGAATATATTTTCATCGTAACTACTGCTAAGTGCTGCCTTTCTAATAAATGTTCGAAACCGTATTCTCACCGTGGCTACGGTTCCCCATGGCACTGGTACAAATTAGTTGTTGAATAATAATATTCAGCACATTTAACCATCACAATGATAGTATTCTTTAATCGCAATTGATACCTTGACTGGTATGATTAGTAGTGGGCGTTAGCATCTTGTAAGCATCATAAATACAGAACTAATAAAGATCACCCGCGAAGCTTACAGCTAGCAATCAAATTGCCTGGCTATTGAGTCCGAAGCACGAGGCAGGCTACTATCCCGAGCGTGTTGATCTACATCTTCGGCAGAAGACCAAGTTAACAGTTAGTAGATCTTGAGTAAATAAGTATCGCCATATATTAGTATGTATGTATGATACTGCAGACGGTAAACGCGAAGAAACAACCACAATGCAATCAATTTAAAGAAACCACGCCTGCCGTAATTGAGTCAGGCAGGAGAGGAGTGTGTTTTAATTATTGTTAAGAACAGGGTGTGGTGCCAAGTTAATTTTTGGAAACCTCAGAATTTGCGCAAACTCATAACAAAACTACATATTTTTACCATGAGTATATGCAGTATAAGCAGTCACCTGGAACGACTTCTTTTAATAATATATGTAGAACTTTTATGAAAAAAAAAACTCAACTGGAATTGAAACGAGATCGCGAAATTGTGGAAAAATGTCACCATGTCCGGCGGTTCAATCAGTCGATTAGAGATGATTTATCTATCTGACTTCGACCTGGATTGAAAGCATCATGTGAATGAACGATTTACGCGTGGTACCTATTTGCCAATATTGGTCCAAAATTAGAGTCTACTGCAGACTGCAGAGAGAAGAATAAAATTACTGACCGCTCGTGTTTTTCACGAGCGTTCAACTAATATCCGCGATTCGGAATTGTGATAACAAAAAATATTATTCCTTAAGTGGGTGCGGCGAAAGATTAATCAATTATCTATATTTCCTATGGGCTCTGAAAATAAACCGGAACCAAGGACTCCGCCTACGAGGGAGAAGGGTTGGTCTTAAAGCGGTCCGAATCCAAAGTTTGCAACGTGTATCTCATTTCTCATTTAAAGCGGAATTCTTTTGTGCTTAAATACCGTATCACGTCAGAGTATCATTTGGGAAGTTATAGGAGACAATCGAGTCCAATGTGTACGCCATTTTAGGAAGCTCCAAATTCGACGACAGATATTATTAAGTACTGTCTTCGTGGAAATCAATCGGTCGGATTTCTCGGCCATTAATGACCACAATCTCCGTGAGTTAAGATAGTATATGTCGTCCATTAGATGTCCCAGTAAGCTATTCCTGTTCTGAGTCGAGGGTTCGAAAAAGGTACATCATGTCCAGGTGGAGTCATTTATATTTCAGAGATCTAGAGGCCCAAGCTTTGGTGGAAAAGTGCTGTTCAAAATATGAAGAGATGACTCAGCCAAAGCAATGCTTGAGATCCAAGCCCGGTGAGCAGCATCAGAATTTATCAGAAATGAGCTTCTCGAGCCCACAGATCGATGATTTGTACCGAATACTAGGTATTTTCCGAAGGAGAATTGTCCTAGCAGTATGTTATACATGCTAGATCCGAAGTGGGTCAAGGCTAGACTTTGAATGGAAATATTGAGACCAGTCAAGCAGGAAGTAATTTGTAACTCGATGGTAAATTTCTTTCGCCATTCCGATATTTACCAGCATCGGTCTGTCCGGTGAAACAACAATTCAATGATAAGCATAACCAGGAGAGCGTGTATAGCGGGGCTTGAACCGCAGATTTCGGCGTTGGTGGGTACATACATGGTGTTTGAAACAGATCACAGGTACTTAATATGTTGTTCAAAGACGGAAAGGGCGCAGCTCCAGGCAATAGCTTGATCAACCGAGGACTCCATGAAGATATAATTCAGCCATAGTGGATCGATTGATGCCTGAGGTGGAGTGTATCGTTCCTTTTTTGCTTGTTGACTAATATACGGCGTAATATACTTGATTACACGAACGTAGGGCTGTTCCACTCTCTATGCAGTGCATATCAGATAGAGTAATCAAGGATATTAAGGTCCACGGCGTAAAAAAAGTTGCTTTGAGCTGCTCGATCGTATGGAGATGATATCACAACTGACCGCTGCCAGGGAGCAGATAAAAATTGAATGCTTGAACAATTAGCTTCGCCAAGGCACGGCACATAGAATCCGATACCAAAAGTTCTACTGCAGTAGACATTGCGCGTAGCGCTGACGTGGATAACGGAATAATACTATCAAGACATAGTGCGGTTTCCAGAATAAACACGTGCTATTGTGTGGCAGATTGTTCAAATCGTCCAGCTTTCCAGCACGAACGGACGGTGGCTTCAGCTAATCATGAAGTCTGTAACGTTGCTATACGTTGCGGTGCAGTGGCGCCTGAGAGCTCCATTATCACAGCCATTGCACTTTGCTCAGTCAGCTGATATTCCTGGACAATAATCACAATATTGCGCTGTACATAGGTTGCTGATCAGCGAAGAGAGGATTGCGTCAATCAGCAGTTGCGGTGGGAAGCATCTGCGATCTGTCAACGGATAATCCTGTCCAAGTGATTGACACCGGTCAATGGCAGGGAGGATAAGTAGTCCCTCACCTAGATGATATATGCGCATCTCAGCGGCGGGCTTATGCGGTATGGACATCAAGGATGACGAATGCTGGTATAAGAAATGTGCTGGGGTTATGTACTTGCTGTCAGTAAGCACAAGCAGCAACTGCATCCGAGAAAACAGTGCGCAGCCGCATCTTGGAGTTGCCTTGGTGATGAGCGTTAAGCATGATTGAGATACCATCTGGAAGCCGACATACCGTAGCATACCGTATCACTTGATCAGCATGGTAAGAAATAAAGCCGAAAAGGGTGACCCTGGGGATTCAGGCCAGTAACAAGTCAGTATGTCGTTTCAAGGACAGAATTACAATGGAATGTTTGAAACGTTAGATAGTCATTAGCTTTGATAATAGTGAATGTGGAGAATGCAGTTGATGATAGAAATATTGAAGTCAGGGTTGGGCATGGACAGGTCGTCCGAATTGGGAGAGTGAAAGTTGAAATGATATGACCGCGATACTCCTTCAAGCCGCTTTCTGCTACTTATGTATCTGACACTCTTATATCATGATCTTCCCTTGTGCTCCTTGCCAATCCGGCGCTGAAAAGAACCTAGATCCTGCTTCACCTTTCGTTTCCTCTTCCACAATGGCTGCTGGTCCACGCTCTTTGGAACGTGACGAGGACCCGTTAACTCTCGCTATTGCACCTCCTCCAGATGAAACACTGGAGCAGCGAGTCATCAGGGAGGCAGCAGAAGCAGAAGCAAAGAAGATTAGTGACGAAATTGACGAGCAGCTTAGAAAAGAGAGGGAAGTCGAGAGGAGAAAGAGGAAGCCAGTGAAATTGCTTCTCCTTGGTAAGCACCCGTACTTGCACAACCCACTCCACTATTTCTTATACATGCCATTCTTATAATTCATTTTGATTTTCAGGACAGAGTGAAAGCGGTAAGACCGCGACATTAAAGAGTATGTAAACCATTTGTTGCCCACTTTTAAGACGTACTACACAGCTACTTACTACTTCGGCTTATTCCCAGACTTTCAACTCACATACGCAAAACGCGAGTGGACGGAAGAACGAGCTGCCTGGCGTGCTGTCATCTTCCTAAACATCGTACGAAATGTAAACACTATCATTGAGCACCTTACTGCTGAAATGTCGGATATACCGTACAACCCTATACCCGATGAAGATGAGGCTGGTCCTTCATCTTACCCACCCAAACCCGCAGCCCGAGCTTTACCTCGCCTAAAATTCAAGGATAAACACCGTGCTTTCAAAGAGCATCTTGGACATTTAGTCGATGTTCAGCGGGATTTGGAGGATCGTCTTGGTGCGGGGGCACTGGAACCTGTTTCGGTGGGCACAACGCAGGCTGCACCGTTCGAAGAGATACAGAATGGTCGTAGGGTACTACAGGAGTTCTCCATTAACTCTTCCAATGGCTGGAAGACTGCCCTAAACAAGTTCCGCACACTACGTTCTGATGCGCGTAGTGAGAATGGGGCTATCAACGGGATAGCAGCGGAAAAGGCTAAGCAGTTTGACGATGATGTTGCAGAGAGTCTTGCTGAATGCCGAGAAGATATCAAAGAGCTTTGGGATGATAGCACTATCCAAGAGTTACTTTCGAGAAGGAAAATAAGATTAGAAGATTCTCCGGGCTTGTAAGTTTCTAGTTAATCATGTTTTCCTGTTCAAGTTGCGAATCCAAACTATGTACTCATGGGAATTTCAGCTTTATTGGTGATGCAGAGCGGATAGCGATGAAGAACTACCAACCTACAGATGACGATGTCATTAGAGCACGGTTACGGACATTGGGCGTGCAAGAGTACCGATTTATATTTGATCATGGTGTGCTATCATCGTCTTCTCTTCGTGACCAATGATATAAATCTTTCTAGGACGTGCTGTTGGCCAAGAATGGCGACTATATGACGTTGGTGGAACCCGGAGTAGTGTTAGTATTAATCTTTCTCGTTACTGTCGTAAGTTCCTCAGTGATAACTGACCATATACGCAGAGAGCAGCATGGTATCCATATTTCGACGACGGTACGCATTTCTTTCACGTTATTAAGGCAATGCTGGAATATTCTTTTTTAGTGGATGCTATTATCTTCCTTGCGTATGTATCTTTATCATAATTGAGTGCACTCAACTCATATCCTTCGACGCGTGTATATTAATAGACCGAGTAAGTTATTTTCTTCAGCTGCGGTCGGTCCTCTACTGAGATCTGGCCTCCTCTCTATTTTTTAGTATCTCCTTTTGACGAGAAGCTCGCGGAAGACCGCCGTGTTAACCGGCTTGAAGATAGCTACCTCCTCTGGAAGAGTGTATGCTCATGTAAATTGCTCTCGCGGACCCAAGTCATTCTGTGTATGCATCTGTAGTTGTCGTAGTTCGCATTATGAATCGGCTAACTCGTGGCTGGGCAGTCTTGAACAAGTGCGATCTGTTGCAGGCCAAGCTGCAGCGGGGCGTGAGAATACGTGATTCGGTACCGAGCTTTGGAGATAGAAAGAATGACCTACAGACTGCGACAAAATGTGTGTCCTTTCAGTCGACTCGTTGCGCTTGAAACTAACACTAGGATCTCTTCCACCAGATTTTCAGCAGCATTTCAAAGAAATCGCCCGAGCGAATTCGCCTGTTCCCCGACCTTTTTATGTCCATTTAACATCTGTCATTGTAAGAGCTTTCTACTAATATTTTTTATTTCATTACTACCGGTTCCGATTGCGAAAAGAAGAATCTGCATTCTTCTGTTCTAAACTTTTATCTTATTGCTCTTCTGGTCTTTTCCATTGTGCTATTCAAGATGTTCTTATGTCCTGCTAGCTGTTTTGTGGCTGACTTCCTTGCTGTTACTGATAATGATTTCCAGGATACTCGTTCCACGGCAGTAACGCTTGGTGCAGGTACGGTTTTAAGCCTTATGCAGCACTAAACTACGCTCTGATGTTGGCTCCCTACCCTCAATAGTCGAAGAAAGTATATTAAGAGAACACTTGCGTCGCGCTGATCTCATGTAATCTTTCTGTACTTTTTCGGACACATTATTGTATAAACTTCTCAGCTCTTTATATTTCTTTGGTTTGTTGTTTCCTTTCGCAACTCTAGCGATGTTTATAACGTTATCCTCAGTTTGTTACCCATGTTGTCTGCTATACCCACTATCTTACAAGGGCTCAGTAGAATCATTACTCCTTTCATTTGTGAATGCATATACTTGGTGACTGTAACTTTATGTTATCATTATTACAGCCAAGGGCTATACGAAGTTCTTGAGTAACCAGAAGAAAGAGCAACAGTCAAGCGACCGTCCAGTGGTAATATAAAATGGAGAACCCCAACCCTATACTTGTTACGTAATACACTTTTCTGGGGTTCAGTAGCTTAGGGCAACTTTGGGACAGGCTGCACAACGTCAACGGTAACAATCACCAAGTATTCTTTCCCGTTCGTCGACGTCGTCGTCCACAACGCTTTCCTTCTAAAGGGACTGACTGGTGCTGTGTTGTGACAACAAGCTCTTCTACGTGGCTTCTTGTTATCGAAGCCTTCAGCTTGCATCCGACTCGAAATGCAGTTCAGCCTCCCACCTACAGCTGTAGTAGCTGCCGTCGCTGCTTCACCATCTCCAACTTCTCCGGTTGCAGAAGAAGAAGAATACTACTCATCTTGGTCTCTGTTTCTTGTTTGTATACTATTGATACTATCCCTATGGACAAGTTACTACCTCCAGATTAAACGTATACGAGCAGTACACGAAACACTAGTGTCTATCTTCGCAGGAATGGCGGTGGGGCTCATTGTCAGGCTTGCACCGGGAACCATGATCAGGGAAATGCTGGTGAGTGTGTGGTTCTCTGGCTTCGAATCGAGCGTGCCAGATGCATGGATAATCTCCGGTGCATTGGGTCATTATATGAATTGAAATGCACCCGCGTCCGCGTTCGTGAATTCCCATTGTCAGAAGCTTCCTTGAATATCACGTCCTCATTCAACCCCTCATCTTCTAAAATATGTTTCTCACCTAGACATTCAAACATACCCTTTTCTTCAACCTCCTCTTGCCCCCGATCATCCTCAACTCGGGATACGAGCTCAAGCAGGTATGATTTAGTCACTAGTCTGCTCGATTCGTAATTCACCCGCATACAAGGAAAACTTTTTCCGCAACTTCGGGTCGATTATCGTCTTTGCCTTCCTGGGGACCTTCATCTCCGCCGTTGGTGTGGGGTATGTGATCCTTCCTACGTTATGGCTTCCATCTTATCGATATCCCATGTCAGTGTTCTCGTATACATTTATTCATTTTTAGGACTCGAAAGCCTCGATTTATCTTTGTTGGAGTGCTTGACTTTCGGGTCGACGCTGAGTGCAACTGATCCAGTCACCATTCTAGCAATCTTTAATCAGTACAAGGTTGATCCAAAGTTGTATACCGTTATTTTCGGAGAGAGTTTACTTAACGATGCAGTCAGTATCGTTATGTACGAGTACGTTTCTCAGCTCCCACTTCCTTCTGTATCATATTCTGATCAGATGTCGTTAGAACGCTCACACAATTCCGCGGTACATCCGTCTCCCTGATGTCCTTCTTCCATGGATGTGGGATCTTCTTGCTTTCCTTCTCGCTCTCAACAGTACTTGGAATTATCGCGGGATTGGCGCTTTCTCTCCTGTTGAAACATTCCTCCTTGTCTTCGTTTCACGCCCTCGAATCGTGCCTCGTTGCACTCACCGCGTACACCACATACTTCCTATCCAACGGTCTTTCTCTGTCTGGCATCGTGTCCTTGTTGTTTTGCGGTATCACTTTAAAGCATTATGCTTATCACACGATGTCTCGTCGCACCCAGCGTGCGAGCAAGTACCTATTCCAAACACTTGCGCAACTAAGCGAGAACTTCATCTTCATCTACCTTGGCTTGGCGTTATTTACAAGTGCACCGACGAGCGAACCCATATTCAGCTATACGAAACCGCTATTTATCACTATCACAACTATTTCTGTCGTCTTTACTCGATACATTGCCGTTTTCCCCCTATCAAGTTTGATCAACTTAGTGACGCGCTATGTTACTGGTCAGCGAACCGAAGAACTTCCGCATTCATACCAGATGATGCTTTTCTGGGCTGGTCTAAGAGGTGCCGTTGGTGTAGCTCTCGCTGCTGGTTTCAAAGGGAAAAATGCACAAATTCTTCGGACGACAGTACTTGTGGTAGTCGTGCTCACGGTGCTATTGTTTGGAGGTACTACGGCTAGAATGCTTGAGATTCTCGGAATCAGAACCGGTGTTGAAGACGAAGAAGCAAGTAGCAGCGACGAAGAAGATGCAGTCAGTCCGCCTGGGACTGGACGACCATGGCGTAGCGCGGGTAATGGGGCCGGTCAATGGAGATGGATTGAAGACGAGCCTACTGTACTTGGCGGTCGACCTGCAGGTGCAGCTAGAATTGGTTCTCATTATGCTGATCCTCAAGTATATAATCATCACTCGCAGAATCGGATGTCACCGACAAGAGGGACTGTATTCAGTGCAGCGTCATCAGACTCTTATGATTCTGATGCAGAGGTGTTGCCTCTTGCACCTCATGGGCAAAGCAGCGGTCCATCTCAACCTTCCAACCGCGATTCAATGAATACGCATCCTCCTAAACCAAATCCTGGAGGTTCAGGAGTGGGCGAGGACTCAAAGTGGTTTCAAACCATTGACGAGCGGTATCTTCTTCCGCTCTTCTCGAACGCTACTGCGAGTCGAACTTTCCATGCGCGAAGACAAAGGCGGACATCAGGTATATCTCCTAATAGTGCTGCTGGAAGTCCGGGGGAGAGCGAAGATGAGCTAGACGGCACCGAGGTTGATTTAGGTGCAATTGGAAGAGTCGCAAGGGAAGAAGTCGGGAGGGGTAGACTGGATGATGTGAGCAGAAATGAGAGGGGTCTTCCGAGTCCCGTGTTGAGAAGCAATTCAACTGGGGAAACAAGAGGTGGGATGTCATGATCGGCTTTAAATTATAGAGTGGGTGGACTGAATAGAAAGCTTTATGCACCATTACTGTGTATCATGTCTATGACTACTTGCCGCATACCTACCTACCTGATCGCGGTTGTTTGGATACACCTCATTCACTATTTGCCTAGTATTGTACTTTTGATATTCTCGTATTAGTTTAGTGAGCCACTGCCACTCGTACTTGTTGCTTTTATTCTCCGAATGTGTTATCAAACTTTCCTCTTTATCGCTTGTCTATCCAATGAGCGGTACTTTGGAGCATTATATACTATATATAATATAATCTAGCTTAGTATCCATGTAATCCATAACAGCAATCTCAGGAAAGGGAATACGGTATTCACATATCGATCAATACCCTCTCATTATACTCCATTCGAACCCAGTACTTGAATGTTCGTTATGATTACTTTTGAGACTTTGCACTCTGGACGGATTCCTTGAAAGTTGTTGAGGCACTCTGGAAGGATTCCTTGAAAGTTGGGTGGCGGCCCCTTTCCTTGAGTGTAAGACGAGGCGGGAATCCTAAGATGGTTCTAATTGCGACTGGTTTTAACAGAAGTGTTTGTAACAAGTTCACAACGGATACTGAAATAATATACAAGGCCAGACCCTGCAGTTATAATTAGGTAAAAATCATTGAAACCCGGTAGTTAATACGCACTGAAGGCCAGTACATTGCAAATCCAGCAGTTACTAAAGATAATGCGTGTCCAAGATTTGCCATATGACCCATGAGAGGAGTGGCATTGACATTAGTGTTAGACTTTGAAGCCTAGACGATGATAATCAGCTCATGAATGATATGTCAGATACAAACATTAAATACCAAAACATTCAAGTTAGTGACAATAAAGGCGACGGCAGGAAGTATAAATGTCGTATCTGCCACTGTCAAATCAGGAAGCCATGCCATACCGGAGAATTGGAGCTGCTCGACAGGAAGCTGGCACAGATCCCGTATCCCCAGGAAACACCCTATCATCACAGGAAAATGAATGCCCAAAACGCCAAGATTCCAAGCCGGTTGTATGCCATTCTCTTTGTACAGGATCATCATCTGGTTCCGGGCAGCCTGTATCTCATTTGTATCCTGTTTTTGACTAGCTTCAAGTATAGCTTTCCGTATCTTCTCCGACTCAGGTTGGACTCGCTGCATTCGTTCGCCGTTACGTGCAGACATAATCATGATAGGCATTGTCAATGTACGCCAGAGAGCCGATCCAACGACGATAGTCCAAAACCATGGAAGTTGTGACCAAACATGTAGGTATTCAAGTGACCATTCGACGATTCCCCAGGGAGTGTAGCCGCCGAGGCCGAGAGCAGAGAGATCACCGTAATGCATTGGCGGGGGAATTAAAGAAGCAGCGTCCGTAATAGTGGACAGTGCAGACGTATCAACCGGGGCAGAGAGGGCATCGACGGCATCGTGGGGCAAAGAGGACGCTGCTGACTCGACTGGAGTCACAGGGGGTATTGATGCTGCTGCTTCCAACTGGTTAAGCTCAGTCGGCGGGGTAGAATTAGGAGGCGCCGTTGGTTTTCCTAAGGAGAAGTTGCGAGTTCCAAGGAATAGAGATGGCGAGACGTTGACGACTTGCGACCGCTGCCACGCGTTCTGAAAGTAATGGCTGTTAAAAGTCGGCCTGTTATGAGGCGAAAATGGCGTACGGGTCGCAACAAAGAAAAAGAACGTAAAACAGGACGACATGGAGTAAGTGGATAGCTAGCCGTCCTGAGATTGAAGAAAGATTTTTATTTCAGTGCAGTGTAGAATAGTAGCATGCGACGTACCTCCTGCCAGCAGACTGCAAGGACCTCAGACGAAGGCCAGATACGCTCAAGTACGACGCCATTAGAGAGCAGAACGCGCCTGTGAGAGTCAAAAAATTGCGGGGAAGAACGGTCCGAAGGCACGTGTCCGTCCAACTTTCCACAAACCTACCGCCTCCAACCAAAACGCCTAGGCAGAGGGAAGGAACAGTCATCCTTCAAAATGGTGGCCACTGGGACATTGCTCTTAGGCAGGGTACGCGTGTATGGAAGGTATGAGCTTCCTTCTCCATTCTCGTCAAATTTACCGGAGACTTCATCTTCAGGACTACTTTGACACATCCACCTCAGTTTCGTTCTAATGCACGCTCCTTCGCGTCTTTAATACAAGTATGACGCTCTATCATCGACTCTTTCACATTTGACTCACGTCGGTCAGCACTCAAGCATGAACCATTGGTCCAGCCATGCCTCCAGAAGAAACGCCTTGACTATTTTCACTGCGAGAAGCGTGTCCACTTCGACCGGGGACTCAGCTACGGTCTCTGAGAAATTAGTAGAACTTCAGTCTGCACCGATCGCCACTCCCGTAGCTACTGCTTCTAACACTGCAGAAGTAGTAACCAGCGCATCTGCTACTGATGTTGTCAATGCTATCGTTCCCTTGAACTATGGTGACCTTTCTGCTATGGGTTTTGTGAAGTTCGGGCCGTCAGGACTCATCCAGTGGACACTCGAAGCCATCAATGTCACCACCCATATGCCTTGGTTCTATACCATCATTGCAGGAAGTCTTTTCTGGAAGCTAGTTACTCTCTATCCCAATCTTGCTGCACTCAGACAAACAGGGCGCATGAGCGCAAATCAGGAGGAAATCAACAGAATTAAGGCAGGCATAGAAGCTGCAGAACGGGATGGCAATCGTCTTAAATTGCAGAAGCTCCGGGTCAGGCAGTCAGCTATATATCGCAAGGTCGGAGCCTCGATAGTGCCATCTCTAGTCAATGTTTTCGTACAAGTTCCTATTGCTCTCGGTATATTTTTCGGTGTGAGGGACCTCACCGCCCTCCCTCTAGCACAGATGACAGTCAGCGGATTTCCCTGGGTTCCTGATCTTACAGTCGCGGATCCGACCCACATTTTGCCCATGTTGTTCATGGCTTCTGCCAACTATCAGATTTATGTACGGCGTTCTTCATTTTAACTCGTACTGTATTGGTGACCATTTATATGCGTAGCTTGCAAAAACTGACGCGTCAGTAGCAACTCGCCCGACTGCTCCACATGTCATGAATGCAATGCACCTTCTAACTATCCTTCCTGGTTGTCTTGCCTTCTCTAGTTGGCCCTCAGTACGTACGCAACTTTCTACTACTCCCTCCTGCTGACCACCGTATCCAGGGACTCACCCTTGCCTTGACCACAACTAGCGTGTTTTACACAATGCAAACCTTGATGTTTCGCATGCCTGCATTCCGTGCAAGATTTGGCCTTGCTCCGCTTATAACGGCAAAACCTAAGACCCTTTACGATTCTCTTCAACATGTATTGGGGCGGTTTTCCCCCCCGGAGAAGAAGCAGTCTAAGGCGCGTCTCCGCTGAACTACCATGGCTATTGTAATGGATTTAGATTTCCATATATTTGCGTACTACGGGATCAAAAGTTGAAATATCAATAAAATATACTAGATATATAACACTCGAATAATTTTTTAAAGGAGATATATCGCGTAAAATAGTTTGCCCGTTCTCCTTGTATCCTACTGGATTTGTGCCTTGGCTTTTTAACGGGTTACTTCTATGATTACTTCTAAACAATGATTTCAGTGCGAATTCGAACAACCGAAGCACGTGATGACTGTTAATGTACCCGTAGTCTGAGTTCACTGAGCAGAACGCAGTCGACTCGAACGTCCTGAGCTCGGCGACTCGTGTTGATTCGTCACGTACTTAGTACTTGACCTTCATGTCATGGTTCACAATACCCACCGTACATACAGGTGCAGCGGATGTTTAGTTTCTTCTTCTTTCTTGACGTTATTATTTTAGGGGACATCGGCGACACTCCTTCGTCGCAGCTGACGTTAATGAGCTGGTAGAGCTTAGAGCCAGGCAACGCACCTTCCATGGTGCATATAGCCGTACTGCTATCAGTGCACTGTGCTATGCATTGACAATTCTTCGACTTTTTGATCCTTCTTTCCATCGTAGTATGGCCCTATTCTCCAACCATATTCGCGTGAAGCTCACGTCAAAATTACATAGTTGGACTCCTTTTCGCTATCCTCGGCGGCCTTCTTTTTGGATTGGCATTTCTCCGCTCTCGGCACTCTCAGTATGATTTTGCAGATCGACATAAAGAAGATGATACCCACTTAAAAGGAATCAAAACCATCGGACAGGACAGCGGACGGATCTTTGGTCGCCCTTTCGTGACCGCTGGATGGGTTGTACTTCAGGTGACAGTTGTCGTTGCTGCTGTTGAGATTACTCTATTGGTCTTGATCCTGAAGCACCATTCCTAAGTGGAATTCTTCTATATTTTGTGATGCAAAACACAATGAAGTTTGATGTGAGTGACGTTCCTCCGGGCTGCTATCTCTCAGCCGTGATTAACCCGAGACATGCACGCTCCTTGCAGCTTTTCTGGTTAGGTTTACTCTGGTTCACGTTGCGATCTGTTAGTCGCGATCTCTACACACTTTCGTACTAATATTTCATGGCCCAACGGGTTGTCAACACATTCAATTTGGATTTCTTCCCGATTAGTGTCGCTGTAACTGTACTTACTATCTTTTCTATCAATATACTCTTCATCTTTGTCCCGCCACTGATTTTACAGGGCTCGCGGTAATCTCACTGTTTTTTTCTCAGGTCATTCAAAAACTTTTGTACGAATAACTTGATGGGGTGTACCTCCGAGTTACGTCCTTAAAGCGGTGCCAGCAAACGAGCTCTCACCGGATATACATGTGAGGGGCTTCTATCTGTCTATCTGTCCAACATTTATATTCATATTTTAACCCGGCTTCCCTTCTGATATCGTGGTTTTCTAAGAAGGATGTTGTTTTCACAAGCTCACAGTTTATATTTTGTCGACTTTCCTTCTCGTGTTGCAACACGCGGCTTCTTTTTGTGTTTTGGGAGCGACGATCTACAGTGATATTCCCTGCTTGTGAAGTTCCTGATCAGCACGCGCCAGTGTATTTGTGTTGGATGAATGAATCTTATCCGTTCGAGGCGTCCTTCTCCTTTAAGGTGCACCTGGATGCACCAGGGTAAATGTCCTATAAAGCTCATGTGATAGTTATATTAGCTAAGAACTGCTATGCTATCAGACCGCAAAGCGCGTAATGTTGAAGTTTCTGCGTTATGTCACCTCAACGGTATTGATCCATTTGACAGCATTGTCACTAGTACCCTTTCCTCGAGTCCCTTGGCTGTGGGAATCCAAGGCTGCGATTTCACGCTCCCAGACGTGTAAGGCATAGATCAAGAACGTGGAAGTCTCCAAGGAACCAGCCACATTCAGGGAACAGTCGGAAAGGAAGAACGCGCGCAAGTCTTTCGTACATGCTCGTTGGAAGCCATGTGTTTAGGTGATTCCTTGTTGGCGTTGGTTCTATCGCATACTAGCCGCATCAACAAGAATACAACAACCGCAGCACTCAGGTACTCAGAGTTTTTGCCTTTACATGGCGTACGTGTGTGGCCAGCTCATCAATATTTGGTTTCTTTTCTTCTAACTTTAGCTGATCTTCGTATTCAATCCACTTCGACAGCGGAATGTACTTTCCACCCTCTTTTTTTTTTTTTTGGCAAGACCGCTCTATCAAAGGTGTCAGCGGCCAGCGAGCAGCCAGACATCATGAGTCTCAGTAGGTGACACCAATTGCTTCCGCTCAGTAATCGTGGGCTGCCAAGTTCAACATAGAGCGCCACATGTCCAATCCCCCACCCCTCTGTTACGGTGGTAATGTCAGTGAACTCTCAAGTACTCATCCTTACCCTATAATTATTCTCGGAACGATGGACTCAAGGAATTAGTATTGGCGTTGTACAGTAATTGGTTACCTACCCCGATCAGTAGTTGACGGAGCGCGCAGAGGCGTAGCTTACCACCAGTACTGATCGGGATGGGTCGTCAAAATATATGTCTCCTGCGTTTCAACATGCCATTCGAGGCTATTACTTCGAAATATAAATATGCGGTAAGCAGAAGAACTATAATAAGGTGCTTTGTTCTCACATGCTACTGCAATCAATCTGTAATACAGCGAGCGAGTAACAGACGGCTGAATTGCCTCATTCTTCCCGGCATCCACTACCTTGTCTCTCGCACTTTATCCAAGTTTTATTCCATCTACCGCTACTGACTGGAGCTCTTTGAGTGAGTCAGGGATATGCGGATTCGAGCTATAAATATTCTTCCTTACTCCGAACATTTCGGTTCTCCTCAACCTCCAGTTCATTGTAGTTAACTGCTGACCGAAATAAAAATACTATCTACAATCTCAATAATAGGTGGACTCGGTTTGAACGGAGCTCCGCCCCACGCTGATAGAGTCAGTAAGTTTGTTTCAAAGTTTATAATTCGCGGAGTCCTGAAATTTCTTGAACCTCCAAAAAAGACATGGACATCGAATAATTCGACTATACAACTCTACGACTCCCATGCGGCTCCTCCAAATTTACCTGAAACGAAGTACCTAGACTCAGTACTAGGCACAATCAATGGACATTAAGCATACATCTCGTTTTTAATAGAAATAATTAAAATATATACGATATGCACATCGCCCACATCCTCCAGTTACGTGCATCTCATCTTTCTTAGGGTTGTAGTATTCTCTGTTTTCAACTGTTTCAGACCCCCTAAGATTTATTAAAGCGCCAATAGGCCTCAATCTGTTCATTCATATCAAGTTTCTCAAAATAGATTTTCAGCGTCTAGCAGAATTAGACCAATTAGCATGACGTTTAAGGTCGTGCGCCAGCGCATACACTCAAGAGTCTTGCTAATTCGCCCGGATTTTTAGCCAGATTTGAGTTACATTGTTCAAGATCTGGCAGTTTCGTTCATTCTACCAGATTCTACCGGTATTCTGGCGGAGCCGATCCGTTTTTCTTTGTCCCGGAGGTTTTTGTTCCTTTACAGGTAAAATGAGAATTTGTTCATAACGCTCAATCATTTACCCAGGTACCTGGCGCGATTTTGACGATCACAGTCTGGCACTTTACGATAAGTAGATATTTAAGATGCCGGAATTATATCGTCTTACGTGCCTGTTGTCAGCATCATGAAGCGCTGTATTAGGACCTACTACGTGAGGCAAAGTTAATAGACGCACACAGTTAAAGGTAACTTGACCACTCGTGTCACTTGTGTCTGAGCCACGGTTTATCGACTATGATTAAGTTTGGATTAAGTGCTAGTATTTTATGTCACTCTAGATATAATTTAAACCCTCAGGAAAAAGCAGTATATTGCATCGTTTGCTTACGGAACATAGTTCATCGACACGGATCTCTGTGCGATAAGAAAACCTTTCGGAAACGCACGCACTTACGCAATATATAAGTAATATTGGTTAATCAAATACTGAAAGGCCTCATTTCCCGGTTCATAGTTTGACTTTGTACCTTATTGTGCAAACGATTTCCTTTCGAGAAGGGGGACAGATCGACTTGGCTGCTAAGTACGAGAGGATCGGAATCGCACGAACTCAGAAAAGTCACAAACCAACCGCGCGTCAAAGTGGGAAAACAAATACATATTGGTACATGGGCCCTGTATACACGGTACAATTTTTCAAGATATACCCATTGAAGTTACAATATTTATTGCTGCAGTTCCAAGCTGTTTGATCGCGTTCGCTCAGCCATTGCTGCCGCGTATGGGTTCCCTGAGTATACAGAAGTATGACATCAGTCAGATGTGGATCGCATGGTAATCAGACATTTACACTCACGGCTTCCCCAGTAAGAAGGCGTACGAGGGAGGCTCGTCGATCGAGATGCTACATCATTCGGCGGATCAGTACGGGGTTCAGACGTGGTGGAGTGCAGTGCAGACGCGGTTGAGGCAGACGACAGAGCTGCTCGCCCATTGTCAATTACGGCCTGATTATAGCTAGGAGGACGCCCAGCTATCTCCGGCCCAAGAACTGACGATACACTCAAAAATATCCCTCTTCGAAGTCCATCTAGTTCCCCTCGCCGCGCTTGGAGAGTCTTCGCCGCTTGATTAAGCTGGGATCCGGCGGTTTCAGCTCTTGCCATCGCAGCATCCCGTTCGGCCTTCAGCTAAAAATGAAAACATAAGCAGGACCATACTTCCCATGATACACTGATCTTCGTACCCGATTGTTTGCCAAAAGGACTTGAGCAGCTGATGTCTTAATTTTGTCTGTGATTCAGTAATTCAGAGAAGTGTTGTTGTGAAAGGGAGCAAACAAAAACTATTACTGTGGAACGCCATATCTGTGAATATGTTGTCAAAAAATACATCGCTGATCACCGATCTAAAGAGCAGAGAAGAAGCAAACTCAGTAAAAACCACAATGGGAAGGATGTGCCTGCCTACCCTTGGGCAATATTGACACGTGCAACAGGCTCGACTTGTGGTGATATACGTCGAGCTTGATCAACAAGATTCTCTGCCTGATACGCGAGAGCCTGAGCACTCCGCAGCGCGTTGCGTTCCATCATATCACTCATTCCGCCGCCTCCCCACATATCTAAAATAAAGCCATCAAGGATTAATGGCAAACCCATACAAGGTGGAAACACGCACCCCATCTCGAATATGACAAGGCTTCTTGCATTTGACCTTGACAGCTATTCATCATATTGACCGCCTTCGATAGGATCTCCGCAGCTTGCATTTCCTGATTCAACGTCCGCTGAACCTGTTCATGATGTCGATAAGCACGGTCAAGTTGGTATTCTATCTGATCCTCTTCCGGATACGCTATATGATCACATAAGTTACACCAGCTTTGATCAAAAAACGTACTTTAACATACCTTCGGAAGGCCCGTCAAACACGCGGCTGTAGAGGTTGGCCAGATCGATCTTCAGTGATTCATGGCGTGTTGCCTTCGATTTCAGATCGGCATGCTATGAATAACGTTATCATATATCTTAATAGAATAGCTGGCATATTGCGAACCACTTGTTGAGCTTCGACTAACATCTGTTCAATGACTTCAAGATTATCCCTCTCCGTTATTTCACGCTCAAGGGCTTCTACAAATTCGCTATACAAGGTTATATTCGACATTAATATCGCACACGGATATTGAATCGATAAGTATGACACGCACCGTTCCTCCTTCGATTCCATAGCTTCAAACTTCTCCTTTCTCCCAGTAAGTTTGTGAGCGAGTCGGCGAGCGGTTGAGTCCTTTAATGCTTCATGTTCCTTTCTCTCTTTTTTCGTCTTTTGTTGTAGCTCGTTAAGTTTCTTTCTGCTTTGAGCAAACTGTTTCTCGAGGTCGTTGACGTAGGAAGTCTGGTTTGAAAGTGCTGCGGAGACGTAATCCAGCTCTGCGATATTAGTAAGTAGTTCAGTATGGTATGCTGCATTTGCAGCGACTTCTTGCTCTGTGGTAGCGGCCATTATATGTCTTGATATGAGTGACAGACGAACAATAAACTTGTGCAGGAACGGTAGCCTTAAAATGGGAACAAACTTTGGTGATGGTGTAGCGAAAGCTGTGATATCATTTGGCTGAAAACAGCATCTTGAGTGCCAGAACGACGTACACTGCCAGATGTGAGTAAAGTGGTGTAGAATTTGGAATTCAGACCGCGCGCGTCGATGGCGACAATAGTGTATGGATACTCGAGTGATCACTGCCCTGATGTCACTTCTGAACAGCCACATGCTGCCGCGGGAGGCGGGGACCCTCCTATCAACCTCTTATGTAAGTGTGTCTATTTATTAGGTATCTATATACATGCTAAACTAATGTCTCCAGAAAAAAGATCATTCCATTTGCACTCCATAGCCTGATGCTCACGTTAACGCCTCCTGCTCATCGCAAAACATCCTTCGTACCCTGGGACATCAGCTGGACTTAGAGTGTCTCTCCACCGCCCGGCAAAATTCCCATTACAGTTTCCAACCAGATACCCTCGGTACAACCATTTCCCCCTGTCGCCGTCAACCTTTACCCCATCGCAATTAGTAGGCTACAGACAGTCTAGCCAAAGTCTCAACATACATATTCCTTAGATAGGCTGATAAATCCATCACAAGGCCTTACTCGACCGACCAGGTTGAACTGGCCCCATGCTGAATGACCCTAACAGAACATTTAGCCTATGTACGCGGATGACAACGGCATTCTCATCGCTTACCTCTCCAGTAACGATAACGTCCAAGACAGCGGCCTGCCCTTTGTCCGCTTCGCAGAGCGGCAAGCTGGAAGCGGGCGGTCTCCGGTAACGTATGGGTTCACAGCTTCCTGGCTCGCGCACTTCGATGCCATCACGGTGTTCAGTTACTTGAGTGCCTGTCGGGAAGTATGATCGGAGAGGATCGCCTGCCCCAAGTAGCTCTACACTATCCATATCCATTTCAATGCCGGGATCAGAAAGAGAGGCGCTTGACGCTAGAAGATGGTGTTCCCTAAGCTTCCATGTCTGTTGATGCCGTACTACCATGCTCTTCTGCAAAACTGGCGGCGGAGCGCCAGCTAGAAGTGCTGCGTATGCAGTAAACTCAGTGTACTTCAATCGCGACAGCCCGTTTAAGTAATGAGGCTTGTGGGACAAAAGAGGAGACTCACGGTAAATAAGCCTTCCCAAACCCCTTCCAAACTATTCGCACGAAAAAGCCGTGAGTGTAGGGTAAATCCATCACACATGAGGAACTTACCTCCCAGGTTTAAACGATTTGGTCAGAAACTTGCTAAACTTTCCTGATCCTAAGCTTAAACACCTGTACATTTCACAGGACCATTCACTCGTCGGGTCGCTAAGAACAGGGCCATCAGAAGGAGGAAGAGGAACTGCAGTGGTTACACTCTGTGTTAGCTTGTTCACTAGTGTCAAGAAGGACAGAATAGCAGGGGTTGCCAGAGGTGGAGGAGTAAAGTCACACATTTTCCCGTAGTACTCCATTCGAGTAGGATTGGATGAATACGAATTCGGGAGGAAGTTATTCCAATTAGGCTCCGTAAGATTATACTGTGCACCTTAGGATTGAGTCGACACTCCAAAAGTACATGCGTTCCTTGACACACCTTGTGGGCTGCCAATGCAAATACTCGCAATGTATTTAGGGCTGTCCATGATTGTTCATTGTTGCTAGGATAGTCAACTGTATTACATGGGTAAAAATAAGAATGCAATGAATGCGGAGATACACACCAGAACGTAACATAAACCAGAATAACCACATAGCCAGTGATGTTCTTCTATCATTAGGAGGCCATGCATCATGGCGCATTGAAGGGATGGCGCGTGATGCGCCGAGCTCATCAAACCAGTATCGGCGAAGCCATATATCTAATCTTGCATATTCACGGAGCTGGCGTTCGTTCTTCCATACGTTTTCAGTCACCATCAAGTACGCTTGAAATAACAACTCCTCTGGGGAAGTACCCAAGATCTCCGCTACCATAGCAGGTGTCTGCAGCGTAGAGTCGATTCGCTGCTGAATCCGCTTCAGAAATAAACACCGCCGCTGTAGCTCATGTGCCAATACTGTAGAAGACAATCGCTCCTCGCCAAAGCGAGCCAGTGCGGTCTCCGTATCAAATTTCTCTGCGAAAATTCGAGCATATAGATGGTGGTTCGATACGATTGATAGACGGTCGTGAATGCGATGGTTTGTCGCGAGAAGCGGAGGAAGTGATATGGGAGGGCCTAGGAACCCGTCTGTTGCAACGAAAAATGCAATATGCTCCAATACTTCCGTGGGCACTGTGTCCAGTGACAACGAAAGAGTCATTTAGAGGAAGAATAGGGAAACGAGTGGGCCTACAGAGTGGTTTGAGGTCAAGATAGAGGAGTGGGGAAAGTGCACGGTGTTCATTTTCATAGCCGGACACCCGGTCACCTTCCTCACCGAAGCCCCGATTGGAACTTCCTCGAAGAAGTCCAACGAGCTTCATTGTAACTTAGTCAAACAGGACAATCTGATATTGATATTCACAAATATATTACTGGAAGTAAGTAATGTAAAGCGTTGATGTACAATTACAATTAGACACACGACGGATACGGGCGTTCGTACACCCGCCGAGTGCGATCTAGGTAGCTTAGTGGTTAATTACAGCATCATAGGTGAGTGCATTGTCGCGTTATCCTTGCATAAACTAAACACTGCTTCACTGTCCGCGGGCTCATTACCAGCGGACAACGTGCCTTTGAATCTCCCTATCAGGTTCTGTGAGGAAGTGACTGAATGTAAAGATATGAGCAATGCTTGTGTGTTATAGGTTTCACTAACGCACCATAGCCCCTCATCAAATACGAGTCCCCCCCATTTAGCTATGACAATTGCTGAGACGTGCAACAAGTGTAAAACGAAACGTAGACTTACTGATTCCTTCAGAAGGACCAACAAACCATCAGCAAGTCGTATACGTCCGAGGACTTTGGCGCCCCCCCATGCAGCCGCATATCGATCATCCGTCTGCAACGAAAATATTACCCTTCGAGTGCAGACAATGTAGACTATAGGCGTCAAACTAACCTTTCCCGTGATGATCACATCCACTATATCTTTCCGTTCTAAACCCGAGCTCTCGCCAAACCGGAATGTGTTGTACGAAACCTTGAAGCTACCATTTTCATCTGTAAACTCTACGCCATTCTGAACGTGTTCTTCAGCAAATTAAAACTAACTATACTAGCTACGAACCCGCACATACAAGAGTTTCGTGCCACTGACACCCAAGGGGAAGCCACGCGTTCATGTTGCCGTTTTTACCGTCGTCCAATGGGACCATCGACCGGATATCGCAAGTGTAATGCTCCTGGAACGTCAGATACAGGGGATTTCTAGCAGTAAACGTTGCGAACTCCGTTGGAGCCGTCAGCACCGTCATCCACTGCATATAGGCTTTCTGGTCGGGCACCTGCTAACATCGTCAACAAACAATGAACGTCGGAACTATAATCAATACAAACAATGTAAGAGCCTTGCCAAGCTCCAGAAAGACTCCCTAGTTTATACGGGGTCGGCTGTCCTAACACCATATCCAACGATTGTGACTGAATGCCCACATCTACGGCAGGGAAATCCGAGAATCGTGTCCGACAGTGATTGATAAAATGCACCATGTCCTCAAATGTAGGGCCGCGGTGACCTGCTAGGTCTGCTTCACGCCGTGTCTTCCATTTTGACTCTGAGATATGGTGAGGGATCGAGATAGGAGCAACCTCTAACCGAGTAAAGTATAGAAGAGACGCGAAAACTGCAGCGGAAGGAACACGGGCTTTATGCATCACTGTACCGAAGTATGGCACTTCGCGTACCGGCGGCAACTGCGGAGGGTATGGACCATGTATAGTTTTACTTGTTGTTTTATTTGCTGTCAGGGTACCGGAAAGGTCGAATACAGCTTCATGGCTTGTAGAAATCGGGTACTACGCTTGTCCAGGGTGTTCAAGGAATAACAGTACGACTGAAGTATACGCTCACTTACACGAAAGGCAGCAAGCACGAATGGTTTTAAAAGGCGAAGCAACTGGTTGCGATCTTCATCAGGCTCCCTATTGACAGAAACTACTCGATCGTAAGTAACATCTCAGAGAGTAAGTGAATTGTAAAAATTAGCTCACACTGAGAAGACAAAAGCCATGCCAATGAGATAGCCAATGAGTTAAGCTCGTTTGGTACAGGCCACCCATTATTGGCCGCGGCACCATCGTAAAGACGTGTTCGCAGGAATGCGTCGAGAAAGGTCGGCAAACGTACATAAAGCAATTGCTTCACGTTCTTTTGACTAGTATCGGAGTCTTCTAGCATTAAGTACGCTATCCAGAAGGCCCCAATGAGGTGAGGACTGTTAAGGTTCTCCCGCGATCGAAAGAGCTTCAGAGCTTTAAACCGACGACACAGTTCGAGCTTCGCGTGATCACGCAGGTCAGACTTTCCAAGTCTGTAGATAGAGGCCAGAACGTCAAATTTTTGGGAGAATATTTTCATGTAGAAGTCGCCTGAATTTCGAGACAGAAGTTGAGACGCAGCGCGGCAGGTAAGTAACATAGCGTGTAATTCTTTTGGAGGACCAACAGTGGAGTCAGAGATGGCATAGAGAACTATCTTCTGCAATATTTCGGGAGGTGTGTGGTCGAGTAGAAAGGAAAGCATTGCGTTCCAACACTATAGGTCGACATGGCTAGTGTCATTGCTACAGGTATTATAGTAAGTCGAGATTGAGTTCGAACGGCGAACTCAGAATTGAGACAGGGCCCTTCATTCGAGATGCTTCCCACGTGGACATACGGAGTGTTCTTGAATGGGGAGTCAGGAGATTGCGAAACAGGGAAATGAAGTCTCCGTTGTCCAAGCGGTGACTGGCAGTCTGAAGAAGAAATTACAAACCGACATCAACTTATCCGAGCTCGTGAAGGTTTCTCACCGTGGATTGCGGCTTAAACCGGAGATAATGTAAAAATATGATATGAGCCAATCTCTCGGGGGGACTATTTTGCACTCAAATCAAGATCTCGATACGGTTCAAATTTGCTTCAGAATTTCACCAGAACTCGACACGTCCTTTTCGAGTTTGTCGCGCCTCGAAGTTGTTCGATGCTCAAAATAAATGTTGCTCCTTGTACGGCCCGGAAGGATTAATGGCCGTCGGAATGTCACTGGCTTGCTGTGACAGAGTCCGCCCTTACAGAGGCGAACTGCCTGAGGAAGAAAGAAAGCGGGAAACTACATCGCGAGAATTATGGTAGTGTTCGTTGTTAGTATTATCTTACAAGGATTGTGCTCTTTCCCGTATGGAGAACTTTGTAATCAGAAATTTGCCGGGAGATGTACGGCACAAACTGGCGCAAAGCCATGACGAGAATGCGAGGATGGCGCATCTATTGAAAGGATATCAGTCACTAGCGCGCGAACAGAAAGACTCTTATGAAGCGGAATTGTTACATACTTTATGAAAGTAGCTACGAAGCGGCATTCCAATAATAGTTATCCTCGCCGTAATCCAGCTGAGCTTACCATCATCAATCAACTCATTTTGCCGCTGAGTTCCAAAGACGTACATAGTCCTTCAGCCTCTACGACCACAGGCTGTCTTGAACGTCGTATCCGGGATGTAACAGATGCCATCTTTGACCATCCAATGGCTAATAAGTTTTAAGACTACTATTCAAATTTGTTCGCGTCCTTCAGGAATAAATGCGCAAGCTTGAAAGTGCCGTGTAATGGTAGTATAAAGCTGCATTGGTAGCAAAAGCCCGCGATGATCAGCCACATACTTAGAAGTCCGTTCAACCACCTTGAGCAAACCTTGAGCGTTAATTTGTCCAGACTCCAGTCCTATAAGGTGTAACGTATCGCTGAAGTTGGGTAAACGCAAATGAGAACTTGAAATATGGCTTTTCCCAACGTATGAGTGGCTATGAGTGGTCGCCCTTAACAGTGTCCGCTTAACCAGTTTTTCCTGCTCGTCGAAGACACAGCCTTGAAAAGACTACGCGAACGGTGGTCTGGTGAAGGTCGAATGACAGAGATTTCGAGGTAGAGCATCATATTATATCAGCGGCGAACTGGCGCCATAAATGAAGGTGCTCGGCAACTGCCTGCTCTGTAATCCAGTGCATAGCGGCGTCCGAAACCAACTTGCAAAGGTACCCGCCACTGGCCAGCCAGGGGTTCGCTCCGCACGATGACCTAATCGAACCCCTGTTTCCATTGATGTTGTAAGTTGCAAAGATCCCGATAAAACATGCCACAAGAGTGAGCGTTGGACTATAGAACGAAACGAAATAAAGCTGCTAATTAACTAGATAACGACTGATACATAGTTAGAGTACTACCACAAACTTGTCACAAACACTAACGTGTTCTTTTTAAAGAGACTTGAAAGGTTGACATTTGCTGTTTGATAGGATTTGGGCACCCCGTGTGTCATCTCATATATTTGGAATTATCGGTTAGCAGTAAAACAACACCGAACATATCATTAAATATTTTATACTAATTTCCATAAGGTCGTAAGTAGGTATAGGTAAGTATATCGCAACGAAATTCGGCCCTAAAGTTTGGGCCAGGATCTGTCATCACTCGGCGAAGCGCCAAGTTTCCAACCCTGCATTCGCCGCCGGGTCCGGTAGCGAGATCAGGCTTCCGAAAATCTCATCTGGTTCAACTAGCCGTCCGCGAACTCCGAAAGTGATCTAAGCATAATAAGTTTGTTACCGTATGAAAAACCCATTGTAACTTAGAGAAACTTCCTTCATTAAGTACGTAGCTGCGTAGGCTTTGACTCTCGTTGCTGATAAATGGTAGAGCGACCACCGGCATGCTGTAATAATAATTCAGATGTGATTGAAATATGTACCGCAATCAACCGAGCAACAAATAAATAAATCCATACGTCGCGGGATTGAAATTCGGATGCTAAGTGCAAGCACAGTCAAAGTAATATGCATCACAACAGGCCTCGGAGGCTTTTGCATTTCATAATGACTGTCGCGTGTATGATGATGTACTATTAGCAGTAGTATTTATGGGCATGGACGCGAAGTCACTTTTATGGTATTATTACTGTTATTGTGCGTTTGTTGAAAAGTTGAGCAAGTACTGCATACACACAGTTAAATATGACTCTACTTAATGGCTACATCATTTTGTAATGCATTTCTTGAATCGTAGTTCCTACACCTTCAATCGCATTCAGATTTCTTCTATTACCTAAAGTACAGAGAAGGCGAACTTGGATAGCCTGGAGACAACGCCTAAAAAGTAAAGTCTGAAACATCAGAATCATTATCTAAGCGAATAATGCAGTTGAGAAGCATCTACGAAGGCCAACTTACCTGATAGGTGTGCAAGATTTGCTTCAAAGTAAAAAAAGACTGAACAGCCACACGAACCGACATCACTGAAGACGGAGATTGTAACAATACATATGTACTTATATTCTGCTTATGTAGGTCGACAGCGCTGATGAAGGGTCTAATCTAATGGGGCTCGACGACGCAGATTCACGAACAAGTCGGAGATGAATATCGGTCTTCTCCCCATGCAAAATTGTCTGGAAGTAAGTTAAGTCAGTTAACGACAGTCATTGGAGGCCAGATGGTTCTAATCGCTTGCAAGCTTTACGGCTTACCGTCTTCACTATCAGTGCAGCCCATCGAGCGCAGTAGTTAAATAAAGAGTAAATACCACTTGAAGCGATTTCCATGGAAGTGTGGAGTGCAAGACAACCCATGCAGAATACATGCGAAATTGTACGTAGCATGGAAGCAAGTTACCGATCCTGTGCCAAGAAAGCGATAACTCTGGGTTACAATAACGTATGCGGTAGAAGGAAGCCAAGTTGAACTGTAATGAAATGAGTGTCGTAGGAGGACACGAGCAGCGTATATCAAGCAATTTACCATCCTGAAAAAGAAGAATAAGCGTCTTGTGATAGCCCTGGGGCTAATTTAGATAAATTTCGCGACAACATGCAGTAGTACATGCACGAGATGATGATGAAATGAGCATCTAAAAGCCTAAGAAACGAGGCAACCTGAAGGTCAAGATGACAGTTGAATTTAACTTGAATTTCGGTGACGCGCGAGGCAGCATCAATCGATGATCACTTGTTCGGCCCTGAAGTCGGCGATAATCAGAGCACTCAAGTCAGTAGTACTCTTCAATTTTTTTTCTTTCTTCCCACTTCCATCCTCTTCCATCTAATCGATATCTCTACCATCTCAACAATGCCTGCAGATCTCTCCAAACTTGAGCAACACCTTGCCACCAGGACTTACATTGAGGGGTAAGTAAGCCACTTCAGTTTGAGCGACGAACTTGTTGTTCTGTCATTTCTCGAGTTTTGCTTTAGTTAAGTCATTCTGAAACAGATTTCTATCTTTATTACAGACATACCCCATCGCAGGCCGATGTCCATGTCTTCAAGGCCATCACCTCGGAGCCTAGTGCCTCCTCGAACCCCGCCGTCGCTAGGTGGTATACCCACATCAAGTCTTACACTGCTGAGCATGACTCCCTTCCTGGGTCCAGCACTGCTGGAGAGGCTTTTATCGGCGGTGCTACTGAAGCTGAAGGTGATGAAGTCGACCTCTTTGGATCCGACGATGAGGAAGAAGATGCTGAGGCAGAGAGGGTCAAGGCTGAGCGTGTTGCTGCCTATAACGCAAAGAAGGCCGGTAAGCCAAAGACTGTTGCAAAGGTATGTACCGCCATATGTTGCTTCGTGTCGTTTGCACTAATCACAGGAATTCTTTAGTCTATTGTCACAATGGATGTGAAGCCTTGGGACGACGAGACCGATATGGAGGCTCTCGAAAAGGCTGTCAGGTCTATTGAACAGGACGGTCTTGTCTGGGGTGGTAGTAAGCTTGTCCCCATCGGTTACGGTATCAAGAAGCTCCAGATTACTATCGTCGTCGGTATGTACTTGCTTGATCTGAAAAGAGTTTCAATGACTAACAATGAATAAATTTCGTTTAATAGAGGACGAGAAGGTTTCTACTGATGAGCTCCAGGAGAAGATCGCTGAATTTGATGATTGGGTTCAAAGTACAGATATCGCTGCTATGCAAAGTAAGTTATTACATTGGTATTTAAGCGCTATTGTTCATTGTCTTTTCATAGAACTCTGAAGTGCTGCATGTCGGATATTGAAGTGTAGGAATTCTGTACGGATATTCGCTTGGTGTTGTGCTACCTAGAGAAGATGTATGGATAGATCAATGCCATGTTTAAATTTTGGAGATAAATCATAAAAACTATCAGGGTATAAAAACGGCGATCAGGAACGAATGCACGCGATTGCACGTTTCATTTACTCGTGAATTTCATGTCGGACGCCAGGTGTTGGCGGTTTGGATTCGGATGTCCTCAGATACCGGAAACATGCCCCGAGCGTTCGGTAATGAAGCATCAAGTCATCTAAGTAAGAAATCAAGTAACTTAGAGGTCATATTTTGCGACAGATTTCCGGGTATTCGTTACGAGGACATGAGCACAATGTGTCCGTGGTCCTGGTAGGTCCTGGTATGTCGGATGCAAACGATCTATCATCTATCATCTATCATCACCTGAGCTTAGGGTAACCGGTTGATCGAATTGCAGCCTAACGCATTTTACCTTCTGGATGCCGCACTGTCGATTTACAGTGTACACGTCAACTCTGAACTCGTGCTTGTTATGGTTCTACTACACCTGTGCCGATGGACGCTGGTGCTATCCCCGCGAATCGGTGAGGTTCGTCGAGAGCTTCCTGCCACGCTCCTTTGAGTTTGTTTATTCGGCCTGTTTTTGCCAGCAATTGCCATCTTTCCCCTTTAACTCATATGGCATGGTGCTGTAGTTGGTGCTTTCGCCGAAATTGCTATCACAGGGGTCCGTGGCGCCGACAAATGGGAAAACATAGTGAACTGGCAGAAACGCGGGGTTCACTACATCTTTGTCACAGACATTTTACAGTTTCAATGTCGCGTCAGGGAGATTAATCTAGATCCAATGCTCTTAGCCTCCCTTGCATACGGCGATGCAGTACCATCAAGGTAAGCTGGAATAGGAACTCAACGCGGTACAAATCGAGAATGTGTGGTCACTTGGTATTGGCATACACGCAGCAAATCCGCCTTCAACGCGGGCGTCTTCGATGGGTTTAAAGGCAGTCGATGAAATACCATTGACCTCACAAACATGGCTTCCTGTCTCGAGAAAGTCCCCCGCGATATCCTCCATCATATTGTACTCTTGACGACAACCTCTTCACCCTTCGACTCCCCCGCAGCCATCTTTAACCTCTTACAGACTAACACAAATGTTCATCATACTCTTTCATACAAAACCTGCTCCCATCTTTATTCAAGCATATTCAAAGCTAAATTCGACCTCGCAGCGCCCACTCGAAGATACGCTGGGCAATTAACGGACTCCGCTTTCGCTTCCGAATATATTCATAGATGTCGTGTTTTGCGACGTGCAAGTCGTGGTGATGCATCCAGTGATGGGTTAAAGCAGGATCTTTGGACTGCCCTTTGGATGATCTTGGAGAGCGATGGGATCAACGAAGCTCAACTAACTGCTGCTCATTTCCCTTCCTTTATCTTGACTCTGCTCAGATCACGCGCCGTGCAAGAGAAATCCTTAGAACAAGACGACCCAGACTATGAGGTGCTATCCCTGACCATATGGTTACTCTGGCTCACATATTCACGCCGTACGTTTATCTACCAGTGATTGATGATTCGGGGCTGATATTAAATCTTATTACCATGCAGGCGATATTGAAGGGCATCCGTTGCACGAGAGGCAAGAAATCTTGCAAGTGTTACGTCCATTCGCCTTGTCAAAAACAAAGGTATGATATTCGGGGCTGCTGTCTTGATCATCATTCAACCACGCCTTTTGCGCAGAGTAATCTCTATCATTACCCTCGTACTACTTTGCACACTGCTGCATCTACTGTTTCCCGATATGAACGAAATTCCGAGGTACCCTGTCTGGATCCCACAATTCCAGCTATCACACTTACCTTCGCATTAAATGAACTGTATCCCATGGTTGCTCCTTCCCATTTCCCCGCTACTCGAGCTGTTGCTCTAGTTGCGCAACGCACTGGCCCAACATTAGAGGACTTTCAGATACTGGAAAGTTACAAAACATCATTATTTGCCAATTCATGTCTTCCCTTTCCTTCCAACTCTATAATTCCCCCCGTGGATGCGAAACGAAGCTTACGACACGATTTCGAATTCTCCTCCCTGCTTTCGAGCGACTCATATCTTACTCCGGGCGCGTTCTATACTCCTGGCCGTCTCACTGGTATCTGGCAAGGCACGTATTTGGTCGGTCTCGATTCCTTTCTTCAGTCACTTTACGCGCCACTCAATGTAATGATGTATTATTAGATTGCGCCAATGCCTTCAACTGAAAACTCGAAGGTATCTCCAATCGAAAATCCAGATTTCGCGTGCCGGCAGCCTATGCAATGCGCTCTCTCTGAATACCTCTGCTTCAGTCCAAATCTTCCTGTACCTACTGACGGAAGTTGGGATACTATGGAGCTCAGTCCTGGCCGCCTATTGGAGCTGGAGGCAAATTTCGTTTCTTGATCGGGATTTCAGACTTATAACTGACACTCCGAGCAGGACGGATTAGAGATATGCTCTCGGAAATACGGATATGAAAAATACATTCCCGCATCCAAAGTTTCCAGCAGAATTTGCAGAAATCCCAGCCAAGCACTTGATGTTATTATTGCTGGAGAGGTGAGGGATGATTAGTTGAATTTATCCATTTTAACTTTGACTTACAATGACTAGACCCTGGATGATCATGATCAAGCGTGGGGCGGATTTAAATTCACTGGGAGAGTTCGCAGGGACGGGCTCATTATTCTCAAGCGCGAACCTGTAGGTATTTTCCTAGTATCCAATTTTATTTCAATATTCTCATCATTCGTAGAAGAATGCAAATGAAACACATCTGGGAACTTGGTTTATCGAAGGTCGTCTGAATTTCGAGAAAAATTTCGTCGGTCGCTGGAGATTCTTCAACCCGTCGTTGGAATCTCCCAATTCGCACGGAATCTTCAGCATGGCCAAGCGGGCTTGTAATCGAGAAGAGGAGTGACTTCAGCCATAGACATTTTCTATAATCCCTTAATTATTATAATACGTTAGTTAGTTCGCCGCTATTCATAATATTAATATCATGTCGATTTGAGCTATATCCATTTCTGATATCATGACGATTAAAGGATGATTTGGTACCTTGTACCTGGCTCGTTTCTCATCTTCCTAAAAAGACAGAAAGCGGAAAAATATTCTTTTCCTCTAATACTTCTATAGGCTCTTATTGAAAATGAACACAAGGTGGCGACAATAGATATCCCCTGAGCATCAGCGCGTATGAGAAGTAGAAATGACGCACCAGTTCCCTGGCAACAACTTTATGATCGATTACTTGAATATCTCCCTATCTCCAGTATAATTTTTAAGAAACGATAAGTCCAAATTGCCGTAAAAATTACAGTATTGGAGCGCCACTGCACTGTTGAAGACGTACAAGACGCTGAGGGGGGTATTCATTAGAGTCTACAGTCAGAAAAGATGCTTTCTTCGAAGTATGCGTTTTTACCGCGTGTTCCTGAATGAGCTAACTTACAGGTTACTTACCAGGATACTCGGACAAGAGCATGACCGGAGAAAATTTCCTCGTCATTAGTATGGGAAGCAATAATAGTCTCTAACATTTTTCTTGTCCTCCATAGTGATGGGAATATGAAGTTCTACACCTGTAAGTTCTTCCGTGATCGATGCTGAGCAGGGGCCCGACACCGAGGGAAATCGACGGAAGGCCAATCACAGCTTTCGCTTTATTTAGTTATACACGAGTAAGAAGATCGAGTGGAGACTGGAGTGCGTATCGACCATTTTCAACGGATTAGGCACGGAGAATGTTCCACTATCAATATGGAACTTGATCAACGTCGGGAAGTTATGTCGTTGGACGTATTACCAGAATACTCCTTGTCTTCCGCATTCGTTATGCTTGGCGAAGTTGCGGACTTCGTATTTAGTATGCACGGGCATTGATATACACGGAGATCAGCAAAAGCAAAGTTTCCTGACCGCCACGTCTGTCAATGTTGAACGTTGAGGCCTGGCGGCCGGGGTTGCGCCTAGGTCGGACTGCCAATATTACTGGTAGTATGTATCATATCGTTATGTCGTCAAGCTATTCCTACCCCGCAAGGTCCAAAATATAACCTTGAGAACTATGTGGGGTGGGATGACATACCTTTAAAAAGGGACCTCGAGCTGCCATTATAGATACATTTCGAACATAGTACATACGGATCGGGATAACCATGTCGGTCACATCGGTACTTGGTCGAACTTTCCTCCCTTAAAAACGAGGCTATTTCAGCGGCGGAATAAGCGAAGGAGAACCTTCAAATAGGGAATAATTACCCGGTAAGTCAATCCAAAACCGACGGTCGGCCAGAGTCGGTCAGTCAAGATAAATTAAATGTCAGAAAGAACAACAAAAGGATATCCTCTTTCCATGTCCTACTCACAGAGGTATAGACTGGTATAGACGGCTGAGATGCCCGGCGGAGGCAGTTTATCGGAGTTAAGCCACAAGACGGCGACTACGAGATGGCATTTAATAACCAGTTCATTGGCGTATATTTTGTCCAAATGCACATTTCTAAGAAAGAACCTCCAAAGGCATATATGTGAGAGTCGGGTATACAAAACGTGAACATCCTGGTTCGGATTTTGAAGGCCAGTGGAGGCGGCTATTTTTTTGACAAGTGCACAAGCGTTAGTAGACAACGACCGAATCGATATCCCACCCGATAATAGAGACAGAGTATGGGGATTGATCGCCGCTGGGTGTCAAGTAGCAGATGATACAAGTCTCGGGCTGTCTCGAGGGGGTCAAGTGCAAGATATTTGCAACCATACAAAGGAAAGAGGATCCATGAGAAGCTTATGATTCGCGGGAGCAGGGAGGACGTTGACACGATTCTATATATAAAAGCATAAAACGGAGGCAGTATAGTACACGTACATAGTTCTCCTGTATACCAAGGCACCATGGGGCCATGTGTCGTCTGTTGAAATGTATTGTTTGGCCTTCGAAGTTCGAAGAGAATTTACACGACAGAACAATCAAGAACATGATGGGCGGCGGTATGTCATACGCGAGAAAATTGACTGTCTTTAAATGTAAGTACCACTTGAGTTGCACTTACCTGAATAGAAGCAACGGAATGCGCTGAATGAATAAAAGTGGTAGAAAGAGGGCTATACATACATAATGTGCAGTGGAATTGAGAAAAGCAGATGTACGACGGTAGCTGATGATACTGGGGTGAAGATTGAAGACAGGGGGCCGGATGGCGAGCCACAAGCTTGTTTTGATTTATTTATCCTCGAGACTGTCAAACATGGAACAATCAAGGGTCTCGGGTCTAGCTTTTCTCAGCACGGCCTTTCATTTCCCCCTCCAGCAGCCTCCTCTTTCACCTTTTCCTCCATCGTCGTCGCTCTCAGCAACGAACTAGTCCACTCCTTTACACTCCCTCCCTTTAAACAATGATCAAGTCTTTTGCAATAATCTCTCTGTTGACTTCGGCCGCATTCGCCCAGTCGGTACGTGATATTTGTGTTCAACAATAGGTTTCCACCGTAACCCACAAATTTTGCAGGCGTCATCCTCAGCAGCCTCCAGCACAGCAACTGCCAGCCCCCTGATTCCCAGTGGCATTAGCAGCACCTGCGGGACCTTTCTTACAGCGCTGAACAGTGATAGCGACCTCACCGCTTGCACCCAAACCCTCATTGATTCTACATCTGCATTTGGTGCAGGCGGCAACGCGAGCTCTACCCCTTCCAAAGCCACCGTCAGCTCGGCTCTGACCAGCCTATGCTCAACCGATATCTCTGACAAGTGCCCAGACAGTCTCATCCGTGGAAAACTCGCCAACTTCTACACAGCGTGCTCCAGCGAGCTTTCGTCCAACGACGACGTGATCAAGATTTACGACGTTCTTTATGCTATCACCCCTCTCAAGACCGCGGTTTGCAGCAAGAATGACTCTGGTGATTGGTGTGTTATGGATGCAGAAGCACCTTCTTCCTTGAGCCGCCGTGCCGAGAGTTCTGCCGTCACTCCTAATATTGCGACGTACAGCGAAACGAACCTTCCTTTCCTTTTCCTCACCCCATCGCTATCCTCCGACAAACTTTGCGTTTCCTGCACTCGTTCCGTGCTCGTTGCGTACATCACGTTTGAGTCGCAGGTCCCCTACGCACCTGGTTTGTCCAACAGCCAACTCCTTAACAACCAGACCCCACTTTACACTGGTGTTGTAAACACCTGCGGTTCCACCTTCCTTAACAGTGCTGGTGTTGCCGCCGCAGGTGGTCTCAAGGGTGGAACTCTGTCATCTGGAGCCTCTTCCCTCATCAGCGCAGATTTCAGGGAGTTGATCGCCCTCTCTATGGGAATGGTCACCTTCGCCGTCTCCGCATTCTAGATGTATGGCGATTATTGCTTCACTTTACGATTACTCTTCCTCCGACAATGCACATATTTCTTTAGCCCGCTCACAAGGATTGATACCCCCTATGGACATTGTTGGAATATAATGGTTAAGCATACTATGCAATAGTATTGCTACAGTAGATATAAAATGGGCAATGCTCTGCGAGCAAAATGCGTTGAATGACACTGGTTGCCATGACATCGACAAATCACTAACTTGAGGTTTATTTCGTTGTTTTTATTTATTTCTCGGAGTTTCTATATGTAATCATTTGCTTCAGTTCAAACATTCTTATTCTTGGCTTCGCCATGCAACTGGTAACCATTTGTGGGTGTACCCTCCGAGGTTAGGGCGCGGCTTTAGTGACCATGTTTCAACTTATACTTGACGACCTTATGGGCAATTTGTCTACTCCTTTGTCTTCGTACGGTGTCCATCACTTCACGCTACATTTTGATTGTTCCGCTCAACTGCGCTGGTGAACCAACTAGCAAAGATTAAGCTTGGTTGTTTTGTCGCGTCATTACATGGTCCAGATCTCTGAGATCAGTCGTCACTACGGCCTTATTGAAAAACATGATCGGATTTTTACATTATCTAATTCCGTAAGTTTTACTCTTCGTCACCTGCATATACCGTTAAAATTTCATAAATCGTATCGCTATTAGCTCATATAACGTTACTTAACTTTTTTCTTCCTAATTCCTGCGAGGATGTAAATGGACCTTGTCTCGAACAAGTACAAACCTGAAATAACCGAGCGTTCTTTTTAGCGCGCGCTAAAGAACCGTTGTAGCCACCCGCCATGTTGCGTATCCCCAACATTGAACTGTATATTTAATTCTCCAGTCCGACACGCTGTGTACATGGTATGTTCACAATGAGGTTACAACATTGTGTCCTAAACCCCTTATTGTAGTTCTCGGAACAAGTTCAGCGCAGGGAATCACTGCTAATCAGTTTCAAGCCAACTATATTCATGATCCTTGAGTACTAACTATATCATGATGGAAAATATAACAGTTCTCCGAGTACATCTTTCTTCTCGGGATTATTAGCTTCGGTGTATTCGCTATTCCTCTAGGATAACATTTTTCTTTTCTCAACCTTCAACGCACACACTGACATAGCACTAACATACGAAACTTGGACATTTGAATTACGAAAAACTTACATTACAATCTACAACTAAACTAATGTTGTATGATACATTAATTTTATAGGAATTTGTCACCGCCCACTACGCCACAATTCTAGGTTAATATTGTAGCACCCACTCAGCCTGGCATTAGCAGTGACTGCGGACAAATTTAACAGTGAAGACTAAACATTACTCTTCTATCGAAAGTCATTACATGCTCGACAACAAATAATGGTATTAATTTACCCCGCAGCCGCGTTACTATGATCCATAACTTAATTTACGTACAGTATGTGGTAGGTGGTACTACTACTCATGTCGTATATTATATAGTGAAGTATTTTATAATGACTATCAGACCTATGCAAAAAAAAACAAAAACATTGGAGAAGCCAGAAGTGAATATAAATACAAGCAGAAAGAGACGGACAACGGCACTATATCCGAACATAACCTGTCAGCGAAAGTTTAAATCTGCAGAAATTTGTGATTGAGGAAAAGTTGTAGCTTACAGTATAAGCCTGCGTACACTCATTACATTATTTATACAAGTTAAATATGTATATTATATTCAAGCCACTTTGCGCAAATTGCTTGCGAGACATAAGTTTGTCGGTGTTTTCTAAGAGAAAGCGTACAATCAGCGGGGTGCCAAAATAGGATAGGTCATTGTCATATATGTACGCACCGGAATTTTGCACCAGCGTTGTTATACGACGGAAGGATGACAAAAACAGGACGCTGTCTGCATCTCTCGTCGATGTTTCCGAGTGAGCACTTGCTAGTAGCTTGTACAGATTGAACATGGCGAAGAGATTATGCCGTCTACGACCGTAGGAGCTTGACATGGTTTCCCATTCATGGCTGCTGGGCATGCTTGAATTAGGCACCACCAAATACCATGTCGAGGACATGCTGCTTTTTTAACGGCACACATAAGAAAAATTAAGAAAGATTGGCGTGTGTTTCTGCATCTTTACTGAGCGAACATCTTTTATAATGAAATTAAGCATCAACTGATAGACAAGCAACAGTAAATCTGCGAACGTAATTTGTCGCGAGTTGTGGCCTGAGCTGACTCCGTAAAGCTCATAGCACATAGAATAGACATACTCTGGTAGCACAGGTCATTCTTTGTTATCTGTGGACCCTCATTAGATTCATTGGATACCACAATCAGCGCGATGCGGCCTCGTCAAAAGTTCGGGGCGGCCATGTTGTTCCGAGCTACCGGATTCAATGCAGTTTTTTATCACTTATATAATTTAAAATGGCGCACCCACAACTTAAAATAATATCCAGGTCAGATTCAAGGATATACGAAGGATTTACACTGCAGGCTGAAATCTGGAAAGGAAGGTCTAAAAATGGAACTTTGTGGCGCTGCATTCTTTAAGGTACCTATTGTTTACCTTTGTGTACACGAGTACCTCAAGCAAGATTTACAGTACGGCACAACGCTTAACTGGGACTACTTACTAACATTGCGATATATGGAAGCCAACCTAGATTCCCTGATGCATTCCCGGTATATGACTAGATATCTAGAAGATCATATACATCTCCCATATGCAAGCTTCTACCCTTTGCTACAGGGGAAAAACGTAATCGTCCTCCAAGCACCTGCCGTTATCTCTCCCAGCTATAGGTCCGCATATGACCCCGAAGAGGATCAAAGAGTCGAGAAAGAGATAAAATGGACATTGCAAATAATTGTTAGTGTAATACACGCTGCCGATAGTAAGAGCTCAATAGAATAATTATTTAGCAAACACTACTACCATCATTGAAATTCGGTTCAACCAATTGGGCGTACCTTATCCAAGACCACGAAGGAGTTTACCATATCCAACACCGACAAAAGCGACTCACATCCGTCACTTGCCAGCCATGGGCTCCACTGGTGGATGAGAACGAGGTTAAAATGTCAAGGTGGATATCATGTGAAGAACGAGAAGGCATATGGAATAACCGACATGTCGGTGAGTACTACCTGAAATATATATTACCGATGGCACACACTTAACAGCTTGGAGATCTCTTGATTGGATGGAATAATGAAACAATAAGATGGATAAACGAAGAAATGAACGGACACAGGCGAATTCAGGGCCTCGATTTAGGCTTTGAAGTCCTCGGCCATATCACTTCTAACGGGAACATTATTGGCATTATGAAAGAACCTGCAATAGGAAGGCTGGTAGAAAGATGCGACAAAAATGTCGTATATGCAGCGGTATCCAGACTTCAGCGGCTCGGCCTGATATACGAGGCAATTCTACCGTCAAACATAATCATCACAACGGACGGCAAAGTTCGATTTCTCTCTGTCCAAAATATTGTTACATTCGGAAGTCGGGAACATGGCAAAAACATAGAGCAGGCAGCACAACACTTTCACTGGAATCAGCTCAAGAAACTCTTCATTGATTTACATAGACATTGGAACATAATGCCTGTAACTCGGTCGCTGACTGGTACTGTTAAAATACTTCCTCCTCTTCCTACTCCACCACCGCCTCTACAGGATCCTATTGTCCTGCTAATGGTTCAGTGGTACATGAGAAAATCGACGCCCACAAGTTCAAACAGGTCACGCCATCTTACATCTACACGCCGTCGAAGGGTCGGTTGCACGGCATTCCGAATTCTCCGACGCATCTCTTCTGATAACGGTAAGAAAATTCAATCATGGACCGACCAGAGTTCCTATGGTCTACATCCGGGATCCTCCCAGACACTTATAGCACCTGAGATGAACGAAAGCCTCAACGATTGAACGCCGGTCTTAAGCCCATTGCTACATTTCCTATATCAATATCTTTATAAATACCTTGTCCTTTCTGTATTCTTGCTTTATTCGTTATAATTTATTTATTGAATAGGGTCCAATGAACCTATTATTAGCTACGTGTATAAGTGGACAGGTCAATTGTGGATTCATATCTTTTCGAAAAAAAGTACTCTTTAAACTATTGAATGTCGACCAAGAACGTGCACTTAAAGAGTCGAAGCCTGCCCCGAAGCCGCCACAGTCAGAAGTCTGCAAACGTGTTATGCCATTACTATATTCTCGGATCATGGAAACTAGAGACTAGGATTTGCGCCGGTGTTCACTGGCAATCACATCTTCGCGCCCAATGAAGATCGGCTTTAGTGATATTTTGTGTGGAAGATCAAGAGATCTTGCTATTTATGCCTAACCTCGGAGCCTGGCCGGAATTTGCCGTGCTTATCAGCTGAAGGAGCTCCACGCATTTGTACCTTACTCCCAACTTACCCCCACCACTTGACTCCAGGAACTAGTCATTAGTGACTCTCCCTCACCCCATAGTTGGGGTTCTGCAGCGCTAATTTACTATGTTCCCCTTCAAGTTCCTGAACCAGAGCCAGAAGAATACATTCCTTTTGTTTTATATATATTTTAACTTACTCGTTCTTGGCGCTCCATCACCTGTTTCACAATCGTCGGCTACATTCCTATCTAATCTGTATCTCCGTGCAGATCCCATCTTTCCGAATGATCCACCATCATGTCCTGTTTGCGCAAAGGTAAGCTGTTGCATTGTACTTTACCTATACTGTGTAGGTGGATTGTGGGCGTGAATGTACTGCTTTACTAACGTACAAATTTAACACCATCTCAGAGCTACCCGAGCATCAACAGCTGTGCTGAAGCAGCCCCTGTCCTTGCCAACTTTACCAATGTCAGTGGACTTACGTCTTGGTATCCTAGAGTTTAACAACACTGTTGTCATTATATAAACAGATTATATTTAACCCCGGAAAATTCGTTGATGTTATTAAGTGTGCTTGCGCTGATACGTTTCAAGCAGCATTTCCTCAGTGCGTTGATTGGTATGTCTACTTTATATTCGAAATCGTATTTAGCCGTGGTATCAGCGCTGATTGTGTTACTATTGAGGACAGTTTCATCAAAACCGGGCAAGAGGATGTTCTCAACACAACAGACTTACCTTCAGTGCTGTCTGGGATGAGAGATATCTGTGGAATAGAGAGTACTCTCTTAGGGAACGTCTCTGCGACTGCTAATAGTCCGGAAACTGGCGGTATAGCACCTGCGATACAAACAAGTAGTACCGCCACCAGTGCGGTAATTCGAATTCGGGATCAACATGCGTTATGGCTGTTAAACTTCTTTCTCATCTCTTTACTAGCTTGACGTGAAGTGTTGTATTCTGACTCTTCTTTTTATTTCCTTCCCTTGAATTCTTTTTCTACTAATGACTTGTCACGACGACATACTACGACACCTAATGACTGACACTTACGACGACTTGAGTACTTGCTGTTTTCCCTGCCATAACATGTGTAGATAATCGAATCAATGATCTGCAAACCCTGATATTCCGACTCCTCTGAGGTTTTCTGGAAATAGAGTAATCTAAATTTTACTTCCGACTTTCTGAGATCACCGCTGGCGGCTCGTCCCTTCCACGTATTTTTGTCTTGGGTGCAATTATTCTAAAACTGCGAAGTATGAACGTTCAGTGTCTCAGACCATAGGTATTTGGAATCTATTCTGCCGGAGGAGCACTTCTGCAAGACATAGCCGTGCCACGCGGCCAGCGGTCTTGTAGTTATATGTGTGATGTCTGTAATACCTTACAAACCGATTCTAGTCGGACATGAATTGAATAGGTCCATGAAACTGCAGATAAATAAAATATTCCCTAATTAAACTTCACTTTCGAAATAGTTTCATAAAACGCTCTCCCTTGTATCTTTGCCAACTCTAGCTCAAGAGCCGACGGTTGTCGTGAGCCATCTCCACCTGCAAGTGTTCCTGCACCCCACGCAGACCCTGTTAAATTCTTAGCCATGTCACATCTACAAAATGGGATATGAATATGAACTACCTCCATGTACCTCAGTCAGGTTAGTCAGCTGCGCTGCTGCATGAGAGTAACCAAATGGCACATAAATAATTCCGTGGTGTGCAAGGGTAGACATTGTGTTCAACGCAGTCGCCTCTTGACCGCCCCCCAAGCTTGCTGTCGATACAAAAATACCAGCATATCTGCCTGCTAATTTACCAGCTGCCCATAGTTGGCCGGTAGAATCCCAGAATGTCTGTTAAGCGAGATACCAATTCTTAAAATTAAGAGTGACAAGAATATAATTTCGGGACATATCACCTTCCACTGGGCTGGCATGCTGCCATACCGTGTCGGAACGCCCATTAAGAACGCATCGTAGTTAGTGATGTTCTCCGTCGTTACATGTGGATAATCAGGTTTTGGTGGTGCACGAAGGAGTTTAAGGACTTCCGGTGAAAGGGTTTCTGGAACTCTATATTTCGATCACGATATGATGTTAGTTTCAAAGCATAGAACGTCATGGTGACTGCACGCACTGAAGGATGTCCGCCTTCCCACCTGCACTTGCAACACCCGCGCTGACCGATTCAGCCACTGAGTGATAGATGAATGTCAAAAGAACGCCTTCGGTTTAAGCATATGAAGACTAAGACCCACTTTTGGTTATGTGACTGTACATGGAATAAAGAATCACTGCGACTCTTGGTGAGGACATGCTTGTACTCGTTGTGGGCGTCGAACAGCAAGATGTGAGTTGAACGGTAGTGTGGGTATGAAGTTATAAATTGTGTGATTGCGAGTCCGTTCATCCCCTTGGTGAGTCCTTATTTATGTGTTCTATTGGCGGACTTACAATGGCGGAAACTTTCCACGACAAGTGATGAATGATGCACGCAGTTTCCGTGACATCACTGCATGCCATAAGTACCCTGAAAATGAACTACATACATACCCTGATTTGGCTTGAATTGGATGGAAATGGCTAGTGTAAGGGGATTTCGCTGCAAGAACTTGTTTCAGAATTTCAGTGCCAGGGAGTGCCTTCAATTATGTATAACGTATGATTAAAAAACATGCGTAAGATGAGGTTTTAGTGAGAATAAATACTCAAGTATGAGTTTGAAGAATGGGTTTCAACCGAGTGGGGTGCCATACTTGGTGCAATCTAGATCAATCGTCGCTTACGACGAGATAAAACAGGTCAGAAATTGGTACACACCAAGTAGCTAAACTATTATTAGTAGTGGGTTGTTATATTTAGATTTAGATCATTAGCATGAGTGAGCATGTCGTACGCAGGATAACCCATGCCACATAATTTTTCCGCGCATCTCCCATTGGGACAAAAGATATAGAATAAGCCAGGGGGCATACCGTTCATACGATATGCAATACCAACCTGGTATGGTTGAAAAATCCCACGATGGCAAGGGAGAGCAGGGGCGGGAGAAATATGAAACTCACAACTAAGACGATGAGGAAAAGAAATCCCACGAAGTGCTCTTGGCTTTGTTTGTTTCAAGTGCTGTTAGCAAGCAATAGCGCGTTTATCGATTTACCGCATCATTACTTTTCATGTCATCACCTTTCCAACCTAAGGACCCAGTCTCTATGGTCCCTTCCTCGGGCAACGATTTCGAACGCGTTCAACTGTCTCGTGGTGCCACTTACGCCTCTCGCCATGTTCGTATAGACAGAGTCCCTTCAAGGATGGAATAGGATGAAATTTTTGCGTGATCATTACGCACCGGTTAATTTTTTATCGATTGAAAATCCTTCCAGTAATCGCGGATTACACACGTGTCCCCCAATCGAGCATCATAAGAATTGACTTGCTAGCACAAGCCCGAAGCACGGCTCACGGGGGCGGGGAAGACTTAAAAGGAGGGGAAAACTTACAAATTGTTCACACAACTTGCACACAACCTCCACATATTATTTCTCAACCTACTTCAATCTCTCAAAAATGTCTACTCCTAAGGTCGCCATTGTCATCTACTCCATGTACGGACACATCGCCAAAAGTTCGTACAGTGTTAACTGTTCGTTTAAAAACATGTTTGTTGACATTTCATGTAGTGGCCGAGTCCGTAAAGGCTGGAGTTGAAGCTGCAGGTGGCAAGGCTGATGTCTACCAGTACGTACCACACATTGATAGGTACACATATGAGCTGATTTGTATGTTCACAGAGTTCCTGAAACCCTCTCCAAGGATATTCTTGACCTCCTTCACGCACCAGCCAAACCTGATTATCCTATTATTACCCCCGACATCCTTGCTACTTACGACGCTTTCTTGTTGGGTATCCCCACTCGTTACGGCTCTATGCCCGCACAATGGAAGGTACGCTTGCACCCCGCTTATCGTACTTGTTCCCGGCGCTTCTCACTCATCATTTTTAATTGTCTCAGGCATTCTGGGATGCCACTGGTCAATTGTGGGCCAACGGAAAGCTCGCCGGCAAATATGCTGGAGTCTTCGTTTCCACCGGCAGTATGGGAGGTGGCCAGGAAGCCACCGCACTGAACACTATGTCTACCTTCGCTCACCACGGGATCATCTTTGTACCCCTCGGTTACAAGCACGCTTTTGCCCAATTGGGAAACATCACTGAAGTTCATGGTGGTATGTACTGCCTGCAGCTCAAATCCTTGTCTTATTTCTGATTGTTTTTAGGATCTCCATGGGGTGCTGGTACCATTGCTGCTGGTGATGGTTCTCGTCTTCCCTCCGCCTTGGAGCTCGAGGTTGCTCATATCCACGGAAAGACTTTTTACGAGACAGTGGCTAAGGTTCAGTTCTAAGTATCGGATACATGACCATAAGCACACTTTAGACACCATTGAGGAATTGCACATAGAATTTACTGTATACTTTAAATGAATGCAAGGTTCACCTAACTAGCTGGACTGATGCTATCTCTCGATTATTATCTATCCAACTTCAGAATAGGAGTTACAAAACATTCCGCATGCCGTAATAGTAGTAAGTATAAGTATATCTTTCTGTAGTAAACACGTAGCAAGTTCTAGTAAACAGGATATAGTACAGTAACGTAGGGCTTGACAGTACTTGTTGCTAAAATAAGCACGTGGTGGGGACAGCGGAACCGCCTCAATTCGAATAACGCAACGGCCCGGAACTCCGCATCCTATGTATGGTTGACCTTGTTGACTTCTAAGCTTCTTTTCCAAATACCTTCATCGTCATTGAGTCTATCTTCAGCTCCAACCTTCGTCTACTTCTATGTCTCGGCCCGCTCTTGCATCAAGTCGAGTTCTTTCACTCCTACGGATCTCAACATGTCCGCCAATTTCGGTGCATTATCTCGGCTAGTATGGCTCTAAGACAATTTCGACAGCAAGGCGGGCTGGCCTCATGATGCTCATGAAGACGGAAGTCCAGATCGAAACTTCCGTAGCGGAATGTGGTTCTTTCTGTGCAATCAGATTCACTGTGTCATGAAGAGATATTTCAGTCAACGTCGCGGCATCTACTCAGGGCAGGACCTGCCAGTGCGAGGACTTCAAATTATCGTAGCACGGAGCCCCCGCAGTCGGAAAATCACTTATACTTCTGTCTTCTGGGGTTCATTCGTAACTGGTTCAATGAATCTTCTGGTTGGTTGTGTGTACCAGCTCTTCTTGGACTAATTTTAAAGCGCATATATCAGTCTATCTGCTACTTCCAGTCAAGAAGCAATAATGTTGGCAGCATCTTTGGCAAAGTTACTCGTTTTCTGCCTACTTTCCTCGGGAAAACGGCATCATCTATTGTACTTGATTTCTCTAGCGATAAGGGGAAAGCAAACATGACCAGGAATAGCCCATTGTTCACATGGAAAAGTGTGGACCATGCAATTCTATCCGCTCTGCGCCCGCCATTTATTCCAGTCCGACATTTATCCACAAGTCACAAGACTATACATCTCGCTCTCGTGATGTTGTGTCGTAACCTCGCATATTTTCATAGTTTTTCTTGAGAGATATAAAATGGCCTAAGGAATTATGAATTCTAGGCATACACGTCGACGCCGTTCAAAATGACGCGTTTCATCGCCGTCCTAGGGCTATGCGCGCTTGTTCGACACGTTTACGCTATTGGACAAGCCACTTGTGTTTCTTTCAAATCCTCGCCATCATCATTCTCAGTCGTTAACAATCGACAAGCTGCTCCTGTTCTTATTTCTCCAGATGACTGGCCTGGCGTCCAAATTGCTGCATCTGACTTTGTTTCCGACATTGAGGAAGTTACCAGCATAAAGCCTTCGTTCAAGAACGTCACTTCCTCGAGCTTGGCGTCCATCGGCAAAAATGCTTTACCTATTATAATAGGCACACTCGGAAAATCCTCGTTAATCAACCAGATAGTGAACTCAACGAAGCTGGATGTTTCCTCCATCGACGGACAATGGGAGGCTTTCATGGCGCGAGTGGTAAAGAACCCTCTACCTGGAGTGGACAGTGCATATGTCATTATCGGAGCGGACAAAAGAGGCACGATATTCGCACTGTACGATCATTCTGAACAGTTCGGTACGTAATTTGTCCACTCCAGACGGCTTTCAATTTTAACTTATTGACGACATATAGGCGTATCCCCTTGGTATTGGTATGTCAAACGTTGCTTCTACATAAGCACCAATCTCACGGGCCGGGCTCTTAAAATACTTAAGGTGGGCTGATGTTCCGACCACTAAGCAATCCCAGTTATTTGTTTCTTCTACTGGCTGTTCTCATGGCTCTCCAACTGTCAAATACCGAGGCATTTTCCTTAATGATGAGCAACCTGCGTTGCAAAATTGGGCTGCGGTTAAATTTACCAATGGTACTGGTTCTCCGTACACGGGTTCACCGTTTAACCACTTCTTTTACACGAAGCTGTACGTATATTTAGAATTTTCACGAAGGACACACTTATGGATGTTATTTTAGTTTTGAGCTGATACTCCGCATGAAGGGGAATTATCTTTGGCCCGGTAAGTCTCAGTGCTACTTTAGATACATCATATGTTCTCATCATGTGCTCAGCGATCTGGGGCAGGTTCGAGATTTACCTCTCCTATAGTTTCATGTAGATATTCAACGCCATTCTTTATTTTAGTGCTTTCGCTGTCGATGATCCTCAAAATCAGCCTCTCGCCGACTACTATGGAGTAGTTATGGGTACAAGGTAATGCTGTACCAATTCTCACCTATTTCGTCAAAATTGAAATTGTTGAAGTCATCAAGAACCTATGATGCGCTCCACACCGAACGAATTTAATATCTTCGGGAAGGGACCTTGGGATTACACCACGAATGCTGCGAACATCAATCAATTTTGGCTCGAAGGTGCTCAACGCGCGAAACCGTTTGAATCGGTGTACACCATCGGAATGCGTGGGTTTGGAGACCGTAAGTCTCTTTACTCCACTCCAGAAGATTACTCTAATTTCGACCTACTTTTAGTACCTCTTTCCGAAACCACAAATATAGCACTTTTGGAAGATGTAATTGGGAACCAAACCCAGATTTTGGAGGAAGTTTACGGAAATGATACCGATGTCTCGAAAATTCCCCAGATTTGGGCTCTTTGTTAGTTCCACTTTCTCACAGCAGAAATTTACCTAAAAAAACATTTTTTAGACAAGGAAGTCGAGGGATACTATGATGATGGAATGCGTGTTCCTGACTATGTGACCCTCCTATGGTCGGATGACAAGTTCGTTATGTTTCTACGAAGACCCTGATGCAATATGCTAAATAGATATAACATAGTTGGGGAAATATTCGTCGATTCCCTGTTGCGAGCGAACGCAATAGGTCTGGAGGCTCTGGTGTATACTATCATGTATGTGTCACATTTTTCTTCCTTGCGCGTTTTATTGACTTCTATACTAGTTCGACTATGTATGCGCTTAACTTCTAAAGCATGTCATATGTTATTTACAAATTCTAACTGTAGGTTGGCGACCCACGCGACTACAAGTGGATCACCGTAAGTAGTTATGTTTGATATTGACGAAATTTCGTGATTTTGAATTTTCATTTAGACAACCCAAGTAGAGAAGGTAAAATTCTAAGGAAATATTAACCAACTAGCAATCCTCACGCTACTGATAGGTGTTGGAGCAAATGTCGACTGCTATTGAATACGATGCCACACAGTTATGGATCTTGAACGTAGGAGACCTTAAACCATATGAACGTGAAACCGAGTTTTTCATTTCGTACGGATGGAACTCTTCAATCTGGAATAGTAACAATGTAGGAGACTTCGTGACGTCCTGGGCCCAAAGGGAGTTCGACGTTTCTCCCTCGGTAGCTGGACAAGTTGCACAGGTCGTTGCGAATCTCACAAGGTTCAATGCAAGAAGGAAACCTGAACTACTGAATTCCACGACTTTCAGTCTTATAAACTATAGGGAGTACGTGATACCATATGCTGATCATTACAGTGGCTTACTATAGATCTCAAGGGCTGATAACGTTTTAGAGGAGTGGTCACGACTTCAGAACGCCTCAACTGCCATTTATAATAGCTTACCAGCAGGAACTAAGCCTGCTTTCTTCCAGATGGTCCAACACCCTGTTCTTGCAAGTGCTAATCTCGGAAACATGGTAAATGTGCCATCGTATTATGCCGAATCCTTTCTCAACATAACGTTTTAAAGTTAATTTCAGCTGGGATGAACAATTTGAGAGCATCTCAGGCTAGAGTAAGAATTTCTCTGCTCTGTAAATATTCAGCTAATTAGTGGACTTGTGGATAGTACAGCGTCAACGCTCTTGCAGACCAAGTTGAACAACTATTTGAGAATGACTTTGATTTGGAAACGCAGTATGATAACTTGTTGGACGGGAAATGGCAGCAGTGAGTAGTAGACTTATTCTTTTTATTGCCATTCTTAATGGTAACAATCCGTGGGCAGTATGATGGATCAGACCCGTATGTAACATTGCTAATTGTCGATACGTACCCACTCAACTTTGACCAGACGTTGGATATTACTACTGGCAACAGCCAATGACAAATACGTGCGTAGACCTTTCAGGCCTATCCCTGCTAACTTGTCTCTAATTTCGATGCTAGCATGCCAATGGTAACACGCATGCAGAAAAATAAACAAAATTTGGCAGGTGTCATGCGCATAGTTCCAGAAGGGACCTTAGGAGCATGGTATCGTATTTTTTTTCCCGCGTAAAAGTTTATGTCTAAGACAGCTGGTAGGCCTGGCGATAATCCAAACCAATGTAGCCAAGGCTATAGCTGTCCACCTCCTACCATTACCATTGACAATTTCTCTCCTATTCCAAACCGATACATTGATGTCGGGGCAGGTGGCCCCATTGGGTTCACGTTCACAGTATCGAGCAATGCCTCGTGGCTCTCTGTCTCACCTTCTAAAGGCACTGTGAATGCCCAGAATTCTCCTGAACAGCGTGTTTTCGCTTCACCAGACTGGAGCAAACTTCCAAATGGCCAGAGTAATGCTGTACTTACCTTCAACGCCACAGCTTCCGGTCAACCACCTCTCACTGTAACGGTGATGTTCAATGCCCAGAAAAATGCGCTTCCCGGTGACTTCAAAGGTAGTTGTTGCCGGATTCCTTGCTATTATTCCATGTCGCTTACCGAGCCGATATAGGATTTGTGGAGGGCACGGGCGTGATTTCAATGGAAGCAGCTCATGCTGCTCGGAATTCGAGTGTTAATGGTATTACATGGACAGAATTACCGGGTTACGGAAGGACAGTTTCTGGTGTGACACCACTTCCTCGGACTGATGCTAACTTCACCGCCGGTTCGGGGCCAAGCTTGTATGTGACCTGAGATTTCTAGCCACCATCATCTCACAGCTTTTTGTAGGGAATACGACTTTTTCAACTTCAACACACTCCCAGGCCTCAATGTCACGGTTACAACTTACCTTTCGCCTTCATTGAACTCACTTGGTCAAGATCAACCACTTCTAATTGCTGTCGGAATGGACTCGCAAACACTTCAAGTTAAACAACCGATTCCGAATGCTGTTCCAGGTAATCTTCCTGACGCCTGGGATGGAAATGATGGATTCGTTGCAAATTCGATTGTTCCTGTCGTTACTACTTTTAGTGGCGTTAACCCAGGGAAACATACTTTGAAGGTGAGAGGCATTTGATTTATGTTGTTTTTCGTATTCATCACACAACGCTCCAGATTTCGATGGTAGAGCCTACCGTCATAGTTCAGAAGATTGTCATTGGTATGCAGTTTGAGATCTCGTAAAGCGCCTCTGACGTTGCCCCTCACAGACACCGGAGGCATTCAACCAAGTTACTTGGGCCCACCAGAAAGTATCCGTGTCTAAATAGTGCAATGTAAAATACTATGTACCAACATCGCCCTGCATTTTTGATTGTATATGTAGCAAAAGTCTTCCAATATCATTGCTTTTATTTTTGCCTGCAAGATGTGCACAAAGGTCTCCTCATTATCCCGCATCATAGCAAGAGCCTTTCCCTCTAAAGTCATGCACAAGGAAAGTATTATACAATATAGTGTACAAGTACTACTTTACGATCTCCTCAATCAAGCTACCACAGCAAACAGCGCCTTAATCTCATCAGCTGCCAAACTCCACCTCTCCGCCAGCTCCTTCAACCCTTCCGAGCCTTTCTGCTCCTTAAGCCATGTTTCTAATGTTTGCTTCTGCTCAGCTGAAAATGTGCCTTGACACGTAACTGCATAAGTATGCAATAGCCTATAACGGATACAAGGATCGGATGAGTACGAAGATATGGAGCAAGTAGCGCATAAGCTACTCTCAATACTCACCTCACCGCCTTTTCTTCGAAGTCCGCGTCGGCCTCCGTATTTTCTCCGTCAACACCGTGTGGCAAAGGCGAGGTAACAGCTGAGATGATAGCGTCAACGATGCCGTGCTCGTGGAAAGCGCGAAAAGTGAGGGGAGACGTGTTAGTCCGCGAAGGGTCCTTCAGATGTGGTGCATGAGAGTTATCATGAATTGGCTCGGGCGTAGGTTCATCAGGGGTATGCAAAGCGGGTGCAGCAGGTCCGCTGATGCCACCCGCGATGGCTGACCCTTGTGTCGAAGGAATCGGCATCGCAGAGGTACTATCGTTACTACCTCCAACCAGTAGTGGTGCAGCACGGGGCGGCTGGGCGTGAATTATTGTTGACGGAATGAGGAGGGTGCTGAGAAGGAAAATGGCTTTTCTGCGAACTGTGATTGCTGGGTCTTTATGGCAAATATAAGCGAAAAAAGTAGATGAAAAATATCATATAAACTTACCCTCAAGCGAGTCGCGAAGTATCTCCCAGCCATTAAGTCCCGGTTTTCCGAGAGCCTCCACCGCAGGGGCATTGTGTTTCAATAGTCCAGATAGCACATATATAGCTTTTGAACGGAGGTCAACAGTTGAGTGAGAAGAAGACGTCAGGAAGGAAAGAATCGTTGAGAGAGGGTTGTGCGATAGGTACTAAGAAACAGGGATTCTGAGTTGCTGAATGGTATAAGCTCGTGAAACGGGCACTTACTACATCTTGCGCCTTGGGATTGTTCTGTATAGCGGTACCGATGACCCACAAAGCCTGCCTTTTAATCTCGGAAGTAGAGTCTTCTGCAGATACCAAGGCTTCTAAAGGCTCCCAAAGGTTCAAGACACTCAGATCTAAATCATTGGTTAACATTCGAACTGCATTTCCAAAATAGAGTTTTACATACTATTCGCATTGTCGATTTGCTCAATTAGCTGCATAGTTACTCCGTCAGAAGAAGCTGTATCAAAAGCAATCTGAACGCACCATTTCAAGGTTATCCAATGCATCCACTCGGTCATCTTCACTGCGAGATCTGTCGACAGCAACTGCCGTAGCTTCTTTCATTAACTCTGAGTCAGGCTTCCCCAGAATCATATCAATAATTGCAGGATCAAGGTCCTTCATTTGTGCTGGAGGACGATCGCTGGGCGCGCTGTCTAGCGGTGTCGAATTCTCGATTGACCATCGCAGAAGAGATTGCATAGCTGGAAAGTTTAGGTGAAGTTTTTAATGAGAGATTCCTGTGTTAGTAGTAAGTAGCAAGAAGAAATTATTACGACGAGGCGGAAGGAATAGAAAGGCAGTCCGTCAGCGCTTCAGCAGTGGTTATACAAGAAGATATATTTTTGTGGTAGATACTTCATGAATTGTCAAGAAACTCCTCGAAGATTACTTATCGTCGAGTCACGGGATTCCTATTTTCAGTTACCGCCTTGTCGGAGATTTAAACTGCGGTAACTTTTTGTAAAACTTTTTTTAGCGTCTTTCCTTCATCCATCCTTCTTCCTTCGCGTCCTCCAACAATCATTTCGAGGTTCCATAGGTGTGTTCAAATTTTATTGTCCATCTCTTCCAGTGTGATGATTCAATGATATACCATACTTTACCACATTCCGAATTTTATGTGGAATACTTTATCGATTTCAGCCTTGTCTGACGCCGTTGTTATTTGCTTTTAAAATATCGTTTGCTAACACCCCTTTTTCAGGCTGTTTATTGGTAACGCGATTGGGATCCTATGAGGTACGAGCGGTGAGTTTATTTCCGTTTGCTTTAGCTTCCCTTTATTCCTTTATTTTTCTTTGATGATAATTTTCTCGATGGGCGGACAGACTGACTTCCTCCTATCCCAAACTCTCCGGTGTACAAAATGGAGGGGGGAGTGGAGTCTTGTTGATATGCATCGAATACCTGAGCTCAATATGTTGTTTTATATTGCCTTTTGCCAATTTATTTGTCTTTTCTTTCAAGATGCTTACTCCTACTTCCACAGATTATTGTTCATATTATCCACACCTTCGTCTAGTATATTGTTGCCACTATTATTCGTAATATATGCTTGCTATTCTGAATCACTTCTTGATTGGACGTGTGATATTATATGGTCGGTACTACATGCCTTAAGAGTAAGGTATCGAGTTATGTGAAGTACGTCTTGATAATACGTTCTGCAGTGGCTGAGTGTCTGTTAGGGGTAGGCTCTGAGAATCTTGAGGAACGAAAAGGATGAAATAAATTAGAAGTGTTGGTGGTAGAAATTACTGTAAATGTCAACCGCGACGTCGTTCCCGCACTGTTTACGGAAACTATGTTGCTTGCCCGTGTTGCCAGACTATTGTCGTGCTTCGACTCAGATGTCGAATCGTTGCTCGACTCGATGTCTACATCGTTGCAGAATATCCGGTATACGTATGTGACCACTACAAGAAGGTTGGAAACGATCAAGGATGTTGACACCTAGCGGGATCAGCCCAGCAAGATCGCATACTTGTCCTAATAGTTTTTATACGACAACGCACCTGGAAATGTCCACTCAACCCTACTGCCGATTGATCCTGCCGAAGGATGAATACACTGTGGACGATACTGGTCGCGGTTACGAGGATGTCACAACCAAATATAACCTGTATCAAACGATGATGCCGCCTGGATAGATTCATCTGTAGTAGCATGTACGCTGGAGCACCGAGAAGCCATGCATCTGCAGTGATGTCAGCTATAGCATTTCAGTATGTATCAGCTCTTGCATCAGAGCAGCAGCTGAACGTGTCCATACTTGACAATTCCAGGTACCCGGTCGATTTTGGGGTATGGCAAGTCCAGCTTGTAAGACTGAATTTTCCACAGATGAAAAACTTCTGTACCATCAATGTAATCCACATCATCCCGAAGATCCCAGCCATCATTTTTGAACACAGGCGCATACGACCTTCCGGGAGTAGACGGATGATGGTGACAGCTACTGTCGCGCGAGCGGCCCTGTAGATGAGGGATCGACTTCGGCTCAAAATCCGCGGAGGTCAAGTAAGATGATACATACCAGAGCGCACAAGTGAATGATACCAAAGTTGCCCAGTATGAGAACAGCTGAATCTCCATTGGTTTCGCGACTGGTAGAGCATAATAATTGATAAGTTAAACACGGCAAAGTAACGAGCTGGACGCACGCAAGTCAGGACCCGTTGGTAACACCAGAAATACTGTCATGAGCATAATGGTCGCTGTAAGCGCGAAAAACGCCCAGAAGTCGTCCCACCAAAGTCGACGAGTTCTCATCCGGTGGAAGAGGCGGAAGCATGTAGAGACAATGGCCAGTCCATACAAGAACATTGTGCTCACTGGACGATCGTGTGTAAAGGGTAAGTCCTTTGAGTCTTGACGACAGTAGCCCACGCACCCAAGATGGCGCAGGTAGGCATATTGTCCACCAACCTCTCTAAATGTAAATGTTACGTGATGTGAATACCCTCTCAGGCATGTAAGCCGGTGTCCAGGTTTGCCAATCCTATTTCGTCAATCCCAAGAGCTGCTGCTAATAAGGCTTGGGGGCGGATTAGAGAAGCGGGGAAATAGTTACGACTGGCACTCGACGCCACCGCTGGAAGCAATTATGTACATTTATGTTTGTCCTAAAATGGGTAGATATGTTGAATTGATGTTGAACTGTAGTTTGTTTGACAGAGAGCTTCCAATTAGTTGATATATTGCCGGTCCATTCAGTGTACCCTGAAGTTCGATTGTACCCGATGTTCGAAGATATTTTTGTACAATCGTCCAGTAGAAAAGCGCCAGGGCCCAAGCAGCAGTTAGGGTACTTCGGTGCACACTCGTATATACTTTGAACAAATTACCTTATAGGCAGTTGCATGAAACCGACCCAAGAGCACTGAATAGACAGATTAGTGAAGTAAGGAACATGATGTATTGGATATGCTAAGGGTAGTATTGAAGATCAAGTTAAGATCTAGATTGTTCGCGTTTGACTAATGCTGGAAGCAGATTGTAGTTCTGACCGGAATGTCGAAATGGGATCGGAATCCGTAATGATGGTGGAGATTTCAGTAAGCGACAGTGGGATGCTACTCTCCTGAGATGGTAGGTTGTTGCTATGCTGTGGAAGCGGCATAGCGCTGCCTCTTGGTGGGGTTGATATTGTAGACTTATCCGAAGAGTCTGAACTCTCCTCTACATTGCGCCGGAATGCCCGGTACACATAGGTAACTACCACCAAAAGATTGCAGACTATCAATGACGTCGAGACCTAAGGGTGCAAATTTGTAAATCTACTGCGATTCGTTACGCATTTGTAGCTGACCTGGAACTGTGCGCTGATCCCTATGGCTGGCTGGTTCTTACGAACAATGTACACGATGTGGACAATGCTAGGCACAGTGACTAGCACGTCGCAGGCAAACACAGCCCGTATAAGTCGTTGATGCCTACGAGAGGGAAGCCTGATTTTCCAAAGCATGTACATCGGGGCACTGAGCAACCAAATATCAGCAACAATATCAGCTATATCATAGTAAGCATAAATGTAGTATAAAATGTAACTGGAAAGAAACTCACTTGATAGCTCAAGGTAGGCTGTTACATGGCTAATAGGACAGCGCCAGCTCAGAACCGTAAACGTCCCGCAATTAGAGAACTTTTGCACCACCAAAGCTGTCCAGGCCAGAGCAAAAATGATACACATTACTTTTGCACAACGTCTTGCTCTCCCTTCGTTGAATAGACGAACAATAGTTACTGCAACACTCATTCTGGCAGACCTAAGTACCATTGAAACTTGAGAAAGTGGACTGTTAGAAGCATTGGCGGAGGCAACTTACCACAGAGCGGTAGTGTACGACAGCATCGTGAGCCAGTAGCCAAAGGTGACCATCGTTTTCGACTTTGTGACTGTCAAGAATATAAATGAATGAAGGGCTTTAGGTATTCACGAAAGACACTCGACTACACACAAAGGGTGCGGAACGGTAGAGCCACAAAAGCTCCGAGAACGACAATAGTTACCAGCATTGATACTAAAGCCCAAAAGTCATCCCACCACAGTCTCCGATTTCGAAACCGATGGTATAGACGAAAACAGGTCGACAGTATTGCCAATCCATGGAATACTGTAGTAGTAACTGTAACGCGAATCAAATCAGCTAAGAAATGATAACAGAGGGCAGATACTATACCTAGGAACACGACCCACGTTTTATCATTCATTAGGTCGCTACGCTTCACAAATAGCTGGGGATGTTAAAGAACGTTTTGAAGAGCGTGAAGTGAGAGAAATCGGGAGCGAGAATAGTAATTTGTCATTTGACATGTTCACCCTTCCGTATCCGCGAACGCAATTTAGTGTGCCAATAAGGGTTAGTGATTTGATAGCTATTTGATACACTTGCAAGTTGTACATAATGACAGGCCCGTCTTGTTGCTCGGCTTAAGATGAAGTTTGGATGAAGTGCGCGCTTTGTGAATGGCGGTCTGGCAGCGGAGTTTTGCAAGTTGTTTGCAGTACGACTTGACCAAGTCGTAAACTTGCTGAACAACACAACGCACTACTCAATTATCTCGCTCTCGACCATAGAAGACCTTGGTTGGAATAGATAAGCCAAAAACATTATGTGTGCTGTCAACTTGAGAGATAAGTACATTTTGTTTGAATTGTGTTACATACATGCTTGTGCCAGTGCTAAGGCTCTTAGACTATCTTTGCCACCTCATCTAAATGGATTGTGGAGCATCAATCCCATGAATGAAATAAAGGCACCGCAATAATCGAGAGTTCCCCTGTGAAGATAATCCAAGGTACAATCTAGTAGGTAGCCTGAAGCGGGAGCTTTCATGATGGAACAACGATTCAGTCCTGCAACACTACGATTGGATTGTCGTCCCGAAATAATCGTTACCAAGCTCCGAAGGCCGAGACACACGAGAGGTTGGTTTGAACACCATTGAAGCAGTGCGAATTGATCGCATGACGGACGAAGACAAGACAAAGATGCATGAACTAAGTAGCAAACATGAACTCCCCCAACTTGCAAGTCAATTGCAAGTTGTATGAAATTATAAATGAGACTGTCACACCAGTCGCTAGCATCACTTGAGCATCACACTAGTCCCATCATTGAAACTTATGTATCGAGGAAATACAGTTGATCTCAAGTTGGTCAGCTCACTGAGAGGTTCTCTTAACAACTGGCGAGTGATATTATGATTGTTGTGCTTACTCTCCCAGCGCAATGCAAGAATGGGGCATTGAGTAGTACAGCTACTAAGTACAACATGTTACATGGTTTGTTTCAAAAGCATGCCATAAGGGTCCAGAATATTTATTGGATATTTAATACATTTTTGGTAACATAAGTATGTTGTACGGCAGTCCTAAGACAAAGCTTTCCATACACTTAAACCCGAGAATAGCATACCTAGAGAAATAAGCAGACCTAAATATACAAATGTATGCACTCCGACTCTCGGTAAAACTAATGGTGTATGGAGGAGCGAGAGAAACACTTGCAGCACGAGGACAACAGGAACAGTAACTGCGAGGTATGTGTTAGATTTGGTAGATGTGATATGAACCGCGAACGATGTACGGGTGTTGAAAAGGTATGGAATAGCTGGAGGTGTATACTCTGCAAAAGTGGAGCGCATATATGCTGCTGAGAGAAGGAGAGTGACACCTAGAGAGGATAGGAGAGCGTTGATTCGATGGAGGCATGAGATGAAGACGGGAATGTGCTAGATATACGAGTTTAGTAACTCGATGAAAATATCAGAAGCTGGAAAATTTACAATGAAAGGCACCCCATAAGCGTCTTCGATATCTTCGCGTCTCTTGAGAGCAATAAGCTGATCAAGGTCGCGTTCGACCTCCATCTCTAATGCTGTCCTGAGGAGGAGCTCCTGTCGCTCAGAATCTGTCGTTAGCTTCCTAGGTAGAAGAGGCTGACGTTCGCCTTCGGCAGCAGTTTGCGCATTGGCATCAACAGTACTACCATGCTCTTGCCTTGAAGATGACCCAGAAGGGATTGTCGGAGTTGAGAGGCTCTCGCTGCTGCTGCGTTGTGCAGGGTGTATAGTGGTGGGAGTTAATTCAGGATCGGATTTATGCACTTCAGTAGCACGAGTTGGATTTAGGGTGTTGTCGGTAGGTGTTTTCCGAATTGTAACAAGTACTTCTTTATATAATGCAATGGATTTATAGCCTTGTGCTATACCTACCACCGCTTCAGCAGCAGCCCAGCCTAGTGACACCCACCAAACGCGTCGGAAGGTATTGTCTTCCCAGGTGGGATAATCATACGCGGCATAATGAGGAATGAGGAGAATGGGAATAGAAATTAGGCGGAAGAGGATAGCAGAAGTAGACTGGAGTGTGACTGCCAGCAAAGATTCAACAAAGGAAGAAAACAAGTGACACGGGGAGGACATTGCTGAAGCGAGGGCGTAGAGAGGTGAATGTATTAGGTACGCGAGAGACCACATTGCCATTGCAGCCAGTACCTCGGGAATGGGGAATGGTAGATACGGCGCATATGGATACGGCGAAGGCTGCTTGGTAGGATAAATGATCGGGGGCAGGACTGCCAGGAGTATGAGAGTGACAAGCGTTGTGAACGGTGTCAGCGTGTATAGGGCCACCAAACGCTTGTATGAACCTGCAGCGAGGAAGGAGCGCCATGATCAGGTTATATAGCAGAGTCAGGATATATGAACCATACCTCTATACAACCCCCTGTCTGCCAACTCTTCGTCTAGCTCCCATTCCTCCTCTTCAGATTCCCTTTCTTCATAGTCAAGGGGAGCACCACCGGTATATCTTGACTCCTCTTCATGTTCGCGGTCCATCATATCCTCCTCCTCTGGTACGCGGTTCAAGAGCGCTACAGAATCCTTGCTTCTTCTCCTTTCAGGACTGGAATGAATGAGCCTAGGAACGCCGTCTGGTAGACCAAAGTAATTCACAGAACCATACGAGAGGGTACTGCGAGCTGAGGGAGAGCGAGTATTGAGACTAGCGGCGTTGGTATTGGATCGAGTGGGAAGGCTAGGAAGTGCTTGTTCGGCGCGATCACAGTGAGCGGGGTTTGCGCTGTCGTATTCCCGTTCAGCTTGGCTGCGTGACTTTGCTTTCGAATTCCAACCCGTTACAGAATCGACGACTGCTGCAACAATGCCTTTTCGACGGCCCATACTGCTGGTATCTGGGTGGAAGGATGGGGGAGTGGCACGGGGAACCTTCTCAAGAGTCGAGATTCGAGAACGAACGTTTGAAAGGGTCCAAATGGGTCCGATGGCGTTATTGACCTCTACAAGCGTCGAATACGGTTAATAAAATTGGTGAGAAGCCCAATGGCGCCAGCGTACGCCATATTTATGCCAAAGGTGGCTGTTGGTCCTACGAGACACTTAGACACCTACAACTGATGCAGTCCTGACGTTACCAGCATCGCATAACTTCCATGGAGATCACAGGACACTAACACGAGGGACATATGCTATTAGACAACCTTCCCACTTCACTTGTTCAACAGAAACCGCAGGCCCCGAGATAGATTATTGTCACTGCCTCGAACCCACCAGGACCTACATTTCCGCTTGTGCTTACTTTAGGGAAAAGAAAGTACAATCATACGCTGATCTGGCACGCACACGCAGCGTTTACGAAGACTATAAAATTGAAATTCAAGCTTTCTAGCCACTCATGTCGTCCTCGTTCTTCATGTTCTAGTGGAAAGTAACATAAAGCTGTGCGCAACCTTCATTGGAATCATATATGATGTCTTTCCTCCTGTAATTCCAGGAACTCTGGTCAAGGATGAAGCGTAAGTTCCCATCTGATGTTCTGTTTATGTTTATAGTTCATTGTACATTCTTACGCTACCGACTGCTGGAAATAGCATTCTATGCATTTCATCGTATCATGTTTGCCATCGACGTCGAGGAGCTCATCATGTGAAGAAAGTCACCACATATATATATTTCGTGTGCTTCATTTTTGCTTCATTTAAATGTTCACACCTACACGATCCTAGCCCTCAACATCTTAATGCTGAAGAGCACATGAAGAACGTGCGCACGTTGGCCGTGCTGGGCTTTGTTCAACTTTCTATCGGTGGAATACCGGTTTCCTCTTTTCGTCAGGAAGTTACAATGCAGTACACCGGCCGCTCTACAGAATGAAAGACGGAACATGTACGATCTCGCAAAGAATCGCAATGGCTGTGACTCTGCACTCGATCTGCAATGCTCAATCATATGGTCATCGTGGTCACTGCTTGGAAGATATCGACCTTCCTACTTGGATTTACTATTTCTTTGGAAGGCTCCTACTATCTTTTATAGGGCTCTTTGTATCCCATACCGTGGATTTGTCGTGGATATAGCGGCCATGATGCTATTACTGTTCTTCTGTTTCCCAAGTCAGACATTTCCCTACGTTGGTTACTCCGACAATGCCGATTTTATGAGTACGTAGCTATAACTTCACATGTACATGACGCTAGGTTCAATACTACGGAGTATAGCATGGGTATTTAGCTTTTCGGAGTGGACTCATCGGCGGTTTAAGGCTACATTCTGCTCGTGTATGAAGGTCGTCAACATTACACTCGGAGCCTTGTCACCAACTTTCTTTCATGAAGCTGGTCCGTGGCGACTATACTTACTAAGTTGTTCATCTCTCTTGCACAGTTACGCTCTGCCTTTGTATCGAAGGGGGTGTAAGTTGACACACATCCATATACTTAATGCGGTTTTTTCGACCTTGCAAATTTTACGGTATATATCCGTGTTGCCGATATCACGATTCCGCGGCTTTCTAACTTGCGAATGAGGCTGGCTTCGCTTCTGTTGCCTGCACTACAGGGTCGATCTGTTCAATGTAAAGTGGTCATCCTTGCCGCTTAGCATTTCTATATACGTAGCGTGACTATGTTAGACACTCGCTATTTGTTCATACAAATTTGCATCAACAAGTATTTCGACCTGAACAGGCGGTTGAAGGACAGTAACGATGACCGAAGATTCTCGTATCGAGCCAAATTCGAATGTAATTCTCCATTGTGGGTGCGCATCAGGTTCTTCGTACTGTTAGCTGCATTTTATCTGAGTGATAGACATGGCTACGCAGCAGGTGCAGTTCACAAACAGATGGGTGGGTTCTCATACGATACTTCGCCAATTCTCATTGAGTGGTCACCTTTATCAGGATGAAAATCACATGGCCTTTCTTTCGATTTTCAAATTCATCAAATACCCCAAGCAGAGGCGCCACATGACAATTGATGGGCTTCGTGACCTTGAAGTTGTGGGACCTCGAAGCTGAACTTCTGTCAGTAACACGTAATATTGACTGCGGATATAAGTATATGATAGTAGCGCAGCACATGATGTCGAATTCTATCATTCGTCTATGTCGGCCTCCTGGAAGTGAACCATAGTGGTATTCAGTGGTTCATATTTACCGGAGAAAAAAACCGTAACCGGGATTGACACATGGTACACCATGAATCATGATGCTCCGAATCAGAAAGCTCCGGAGATAATCTTGTCTTTGGACTCTAGTTGTTATCCAACGGCTACATTACAATGATCTTGACTCCTGGTACATGACTAAAATGGAGGGCTTGTGGACATGGGAAATGCAGAGCAACTGTCTTAACCTCCGAATCAAACGACGTATTCTCGTATTCTCCCGGTAGCTGAAGTACCATGATATTGAACAAGTTCATGTCCTGGCACATGATCGTAAAGAACATTGGCAAATAGTATGCCTATTATCCGACAGCATGACATTTGATAATAGACATCTTGACACGACAGGCCACTGTGTATGGACTCATGGGCACCATCTACATCTCGACCTCCCTTAACCCGTACTGCATTAAGATTGTGGTCGTGCACCAGGAAACCTAGCGATCGACCCAACGAACTGGTTGTTTTTATCTAGTATTATCAAGTCAACTACTAGGGCTAGCAGGTGTCATCGCTTGGAACTGGGCTTTTACGGGTCCTGTCTGTGAGTGTCGGGATGAAAGATCAGAGCTATTCCCCGCCGGCTGAAGTACAGTGGTATTGACTCCTGGAATATGACTAAAAATGGTGGGTTTGAAGTTGAATCAGGTACTACCATCGGCGCATGTTGATGTACTTCCATTCGTGGACGGTGGGTCGATATCTTAGAACTGAACCGCTATGTCGTACAGTGGTTTGCTGTTTCCCAACGAAATAGAAGCTGTACATGGAAGGCTGGAACTGCAGCTGATATGATACAGTCACATTCATCGTGTTCACCTGTCGAATCCCCCGGTTCGGAAGAAAAGAAAACCCCGTGGGGGATCTCTTATTCGTCTCTGGTCTGAGCACATTGACGTATTCGGCCGGCAGCTAAAGTATGGTGAAGGATAATATCTTGGCGCGTGAATATATTGAAAGAGCATCAGCAAGATACTGATTTGACTTGCGTAGTACGGTCGGCAGTGCAAGATGCATCACCTAGTAATAGCACCATATATATGATTAGCCAGTGATATGCGTATGTCGACGGCATTGCTCAGTATGCAAAGTGGTGCCATTTGCTCATTCATCCTAACTTTGTTAGTTTCACCTACCTGCTGCTTCGAACTGTTCCATTCTTTACTTCATACTGCAGCTGTCAACCAACCCACTAAACTAGTCGTGTCCATTAATAGTAAATGCATATGATTTTGCGCAGAAAAACGCATAATATTACATAAGCGTTCCAGCGCTTATACATCTCATTCATCCTTCCCTACCATCAAATTTTGTATTTACCGACTCCCCACCCACCCTGGCATGCCACCTTGTTTCAATGGGTTGAATTTGAGTTGAATAGTATGTGATTCGAGCACCACTGGGCTAACCTGGGGCCACCTACGTGTCCGAGAGCAATTCAGAGAGTCCAGTCTGGAGGTAATTTTCAGGACCCACTTTCATTGTGCACACTATCATGCCTCCCAATCTCATTGCTATTCTTAAGAAAGAGCTCTCCAAGTTTAAGGAGTCTATCAATGTGTGCCAGGCTGGTCCAACCTGGCGTAATGTTCTTGCAGCTGTATCAATTATTAAGAGGTACACCGAAGACATGAATGATCCCATTTCCCGCAAACTCGACACCATTTTGGGCTCATTTAATAGACAGCTTCGCCTCGAAAAGTTCAAGAATATGAAAGATACAGCTTTAACTGACTTTTTCAAAAAATCATAAGCTATTTTAGGCCTTATTGCTTAGCTACTTAGATTTCTCTTCAACGTAAATAGCTCTCTGTAACCTTCACTTATGAATCATGAAAATCGTTGTTTTTCCGAAATTTTCCTTTTTTGGAAGGTCGCTCAAAAGTCATATATCCCATAAGTCATACGCTGGCCAGTCCACCGAAGCGTATGCCTTAAGAGGGGTTCGACTGTAACATCTTTCGAACAAGATACATCGCGGCCCCTATGCATCATGATAGATAATGAGTGTTCTTCGACTTGATTCCGTTATCTATGTTTGGAGTGGCAAACCAAACACCATCAGCCAACCAATTCTCCGAATCACTCAAGTCGACCAGATATATTCCCCGACTGCAGAAAGACAGGCGTCGACTCTGGATATATCAACTTTGCGACACACCGTGGTGTAGTATGGACTCTCCGTTCGTCCTTGAAATTTTGTGGAGCTAATGATTTGTACAACAAGCTCAGTTTGTAATTACAACGGAACACCATCCGTACTGTAACAAGGGTCGCATAGTCTGCCTGGGGGGGTATCATGCACAAGATCAACTTGCATGCGCAATTTGAATCGAAAGGGCAGCGGCACCAAATTTCAACCATTTGTGTATTTTATTTCCCAGATCGGAAGAAAAATGCTCAGTGTCTCGAGTCTTTCACTAGGATAGAGACGCCCAGCGGACCCTCGATGCAAAATTAAGGACAGACCCGCTGTTTAATTTCATGTCTTCGAGGCCGATGTCGAGGTTTTCTCCCGATGGCAGGGGTAGTACAGATCCCTGGTGCGCGGTAGAACTCCCGCAGGGTCTCTCATCGACACATCTCCTGCCGGGATCTGAAGCGTGTACGATGATGCAGGGCGTAATGTCTAGGCACATGACGAGCATCGGCAATGTAGATTTGACTTGCGTGGTACGGTTGGCAGTATACGATATTATAATCTTCATGCGTATGTCGTCGGCATTGATCAATTTGTGTAAGGTTTTCGTTCATCCTGACATATGCACCAACCCACTGAACAGGTAGCATCGGAGTCTGTTCGACTTCATCCCGTTCTCCAAGTATCATTGGGGTTAATATCTTCAAAGTGAACTTTGTAACCAGCTATGACGCGCGTAACTGAGATTACAACACTCCACGTACTTAATCGTCCATATGTAATTCTCCGAATCAAAAAGGCCCAGTAGTTCGAGCTCAGAGATATTCCCGACGGCAAAAGTAGAATAGTCCTGACATGCGCAAATGACAGTTTCTCGACGTGCTGTGGCACGATGTTCCTGAAGTTGGAGTTCCGTGGTGCTCAGTTTGGAAGTACAGTAGATGGTCGAACAAGGGTCGCATAACACTCTGATAGTGTGTAGAACAACTCCGCAGTGGATGGTCGTCGTCGAGCTGCGGCACCAAGAGTTTTTTTCTTTCATATTTATTTTATTTCCCGGGCTGGAAGAGAATGCGCAGCGCAGTTTGGAACTGGTTCAACTCTCTTGGATTGTCGAGGGGGAGGGAGGTCCGCAGTTTAATTTGTTGTCTTGGTCTTCGAGGTCGAGGTGTTCTCCTGACGGCTGAAGTAGTATAGTTTCGGCGCGCGTCTGGTTCGAGTTTGTAATTCCTTTTCTCCACGGTGGTCATAGTTGGCAACGAGACCGCGTAACGCAGTTGTACATCCTTTATTTCCCGCATCACTGGGCGTCGGTAATGTACTATTCCATGTCTGTCCTCGTTCGAGTAATCGGTTTGAATTGACGTTCGGTGATGGACATCGTGTTTCCGATGATGCTCTTTGTAGTACAATATGCAATGCAATTTTTACTGGATATGCGCAGTCCTTTCTCGTAGGATCAAACGTCGAGTCGAGGTGGTTGTGTTTCACTCCGTATACTGCGGTTGCTTGGTGTGGAATGTGCAGGGAAGGAGGGGGATTTGAAGAATGAAGGTTGAACCCGTGATAATTTCATTTGGAAATGGGACGATGGAAGTTTAGCGCGTGGTTTAACGGTTGTAAGACCGAGGTAAGACCAGATGACTTTGGGCGTTTAGAGGAGACGGGGAGTGGCGGGTTGATCGGTTGGAGGATTGTTGTATGCGGAGAGATAAGATATTGCGTAGGTGTGGTGGAAGCAAATTGGAAATTGGAAATGGTATGTCGTCATTGGGATGGAGAGAAGGTCAAAAGTGCACTCGTCAGCGGAGCCGGCGGGCCAGTTTACTGAGTAAGAGCTGATAGGAGATGATTACAGGAGGAGTCTCGGCTCAATTACTAGGCACTCTCGGAAAAGACAGGGCCGGAAGAACAGGAGGAGAGAAAGAGGTGGGGGAATGGTGTATTCGGTAGCCGCCGCAAACTAAACCAGATCGAGTTGGTTCAGAGTGACATAAACAAAATGACGAAATGAGCCGGGAGCGTAAGATGGTTATGATCCCATCCACCAGCCCACTGCTCTCTCCTCTTCCATGATCACTCTCACCAACCATGCTCAGCTCAATAGCCTCCCTCCTGCCCTCTGCTCTCCACATCAACGTCCCTGAGCGCGACCAGCGCAGGGTATTTGCACAGGATGAGGATGAGGACGACGAACAGAAAACCCAGGGCGAGGAGGACAGGGAGCGCGAGGAAAGGGACACGGAGACCACCCGAAAGAAGTCGAAGAAGGACAAAGTGAATGAGGTGTGTGTATTCTGGCTTTGTCTATCGCATCTACTGACTACAACACAGACATTCATCATCGTCCGCCCGCCCCCGTCCAAATCGAACCACCCGCTCAACCTCCAGGTCCAGCTGGTTCCGCCAAACGTCAAGCCCCCGACCGGCGTGAACCCAACCACCCCGACCACCGCCCGCGCCTCCTTCGAATCTGCCACCCCCACGACTGCAGATATCAACGACCTGACGCGCAGCACCTCTGTCACTTCCACTGCAACCACTGCAACCTCCGCCTCCTCCTATCAGCCCTCCCTCCGCTCCTCCTCCACCGCATCCTTCGCCAGCATCTCCTCCTCCTCCACCTCCAGACGCACCATCATCCCCCTCTACAACCTCCAGGCACACAACGTCCTCACCAACGTCGTCGTCGATGCAGGAACAGACGCCAAGATCGCCCGCTTCCAGAAACGCGGCATCGAGATGATGGAGCTCGCCGTCATCGAGCCCGTCGAGGTCTGGGGCGACCCCAATTCCAAGGAGCGACAGGGCAGCACAGACGAGATGGGCATCGTGCACCGCACAGGCACAAAGGACAGAATCCAAGACAGCGCTGCCTCTTCCGCCATCTCCCTCACCTCCACCAACCACTCCCACAGCCACCACCTAACACCCATCCCACAACAGGTCTCCGTCCCACCCCCTCTCCCCACCATCCCCCAGACGCCCCCTCCCGCAGTCGGAAAACGCAACATCTTTGGCAAATTTTTCAAGAAAAACTCGTCAGCGAAGGATGTCCCTTCCCCCCCTCCTCGCCTTCGCCTTCCATCGCCATCTTTTCCTCCCCGCAACAACAGCAGACCCCGCAGTCGCCCACACCGAAAAGGCCAGTATCGATGGTCCCCGATGTGAACGTCACCCCGAGTCCAACAACGACGAACAAAGGACACGGGAGGAATCTTTCTCTCACAAATGGCCTCCCACCCCTAGGAGGACTCAACATCCGCGCCACGCTGCGGAACAGCAAGAGCCGTCTAACCGCAACGCTGGACGGGACAAGTCTCTCCGCAGACCTCCGCGGCGTTCCCCCCTCCTCTCCCCTAGCCCACACCAGCACCACAACCGAACCCCAAAACACCAACATACGCAGGCGTTCCCCCTCCCCCAATCCCTCTTCCGTGTCCCTTCTTTCCAGCACAAACTCGGACCCGCTTCCAGCTCGCGCCCACCCAAACCCAGATGGAGACCATCAGAGAAAAGGAGAAGCAGGAAAAACTCCAGCTTCGTCCCCCCATTTTGGGTATTCAGCCCACGTATGTTTCTTCTTCTACCCAGCCTGCGCCAAGGGGGAATGTGTCGCTCAGGGGAGAGGGCGCTGATGTACGTGTGGCTTGTCAGGCGGTGGCTAAAGAGGCGCGAGGGAGAGGAGGGCGGTCTCCTTGGTGCGCTTGGGGCCGTGCATTTGAGCGGGGTGCCTGGGATGCTCCCGCTTCAGGGAGCAGTTAGCGGAATGGGCGGAGTGGAAGTACGGTTCGAGTGGAAGCGCGCGAAAGGGAAGAAGGGCGCTGTTACGGGCGATGACAAAGAGAAAGGGGGCAGCGCGAGGAGTCGGAGGAGGGGAAGCACACATAGACGGAGTACGGTCGATGAAGAAGACGAGGACCGCGAGAGGGAGAAGCGGGAGAAGAAAAAGAACCGTCTTTCTGCAGCCAGTTTTGGTACCAATGTTACCTCTGAAGAGGGCGGTGTGGAGGAGAGAGACGAAGGGGACGAAAGTGACCCAGAGGATTCGGAGACGCCTTGGGTTTGTACGCTTAAAATTCGGAGGTCTGCGCCTGTTGTTGCTCCTTCCTCTAGACCAAGTTCCTCGCAGGGGCATGGTCCGGTGCCACAGGCACCTCCGCAGGCACAGGTGTTGAGAGTGAAAGTGGGCACGCTGTCCCCGACCCCGCATCATCCCAAGGTCGTTGCGATGCTCAAGGTCCCGTTTCCACTTCCTGATGTGGAGGTTGAGAGGATGGGCATTGTGAGGCGGCGTGGGGTGGGAGGTGTGTTTCTTCCTTCCGCAGTTGGGCAGATATTGATTCCTCTTGCAGCCCAACAATCCTCGCAGCAGGAATACGGCACACCGGTGCCTTATCATGGCACGACACTGACGGCGGAAGAGATTAAGGATATTGTGTGCTGTACCGGCCTGTGGCTCATTGTCCGAGAGGGATTCGGAGGTGTGGGAAGGGTGAGTCGCAAGGGCGATGGGTGGAGGATAAGGGGGTGAGTTGGCGATTCAGCGATTTGGAGGGTGGGGGAGTGGGTAGAGTGGATTTTAGACCTGAGGTGGATCAAGACCTGCGAGCAATATAGATGAGCTGGATTCCTGTGTATTTGAAGATTTGGGGTTGGCGGCGGCGGCGTTTGTTGGCTGCGGATCTGGTTTTGGCCCGTTTGTGGAGGACGTGGACGCGCTTGTGGTGATGGTGACATAGAGCGCACCGTTTGACGTATCTTCAAGATTTTTGGTGGGAATGCAAAGGACCAAGTTATGGGCGCGCTGTGGACGGTGCACAGTGACTAGGTAGATCGTTGACGCTGTCTCTCGCGTCGATCTTGATCGGGACAAATTGCCACCGAGGAGCAGACATGTCTGAAGTAGAGAGGGAAGGAAGAAAGGAACGGAACAACAGCATCACCTCTTTATATATTCTCCAACCCCTCTATTACTTGTCCCCATACAATTCTTCTCGGCGACCCTTTCAGGCCAATCGGGGCTTATCTGTATATCAAGCAAACACTCCGTTCCACGTCGGACGTAGTGCGCATACGTCCGGTCGCATCTTTGAATGCAATTACATCCCACGTGCAATGTGGTATTCAGTGCTGATCGTGTTCCGTGCGCGCTGCCATGTCGTTTGGGCGTATTCTGTCTGTGTCCATGTTATGGATATGTTCTTCACGGCTCGTGGTTCCTTCCGTGGTTCTATTTATGTCTGCTCTGGATGCGTAATACGCAGTTACCCCGCGTCCTCGCTGTGTCATCCTGCTTCCTGAATTTTGAGGATTCTGGACTTCATCGGAGTGGACATGCCGGCTGGGGGAGGGAGGATGGGGAATTTATTTATATATATCCCTTCCACCTCTCGCTTAATAAATGTCTATTTTTGACATTTGCCATCATATCATTTATCTTCAGGATATGTTTGGATTTTGGACATTGAGCAGGTGCTCACTGTGTCGCCTTGTATCGCGTGAAGATGTGGACAGTTGGTGCCTTTTCCCCTCCTATCTATTTGGTCCCTGCCGCCGATCAATCACTTCAGGTCCCAACTTCACGATGTCGCCACTTCCTGTCTGCACCCACGTCTCGCCCTCTTCTGGTCCTCACTTTGTCGTGCTTTCAACAGCCCGGGCTACCGGCCTCATCATTTCTTTTTCCTTCTGCAACGCATGGTCACTTTACACCATCTTCTCTGGTTTCACTCTACTACCCTCCACCTCTTATCACTTCACGCATTCATTTCATTTTTTACGCATTCACGAGCATATTTACGGTATCATACATCGGTTTTTTCTGTTAATTAATTTGTTGTTTCGTTTGGATCGGTCTTCTTTCGGCTTTGGTTCTGGTTCTGGTTTGTTTTCTGTTCTTTTTTCACTCTAGATTTGTTTTCTCCCCTGCTCGTTTTGTTTTAGTATTACCCCACCGGCTGTTTTTACTTACTATTAGTGGAATGGCAAGTTTAAGATAGAAAAGGATAGGAGAAGATGAAGATTATATCATGTATTTATATATTTATGGGCATTACTTATTGTGTGATTAGGGGGGAAGGAATTCAGTTGAGTCCAAGTCTGGTCATGTCTCCCCACCGCCCGATAAAACGACGAAGGTAGGAGGATAACGGCATATCCTCATTTCCCCAAGAGAACATTGTGGAATATGAAAGAGTCTGCTATTGCCACCAAGATAGGAAATCACAATGAGGGGAGAGCCTTAGATTAAGAATTGCGCTGGTTAAGTACGCAGTCCACGAGATGAAAGATGGCTATAGACAAAGAGCACCAAAAGAGCACCAAGACGTTAATTACTGCATAACCTCCAGAGCAGACTTCCAAGTGAGCTTCGGGATAGATAAGGCGCGATGTGGTAGGTACAAGGCCTGGTCTGATATCAATGCATGCTTGAAATGTGTAGATGATTTCTAACAGTAAGCCTAAAGCACGCAATACGCTAAGGGACGCTCCTGATATATGCGGGCTTTGGGCCTATCATCCTGCCCTTATGCTTGTCCAAATTGCCTTCCGTCATAACCGTACCCTTAGACGCATACATGCACTATGACGACAGTGGTAGATATTACACAGATCACATGCATTTGATAGGCTGCAGTATCGACGACTAGGACCAAGAATAGGAGAGTCAGAGCTAAAAGCCAAGGTATGAAACTGCTGTAGAATGGAACTCTTGTTTAACGACCGACAGATCGCGATGTGGGACAAAGTTTCACGCATCCACACGAGCCTCCAATGAAGAGCGTAGTCCTTGGTTTGTTGCTCGCCTTTCGTGAGTTCTTTCTCACTGTGTAAGTTGCAGTGGGAATGTTGAGATTTATATGGTGAGCTCGATAGATGGGAAAGGACTGTGTGTTCTCATGGAGGCAAGAAGGAAGTCGAAAAACCACGACGTCGACTTTCAATTTCAACATGCCATTCCGGGTTAGGGGTTGCGCACTCGCCGATGGTCGGCCGCCCATTCCCGGGCCCGGCTTCTTCAATGGCGTTCAACTTTTCATCGACGTTTTTATTTGGTTTTTATACATAATTCTGCTTTCTCCAATTGTTCTCCAAGCTTCTTTGTAATTACGCGGCTGTTTTCAACCTGAAGACCGGCAAAACAGACTTTGGGAATTCTAGAGAATATCAGTTATGTACAAGTTATGTATAATCCTCATTAAAGGGGATCGACGTTGAGAGTTAAGTTACTGCAGATTTACTACACGCGTACATTGCGCGTACATCTGAGGCGTTTCTAGGCCCTATGTTATTAAGTACTGTCACTCTTCCGTTTTGCATCCGTTCAAGTTCGCTGAAGTTGGAATACTGGCCATAATTCTTGCAAGTACTTCAGCTTTGTCTTCCCTCCTCACAGCACCCAGCAGCACCTCCATAAAAATCTGTGATGACTCAATGCAGCTACATCTCTTCGGTGAAACTCGCCGTTCTTGTTAACACTTGTGGTCTCGGCTGGGCTGATCTGACGCCATAATCCCTCTTTGACATGGACCCATGATTTCCTAATTGAAATGTCCACATGTGCACGGGAACATAAAAACATTTGCCGGCGATAGGGCAATCTGCAGCCTGCTCTGTTCGCTTTGTTGTTTCTTCTCTTGTTCTTCTCCCTCTTTCACCTTCGCAATGTCTGCAAGCCCGAAACCGAGTACAGAAAAGTTATTTGTGCGCGTTGCAACGCGTGAGGACTTTCCTCAAATTGCAGATATGTTGCACAACGCGTTTCTGGAAGATCCCGTGAATTGCTATTTCGCAACTGCGTCCGAGGTACACCTGTTGCCTTTCATTTTCGTGGTCCAGACTTCAGTAACTTCTGAATGGCTATGATATTTCAGTTGGTAGCTGCCGGAAGCAAAGAAGCCCGCAACCTCAGAACGTTTATGCTCTTCTTGGTAAAGTTATGCGCCGCAATAGATGGGCGGATTACTGTTGTTGTCGATCTTACAGCCGGAGATACTTCCGGGGGATCAGGCAAAATAATTTCTGCAGCTCTGTGGATGCCTCCTAAAAAACGGGTTTCTATAATGCATGTTATTGGTATATTTCGCTGTGGTGTTGTGAAAGTAGTGAAAGCATACGGTCTCAATGGATTAATGGCAAGTCAAATTCTTCTCTATATATAAAATCATGGCTCGTTGAAGTGTATATCCTTACTACAGCGTATAGGTTTCGAATATGGCACTACATGCGAGAAAGCATTACATGCTGGATACAAAGATATGGAAATAAAGGAGTCACCGGAAGAATCATGGTACCTACAACTAACTGGGACTGATTCTGAATATCGCAATCGAGGTATATTCATTCATATGTGATAATAGGCATAGACTGTTTTCTGAAGTGCCATTTTAGGCGTTATGTCTCTACTTATGCGAGAAGCTTATGCACATGCCCCTCTGTCGTATTTTTTACTCGAAGCTACCACAACTGCATCGAGAGACAAGTATGGACATCTTGGATTCAAGGTGATTTGATAATTTTTCATTTTTCGTCTTCTGTCTTACAACATATCCAGCTCGTAAAGCCTATTTATTTGGGACGCAGAAAAGCAAACTCGAAGGGCTTGAAAGCATCAGGGAAGGATGCTTCTGGGATTGAGATATACGGCATGGTTAAGGTATACTTATTGTCTTGTTCATTATTATAAGTTGACAATTATACTTATTTTACTTTGCAGTATCCCGAGAGTGAAATATCACAGTCGGCGGCCTAGACCTCGACATGTCAAACTAGATATAAGTATAAGACATTTGACTTTAGCAACCAGTGAACTTTGTTCGTACCATGGTTCTCGGGTGTCAAGGACTACTCTATAGGGTCGCATCTCTAAAATGTCGCTCAATTAAAGTACCGCTCGTCTATATTGTCACTTCGAATTAAACTTAATCGCAACCCTGGCTAATCTACCACTGATGTAGGTCTTACGGAAAATTAATGTCATTTTTCGCTTTCCAAAACCGCATTCAGAGGATCATGACGAGAACTCCAGAAATTGGATGCCATTAGATATGAATTTGGCCTGTTTGACATTCATCTGTATCCACGCTATTCTGGAAATATATTCCCCATCCTGTACACTTCTCGCTTTTTGTTCTTTCATAAAAGAGGGCTTTAAATTGAACTCGGCGGTGCCACCAGCAACGGGTGGACATGAATTTGGTCCATTTGACATTCATTTCAACCTGCCATTTTAGATGTTGCTTTTCCATTCCGAGTTTGACGACTAATGGAAGTAAGTAATTATATCTGATATACTTCACTCTCCATTCATATTTAATGTTATCAACATTACTTATTCGCGTACCCCAACTTTGACTTATAGATAATGCTTTACTGGGATAAGATATCACGATAAATTTCGCGAGATTAAATCAACACACTGATATACCTCGCGGTTATCGCGCCCATTACAAATTTGAGTTTAACAAGTAAACACTACTATTAGCAATTCGGTGAATCACGAATGGCCTCGAGGACAACACGCCATTGATTCAGCGTTGCACAGCGTAGTGATTTGAAGTTCAATATGATAACCAAACAATCTTCAACTTTGATTAAGTGCTCCAGAGTCCTGCGACTTGCTTCACTCCGTTATCCACTGCATCATTTCTTCCATTTATTTCCACCAGAATTGGAAACCTTGCGCATAAGTATGTATGCAAGTTTTAACTTCCGAGCCTCATCGTAAGCACATATAATAAAATACTATCGATAGGAGATTCCTTGGTGGGCAATTAAGGGGAAAAAGTCTCGATGAAAGTTTTAAAATGCACTTACTTAGATTAAGCTGACACGTCGCGACGCGAGGTCGCGACATGTCACATCAGGTGATTAAAGTGCGTGACATAACCCAGTCGCAGGTTTTCAGATTTCTTCCTTCAGTGACCGATTCTTGACCAATTCCCAATCAATTCCGGGGTCGTAAGTGGCTCCAGCAAGTTTCTCAGTGCTCCATACCCTGCTTCACTACCTTAACATTCCATAAAATCAAAGACCCCTTGCAAAAGTTATTTCATGTTTAAATTTCATCCATCGATATACTTAACCCAGAAATCATTAAACTCAAGTTAGTAAGTTTCCTTTGACACTGAGTTAAATACTACATGGTGATATGATGGCTGTTTGAAATTTTCACTGTAGGCAGATATGGATCACATAAATTGCGAGTTCATTCAAAAAAAGGCAATTAGGTTACGCTTTTGAACTTACCTATACGACTCAGTGACTCTAGGGGCATACTTCTCTATCTGTAAGTACTCGGTAATGCACTTTATAGTATAATTGTATGCTGACCGGCTACAATATGCCAGCTAGTTTTTTTGATTGTTCGTTTTATGACCATCATTATCTGACGCAGTATTTAATATTGGTTTTCAGACTCACCAAGACCCGTAGATAAACAATAACCTTCCTTTTAAGTGGTGCATGGTCTCCGCCAACCCGGCGTCTTCGCTTGCGATTTTATAAGACAACGAAAATGAACATATGCCGGTTTTCTGATCTCGATTCCATGGACGTACTCGTTGTAACTCACTTGAAAACACTAATGGCAGGCGATGGTTCAGTTCGGGCCGTCGTATTTCTCATGGGTTCTCGCACTTTCGAACGTCGCGAAATATACCAAACCAGCTATACCCGAAGAATGTTACGTTCTGTACCATCGAGATCTTGTCACAACCGAGGCAGGATGATGTAGAAACCTGTCGAACCATGGAATATCTCAAATGCGCGGCTTCATAGGTATGTTCAATGGTATTGATAATCTCCCGTGAACCGTTTTTGATAATCATTTGATTCCATCTGTATCTCGGATCGTGGTGGCATCAAGAGACCGTCCACCAGCGTCTTGCCATAAGTTTACCTCGAGGTGTACTCGGCCTCCTGGAGCGAAGGAAAATCAGATCAAAACAGACAGCAGGCGACCTCGTGCCGGTCCTTATTACCACGAACGGCGAAGAACAGATCGACGTAATATTGCACATTTAGTTTTGTGTCCCGCGAACTGAGTCCGGGTCGTTGAGGGCGACGAATGATTTATCAGTAGAATATATCTCTTGCAATTTATCCTATTGAAGCTCTCAGGTCTCTGCGCATGTTTTATGGCCAATCTACTGGATTTGAACGGAGCTCCGGTTGTAGCAGTGCTCTCGTCGCTTACCTTCCAGACAAAAAATATTGGGATCTCCAGCGCTATGGAGATGTAGTCCAGGCTAACAATTTTACATGACCACTTAGGATGCCAATTTCTTGTTAAACTCTTCAAAGTTAATACCCGGTCACCCTGGCTATAATTTATTAGGGTAATTTATATATATATATCTGGTATTTCCGATACGCTTCTCCACCCTAAACGTTGCAAATTCCAACGCTTACAATGCTTTCAGTAACAATTCCTCAGGAAGTCTTATTATGTTACTATTATCTATGATATTCTTCCTTTTGGAAACTAAAAACGAGATCTTTTCCGTTAAGGGGGAAATAGAAGATTGTTATGCGGCTCGAAAGCCTTTTCTCTTTCGACACCACTGCGGCGTACGTTGCCCTCGGAATTTTCACCTGTTATCGTAGTGGCCTTGTTACTCATCAATTCAATGATAAATTGACTTCGTCATTTTACGTCCAATCCGCGAGAGAGGTAGCAGTGGCAAAGACAAGTATCAGCTGCAACAGTAGGTTAAATCGTTTCATTTGCTCTAATTTAAGCTCTGATAACTCCTTATATTTTTATCCAGGACATTTCTCTATTCCCGGTGAGCTTATTTATCTGTCGCGGCGTTGGTGGTAACTGACGTTGGAAGTAAATCAATGGTGATCTTAGAAGATTTAGAACTTCCCCCTCCACTTCGCTTGGCTTACGTGAACATGCTTCAGTGAACGATTTGACTCCGAGGGAGGAAACAGTGGGATATAAGCAAAATCTAAGTCCACCCTGTTATCAGAAGGGAAATTTAGTTCAGGAGGTTAGCAGTGTCAGAGGTGCGTAATTATGAAGAATGAATTCCTCCCGCAGTGTGCGGATAGTGCGAGATTTGGAGATGGTGGGAGCAGAGTGTATGTAAGGGAAAGAAATATTCATCGGCTTCTTTGAGTACACTGCTGTTCATTTTATGAATGTTCTCGATAATTCATAGCTAACTTACAAAGTGATCGACACTACTTGGAAAGTTGGGAACAGTGCAAAACATTAAAAATTAGTTATATCCAGCATCAAATTCGTTAAACGCCAAAAGATATCTGCATTTTAAGCATCGGACTGAGGAAATTGCCATTGTGTATCGGGTTAGGTTGGCGATAGCTGTTCAATTCCCGAACAGGCGCGTTTCTCTTTTCAATCGGACGTCCCGTTTAATTAAGATCATGACTGACGATATATTCTACAGTGTGGTGCTTCTGAATGAAGGTTGCCAGCCCCATCGACTAGAAAACCCTGTTTTCTAATTAGTAAACAAAATGTAAACCCTCGACTCGTGGTTGATGGCAGGAGCTTCTTCCAGTGGTATATAACCACTGGAGCAATTGTCTCGACTCCCCAACAACAACAGGCATTTCAAATCTCCTCTTATCTCTTTCTCTTTCTCATCTATAACTATACACTATCTAGAGTAACACGTAATTTGTACAATGTCTGCACCTCAGGTGAGGTTTATGACTCTTAAAACTGCAGGCAGTGTAACTCAGAGCATCCAAATTTCCATTACTATTATAGTCCAGCAGTAATGTCGGCCATCCATCCTCAGGCTACTCGGACATCCCTAGAACCCCTAAAAGAACGCCTATGGCATGTCAGTTTTGTCGAGGTAAATATATCTGTTATCACGTACAAGAGTTTATCTGATACTATCTTTGTAACAGGGAGGAAACTTAAATGTGATGGTATGCGACCGTCATGCAGTAACTGCAACAAGCGTGGTTATCCCTGTGCATATACACCAGTGTAAGTGCTTGTATTAAAGCTAGCAAATTAGGATATTAAGTTGGTTCAGATCAAGCTCAACGCCCAGGAGTTGAACGTCCTCGGCCCTTTAAGTTGTCTGTAAAAAAATTTCTTGGATCCTTGGTGCCTGCTAGACTAATTCGTTCAGTTTCATCATGGACCTCTATTTAAGTATTACATTACTGTTACCGTATCACCCAATATAGCGTACGTTTAAATCAACCGGCTTTCCGCGAAGCAGTAGGAGTTTTAACACCCAACGACGGACTTAAACGTTCTCGATCTCCTAGTGCAGGTAACAGATATGTCGATGCCGCGAGTGCATCATTGATGAATTTGGAATTCTCTAAAGCCAAGTTTAAACGTGTTTGTAAGTTAACGAGTGAATCGGAATTTGCTTTAATCAAAAACGCTCCGACATGTAGGAACATTCCGACATCTTATCGGGGATGTTCTGAGATCTATATTAATATAGACTCCTTTTATCCTACCCAGGAAAATGATATACCTCTTCTACGCTACCTTTCCCATCATATCCAGGGATACGTAGATGCAACACTGAAAACGTGCCCAGTCAGTGCATAGGACAATGAGGGGGATGGAGTCTAGATCAAACAGCAGTTTATCTCACTGCCACGGATAACAGGCCGAGCATGTAGAATTTGAACGTTAATTTATTCCAACTGCACCTACAAAGTTCCTTGCAAGGCCAAATTAGCTTACGGCTGGTTGTTCTACAACAATCCACGGCTGACTGCCGCGGCCTTAATGCAAATTAGTGACGACACTATACCCGGGCCTACTGCTCATGTTCATGATAAGATATTAAGGTATTAGAACAGAAACGTGGGAACCTTCCATGCTGAAGGAGAGCCTGGCGAAGGTCGGGAGGTGAGGAAGCAAAAATGATCAGGAACAATAGCTTGCCAGGAAGAAGCCCATACTACAGATTATTGCGTAGATGAAATCAGATCATAAATGACGATGATGATCCTCGATGGATAGCTGAAAGGTTCTTAGCCGAGATCGCATGCACATAGCCTGTTGTAAGCTGCCTTGGCCTTGTTGATTCCCGTTCGATTCCGCCAGAGATACCCTTCCAATGAGCAAACTGTTGGTGAAAGAATATAAAATTAAGACAAGTGATTTTCCAAAATCGATAGACAGGATATAGGGTGAATGTTACTCAGCCACACAAAAGAACAAACTCGATAGAACAAACTCGATATCTGCTCTGACTACAGAATTCTGAACTAAGTCTGAACTAAGTACTGCGATAGGCGAGATTATTAGATACTCCGCTTGTATCGGAATTTGAAATGATTACGCGAAGCTTTCCGGACTCCGGAGTTCCGGCCTCTTGGAATAGACTTGTTTAAGACCACTTAAGTTTGCACTACCGTAATCAACGATTGTAAACCAGCTCCTGCGTACATGATATGGAGGCCCCAAACGATCTTATAGGATATAAACTCAATGGCAGCGACTCGATATACGTTCCAAATTTTATTACCGTAAGCAAAATAGCGTGTTTCAATTCTCGATGGTTATGATTGCTCATGTGTATAATAATGTAGATAGAAGAGGAGGAATATCTTATTCGAAAGGTAGTAATCATCTTCTCTTTACCCTCGGAAATTACTTAACTTTCAGCTTCAAGATTACAGAAAGCCCACGACAAAGATGGAAAATTTTGTCCAATCGAAGGTTCTTCTGTATGCTTGAAAGTCATCATCTACCATTCTAAGTGATTATTACATCTACAGGCTTCAGCTTTGGGGTTTGTTGCATTGATTTATATTAAAGTCATTTTTTACTCATGTGTTTTTTAAATATGATTAGGAGGCGAATTGACAAATAAAGGTGTCCTCGTGGTAGACCTGCTCCCTCCATTTGTTCGGATATAGTCAGTGCGATGATTGTGTTATTGCGATATAGATGTCTAATATTAATCAACTATCATCAATCTCAGTCCTGATATTATTTCACGTCTCAGAGCCACCGGAATTTTTAAATCTTCACCCCACGGGGAACCAAATCATATAATTATGAACGAGGCAAGTGGAGCCCGCAAATCGCTTTCCAAGTCATACTGAATTTCATGCGAATAGTATCTTCCTGGACAGGGCATTATGGTACGTTAGATATTATCAAGTTCCACTGGTTAACCTTTCGCCAGCCGCACGAAGATGGCCCCAGGTATCACCCTGTGGTAGCGACTATTTCTTTGGGCTCACATTGTGTCTTCAACTATTACCGCTATAAGGGATATGACTTGGATTCTGGGGAGGAAGGAAGAAGCATCGATACCGAACCTGCTTTATCTGTTCTTCTAGAACCACGAAGCCTTGTGATTTCTTCAGGAACTATGTACACTGAGCATCTGCACGGGTTCGCAAGTTCATTACTTGGCAGTTACTGGATGCGATCTGACATGTTATATGAAGCATTGACGAACGGGAAGAAGACTTCATTGAAGCTAATTGCGGGGAAGACGTTCATGTACCTAATGTGTCTGATTCCGCGGGGGTATTCATCGCCAATATGCATTTGTTGAGTGCAGAAACAAGGAGTGCGATTGAGAAAGGCGTGCCTCTTCGCCGCCAAGCTAGGTACAGCCTGACCTGCCGCGACGTAGAGCGCGTGTCCAACGCTAAATCAATCCTACGTATATAGAATACAGTACCGTAGAGAGATACCAACATTTCGTTTGAACCCCGTTTAACGACGACTAGAAGAAAGCATTAAGTAAATCTGAGTGGTCTCACGAAAGCCCTTAGGGCCCTGATCCGCGAACTACACATCAGGTGGGTAAATATTCGCCAGAAGCACTATAAATCAGTATGTAAAGATGCTTCTCAACGCACCACCTAAGCGCCAGTCGCGCATTATTTCCAGGTTCACGGCGTCGGTAGAAGTAGATAAAACGGACCACACGGTCACGAGTTAAACATGAAGGTCGTGATTGGAAAAAATTGATAGCAATGACAAAAATGTGTACCATAAGTGCATTATCATACCTAGATATATTCTTCGTTAGATAGTGAATATCCCGGACCTTGTTAAAATGCGCGGCCTCAATCGACCGCTAGAGATCTGGTCGTTAGTATCTGTTTGGACAACAAAATGCGGTTGGCGAGTGTTGACAAGTTTGCATCTGCCACTACGACATCCGGTGCATAATCAATGTCGAATATCTGTTTGATGGCCATACATATCCGCTTTGCTTGTCGCTCTGACCAGAAACTGAAATCGTCTGGGTCACGGTCTGCTCCAGACTCTGATTCACTAGGAGAGGGGGGCTCGGATGGTCCATCGCCATCCGAAGGAGATAGAGAGGCCTTGCAAGATGGGGGGACAAGGGACGGGTCGGAGTCAAGGCAAAGAGGGACAACACGCATCAGGGACTGCCGGACCGAAGGGAAGTCCAGCTCAGTGGGTTTATCGACTAAAGAGAGAGACATCAGGCCCCACGCACGGCATATAGCGTACGAACTGAATTACGAACCATAAATCTCAATGGGGCCGCCCATGCTCATGACATTGTATTTACCATCGTGATGGTACCGGACCTGGGGAAGCATAACATGAGGAAACAATGTTCACGGACAACCGAAATAACATACCTCGTAACGCCCCACTAGCCAAGGGAGGGTATTTGCCTTAAAGGTGACAGTGCCGCTTTCCGAAATCTCAGCAGTGGCACTAAGCCTTTCAAGACCCAACGGAATGTCGCCGTCCCATTCCTCATCGTGTACTGGCAGCCACATGCCCATTGAAGCTGTCTTCGTGACAAGATTCGATTTATTGGCTCCAACCTACACAGAAAGCAAAAGGGAACTGCGTTAATGGAAACGGAGGCAAGGAAAACACAAACGCCACACCCACCCTGTACAACCCAATCCAGTCTTTCCTGGAGTGGTTGTGCGGAGCTTGCCATTTGATAGTAATTGGCTCACCCAGGTAGTATGACAACCTTCCGGTGGTGTTACTTGGGACAATGGAGACTCGGTACTTCTCAGTATCATAGGAGGAGATATCGTTGGCAACCCGGCTGTTTTTAAAATTATTTGAAGGACAGATTAATATTGGAGCAGCAGAATAAGGAGGGCACACGACTTACGTGATCACGAGACGTTCCCTAGACTGTTGAAGAAGAACCTTGGTATCCTGAACGACCTCTGAAATCTTGGGTCGTGCTGAGGAGAAAAGTGTCAGCAGGTTGCATCAGGGAGAAGGAATGGAGACCAAAGTTCCCATAAAAGGACTAACATTTTGCAAGAAACTCTTCGAGCGCATCGGCAGTTTCTTCATACACTTTATCAAAAGTGCCTTTGACTTCCTTCGCAACGCGCTTCAACTCAGGTGCATGTTTGCCAGCCCGGCTTTCAAGGATGCGAGCATTCTTGCTAGCCACGCTCTTGATGACCTTTACAAATCCGGCATCCTTGCGTAGGGAATCACCGTAGAGCTTGCGCATGTGTGGACTGAAGGGGAAGACAACCGATGGAGATTAGAATGCGAGGAGCGGGATAAGGGACAGGAACTCACTTTTCTACACTGCTAAGGAACCACCAGTTGGCTACATGACGCACGACAGCGATGGTAAACACCAACTTGCTTCCGCTGATCAAGGCCAGCCCAAACCATGCTGCGCCTGCCATCGCTTCAGGATTGTTGAGGTACCTATACATTGTACCAAAAGGAAGAAAGGGGAGGGTAAGCAAGGGTTATGGATCTACACTACCCTAACGTCACGGAGAACGTAGAACGGAGAGCGGAACGCACCGATAGATTCCGGTGTACTCCAGATGAGCGGGGAATTCTTCCATAAAGAAGTCACCAAAGAACCATCCTGTGTGCATAGGTGCTTCGTGGTTAGCGGGGTGATAGAAATGCAGCATAACACAGAACATGAAACGGAAACGCACCAAATACTCCGAGGACCTCAAATGATTCCATGCTGGCCCAGATGTGCAAGCTGACAAGCATCTAGGACAGAACATGTATGAGTTAATCAATGAAAGGAGGATGAAAGAGGTGAAAGATAAAGATACGTACGACACCCAAGGTATGCCTAAGAAGCTGATTCCCAATCATCCAATCACTAGGCATTAAGTACGTCTTCCAGGCCAAACCAATACAGGACACTGTCATATCATTCCCGTACCATCAGTCTTCCGCCTATGTAGGAAAGGGAGAGAGAAAAGGATGTACCATTAGTCATGCACATGCTTAAATTATAAATCGTCTTCCAGTTCGCGAATGCCTCCACGATGGCCCCGCTTCCACCCTCGTTCGGGGGGTAGTGATAGTTCTTGAGGTAGTGCCTAACGAGGAACTTACTCTCGCTCTGAGCACTCAATAGACACCCAAGGCCTACGTAATGTACGAGACACCAAAACAAAGCATGAACGAAATGTAACGTCAACTGGGCGCTTGGGGAGAAAGAGGGGAGCAATGCAAAAGCAAGCGTGTACGATAATATCAGGATAAGCATCACATCGGTGGCTCTGTATGAAGCAGAAACAGACGGCAAAGAGAAAAGAAAAGTAGGTTAGCCTTTTCACGGGGAAGTAATCTGCCAAATAAAAATAGGACTTTACCTGAGGAAATCAACGTTGTGCAATACAATCGCATCGCGCCTAAAATATTTATTAAGCAAATCATGTTGCGAGATGGGTTTCCGTTCTGCCCAACTGGAGCCAGAGAAGGAGTCGCCGTTCGAGCTTGCGTTCGAGGGATGGGATTGATGCCACGAGTTCCCGTTCTGTTTCCCGCTCCCCTTCCCGCTTCCTGTGATAATGTTATTCAACTTCTTCTTGGGAGGCGAAATCGGCAAGTCTTCCTCAATCTCGGTGTCTAGCTCCGTCTCAGACGCCGTTTCACCTTCGGTCGCCGCGGGTGTTGGAAGGTCCGCCTGACGTTGCGCCCGTTCTTGGTCGGCCTCAACCGGCGTAGCAGAGCTCGACGCAGCAGCATTATTGTTGGTTCTATATGACGTTGGGAATAACGGAGTGCGTTTGGCAATAGCCTTGCGTTTGCCATACATCCGCGCAATATCTGCACGTGACCGTGTTTAGAAAAAGATAGATGAGTGAGGAAAGAAAATATAACGTACGTGGATTCTCAAAGAATACCAGGAAGGCAAATTGGGCGGCGTGTGCTGCAAGACTAGCGAAGAGTACGGCGTAGGAACCGGCGATGAGGGAAAGGCCGTAGTAGCCCGCATAACCTACGAAGATGGAACATCACATAAGCATGTACACTTCTATGCGACGCAAGATGGAACCCACCGACGGAATACATGGGGTGTGGGGCCAGTTCAAAGACGCCATCAAACACCAGGTTCCCTCGTTGGAAGAAGACGTCACCCCAGTACCACCCGTAGTCCTTGACCACATTATGAGCCTCGGTCTTCACCCAGAGATTGAATCCAATCAAGGCAATACCGCCGAGCCATCTGAAAGAGGATAGATTAGCATGATTTATTGAAAAGTGAATACATAGTGAATTCAAAAATATGAAAGCAAAAATCTTGCAAATGAAAGTAAAAATTTCAAATTTCAAATTATGAAAAACACGACGAAAAGGAAAGCCAGGTGCTAAATATAGAACCTCGACGCGTTCACGGGGTAACGCTTGTGAAAGGGAAGGGTAGAAATGCGCAATAAGAAGTGATGACGTTACGCGATGTGCCCGCGTTTTTACATTCATTAGATCCAAGTAGAAAGGATGCACACCATCGAAGATGGTGCGACGGGATTAACATATAGAGAAGAAACGTACCTCATGATGTGGACAGTGACCGAAAGACCTTGCGGAACGCGGAAGCAAGAAAAGGCAAACATGCAGTAGGCGAGGAAGTCGCTGAGTGGGCGCGGAGCAGGGAGATATGATTGATTAGCTGCAGGAAGAAAGGGGGGCGGAGATGGGGAAACTTACTTAACAAGGATAACGTCAACTGCCTGACGGAAGAGTAGCCAGGTGTTGTACTCCAGAGGGAGGTCCTTGATCACGTAGGTGCGTCAGGAAACGATCACCTGAAGAGATGAGAGGGGGGTGAGGAGGGGACCCACATCGAATGAATAATCCTTCCCCATCTTTCCTTGCAGCTGATCCCTAATCCATTTCCTCATGCCCGGGCATCTCTTCTCGTCTAACCAGCCTAATCTTTGAACTTCCCTTACAATCCATTTCTTCTTGCTCTGCTTTGTCAAGACCCAGCCGAGTCCTGCATCATAGGCACCGCGCCAGAACGCAAAGTAGAAAAAGAAGAATATCTGAGAGATGTTCCGAGGCAGACTGAAAAACAAGACAAGTTGTAAAGCGAGTAAACCAAGATTAAGGAGATCCAGATGCGATTTAGGATAACGCGGGTCGAACAGAGTCGTTAACACATCATGGGTGGTTGGTACACGGAATACTGGAATGCATAATACATTAGTTATCAATATCGCAAAAGCCATCGGAGGATCAAGTATGCATATAATCACACACCTTCTCCACCGGGCGTTTTACCCCAAACGACCTCGTCGTCGCGCTTATGAGCATCATGGTCGTCCGTAGCATTGACGGAACCCAAGGTATCAGTATCCTCTGCGGCAGGCGGCTTACGCTGCCTCAAAAAACTCTGAGAGTTCGCCATATCCCAAATAGTAGGAAAAAGCAAAGGGAAAGAAGAGGGTCGAGGATCAGCGACGTGGCTTGCTCGTAGTACCTCGTGTCAAAATTGCAAATACCGCTAATTATTACAAAAAAGAAATTCCAGGGTCCAACTTTCCCAATAAACACGCGCTTCGCAATCCCATCGCATCTTCCGCATACCAAAGGCTCCTGCCAAACACTGCCAAATGCCGTTCGCTTGGGTCACTCGGACCGTTTTTGCATGGATAGGCCCCTGACCATCCCTGGATTTGCACACGAATTATGAAGTTCGAGGTCGACGATGGCAGAGAAGACGACGAGAAGAATAAGAAGAATAATATGTGGTTGACAGTGAGAAGCAGTGTTGCCATTGATAGAAGATGATTGGCTCTGCTATGACCTATCTCAGCCTTATCCAACCGACATTACTGTACGAATCAAATCAATTCGGCAGTCACGCGTCACACGCCTCTCCAAAATGCCGAAATTTGGCACTTGTCACGCATTAAAATCGTCAGTGCCGAAAGGTTTTTTCATTGCATAATTAGCGCCTAAAAAGCGCCCAAAATTTTCGTCTCGAGAGCAGTTCAAACCATCAATTCTGTCACTTTTCCCAGTGGTTTGTCGTTTTTACACTACTAACCAATAGCCTACAAAGTCTTAACAAGTTTTGAAATAATAATGTATACAATACAAATAATTTCTGGGAGTATCACGCTGAGATTTCAAAGTGCCGAAAGCTTTTGGTGGTTGAGCCTGTCACGCACCAAGAGGGGTGCCGAATTAATTTGATTGGTACAGTACTTGGGCGGCCAGCCGGCCCTTAACCCGACCGCGATAAAAAGTTGCAACGCTTTTTCTTGGCACGCGTCCCACCTTTTCTTTACCCTCATTTTCAGCAACACGCAGTATTCCTTCTCGAAAGTCATGACAAGATATTTCCCATACTGAGTTCGACACCATTCCAACCGACGTTTGGATTTTTCTGTCCAGGTCAAAACTGGCATCGCATCAAAAAGCATCCTGTTCGCGCAACAGGCACCCTTTTTATTCACTCAAAATTCGAAGTCTCACACCGAATCCAGAGTTGCTAATACAAGGGAATATGGAGATCATGGGCATTTATTTCGGTCGCTTCCTTGCCGGTAGCAAGTGGCCTTACGAGGTGCCCAACATTTTGTATCTGTTATCGTAATTTAGCATGTAACGTAGTCTGAAATATAAAAACTACTTTCAATCAGTGTTGGACACGCCGGAATCATGGAGAAAAAAATCGTCAAATGTATTATACAGGCATAACGATAAAGCATACATGTAGGCATACACAAAAGTATGATACAAAAAAACCCGGATAACTGAGGTGTAGGGTGTCCTTGAAGCCTATGCTCTATCCTTCATCTACCGTAGCCGGCACTGACACCTCAAAGAGTCAACGTCTCCTTGTGGCCTATCTCACTCTCCACCTCGCCCGGGATATCGTTCAACTTCAAAACCATCAGCATCCACCTCGAACCTAGGTGAAAAAAAGAAAACATACTTTATCCAAATCCTCCAAACACTCCTTAATAATATTCACAGCCTTCTTCAGATCTTCCTCCTCGATAACAAGAGGCGGCGCGAACCGAATTCTAAAAATACATTAGCATCCCCTCCCACCGCAAAAAATAAAACTCTACTCACATATTAATATGCGTAGGCTTAGCCAACACCCCCCGGCTCTTCAAAAGCAAGCAAAACTGCCACGCAGTTCTCCCTCTCACACTCTTCTCCTCGTTAATAACAACAGCATTTAACAGCCCCCTGCCTCTAACTTCTTTCACCAGCGGGCTGCCAATCTCCCTAATAGCATTACGGAAGTAATCACCCAGCCGCATCGCGCGATCTGCCAACTTCTCATCGACCAGAACACGTAGGGCGGTGGTGGCTACTGCACATCCGAGAGGGTTGCCGCCGTACGTGCTACCGTGCTCGCCAGGACGAATGCAGAGCATTATGTCGCTGTCTGCAAGGACCGCAGAGACAGGATAGACTGGTGGATGGTTAGTGCGTGCGACGGATGTATGATTAGGTACGTACCTCCGCCGGAGAGCGCCTTTCCTAGGAGGACAATATCCGGCCGGATACCATCGTACTCGCACGCAAGCATTTTGCCTGTTCTGCATAGACCCTGCGTCGCGTCAGCTTAACGAACATGTAAAGGAAGTGGAGTGTCTTACCGTTTGGATCTCATCGCAGATGAGAAGGACGTTATATTTCTTGCATAGCGCGGCAACCTTGGCTAGGTATCCCTCTGGGGGCACCACAATGCTGCATTACATAAACGTGTCAGCATTTCCGCGAGAGGGACAAGAGAGATTACAAACCCAGCTTCGCCTTGAATAGGCTCCACTAAGAACGCAGCGACTTTATCTCCGTACAACTCCAGTGCACGCTCCACGTCTTCAATCACGCCGTATCGAATAACTTTGGTCTCGCCATCATCTTCGTATGTAGGGCCAACGTTGGCAAGGTAAGGACCGAAACCTCCCCGGCTTTCAGGGTCCGTGGACATACTAACACCCACACGAGGAGTAAGCACACCACCCTCATGAAGGACAGACAAGACAAACCTGATAACAGCCAATGTCCTCCCATGGAAATTCCCTTGTGCACTGAAAACGACCGCCTGACCCTCAGGAACACCCTTCTTCTCATATGCCCACTTCCTCGCGAGCTTCACCCCCGTCTCGACTGCTTCTGCGCCAGTATTCATAGGCAGAACCATTTCATAACCAAACATCTCTGTGACGACCTTGGCAAATGGTCCAAAGGCACTATTATAAAACGCGCGGGAGCTGAGGGTGAGCTTCTGCGATTGCTCAATGAGGGATTGGATGATGAGCGGATGGCAGTGGCCTTGGTTCACTGCACTGTACGCGGAGAGCATGTCAATGTAGGTGTTCCCTTCCGGATCCCATACTCTGTGTGGGGTGCGTTAGTTCCAACGCAACAATGCAGCATAAAAAGAGGGAAAAGGTTAATTATAGACATGGTCGAATGGCGCTAATTATACCCCTGGACCAAAAAGCGGAATATTTCCTCTCTGAGTAAGCATGGCACGGCGCCAGCTGAGCATCGAACGAGAGGCAATAATAAATACCACCCAATGACGGTCGTCACAGCAATCACACGACAGCAGCCAAAAGCAACGAGTGACAGAAGAGAAGAAGAACGGAAGGGTACTCACTTCGCCCCCTTTGCGGAATCGAAGACCACAGGCAGTGGGTGGTAACTAATGGCGAAAACAACGCAGAGTCAGTATTGCGGTCGTATAAAGGAGCGGCGAGGGGAAATAAGTAACTGATCGTTGCACACTACCCTCCTTCATCCACATCCTTGTCCACAGGTGAACTTGAAGGCTTTCATGGATGCCTGGGAAAGGAGCTCGTCCCCTGCCACGTCGACATAATTGGATACAAAATTCAACACTCACTTGTGCGCTCCATACTTGTGTTCCAGCTGGATGACTTCGGCCGTCGAGAGTTTGTTCTTTGTCTCTCCGGCGTTCTGCAGCTTAGTGGTGTAGATGCCCCTGTGCACGCCGTGGGAGATGTGGGTCATTGCGGTGGGAGCCATGGTTGTTCTGTAGACTGGATATTGGAGTGTGGTAAGGTATCTAGATATTTAGATTGAGGATAATAGTGCAGTGGTACGATTGTGGTGGTAGTAGAACAAGGAGCGGGGTCAGCCCTGGTCAGCCAATACAATTCTCTGAATTTGGTTCCGATGAATGACACGCTCGCCTCCACGCTTGGCGTTTGATAAGATCCGCCCGGCCGCCTCTGTCGGGGTCGACAATCCTCCAAGCTCCAATCTTTACGGACTCAAAATCAAATTCTGTCATGCCGCACAACATGCCGTCCCAACAACAGCGAGCTCGATAGTTGCTTGATAGCATATACTTTTCACGATACTTATCACAAAGTACTTGCACTGACATTGACACTATCTGGTACCAAGTATATCTTCGTAACACGGGTAAAAAGTTAGTGCCACGCCAACGTCACCGCCACCACTACGTAGACACACTTCTTCAATCTTTCAAGATCTAGGCTAGATGAAGTCGTTATCTATGCTTTTATCAGCCCATGCCAGCATCCTCGTCTCCTCCTCGCCTCGCATAAATGGATTAAACTAGCATTGATAAATTACATTGCAGTACATGTACAGTAACGTGTAGTAAAAAAACGCGACGGCTGAAAAGAAAGCCTGCACAGAATTCAAACGAACTCCGTAGAAGGGAACAATTGAAACAAAAGTCTAAAGTTAAAAAGATCGTAATCGTAATCAGAAACGTGCAAACCGTCCAGTGGCGATAAAACATATCAATGAATGAAATTATGAGCAAATGATACAACTTGAAGGAATGAGGTTCCGCGAATATGGCCTGTGTTACAGCGGTGGTACATTGACAATGTATGTGTTGGTACACTTTCGATTGGTGTGTCGGAAGAGGTAAGTTGGAAGACGAATGTCTATATCGAAAGCAAACGAGCCGGAATGACGAAAGCTAGATGCATGGACAAAGTTTGAAACTGGAATTATACTGTATGGTTGGATGTATCACTGAGGATAAGAGGATTCGGCGGTGCTAGACCAGTCTAGTACTTTGTAAGATATCGCTAAGACGGAAGGTGGGCTATCCATGTGTCCTATGTTCTGGCGGATTTCTTCATTCGTATGAAAAGAATTATTTGTTGCGTGAGATAAAAATTCCAGAGGAAGCTGAATTCTTCGTGAATATAGTGGTTTCTTCCGTTTGAATGAGGCCTAAACCAAGGGTTGTCCAAGCACTCGTGTTTAAGCCAATTCGCATCACAACTACTGCAGTTCCTGTGGCCACTCCGCCCTCCGCCTCCATCGCCCATCCTCATCAAACCGTGCATTGACAGGGTAAGTCAAACCGTCACTAAGGCTTCGTCCGATGGGTACTAGATCCGAAGTCGTCAGCAAGATGATTCAAAGTGTAGAAATCAAAACGAAGAAGGAAAGAGCAGAATCAAAAAGAAACTGAGTAAAAAGGGATATTGAGAAGAGAAAAGGAAATAAGTATCCGGGTTAACAAACATCAGACGAGCAATAGTGCGTATCGGAAGTAGAAGGAAGTAGATAAGACAGAGATCCGCCTTCGTGCGCACTATGTCGGTGGCAGATGACATGTCGATCTACCACGAATATAAATGACGGCTGGCGACAGCAACACGCCACCTCGTCATATGTCAAGCCAAATGCAAAAATCACGCAGTGAAAGAAGGGCAAAAGAGGGAAGATAGCCATAAGAAACTGGTTCTTTCCTGACATCTACTGCGCCAGGTTGATCATTCGGAACTCCCAGCAGAAGAGAAAGAAGTCGTCAGGCAGACAACGAAAATAAATGTAAAACAAGTGCGCATCGGAGAGCAGATAAGATGCCAACACACTCGGGCAGACACGGTTTACGCCGCAACTCGTGGAAATGGCAGTGAGCATGGGTGGCGACGGCAAGCCTCGTGAGCTTGACATTGACATGCATGTCAAGCAATCAGACGACAGACTGCCTACCCAGGTGCAGAGCACCGCGGGAAGAATACACCGAAGCACATGTGCACGACATGGCGGGATATCTGAAAGCACGATGAATAAAACAAAAAAACATGTGCAATATCCACAGAGGCGGGTGAGTTTAATCCGCCACAGCACTCTAAAGCCAAAGTCCGCAAGGCAAGGAAGGGGACCAAATATATCACCTTCTTCTCCTCCCCCTCTTTTTCCTTCTTTTAAAAATAGAAATGAAACATCACGAGCAGAGAAGGAACAGCACTGCCGTACATCTCTCCGTTGTCGCAAAGTGATTTCCCAGCAAACCCTGGCACAGTAGGCTTCTGCCGCCCAGAACCATGGTAGGAAGTGACCTATCCAGCACAAAGGGTAATGTAGAGAGAAAGAAGAGACTGTTTTGTGCATGACAGCATCCTAGGCCGTCCGAACACGATCGTGAACCAGAAATGAGTCAAAGAAACGGAGGAACCCAAAAGAGGGACTCGGGTTTTTAACGAAGAAGGAAAAGAGGAGGAAGAAAAGAGCAAAGACCGGCAAAGCCACAGAACACGAGCACACGGAACCAAGAATGAATGAGAAGAACAAGACGGCGAACTGAGAACCAGCACTCGGTTTGGTGAAACCCCCAAATCCAAAACAGACTGTCCGCTCAAACTCAGCGAGCCGCCGAGGGGCTTTTACTTTACGCAATCAGCTCCAGTGCTAAAAACACTGCCTCGCGTGAAAAAAAAGGGACCCAGAAAATGAAGACAGAAAGAAAAGAACAAAAAAAGAATTGAATGAGGGAAGGAGGACTCACATATCCACCCTAATTTATTCCGACCCATTACGTCTGTCCAGTTTCTCGATCCACTACCTAGCCACCATATGTTACCTTCCGTGTTCAGTGCACCCCATTCAGCATCCCATTCCTTTCGGGTATGCGTTTTTGCACTATGAGTGGAGTGTGGTCAGTACAGTTAAAATGGAAAAGGAAAGAATGAAGAAAGGAACACGCAAATGAAAGAAAGAAATACAATGACATAAGAAAAGGAAAGGGGAGAGAAGTCAAATCAGATAAACTAAATGAAATTAAAGCAAGAACAAGAATGGGATTTAACGGAATTAACATAACAGGAGAGAAAAAAACCGCAATAAAGGCTGTTCATTGCATGAAGACTTCATTTCTTGTCGCAAGTCAGATAGACTTGAGCAGCAGAGCAGATTACAGATAGAAGCATACTCAATACCACGGCGGAGAAGAGACCCCGTTATGGTCGTGCTCGTCGTCATTTTGGATAACGTCGCAGACACCGATGGAAGATAACGTCACCCATCTGCAGTCTCCTCATCGAACGGAATAGCTCCAAGTACGCCCTGTTGGCTCGGTGAATAGGACCATTACTATGGAATGCAAGATCTCTAGGTGAAGAAAGCGCAATCTATGCTCGGGCTTCCGGGCCTACGAGGGAAACCAAAAATGCGAAAAGGAAATATTGCGAGACGCAAAACGGGAAGGTTTCATGGAATGACGCGAACACAAACAAAGACGTCGAGGTAGATCGACAGCCCGACCATACACATGCATGTACAGCACCAACAGGCGCTATGGCGAAATAGAACGGTGGCAACACTCGGTAGATGGGTGTATTATCACCATAGATGGACATAGGTTAGGACCGCCGCTGGTTTAGTGGCCACGATGCTAAAGTCCACTGTCAACCACTGCCGCCTGTGATGTAACGCTTGGTAGATATCATTTTTTTTCTTGTCGGGGTTTCGAATCCGCCAAAGGGTGCAACGCACAACGATAGTGCTAATGGCACCTCCGACGTGTTCCCAACTGGATCTGCACATTGCAACCGAGTACAATTATCCGCCGAACTTTCCGGAACGGGTTTTACCACCCGAGGTGCTCTAAGCACGCCAACGCAATCTGGAAATCTGATTGAGGTACAGGGCCGAAATTGACTTTATTCCTTGTTCCTTATTCCGTCCCGGAGTCCCGAATGTGTAAACCATCTCCTCCTGTCACTGAGAAAAGGAAACGAGAAGAATGTGGAGAGCGAAATCGGGGAAAGAGACAGGAATTTTCGGGAAGCATAAAGCAGGATGAGATGATGCGCGGAGATCACACAGCCGTGAAAAACGGTAGGTGGCACAGGAGCCCAAGGAGCCTAGGATATAGTAGGCCAACGTGGAGCGCGAAAAGGATAGATGGATAAAATAAGGGCATATGAAAGAAAAATGAAAAAATTATGAAATGAAATGAACGGCACGATGATGAAGAAACTAAATATTTGAATACGTGTAGAAAATAAGAATATTGCAATTCGCAATCGAAAAATCCACACGCAAGAGAAAATGGAATTAATGTAAAATTTAACGCACCTAGGGTTATAAAAACCGAAAGCACTTTGAAGAGCGGCAGTTTCACGCTCCTTCATGCTGTGTATTTGGACGCTTTCAACCGTGGTCTGGTTGAGCCATATCTGCCGTACATGAGATATCTGTAGTGTTGTAGTGAAGAGAGAAAAGAGAGCAGAGCTAAAATGAGAGGTTTGGTGTCAGCGTCGCGTAAACGATTTGAAGAGTCAGAATGAAAGAACAGAGAGGATGAATGAATGTCAACAGAATAAGTAAAAATAAACTTGATGTGGGCGAATGTTGCGCTCATGATCAATTAATAGATAAGAAAGATAAAATAGCATAGAGCGCTCGTATGTCGTGAGCGCACGACGCTATGAAGCATCGATGACAAGAACACCACATATCCATTTGTATATGCAGCGTCATAGCACTGGAAATGAGGAGATAGGTCGAAGTAGATGAATGTCTTATCTCCGGATTGCGAGGAGCTGGTTTTTGTCGGACATTTGAAGACCACGACCGAACATCATCTCCGACAACGAAATTGATAACGTTACTTCGCTAGTCGAGCGGCGGGAGTGCTAGACCCCCAGTCAGCTGGGTCAAACCAGGTGGAATGGTGATCTCGGTAGAACACACAGCGAGCAAATCAGAATCAATCCAGATTTCCAGGTTATAAGCAGTCGCGCGGTTCACATATCAATATAGTCGATCCATTCGCAAGCAAGATGATGCCTTGAAGATAGACGGACCAGAGTAGGTCCGATCGCACAACGTAACTAGTAGCGCCTGGTTAGGAACACATCGGGGAGTGTGCCGGGAACAGTGTATAACACGGCGAGCAGTCATACATAGTCGGTCAATATTGCTGCAACTGGAGTGAACAATCTAGCAAGAAAAGATCCAGCTGCTAGTAACCAATCCTACGCATCGACTTGATCTATTTGCCAGGATGCTAGGTGATTCTACGTCGAACCCCAACTTGTTGGACACTTTCAGTGCACCATGGTGCTGACAATCGCCAACCTGCCAAGCGGCATACCGATCTGTTACATCTGAGACACCACACTTCCATTAAACGACCCAATGACACATACTAGCCAGAGCCAACATTCCATCGTTGACAGATGGCTACAATGAAAGCCCTGGAGTTGAGCATAATATGTGTAGTGAAAGCGACACCATTCACCGCCATCTTGCGAGATGCACTGCCAGTCTGCGAACTGCACCGCGCCGGTGTACTGGTCCCGTGACTGGACACCACGGCGACACCAAATAGATCGGCAGGCAGACCGTAGTGCTGTCTATCGTCATCTTGCGAGATGAACTGTGAACCAGCCTATCTCGTGTATGCGGTGCTGGCTATCGACATCTTGTCAGATAGACTGTCGCTCCGAACTGCCCAGTGTTGCAAGTAATGTCCTCGTCCCATCATCAGATACAGTGAGGCATCATGGTGATGCCAGGGAGTTGACAGCTTAAGCCGTGGTGTTGTCTGTCGCCACCTGCTACCGGTCTGTGACCTAGCACTGCAGGTATATTCCTACCAGTTGGATGTGCACAAACACCATAGTGATCCCATCTACATCATGTCGCAAGGGCTGTCGGTATTCAACCTGCCAGACGGATAGACAGTCTAATCCATCCAGCGTCGCGGGCAAGTACCTGTTCCGCAAAGTAGACGCAGACAGCACGGTGATTCCGACTCGACTTGTCGCCCGCTTGGTGGTTTGTGAGGACCACAATGTGTGGGCGTTGACAAGTCCACGACGGTACGTATCAATTGCGCGCCATGTCACCTGAAGTAGCCGTGTAACGCATATCCAACCACATCCAGAGCCCACTGTCATCCCGCCAGGACACATTCGCCACAACACAACACCCATAAAGAAAAGAAATAGAAACGAAGCAAAAAATACAACAAAAAGAACATCCCAAAAAGAAAAGAAACTACTCACAGTGCTAAAATAACAATCTCCTGCGGATCAATATTTTCATCGGTACTCCTCGCGCTCAAGACGGTATAAGCCAGCAATGTGCCGAAGATGTACAGAGAGTACACGGAGGCGGCTTGACAAAAGTTGAGGAAGAACTTCTGGTTTCTTGCGCCTACACATTGGCCAATCCCTATGTGGTTCACTTTAGTTGAAGTTATCGGGTGAAGGGAAGAGGGGGACATACAAGGACAGTGATGGTCGTATTTTAGTACACACTGCGCAATCCTTAGTATGTATTTATACAGTTAGGGATAGGAAGACATACCGTTCCACAACTACGACAATGGTGTGCCCTATATGGTTTCACAATCTCGTCCGTGGTGCAATACCGGTGCGCAGGGTGCAGTATCGGTCCACTGGGCGGTCTCCGCGAAATATGGATCTTGGGTGTATACTTCTTCTTCTGCTTCTTCAGTGTCTTATGTGACATCGCATCTGACTGAGGCTGCGGCTGTACCGACCGCCCAGGGACAGGAATAGCGTCCAACACCCCCGCCTGTGTTTCCCCCTGTCGTTCTTCTTCCGCTTCCTGTTGTGGCTCTTCTACTACTACAGGAGGATGATGTGGACCATGCCCTACATCGTATGCATTCCGCATCTCTCCCACAGAGAACCTGTAATCGCGATAGCTGTCTTTCGCGCTTTCTCGGTGTTGCGTCATTTCCTCGTAGGAGGGTCCGCGGATGCTTTCGACATCGACATCGACGTGCTCCCAGAGGTGACCTTGGGATGTTGAGACTGAGGCGTGGGTGTCGTGCGTTTGTGTTGAGGGTGCCGGGGGGAGGTAGGGTCGTTGGGATTTTTGGATGTACTATAGGGGGTTAGGTAGGAAGCAGGGAAGGGGGAGGGACGCACGTCTCGGGCAAAGCCTGGGGGGTGAGGATGACTTTGAAGTATGCCCAGAGAGCCCAGAGGAGCAGGACGGAATAGACAGCGACTAAAGCGACTAAGCATGAAGGAAAGTGTATCAGTGATTGAATTTTAGAGAGAAATGAACGTAGACAAGTATAGAAGGCTTTAGACGCGATGAATGGTTCAAAGTACACATGTATACCCCATGGCACGAAAACTCAACCGCAGCCTCCCTTCACAACTCCACAGAAATCATAAAAAGCGAACAGAAAGGAATTAGAACTCACTTCCAGTCCCTCTCGAACCCGGTGCCCCGTTCTCCCTCCGAATCATCCTGACGCACAAGCGCGCGATATAGACATAGGTAGCGTAGCCTATAATGCCGAGGGTAATGGGGACCATCAGCTTGAGGACAATCCACGGTTGGGGGCCCGCCTTTGCACGCTTCTCGCGGACATTATACGCGGCCTCTTCAACGACGCCGCAGCACTTGCCCTGGTGCTCGGTGTCGAAGTTGTGAGAGTGGGGGCGGGCAGGATTGTTGGCCAGGGAGCGCTTGGGGGGGAGCATTGAGGGAGGGATTGGCAGGCACGAAGGGAGGAGAGGGAAACGTGTTGGACACGGACAATGGTGTTGGGATTCTGGGAATGGCTCAGTTCTGCTATGGGGAGCAAATCTTATGATGTAATCACCCTTGCCGAAATCACATTCCCACGATCCAATCACCGTCACTTTGCACCCTCCCCTGAGCTATAATTAACTTGCACAAAAACCAAACCACTGCAAAATGTCCAGCCAGGCCTATCAGTTCCCCGAAGAGAGACACTACATCCGCTTTTCCCTCTCTCCAGCTACCACAGATGAACTCAGAATACGGAAGGCCATCTCAACTGCGCTAGCTCAGTCTTTTGGCATTACTGCGGAATCGACATATGTAGATGTGTTATGGGTAGCTGACGACGGGAAGGAATGCGTCCTTCGCGTGCATCAGAGGTTCTTTTTCCCATCTACCATTTCATTCCAGTGCTAATACGTATAATCAGCGACGCAACAAAAGTGATTACATCTCTCGTATCGAGCAGTGACACGCCCCGCCTTGCACTGGTTAAGGAGTCGCCATTTTTACCTTCGCTGATTGTATCGTCGGAGCCGCTGTAGCAGTTGAGGGAGATGGCACGTACACAGTTTTATTGATGTATCAATATATCGTTTCTCATTAATCACTGCTCAACTAGAAGACACATAGGATCGTCGTCTTATTTTAACCTGTTGTTGATCCGGTTACGATGGGAGTGTGAACTATCTGTACAAACCGCAAGCAGGGGATCTCCTGCGCTCGTTTCAAGTTGCTTGGTTGCAAATTTAGAATCCCAGGTGCAAGTCGATCATCTTTGTCTAACTTGCCTGAATCAAAACACGTCAAAGCGCTGGGACGCCTTTTCGGGCGACATTTCCCTGTATATCAACTCGGCCAGCACAGTGGCGCGTTTCTAACATACATCTTTTAGACATTGACTTCGGTCTATTCTCTTTCGATCATACCCAATTTTTGGAGGAGATATCCACTTGAATCCCGTGAAGAGGAGGCAGTATATTCGTATACGAGATGATTGTATAACTCGCTCAGGGAGGATGCAATCTGCGCATAGATCCCCGCTTGACTAAGTACCTTAACTACACATCCCATCCCATCCAGCAACGTCTTCTCTACTGCCAGATCTGTTCCGAAGTCATTCATCGGGATTGCTACTATAAACTACAATTACGATATAGGATCTAAAACACCACACGACATACCACCTGAATGAAACAGAAGCTTCTCGGGATCTTTCTTCATATGCCGGATCTTCACCTGGTTACGGTGACCTATCATCCTAATTACCAAGTCCCTTTTCTCCACATAGCGCCCAGATGGACATCTCATTTTACTTGCTGGCTTAAACGGATCAAAAGACACGCCGAAAGCACCTATATACATATCCAATACCTTGGCAGGTTATTCCATCGAACCCAGTTAGATTTTTATGGGATTGTGTACCCCGAGATATCCACTTGACTGAAACCCATTAATATATTTCAGTCTCTCTTCCACGTACTCTGGAGGCGGAGGTAGCTTACCACAAGCTTGCATTCGATGCGCAACTCGATTCACGTACCTCCACCATCCTGACTACTACTAACATATCCGCCGCTCTATTGCTGGAGATATCCTGCAGAGTATTCAAGGGACAGAAATATCCTCCCGCACTGGATCAACCCCACGTAACGCGCTGGCGTCAGGATGCTATCCGTAGGCTGTCCGGAACCCCTCCGACAGTATCACGAACAGGTTGGATCATCCTAGATGTGTATTCTCTGCAGGGTACTCTAAACTGTTCTAGATGTTCCCAAGACACGTACTGTCATATTCAAACCTGACTGCATACCATTTCTGGTCATTTATTCCACCGCTGGATGTTTTCAAAAGTTGTTGACCTGGACCTCTTCAAGGGACGGGAAGCTCGCGCAGTGACAGAAGTATCCTCTTGTGCTGGACCGACACGTAACGTGTTGGCATTAGAATGCCGAACACCAAGATATGGATGCGTATTCCCTGCAGGTTACTCCAAGTCATTCGAGATGCAACTCGAGATACTTACTGCCGCATTCGAAACCCTGACTACATATCCTTTTTGGTAGCCTCTTCCGCTACTAGATATTCTCCAAAGCTGTTCACTTGGACCTCTTCAATAGCCAGAAACTCGCGCAGCGGCCCTCCGCCCCGCCTCCAAATGCAAGATCCCGACTACATTTCTGAAGTGGCTCGCCTGATCATTCCTAGGGACGGAAGTACCAATATGCATCTATTACGAAACCTTGATTGAGTCATGTTAAATGTCTAAAAATTGTTATCTCTGCTGCGTCGTTCAACAAACGAAGCATCATGATTTTACATCCCATTCAATCCATAGCCTCTTTCATGATTTGATCTACTCCAAAGCTTTCCATCCATATGAAGTGCGCCTGGGCTCTGGCGATGGAGGTTTAAGTGGCAAAATCCTACACTGCATCCTTGTCAGGCTGAGAGGGGGGTGTTAGTTTGGGATGATGGTCATATGATTCATGGACCTTGACAACAATATGTACGTATAACACTATGAGCAAAATACCTTGCCTAAGATTTATCCTGACAGAGTTCCATTAATAGGCTGAATAGTCCAATCATCCGCGTACATCAATTCAATCAATATACGACACATCACGCACACCACTTCAATTCATACTATTCAACATCCTGACGACCGATAGTCGTCCCCCTTTCTATTGCTTGATTTACTCGTGAATTCCGGTTACGACACGTGTGCGAAGCGTTGCTATCGGTATATTAACTTAACAGAGCCGACTACTGAAAAACGTGTAGAGGCGATCCTGGTGATCCCAGCGCGGTATCTCCCCGCCCCCTGCCTACGCGGATCATCACCTAATTATATCCAGCTCGGCCTCAGTCCTTTCTACATGCGACGCACCGCGCAAACCAGTCTAACTGCGTACCCTGTATACCCACAGTCCCTTACTTGCTACCGTATGTAGTCTTCTCAAAAATTTCTTCATCAGAAATATTTCCATTCATTTCGCAAGTTGGCCCACATCCCTCTGGTGCTGTCCTTATGGCAGTCGAGATTCGGCATGAACGGCTCAAGAAATTCGCGATGTTTCATCCTGCCGTACAGAAAGCTGAGTGAGATAACCAATAGGTGAGGAATATCCTTTTTTATACGATCGCTCCGCCGAACGCAGCTGATTACACCTCTCCCAAGAACGCGGATGTCAGTCCTCGAGGAAGGAAATAGTTTAACAGTACCGCTCGTAGCACGTTCCTGAGACTGCATTTTTGCACTCCTTCGCGACGCCCGTTGGTCGATGTTCATCAGGCATGAACAAAGATGCACATGTCATTCATTGTTTTCCATTCTGGGTGCCATAGCGCAGCTCACTAAACGTTGGGGCCTTCGCGGTCGTGTTTAGTGTATGTAAGAGAAGAAAGCTAACGTCGAGCATTCCGCGATTTTCTTAATTTTCCCCTTTGCGTCTTGTCCCCTTGTAGGAAGCTCTTCTTTTACGGGATGAAAATAAATCTGCTGGACATGGCAAATCCCACATACTTGGTGGTCACTGATTCGAAAGTTATGATCTCCGGTCAACCATTTCTATTCAGAACGATGGGCTAGCTCGACCTTATCCCGCATGGTGATCCTTCCGTACTAATGCCATAGTCCTATGGCCACAAGACCCACTTCCTACCTATACAACGTCTACTCACGTCTGCATTAAACCTGTTACGCCCACTCATTTTTCTCGCCGTGGAAAATTTCCGATGATGAACCACTGTCAAGCCATATTTAGACTCGATGGAACAATGCTGGTGTGCACATAGCGAGCACACCTCGCTGCTTCTACTTCGTATCTCCATACAGGATGCTGAATACTGGGCTGCCGATATGTAACCCACTGTAGGCTCCGAGTGTTAGGCCAACGTGTTCACCCCGCAGTCATTACGCCTTAAATTTTCAAGAGGTGTTGATAAAACATATATACCCCAAAATGTGACTACGCGACCACTCAGCAGATACCCGTCATTGTCGCCCGAATAGGAATTCACTCCATCTGCAAAGCTGGTGGGGGAATTAGGTGCCCTTTGAACTGTGCCATTCTATTGTACATTCTCTGCAATGGCCTTGTTCAACAGGGGCATCAGGCATCAAGCCCAAATTCTCCTCCTATACGAGTAGTGCCTGTACGCACTCTCTGAAAATCTCGATATGTAAAAGAAAGTTTATATTCTGGGCCCTATGTCGTGGAATCTCCTGCTGTACCGTTGCTCCTAAAAGTTACTGAACTAAGAAATATGGTCGACGCTCTTGTGCCTTCTTTGAGGTTCCTCCACTTCATATGGGAACCATATGTATTGGTCCGACCGTTTAGCTCACTCGAGCTGACTTGTCAGAATGTCAAGCCACCGATTTACATGTGACTCGCACCTTTTGATAAAAATTAGCTACTAAAATTCTATTAGTCTCGGGCTCGACCGCGTCCCACCGTCAATTCTCTTCTCGTTTTTCTCATCGGTGTCCTCGCGACAACAGTCACCCCCCTCGTTTTGTGAAGTTGACCTAGATCCGATTTACCTGTGGAACGAAGCATTGGAGCGAGGATAAGGACTAACAAGTGAACGAACCATATATTGGTACTGGATTCCCACTCCCTTCACTGCTCGGTGTTTCAGTGCCAACGTAGAAGTGATTAACTCACTTTCTGGGCGTACATCAACCCGACCACACGAAAAACTTGGAGCTCGTGTGAGCAGCGATGTCGCCTGGACCTTCTATAGTATCCAGTATAAGCAACTTTTAATCATCTCTTCAACTACCTATCAATCTCCATTTTGCGCGCAGACCGGTTAGCAGCTTAACTTGCTAAAAACACCGTTCCACCATTGAAGCTGTCAGCACAGTTGTGCTGTATATAACCACGCCTACAATATTCAATCATCGGCCATGTAAGCCTTTGTTCAATAACAATCTGGCATCCGCCGGCCTTTTCACATACACACAAGCATCCACTTACATCTATGATCTCGCTCCATCGACATCAGCGCCCAACAAGACAACTCCAATCTCGATTTAACAGAAACTCTATCTAACAGAGCATTATGCCCTATACACGCAGAAAGTTACATGTCTTTACTTGTGGTTGGTCAGATTATCCTTGCATCTGATACCCAAGATTCAGTATCGAGAGCAAGGCGAGACAAAATGATGTTCTCACTAAATTGTTTCAGTTTCTTGATGATTTGAACTGGTTTGCTTTGGTTCTCTGTCACTTGAAAGCGGATACTCCGTTTTTATGAGACATCTGTTCGCGATGTAGAGTCAAAACTTCTTGATGGCTTGACCCGATCTGCTTCTAATACTTGAATTTATCCATGCATTAAAGCTCAAGGAAATTGGTCTGATTGTTTGCCTTATGGTGTAACGATTGAATCCCCTAAATATGATCCACCCCCCGGGGCTGTCAAAACCTCTGAGGGTACAATTCATACAACTCTCTCATGTCAGTAAGCCGAATCGCTAGCCCTGCCTCCATACTTGTTGCCTTGCACCGGTCAGAACACGCATGCCTCCCCGGTGGGTGTCCCTTCAACGATTCTCCAATGAAGCCGAATCATTCATGTGCAAGTTCTCTTCCTAAAGGGCATTCTTTGTAGCAATCATTTTTGTTGGCGGGACTATCGTGGTGGTTTTGAACCTCATGTGTCATTTAACAACAACATTCATGCACAGTTATACTTTCTGGAGAGCCGCTATGGTGTTACTTGTGGCGACGGAGGCGACTTCTTTTCCTGCTAAAAGAACAACACAATATAGACACCACGAGAGGGAGGGAGGGAGATGAAGTTAACTGTGTCTGATGCTTTCTTTCGATAACCGGATACGACAAGAGCCCTATGTATGGAAATATAGCAGGGGCCTTACTTCTTCATGGCCTCGCACTTATTCGATGTGGCGAAGGGGTAGGGTGACACTTTGCTTTCGCACACTGGTCGACCTGTTTATCCTATTGTGTACACCGACTCGATGCGGATAGGTAGTCGATCGTTGTCTCCGTCGGTGGGCGATTGCTTTAATTTAACACGTTCATCCTCAGCCTTCAGTGGGGTCGTTTTATCCATTGGCAGTATTTTATTCCAAGGGAAAGATAATGTTCATCTACCCAGTTTCGGTCATAGCCATTTCTGGTCTATAATGCACCCGGCTTTCCTAAATCTGAACAGCAGCTGTGCTGACTGCAAGCACAACTCAGGGATTGCCCCAAAATTGACGCCGATGCCTGTATCTCCGTTAGATAACCTTCTTTCTTCTTAGGCAAAAATAATCCCTCCGGCCACTGGAACTAACAAATATACATTGGCATTTATCTGACTCCTTTTTTAGCGGGGAACATATATGAAAAGCCTCATGCTAGAGCCCAAGCTTCCTCTCCCGAAGGGCAGTATTCGTTTCGTACAGTGAATTCCAAGCCCACCAAATACTAGATGGAAGGCATCTACCAAGTGTTTGGTATCGTGCGGGCGGCCCGCTCGCACACTCATTGGCCCCGAGATCGGACGTACCGTACAGGTGCCACTACATCCTGCTACCGATTGCTGATCGTTGCGAAGTCACCAGGGCCTTTAATTTACTTCGTCGGTAACCTGTGTAGGTGTTCCGCGGGTACTTGTCGAGTGTGATATTGTTTTTTTCTATCAGACTTATTTACTTATTCCTGCCTGGCATGGATGCTTTCTGCTATAATTTGGCTCACTCTTTGTCCTATGGCCTACAGGGCACTAGAGTTTTAAAAAACATGATCACATTCACGGAGGTTCGACGATCGTTGACTTCGCCGATCGGATGGGACAACTCGTGCGGCAGGATGCAGCGCATGCTCCTACTGGAGTCTAGAGTATTTTGCGATCAGCAGAAAAGGTCCGGTCTCCACAGCCGTCTACTTTAATTTGGTTTTCGTTTCATTGTGGCAGATTCACGAAAGCAAAATGGCTTGAGACGATCCCATTTTTGCGCCTAGTATCTGTTCTAGTAATTTATCAGATACTTATCATGTTTATAGCTCCTCGAGCTATGGTCACACGCGACTTTCGATGAAACGTTTACAGGATAAAGCATTTATTTTCAGCTGAAGACTCCAGACCTATATGCGAGATATTTCGACGCGATATGTGTATATGAGTTTATGGTTCTGCGCCCACACGTAACCTCCTCAAGGCAGTTTTCTTTCAGAACAGTGGTGGGGTCAGTGCGGTTAACTTGGGATATACACTTCACTTGTTCTTAATCTGTATAGGTCTCGGATGCATATCATCGCGATGGCCGGAGTCATCCCAGCTAAATATCCCGGCCATCGCGAATGAACTGGCTCCTTAAACCAAAGGGGTAATCGACTACTACGAAGTTCTGATTTTCGGGGCCTTCAACACGATACAGACGTCAATAACCTCCGTAAGCTGAGCCAACTTGGAAACCTATGGCGATAAGGTGCGAACCGCTTATACCATGCTCTAGAGCTCAATGGTGCGTTAGGTAGTGGACCTTCAGCATTTCTCGACCCCACAACGACCCCCCCTTTTCCATCATCCCTGGTGGCGGAGCGAATTTGTTTGGCGAAAGCCGTGTAAGTCATCAGGACAACCTCGTTCTTATTCCCAGTCGTTGCATATATAAGTCTTCAAATAGCTTCCGTGTTGATCAAACTTATTTATTAACGGTAATTTCCAGGTTGTGACCGGATTCGATTGTATTCACTTTTGCGTGCACAATGAAACGGTTCGTTACGGACCAGTCTCAGCGCCATGTCGGGAAATGGTATCACTCTAGCGCGAACACCGATTGAATTCCCAATTTAGCCAGTGGTCGACGACGATCGTGCTGCTGCATTTTTTCGGTTGCCAGCGCGTGCGCCTATGCTCAGATTCCATTTGGAACCAACAAATTTTACCTTCATTTTAGATTGAATTACTCGGCATTTAGTTGCCACGCTTCCTTTTGTCCTTCATGGCTGCGACTTTTAAAGGCTTGTCTACTCTGTATACTTGTGCTAGGTTCGGCTGCTCAATTTCAAAATTTTGGTTGAAAGCATATCATACTCAGGCTCAGGCTGCTAGCTATTATGCGCTCTACAAAACATATTAACTGGGATCCCGTCGATTTCGTTGGGTCGGGGGTAGGGGTACCAGGCTACATTCGCCCCGCCACTTCATACTACGTTGACTACACTACACACCGCGTTGTCGAAGGTCAAGAAACCGCCGAACCCGGCGTCAATCTCAGGGCGTTAGAGCACGTCCACGGATAAAGAATCCTTGTCGAGGGCGATAGGCTTCTTGGGACCGTTGAATGCACATAAATAAGCATCTGTTGACTGGTACGACGGAATTCAATTCATTTCTCCTGCGACATACCGAGGAACACTATAGCATTGAGAACACATTAATCCTTAGGGTGATATTAATATCGAAGCTCTTTCTTGAAGGCTATGTAATGAATCGGACTCGCAGCACGCTGCGACCTCCTTGCGCACATAAAGTGGCGTTGGTACCAAGTCGGTACACAACGAAATGACTTCTACAGTACCCTGTAGTCGGGATTCGGTCCGATGTCGGATGGTGATGTCATAAATATCATTTTCTGAACTTCTCGCAAACGTCTCCTTAGGCGGTAAGTAATTTTGACCTTCGTAGTTTTATAATTTAAAGCTCATTGTCCCGTTCACAGCGCTATTCTAGTCAGCCATATATGATAAATGCTGTACTCCTGCATCTCGTGCATTGCCGCCGACATCTGGTAGTGCTTAACTTAAGTGCTTTGACGCTTCCCATGAATAGCCTGAGTTTCGAACTTTCGAAGTTGGGTGAATGAAATCCCACGAAAAGTTTTCTCGTCTCCAATATGAATTATGGAATAAAGCAGAATAAAGCTCTTCTTCTATCAACGTCTGATAGCGACATTATTCTCACCCTATCACTGTGAGGCACAGGCGCCCTGTTCATGCTTCTCGCAGTTCTTCGTACTCCGGAAAGATACAAAACACTGGAGTGGCCAGGGAGTCGCTACTCATGTTCGGAATCCGGTAGGTATGCCGGACTCCCGGAGACACAACAAAAGGGTTTTGAAGGATTTAACGGAAAATATTCTATGCCTCGCAGTCGTTCTCCACACGGTCAACAAAGGGTCGCAGGGATTGACTCTTCGATTTCGGAAACGGAGTTGGGTTGCTCATGATCATTCTCTGGGCTCCAAATGCTTTTTGAAGCTGTATTGTAATACCAGTGCAGGGGATCGGCGGTGCTGCTGAACAGCGACTGCACCTTTCTTTACTAAGTGGTTGGGAATATAATATAATTTCCTGGCAATAGACGCAAAGTAGAGATTCTCGGAGCGCGTATAGCAAGATATAAGCCTATACACAGCCGTAGACTTAGGTCATTTAATTGGATTGACTTGAGGACTCCAAGTTGTGTAAGTACTACTAGCTGGTAATTTAAAGCATGAGCGGTGATCTAGCATTGAATCCTTCACATGTGAATGTGACGGAAGGTCACTGTAGGATCAAACAGACACCGTCATTTCCGCTGTCTAGTAATGCTATTCAGTCGCCAATATTTAGCACGAGACTACTTAGTCAGTCAATATGTATATTTTCGTTGAAGTTGGAGCCAGGTGACATTACGCACACCGGGTTCCTGTACTCCAGAAAACACGGTAATTCAAGAAGTGTAAATTGCTATTTATCCGAGCTGCCAGGGATGAGGGCACGTTGTGTTCTAATGGAAGTACAGTCATCAACCATTCAATGTGACAACAAAACTTGAAGGTGTGATTCCACATCATTTAGTACATATTCTACTATAATAATTGTACATATGGATAGATATAATCTTATAGAATCATTCTGTATAATTTTTATCGCACTGTGTTTTAGTAGGGAACAAACATTGGCAAAATAGTTGAGGGGACTGGATTTTGAGCAAAACCACGCGGCGTGACAGCCGCTGATGGCCATACAGTTTATTATGGAACACTTCAAAATTAAAGATTGCCGAAGTCCGGATCATTAATATAAACAAAACCTCCTTGTCTCGCAACACTGAGCACTTCAGATTTCTAGTGATATATCAGAGAACATAGATGTACTTTACCATAAAAACATTTATAGGGATTTATTACATTAAGTAATAGCTGCTGTTTTATAAAACAGTTAAATCAAGTGCCTTTATTGAGTAATCTATGCCATGTATTTTTTAGAAATCTCATGTTTGGGGTAACTCTCTAACTTAATTTATGCACCATATATCTATTTCAATATATATCTGTAAAAATATTGTTTGAACTCATTCCTGGGATACTAGGCCTCAAGATACAAAAAGAATTGTAGCGATAGCCATAGATTTGAGGTGAGGAGAGGTCAATCAGTTGGGTTTGTCACGTTGGGCGGGGTGTCACGTTTGGTGGTTGATGACTGTACATTTTATAAGAAGCCGCCTATCTTATCCTGACGACATGAAGAAATCTAAGCTCTCGTAATAATCGAAGCAAGGTTTATAAGCGTCACCACAGGCTCAGGACTTAAGCACTGCATGAACGGGGACAAGTAATGGACGACATCATCCCACTATTAAAAGTAAAACTGACTACGGACCTGTAGCGTTCACCCGTGGCTTCCAAGGCTGCCGTTTTATCGATCTACAGACTCTTCCCATCGTGGAATTGTGAAAGAGAGCGACCGGCGACAAATGTACTGAAATAGTATCATATCTCGTTTCAAGTCGTGGCTATCGGCGGAAGAAATGCATGGCTATTCCAAAGCATTCCATAAATCGACAAACCTCCCCAGATGTGGGCAACTGCTGTTATGTTATCACCCCACATGGGGCACCACATATCACGATCGCTGTCGCAAAGTTTCTGGCATTAGAAGAAACAGAACTAGGCGCGGAAACACTTCTCCGGGAGGGTCAGGTGCAACGGGACCTAACAATGGTTACATTATGCTTCCTGAGTAGGCAGTGAGCGGTTCAGGTTATTGCAGCATTTTCGATTATATTCCATTTGATATTGAACTATGATGAACTCGACCGGTTTCCCAGGAACGAGGCTCGTTAAAGACTGAACTAATGCCATGGTGAGAGAGAATACAAGGCCGCCGCGGGTTAGGCGTTCCTCGAGGAACCTAAAGGAAGGGTGGGGAGCAAGTGATAGAGGAGTCAATGAATAAGTTAGACAGAGAGCCACGATGACGAAGAAAGTTATGTAAAAACTGCGGGTATCTTCGATTCATGCTTCGTGTATGTATATACAAGGGTATCCATCGACATATATCACCATCGATAACTGGGAATATATAGGGATCCGTAGTTCCATCCAATCAAAATAAGAGAAAACAAAAGGTTTGTTTATGAAAAACTGTCTGTAGATCATGAAGGTCGAAGGCTGCGATCGTGAAAGGAATGTGGGCTAATAAGGGTATGGGGGGGAGGGTATCTCGGAGTGTGCGGTGGTAGGAACGTCTAGTTATGCTTTTAGGAATAATTCATGAGCTGTGGCTTGGTAGGGGTATGACATCCTGAGGAGACCTGCTCCTCATGATGCCGAGCTGGTTGGTGTTGCTTAACTGTGGCATGGGAGGTGGGGGAGTTGACGACCCGTCGGGGACAGAGTTACCCGAAGTCATACTGCCCAACGTCGCAGTATAATACGTGCTTCGGCTTGCGGCAGTGGATGAAGGGACGATCTCGCCAGATGGAGGTGTTTCTCCCCCGACACCGCCAGCGCTACTTCCAGAAGTTCCAGCGCTACTCCTCCCACTAGATGGGTTCATAACGATCAGCTCTCCAACTTCTGAGGTTGCGAGCATCATTTCTACGCGAGCACTGAGACTATTGGCCCGACTCGGTGGCTGGCTCCCACTAAACTCCGTATTCCAAGAGAGAAGGGTATTCCGGGTTGGAGGTCGACTGCTGTTGTACCCACTGCTACCTGCTCGAACGTGACTGCGTTCAGACGAGTACACACTGCTGCCCATCTCGCGTGAGCCCACAGAGTCTATCGTAGGCATACGCGTTATGTAATGATTTAATATCGGTACAGGTTCGTCAGGAGGGTACGGGCGGCCTAGCTCATCGTATCCAAGAACTGGAGGTAAATTAGGCCGTCGGTAATATAATCCTTCCTCATCGTCACCTTCGTCCTCATCGTCTCCCTCATTGCCACCGTCGATGGGACCAGGAGATTCGGTCGTACGCCCGGATGTGGTATCCGACTGTGCAAACTCGACAGCATCCTGTGTCTCTCGCGTGATCTGGGTAATAAGTGTCCGGAATCGATCAACGAACCCTGTCATCTCACGATCAGGTTCGTCAATCTGAGCGGGAAGACTCGCGGAACTGTCCATGGGCATAGGCACGACCTGGGGTCTAGGATAGGGATCAAGACTATTTGATTCGTGGTCCTCCTCTGAGAAACCAGCGGAACGAGAGCGACCCAGTCGAGGTTGGTGGTGGAATACTGAACCGGAAAATTTGGATGAGGCTAGAGTGGTTTCAGAGTCCTGTCGATGGACGTCACGAGGTGCCTGAGGAATAAAGGAGCGAGCGTGGGTCACTGCGGGTCCAAGAGAGGTGTCGTAAAACTCAGCCCGCTGGTGAGACTGGCGGCGTCGACGCCTCGAATGACGACGCCGTGCATGAGGCCGGCGCATGCGTTCATAAGCATTTGAGACTATGTGATAGAGCATCTACATGGTTGGGGTGAGAATAACCTCACGGAAGAAAAGGTTGGGTGAAATACCAGAACAGTAATGGTCATGACAAGACGAATAATTGCTATCGTAAGCCAGACACCCCAAGCAGGCGACGCGCCATCACATGGATTATCTGAAACGGACCATATTGAGTCAATATCAAAGTGGCAGCGCCCACTCAGGCGTAGTTGCACATCTGACGAGCGCCTAATGGCATTTACCATTGCCAGATTTACTGCGGAAGATCCCAGTATAAGTAGAGATAAAAGATAGCGGATGACCGTTCGTAAACGATCCAGGATCCAGATGGGAAAGTGATTGGCTAAAAGATGAGAACGGCAAAATGAGAGTACAGCTGCGCATGCTAGTAAGGCAAAGGACACTCCTGTGCTTATCCCGAGCGCCAGAGATATAACCTGTCCTTCTGATGAATTATATACAGTGAAGGCTAGGAAATACATAACAGTGTTATATATAGTCCATGCACCTATCAATTAGGTAGGATCAATAGAGAAGCAAACGCATTTCGGAGATCGACTGACCAATAAAGCACTCGAAAGCCCCCTTCAGTATCCGTAAATGCTTTAAACGCCGTCGCACAGCTAATTCCCATAGGCCTTTCTTCTCCCGCTGAGACACTGGTTCACCGTCCAGAACGATTGACCGCTCCCAAGCAGGACCTGACAAGGAGCGGTCAGGAATCACTGGGGGTCTCTCTGGAATATCATGAAAAGTTGTCGAAGAACTCTCCGTGATGGGCTGATGTAGCAAGGGCTCAGTTGGCTGGGAATGGTCTGAGGTACTAGGGTGGAGGGTGGTACTGGAGACGGTAGAGAGGTTTCGTGTGTGAGAGAATGGTCGGGGGTTATGTTGCTCTGTGGCAATCATAGAATCGTGGATATATACTGCTGCCATGGTCTGAAATTTCAAGCCAAAATCGTGCAAATTTGAAATCGTGAGTCGTTTAGTTCTTGTTTCGTTCTGACGTTGTGGAATAGGAAAGACCTGCGTCAGGAGATGTGGTCGTACTGGGGAATGAATGAAGATAGAGAGTGTCACGTCTAGGTTCAAGGATAGAGATAGTGGCTGAAACTGATAGCCCGCCGTCTAAGACGCCTCCGCTCAACGCTCAAACTTTGGCAGCGGAGTATAGCCGCACATCCTCAACTATTGTTTGCCAAACACGTCAACACCAAACAACCACGTGCCACACTTTTTTGATTCCGTCTAGTCGACAGAGTCGAGAGTTTTGATCGTCATCAACCATCATGAATTCGACTACTTAATCGTTCCGATTCCCCGATTCCTCGAAGAACGGAAGCGCACAAAATATTTTGAGCCACTGTGAGTCGCATCGCGGTCTTGGAATGCTGACAATGAAAGTTCATCGATAACTTGTAATAGCCTAAATGGTCGATAATAACGCACAAAGCAATATTGCATCTTTGGAACGTCATTAGAACTCCCGTTCTATCCCCCTCACTCATCCAACCGGCTTTCCGTGTCAGCAGGTGATCCGCCAGAGGCACAAGGATACCTTATGGCTTTAGCACGAGGTAATGGCTCCCCCTATATATCTTCTCCAGGCCTGCATACTCGGAACCGTCAAAGTTATTTCAGCCACAAAGCTTTGTGGCTGAGGTACCACTGAATAAGAACCTCAACGAGATTGCTGATTACCCGTGTTAAAAGAAGGCCGATGTATTAGCCTGTTCCTCTCAGTCGCATATTCTCCGCCTCACGACGCTGTGAGGCACAACATAGACGAGGCATCTCTAAACCTGAACAGACTTAAATACAGTTCCATGACACGTCCCCGCATTTCTCCAATCCATGCGGCGTTGCCGATGTGATCCTGCGCTTTCTATCTCTGTATTATTATTTTTCAGAATCGTTCTAGATATTCTGCGAGACATCACCTGTCAGCTTATATATACTCCCAATTGCGCTACGGAGGATGAATAAATGCGATCTACAATGGCCCCGCGGCCTGTAATATCGCCAACTCTTCAGCACAACGACAGGGTACTCGCCTTGCACCGGAAATTACTCTCACCAGGTCTCGTGTTTGGTTCCGCACTTCTAACCGGTATACTCAGTAATCACACATCGAGCCCTATAGTAAATTCCCTAGCATTAGGCCGTAAGCCTTGTGTGCTTGCTAAGCGCTTGGCCCCTCGAGTGCATGGGGATTTGACGGGCATCATACTTACTAGCCGACCAAATACAGATAATGACTTCGTACATCATCGTTTAACGCCCTCCTAGCCACAGCGCCGCGGATGGATAACCCCTATGACCCACTGCTCACATCATGTTTTAAGTATGTGCATTCATTTCTATTCATTGACTCTAGAAAGCGAGCGACTGAATTGAAAATGTTACTTCCGTATATACTAGCACTCTTTTTCTCATCATCATTGCAATGAGTGTATTTAGCTCACGTATTATTGGAGCAAGGATTGAGTCGTAAATACGCTGGTTCTTTGCGCTGACGAACCAGACTGATGAGTGCGGGTCAGTAGAGATGGAGGCTTGCATTCCCGTACAAGCCCGGAGGAAATGCGTTCATGCATCTCAACAACAAATCTAACAAATCTATCTGACCCTCTTGGAACTGTCATCTTCCGAAAATGTTTAGGTAAAGGCACTTACATCCACAACTCAGGTACGTACTCGCGTTCAGCGGACTGTCGTTCCAAGATCTGTTTCTCTTTGGGTATCATGTTCTATTAGAGGACTTGACAGACTCAACCTCGGCGATTCTCTCAGTCAACGCCGAATATCCCAAGAGACAAGGATAAAAGTCCCGACGAGTCCGGCAATTTCTCTATCATTCTTACGCCCTTGCGAGGGAACACGCTGCTTCAGTTAAGTACTTGACTATAATGGAGCTACTTTGCCTGGCAAGGATACATGCCTGAATTGATACTGACGAAGAATCATTACAACAATGCTTCCCGAGGACTTGCCCTGTCCTGGGTGATAAAGTCACATCAGAGCGAGCGATGGAATTGCGGCACTAACACCTATGATTTGGGATGGAAAGTTGTGAACCCATGCCGTCACTGACATATCAGACGGCCTTGCCACTCCTGCCTTCCATTGACTTCGGGCCGAGAAGCATTGCCTGCAGGCTGTGTACTGTGGTATCGTTTTGCTCACCAAATCGAATTCTTTCCCAGAGCCTTAGAAGTTACTAACTTCTATCCCGATGGTAAGTGATAGCATGTCTAGCTTTGCTATTTCTCGTGGCTGCTTGCAGATCTCTTTCTAGTATGCTTATCCGTCCCTGTGGAGTACGCTTGAGAACCAAGGGTGCACCCTTTACCCTGTAGCCCATGTCATCCTCGACCTCTGTGATGGTACCGTGAGTCCTTCTTTGTGCGCCGCGAATGAATCAAGTGATCAAATAAGTCTTCTCAATCGGAAAGGCAGTAAACTAAACCCGTCCTTGACCATTATTTGGGTTGTCCGAGTTGGTTTGTGACCACACTTGTCTATGCAATCTTTGTTACAGAACCTCGTACCGAGCTTTGATGCAACAACATTGTCAAGTATGCTATAATTATCGCAGCAATGTCTATGGTACCATATACCATCATATCTCATCACCCAGGATGTCATGGGAAAGAGAATATCGAGATAATAGACGCTTATTTGGACGCTCAGAAGTAAGATGCCTGTACATCTGAAAATCAGAACGAGTATCTGGTGGCAATCCGGAAGAGAAGTTTCACTTATATCTAGCAATGTCATACGAGGATCATGACAAATGATTGCAATGTAGCTACTGGCCGAAGAAACTCTATAATTTTGGTGTTCAGTAGAACCAACAGTTAATCATAGTAAGTCCGCTGAGAAGATATCATCCAATTCGCAATAGACACCGACCACGATATGTGATGTAGAGATATACACTTGTCTCTTCTAATTTCAAAATAAAATCGACAACTGTCAGGAATTGTATTCATGAGCTTAAGATATCTATACTGGCACACATTGCCCACGGTAGCGATTAGAAGTAACGGCCAGTGACTGGAGTCCACGAGATGATGTTGTTCCAGAAGGAATGAACTATTTCTGGTGGACGTCCGTTGAAACAGGTGTCGAGCCTGACCATAACCAAGCTGGCACCAGGTAGGGTAGCAGGAGAGCACATGCTATTGATGCGTGTCATCGAGAAAGTGTATGGACTAGAACAGGCTGCAAGGATGTCACGAAGAGTCGTGAAAGGAACACGCAACATACTCGACAACACTATGATTAAGTTCGCTCCACATTCTTCTTCTTCTTCTTTCGACGCTTGCCCTCCTCGTTGGAGTGGTCTAATACGCCTTCACGTTCGCGTTTCGTATGCTTTGCGCGAGCTCCGTCAATGAGACCATAGTCAGCTTTTTTCTCAGAAGACACACGTCCAAGCTGTGAAGGCTCATCTACCCCAGACGGCTTCAAAAATACAGCAGGTGGCTTCACTGTTACCAGATTTTGTGACTCAGAAGCTCGCAAATCCTGCCCAGTGCTGGTGCTCTCGAAGATAGCTTGCTTCGCTGTTTTTGTGTTGTCCTTAGGTTTCTTAAGGTTATCAAAGCCTTTTAGTGAACCAGAGTTTGACAGAGAGATGGACGTGGGATTCGGATGCGGGGTGCGCCTTTTCCCCTTCCCCTTTGAATCCGTCGTCGTATCGGTGTCAGCTGTGGGAGCAGCTACAGAGTCCGGGATATCAAAGTGAGAACCGCTGTGATTGGCTTGGTCAACGATTTCTTTACCCTTCTTATCAAATGCACGCCTTCCCTTCGGCAGGCTTGCATTGGATGACGAAGGTTCGACCACGCCGGATGGTTGTTCAGGAGTAGACGGGAACAAAAAGGGAAGATATGAGGATTCGTATGTAACAGTTTCGCTAGACGTCTTTCATGACCGAGTGCAGGAGTTAATGAGACAATGAGACTCACGTGGATCCCACCGTAGAAGAAATACCCCATGCTTCTTTCACTTCCTTGGGCACCTCCCATTGACCATCATCCTCGAGCTTAGCTCGGTCCAATTCCACTTCTTTGAGCTGCTTGAGCCTGTTCGCGTTCTGCATGAAACGCAAATTTAGCGTTCCGGTACTGAGCACTTTCTTAGACATGATATTTTGTTCGGTTTGGGTGAGCTGAGTAAGTCGAATGAGACTGACGAGAAACTCGAGAGGCCAATCTTTTTGATGTTTAGTTTGTCGATGCTTACTTTTCATGACTACCCCAAACAAAATACAACAAGCATAAAGATCTTTCAACTTGCTTTCCAAAGTTGTTCTTGCTTGCTTCTCAATTGCTTCTTACACAGTCACACTCTTCTGAAGTTTAAACCCCATTCTATCCTATTACTTGAAACTCCCTCACAACACATAACATGTTGTCTATATAAAGCAATTATCTGTGTATTAAAAAAGAATAAAATGGTTGCCAATATTTAGAACAACGAGTAGCTGGCTGCTGCATTTCTGAGCTAAAGTAAGTGCGAACTTAGTGCGAACACCATTGATATCTCGATACATGTTATGGCATAGCTATATAAGATTCAAACGCTAGGTAGGATAGGGTAGGATCTATCATATCTCGTACATGTCCAAATGATAATTAGTTCCTGGTTACGGCGGCCTAGGCTATGTGGCTCGAATAAAAAGGCTATGCATGTTATAGATTCTTGTCATCTCCCATGAATTAATGGTTAGAGCATGGAAGCCTTGTATATATCAATCTATCTATTGCCGATTGCCAGCGGGAGGGTCAACTGCATACAGCATTTTATACCACTAAGCTGTTAAATGCGTTCATCAGTTCTCTACAGCAATGATTTAATACAGATATTCATAGTTTACAGAAAAGCCTGAGTGCATATATGATATAACTTGTACGCTATAACTGGCCATTAATATTTAAAGCGCGAAAACTGATCAAACTTAAATTCAACAGAGATATCAAATTACGCCTTGATAGTACTTTTAATCTACAGGGTACCCGGAAGGAGATTCAATGAGATTAGTTGCCAGAGTGACATCAACTAACCAGTGGAGATTCCTGAATCTCCGTTACGGTGCGTCAGTAAAGTGTATGTGACCGAGTATTTCTTAGTTCTGTACCAAGTAGCTGTCAAGTCTGACTTCTATCGGCGGTTTGAACCATAGACTCAGGAACCAAGATGACTGTAAGTATTTTGAAGAATTCCACATACGGACAACCACTACAGTTAAGTATAGCTACATCTTACTACCTGAAAAGTCCGCTTGCCAACCAGAGAATATGGGGAAATCAATAGCCACATCCGAATCCGATCACCTCATCCCTGTGAATTCTGTCGTCCCCAAGGATTATCAGATAACCCAACTGAGCGTCCATCGGGGAAAATCTGACATGACCAGTCTTCGATGGAGTATGATAAAACGACAATGATAACATCAAATTATAATCAACACCTATAGAAATATGCCTTGAACCCAACACTGAGTCATGCGAGCGGAGTAAGAAAGAGGATCATGGACAATAATAGACTGTATAATTAATTTCAACTGCAACGGCCAAAACTTGAAACTGTACTACCAACCGCGACTTGACACGCATGTAATCGCGAAAGCCTTTTTCCTTCTTCATCGTGGCTAATCAAAACGAGGAATTTGAGTCAGATGTGTGGTACCTTGTGATTCTCTTCCATCAATTACCCACAAGCGGATGGGGGGGGCCATGTGGGTAGACTTCATTGGATCTGACTCGCCTTTGCAGGCGATAAGGTTGGAGTGCCCGTTTTGTACTCCTGCATGTTCTATTCCAAACGTTACACAGGCTTCCAAAAGATCGCATCGTATTAGTTAACGACCATAAAAGCCCTTTACCAGTGGTAATAATATAATTAGGCATTGGACACTCTCAATGAAAACTTGAAAAACAAGTAGACATTTCAACCTACCGGTGTATAAACCGAAATTGGGTTTAGAAATGGCCACAACGATTGCAGTTCATAAATTGCTGATCTTCAGGGGAAGTTTGACTTAATGACGACCTAAAAAAATCATCGTCATAGGTCGGCAGTGACGCGATCCCAGCTTAAGCAACATTGACATTATCGAAGTCCGAATGGTTTATACTGAAGAGATTCACTTGCGGTGATAATAAGGCTATGAGATGAATACGATAGACAGTTTCCGGTAGAAATGTCCTGGTGATTGTTATAAGACTCTGGAAAATACCGTGTTCCAGCTTATCAAATAATCTGAAACAATTCTATAATGAAATTTTTTAATTCCCGTAACAACACACGGACTTACTATCATCTGGTTGAAACGAGGTATACACTCGTGATTATATAGGATACCTACAATGCTGCTGGTAAATAGGCGTGAGCTACACCTGGGCGTGAGGCACTGTGAAGGGAAGTTCTCTTGCATGCATTTAACCATACACGGTGAGTTCAACTTAGGAATAGAAACAAAGAGGAGTCAACACTTACAAGAAGTCAAGAAGCTAATGCATCGGAACTACAAGCGAGTCGAGGCATTTGGAGGCTTCAATTCGCCATGGGTAGGAAACGCTTGTGAATATGGAAGCTTCTCGCTATCAATGCGCTTTAGCACAATCGGTGCGCTATACCACGTGCGGAAAGTTCCGCGGTGCATTGCAAGATATACCAAGCATCTCCCAGGACATGTCCCCAATGAGAGTTATTCTGCCAGATGTAATTGAACCAGACGTTGTAGCGCATGCTCGCACGAAGATCAGGGGTTCAAAGAGGGATTTAAGGCCCCGCGCTCCGTCTCGTAGACGGTCGCTCGGCTACATGAACCTGTACTGTATTGACTGAAGCCTTTGGTGAGATAAGACAGGGTCCAGGCACCACCCGGACGCAATATAGGTTAGGAAGGTGCATGCTTAGAAAAGAATCGAAGAAAGGGAATGAATGCATGGAATAGGTGATAGCCCCATCGACAAGTTCCGGGAATATGACAGCATCCGAAGGAGTGCAATGGAAGAATACGATGAATGTAGTGAAATATCTCTGTGAATTTTTTGTATTCGTCAATAGCAAGATAAACATCCCAGGAATCATTGGCACAATTTTTTTCTTCGGCGTTCGGCAATTATCCAGAGAAGAGCCTTGCAAGAGTCACCTAGAGAAAAAAATAAAACCGTAAAACACGGGTCTCCATGTAACAGTTCTCAGGCATATTCTGGCATATCCTAGCATTCGCGTTGTCAATGAAGAATTGCATGCGCTCTCTTCCAAACCTGAGAACTTACACTCAGCCATCAGTAAATAAGGCTGATCATGATCAAATTTGAGCTCTCACCATGGTTTTCGTCGTCCGAGGATGACGACAAGCTTCTCCAGGAGCTCAGTAATCTTTAAGATACAAATCATCGCAGTAGCTCAACTATAGGAGCGTTTACCCTTGATTTACCCCTCTCCTTTGAAGTTGTAAGTCCAAAGGCGTTGTTGCATTTGCCTAATTCCACGGTATATATAGATGGGATCGATTGTTCCAGGTTAGGCTTTGAGCACAGGCTATAGATTCGATTAGATTCGAAGTTTTCAGGCCGAGAAGGAAATACCCTGGCCATTGCGATTTGAAGTTTTGCGTAAGCTCCAAGTAAACTCTTTGTATCGCCGAGTTACGCAAGCGGCAGTGAGCCAAACAAAAAAGCCACTTCATTTACAACTTACATGAACATCGCCTCTTTTGTCGACGTCGGTCATTTATCAGTCGTGCACCGCTAGGTGTCGAGGTCTTATTGATTGAGGCCGACGATGACAGAACTTCACTGATTTATTGTGCTTAATGTTGATCTACTGATTTCTGTCACTATCATTTATGCTCAACTTCAAGTCAAGTTTCAAGTCGAAATGTCGGTGGGCCATAATTAGTCTTCTTATCTGAGCTGAGTGGATATTAATATCACCGGCTGAGCATACCCCCCACTTAAGCATCACCATTACACCACAGATGATCAGCATTTACGTTGTTCCGAATCTCATCTCCATTGCCAGAATATGTGCCTAAACTCAGTCACATATTGACTGCGAGCATCATGCGCTCTTCCTCGAGGACATCACCTGCTTTAATTTACAGACATGATATCAGATCTCTTGGCTCCGTCCGTCAAAATATACTGTACGTATGTACGCTCCGGACCTTGGCCCAACCGATTAATGGGACATCGCCGTTACCAGATATGTCTGAGTGTGGAGGTGTGCGCTCGCCGCTGCAAGTACTTAAGTAAGTAGTACCTCATTAACTTTTACCAAGTCATTGTACGAAGCCATTTTCAGATTAGCGCAGAATAACTTATTCTAAAAGAACACTATACTAGTACTGGATCCACTGGCACACGGTCACCGCTCGGTTGCCAGGCAGGTCTAGTTGGGAACGCACGCAGACAAAGAAGTTGAATGACAAGGGTTATATCAAGTTGGATCATCTCATCAAGGTACCTTCCTGGATTTGTACGGGGCTGGTTCTCATCTCGCTACAAGTACTCTGTAAAGCTGAGCTTGCCGAGAGGTACGGTGATGTGCGAAGTTGATAAGTTGATGGGGACAGATACTATAGATATAAATGCGGAGTGGTGCGCTTCCCATCCTGTGAGCGGTTTCTGTCAAGATTTATGATCACTCATTGCGATACCAAGTATCAATAAGGTTCTGGTTACGAGGAGCACGAGGCAACGTGTATAGAAATAGAACCCTGACGGGAGCCTCGCTTAGACTGAATCGTTGCGGCTTACCGAACGTAAAGGCAAGACAGCAGACGGACCGATTCAGGTTCTAAATGGCAGGGAAAACGTCGTGTGTACAGCGGCTGTGTACAGTTTGCGAATCCGGGACAAATGCGGCATTCGCTTCTTCTCTAAATGACCTGCCCGTCTGCCCCGCTGACTTTTCAATCGAACCGGTTTCGATCTATTCCGTTTTCCGCTTTGCTCCTCAACGCACTTCGACTTCTTTTTGGGCTGACCGATCGCTTCTTAGGCTCTCTTCCCCGCGAGGGACATACATATATAAGGGCACTGCAATCCGCTGCAATTATAAGTACGCCTAGCCATTGCCATCCTCTGACCCCAATAATGTCTTTCCATCTTCGTCCCGTTTCGGATACCTCCCCTTCACCGTCTCCAACGGCATCAGTAACTCCACCTGGTGACCGCAGTCCGCCCTTCAAGGTGCCCTCATCTTCAACCATGAGCTCCTCCCCCTCCACCTCCACCAAGCGCCGACCACTATCACCTAGCTCATTACGAGGTACGTCCATCCTCCAGGTCTCCTACCGTTCGTGATTTTTTAATTTTTTTTGTTTCTTTTTTTTTTGTGCTGCCTATTCACGGCTTTCATCAGATGTTGATCTAAGCCACACGCCTGATATGCCCCCACGAAAGTACCCGGCTCCCCCAACAGGCCACGATCTCATGGCCATGTTCCCACCGGCGCCACCTGACAACTCGCCCGAGACGCGAGGCGGGCCTACCAGTGGCTTCTTCCAACGCCAGGAGCGCGCCTTCTTCGCCCAAGCAGGGAAGGAGATTGTCCGCGTCCGCGTGGAAGTTGACTTGCCGCACGCTGCGGAGCCTGATCATCCGAAATCAAGGGGAAGAGAACCAAGTAGCTCACGGGGTTGGGCAGGTGCCAACCATACGCAACCCGTCGCTGGATCTTCATTGCCGCATCACTCACCTGTGCAATCATCGACATCAATTCCCCAACCCTATTCCAATTCAAGACCACCTAACAGAGGACCCATCCCTGTAACTCCCGCACCAATATTCCCTGTTGGATCACATCCGCCGCCGCCGTCGCAAATGGCACCTAATCTTCATTCACCTGCCACTGCTGGCCTGCAGACACCGCCGCAGGATCCATCACAACCCGGAGCGCCTGTGCCCAAACCTGAGTTCCAGAATGAAGATTACGACGCTGACGAGGCTTGGAGACGGCCGATGCCTTACAATGAACGGAGACGAGCGGGGAAGCACACACGACGAGTGATTGTACGGACGTGAACATTGTCTTGGTAAGTGTGCATGTCCCTTGATTCTGCATGCAGTTTTCATTGACAGCATGGTGTATAGCCGTCGTTTACGCCGCCGCATCTCGGATTACCGCTTACGCTGCTCACGAATTGCTATATTGAATGCCTACGAATACGCCCCGTACTAATTTGTGCACATATTATACCCTGCCTAGCTGTTTCTTGTAACTTGATGAAAGGTTACTGTAACGTGATCTTTAGTAGCTGAATATAGATTTCTTGAGGGTCAGAACGATTAAATCGGAAATAGGGCTGGGCGGAGAGTGAGAGAGAGGGAGTGGACTAGAGTGGACTGGCGAGCGAGATGGCATCGTTGGCCCGATCTGTGAGATCAGTAATAGTAATGATCATGATCGATACTCGGCAATTTTATAACTGAGCCGGGACTTACCGAATTAAGATCTACATCAGATTGTGCGCTCTGAAAAAATGCTTCCGTCGGTGCCTGGTTCCCCTTTTGGAAAGTGATAGCTCAGAGCGGAAGCAAATTGGTGCTCTGGCCACTGGCTTCTGCTCCATCGCTCGCCGTCAGGACATTATCCAACTGATCCAAACACGCTCTCTGACTTCTCACTGTGATTTCATTTCCTCCCCCTCTGTCTTCCCTTCTCTTCAGGATGTCCATGATCGTACCGTATTTTTACTCTGTCTACTCCATCTCCTTTCTTGCGTCGCGGCTTGCGCGAATCCTGATCCAGCTGCGCAGATAACGCGGACCTCCTCCATGAGCATATATGGGTGATCCGTGGCGGATATCCCGACTCTACGGCATAGCGTGAAAGGATAATAAAACGTGCACCGATAACCTCGCGCCTTTCTAACACAGATCCGCCTGCCTACTCGAGAACAAGAAGCCGCCTCCACCACCACTCACTGGATTCACCCACACGAGATAAACGTCCTGGCGAGATACTTGGTTACCTTTGTGATACAGTTTTGAATTTGACCCTTCGCTCGCTTGTCCACTTCCTGCGCTTCGAAACTGGTGCCGCTGCGGCATTCCTCTAATAGCCGGTCAGATGGCTCGCAGGTTATGTCAAGCCAGAACACTGTTGCTAAGACCCGCATGGGGAAGAAAATATCAGGTCGAGGGCTGAGAAAAACAGATTGAGAATGAGGGTAGACCCATATGAAGTCATACCGAACACTCACGCTCACGCTCGCGCACTGCCCCCCCGCGTTCAATGGGTATGAAATAAATAGCTCTGCTTGAAGATCAGTACATCCTCCAAGACAGTTTGACCGTCCAGCGGGTTAAAAATGGATGGGCCGCGGAAAGAAACAGAAACAGCTCGTTGTGTCAAGGGTCCACTGATCACGCGCACGACAGCGCGCATTTCAGTGTGGACAGCGAGAAGGATAGCGCAATAGCTAGAATTATGATCATGTCGTCACGTTTTTGCCGACACGGAGCGACTCACTCCCCCTTCAGTACAGCCGAGGTTTGGACACCATTGTGGCGGAGCACGTTATCATATTATTATTTTTTGCATTGTAATTACCAAAATTTAGTTGTGGATGCCCACGCAAAAATCGCACTAGCACTCACGCCACCATGCTCTCGAGCAGTCTTCACCCGAGGACATTGGAAGAACATATTCGGCGGTGGATGTTATTTCCGGACGTTCCTCGCGAGATTTATAAACGAACTCGAACAGTACTAGATGTGCTGGTGTGTGAACAGCAAAGAAGCTAAGAAAGGCAGCTGGTCGCTGATTGCGAGTCTTGAAATGACATGAGATGTCACAGAAAGGGGCATCCGAAGATGTGCTACTGCGCTGCGAAATGATATGATAGGCCCGGGTATGACATACCGCGAAGATCTATGCTAAAGACAGACTACGATGGAAGACTTGGTTGCTGCACGTTTTACTGATTTCGCTACGTCAAACACGGCATCGAGTTGTTTGAGGCGTCAATCATGGATGATCGATCTGTTCTTTCCAGGAGTGAAGGAGACAAAGCGAGATGACGTCGATCTGGAAAGCATAGATATGTTTGTGTAGCCAAAGACCCTGAGAATGACAGAGAGCTCTTGCAAACAAGGAGATTCGGTCCGGTGTTACGGCGCATATGAAAGGGGAGAATATTCATAGATGGACATGGCATCTATCTATCAGATAATGTAAAAAGGTGACTTGACGAGCCTGCACGACGGGGCGTGGGTGACTGGTAAGGAAAGGCAGCTGCTAGAGCCAGAGGACACCGCAACAGTTTAATTTGACGAACGGTCGAACAGCAGCGTGTTGCATGATTTTGGCAGTTGTGGTCAACGACCAGTCTCAAGAAGGATACATTTGAAAGTCCTGGTAGAAAACGAGGCAAGGATATCGCTCCGAAGCACGAAATGGTGTTGGGTGGCTGGCATGACACTTGAGCCAGTAGACTGGAACCCGGATAGGCCTAGGAGGAGGAGGATGTGCCAAAGTGACATAGGATTCGGAAGGTTGGGCGGGGCTGTGGAGACAAACTTGAGGGAGCAGCGCGGAGTGAGAATTGGAACCCAGCGAAAACGGAGTTGACGGCTTGTGGATGCGGCAGAGGAAGTTGTTGGGCGGTGATTGAAATGCGACCTGGACCATCTCTCCCTGGGCCACTTGAATCTTCCTCCTTACCTTCTTGCAATTGTCTCAAAATAATAAGGCTGTTTGAAACATCGTCGACGGTCGCAGGTCTGTCTGCCGCGACACTCATCCTGCTCTTGTTTTTCAGCGGTCGCACTCGGGTCAATGGTTTGCTGATAATCGAATCTTACCCTTCTTTGCTGACTCCGCGTCCCACGCGTAATTGATTGCTTTCCCCTATGTCCACTATCTCTCCATCTTCCACTCCTCCGTTTCATTAATCCCTCCAGCTATTATCCTTCCTATACTTCAACATGGACAGAGACAACATCGCACAGTTCTGTGGCATAACAGGCGCTTCGTACGTCCCCACTCTTCCACTATTTCTTCCTACTTCTCATCATACATTAATTAGAACCAAGGACGCGAAAAAGTTTCTAGATAAACACAAGCGACTAGATGCAGCTATCGATGCATACTACAATGACCTAAGTGCATTCAACTCAGCTCCTGTGTCACGGAGTCAGCCCTCCACCAGCAAGCTAACCACCTTCTTCAACAAATACAAAGGTCCGTCGTCGATCTCCACCCCACCGGCGATCCGTGGCCTGTCTCATCCTCACTCTCCCTATTTATCGTTCTACAGATCCGGATGGGGATGAAATCACCGTAGATGGTACAATCAAGTTCTGCGAAGACCTTATAGTCGACCCAGAAGACGTCGTCCTGCTCGCGGTTGCGTACGAACTCAAATCACCCCAGATGGGGCGATGGACAAAGGAGGGATGGATCGAAGGATGGAAGTCTCTCGGGTATGTATTCTCGATCCGTTGTCACCGTGCATCCTAACGTCGTTCATACACCCCCCCTCTTTTTGCACTTTTTAGATGCGACACGATAATAGGAATGCAGGCTGCGCTTCCTAAACTGCGAGACAAGCTTGGCTCCGATCCTTCGTACTTTCAGAAAGTTTATATCCATACCTTTGATTTCGCGCGGGGCGAGGGGCAGCGGAGTCTAGGTTAGTTCGCCTTATAACCACCACCACCCCAGGAAGCATTTATTACCGACGGAAATATCGTAACTGACACGCATGCATTAGGTACTGAGACTGCACAGGCCTTCTGGGGGCTCCTTCTTCCTCATGGACTTGCAGGAGGTGCATTAGCTCATACGGAGGGTGATGGCGAGGATGTAAAGATGAGTGACTCAGAAGGATGGAAAAACGAATATACCCAGTGGTGGTTTGACTTCTTGAACGAAAAGGGTGGAAAGGGGGTCAGTAAGGACACATGGGTAATGGTAAGTTCACCTTTGCCTACTTCCTCCCCCAACTCGTTGCTGCTCTTTTGAGACCCTTCCGGGTTTGGCTTTTTACGCATGCTTACTCTCTACCTGCAGTTCCTAGAGTTCGTCCGCGCGATTGATGTTGACTTCAAGAACTACGATTTGGAAGGTATCGTTTGCGTCTCGTTACTCCTCTAATTTACGAATATAGTCACTGACTGGCCTGCTAACCAACAGCTGCATGGCCTTCGATTATCGACGACTTCGTGGAGCATGCAAAGGGTCGTCTGGGTTCCTCCGCGTAGATTACGATATATGGGGCGTTACATCTATTTATCCTGGTGCTTTATCGATTGTAATATCCCTTCCACTAACAGAGATAGGTTTCACTGTAAACACCACTCACGAACGGACATCCTTCTCCGTGCCAGCTGTTAGTACTGACATGGACCGTCAGAAAGCACATGCCAACAGGCATTTATGTGTCCCCGGAATGTCCTATCTCTCAGCCTCTGTCATCTCTAGTGAGAGAATTCTCAGCTTCCGTGATACACGTCCGGAACGCCGTTGCCCATGCTAGAAGGCGTAGATGATCGGTCAGTAGAGGGAAATTATACGATTATGGTGGTCGGCCAAAGACAATGTCCTTGATATGTACGCAAAGGAGTTACGTCGGTTCTTCCTGCAATGCACCGATCATGACGGGGGGCTGATGTCTTCTTGTCATAAAGATACTTGCAGCCAAATCAGAAGGTGGAATTCGAAGCATAGGACTCGTCAATTTACTTAAAAAGAACAAGAAACCGAACCAAGTGACTGACTGTACGTTCAGATTATTAACCATGAGCTGGAGAGGGGAAAAAATATACTTTTGGGTTCAAGTAAACTACGCATACACTCTATCGGTTCCGGACTTTTTATTTACGCTCCAACCCGTCGGAAATGTGGAATCTAGGAGCGCTGGACTAGCTCCCACTTTCTGACGGATCATCTGCTATGCAAAAATAAGGTTGGAGACTGCAAGCTGAGGACGTATTTACCTGCCAAGACATACGTAGCCTTCCAGGGGGATTGTCCGCGCCTCATGAGGTCAGTAAGTTATATATAGCACCCCTGAGACGATTGTAGACTGGTTAGGCAGCGTCGCGCAGAGGGCTGAACACTGCGCGACTCAGTACCTACCTCATCGATGACTCTGTCCTGAAGAGATTTGCCGTAGGCAAACGTGGCCCTGGCCTGTGGATCTACCGCGGGGAATAATATTTCCTAAAGAGATCAACTAAGGTAATGAAACCACGCGCTGTCGGTAAAAAAGAAGAAATCACTGACTTGATTGCGTACGAGAAGGGGTAGGAGAACAAGGCGGTTTGGGGAGAAGATGCAAGTTTCAGCTGTTCCAGCCTCACGTTTAGCGCTGCGGTTTGATGGAAGGGTATTTCACCTTCTGGACTGGGATTCTGCGTACCACTCGAGTGGTCAAGCCTGTTGGGCTGTTAACTTACTAGATCTTTCAAGTATCCATGCTGGGAAGAGCAGGATGATATCAGGTAGTCCTGCATTCCAATACAGGTATGATTTCCGTGAAAGGAAGCTGGCAGAGAAGAACTTGGGCCTCGATGATAAGCATTTCGACTTCCTCCATACAGTGATAATTTAAGAAGGTAAGTAGGTGGGTGGTGGGTGGTGGTTTGAAACCGCTCAGCCTGCGTCAGGCGGCGATGGACATATAATGTTTTTAAAAAATTAACAAATCATTTTCACCTGTCGTAAGTAAGTCTAGGCTATTTTGTAATCCACGAATCGGCAATAAGCCAAGGGTCTATGAAAATTCTTTTTGGAATAGTAGGCGGTCGAGCTGGTGGTACAACTGATGGAGATTCTCGGGAAATACGATAGTTCGCGGTGTTGCTGCCTGCTCTTCCACCCTGTGGCGAGAATGGAGATATCTGTGGGGGCTTGTGTGGGACCCAGCAATCCTTGGATTCCTTACGGCATAAATGCGGAGCAACGTTATACCGGAGATGAAGTCCTGTAATCAAGTTTGGGCTGATGATACCATTATCACAAGGTGTATTTACTGAAAAGTGACAGAACTATCGAAGATATGCCAATTTAGTAGGAAGGCCGCTCGACGAGGGATATGAACGCCAAGATTCACCGTTACTTGTGACGCGATAAGAATGAGATGCACGGTTCGCCGAAATTACGATAGGCCGTGGATCCAAGCCTTAGCGAGAAGCCCAGATGATTGTTCATGTAGTTAGCGGCTAACCAGCCACTGGGCCAGCATGTTCTGAGGTAGGAATCCTTCAGCCGATGAAAGAAAGGGTTTAGGAGAGTGGACAGGAAACTGCAACCTTGCGGCGGAACATAATAGTCAATCGGAAGGAGATGCGCATAAATAATTCTGCAAAAGCCTCACGCTCAAAATCTAGAGTCAATATAAAGACATTAAATGTTAGGAATATCGGGTACATGTGTTCAAGGCTCGTACCGGGAACCTTGATGGAGAATATCAAAAATGGAGGTCGCGTCAGATCCCAGACTATATTTAAGCGTCACATTTAATTGACCATCTGACGATCTGCGAAAGCTCCAGATCGTCAAATAGTCATGCTCTGATGTTCGCCGAGCTGAAAACGATTTAAATTTGGATCAATAGCATGCTAACTGTGTTCCGACGATCCTGAGTATTATGCTTTTGAACTTCTTTGAGCGCTTGTCAAACCGGACAATTTCATAATACCATAATACTTACCACTATCTACCGTCAGCAATGAGATGAGCGACGGATAGAAACGTGTATAATTTAACATCAGGATCCCGCGAGCATTTCCTCGAGCATATTATTTTAACCTAGTTGCATGCAAGAGTCCGATTTCCAATGTAGTACTTGGTGGCTCAAGTTAGACATTGAAATCGCAACGTAACTGATTCCAAAACCAGAATCTAAAACTTCCAGGACAAACGCCATATCACAGCAGGTACGTTGACACCTCCCAAGCAAGGTACGAGCCACTGATGCTTTCCCGAGAATTAAAGATGAGGCTTATCTTCGCACGAATGCATCGACTATGTCAATGTAGTGGCAATGCCGTATTCAGCAAAATTTTCTTGAATGGAGTCCTGTGGAGAGACGAAACGAAAGAGCTGAGCATCACGCAATAATACACGTTGCAGAAACACTAGTCTTGCCTACGTTGTAAGCCTTGACGCTTCATTTACAGAAGTTAGAGTGAGTGGAATTATGGAGTTATCCTATCTTCTTTCTAGAGCTAGAAGAATCGGAATGGACAAAGGATCATGATAGATTGCCGTTGACGGGAAAGTTGGTTTTGGTCAAGCACGAGTCATGGATCTGAGTCCTAGGGTCAGAAAAAGAAATCTGTGTCGGTTGATAACGATCCGAGGTTGCGCTTAGATCTTCCGCACATCTGTTGAAATGCGGATGCGTCTTTGCCACATATTTGCATATGCTAGAAAGATTCCACAATTTCCCCCTTTAAATACTTGTTGAGTAAGCTGCTCAAGGAGCTAGTACAACCCAGACTGCAATGAATTTGAGCCTGCTAGTCAGCTGCGAACTGGTTTGTATGCCTGCTACCTTATGATACAAGCGTAAGTGGCTTGCACATCGTACAAACATGGTAGTATTGGTACTTTCGCAGCCTTAAGTCCATGGGCTGTAGGGTTTCACTGAGCTCATTGGGGTAGACGAGTGTGACTCTATCATTATATGAGAGATCACCAGCACTTGCGACTACCTGCGAGTGATATAATTTCAAGCGAAAGTAGTCAAAATGTACAAGGCTATAGTTCTCCTTTGACAATATAATTCAGCTGCATACTATGGCGGTGGTAGACACGGGGAACTTACGGAACCAGTGGCACATGAGACATTCCGCCGTGTCCAAATCGAGTAATGCTATCGCTTTTCTGGCAGAGTGATGACTGCATATCAACTTTCAAGCAGTACGATACTCAGAAGTCTCTTATACCATGTGCTTTTCCTACTCACTTTCATCTTCAGCTCTGGAATGTATTTCCGGTACCTGGCTATGAGACAAATCTTGGCCTAAATGAAGAAAGAACACAGACCAGCGTAGCTTTGCACTCAAATATTGTGAATCAAGTTATCGTATAAGTACTTGTCTTGCCCAGGAGAAGGGAGAGTTGAATCGGCAGCCTGTCCATAAAAAATGGGTGGATATCCAAGGAACATAATTCACAACCTCCGCAGCACACTTTTCACTTGATTACTACGCCTCCCCGGCGTTACGCATACGTTCCTGAACCCATAATCAACGAAGCGCTGCCATCGGGCTGGTGGTGGAGGCCTTCTAGTAAGTATTCGAGTCACATAAGCTTCGCTGGGAAAAATGTTATCTTACCATGAGAGGTAAGTCAAAGGTAAGTACTTAATAGCCCGGACCTTCTGGTTAACGTCAGTACTGACTAACACGTCGCGCGAGACTTTGCAGCCATGGTTTATCCTTGCAAGGCTTGGTCAGACATTAAGCTTGGTCAGACAGAAAATCCTGGAAACGCGTTTGTAATCGTGAGAACTCCGAAGCACATTTAGCCGCTTAGCGTCCTTAGACCTTTCGCGTCTCATCGCAGGGAATGTGGTGGATCAATAGTGGATAGCGAAGAGAACATATTGGAACGAGGACCCTATCGCTAACTTTCACAGACGCGCTAGAGAGCAAAGGCTGGACCGTACAACGAGTAGAGAAGTAGGCAGAACTCTGTGGAAGCGGCGGACCGTGAATAAGTAGAGGGTGGACTCAATAGGGTACGGCAAAAAGCGTTGCCGATGGACGTTCATTGGCGGGTTGCTCTGGCTTCGGTGAAAAAACATATATCTCCGTAACATGCTTATGTTACGATGACGAAATGACGGACGGCGGCCCCTGAGGAGCACGTACGGTACAAAAGCAGACCGTCAGTTCCTAAAAATCGTGTCCTCGCACTTCCACATAATTCACCTTCCACCAACCATGTCTTACCCTTCTGTCGCTCGCGAATATCGCTACACCAAGGTATATAACATTGCTGCGGTCATGTTTGCGGCCATAACTAAACCACATACAGCTTGGTTCTTACAATAACCTGGTCTTGAAAGAAAAGAAGGTTGAAAAACCTCGCGCGAGCGAGGTCCTCGTTAAGGTCCATGCCGTATCTCTGCAATATCGCGACTACGCCATCTCTAATAGGAGCTACCCTGTAGCGTATGTACTGCTGTTCAGGATCGACATCGTCTTGAAGCTCTAATAAGTTTAATAGTCCCGAGACTGGACTGGTTCCTTGCTCCGATATGGCTGGAGAGATTGTTGCAGTAGGAGAGGAAGTTAAGGACTGGAAGGTGGGTGACAGGGTGTGCGCCAACTTCTCGACCGACCACATCTTTGGGGACACCGATTTCGAAATCATCAAGACGTGCTTGGGGGGGCAGTCTCCCGGAGTTCTGACTGAGTACAGGACATTCCCTGCTCATGTAAGTGCCTATCGTAGCACCTATATTGATATCTGAACTTGTGGTACCTTAGTCCCTCGTCCATGTCCCTGAGCATTTGTCATACGAAGAAGCCTCCACCTTACCGTAAGTGCACCATGTCTAGATGAAATAATAAAAGCTCTTTTGTCTTACTGATCTTAATTAGATGCGCTGCCTTGACAGCCTACAATGCTCTTATCGGCCTCAAGCCTCTCAAGGCAGGCGACTACGTTCTCGTTCAGGGAACAGGCGGTGTTTCTATTTTCGCACTTCAGTTTGCAGTTGCTTCTGGTGCTATCGTCATTGCGACCTCATCAAGCGACGAGAAGTTGAAGATCGCAGCTAAACTCGGTGCCAAACATCTTATTAACTATAAGAAGACTCCTGACTGGGATGAGGAAGTTAAGAAAATTGTGAGTTCTTCAGATGTTTTATCGCGTTTGAGGCATGCTTACAAGTTATAGACCAACGGTAGGGGAGTTGACTTTGTCGTTGAGGTCGGTGGAGAAGGAACAATGCCCAGGTCGATCAATGCTGTTCGCGTTGGAGGTTCCGTTGCCATCATTGGTTTTGTTTCGAAGGACCAAGGAGGTACCGACTTCATCATTCAAACCATCAGCAAGGCTATCATCCTGCGTGGTGTTTACATCGGTTCCGTTGACCAGTATGTCTTTTTGTGTTAACATACAAACGGAAGGAGGATCTCATTTCTTTTTCAGATTCCGGGATATGAACCGCATGATCGTCGCAAACCCAGATGTTACGCGCCCGGTCATTGACAAAGTGTTCTCATTTGAAGAGGCAACTAAAGCGTATGCCCATCTTGAGTCCCAGAAACACGTCGGAAAGGTCGTCATTAAGGTTTCTGCTTAAATCCATTGTTAGTTGAAAAAGCTAGTAGAGCAAGCAATTGTAACTTTACCATTTTGTATTTTCAATATATAAGTAATATGTATCCTGCGCTAGCGGCTTAAATAAGTGTCGATTATGAATTAATGAGTGGCTTGACCTGACGGTGACTGGGTAGAACGCGCATGAACGAGCTAGTTGAAGTCACACGGAGGTTGGTCACCGTTTTTGACTTCGCCATCATGCACAGAGCCGTCCAACGCTGTCAACCCAACCTTTCGAGCGAGCACATTACTTCAACAACTACATAGGCCCTTTCCTCAAAACCACGAAATAACCATAAGCTTGAATAGGTCTCTTAGCTCCTCAAGTCAACATGGATGCATCAGCGGTTAATACAAATGTGACTGTCGACGATTTCGACAGTGTACTCTCCTATGCCGACCAGTCTGTTTGGGAAACGCCAGACCCTTCGAGTCCTTCATTTAACGATACCAACTCGCCGTGGCTTATGGGCACATATCACAAAACCGAAATTGTAGGAGCAGAACTCAGTTTCAACTTCACCGGTACGTGCCATGTGAGATAACAAATGCAGTTACTTACTATTGTTCAGGTCCTGCAATTTACGTCTATGGTCATGCTGGACCTTCATATGGATCGTACAGTGTGCAAATCGACTCGTTTTCAGCGAACTTTAGCGCATATACCCCTAATAACGCGTCGACTCCACATCTACTGTACGGGGCCAATAACCTCACATATGGCTCTCACAATCTCGTCCTGCGCAATCTCGGCACGAACAAAGGAGAAACTGGTGGAAACACGTTCTTATTTGATTATCTCCAAGCCACTATTCAGGTAGCTCCCGCTGGGTATGTGCCGTGTGAATGTTCCTACCTGGGAAATAACAGCTCATGCGCGGTGTAGTGCAAGTGTGTCAAACGTCACATATGAAGAAGATAACAAAGCCTTGACATATACCGGGGTGTGGGGCAACAACACTGGTCCTGTTTTTAGCGGAGGCGGTACGGCATACACAAACGCCGAGGGTGCCTCTGTCTCTCTTACATTCAACGGTTGGGCCTTCCTTCTGTTTATCGGAATCACATCCCTGATTCTTCATATACCTCTGACTTCATAGGGTCTGCTATCTATATTTTTGGCGACAAGAAGAATGATCACGGGCTATATACGGTTGCGTTGGACGATAGCCCTTTGGCAACTTACAGCGGAATCTCAGGCTGTGGAGGTGCCTTCGGTCAAACCTGCGAACAACAGAAGCCCACCTTGCAATTCTTGGCCTCCAACTTGGGAGATGGGGAGCACAAGGTTGTGGTAACCAACCTTGCCGGTGTCAATGCTTCGTTCTTAGGTGGGTTGCAGTTTCTCCTTACAGTTGTTATGGGGGTGGAGCTAATGATCAATGTTCGAAGATATCGATAGCTTCGTTGTGACAGTACCCTCAAATTACATTGTCCGACCTCTCTCCAATGACAGCTCGCCATTTGTTGGTAGTAGCTCTCCACCTGGAACGAGTGCTTCACCTTCTGGCACGAGTGCTCCGGGTAACAATTCGAACTCGGCTTACCCGTTGTTCGCGGTATCGAATCCTGTGTTATTGCTTGCACTTGCTCTGTGCTGGTTCGTACGGCGCTGGTAAACATGTAGTGCGAGATCTTTAAGTTACTCTATCTTGCTACTCCTAAGCTGATGTTCCTATGGTAAATACCATCGTCTTCTTGAGAGGCTCTTGTAACATACCCGATGACGTATAATGATAATTCCAGACCTGATACCCAGACTACTTCTTCCATTCATCTTCCCTACAGCTTAGTGACTACCGACGACCGATGTACGTGGAATTACTTCTTTTACAGGTGTGCGGTATTCCTTGCTTTTTCATTGCCGCCAGTACCGGAAATTGACCTTTATTGTCAACGAAGTCCTTGGTGGTTATATCGCTAAGTGTAAGTAAGTTACCTTGACTGCTGTTCCCCCCGCATTCTAATCACGGATATTTGTATGACAAGAATACCCATTACATACTCCAAACGTTTGTATATGCGCATAAATCTGAACTTGAACAGGGTTTGCTTGATTTCATTTTCCTGTGCAACATGGAATCAGCTCGATTGATACAGTAACCAACTCGCCCATGTTCGAAAGGTATTCTCGTACAGTGGCATAGAATGTATTTATCGGGAAATTTTCCTTTCTTTCAGGTATTCCCAGATCCAGCTTTCCACGTATGTCATCGCCGATGCTTTCAACTTTCATGATCCGTTCGTTAATTCCAGGCGGTGGGGGCTTATGGCCGGACCGCCCCTCCGGGAGCGGAAGTGTTTGTTCCAGTTTGTTCCGCACCCCAGTCTTTTCATACTCCGGTTATCTAGAGATTGAGTTGAGTTACCGGCTCATTCCCCGAGCGGAAGATATTCTTCGATCTCCCGCTGTTGCTTGAGTTCGTTACGTACCCCGGAAGGGATATTTACTTCAATTACTCACAAGCTCAGCGCCGTTTGCGAGGTGAAGAACACGGAAGTCAAGTATGACTCGGCCCGATAACAGGTGCTGGCGCCGTCCTGCTCATGATTCCCCATCAGTGAAGACGTCACTAGATCAATCAAGTTCGTTATTAACAAGCTTTCTGAAAAGTGTTCGATATGTATCGGTAGACAACACTGCTAGAAATACCACTCGCTGTCACCAACAAACTCCAGGCTGTCCTCTTCACCTTTGCATACTCCCGAAGTAAACAATCTCGAGAGTAGTTTAAATGTTAATTGTAAGCCACGCCCAAGTTCTCTTTTCGTCGACTAAAATAGAACACCTTGCTTGCTTCCCTAGCGATAATTTTACACCCTATTTCAGCCCCGGCCCGTAAAACTGTCCCACTGAAGGTCATGAGAGCAGAGAATCTCCCCAACTAGTGCAAATTCATCGTTATACATGATGACCATGCATCGATAATCGACGAACAAGACGGTCAGACCCTCTCAACACCGTAGGCGAATTTTGTATGCGAATGCGCCTTTATTCTGATGACCTGGCACTTCTCTTACAAGTACGCCAAACTCGACTCGTGTTTTCTAACGATTAACCTCCTCCGAGAGCTAGAATGTCGTTTCTTTCCGGTCGTAAGCTGGTATATGTCGTAAATGCAGTGGCTGGCTTAGCGATCTTTTTGTACGTCTTTTCCCCTTGCCTCTTACTGAACTTCTTTTTCATCACCATACTCTTTAGCTTTGGGTATGACCAGGGAATGATGGGAGGTGTCAACACATCACCCGACTATGTACAAACAATGAACTTAGGTTTTTCTACATATGGAGGCAGCTCAGAAGGATATGTCGTTACGATTACCGAACCCACCAGACAAGGTGGAATTGTTAGCAGTGCGTACCATGCCCTAGTGTCTCCACATGCCCCATCTCAAGCTGGACTTGTTAGTATATTATCTGGGAACACTTATTGGATGCCTCATGGGAGGAGTAATTGGGGATAGAGTTGGGAGAATAAAGACGATGATAATCGGGGGTATTTGGGTAATAATTGGTGCGGCACTTCAGTGCAGTGCGCAAAATATTGCGTGGTGCGTATTCTTGGAATGTTCCATTACAATAAACTTACAGGTTGTAGGATGCTATGTGCCCGAATCATCAACGGTATAGGGACTGGGCACCTAAATGCTATTGTTCCCGTATGGAGCGCAGAAGTTGCTACTCATACTTCGAGAGGTTTGTCTATCCTCACGTAATTCCGTCCGAGAAAAGAATTATGTATTGTTTAGGTGCATTTATTGCTATGGAGTTTACTTTGAATATATTCGGGGTGGTTGTCGCATATTGGCTTGAATTCGGCCTGGGTTTCATAGGAGATGGTCGATCCCAGATCAGATGGAGATTCCCAGTCGCGTTTCAAATTATACCCGTCGTCGTATTCATGGTGAGCAGAAGTTCTCATAGCTATTACTTTTCCTTCTTACCTTTCCAGATCCTGCTATTTTGGATGCCCGAATCTCCTCGATGGCTAGTGAAAGCAGGCCGTAATGATGAAGCTATAGAGATCTTACGAAGACTCCGGTCCGACATATCTTCATCTGAAAGTGACGAAAAGAGTCTTGAATATGAAGGAGTCGCGAATGCTGAATTCAACGCTATCATTGAAGTGGTGCAACTGGAAAAGAAGCATTCTAAAATCGATAGCTACTGGAATATGTTCTGGGGTATTGGTATGCTTATTATTTTTTATTATGCAGTACTTTCATGCCTTCTAACAAATCTCCACAGGTTCCGGCAATCTGCATCTTGCCCGTCGAGTACAATTATCGATATGGTTGCAGATTCTACAGGAGTAAGCGGCTATATTCATTTACCTTTGATAGGAAACTTAATGTATCTTCTAGATGGGTCGGAATCGCTGCTATCACCGTTTACGCACCGACAATATTTGCAGATGCCGGGTATGGAGCTAGGAAGTCGCAGTGGTTGTCGGGATTGAACAATGTATGCCATATTGCCCACGAACCAAACCAACTTGCTTACTGTTTCTCGAAAGATAACGTACATGATTTCTACCTTGTTTGCTGTCGTAACCATCGATCGCTGGGGGCGCCGGGTTGGATTGTGGTGGGGAGCCGTTGGTCAAGGAGCTGCTATGGTTTGTCTTCTGACTTCAGCATTTACGCAATTTCGCAGCTTCTCACTGTCTTAACAGATCCTTGCCGGTGCATTTTCTCGTCTTCTAAAGGATCATCCAGAGCATGCCAGTAGCTACGGTGGTGCAGCAGCATCTTTCATTTTTATCTATACCGCGGTGTTTGGTGCCACATGGTTAACAATTCCTTGGGTTTATCCCACTGAAGTTAGTCAAACTGCTTTCTGCTCTTTCATGTCGAGGCTCACCTTGTGTTAGACTTTTCCACTAGAAGTTAGAGCCAAAGGAAACGCCTGGGGCGTTGTAGGCTGGAGTATTGGTAATGGTTGGCTGACATTGCTGAATCCCGTCATGTTTTCCCGAATCGGTGAAAAGTACGTTGCCGCAACTTTACTGCAGAGACGTATGCTCAATATACAACACAGTACCCTGCATATTTTTGGGGCGGTCAATTTCTTATCTATTCCAATAGTGTGGGCATTCTATCCTGAGTACGCCTATCAATCTTATATTGAAAGGTTCAACTGTTCTAATTATCACAATAGGACAGCAAACAGGACTCTTGAAGAAATGGACCTTTTATTCGCAAGTAGGAGTCCACTTGTATGGGATGAGGAACGAACCTTTAATAAGCTGAAAGCCGAACTCGCGAGTGGAAAGCAAATGGAGCAGATGGTAAACAGTGTAACTCGAGATAGCATCGACTAAGTTTCGAGCAGTAACAACAACATATAGTCTTATAGCTATTCATACACGTTACTCTTCAAGAGTTGAAATAAATACTGATAATAGACAAAAAAAAAGAACGGGCTATGGGACTATGAAGAGATCATGTCGCGCGGGAAATAGTTCACAACGCGCGCCGCCGTTTGTGCCTCCTGGAAAGAACAGTGCCAGGGCTTGTGTACAGATTACCTCTCCAGCCGCCTCCGCACATCTTCGATGAATCACCTGGACATTCATTAGATTTCCCATAGAATACACGACTCCAAAAGATGCATACCATCGCAAGGTGTACTACAATCCGAACTACTTGCGGGAACGCCAGCTCCGCTTGCTTTGAAAAGCTGAGATCCACAATAGCATTCTACGCCATATTCAGTAGCCGCCATAGAAAAACCCCCATCAGAGCACAAGCCAATGCATTTGTCCGTAGTCATCCCCGATTGAGAGGTCGACCATCCGCGGAGCATTCTGTCCGCGCTATCGGTGTAACATCCAACGCTTGACCATGACTGATACTTGTCAGACAGATGTACGACTGTCAAACGGGAACTACGTACAGTGGACGTCGAAGGCGGGGACGTGGAATAAACAGAAAGAGTCCAAGCACCGCCGCAAGCCTGCGATGAATCGCCACCACACTGCGTATAGCAATTGCCGCTAGCAGGGATTACGGCTCCAGTTGCGCCATTATTTGTCAACGAATTGCCACAATAACCTGAAGAGATCTATGTTATGATAGAAATAAGCAACTATTCTTAGACAACATACATTCAGTTCTAGTATAAATCTGTCAGGATGATTGATAATGATAATATTAGTTGAACACTTACCCATATTCTACGCCGGCATACTGGAAGCCGGAACAAAGCGACTGACACTTCTGGGGTGTCATGTTCGAATCAGTATAACTGGCCCCAGTCAGCGCACGGCGCGAACCACTGGAGCCTTCCGCAACGCAACCGTAGTACGAGAAAGAAGTGCTGGTTGAGCTAGGGTTTGAAGTAGTAGTAGTGGGCGTAGAAGACCCTCCTGCCTGATAAATAGAAATACGGTTTCCACCTCCACAAATATCCGAAGCTATTGAAAGCTAAACAAAAGATCTTGTAAAAGAAGAGATGAACATACATTTGCCTGAGCATGGCATGCTACATTCATTGGCGGATGATTTTGTGACGCCGGCGGTGATGGTATTTGAACAGAAGCATTCGACGCCATATTCCGTCCCGGCATAAGTGTATCCCTTAGCAGCACAGCTGGCTTGACATTTTGCAACAGTCTGAGCATTATCCGTGATATAAAGGCCGTTTGCAAGTGTGCGAGGGGAGTAATCCTGATAACAGCCTAAGTACGTCCATCCCGTCGACGTTGGGGAGGCGGTTGTAGTAGTTGAAGATGAGGTGGGCGTGGAAGACGAGGTGGTAATAGTGACAGTAAGTTCTGGGGTTGCGCTTCCTTCTGTTTAAGCTGTTTAGAGTTTTATTGTGAACATGAGCATCTAAGTTACTAACCTGCGGATCCAGCATAAGCATTGTAGTTATCTGCAAAACAACTCTATGAACCGAACATAACAGACAATAGCGATGACTTACAAAGAGTAGGGTTAGTGACATACGTAAAGTCGGTAGGTGTCTTGTTGATGACGGTTTGGCCATTTCTGACCATCGTTACTGTGATCTGACCTGCTGCGAGTGGAATCTTGAGTTTGTTGACACCTGCGTTGACGGTGAAGGTCTGAGAAGAGCTACCACACTGCAAGGTAACTGTGGCACTCGAAGTGGCGAAAACGGCCGCCCACATTGAGTCCTTCAAGGATGGTTTTGAATAAGTTTCAGTTCGAAATGCAATCATATCTGCAAATTACCTCAGTCCAGTCCCAGCCGGTAGGTTTTCCTAGACCATCTGAGGAAGCAGTAGCACTTGCCGGATGAGGACGTGCCCAGTAATAGATAACATCCTTCTGCTCAGGTTGTCAGCTCCAAGTATCAGTTGAAACTTACTAAGATAACACTTACCGTAATGGCCGGATATGATCCAGTCTTGAAAGCCCTGATGTAATACTCAGACAGGTCAAAAAAGGCAGTATGGGGGAATCCGTTGGCCCAGGTAGTTCCACTAGGTTGAGCACCCTTGATTGGACCATAGCTACGCGAATTGTTGACTTACGGGGCAGACGTGTAGCAGGAAAGACTCACTAATCAGATTCACCATAATCGTTCCTAGGCGTTAAAGTTAAGAGACCAGGTCAGATGAACGTAATAAACTTGCATACCAAGTAACCATCTCGACGAAAGTAAGGGTATCACGCAATGTCATGAGTTGCTCCCAACGGCTGACAACAAGCCAATCATCTCCACGTAAATAGAAGTTCTTATAACTAAAATGCGTACTGATAAAAAGTCAGATTTATTGGACCGTTTGTAAAGCAACTGGAACATACTATAGCCAACCACTGACGGTCGTAGCATACTTCGCTCCTAGCTGGTTGATATCTAAACAGTAAATCAACAACTATCGATTGGGATGGGGGGGAAGAACTAACAATAGTCGTCATCACTAGTCTAAAAAAACATCAGCCATCGTTGGATAGCCAATAGTAAAATTCTTACAGATTTCGCATAATTTCCTTGTGGCCAAGCACAGCCCCAGCTATGAAAGCGTAAATATTCAACGATATTTATAACCGTGTTGGATATACTCACCAATACCACGAATCCAAACTAGGCCAGTTATTAAACTGGCCTTCTAAGCCCCAAATAAATGGCATCAAGTAGCCATTCGTCTGAGCCTTCAACGAAGCCCATCCGGAATCGCCTAAGCAATCCCCCGAATACGACGAAACCATCGTCTTACCATTCACCTTGAACTGGTTAGGATGGCTTCCAAATTCATTAACTCGTCCAACAAGGTCGTTCAAATCGCATGCCATTTCCGTCAAGTCGAAAGAGAAGAAAAGCTTGAATCCCCCTCCCAGTTCTAAGGCGGCGGCGTAGGCTGACCTTACTTGATCGCGCTGCCAACTGTCATCGCCAATGTTGAGAGCAAGCGCATCACTGTAGAGCAAAGTCCATCAAATAGTGTTAAGTAGGCAGAATACGCAATAACGTACACTCCTTTGGCTTGAATTTGCTGGATATCGTCTTTCCAATCGTCCTTGGTATAAGGGAATCTAATTAAAGCAAAATATAGCTTTAGGTAGGCTCAGGGGTTAATCAATTGACTGACTACGTACGTGTCTGATAGTGAAATAGTCGAGAAGAGCCAGCAGTTAAGCTTGAGACCAACTCAGCACGATAAAAGAGACTTACTACCAACGATCTGCGCGATCAGATATTCGTCAGCGCAACCATCACAAGGATTTGCGACAAATCACCTACATGGTGCATAAATACATATTTAGTCCCATCTCTTTTCTGCAGTTCTGCAGGATCCTCAACAAGAGTCCTGTTAGCAAAAGAGATCGGGTAGCGTCTATCCCGCGCTACTGCAGAGCCATGTCTTCTGAAAGCCAAAACCGCTGGTAGAACGAGCGGTGCGACGATAAGTAACTGGATCTTGAATCCAAGCATGGCGGTCTTCTGTAAGTAATGACAAAGAGGCCACTTAGGAGTGGGTTATATAGAAAACGAAGGTGAATTTCAAAAGAGTGAACGAATCCGAGAAACGACAGGAGAAGCAACACAGGTGACCGGGAAGTAGGTCAGAAGTTTAAGCTAGCACCACAAGGAGTGGCGGGACGAGGAGAGGTGGAATGGAGCACACACTCTCACTCGCGAGGAGAATAAACGAAAGTAAGGGAATGGCAAAGGAAGGAAAGTCGGGACGTCCAAAAAGGTGATGAACGCCACGAGCACTCTGCATTAAATAAAACCAAGAACAACCATCCAACCAACCATATCTGTCAGGATGTGCAGTCCGGCATATTGGGCGCTCTGCGGCGAAAGAAAATATGCCAATTTTTTTGGATTGTGATAAGGATGAGTGTGATACCCCTTAAAACAAATATCAGGCACCGACGCCAGGAGGCCGCGGCCATCTGACCCTTTCCGCACACTTCCCGCTAGGCGCTAATTGACAGTGTCCACGCTGATGGAACAACATAACATATCCGCGTCATTTTTAGGCAATTTTCACCATCTCTCCATATTTCGTGAGTCGAAACATATCTCGTGCACTGTACCCGGGTTGAGAGTTAACTCTGGTAAACATCGATGAGTATATAGAGAATACAAAGTATGAACTAAGATGTCACCTGTCGATGTTGGCATGCCAATTTATAGTCTGGATCTTCTGGAAAAGGAGCGTATTGAGGCTCGAATCGTGAAAAGTTAAGAGGCTTTCCGTCGGTGTCGAGCACACGGCGCACGACGAGTGGGTACTAGACCCTGGTACACTATTTCAACGTCTTTCACTCCGCTAGCATATGCTAGTAAAACTAGAAGAACCCTTGGGAGGCCCGCGAGCAGATGACGCAACGTTGAGCACTGATCAGGCGCACTATGTAGTAAGCATACGAAAGGGAACGTTAATTACACGGTAATTTCATGTCCTGTTGGAGGCTTCTGGTTGCCAATCCACGGCTGCTCCATCAATAAATGAACATTCATTGTTATCACCCGGAAAGCCCGGGGGTAAGCAAGCTGCAGGGGCACGCATACAATAACAGTGGTCCTCCCTTGGCGGAAGCACTGACATTTCAAAAATTAACCCGCGGGCGTCTCCACCATCAGTTGTATGACGTTGAGCGGGAGACACGTCTTCTCAGGAGGTGCGAGAATAACTTGCAGAGGCGTTCGTCGCTGTGGCACAAGTCTAGCAGAGTTGGTGATGGAAAGGATTGACGAGGTCAGCGCTAGAAGCAAAAATAACTCACGTTATAGATAGCTTAAGTTGGCTGCCTTTTCCCAGCGAAGAGATGTGACATTAACCTTCGGAGGATATGTAGAGCTTGCTGCCTCGCAACTTCCACATCACAGGGGTGAGTCCAGGAGGTACCGGTGAACTTGGTGGCCGGGTTATTAAGGGGGGACTCGGAGGGGGGCAGGCAAGGCGTTTATAGGGCCGATGTGATAGTCGAGAAGAAATGCTGATTAAATCACGTAGGGATACCACAACTGCAGTGACAAAACATAATGCCATACACTGTACTACAGTTAATGATGATGTCGTTGACCGTTGCGAAGACGTCGACGATACCTAGGGTAACGGCTGGTGGCGGGCGGCTGGCAGTTTGGCATCCCTCGCCATAATAAACAGATAAACCCTAACCTCATCATTACACTTGCGTTATCACCGTTCGATCGTCCTGCTCAGTTTGACAAAAACTGACTCTATTTCTCTTCCACACCAACGCCTTTGTACTTACCTCTCACTTGTTACTCCCTTTCCTTATTATTGTCCCTTATTTTATTTCTATATCCTTAAAATGTCTGCAGAATCCGCAGCACAAGTTGAACAGCCCACCGTCGTCGAAGCCACTGAGCCCGCACCAGCACCAGCGGCAGCGTCCACATCGGAGGACGTCGAAATGGCCAACGGGGAAGAGGATAAAGATTTTATGCTCAAGGCCTGTAGGCAGGGTACGTCGTCCCTTTGTCCTTTAAGCTGCGATCGACAGTAATCTTTTTTTTTTCGTGCAGTCGAATTTTACTTCGCCGACTCTAACTTGCCATATGACAAGTACATATTTCAAATTCCATTCTTTGTGGATATGAAATAATGATTGTTTCTAGGTTCATGTGGACTTTACATACTAAGGATAAAGACCACTGGTGTCCCATCTCTACCGTCGCATCGTTCAAACGCATGCGAGAGTACAGCGCCAAAGGCACTGAATGGGTGGCCAAGGCTCTTCGCCAGAGCACGTTCCTCGAGGTTGATGAAACTGGCACCAAGGTCCGGAGGACAACAGAGGTACAGGAACCCAAGGGCGCATTCGAGAGGAGCATCTACGCAGTACGTTATTCACACATGTACTCATATCAAGCGCTTATCAAATCTCGTGTTTCTTGTCGCAGAAAGGATTCCCCGATGAGGAACCAACACTCCAAACCAAACTTGAAGAGTTCTTCAACAAGTTTGGTAGCACGAATGCTGTGCGTATGAGGAGGGATGAGTCGAAAAAGTTCAAGGTGTGTCCATGTCTACTTAGTACTGCCTGTTAGCTAACACCCTCGCAGAATTCCGTCTTCGTCGAATTCACCGACTTCGAATCTGTCGCGAAGTTCCTTAACGCCGACCCCAAACCTACCTGGGAAGGAAAAGAGCTTCTTATAATGTCAAAAGAAGCTTATTGCGACATGAAAATCAAAGAAAAGGGCCTCCAGGGCCAAGCCGCTGTGAACCGGCGCGAAGCCATGTCCAAAACCAAAGGGTTCGATGCTTTCCGTGAGATGAAAAGAGAGAGGGAAGAGAAGGGCAAGAGCACAGGCGACAAGCTCGAAGAGAAGAAGGAGATATATCTTGAGTTCTTGGGGAGCAAGATTTTGATTCACAAGGACGAAGAAGGGAATGGGTATGTGAAGGAGGAGGATGTGCCGTTCGTGAAGGGCTCAACGCTGAAGTTTGACGGGTGCGGTGGGGACGTTTCGTGGGGTGAGATTAAGGTTCGTGTTACTCTACCATCTTCGCCCTTTCAAACTTATCAGAGCTGCTTGTAGGAACCCATCAAGCAGAAATTCGAGGGCCGTGCTCCTTTCATCAAGTATACCAGAGGGGAAAACCACGGTCTCGTAGGCTTCCACAAGGCTCTCACTGAGGAAGAAATCGCCTCAATAAAAAACCTCATCAAGACCATCAACAAAAACGAGGTTACCTGGTCTCTTCCTACTGGTAAGCAATCTTCCTTCTAGTTGACCATCCATCACCAACGCTCCCTCAGAGGAAGAAGAGAAAACATTCCAAGTCGAGCGTGCCCAAGCCGCAGCTCGCGGTGCCCTCTCCCAAACATCGCGAGACGGAAACTCCCGCGGACGCGGTGGACGCGGTGGGCGTGGTGGTCGTGGTGGCCGGGGAGGTCGTGGACGTGGACGTGGTGGCAGAGGTGGCGATAGGAACCGCGAGCGGGAACAAAGAGACAAGAAAGACACAAATGGCGATGAGCAGACTGGTGACAAGCGTAAACGCGCTGTGGAGCCTGATGGTGGTCCCCATGTCGGTGTTAGGGGAACTGTTGCACCCCCGTTGCTGCAGACGACGAAGAAAGCGAAGACTAACGACGGTGATGCTGCGCCCTCTAGTGCGTCGTAGTTCTGTCTTCGGGTCGTTTGTGGAAATGTTTTTTGTGTATCAGCTATTGACTACGTTGAAAAGCACCATTTGGGTGCATTGATATTGAGTATAATTTCACTGGCTTTTTATTGATATCATTTGTGTATTTGTGGCATATATCCATTCTTGAACTTAAAGTAATTCCTTAGTATATTTGCTAGTCTCGGCCTAAGGCACCTACATCAGTGGGTATGTCGAGTGATTTTTTAAGGCAGGACTCTCAATTCCTGAACACCCTGACAATAACCTGGGTGGAGCTGTGGAACCCAGAGAGCTGGTCTTCCGAGCAAGTCGCGAAAGTGACCCATCCTGGGCTGCCGTGGGAAGTGGCTGTGGTGCCTATATCATGTGACTCAGCGCGACTGGACGCGCGCGCATTGTCCAGCTATTGCAGCTAGCAATACTTTCCAGCTGCTTTCCAGATATTACTTATAGTTATACTCTCAATCTAGCTGCACAAAATCTTATCTATACTAAGTTTCATAAAACTATATAATATATCTATTTTTTCTTCTGCTTGTTTCTTCTAGGAAGACTTTCACCTAATACTGTATGAATCAAATCAATTGGGCACCCCTTTGAGTGTGTGACAGGTGCAAACCACAAAGTGATTTCAGCACATGAAAATTTGTAGTGTGACATACCAGAATTTTGGGCATTTTGAGCACTCAAGCTAGCCAAAAATGTGAATTAGTGCATGTATTTTACTTGTAGAAGTACAGAAGACCATAATCTAGCAAGAAATAGCTTTCAGAGAAGAAAAAATGCCCATAAACTAGTTATTAATCTGCAAATATGCCGGTGCCTAAATATGTCACAGTTTAACTGTTCGGCATTTTCATTTGTGATGCATGACTTGGACCAAATTTCAGTGCAGCAGAATGGGTGCATGACACATGACTGCCCAATTGATTTGATTCATACAGTAGTGTAGACCTGATATATTAAACACTGTAGCTAGAACTCAAGCATGATGTATGGAGCCTGTAAATTACAAGAGAAGTCCTACTACTAATTACTATAATGCAGTGAGCTGTGAGTACTACAATAAACTGTAAGTACTAATACTTATGATGATATCATATATGGTATGTGTTAGTGACAGACAAGCTAAATGCTTGAAGTTGAACTCAAACACTTGAATAAGGAAGAAGATATGACTCTTATTGCTTGTCTGGAATAAACTAGCACAAGAATAGCAAATACTAACTAGAATGACCATATTTATAGACAATGTCCATGAGGGAATCACATGTAAGTAATCTACACTACAATGCATGTTCTACTGTGCATTTACATTAGAAACTCATGTACTACATATGGCTGAACTGTGTAACTGTGTGCACAGTCTTGATGAGTAATGTATGTTGATACACATGGTGTCCGCATTGTATGTCATGTGACTAATCACATGACATAGATAAGATATAATTAGATAAATGATTAGATAAGAAGTGAGATCCTAACAGTATGAGGGATCGAGATAGCAACAATATCATGTCCCAATGCAATGCTGCCATTTCCAATTTCAGATACAACACATGCATTTGTTTCACCACAGAGATATAGCTTCCTTGTGTTTCACAACAATATTAATAAATCATGTTGTGACTTGCTTCTTTTCTGCATCCTCTGAAGCTGTTGCATTTAATATATCACAGTACATGTCCTACCCCCAAATATTATATGATTTCCAAATTTCCGGATTTTTTAAATTTGCTTTAATGTTTATACTCCTCACTGCAAATTGAGTAGAGTGCTTTCACCTTGTCTTATGTTATCAGAAATTCAGAAATTGTACTTACATGCCTAATAGTAGCATATATATTATTGAGAACTATTGATGTGCCACATTAGGGTGGTCAACACACAACTTGAATTAGCTAGCGTCACTGTGTCAGGAATTGGGATGCTGAAAAACAGCAATTACATAAACTCTCAAGCGCACTGTACCAGTGCTACTGTAACATATGGAAGTTTATGCAATACAAAAACATACATGTTTGGGACTTTCCTGCTGCAAAATATGAGTGTCATTTACAGTATTATGCCATTAAAAATGGTTTAAGTTAAAGTTGATTGTTTTTAACAGCAATTTTCAGTTACTTTAGTTTTGGTCTGATGAAAATGTAGAAGTCATCATAACTCAACTAATTGCACCATTGGATCACTAGTTTTATTACCATTTCATGTGGTAAATTCTACTAAGGAAGAATACTCTTATACATTAAAAGACAAGAATTTCATCAGCTTTACATTGCATTAAATGTCTATTCAAACATTACAGCCAGATCCTCTGAGATCCATACATATGTTTCCTTGAATGTGTTTTAATTGAAATAAAAATTGAAGTATTAAGGTGCATTAACAAGTTCTCTTAAACAATTACATATAACTTAAAAATAGTACATAGCTTATAGATAAAAGCAGGGTATTTTATCTAGTTATTCTAGCAGTTTTACTCAAGCAATCTGCAGTATATATACCAATCGCTGTAGGCTGGACCCATCACATGAAGCTTTTGATTGACAAACATTTCATTAATTAATCAAGCTCTGATCAGGTTTGATGGCGGGATGATGGCAGGATAATGACACACCTTGTTGTCTGACTAATACATTGTGAGGACTGCCTTGTATTGCCCTTGTGCATCACCTTCCTTAGAGATGTGTGAATCCTCCCTTTCCTATCTAAGACACACTTGTAATTTACAGTGTACATACATCATGCTTTATGGTAAACTACTGGCAATAATATATACATTTTATGGTATTGCCTGAGACTTTAATATACTTGCAAATATTTCCCTCTTCAATTAAGTGCCAGTCCCCAAATAATTTTTATGGGAACAATGTCTAACTTTGAAGGCTGAAGCACTGTTCCTTAGTCCAATTTAATCTTTTCATAAAGGGTAGCTTTATCCTAAATGCCTGTCTGTTTCTCTATTTCTTTTTAGTACTACTGTATCATTTTGACCGAATGTTCAGTCACGTGTAACAGCACCTGTCTGAACTGAACAAATTTCACATTCATCATGCATTACAGATGAGTTTGAACAAAGGTTCAGTGAAATGAAAATTGGCCTAAATTTCAAATTTTTCTCATACATTTTGAGCTGGTGTACATGTAAATTAGATAGGATAGATATTCTAATTCTCTTCCAAAGCATTCGAAGAATAGATAGTATTTTTACATTTTTTCCTCATGCAATGCCTCAATGGAGTTGCATCCATTAGAGTACCTCAATAGTAATGCTCTCTGCATCTGCTGTTAGCTCAAGGCTCAAGTCCACTCAATATTCCCATGGTAAAGCTTGTGATATCCTCACTCCCAAGATATTTCTCACCTAAAATGTTGCAAATGTGAAATTGGGAGGGGGGATAATTGACGCTACAGTTAGCTACAGCATTTTGAGTTGAAGATATCATTGTAATTTGTTATTGTTGTTATCTTGTTTGAGGAACTTGCAGATTATGGTCCATTTTTTTCAGCATTTCAAATTTTCAATGAACCCTTACATTATCATACCCAGCTTTGAACAAATTTCACTGATGTCATGCATAAAATATCACTCTGAACTGAACAATGAACCAAACTTTATTGTCACACCAAAAAATCATGAACATTCAGTCGAAATGATACAGTATACTAGTGCACATATAAAAGGTATGAAGTCTACAAGACTTCAGAATTTCAAAAGTCATCAACTCAATGAGTTACATGCACATGATGTACATGGTCAGTTGCTCACACCTGACCTTTAAACTTAGTTATGTTGAATACACTATTGAAGGTACATGTTATGATTTTCTTTACCTTCTTCTATTTACATATGCTCTCTTTACATTTCGGTGGCTTGTTTGGTATCACCTTTGATACCAAACACATTACTTCTCTATTTACATGATTGTCACTCTCTTTTGACTCATCTTGAGTCATCTTACTTTACTTAGTATACTTTTCCTTCTTCTTACTGTGCCACAGTCATGTGCAGTTGATACACAGCATTTTTACTTATTTGGTTACATTTCCACTTATTATTAGTCTGAACTCGTTTGTATTTAAACAGTGGTAACTTGGGCTGTAGAGCTCAAGCTTCAGCTTAAATCAAACTAGCTTTACTTTGATTCATTCACCTTGCTCATACTTAAGTCTAAACAACTTAAGAGCTCATGAATAGAGACTCGAACTCAATACTGATCTACTTGTTCCTTGAACTTGTAAATCACGTGACTATCGGACTTGTATGATAAACATCCCAACCAGAACTTTATCGTAACAAAAGCTGAAGCTTGCCTACTGCTTGCACTACTCAGTGCAGCACCCCAACACATCAAACAGAAACAACGACAACCCCCTGGAGATTTAAAGCTCCAGAGAGTTCTGACTCAGAAGGTGAAGAGAAACCGAAGCCCCAAACAGAAGGACTTATACAGACCTCACAACAAGAAGGAGGAAGCTTAAACCTGTTTGCGTCTATCACTAGCTCAAGCAAACCCATTGGGAAACAAGTAGTCGATACCACAACTTCGAAACCTACACTATCATGAATCCCCACACCCAGACAATTCTTTTCAAAAGAACTGACCCCGACACAATGGAACCCTACCCAACAGATCCCAGAAAACTTACTAGCCCAAGAACTAGTCGAACACCTGAAGAAGAACCAACCACCTGACAATGACAAATATGTCACAGCAGACGAAGGATATCCTCCACTCCCCAGATCAACAACACCTTCTACAATCTTCGACCATGAATCAGACAACAGCATGTCTAACACAGACACACCAGGACAAAAAATCAATGATAAAGAATTGAGGTTAAACCCTCCTGCCATTTTCGAAGGAGACAAGAAAAAATCCAAAAAATGGCTTTGAGATGTCGAATCCTATTTTTTGATAAATGACAAGATCTATGACATGGATGCAAAGAAAATCATGTATGCCATGTCATACATTGGAGGAGGAATTGCTGGGAATTGGAAGGAAAAGAAACAGAATGAAATGTTCAAAACCGATACACCGGCTCCAGGAACCTGGGCAGCTTTTAAAGAAGATTTCAAAAAAAACTTCGACCCTGTCGATGAGAAAGACGAAGCTTTCCACAAACTTCAGAACTTAACCCAAGGAAAGGGAACGGCTGATGAATATATTACTGAATTCGAGATACTCGTCAGCCACATAGAAGGACTTGATGACTACACAAAGATGGATCTCTTCAAAGCTGGTCTTAATCAACCTCTTCTTCAGAGTATCCATACTCAGAAAGAAATTCCTGATACTATTGCAAAATGGCAGGATGATGCCAGAAAATTCGATCGAAATTACAGACAAATACAACAATACAACAAAACAGGACAAAGGGGATATTTTGCCCCCAGACCCAAGACAATTACTTGAGACCCGAACACCATGGACATAGATCACATGGAGATAAACCAACTGGATGCAAAGACACGAGGAGAATACCTGCAAGCTGGGAAATGTTTTATTTGTGGAACTAAAGGACACATGGCTCGGCAATGCCTGAACCGAAACAAGGAAACTACTCCTCACACTAACAACAAGAATAATAACCCCTTCATCAAGAAGATGACCAGGAAAGACCTTGCTGAAGAAATGAGGCTCCGAGTCACAGAACTCCCAGGAGCCGAACAAGTCGAATACTTCGAAAGTATTAACAAGATGGGTTTTCAATAAGGAGGACTATTAATCCCACTGTAGGACCTCCTATTCTACTTTCCAATGTAATTATAGCTGATATTGAATGAAATACTATGCAAGTACCTGTTACATTAGGAAACATGGGATCAGTTCCAGCCTTGATTGACTCAGGGGCTGGAGGAAATTTTATGAGTCGAGCAACTGCGAAGAAATTCAACCTCACTCCACAACCTTTGGGAAAACTAACACCAGTATACAACACAGATGGGACCCTCAACAAGAAAGGATATATTTCACACTATGTCAATGACAAAATAAAAGTAGGAACAGCTACCATTCCTACTCGATTTTACCTTTCTGAATTAGGAAACGAATCAATTATCATGGGCTACCCCTTCCTAGAACAAACCAATCCCCAAATAAACTGGAAGGAAGGAACCTTGAAAATCGACCAAATGCAGCTAGACAGACAATTCAACCAAAGATTTGCACAATCTATGTCAATAGCTCGGATGAAAATATTGAAACCCGTCTTGGAAATTAAATGATCAGGAACACCGGCCTCTGTCAAAGAAATACCCGATGAATCGGAGAACAAGCAAATGGAAACGCTCCCTCAAGATTATAGGTATTCTCTCAAGGATACAAGAATCCCCGATGAGAAGATGATAGAAATCCCGGACTTACCATTACAGGACAACTGGAATCCAATCGAAATATATTGGATGCAAATAAATGATGCCAAAGATGAAGATCTTGAAGAAATGACTGCTGAAAGCATTCACTTACGAACCTTCTTAACAGAAATTGAAGACCCTCTTCTCGTGGAACACAGACTAGGCATGTCTTTTGAAACGAAGGAATCACTGTTTGAAAAACATGGAATCCCTATCAGAGTAAAACAGACAATTTCACAACGGCTATCCTATGAACCCGAAAAGGTCAAAAAAACCTTTGAACAGATGGTACCAGAACATCTTCAAGACTATAAGGACGTATTTGATAAGGACACCTCAGAAGAATTTCCACCCTCACGACCATGGGACCACCACATTCGAATGAAAAAGGACTTCTCACCTCAAAAAAGCAGGGTGTATCCCCTTAGCATTTGAGAAGAAAAGGCAATGAACGAATTCGTAGATGACAACCTTTGAAAAGAATATATTGAAGAAGTTCTACCAGATTCAACGAACGCTGAAAATACTGCAGGGTTCTTTGTAGGAAAAAAGGAAACAGACAATATGAGACCATGCCAAGACTACCACTACTTAAACAACGGAACCATTAAAGACTGTTATCCTTTACCTCATATCAAACAACTAATTGAGGATCTTAAAGGTGCTGATCTTTTTACAAAAATGGACCTCCAAGGAGCATACAATAAAGTTCAAATCATTCCAGAAGACAGGTCAAAAGCTGCCTTTGTTACTAAAAGAGGCATCTTTAGACCCATGGTCATGTTCTTTGGATTATGCAATTCACCAGCGACTTTCATGCGAATGATTAATCATCTACTGGAGGACTACATTGCACAAGGACTAGTGAGAGTATATTTGGACGACATTCTTATCTTCACAAAAAACAATCTTGAACTTCATAGACAGATTACATGGGAGATTCTCCAAATATTACAGGACAATGGTCTATTTGCAAAACCTGAAAAATGTTCTTTCAAAGTAACAGAAGTCGATTACCTAGGAATGATCATTCGACCAAACAGTATCGCTATGGATCCCAAGAAACTTACTGGAATTGCTGACTGGCCAGCCCCCACTAAAGTAAAAGAAGTCCAGTCATTTGCAGGATTTTGTAACTTCTACCGTCAATTTATTCCATGCTACAGCAAGAGAATAGAACCAATTCTCAAACTAACAAGGAATACCACTACATGGAATTGGGGTGAAGAACAACAGATTGCCTTTAATGATCTAAAAGAGGCCTTCCTGAACGAATCAATTCTCAGGATACCTGACCTGGAGAAACCTTTTACTATGTTAGTTGATGCATCAGACTATGCCACTGGGGCCATACTCAAACAAGAAGATGAAAATGGATTCTGGAAACCATGCGGATACATTTCCCATATGTTTACAGCAACCAAATGAAACTACCAAATTTACGACAAAGAACTTTATGCAATTGTTCATGGCTTCAAAGCATGGCAGCACCTACTTGAAGGACACCCAAATAAAATAGTTGTTTTTTCCAACCACGAAAATTTGAAATACTACCGAGAACCTCAAAAGGTTACTAGATGACAAGCTCAATGGTCCCTTTTCCTTTCCGAATTTGACATTAACATGCAACACATACAAGAGAAAAAGAACCTCGAAGCCGACATGATCTCACGATGCTCTGACTTAACCCTGGACAAGGAACACGAAAACAATGGTCTGATAGTTCTACCAGACCATTGGTTCATTAACACTCTGGACATGGAAGAGGACAATTGGTTTGCCAACGTTCTAGAAGCAGACTTACATATCAATTTTATATCTACGGAACTCCAAGATTTGGTGGCCAACCAGACCAAAGAAGATGTTTTAGCCCAGAAGATAGTTACAGCTATCAAAGCGAAAGACATCCCTCCTATTCGCTCCTCTTTAGATGACTGGCAAATCAAAAGTGGACTAATCCTTTTCAGAGATCGAGTATACGTCCCTGAAGACAAAGAATTACGACGAAGCATTGTAGCCTTGAAACACAACAGTCTACCTGCTGGACACCATGGACACAGTTCTACGGAAAAAGAAGTCAAAAAGGAATACTGGTGGCCTGGAATGGGAGTATTTGTCAAACAATATGTCACAGGATGTGCCACCTGTCAACAAATGGCCTATGACCAGAGACCAAAACCTCCGGTTAACCTCATACCCATCTCCGAAACCACACGACCATTTTCACAAATATCCATGGATTTTATTACAGACCTACCTAAATCCGAGGGATTTGATGCAATCATGGTCGTGGTCGACCATGGGTCTACTAAGGGGGTAATTTTTGAACCTTGCATCATGAAGGGACTCAATGCAGAAAGAATAGCAACCCTAATCCGAAAAACACTTTACAGACGATACAGTCACCCTAATGCAATCATCTCTGATCGAGACCCATGATTTGTAGCAGAAATATTTCAAGCTATACTTCACTTCCACAAAATCAAATGGAAAGGACGAATCAAGAAATTGAAACCTACTTACAATGCTTCTGCAGCACTAGACAACATGAATGGGCAAACCATATCCCAGAAGCAGAAATATCACGAAATGCTCAGGTCAACACTGTCACACAAAGATCCCCTTTCTATTTATTACACGGATACGAACCAGTCATCACTCCCACCATGAGAGACACCACTTATGTCAAGGAAGTGGAAATCAGAATAGATGATATGATGGAAGCAAGAAAGGAAGCACAGGCCCTTATTCAAATTGCTCAACAGAAGACTCGTGAAGCACAAAAATGAGAATTCACAAAGTATGAAGTTGGAGACATGGTGTGGCTCGACACCAAAAACCTATCCATCTCTTACCCCTCCAGAAAAATGGCACCACAACGAGAAGGACCTTTTAGGATCATTGAGAAACTAGCACCTTATATGTACAAATTGGAACTTCCAGAACAGTGGACCATTCACCCTGTCTTCAATACTGTCCTTCTCATGCCATACGTCGAAACCTCTGTCCATGGGAAAAACTTCCTGGAACCACCTCCGGACCTGATTGAAGCCGAACCAGAGTGGGAGATTGAAGCTATCATGGGACACAAGATGCCTAAAAAACAAAAAAACCAACACACTGAACTAGTCATGCAATACAGGATTCGTTGGAAGGGATACTCTTCAGCAAAAGACAAATGGGTACATGAAGAATATCTGAATAATGCCCAGGAACTACTAGAAGACTACAAAAAGAAGGCCGGCTTAAACTGAATCGACAGTTTACTACAAACTACCAACAATTTACCAGTCATACCAAACCTTTCACAAATGTCTTCTAACAATGCCTCTTCTTCCTCTACCGGATCCCTCCCCTCTACCTCTAACCCTCATTCTATTATTATTCATTCCACCGAACCCCTTGTTCTCCCCACTGTCATCACCAACATCAACTCCCGACATGACAACTATGTACAACCTATTGCACCAGTAGAACTGGTCAATAAATACCGCACTGCCCTCTCCAATGTACCTGAAGAACAAGTAGCCACCACTCATCACTTCTTAAGCAACCTAACCAATGGCAACACCCTCGTCACACTCTTTGACTCCTTCAGAGAATCCTTCAAAGCAGAAAGGGCTAGCAGAAGGGCACAATTTCATGCTATCCAAAGTATGTTCGACGCAGGATTGCATTACTTCACAGAAGTAGCACAGATTGAGGAGACAACAGGTACCCCTAATTCCTCCTTACCACCTTCTATGGCTCTAATCCTCCGAAGCAACCCCACTCGAATTACAGGAAATGAGGGAACCAAGAATGTTAAGCCTGACCAGGGGCTTGGAATCAGCTCTATTGGAGGCCGTTACTACCTCCATCCAAAATCTCGATCTCTCCGTGAACACACCACTGCCGAACAGTTCCATGACATCCCATCCCAACCGGTAACCCCTTGGCGCCCTATCTCACCACCACCAATGACACTCTACCCATCAAGTGCTCTCCTGACCCGGGAGTCATCCCCGAACCTACAGAACACATCTCCTCGACACGACCATGCTGTTATGTCTGTCACAGCCTTGAACACACTAAGAAGGACTGTCTGCAATATACATGCAACAGATGTTTTCGTAACGCCCCTGGACACACCACTCCCCAGTGTAAGAAGCATTTCGCCCCTTGACGACCCTCTGGTAGACCACAACGACCCCTCACCACCCTATTCTCCTCCAAGGAGAAGCGCATGGAGAGTAATTCCTCCCCTGACCCTGAACCCTGTGGAAGGAACCACTGCGCCACACATTACCAGGGGAACTGCTACACCGAACGGAGTGACGGACGGATGGTGAAGAATGCGAAGAGCTTCAGGTCCCAGAGGGAGGAATGGGCAGAGAGGGAGAGGGGGAGAAAGTTCAACAACGAGAAATTTTACCACTGTGGGATCAGACCCAACAGGAAGTCAGGGGAACAGGCTTGGGAGGAACACCTCCAGAGGGAGGATCAGGACAACTATGATGCAATCAGAGACTTCTATCCGGGCTACTGATGTTAGTGAAGTTCAGGTGACCTTCATCCTTTAAATCAGGGGTAATGTTACGATTTTCTTTACCTTCTTCTATTTACATATGCTCTCTTTACATTTCAGTGGCTTGTTTGGTATCACCTTTGATACCAAACACATTACTTCTCTATTTACATGATTGTCACTCTCTTTTGACTCATCTTGAGTCATCTTACTTTACTTAGTATACTTTTCCTTCTTCTTACTGCGCCACAGTCATGCACAGTTGATACGCAGCATTTTTACTTATTTGGTTACATTTCCACTTATTATTAGTCTGAACTCGTTTGTATTTAAACAGTGGTAACTTGGGCTGTAGAGCTCAAGCTTCAGCTTAAATCAAACTAGCTTTACTTTGATTCATTCACCTTGCTCGTACTTAAGTCTAAACAACTTAAGAGCTCGTGAATAGAGACTCGAACTCAATACTGATCTACTTGTTCCTTGAACTTGTAAATCACATGACTATCGGACTTGTATGATAAATGTCCCAACCAGAACTTTATCGTAACAGTACAGGCACATAGCAACTCCATGTGCTGTGCTGAGGAGGTTGCTGACTAAGAGTGCTGCAAGGCAGCTCTAAGGATGAATGTGATAGAGCACTGCCTCTATCACACTCTCTGATACACACTACAAAATATAAGTTTACATTAGTAAAATTATAAGTAATAGTACATTAGTAGTACACATTGTAAAAGGTATATAAACCCCTCCAACTTGGGGTGTAGACTTACAATCAATTCACTTACATCACACATTCCCCTGTCTGCTCAATATACACAAATGCCCCCATGTCTGACTCATGCTCCCACTTTCTGTTAGATCACACTGTCATAGCCATACCTTTCTGACCTTTTTCCTGTACTTCTACTCTGCACTATCTGACCTTCTTAACTTGTATAGATCTTGTTCTTCCACTTTCCCCTTCCACTCTTCTGACTGAAGGTTGCCAAGCTTATATGCAACCTTACTCATCCAGTTTGTTATCTGTTACCCACTATGCCCTTTTCCATTGTACCCTGGGTTACTTGCTCTCAGCATCCATCCCAATCCCTAGTCTGTTCTTGGTACATAGAGTATTCAGATATTGCTCCACCTTCTGCCACCATCTTATTATCATTATCAACTAGTGTACTACTATCCCATTCATTCACTGGTCATTAGTGAAGTCTTATAGTATTTAAGTAGCACCTCTTTATACTAAGACTACTCAGTTTGAATATCAACTAAGTTACAGTCTCCACTACTTGTCTTTAAGTCCCGCTCACCTCCAGCTTAATCATCACTTCTACAGTAACAGTTCCACACTCTGCACTCTGCACTTCTGTCCCTCACCTCTATCCCACACTTCTGTCCCTCACTCCTGCACTATGAAATACCTGGACCTAGAGAATGACAAGGGGTGCAGCACATAAGCTGAAGCCAACAGTCCTTCCTGTTGTCATATCTGTGACAAAGTTCCTAGGACTGATGCAAGTCAATGTTATGTTTTCATCCAAGGATTATACATTTCCTCTGGACTGTATACATTTGTTATATATGGAACTCTTACTTACTTAATGTTTACTTGTCATTGTTTACTTGTTCCTTCCCTTTATTACTACTATTTGTTCTATGCCTTTCCATTCTTTCTAGTTCATTTCATAACTCCTGTCTCCATTAGTTTTACCCCATTCCTTATCATCACCATAACTACTTCATATTGTAAGTAGACTACAGTTTTGAATCAACTACTCTTTCCTTTACTTGGGCTTAGCACCAACTCTGAAATATCATTATTAACTCTGCCCTGTTCTAAATATGGAATGAGAAGCTCAAGGGGTGCAACATATAAGTTGAAGCCAATGTTCCATTACTCCCATACATCATTCATTACTCCTGAGCTTGTGCTTATGTGTTCTACCTTCATTGTTAGACTTTCTTCCATAGTTCAATCCTTAGTGGTTGGAATGGGACATGATAGTATTTGAAATTCACTTCCTTGAATCTTCTCTGCTTGTTTCTTGTTTTCTTCTGATGACTACTCATACTGAAACTGCACACCAATGCAGTTATTAGCAGCAGACAATCCCACTGCAAGCCTGATGTAGTAACTGTTTGGCTTCACAACAATCTGCTACTGCCACCAGTACTCTGGCCATCCCTAGGCTTCTTTCAGTCTCTCATTCTCCTGCTCCAGAGTTGGCTAGTGCATTAGTTTCAAGAATTTCTATCTCAGCTGGTCATACTCAATGTGTGCTGCAACCAGTATTCAAGCATAAGTGTCAGCCAATATTTTCAAAAAAAGCCTAGGATAGTTGATTGCCTCAATCATGCAAGCCAGGCTTTTTTTGAGTGCCTATCTTTGTATGGGTATTAGTCTTTTAGTGATCAAAAACAATCATTGGTTTATTCTAATTGAATATTACTACTAATTTATTGGTGATCATGGGCAATCATTGGTTCATTCTATAGTCCGCGACAAGCAAAACCCGCTAATTTTTTGAGCAAATTTAAGTGAATTTTTCAGCAATGACAAATAAGTTTTAAACTCTGAAAACCATTGGAATAGCATAGTTACAATGTATTAATTAAGATTCCACGAGCCAATTTTTTGATTTCCGATTTTAAAATTTTTTGACCCAAAAATTTGGCACTCAGCCATAAAAAACAGTATAAATCACTGAAAATGTATTTTTAGCATCCTTTCATCAATTGCGATATGATTCCGCAAAAATATAAGCCCCTGGATCACCTCAATGGGCACCAAAAATTCATCTTTCTAACCACCATGCCCAGAGGTTGACCCAAGAAAAAGAGCTGAAATACAAGTGGACTTCACAATAATCAATCAAGAACTAATCTTCAAAGGTCCTCCCCACCACCTGTCACTAATACATCCTCCCCAGAGCCCAATACAAATCCTGAAAATGTGATCAGTGATGTTTGTCCTTTTGAAAGTAAAGATTGTTGCATGGCCTGTCTCCTTAGCCAGCAAGATGATTTTGTCAACCAGAAGTCAATGCTTGAAATATTAATCACCAATGCTAGACATATTTGTATGTTTCTGCCAAAATTTCATTGTGAATTGAATCCAATAGGAATGGTATGTATATTTTCTATTATAATTCAAGTCTAAATTATTCAATACATTTTAACAGTACTAGGGGTGGGTAAAATATTGGTTTTGTGAAAAAGAGAAAAGAACATTTCAAGATGCAAAAAATGCAGTTATGAAATACTTAGATGCTTGTCCTCTGGATGTTATTTGCCATTTTATTAACTGAACATGGTGATTCATGAGTGCTTATAGGTGTGGTTTAACAGGTGAAGCAGCAGAATGGGCTGTGAGAAAGCAGCACTGACACTGTGAAGCCTCCAATCAGGCCATGATGACACTTGAAGCTATTTCGTCCTAAAATAGGTCATGTAACATGTTGATTTTTTTGCTAAAAAATTTGGCAAACCTATTTTATCATGGGAATTTCTTAAAAACATTATTTTTGTATGTATTTTGATGTTCTGAATCTGAATCTGTAATTAGTTTGTCCTAAAAAATTCATTTTTGTACTGTAATAAAATTGGTGGACTTTGCTTGTCACGGACTGTAGTTGAATATTACTATTAATCTATTGGTGATCATAAACAATCATTGGTTCATTCTAGTTGAATATTACTATTGATCTATTGGTGATCATAAACAATCATTGGTTCATTCTAGTTGAATGTTACTATTAATTTATTGGTGATCATAAACAATCATTGGTTCATTCTAGTTGAATATTACTATTAATTTATTGATGATCATAAACAATCATTGACTCAATCCAATTGAATATTACTACTAATCTATTAGTGATCATAAACAATCATAAAGAATACTAATTGGATATTGCATCAGTTGGTCACGCAGTTTAAGCATGTCACGTGTTTCACAGGTTCGCACACTTCGGTATTTCATGCACATCACACTACTTTCGCGCGCCTCACAGATTTCAAGCGGATCACTATTTTCCCGCGCTTCACATTACTTTCCTGCGCCTGAAATATTTCTCGTGCATCACATTTGTCACAGTTTGACGCCACAGGTTCGCACGCTTTGGTATTTCCCGCGCTTCCCATTACTTTCCCATGCTGTACACATTTCTCATGCGTCACAATTTTCAGGCATGTCACGCTATTCAGGCGCGTCACGCTATTCAGGTGCGTCACGCTATTCAGGCGCGTCACGCTATTCAGGCACGTCACGCTATTCAGGCGCGTCACGCTATTCAGGCGTGTCATGCTATTCAGGTGCGTCACGCTATTCAGGCGCGTCACGCTATTCAGGCGCGTCACGCTATTCAGGCGCGTCATGCTATTCAGGCGCGTCATGCTATTCAGGCGCGTCACGCTATTCAGGCGCGTCACGCTATTCAGGCGCGTCACGCTATTCAGGCATGTCACGCTATTCAGGCACGTCACGCTATTCAGGCACGTCATGCTATTCACGCTATAGCGTGACGCGTGTGAATAGCGTGACACGTGTGAGTAGCGTGACACATGTGAGTAGCGTGACACGTGTGAGTAGCGTGACACGTGTGAGTAGCGTGACACGTGTGAGTAGCGTGACGTGTGTGAATAGCGTGTAAATTGTGTGACGTGTGTGAATAGCGTGACATGCCTGAAAATCGTGACGCGTGAGAAATGTGTACAGCGTGGGAAAATAATAGGAAGCGCGGGAAATACCGAAGCGCGCGAACCTGTGGCGTCAAACTGTGACAAATGTGACGTGCGAGAAATATTTCAGGCGTGGGAAAGTAATGTGAAGCGCGGGAAAATAGTGATCCACTTGAAATCTGTGAGGTGCGCGAAAGTAGTGTGATGCACGCGAAATACCGAAGTGCATGAACATGTGAAACACATGACACGCTTAAACCACGTGACCAACTGATGCAATATCCAATTAGTATTCTTTATGATTGTTTATGATCACTAATAGATTAGTAGTAATATTCAATTGGATTGAGCCAATGATTGTTTATGGTCATCAATAAATTAATAGTAATATTCAACTAGAATGAACCAATGATTGTTTATGATCACCAATAAATTAATAGTAACATTCAACTAGAATGAACCAATGATTGTTTATGATCACCAATAAATTAATAGTAACATTCAACTAGAATGAACCAATGATTGTTTATGATCACCAATAGATCAATAGTAATATTCAACTAGAATGAACCAATGATTGTTTATGATCACCAATAGATTAATAGTAATATTCAACTAGAATGAACCAATGATTGCCCATGATCACCAATAGATTAGTAGTAATATTCAATTAGAATAAACCAATGATTGTTTTTGATCACTAAAAGACTAATACCCATACAAAGATAGGCAATCAATTATCCTAGGCTTTTTTGAAAATATTGGCTGACACCACTCATTCAAGTACATCAGCACTGCCTGATCCATACCATTAGTGTTTCCTTTTGACCCAACACTTGTCCCACATGCTACCATTGACTCTGACCCATGAGCTCCAACTCCAGGTCCAGCACCTCCTAAGGCACCTATACCTTCAGGTGCTGGGAGTGCCCCACCATGACCTCCACCCAGAGATAATGGCAATGGGGGCAATGAAGATGAATCTTCTGACAATGGCTCCAACAATGAGCCCTCTGATGGCAATTCTCAGTTTGGCAATGTCAAGGACAAAGTACCTCCCTCAGATCACAATAATCCTACAGGCCCTGGGAGAACTCCTCCTGGTGGACCTGGTAGATCTGGAGGCTCTGATCCTTTATCTCATGGCTCTTCTTGCTCATTCTCACATCACTCTCATTGTTGTCACTATGATGGAGAGGATGTGGTCAGTACTCTGACTACTATTGTCGAACACATCATGGAATGACCACCTCCTCCCTCTACACCACACAACAAGAAGGTTCACATGCCTGACATCTTTGATGGCTCTAGCACTGACAAGTTAGATGCCTTCCTGACTCAGTGTCACCTGAATTTTTGGAACAACCCTCACCTCTACAACAGTGTAGAGGGTTAAGTCCTCTACAGAGACTTATATCATGTGCAACGTCTACCTGACCAGTATATTGGTGGCTATGAGGGCATAATGTAAAAAGTCTGCCCTAATACGGTACAAAAGTAGGGTATTTATATTACTCAGTCAAATGTATGTAAACAGTCTATTGCCAAACAAATAAGGCATATGCCTAATTATGAGTTTGGGGTATATGAGCCCTTACATACTCCCCCTTGAGATTAAGTGCATGGCTCCAAGAAACAACTCAAATGCAGATGATACAATTTAGCAAGATGGAGGACGTAGGATGGGGGACTTAATGCAATTTCCCACAGGAGACAATGAATGACGCATTGCCAGAGGGTTTTCAATTACTTCCATAGCTATACCATTGAAACTGCTATCGTTTTCAGTAGATGAGGAGGGAAGATTAGTCCCTAAAATAGGAGAGGGAGAATTAATCCCTTTAATAGAAGGGGTTCAATAAACCCACCAGAAAATGATGCAGGAAGTGGCATGGGTGGGGAAGTATGTGCATTGATAGATGCCGACATGACATCAGAACCCACAGCAGGAATCATATCTCATGAGTGTAAGAAGTGGTATGTAGATGGTTCCCCATGTTGAAACCATTGTCCCCATGTTTCACATTGCTTTTTTCCTTGAGGTACCAATCCTAAAATGGTGTGAATATGCTCCAAGTCATCTTTTTGAGGCTGCCACCAGCCAGCCCAATCTTGTATAGCAGGTGGTTCTCCATAAGTATTGATATGAGCCAAATGCTCATCGTCTATTTCTTCAAATAAGGATTGACAAAGTGAAGTACCAAAGTGGTAGTCCAAGAAATTGAGGCCATATGGATAGGAATGGTCTATCCAGGAGGTTGGGATATGATTTATAATTAACATATTAACCACATCGGCCATACATATATTTCAGTAATGGGATGGATTGCAGGTGAAGTGTTGAAAGGTATATTGAGGACCGTGTTGAGGCAAAAATACATGAGTTGTATCTTGTTTCTTCCATCATTCAATTTCTTCTTTATACTTATGTGATGTAGCAATGAGATGAGTGAATTCCTTAGTGAAAGCATTATGAGATAAGACATCAGATGGAGAAAGAAGTTGACATAGGCCATATCTGAATACTGCATGTCAACATACATTGAATGCATATGTTATAACAATTCCAGAGTGGTAATTGCCGCTATCTGGGTGACAATGATGGGCAAAGTATTGACATACTCTGTCTATTTGCAGATATTCTTCATAGTTGACCATGGTAATCCTGCACCAAAGTTAGAAGCATTAGGATTATGAATAAATGTGGTGGGGTTACATTTGATGTATGGGACTTGTAATGACCCTCCAATGTCAGGAGGAGGAATTCCATCTTCAAATCCTTCTATTTCCAGTATATATTTCATAGTTCAGTCATGACTGTCTGGTACTGTCATACTCAACATGAGCCAGGAAACACACAACAGCTTGTGGGCTTGTAACCAAGCTTCGGTGTTCTCTTTGTGATTTGTAATGAAATTGTACATTTCATCCACCTGATGTGGATTCATCGGAAATCCACGCTTAGCAATTATATACAAATTTGAAGATGAGAAATAGACGTGATTGTTCCTAACCTCCATGAGCAATGCTTTCTCTGCTTCTTTCCCTGCAAAGGCAATGTTTGTAGTAGAAGAGATGTAAATGGTGGGACCATACATCCCAGCTATCATGTTATCTCTCATTACTCAATTCTTTATGTCTTTAAACATTCCAATTGCATCAGGGATACACCCTGGATGTTTAGCATGTTCTAGTAATTTTGCTTTGTCTGCTTGATTGTACCTGTTAACTTCTGCATTATGTTGCAGCATCATTGCCTTTACTTGTCCTTCCATTGCCCCTTCAGGTATGTCTGGTTTAATGGGTTTATCAAAGTCATAATCGGACTCATCTTCACTAGGAATTGGAGTAATTACGTCTTCAGACATTTCAGTATCCAGAATAATATGATGAGGGGCATTGATAGGTCCAGGAATGGTAACTTTTACAGTTGTTTCTTTTTTCTGTGCGTTGTTAGAAATGGAGGTCCCCAATAACCTAGTACACAATCCTTCTATTTTGGTTTGAATAGTTATCTCTTTAGGTTTCTCAGGGAGTGGTGGTACTACTACTGCCGTGTTACTAGATGTATTGTGAATAACACGGGGGAGTGTATGTGGTACTTGTAACACTGTCCTATCAATGCATATAGTTTTTGTGAGATGCTGTGGTTCTTGCAGTACAGTTTGATCATCTTGTTGTACATTGATTCCCCAGGAAGTACTAGAAATAGTCTCACCTTCAATTGGGTGAGGTCTCTTCAATTTTATCCTATGCAATTCATCGTTAACACGATTATTATGTGCTCTAACTGATTCTAGTTCTTTGCAGGCTAGATCCAACTTATCAAGAAGGGTGATAAGAGCATTGTTTACTCCATCTCCCACTACTTTGTCTGCTTCCAAAAATACATCTTCTGTTTCCAATTGTTGGAGGAGTTTGGATTCTTCCTCCCGATGTTTATGATATGGCTCTTGTCACTGTCCTTTCTCCTTGTCACTTGATAATACATGGTTACTTTGGTATTCTCTATTCACTCTTCCTGGAGGAGATGTTGTTCAACAATTGGGTGGAGGTGAATTCCGACCATAGTGATTTGCCTGATATTTGCTTTGAGGCTGCCTGTTAGTATATATTGGCAGTCCTCCTGTTCTTGTTTCTTGTCTAATCCCTACAGATTCTACATTGGTCCTCATTCGATTCTCATATGTAACATTGGGATACATTTGTTCTTCATCTACTTGCATTTCTTCATTACACTAATGCATAACTTGTAGTTGATTCTGAGGGGGGTGTATAGGTCCCCAATTACTCCATGAATTTGTTTGCATTGGTGAGGAATTCTCGAATTCCCCTCCATATGATTCTAGCGATTGAGTTTGTTGATAGCCCATAGGCTGTGGGTCAATATTGCAATCCCACTCTCCCCCACCACCTGAACCCTCCAAAGGGTTCATACCAAAAGCTGAGCCACTGCAAGAACCAAATGTTCCCTCAGAAAAACAACAATGGTCAAGACAATGGGACATAGGCATGGTCACATTGCAGGACATGTATAATTGAGAGGAAGGGATGGGGGCCAAAAGAAAGAATGTGTGGCCATTAAGGTTGACCCCCACAATGGAATTTAAAGTCCACTTGTGGGTGCCAATTGTAAACACAAGTCATTCAGAAGATGTTCATTTAGGTAATTGATTAAACTGACGAACCCCGAGGAGTTCAAAATACCGATCCAATGCTTCAAGATCTTTACATGCAGAGTGAGGCTCCCATGTTGTATCCCCAAGACTCCACCAAACATGGTACTCAACCATTTTGTCAACCCATTGATGACCAATAATTTCATCAACAAACCACTCATGATCCATTCCAGTTCCGAAGTCATAAGGTTCCAGGTGCATACACCCTGGAAATAAGGCATCATTTGATGCATGATGAGGATGCAACAATTTAACATGAAATGTTGGATTGATTTTCCATTTGACTAATGTGGGCAGTAATTTGAGTGTATAAGATGATGTATCGGGGTTCACTACTAACACTTTATAAGGACCAATAAATTTCAGCACAATTTCTTCGCCTGTCCTTTTGGTAAATTAAGATGTTCAGTTGAAAGATAGACCAAAGAACCTTCAGTAATAGCAGGTTCATCCCAACATCAAGTGTTTGCATAATAAGTTTGGAAAATATGATGTTCAATAATAGAATCATGAGCTGCAGCTAGATTTAATTCCCTTAGGTATAACATCATCACTCCATATTTCTCTAATCATAGATGGCATATATCCTGAATTTAATTCAAAGGGTGCATATCCAGTAGTACTTGATATGCTAGAATTAATAGCAAATTCTGCCATATCAATCTTATCTAACCGGTCTTTTTGATCTGGGCAGACCATGGTGCAAAATATTTGGCCAGCATTCTGATTCATTCTTTCAGTCTGCCCATCAGTTTCTGGGTGATAGGAAGTAGACATAAGTAATTTAGCTCCCATTATATGGTGTAGTTCATGCCACCATTTTGATGTGAATTTAGTATCTTGATCACTAACAATAGTACTTGGGAGCCCATGTAAATGGACAATCTCCCATTTGTATATCCAGGATAAATTGCTAGCAGTATTCTTGGTGTTAACTGGAATGAAATGTACCATACTAGTCATTCGACATATAACAACCCATAGGTAATTATATCCCTTTGTTTCTGGGAAAGGACCAATGAAGTCCATTCCAATAGAGTCCCATGGCTTTATGGGTATGGGTAATGAATGAAGTTTCCCTGCTGGCTTTTGGTTTGATCCTTTAGCTTGTTGACAAGGCTCACAAGTATGGCAAAATTCATGTACATCTTTGGTAATCTGTGGCCACCAGTACCATTGCTGAATATATTCAGCAGTCTGCTGATCATTAAAGTGTCCCACTATGATATGTGCTTGTTCCAATATCATAGTGATCATAGGCCTGTGTCGTGGTATACAAACCACATCATTGCCAACCAAATTTGTGAAGTAGATGATGTCATCCTGAATAGGGAAATGTGGGTACTGTTTTGGATCATTTTTTATGATAGAAAATAGTTTATCATTTGAGTATTCAGTTTTTATGATGGATAAAAAGTTATCATCCATCACTGTAGGGGGTGGAGGTAATGAACATCTCCTGAAGATAGAATCCCCAAGGGTTGGTTCTTGACAAACTGATTTGGATGGCACTGTCTTTGGAAGTGTCAGAGGAGTATTAGCATTATTGATAGTATGGTCAACAGCCTTTGACATTTCCTGTCCTTCGATATCTCAGAGTTCTTGCTTTTCTTGTAATCTTTTACTTCATCATACTTCAATAGATCTCAAGAAATCAATTTCTATATTATGATTATGTACTTCCTGATAGCAAATGTTAAGCAAATCTTTGCCTATTGGGTCGATGCATACATCAGCATGTACATATTCATTTGAATCATATACATCATTCATATTATCATTTTCATAGTATCGTAATAGACAGTCTGCAACCTTATTATATTCACCCTTGATATAGGTAATATCAAATTCAAATCGGGACATGTAATCCATCCAACAATATTGGCAATTTGATAGGTTTCCTTGGGTCTTAAAAAATTCCAAGGCTTTGTGATCAGTGATGATATGTATTTTGTATCCCAAGAGTTTATCTTCCCATTTGAGAAGGGCTTCTAAAATGGCTAATGTTTCCAATTCATATACAGCATAATTTTGTTGAGCTGGAGTAAATTTCTTTGACATAAATCCAGCAGGACAACATTTATTCCAAGTGGGTCCTTGCCCATATACAGCACCTATACCAGTCTTTAATGCATCACATATTAGCAAAATTGGGTCTGTGTCTCATGCATCAATAGGTCATAAAATAGGTGTCTTACAACAAATATGTTTAATCATATCAAAACAACACTGATGAATGGGCCTCCATAAAAATGGAGAGCCATTCTGGGTCATTGCTAACAGTGGGCTGGTATATGTGGCAATATTGGGTAAATAACTTGCAACATAATTAATTAATTCAACAAATTGTTGGATGTCATTATAGGTATGAGGAGTTCTCCAATCTTGTATATGTGATAATTTGTCCATATCAGGATGGATACTTTCATCATCAATTATATGACCAAGACATTCTATATGCTTAGAGTATAGTTCACATTTAGACCATTTAACATATAGACGATTTGTTTGTAATCATTCAAATACAATTGTTAATGCTTTTTCGTGTTCATCAATTATATCAGAGAATACAAAGATATCATCTATATAATCATGCAAAAGGCATCCAATGACATCACAAAATATTGCAGTCATGAGACATTGAAAAGTTGCAGGGGCATTACAGTCACCTTGTTGCATAATATGACTTAAATAAGTTCCACAAATTGTTGCAAAAGCTGTCTTTAGAACATCTTCTAGCCACACACATACTTGTTCATATGTATCAGATAGGTCAATTTTTGAGCAGTATTGCACACAAGCAACATCTTCACAGATTACATCCTGGTCAGGCAAAGGAGTAACATCCTTTATAATATTATCATTACGTTGTCTGGCATCAATAACTGTGTGTAAGTGTTTATCTTTCTTTGGTAGACACAGTAAGGGAGCTGCTTGAGTTACTGATTTAGCTTCCCACCATCCTGCATTTTCATAACAATTTAATTTTTCATAAAATTCTTCTCACAGTGCATTTGGACACCTTGGAAGACAATATTTATATTGTTTATTTTCATCAATTAAATGAATTTCATGGTTTACTTCACAGAATGGGGGTAATTGGTCAGGTGCCCCATTCATTAAATCTTGGTAGTTATCATGCCATTGTTGTCATAGTCACGGGATATCATCATCTGTGTATTGCATTTTTTGTTTTCCCTTATCAATGTGTGGTTTAGATGGTTTATCATATTGTTGTTGCAGTTCAATTTCAGGTGTAGTTTCAATGTTAAATCAGTGGAATGATTCATCTACTGGAATTGTAGGAATAAAATCTTCATGAATAGATACATCTTCAGGTTTTAGTTGTTTGATAAATGGATTAGTATCTGGTAACTGTTTGCATACTTGATTTGTCAAATCAGTGATCATTGTATTCCATTCATCAGTCATTTGAGCATTACACAACCAATCTGGATTAATTGAGGAAATAGGTGTATCCCATCGAGTATATTGTAGTTCTGGGTTACTATTATGTGGATTATCATCAGAAACCAGATCTTCAACCAGAACCTTTGATGATATTGGTTGACAATAGGAAATAGGTGGTTCAACATAAGTGGATCAAATATTGGAATCATGTGATTTCATTGAGTCGCATGATTCCTTAGGGGAAACATTATGAGATTGTGATATTTGTTCATTAGAATGTGGAGAACTAAGATTTATTGATTCCAATTTTGATGGATCAAGAGGTATTGATGATTTTACAAATTCTTCATTAGTTAATAGCAAAGATGGATGATTTGACGGTAGTGGTTTCCTTGATTTGACTCCTTCTTCATTGAGTTCTTCTTCAATGGAAGGCTTTGGGGGCCTTCTAGCCAGAAGTCATTTATCTTTCTTTTCTTAAGTGCAGTATCGTCTAAGTCTACTGTCTGTTGTTCCAAGATCAACACATTCAGCAGGGAATGATACTCCATTTACAATAACAAGATTATGTTCAAAATCTAAGTGAACCTTATTGGCACACATAGTGGGTGCATCAACAATCAAGTCATAGTGGTTGAAATTGGCCACATCTGCATACACTGGTTTTGTACATCCAGGTAATCCTAGACTAACATATGTGCCATATTTTACAGTTGATTGACTGCTAACTGTTCCAAGCTGGAGAGTATACTCATGAGATAGATGACTAACTGGAATTTTTGCTACTTTGGCAAAGGAAGGTGTAATCCCAGTGGTGGTACTTCCAGAGTCCCAGAGAGTCCAAGCATGAATATCACCAATTTTAACTAGTGTGGCCAAACATGCCTTCTCTTCATCAGATAGCTTAGGTCGATCAATAATCTTCTTTGTATTTTTTAAAGTAACTTTATAGGTTGTAACAGGCTTAGACTCTGATGCTCCTTGCTTTGGAGGTGACTCCATTATGGTGGATGCACCAACTAATTCGATATCATCATCAGACTCAATAGTTGGATCTTCTGTGTTGTACTCAACATTGAGTATAATTTCATCTTTGTTGTCAGATGATGGGTCATCCATAATAGCCATAATGCATAATGAGTCCATACAACCATAATCAGATCCATTATCCTCCTCACTTTCAAGTTCCATTTCAATATTACTCTGATTGTCATCATTTATAACTTGGTTGTCTTCATCATTATTAGCATCACCTTGAGGATTTTCATCTACTGAGTGAGTAGCTCACAGTTGTTCTTGGCAAGGTCTAGGACAATCCTTAGAATAATATCCAGATTTGCCACAATTATAACAAACATTGGGTTTGGAAGAAGTATTAGTTGGCTTAGAATTCTTTTCTTTGTTCTTTGTTACTGGTTGAGGCTTATTAAATGCAACTTTCTGGTGTTGGCTATTGGCATTTACTGGTCTCAATCTAGATGGTTGGGAATTATCCAATAGTTTATTATTTTCTGGTATGGGTGGTAATAGTCTAGATCCAAATAGTCTTGAAACAGAGGATTTAGGTAATCCTCCTGAAGGACGATTAGCTGTCCTTGTTTGATTAAATGATAAATCATGTGTTGAGCTAGGCACAGTGATTGGTTGTATAAATGTATTCAGGAACTGTTCTGTAGAATCATAGTTGCAATTACCATTCTCCAATGCTAATCCAATCATAAGGAATTCCTTAGCACTATTTATAGATGGTGATAGTTCAAAATCTTTGAGTAAATGCTGTCTCCATTCAAGTGGCATGGTGTTCAAGAAGATGTGGGTAAATAAGACTTCATCTAAGGGAATGGGCATACTCCATGCTTGTTCAGCTAATGAATCATGCAGTCCTTGAAGTCCTTGACCAGGATCGTATTTTACCATATGAAGCAATTCACGAGCCTCACCAGTCATATTTTCATGAACAAATCAGTCATATATCCCAGTTATCATATCTTCAAATGTCCATTCTTGCCTTTCACTGAGTGGGTTAATTACATGAATACAATACCATTGTAATGCTGGTCCATCCAAGAATTCTCTTAAGTTGAAGATTCATTCTTGGTCCCGATCCTGTCCCCCTAATTGGGATGCACTAAAATGTGCACATAAATCCCAAAGCCAACATTCAAGATGAAAGAACAGTGATTTTTCACCAGTAAACTTAGTGATACTTTTTCCATCTAAACGAGGTGTGCAACACCCTTCAGGAATATTAAGTCATACAGTCAGGTACTTACACATAGCAGCTGTCATTTAAGATTAAGATAATCTAAGGTGCTAACAGGAATCGACTTTGTTCGTGTTACAACACCTGAGTGTCAGGAAATATTTAGCAAGGATATTCTTGGAAATTTAATGGATAATCTTGTACAGCAAAAGCTGTATGAATTGTATGAAACTTGGTATGAAGGGTAATGTACAGCAAAGGCTGTATATAATGACAAGTATAATGAAAGGGGTATAGTACACACTATAGACTTAATGCTATATTTGATGTGTATATTGTTGAGATCAATGCTTAACTTGCTTAGGACTGGACCTATGACTGAAGTATGCAATGGTAAACTGTTCTCTGCTTCTAATACTGATACTGTTACTGTTACTTTGACTGTTACTTTGACTGTGACTGTGACTGTGACTGTGACTGTGACTGTGACTGTGACTGTGACTGTGACTGCTTCGGTTTCTGTTACTGTTACTGTTACTGACTGTACTGGCTGTGCTGATAAAACTGTACTAATAACTAATGACTAATGACAATTGGGTGAGACTACTGGGGGGTGGGTAGCTATCTATCTACTGCCAAACTGCCCTCCTTATATACCTTTTCCCAACCTGCTTAGTAATCCAATTCCCACTCTACCAATCTACATTGTTCTCCAAAACAAGTAATGTGCAAGTGTAGATTTTAGATCTGAGGCTGTACAGGACAATGGTATTTGAGGGTTAGTCAGCAGAGAACAATAGCATATATCAGAACAATGTGTAATGAATTACATTGTTCTAAATAAAGAGCTACATTGTTCTGGGCAAGAACAATAGGAATCCATTTTTATAACAATGGAGCAGTGAACAATAGATACCTATCTGCCATTGTGCGAACAATGGCAGTGAAAAACAATGGAGTCATATATAAATAGTTTCACATTGTCTTTGGACAATGGGTAAAGAGTACAATGTAGTTCATTTATTATGAACAATAGGATTGAAAACAATGGAGTTGTATATAAATAGTTTTCTCATTGTCTTCAAAAATAGGTGAATAGTACAATGCAGTTCATTTATTATGAACAATAGGATTGAAAACAATGGAGTTGTATATAAATAGTCTCTCATTGTCTTTATACAATGGATGAATAACACAATGAAAGAGTGTCATATTATCCTTTGTTAGTGCATTGTTTGTGCAAGTGATTAATTATTGATATGTGTATGATGTTAATGGTGATTTAGGGTTATTTGTTCATGTATAGTATTGGGTATATTTGATTAGTAGTGTATTGTATCATGTGATGGTGTGAAGTATTCAGTCATGTGACATTACTGTGCAATTTCTTTAATTGTGGTATACAGTGCATTTGCATGCATTATATATAATCAAAAATCATGCCTGACACAGCGTGTAACTGATCATGTACTATATGTTTGTGATATTCTTGAGCTTCTATTACTCCAGGTCGTTGGATAGGAAATGGTGCCCATGGAGGAATAGTATTTGACCTGGGTTGGTTAGGAGAATTGTCTCTCCCCATATTATGACAAGATTGAAACATTACTGGACCCAATGACATTGATGGTCCATAAGCATTAAGATAATTATTTATGCCAGGTGTATATCCATGTTGGTTATTAGGATTATTCCATGGTCTGGCTTGTTGAACGGGTGGCACGGGAATTGGTTCCTCAGTAGATACTTTATGAATACGTCTTGGTGAATGTTGATCTTTAATATCACTAATACTAGTTTCATTTTTAAGTTGGATGCATTCAGAATTATCAGTCTTATTAGGCCTATTATGATTGATTTGTTTGCGTAAGTCTAATGGAATCCATTCAAAAGAATCAAGATCAACAGGGTGACCTTTGTCAAAGTTAATATGTTGGTCTTCAATAACAGAACCATCTGTGGTAGTTATATCTTCCATGTGTAAATGCTGCAATACCACTCATTCATTGAAATTATTATGACATGGGATGTGTTGAGTTACATTTGCAGGTACATCACTTGATCCTTTCAGCATTATTGGAAGGGGCCTTGGTGATATGATGGCCAGAGGTACAGTCTCTCCTTGGTGTACCATAGATGGGCTTGCATGGGATTCCCATTGTGGATATAATGTTTAAATATCAATCATTATATCAGACATAGGAGTGGTGGAATGGGAATTAATCTTCTTCTTGTGTACTTCATGGTACATCTTAACCAGCATGGTCAAACAAAGGATCACTGCATCTTTATACTTGAGACTGTCTTGAGTTATGCCTGGAGCAGCAGGTACTTTCTCGATCTTGATAATAGATTTATGAAGTAAAAGCTCAAATTTTGCGTCAGAGATATCATTGTTCATTTTCTTAAAAATATTAATATGTTGTTCTAGAGTCATATCTTCCTCATTCACATTAATGTCTTCACTGTCATTGCCAGCATTGTCAATATGTCATTGAGCAGCTTGTGTATTATATAATCGAGGGGTAGACGAACCCCTGCTTACAAGAGAAGAACCCCGTATATTAACTTGAGGTACAATGGGTAGGGAACGAGAGTCTTCAAAATAGCTGAGACCTAAGGTCCCCGCATGTGGATTATTTTCAATGCGAGAGTTAGTGGTGAGATTGTCAGATCCCTCCAAATATTCATGGTTACAATCTTGATCGATAATCAATGGCTGGATAGTTGTGGGAGTGGGAGTGGGGGATGTAGCATGGTCCCCCTGCGCAGACAAATGTTGTTGAGAAGAAGTGGGGGTGAGAGGTGATGAAGACATTGTGTATATATACATGGGTTACCAAAGTCCAAGGGCTTGGAGGCATGAGGGTGTTATGGTAGATTGATGGATCCGATAAGCTTAACCCCAATGATAAAGGTTAATGTTGATGGGAAGAGATGAATATGAGAATGTGGGTACACGTCCTGTAGACAGTAATATCAGGGAAGGTAGAAAAAAGTGTAGAGGGTTAAGTCCTCTATGGAGACTTATATCACGTGCAACATCTACCTGACCAGTATATTGGTGGCTATGAGGGTGTAATGTAAAAAGTCTGCTCTAATACAGTACAAAAGTAGGGTATTTATACTACTCAGTCAAATGTATGTAAACAGTCTATTGCCAAACAAATAAGGCATATGCCTAATTATGAGTTCAAAGTATATGAGCCCTTACAAACAGTGACCAGACAAAAGTCAATTATACATTGACTTTCCTCTGGGGAGCTGCAGGGGCATTGTTCAGAATGTATCTATATGAGAATGTTTATGAGCACTGGATGGACAATTGGTTGCTTTTTGTTAGTTTTCTCTGGACCCATTTCAGCCATACCAACCTGTGAGCAGAGGCAGAGCTAGAGATTCATGCATTGAAGATGAAAAACCACCATTGTATCACTTCATACAAAATTAGTTTCAACAAGTATGCTACATTGTTGAACTGGGATGATCCTTCCCTCACCTCACAATACTACTATGGTCTCTGTCCACACATTAAGAACAAGATCTCAGGTAGGGAAATCTCTTGTCCTGAATCCCTTCAGCCCATGAAAGCTTTAGCCCAGGGTTTTGACCAGCATCATTGGGAATGCAACACTGAGCATTCTATTGAGGAGAAGTGCCAGAGGCCTTCTACTCCAGCTGTGAGAACATTTTCTCCAGCTGCTAGTAATCAACACTAAGGAACTTTTCCCTCAAGGACAACTTCCTTGATTCCTAGTATTGCTTGTGTCAACCCTCTCAGTATTTCCTCTGGGTCTTCACTCCACAGACCCAACAGGAGCTAACCTCAGCCTCCTGTTTCTCAGGCACCTGACTTGACTGGTAAGCTTGGGCCTGATGGCAAGTTGCTCCCAGAGGAATGCAAGCATCATTTGGATAACAAGCTTTGCTTGTTTTGTGCCAGACCTGGTCACATGGCCAAGGATTTCCACAAGGCTACCTCCATAGCTGCAAGAGCCCATGCTGCTGCTATTTCCCCTGAGGCATCTGCCTTGGTGAGCTCCACTAAAGAGAGTTCAAAAAAATAGAGCATGGTTGTTAGGATTTCACACTTTATCTCATCTAATCTGTATATCTTATCTTATCACAGTCACCTGACACATATCACCTGACATACAATGTGTATACCATGCATATCAACATATATTATTCATCAAGACTATGGGCACAGTCCACAGTTCAGCCATGCTTGTTACATACATATTACATGAGTTTGCACAGTAGAAGCACAGTGAACATGCATTATAGTGTAGGTTAGATTACATATGAATTCCTCATGGACTTTTACTATAAATATGATCATTTTAGTTAGATATTCCTTATTCTTGTGCTAGTTTATTCCAGACTTGCAATAAGACTCATCTTTTCTCTTTATTCTTCGTTGTTTGAGTTCGACTTCGAGTTTTTGCTCGTCTGTCGCTAACAATGGTCCTTGCAACTCTGCACAAGTCAAGGGCCATGTTCCTCTCCCTTGTGCTCTCATGGAGGTAAGACTTAATGTGTCCACTCTTTCTGATCCCCAGGCTGTACATATACTGCTCACCTCTCCATCTCATGTAACACCAAACACTATTCTTACTTATGCTGCCTTCATTGACTCCAGCTCTACTCATTGTTTCATTGACTCATTTTTTGTTCAGACAAATCACCTACCTACCACTCCAATAACCCTGATAGCATTATAACTGTTTGATGGCACTATGAATTCTATGCTTACAGAGTGTATAAATTTACCTGTAGCATTTCCATCTGGTGAATGTATTTCCCTTGCACTTTATGTAACTCTGTTTGATTCTTCTTGCTCCATGGTTCTAGGATTTAACTGGCTCACCCAATACAATCCATTGATTGACTGGGTACAGAGATGCATACTTCGCTTCCAAGCTACTGCCACAGAAGAATCTACTCTGCTCCTGTTGACCTCTGCTCCAAAGGATATTCCTTCATTGCCACCTACTTCACCAGATGAGCCATCAATTCCTCCATTGGATTTACATCCACCTCCAAACATCTCTATGATCAATGCTGCTGTGTTTCTTAGAGCTAGCAAACTTGAAGGTTCTCAAACCTTCAGGATACATCTCAGTGCTGTAGTCTCTGTGTCTGCTGCTGCCACTATAGCCACAGAGACCATTGACCTTTCTAATATTCCCTTGGAATACCACAAGTTTGCTGATGTCTTCAGCAAAACTCAGGCAGATACACTTGCTCCACACTGTCCTTATAATCTCAAAATCAACCTGGATGAGGGCACTGCCCCTTCAGTTGGTACAGTGTATTCCCTTTCTCAATCCAAGCTTGGATCACTGTGAGAGTTCATAGATGAACATCTTTACATTGGCTTTATTTGTCCTTCACATTCTCTGCATGGGGCACCAGTGCTTTTTGTCTGGAAGAAGGATGATTCACTTCAGCTTTGTGTCAATTTTTGTGGACTTAATGCCATCTCCAAGAAGAATAGGTATCCTCTCCCTCTCATTGCTGACCTCCTTGATAGTCCTTGCAAGGCTTGAATTTACTCCAAAATTGACCTTTGCCATGCTTACCATCTTGTCTGTATTATCAATGGAGATGAATGGAAGACTGCCTTTTGCACTCATTATGGTTCTTTTGAATGGCTAGTAATGCCATTTGGACCTACCAACATGCCAGGAGCCCTCCAACATTTTATGAATGAAATCCCCAAAGATTTACCTGACATGTGCATAATAGTTTACCTCAATGACATTCTTATCTACTCAAATAACATCAAGGAACACCATTGACATGTTAAAGAAGTCTTGCATCAATTATGAAAGCATAGTCTTTATGCCCAGGCAGATTGCATATGATTACTATTTATAATAGGCTCATAGTAGCAATATACACTTCAAATTAACCAATGATTGCCTATGATCACCATTTATAATAGGCCTACAGTGATAACATACACTTCAAAGTAACTAATGATTGCATATGATCACCACTTATAATAGGCCTACAGTAGTAATATACACTTCAAAGTAACCAATGATTGCATATGATCACCATCTTTAATTGTAATAGACATATAATAGTTACATTAGGAGCAGGCAATCATGAGATAGGTAATTGTGGCAATCATAGAGCACTTCACTTTTATGATCATTCTGGCTAACACTCATGTATCTTCTAGTCTGACTTGAGTTTCATCTCTTGTCTATATCATCTCTTGTCTTCTCTGAAGAGCTTGCCCTTACTCTGAAATCCAGGACCAGGAATCTCAGGAGCACAGCACATAAGCTGAAGCTAAAGTCCTACCCCCTGAGTTATCATTCTCTGCTGTTGTCTTATACTCACCCTTTGCTTCTCCATAGTCACCCCCTCATACTCCACTGCCAAGTCAGGCTAGGGGCATGGTTGTGACACAGCATTACTGTATATAGTGCTACTAATAATATCATCTATCTAAGAATAAATCTACTAGAAGGTTCTAGTATGTGCTACAGAGTTCCATGATAAGATAAGATAATCTCAACAAATGCTACAATAATAATGTAAGGCAGTCATAGGGAAAACTACATATCTGAAGTACTTGATGAGACTTGGGCATAAACTCAAGCAGGAGCACCAGGAAGAGTAAACCTGTAGTGGGTTAGGTTCAGGAATGGATTGGGTGTATCTGTGAGTTACATGGGTGCTTTCAGGAAGTCAGCATGATGTAATCAGACACAGATATAACACACACACCATTAGCAAGTTCTCATAATTTTATCCAATGATTCTAGAGCTCCAGATGGTTCTCATATTTACACTCACAGAGCTCTTTACACTTAGCCAGGTGTTCTGTACAGATCCATGCAGAATCTGTGCAGAATCTGTACAGAAATTTTTCTTTTTGGCAGAGGTTTTTTTGAGTCTGTGCAAATTCTGTACAGATTCTGTACAGATTCTGTACAGATTCTGCACAGAATCAAAAATTCCATGCAGATTACACAGAATTCTGCATTACAGACCTGAAAAATTCTGTACAGAATCTTATTATACTTATTTCCTTATGGAAAATTAGTATAGAGAATTGTGATACTAAGCATTGAGTGTGATACTCTGCATTAAGTGTGACACTAAGGATTAAGTGTGACACTAAGGGTTAAGTGTGACACTAAAGGTTAAGCATGACACTGAGTGTGATACTAAAAGTTAAGCATGACACTGTGGATTGAGTGTGACACTATGGATTGAGTGTGACACTATGGATTGAGTGTGATATTACAGATTGAGTGTGACCTTCTGCATTGAGTGTGACACTATGGATTGAGTGTGATATTACAGATTGAGTGTGACCTTCTGCATTGAGTGTGACACTATGCATTGAGTGTGATACTATACATTAAGCATGACACTCTGCATTGAGCATGATACTATATATTGAGTGCATCACAGATTTTGTGTAGTGTCACACTTGACACCTGTAACAAGGCAGCAATGCATAAATCCACACAGAATCATGCAGCATATGTATGGAATCCATATAGAATAATCACCTCTAATAATAATAGCCACTATATAAATTCTGTATGGGTCTGTACAGATCTGCATGGAATCCACACGGATCCATATGGAATTTTCAGATTCTGTGCAGATCTGTACAGATCTGTACAGACCTCTTGGGGGAGTGTAAATTACTGCACTCACATGCTTGAAGTGAATACAATATCAGATGTCAATTTGGATGACATGCATGAAAATAATTTATTCAGTAAGTGTTTGTGAGTATAAATACACTTACACCTATTGATGGCATGCAGTCTGCAGATATATGTCTGCATATCCACACTCACAGACTCTCAGGCTAATTATTATTGTGAGTGTGAATCATTATATTTATTGATAAGATGATATCTTCACACTCATATATAATTCCTTTACACTTTTTTTTTTTTTTTTTTTTTGGTGGTACCTCATGATTTAACACAGAACAAGTTTGTTAACAAAGTTAAGTAGGTGAACAGTAGGGAAGGGAGCCTTGCAGCTGAAGGTATAGTTGGACAGGTGTCCGTGGTACGGGATATTGAGTATGCCAGACAGTGTTAGATTAGCCACCCCCAGGGAAATGCTTAATGCACACCTCGTGATTGGGTAGTGTGGGACTCAGAGCATTAGGTAGCACGTCTACCTGTCGGATTTCGGATGCGACAGTTTGTTATTGGCTCCATACCCACTAAAACCCTGGGTCTCCAATGAATGGAGTTGTTTACTAACATTCTGTCTGGGTCTTTCAAGACCCTGATCCATGTGTTTTTTACTTTTAGTAGGTGTGTAGCTTGTGGGCCGTATTTCTTCCTGTCAGAGGTGGAGATGTTGAACTTAAGGGTTTCATTGATGAGCGTGAGCCATCTATTATGAATTTTGCATTGGGTGTGGAGTTTTTCTTTGTCTTCATTTCTATCCATACACCATTCACAGCATAGCTTCCAGATTAGAAGGGCCGATTCTGAGACCAGGATAGTGAAAAGTCTGTTGGCTCCTGGGTGTCATTTGTTGTTGTTGCATCTCCAGTCTGCTATTCCGCAGCCTATTATGGAGCCAAAGGTGATGTTCGTCCAGTTCACGTCTATCTTCGTGAGGAGTTGTTTGCACAGGTTCCAGATGATGGCTTGCCCCGATGCTTGGCATTCAGTGAGGATGTGTTCCATCAATTCCATGCAGTTACAAGCAGGGCAAATCACTTTTTGTTCCTGGTTTACTACTTTTTCCCAGAAAGTGCCACATTTGTGCGAGTCGTGAACGGCTTTCCATAGGAAGTTTTTTGCTCTCTTATTGAGTATGTTCTTACTTTTGACAGAGTTCCAAATAGCACTGTCAGAGGGGGTCTTCCCAGTTCTGTCTCGGACGTGGTATCAAATGATGTCAAGGTTTATTGTGGAGTTGAGTCTTGCCGGGTTTTCCTTTTTCAAGTTATCGTTGATGATGCCCTTGTAGAATAGGGCTTGTGTCATCATGGTTAGTTTGGCTCCTGTTACTTTGAGGTTCTCGGGGATAGTTAGGTCGACAAGTGTGTCTATTGTCATTCTAGCTCCTATGCCCACGAGACGGTCAGCTTCATTGTTGCCTTCGTCACCGCTGTGGCCTTTAACTTTTTTGATAAAGGTTCCGGCCTTCCTGGTCTGAATTTGGGCTATGATGGCTTGTAGGACTTCACTGTTCTTATGTTCCAGCCAGTTGTGGTTTTCCGCTTGTTTCCTCGATTTGGTGATTACATCGAGTGTGTCCTGTGAGTCTGTTTGTAATTCCAGTGCACGTTCTTTGTGGGTACCTTGTACTGCTTTCAGAATGGCTACCGCTTCTGCTGAGTTGCTAGATTGGGGGAGGTGCGATGGAACTTTTGCAGATTCATTTTGTTCATTATTAGTCCCTACCCAGATACCGGCTCCAGTGGAAGCATCATTGTCACCATTGTTGAGGCATGAACCATCTGTGTATATGATCAGACAGTGTTCTGGGGTGTTGTTGGGTGGATCTACAGATAAGTCGGGTGGTATATGGGTGAGTTCCGATGGTTTGGCAAAGACTCGGAAACAGTCATGGATATTATTTTCTATTATCTCTTTCTTCAGGATTGCCGTCAGGTTGTGTTCACCGGGAGCATCATCTAGTCGCTGTATTGGTATGTCAGGGTTGGGTATGGCCCACTTTGGTTTGAGTGTTGCTAGTAGGTTTTGCCCAGCACGTTTACATTTACTAATGTCACTGCAGGGGGTTTGTAGATCGCAGATGTCGCATGGATGGATATGGTGAGTGGTGTGGTCATGGTTTAGGAAATCAGTTAAATCTCCTACTGTTATAATGCAGTGGTTATTTTTTAGACATTGCATGCCTTTGCCATTGTTTTGAGGGTACTTCCATTTGTCTTGTCCAAGGTGGTGCAAAATGGGCATTTCACGTTTAGCATCTGTCGATAGGGCTAGGGGAGCTACTATGACAGGATACTTCGTGGCGATTTTTAGCATATCCCAAATATTTGCTGGGAGTGCTTGGTTGTGTGCACAGGGTTGCCAGTTTTGGAGGAAGCAGTTTATCGCCACTTTGGGGTCACTGACTCTGTGGTATTTTGGAATATCTTTTGCGATAAGTAGGTCAGCTGCATATGCCCACCGTGGACAGTCAGGTCCTATATTAAGGTAGCGTTGCAGTCGTCCTAGGTGTATGGCTTCATTTCGTACTGATATGTCTAGTAGCTTTTTCCCCCCTTTGTCATGGTTTACTCGCATGGTGTGAAGTTTAACCGCTGCTGGGCTGTTGTCCCAGATGAATTTATTTATTACCTTTTGTAGGTGGCGTTCTGTCTCACTCGGCATGCCTTGTACTGTTGCTTTGTATTGTGTTAGGCCTCCTACTTCTATTTTGGCAATGTATCGTTTGCCCTCGATGGTTGGTTTTGATTTACTCCATTTAGTTAGTTGATGTTCACAGCGTTCGATTGTGGGTGTCCAGATACTCATATTATCTACGTTGTTACCAATGAAGGCTCCAAGTGCTCTGACTGGTTCTACATCTTGAGCTATGTGGATGTTGGCAGATATTTCTTGGTGGGCGGGGTGTTGTTTCCTGGTGTTAATAATACAGTCTCAGTGGTCTTTGCATCCAATCGGGATTATTTCCGTTTTCCCTACGTTGAACTTGGCCCCTGAAGCTGCACACTATTTACCCAGGATGGTAAAAAGTTCTTGGGGGTTATCGTTTTCAGAGAGGTAGACAGTGGTATCATCTGCAAAAAGGCTAGTAATAATTTTTTCTGCTACTCCAGGTATGTAAAACCCTTGTAGATTACTTTTCCTGAGCATGCAGGCCAGGGGCTCTATTGTGAGGTCGAAATAGGGGCATGACTGTGCATCGCCCTGTCATACACCCCTGGTTACATTAAATAGTTTGCTTAGTAGTCCGTTTATCATGACTGAGGTTTCTGCATCTGAGTATAGGTTTTTTATCATTTCAATGAAGGATGTTGGGAGGCCAAATTTGTGGAGGACTTTCCAGAGGTAGTTGTGGTTGATCCTATCGTATGCTTTCTCTTGGTCAAGCAGTATGAGCATTCCATTAGACTCTTCAGCTTCGCACCAACTTATCATGTTGGTCATCAGGTCAATTTGGTCTTCAATTCTTCTGCCGCAGAGGAAACCAGCTTGGTCTGGATGTATTAGGGATAGGATAGGTGTTGCCAAGTGTTCTGTGATGATGCTAGTGAGTAATTTGTAGTCTGTGTTTAAGACTGTTATGGGTCTGTAGTTTTCTATGCCTGCATGATCTTTTTTCTTGAAGATAGGGCACATCCAACCTTGGTTGAATTTGGTTTCATGAGCTAAACCGTTTGACTGTATGTCATTAAAGACTTCTGCTAGCATTCGTGCGATATCAAATGTCTGATCCCCTTTTTTAGCTTCTTCGTCGCCTATGTCTAGTAACAGTTTCCAGAATTCATTTGGAACACTGTCCAGCCCAGGGGCTTTACCATTTGTGGAATTTTTTATGGCCTTCTGGATTTTGGTGGCAGAGAAGGGTTCGATTATTGCTGCTGCCTCCTCTGGGGGCAGAGTTCTGTCAATGTAATGTAGAACATCATGGGTGGCCTCCGCAACAGCATTGGTTTCTGTAGGGTTAGTTGGTGCTCTGGTCTCCTGTAGGGATGCATGGTATTCCCTGGCAATGTTGGCCATACCTTCCATATCATACACTAGCTTCCCATTCGGATCTTGTGGGTCTTTTAGGGCACGGATTATGTCTCTTGGTGATTTCCTCTTGACTGTGTTTAGCCAGGTTTTACCAATTATCTTGCTCTCAAACTTGTATTTTGTGTGTACATGGTGGCATATAGAATCATGTTGTTTAACTCATAGGGATTTAATCTCCTCCTCCAGTGATGTTGAAAGGAGACATTTTTCAGATTCATCTATTTGGTTATTCCGAAGTATGGATTTTAATTTAGCTTCTTTAGCCATGAGAGTTTTCTTAATCTTGGGAGTGGTTTCTTTGCAGAATTTTCATATTTTGGTACAGAGCTTGGTTTTGTATTCATCAAATGTTATCTGTTTCCAGAGACTCGTGGGCATGGTTCAGTTATCGTTGTGTACAGATTGGGTGATGAGCTGGTAGTAGTGTCTAGTTGTATTGATGATTTCAAGTAGCATTGGTTTTGATTCTAGGGCAAAGCTAGGTATTGTCCAGCGGCCTTTGCCTATTGTTGGAGAGTTGGGACTGAATATCCTTACTTGTATTATTTTATGGTCTGCGAGTTCAAGGCCACTATGGTACATCGTCCAATTACAGCTATTATCTATAATCTGACTTGTGGCATATATATGGTCTATTCTGGATTGTGAGCCACATGATTTTTGTAAGTATGAGTACCCGAGTTCTTCTGGGTTTTCCGATCTCCATCCATCTTGGAGTCTGAATTTGGACTTAACTTTTCAGAGTACTTCAACTGTAGATGCATCATCTTCTCTAGCAGGTAGGCGATCTGCATTGTCTTCTACCAGGTTGAAGTCACCCATGATTACATCAGGTTTGGGGATTCTCAAGGTACGGAATTTGGCAATGATCTCATGCCAGAAGGACTTGATGTCTGTGATGTCATTTGGTGCATAGATGTTGAGGATGTTGATTTTATCCCCCGAGTTTCTCCATGGTATTGTGAGTAGGAGAGCTCTGCCTGGTATGATATCAGTGAATGAAGCCTCTGCCCAGGCAGTTCTATCCTTGTTCAGAACAAAGGCAACACTGGCTGCATTGTGGTTGTTAGGGTATGTAGAATGTTGAATAGATAGGCGGTCTTCAAATTGTGTGTTTAGGGCATTGGTCTTTTCTTGTGTCAGGTGGGCCTCCTGTATGGCGAGGATAGCAATTTGTTCATCATGTACGAGTTGGTTAATGTGTGCCCATTTATAGTTCATCACGTTAGATCCCCCTCCTTGCATATTAAAGGAAGCTATAGTAATGTTTGATTTGAGGTTTTTGTTACCGTGTTGTGTTGGCAGTGTAGCTGGGTTGGGATGGTTAGTGGGAGCTGAGTGGTCATTGGTGTGTTGGGGTATAGGAGTTTGGTCGTGTAGTGGTGCAAGGGGTTGAGGTGGAGGGGGTGTAGTTGTGGTATTGGTGTCGCCATTGTGAGGTGTCTCCTGCTGGAGTTCCAAGTGTGTAGGAAGTGTTGTGGTGTGGGGTTGGGTGTGAGTTGGAAAGTGTCTACCACCAATCTCCCCATGTCCTTCATTGGGGGTTAGGGTGGTAGATGGCTCTTCACCCCCTCTGGACATGTGAAGGCTGGAACCATGACCTGTATTAAGAACCGTATTGTTGGGGGGGTGATTTGTGTGAGGGCTTGTAGTAGCTGATATAGTACCCACATCTGTACAGCTATAGTGGTGGGGATGGAATCCATTTACCAGGACTTCCACTGGCAGACTATGTCGAAGTTGCTGGTCATTGATCCTAGGAAATCACGACTGGCGTTTACGACTTCAGCCTCTTGGCATGGCACGTCTAGGCCTAAATAGGCTGCCGTTGGTGATATACTTTAGTATATCAGAGGTGCGATGCTTTCCTGTCCTCCATGGAGTCAGTAGATTTGGGCATCACCTCTTGATTGTACACTAGATGACATGCATGAGCTTCCTAGTTAGTTCACTTGAAGTGTTCTGTTGGCTGGAAGGGACAGAGGAGAGATAACACATAATGCATAACAAGTAGTCGTGTTCAGAGTATATAAGGTCCATAGGAGTACATGTGTTACATAATGTGCATAAGAGGCATAGAAGGTAAGTGAGCATAATGGGAGGTAGTGTGATGTGACTGGGTTACGAGTTGGAGGGGAGGTAGGAAAGATGTCATGTGCAGTGAGGGTAAATAGTTAGTAGAAATCATTCCTGCGGTTGTGTCCCCTGCCCTCAAAGTTGTTGTTGTGCAAGCAGTCATGATTGTCGTTGTTACGGTTGCCAGAGCGAAAGTTCCTTCAATATGATGGTTCTCCCCACCTGCGAGAGTCGTTCCTGTCATTGTAGGGTGGCTGGTAGTCTCCAGAGACACCAGGTAGATCATGAGGGAAGGGGTGTCTGGCATAGTGCAAGATAGAGGGGCTGGAAGAGGGGGAGGAGTCCTGGATGTTCATATGATCTTGTTGTAGTTGTTTGTTGCATAAGTTGGGGTTGTAGATGAAAGCTGGCTTAGGGTTAAACCTGGGGACCTTGGGGAATTTGCAGAGGTGAGTGGGGTGATCAAGGCTCTTACATTTGCCACAGCGCAGAGAGAGGTCATTGGTGTGGACTTTGCCAAACCAGGTTGAGCCAACATATGAAAGTGCATGAGCTTCTTTAATGAAAACTTCCCAATGTAATTGGGCATTGGCAGTGACTGGGTGGATGTGGATCTGCCAGTACACTTGGGTCTGTAACTTGTCATCAGTCATCTCAAAGAACTCAACACGAATTGAAGACAGAATGAAGTCAAAATAATTCAACTGTGGGATGTTAGCTAGGCCAGGGTGGTCAGCATGGTTGGTAACAAAGTCACAGATTTCAGCCGAGTTCTGGAGGGTGTGGCGGACAGTGTCGATGACTTCAGCTCTGATGTTTTCACGTCCCCTGATTTCTATGTGCATGATGAATGTGCTGATGGGGAGGTCAGGTGGAAGGATGAATAATGAGCCTGTTTCAGTGCTGATGAATTTCCTAGCAATGAGATCCTCCATGACTTCGCTGTTCATACCAGAGACTAGAATTGGGTGGGGGGTGCGGAGTTTGAGTTTTGGGTCAACTTGCAATTCCGCTGGAATGATGGTGAAGCATGTTCCAGTGGGGGAGACAGATTTGAGGGCATCGTCGATGAAGTCCATCTTGTTCAAGGCAAACTGGTTATTGTTTGTTGCCTTGTCATCCGAGATAGTGATCCAGATATGGGGGCCATTCCGGTGAGGGGCCCAAAGTGTGAGTGAGATCGCATTTATGAAGTCGAAAAGATGTTTTGCATCCATTCCTCAGATCTCTGGGATGGCTGTGGGTTGAGTAGGGGGGGGAAGGGGGGTGGGAGGGGGTTCTTGGCGAGGCAATGGTTCAGTGGTCGAGATATAGATAGTGGCTGGGATGCGTGTAGGAGCCCTAGCTCGATTGGGAGCAGCTTGACCTACAGGAGGGGGAGGGGCGGTCAGACCAGGTGTGGGGTTAAGATGCTGGTCTGGGATATTATGGTTGTTGGGGGGTTGCTGTCCATCTGAGTCGGAGTGGATTGATTAGAGGTGGAGGTAGTGGACCCAGTGGGCACATTTGTCGACTGCGTTGGCGTAATGAGAGTGGGATCAGTGGGAACAGAGGTGGTGGAAGGGGGGATAATAGGATTGGGAGCAGAGGTGGATGGAGGTTGGGCATTCTGGATTGGAGCAGTGGGGGGAGAATTAACTGCGCCTTGGTTGGCAGGAGCAGGTGTGGATGCGGTGGAGGTTGATGGGTCAGTGGCCTGGGAGGCAGGATCGGCAGGGGGGGGAATGACTGGTATCGGTACTGGTGTATCAATGACCATGCCTTGTGGATCCATGGTGAGGTTGCAGGCGGCTGATCTCTTGGAGGCATGTGCCGTAGAGGAGGAAGCTTCTACTGGAGGATCCTTCCTCTTCCCACCTGTAGGTGGACATGTTAGGGTGGGTGTAGAATGATATTGTATAGAGTTACCCTTGGTTGCAGCGTATTGTTTCAGCGTCATGTGGTTCTTCCCTTTGGGTGGTGCAATGGGGGGTGGAGAAGTTCTTGTGAGTAAGGCAGAGAGGCTGGGGAAGTTGTGGAAGTACTGCGCAGTGGAATCACTCATAGGTGGGGGGAGGGTGGGGGGAGGGATGGGGGGAAGCGCAGGTGCTCCAGGAGGGGCAGGGTTGGGAGAGGTAGAGGTGGTATAGGGTTCAGAGGTGTCATTCTCTAGAGGGGTGAGAGGCGAGAACGAGTTATAATTGGAGGGGGAGGACATTGTTGGTATGTAAATGCATATTGCAAGGTATTGGTAGTATTGAGGTTGGGGGGGGGGAGGAGCGAGGAGAGATGTAGACTGGTTTTTTATATCAGCAGTACCTGGGGAGGCTATGGCAGTTTCCTTTGTCTTCGGCTGGTCAAAGGATCTTTGGGGGACAGGGAGGGAGGTGAGTTGGTGTGTAATATTGTGTCATTTGCATTGGATGGTTGAGAGCACTAGTTTCCCTTTGTCTTCGGTTACCAGTGGGCATGAGGAGATTGTGTATGTAGCAGTTGAGTCTTCATCTCTGGGAGAGAGAGCAGCACAGAGACGAAGTAGGAGGTTGGAGCAAGGGTGGGGGTGAGGGATGAAGTGCGATGAGCAATGGGCATGGGTGGGGGGGGTATCTTCGAGGGTGCTTATATCATTGATGTGGTTCAGCTAGGAATTTCTAGGTCTTATAGCATGCCACAGTTGGGGTGGAAAGACACGACGTGGAATGTACATGGGAACTGCTTGTGGTTTTATTTAGGGGGCAGTAGTAAGCCTAAGGGATGAGCACGTCATTCGGCTCCTCAATGGCGTCAAGGACGTTATCAACCCGAATCCTGACCTGTGTGAAACCGTGGGAAAAAACCCAGATGATGGCGGTTCAGGTCAAAGGAGCCCCCTAATTCCTTTACACTTAAAATATTATACTTCACACTCAGACCTGGAAAATGGATGCTCAACTCATGCTTATAAATGAGCATGAATGGAATATTCTGGCTGCCCAATATTTGGCACTGGTACAAATGCCAATTATACACATATCACTTAAAATGTTTCATTCACCTCAGACATGGGTGGATCAGATTGCTGTAAATATGGTACAGCTCAATTTACTTAACAGTTAGAATATTTATTAAAATATGTTATCTGACTGATGTGTGAGCAAATCTTGAATATGTGCAAGAATATGATAACCAATTGATCCATGCAAGATATTTACAATCAGATCTGTAACCCCATCTGTTCTAGGCCAATCTATCTATTTTTCAGAGGCTCAGTTCACATTGCACAGGTAAATTTGGCATGAAACAATTGGAACAATAAGCAGATTTATTACCCAATTTAGAATTTTCTAATGCATCTGGTGTATTACATATTTTATGGCCTATTCTAATTGTTACAAAAATCAGGATGTACCATATTTACATGAACCTAATTTAGGCCTGTCTGAGGTGATTAGAGTCCATTCCCTCTAGTTTTATGGGTAACAGGCACTTACATCCATATTCTAATGCAGGCCATTCTCATATTGTTACAATCCAAGCTGGTTTCATAATGTCTTGATAATGTGATGTCTGATCTCATGATATTCTAATCACATGACTTGTCACTACACTTGTAAGTCATATGACAAAGTTGAAGTCTAAACAGTTACAATGTGGAGTTGCACACTAATGGACTTGACAGCATTCTCATATAAGCACTTGAGAAGCAAAAGAAGTAGCAGTGTTCTAGGCAAGTGGAGGTAGAGAGGAGAGACTAGCTATATTGGATGATAGCTAAACTTAGATCAAGCTGAAGAAGCTTGATTGGAATACATGAGCTATTTATACAAAAGAAGCATGGTCTGTTCACAGAAGGCTATGCTATCTATAAATAGGTCCATGACTTGTCATGACTTGACAGAAGTCTAAAAGAAGAAGTGAAATGTGTACAATATAAGATGAAATGTATCAGTAAGCAAGGTCCATGCCAGTAGTATGACAAATCAGGGTGGTGGGTATCAGCAAGGGGTAAGGAGTCAGGGGTAAGGGGTGATGAAGATGAAACATGTATCAGTACTATAAATAGATGGTCATGTGAAAATAAAGGAGTCTGGCAGGGTTGATAAGAGAAAAGTGTAACATTACCTCCTTTGTAACATCAAACATCCATATTTGATCTACTAGACAGCAGTTTCTTTGGCTCTTGCTTCAGCTTTAGCATGTGTGAGATCTACATCTGCTTGTTGAACATTCTAGGCATTGATAATGTAATGAGGCCATGCATTCCCCATGTACATTGTAGTTGGTGTGTTGAGTGTGTTAGTTTTCCTGATCATGGCTGTTGTTCACATGTGTTGAGTGTCCAGTAGTTCCTGGAATAACTGGCATAGGTTGGCAGGGTGGATTATGCAATGGGGGGGTCATGGGAGTAAGAAGTGGTAGAGGGGAGGAGGAGGGTAATTCATTGGTGTTAGGCTCAGGGGTTGTCTGCCTGACTGGTGCATATCCAATGTGTTGGTGGGTGTGAGATAAGTAACAACTTTTGTTGAGGGGAGGAATACAGAGGGCTTTGATGCTCATGCAGTTGGGGGAGTGTCAGTGGGTGGTGCCACAGAAACCATTGGGAAGGTAAATGAGTTGGGTGTAGTCAAATAGGCAGAGTTGAATGAAGAGGTCAGTGATGTGTTTGAGGTTATATTTTGGAATGGATGAGTCAGGGTTAGTACTAGAGGCAATGCAGGCAAAACAATCTATGGCAAGGGTAAACAGCTGTACAAAAATGTGAGAGATTCCAGGTGGGGCAATGTACTGGAGGAAGGTGATCATTTGAAGTGGGACATTTCTAGTACACCAGAGGGCTTTGGCAAGATGAATTTTGTGGGGGTGGCAGAGGTGGGTTGGCATCTTGAAGAGGGAGCCTGGCCAGTTGAAGTGGTGTAGGCCAGTGTGGAAGTCTTGGGCAGGTTGATTGGCAGTGGTGGTGTCAGGAATTTTGATGTGGAGGTTGGTGGGTGAGGTAGTAATATTAGCAGAAGTGTTGGCAGTGGTAGAAGGCATGTTATAGGAGAGTTGAGATGTTGTTTAGAAAGCTGGTTTCTGGTTACCTCAGAGTATTTTGACTTTCTTTTTATAGGTTTTAAGGAGGTCTTCAGTTTTTTCCAAGGCATCTTCATTTACCCATTCATCAGTAGAGGAAGGGTAACCTTTCCAGGAGATTAGGAAAATTGTGCCCTTCTTTTGCTTCTTGTGTGCTTTGATCACTTCAACTTCTCATTCTTCTTGATCATTGATAAGATCTGGGGGTGGTTTCAAGTAGTTGGGTCCATAGGTATTATTCTCAATGTAGGGCATTAGAAGAGATTGGTAGAATATGAGGTGGATTTGACCCCAGCATTTTGGTAATTGGAGTTCATACACAAGTTTTGATCAGATTTGTTTGATCAGGAATGGTCCTTCTCTTCAAGGGGTGAACTTTTTAGTAGGGTAGACTATTTTGAGGTTGGTTGATTCTAGCTACACAAGTTGTCCTTCTTTGAGTGGTCAGAGATCTTTTTTATTCCAGAGCATTATTTGCTGTCATGCAAGTTTGTGTAGTACTTGTGCTTCTTTCCTGAGTTGGTGTAATGCCTTGATATGTTCTTGGACTTCTAAAATCTTTGATTGGGAGAAGACTTCTGGAAGTGTGATGAGGTCATATCTCATGATGAAGTAGAAGGGGGAGTTCTTCATAATGGAGTGGTATCTGGAGTTGATGGCAAATTCAGCAGAAGAAAGGTACTTGTTCCAGTCATATTGTCTCATGGCACAGACACATCTGAGATAGATTTCTATTTCTTGGTTCATGTGTTCAGTTTTATTGTGATAGTATCTAAATAAATAGTACTTACCAAGGTGCACAGGTAACTATGACTTAGGATCACACAATTAGGAGTAAGGAAAGGGGGAATAGATTCACTCTTATTGTACATACAATTTCGTTGTAATTTTATACTAGTTAATATATCTACAACATTCTACATAGTTCTACATGATGTATTCTACAATGTTCTCGTTCTTGGTGAACTTGGCGTTCTCGAATGTCATCAGACATTCATGCCATTTCTGGCTTGCATCAGCACAACACTCCCCCTCAAGCCGGAAGTAGGCCTAAGGCTTGCCTAAACTTTTCATGCTTCGGTTTAGCTAGTGCCTTAGTAAAGATGTCAGCCGTCATCTTGTCAGTAGGACAATAGAATAATTCAATAATAGAATTTTCGACTTTTTCCCTTACAAAATGATTTTGAACATCAAAATGTTTGGATCACGTGTGAAATTGAGGATCTTGAGTGAGCGCGATCATGGATTTATTGTCGCAATATAACATTGTTGGCTTGACTTGTCGATGGTATAAGTCTTGAAATAAATTTCAGAGCCAAATAACTTGTCGAGTTGTGTGTGCGACAGCGCTATATTCGGCTTCGGTTGAAGATAGCGCAACGGTGGTTTGCTTCTTGGAACTCCAAGCAATTGCTGCACCACCCAGCATAATGGCGTACCCGGAAATGGACTTACAGTCGTCAATATCTGATGTGTAGTCGGCATCGGAGTACACAGTAAATGAAATGTTTTGTTCTGCACTCAGATCAGCGCGATAAGTGATGACGTAATCACATGTTCCTGCAAGATACCGAAGAACATGCTTAAGCGCTGTCCAATGTGTCGGCTCTGGTCTCGCGTTAAACTTGCTTAACTTCGTCACTGCGTATGCTATGTCTGGTCTAGTATTCACCACAGCGTACATCAAGCTTCCAACGACTTCCGCATAGCCTCGAACAAGTCGTCCGTCAATGGAATTGGTGGAATTGGGGTTGTCTGAGTCAGTCTCTGGATTTAGGTGAGTAGCAGACTCTTTTGACAAGATCACATTAGGATCTAACAGTGTTGCAACAGGATTTGCTTTGTCCATACCATATTTCTTTAGGACTCTGTTTATATAGCTATTCTGGCCAATAGAAATTGATTTAATTGCTCTGTCTCGAGAGATTTCTAGTCCTATAAGCAGTTTGGGCTCTCCCAACTGCTTGGTTTCAAATGCATGCTTTAGGTGAGTTATTGCTTCGTTTAAATCACTCATTTCGTCGGCCAATAGAATGATATCATCGACCCACACCGCTAGCATTGATAGTCGGCCCTCATTCACACTTGTGTACACACAATGGTCCGCTTCGGATCGTTTAAATCCGACATCTGTTAGCACACTGTTTAACTTTCGATTCCATTCGTGTCCAGATTGTTTTAGGCCATACAACGTCTTCAGTAATCAACAAACTCACCCAGATTTGTTGTTGAATCCATCTGGCTGAGCCATGTATATTTCTTCGTGCAAATCTCCGTTTAGGTAAGCCCCTTTACATCTAGTTGTTCTATTTCCATGTCCCTTATGGCTCCAATAGCTAACAACGATCTTAGGGAGTCTAAACGAACTACTGGGGCAAATGTTTCAGTATAGTCCATGCCTGGGACTTGGGAGTAGCCTTTGGCAACGAGCCTGGCTTTATATCTCCCATCTTCCTTCTTGGTGAACACCCATCTGCATCCAACAGCTTTCCTTCCTGCTGGTAAGTCCTCTAGCCTCCAGGTTCCCTTTTGCACTAATGTATCATATTCTTCATTTATAGCTTGCTCCCATTTGTCTGCTTCGGTTGAGGACCTTGCCTCAACAATATTTCGAGGTATTTCTTCAATTTCAGTCCTTTCTGACAGTAAATAACACATCTCGTTATCTTCTAGATAGTTGGAGTGTTCTTCTTCATCTGGAGTACTGCTCGCTGGTCTGTTGTTTCGTGGGGCTGCTGGCAATCGTGAATTCGGATTATCTAACTTTCTATAGTTATGATCAGTGGTATGTCTCGAAGATCGACGTGGTGGAATAGGATTTAAGTCTGGTAAGTTATCTTCGGCTTCTGGACTCCATTCTACAGGTACTGACTTCGATTCTTCAGGTGTAGCTAGAATAGTAGCTCCATGGTACTCTGGCTTCGCACCAGGTACGTCTACCTTTGACTCAGGCTTATTTTCCAATTTAGATAATTTAGGAGACTGTGGATCGATGTAACCACTGTTCTCCCCCTCGAGCCTCAGTCTAGGCATACTGGGCAATTCAACGGCCTCGATTTCAACTTTGGCCTCGGAAAATATGAAATTTCACGATACTTTAACTCTCTTTGTCTCCAAATCGTAATAGCGAATGGCTCCGGGTCCATCCTCAAATCCTACAAAGGTATGTTTCGTTGATTTTGGTGCTAGCTTTGATTGCTTAACACCTTGGTGTAGTATCCATACATCGCACCCAAATTCTCTAAAATGTGAAACATCCGGCTTCCTTTTATTCCAAGCTTCCTCAGGTGTCTTCCCTTCAAGTGCTCGTGTTGGTGCCTGGTTCCATAAATACACAGCATGTCGAACTGCTTCAGCCCAAAGTGGGGTAGGTAAATTCTTCTCGATAAGCATTGCTCTCGCTAACTCAATTAAAGTGCGGTTAAATTGTTCGGCTACTCCATTCTGTGACAGTGAGTAGGGGGCTGTGGTTTGCAGCTCGATTCCTTTCATGCTGCACCACTGTTTTACTTTCTTATTGATATATTCGCCTCCATTATCGACTCTGAGGGTCTTCGGGCAGTACTCAAACTTGTTCTCAATGTAAGTAAGGTATTCTATTAATTTATTGCAAGCTTCTGACTTTTTCTTCATGAATAGCACTGTGCATCGTCGTGTTGCATCATCCGTGAATGATATATAATATACTGAACCTCCAACTGACTGGACACGAGCTGGTCCCCATATGTCACTGTGAGTGAGTTCTCCGGGTGTATCAGATTGGTTTTCGGCCTCCTTAGGGTATTTCTGACAGCTTTGTTTTGCCTGTATGCAAGACTCACACTGAATAAATGGTGGGCTGTTCGGATCGATTGTAAGTCCATTAACTAGTCCTTTCCTAACGAGTTTCTCAAGTCCTGTAATCCCTAGGTGTCCATACTTCTTATGAAGTGAATTCCAAGTGTCTACAGGTGCTACAGCTATGTTAGCTTGCTCACTGGCATCCTGTACCTTCGCTTTTGCATTCATAACATACAAATTCTGTCCGGTAAGTGTTCCTGTTGCTAAAATATGATTAGATTGGTCAATAAATCTGATTTTTCCTTGTCCTAGAACACTTCCAAACCCTGCTCTATCAAGTCTACCAACTGAAAGCAAGTTATTGTTCGCATTTGGTGCATACAATACATTCTGTAAGTGGTTAGTGACGATTTTACCTTCTATTTGACACTCTAACTCAACTGTACCTTGTCCTAGGGCCTTAATGGATGTATTGCCAATGCCTTTAATTGATTTCGACATCAGCGGCTCAAAGGTTACGAAGGTGTTATGGTCATTACAAATATGTGACATTGTTCCGGAATCTGCGAGCCAAGTATCTCGCAATATGTCACTAGAAAACTGTCCATTGTTAAGGTAAGTTCTGTCCTCCAATTTCGAATTTTTATCAGAATTGTACTCACTGCAATTATATGCTGCATCCTTTAGGTCTGTATTTGCTCCCAACGATTCAGCCTGGTTGGCACGGTCACTACTGCTGCCTTTCCGCTTTTTTCGACATGGCCCTTTACCTTCGGATCTGCCACCTTTTGACCAACACTCATCCCGAGTATGTCCTGTCTTGTGGCAATTATAGCATTCGATTTTCAACTTGTCCTGCAGCTTCAATTTCGACATTTGAGCCTGCATCACAATATCATTCGCATTCTGGCCAAGCTTCTCCTTCCGACGGCGATCTTCCTCAAGAATTAGGGAAATAAGCTCGAAGGAAGTTAAAGACCATAACTTCTCTTTTGTGGTACTGTCCTCTGTTGATTTTACTTCATCTGACTTAGACTTACTCACAGAAGTGTTTGCACCTAGATATACTGTAGTGAACTGGTCCCAAGACTCTGGAAGTGAAGAGATTAATATCGTCATGAATTCATCGTCTTCTATCAAACTATTAAGTAAGTGTAATTCTTCCTGAATTCTTCTCAGCTCTGTGATATGCGTACTAATATCCATTCCTTCTTCAGCTATAGTGCGATACAAACGCCTACGTGCCGAGATTATGCCCATCTTACCTCGCGGCTCCTTTACTGTCTTCAACAGGGCCCACATTTGTGCAGCGGTCTTGGCTCCCGCGATGTGTATCATCTGCGAGTCACTCAAGGTAAGCTCTATTTGAGTTTGTGCTCACACGTCGCCATCTATCCATGTCTCTAACTCTTTCTCATTGTCCTTCTTTACCTTTTCAGTCGCTTCATCTGATGAGCTTTCCTTTGAGGATTTCTCTTTCAGCTTGCTTAAGGTACCTTTGGCATATTTCAAGAGATTTCGGTCATGCAAAATGCTCGTAATACGGTGCTTCCACGGTAACCAATTGTCTTCTCGAAGAAGCTCGATGCAGTAAAGGCTTGATGGGGTGGAGTCAGATGATGTGGAGTTCGACATTTCGACTTAGTAGTGCTCAGGAAGTACAGGGGGTAAAAGTATGTATTCTAGTCTTTAGTTACTGTAGGGCAGGGCCCATAACCTATTGTGATAGTATCTAAATAAATAGTACTTACCAAGGTGCACAGGTAACTATGACTTAGGATCACACAATTAGGAGTAAGGAAAGGGGGAATAGATTCACTCTTATTGTACATACAATTTCGTTGTAATTTTATACTAGTTAATATATCTACAACATTCTACATAGTTCTACATGATGTATTCTACAATGTTCTCATTCTTGGTGAACTTGGCATTCTCGAATGTCATCGGACATTCATGCTGTTTCTGGCTTGCATCAGCACAACAAGTTTATCCATCTGTTTGAGGGTGATAGGCAAGTTGTGGCTTCAATTCTGATAGATCACTACTGGTAAGCACTGGGGCTGCAAACTGTTTCATCACTGGAAGTTTGATTGAGTGCATTTGAGATCATAACATGTGCACTGTGATCAATGGACATTGCATTTGAGAGGTCATGTCACTGACCCACAGTCTCAGTAGAATCCAGTGAGATTCTCATGAGATTCTCTGATACTCCAGTGAGAATTCAGTGGTATTTCTGAGAGTGTGGAGAGAGATTAGTGAGACTTTGGTGAGACTACACTGAGAAAATGAACAATTTCATCTCACTAAAATCTCAGCAAATTCTCATTTGGGTGAGAATCTAGTGAGAATAAGTCACTGGACTCTCAGTACAGTCTCTGACATTTAACTCTGTTGTTACAAATTCCCACACAATATTTCATAAGATCTCCCTGCACCAAGCTGTACCTAGACTTTATTGTCACAGTGATAATATGTTTCCCACAGTCATCACACTTGTCACACATGTGTGAAAGTGTGACATCTTGGAAAAGTGTGACATTTTGGAAAAAGTGCAACATGTGTGATATGTGTGCCATATCATAGACATCACACTTGTCACACTTTTTCAACATTTTTCAATATGTTGGAAAATGTTAGAAAAAGTGTGGTGCCTAAGCTGTACCTAGACTCTATTGTCACATATGTGTGAAAGTGTGACAAGCGTGGGAAAATGTGACATGTTGGAAAAAGCGTGACATATTGAAAAATATTGAGGGAAAAGTGTGACATATCATAACCATTATACTTGCCACACTTCTCCAACATGTCACACTTTTCCCACGCTTGTCACATACGTCACGCTATCACATATGTGTGACAAGTTTGATGACTGTAGGAAGTGTGAAAGTGTGGCATGTTGGAAAATGTTGGAAAATCGTGACAAGCGTGGGGAAAGTGTGACATGTATGACATATCATAGCTGTCACACTTGTCACACTTGTCACACTTGTCACACTTTCAGTGTACTGTTACATTGTGACAAATGTGACAAGATGTGTCACATTTTTCTCAACATGTCACATGACATGTCACGCTTTTTCCAATATTTTCCAACATATCACATATGTCACACATGTCAGGCTTTTTCAACATGTCACACTATGCTTTTCTAACATGTCATACATTTTCCAACATTTTCCAACATATCACACTTTTCCAATATGGCACACTTTCACACATGTGTGACAAGTGTGATAACTGTGGGAAACATGTTACAACTGTGATAATAGAGTCTAGGTATAGCTTAGGCACTTGAGTTCAGTGGAGTTCAAGTAGAGTCCAGTGATAACTGTAGGAGAGTGCAACATACTGGCATTTGAAATCAATGTATACAAGTATGAATCAATGGTAGATTGTGCATATGAAATCAATTATAACTAGAGAACAAATCATTAGAGTGAAATCAATGACAATTAAAAATGAAATCAATGAGAAATAAATGTGCAATCAATGAGAAATCAGTCAAAAATCAATGAATAGCTCAAAATTGTTAGGTACCCAACTACAGGATATACTAAATACTAGGGTGGTTAAGTATATACATATACTTACTTTATCTACTAGACTATGAGTCCTTTTCTAACAAATAAACTTTACTTTATATTACATATACCTGGAGAGTGAAATCATTGCTGAAATCAATTCTTTTGGACTTTGTAGTATTATTGGTACAAGTTTGAAATCATTGGGGAGATCAATGTAAATTCTAAGGGAAATCAATGGGAAATTAATGTGAAAATCAATGTTATATCATAGGGAAGTCATTATTGAAATCATTGGGAAATAAATGGAAAATAAATACTAAGATCAATATACCATTTCATTCTATTCTACATAGTTTCAAAAATGGTAGAATGATAAAATCACATGATCACATTTTCTAAACTGTAGTATTATTACCATTATAACACTTTCTACATAATATGTGCATTTATGTATGATGAAAATAAATATAAGACAAGTATTGAAATAACATTGAATTTAGCATTGATTTTTCCATTAATTTCAAACTTGTACCAATAATACTACAAAGTCCAAAAGAATTGATTTCAGCAATGATTTCACTTTGAAATGCAATTTAAACTAAGTGTTATGATTTTTCTTTATTTTCTTCTGTTTACAATTAGTTTACTTTGATATGTTTGGCACAACCATTGATGCCAAACATCTTTACTTTTACATAGCTTTATTTATTCTTTTGACTTATAATGACTACACATAAGTCATCATTTACTTATACTTCATCTTCTCACACTCTTACTTCTTTCTGACTCAATCCTGAGTCATTGTACTATATTTACTTATTTTTCACACTTCTTTACTGTGTCTTATTAATATGCAGTATTTACATATTTTCTTTGACTCATACTATATCTATTATTAGTATGAACTAGTTTGTATTTAAACAGTAGGAACTTGGGCTGTAGAGCTCAAGCTTCAGCTTAAAGAATACTACTTGATTCTTACTCGACTTAGAACTTAAGTTTTCAACTTAAGCTTCTTGTCTTGTAACAAGAACTACTTCGAAACTGATTTAACTTGTTCTTCGGATCAGTTAAGTCATGTGACTTTTGGACTTGTACAATTTCAGACTTCGGTCTAACTAAATCATAACACTAAGTACAAATGATTGATTTCAACATTGATTTCACTCTCCAGGTATATGTAATATAAAGTAAAGTTTATTTGTTAGAAAAGGACTCATAGTCTAGTAGATAAAGTAAGTATATGTATATACTTAACCACCCTAGTATTTAGTATATCCTGTAGTTGGGTACCTAACAATTTTGAGCTATTCATTGATTTTTGACTGATTTCTCATTGATTGCACATTTATTTCTCATTGATTTCATTTTTAATTGTCATTGATTTCACTCTAATGATTTGTTCTCTAGTTACAATTGATTTCATATGCACAATCTACCATTGATTCATACTTGTATACATTGATTTCAAATGCAATGTCCATTGATCACAGTGCATGCATTATGATCCCAAATGCACTCAATCAAACTCCCAGTAATAAAACAGTTCACAGCCCTGGTGTTTACCAGTAATGATCTATCAGAATCAAAGCCACTGGTGGATAGGCAGTGCTTCCTTTTCATTTAATATCAAGGTGTCATATCATTTCTTGAAATGCTTCAGCAGTGATCTTTGGGTCTCTGTTGGAAATAATTGAATCAGGTAGTCTGAAGCAGCAATAGACTGTGTCAAGTAATATTTGGGCAACTTCTAATACAGCAAGTTCTTTCTTGTGACAAGATTCAAATATTACCCTCTTTGTAGATCCATAGTCAACCACAACAATGGAGTTATATCTGTCAGAGGAGGGTAAATCTATGATCCAGTCACAGGAAATTTGTGAGAAGGGTGAGGTATCAGTGGGTGCAGATATGGGCACAAGTGAGAGTTTTCCATGTCAGGAGTATTTCAATTGTTGGCAGATCACACATCCTTTGACATAATTTTTGATAAAAATTCCCATACTAGGCCACAATAGTGATTTTGACAGCTAGTTTCATGTTGTGTGGTCCAGGGTGTCTGGTGGTAGCTGTGTCATGATATTTTCAGACAATTTCCTATTGGAGTTTCTTGTCAGGAGGTATGTAACATCAACCATGGTAATAGAGAAGTCTGTCTTCTTTATGCCAGTCATTTACTGCATTCTTGATAAGGGAGAGTTGTCCAGGTTGTTTCATTGCCTTGATGGCATCTTGTGCATGGTGATCAGTGGATAGAGCTTTCATAAATTGGCCATGGAGTTTGGTGTTGATAAGGTTGACAGGAGTATCTTCAGAAGAAAATAGATGCACTGGTAACATAGTAATTTGCTTGTTATCAGTATCTTCTTTTGGGATATAGTCTAGTTGGCAGGATAAAGCATCAGCAGCAATAAGGTTCTTCCCAGATTTGTGGTGTAATTCATAATTGAATTGGGAGAGGAAGATGTACCATTGGGCTTGTCTTCTGGTAAGATCTTTAGGTTTTCATCAATATCTGAGGTTGCAATAAATGGACCAGATGATGATCTTGTGTGGTGTTCCAATTAATAGATATTTCCATTCCTTGAGTTCTCTTATGATGCTGAGGAGTTCTCTGTTATAGATTTCATAATTCTATTTGGTTTCTGTAAATGTATGAGAGAAGAAACCACGGGGTGAAGTTGTCTATCAGGTCCTTTCTGATTAAGTACTGCTCCACAGATGTACTTTGAGGCATCCATTTCAAGTTCAAAAGGTTGTGTTGAATCTGGGATTTGTAGTACTGGTTCATATAGGAATTGCTCTTTCAGTGTTTTGAAGGCTGTTTGACATTCTGAGATCCATTTGAAGGGTTTGTCTTTCTTGGTAAGAGTATTGAGGGGTACAGCAATTTTCCTGAATCCTTCAATGAATTTCCTGTAGAAGTTAGCAAATCCCATGAGTGATTGAACATCCTTGAGTTTGTTCAGGGTTGGCCAATCACATATTCCTGCAACTTTTACAGGATTCATGGCAAGTTCTCCTAGTTGAACAATTAATCCCAAAAGTCAACTTCTGTTGTTTCAAATTGTCATTTCTTTGGCTTGGCATAGAGGTCATGCTTTCTGAGAATATTAAGGGCTTTCCAGGTGATTTGTTCAAGTTCTTCCACAGATTCTCTGAGGAGTAGTACATCATCTATGTACATAATGGTGAGTTTAGCTTCAATAAGATCCTTGAAGATATCATTCATGAGGAGTTCTGCAGCATCTGTTTCAATATATTCAGCAGGTTCATTGTCTTCTTCTGAATCTGGTATGAGATCAGGAAGGTTGAAGTCATCTTGTTGATAGACGTCCTGTATGATGGTGGCAATGCAGGTGAAATCCATTTTGAGAGGATTTTCAAACAATTTATATATGTTGATTTGGGCTAAGGCTGGTTGTTCTCCAGGGTTAACATAGTTGAAGAGGTCAAGTTTTTCCATTTGGTTTGTAAGTTTATTAATGTCATCATTATTGATAGTTAACTTGTTAATATGCCTAGCATACTTCTACCTACTATAAAACATTTATTTTTATATTCTCAAGTGCTACTTACAAATGGTATTATATATATGGGTTGTATTTAGTTGCTAAGATAGAGGTCCCAGACTGTTAGCTAGTGTGAGAACTATTCATGCTAATAAGGAACATGTCTAGCCTAAGTAGGAAAGTGCCTGGGAATAGAAACATTGAAGTCAAGAGCTTATTCTTGACATCAGTGGGAAATAGTTACCATTAAGGCTGGAGATTGAACTAAGCATGCATTTATTCTAATAATAGGATATTAAAGCTATGTTATTGCATTATAGGAAAAGGCATAAGCACTAAACCTGGTCACTGGCAGTTGCCACTATCTAACCATGCTGTACCAGCACTGTGTATCAGCATGCCATAGGTGCTTAGCCTAGTCTGAGACCTAGCATTCCCAGCAGGCTTATTCAGCAGTTCCTAGTTCACACATCAAAGCATGTGGCATCACACCTCTATATGGAGTGTTCTTCCTGCAAGACAAGTTATTGTCTTTTGTTATCTTCCCATATGGATGCATTCTTGGCACTTGTATGTTTATATATCTGTAATTTACTCTGGTTCATCCCAGATGCCTGTATCCAGTCTAAAAGTCTAATTTACCACTTAGTTAATGTGCAATTACTGCTTTTGTATTAACTATATAGTTTCTCTTAGCCATGTTCTGTAAGATATTTAATAGGTAGCTTTGTGTAGTAGAAGGGCAGTCTCCTGTGCCCCAAGAAATATGATTAAGCAGTTCTGCCAGAGTATTTGTGTGAGCTAGAGATTCTGAGTGTAATGAGAGTGAAAGTCCTAAGTCTGTGCTAAGTCTGAGATTAAGAAATGTGCATCAAACATGCATCAAAGTGTTTGCTAAATATGCATTTCATCTTGGGTGTCAGTCTGAGGTCTTTACCCTCCCCCTTAAATTCCATCCAGACTCTGGACAGAATCTGCAGACTCTCTGGAAAGTCTGCAGAATTTCCATGGAATTTCTGGCCATTCCACAGATTCCATCTGGACTCCAGGTGGACTTGTTTTGGCAGAGATACCTGCCAAATTTTAGTTTTCTGGTCTGGGTGTTTTCTGGATGGACTCCACATGAAATCTGGATTATTGGCCAAATTCCACCTTTCAACCAGAATTCTGAAGGAATTTGCTATACTGGATTCCAGGTAGCTTATATTAATTGGTGATTTATTACTTACTTTACCTACTTGTATTATAAATAAATCAGTAGAGCATGACATAGTTGCATAGTTTGAACCAATATTGCTGTGATGATTACATAACATTCATTCACACTATAGTGTGTGTGTACATGCTGTACAGTCCACAACTTCTATTATGGCTATGTCAAGTGTGATATGGTGTGTGGAGTGTGATACTATGCATTGAGTGTGATATGTGTATTGAGTGTGACATGGTGGCTTGAGTGACACCATGCATTGAGTGTGACACTGTGTGTTGGGTGTGACACCACATGTCAAGTGTGACAATTTATACTATGTTGTACTAAACTAGGTACTTTATTGTCCATGTTGTTCATGAGATCTGAGATTGGGTTGATCAGAGTGTCTTCTGAATTCATGGTGTATCCTTCTGAATTGGTGTTTGATTTGGTTTCAGTATTAGTTTCTTCCATGATATGGGAGTAGTCTCAGGGTAGTGGGTTAAGGTTTAATATAACTTTTTCAGGTACTTCTTTAATTGTAGGTTTGGAGTTGAATACTAGTCAAATTTCTGCTCCACAACTCTTGTAAAGTGGTTTATGCAATAAATTTCTGTTTCTGGTGGTTTTGGCAAACCCATCACAGATCATTTTCCAGTTTCATTTTCTTTGGCATTTGAGTTCCTCCATGTCAATGGTTTCTCCATCCTTGATAAGTTCTACCACTTGTACAGTAAGGGCATTGTCATTCAAGATAATAGATACCTTAGGTGTTTGGCAGGAAGTGACTTCATTCATACTTAGCACATGGGGGTCAAGGGATACTGATCATATGTATTCCTGCAAACTCCTATGATATGGGATGTACAGTAAAGACTGTAAATAGGCAATGAACTGTGGGGCTTTGCTAGGTTTGCTTAGAACTTGGCCTGTGACTGGTATAGTACAGCAAAGGGGTTGTTTCTGACTGTAGCTTGGTGCTGCAGTGCATAAACTATTATATGTGCTGCTACTGAATAGATATGATAAAAGTGACATTGAGATTCAATACATTGAGTTGAGCTGTATTACATTGAGTTTAGTTGAGTTATGTTGAGATTACTGTGAATATATTTTTATGGTGAGTTGAGCTGTGTCATTTATGTTACTAAAAGAACTGAAGAAAAGCACAATAGATTCTGTATCTGTAGAAACAGCAAGGACTCTGCACAGGGCAGTTGCTGATCTGGGTACAGGCTCACCTGAGAGGTAGAGTGTGTAAAAGAGGCTTAGAGCAACTGTAAGAAGAGTAAGGACTTTCTTATTGTTACAGTGTAAAACTAGGGGGTATATATACCCTACAAGATGTGTATATAAATAACTATTTACTATGTATAGTATTATCAATCTACCTAAGAATAAACATACTAGAAGATTCTAGTATGTACTACAAAGTTCCATGATTAGATAAGATTCGCATTTGTCGAGATAAGATAATCTCAACAGTATCTAATGTGTAAGAATAACTACTTGGAATGAACAGGTGAGTGAGATCCTAGCTAGTAGCAGGCTATTTGGTAATAGATAAAACTACTGTCTAAGGCTCAGTTCCTCTCTCCTTTTATGCTGTTTTCCTTCTATTGCTGACTAATCCTATTCAAAACCAATCCTGCATTGTCCTTCAAATTTGGTAATGGTAGATCCATTGTCTTGAGGTGGAGGCTGCACAGAACAATGATGTTCAAGGAGATGAGTCAGGTCTTGAACAATGGTGACAGAAATAGTATTACATTGTTCTGGTGATGAACAATAGAATTCTATTTATAGATCCTGACAAACAATGGACATGAAGACAATGGGTGAATAGAAGGACATTGTTCTGCACAATGAGTGCAAAAGAACAATGGAGTTCTATTATTAGAAACAATGGCATGTCCTTGGTAATCAAATGCATAGGCATTGTTCTGAACAGTGGGTGTGAGGAACAATGGTGTCCTATTTTTAATGGTATCAATTATTGGTCACCAAGAAGTTGGGTATTGGCTTGTGTTTCCATATGTTTGTTTCTAGAGAAGCAGTGCCTCATGAGAATTATTTGGTAGTGTATTCAGAAAGATCTGGATGATGTGGATTCTGGATATCAGGCCACACAGCCATATGTGTGTGTTTATGACTAATCAAGTTTCACCCATAACAGTGTTGCTGATAATTTCATTTCAGTTGTTTTCAGAGAACCTGAGAGTATTTCTCCATTTGAGGACTCCAGTTTTCCAGTTGATATCAGAATTGGTATCCCTGAGCCAAAGGTACCTTAATATGATATCTTCAATTCTGAGGTTGAGGATAAGAAACATTACTCTGAACTTCCTTCCTCCTATTTCAAGTTCTTGTCTAGTGATATCTGTTATGGTTCCTTGTTGTTTTTGGTTCCATCTATGTTCCAGGTGATTCAGGGTTCTACAAGTTTTTCCATTTTGAGGCATAATTTCCAGACTAGGCACTAGTCCATGAACATTCCTCCAGCTCCAGAATCAATAAAGGCTTTGATCAGTTCTTCACTTACTTTGAGTTGTGTAGTAATTTGAATTGTATTTCTTTGAATACTAGCTACTACAATTTCTTCTACAAAAGCACATGAAATAGTAATGGGAGAGGTAGACATTGACTCAGCTCTCTACATTAAAAACTCTGTTCATTTGCCAATTTGGCAACTTCATTCTAATCTTCCCTGCTAAGGGATCAATAGATATCTCTGATTTCTTCATAAGTAGCTCTGACTGAGATTTTGTGGCAATTTCCAGAGTTTCAATTGAATTCAGGGTTTCAGGCAAATCTTCCCTTCTTGAGAAGGCAGTCATGAGAGATATGACCAGTCTTCTTGCAGTGGAAGCATTTCCCTTTACTCCTGAGGCAATTCATCTCTGCTTGGGAGAGAGGTTTATTGATTGCATTGAGGTGGGTATCTATTTGGTTGGATATGGAAGGGTGGTAAGAGTCCATGTATTGACCAGAAGAGGGTCAGGTTCTGAGGTATTGGGTGAAGGGAGTGAGTTTGGTGGCAAACTTGATCAGGAAGATCTTTTGAGCATTTCCAGCAGCTTCTGTTTCTTTGAATCTGAGATAATTTCAGTCAAATTTGATGGCTGCTTCTTTATAGGCAGTATAAGTGGTGGGTACTTCTTTCTGGGTTTCAATTTTCTCTCTAAGGGGTTGGTTCAATCCTTTCTTGTATTTGCAGATCTTTTCAAATTCTGCTTCAAGGCCTATTTTGGGCCAAAGGGTCTCAAATATTACTGTGTAATTCTCCACAGTGCTATTTCCTTGAACAAGTTCAAGTTGTCTGTGTGCAATGTCAGCAGAGTCTCCTTCTTGAAAGGCTTCTGTTAGTTCTTTCTTGAATGTTGCCCAAGTGGGGAATGATCCTCCTGTCTTGGTGTAGGTATTGAATGCAGTACTTTTCCATGCTCCAGCAGATCCTCTGTTCATGTAAGATAATATGAGGAGTATTTTGAGTTTGTCTTCTGTAATATTATTTCCTAAAATATAGAGTTCAACATCTTGAATCCAACTCTGGAATTGGGTTTGGTCTCCAGAGAAGGGAGATGGGGTTTTGAACTTGGCTTCAGTCTTTCCATTGGTGTTTGTAAATATGGTTCTATTTCTTTGGCATATAAACAGTGCTGCTCATTCTAATCTGTTTTGAAAGAGTGGTGTTTGTGGTTGTCTGGGGTTGCTGATGAGATCTTCTGGTGATTCTCAGGGTACATTGAGTGGTTTGCTTTCTTCTAAATGAAAAGGGAAGATTCTGAATATGGCACTGAATGGTTCATTGAATGCAGGGAAGATGAGGCTTTTGAAGATTGGTGAAGTAGAAGGTAATAGTGTATTGGGTGGTGGGGTGCCTGGGCTTCTGGGTAATTCAGTTTCTTGTAAGGGTCTTCCAACAGTATATTCTTCTTCATGGGATGAATCAGTTCCTGGGTCTGATTCTCTGCAAGACATATTGGTGGTTGGTGATGATGTACTTAGCGTGCGAGTTTAAAATACTTTATTTATACTTAGAATAGTTTTACTTATTCCAGCAATTTTATATTCTAAGTTTCCCGTGCACAAAGATTTTATAAGTTCAAGGGCACAAGATTTCAATTCTATTCAAAGTCAAACCAAATATAAAATATGATCAGTCTATTTTTAATACACAGCAGGACTTTGACAATTTAATGATCAGCGGTTCAGATGTTAATTCAAAACAAGTTCAGTTTCAAATCAGTACATCAAAATTATATTCTAGTTCTGTACTGTTCTGTCTGATACACCGCCCTGTCTGTGGGGGGGAAGAATGCCCATGCAGTTCCTGCCTTTTTCTTCCCCCCTCGCTCCTCTATATACAATTACTCATGTGCTTATTTACAGTTCTCTATCTACAGGATTTTCTAACCATATGGCATCTTTATTCTAGGTCCATGGTGAATCAGCACAGAGCATCGGCCCATGCATATGCAGCCAATCATACAGCACTCACATGGTCCTTATCTATTGCATTATTGCAATAGTGCATGCACACACAGGCGCTTCCATCAGCACCTTCCTAATTCGGAAACCATGGCATTGATGCATGATGCATCTCCGCTTCTCTTTGACAACGCTTCATCACTGCACTTGTTCTAGTCTTTCTCTCGTTCTGTTTACAAAAGCAGTACTCACTCAATCATACATGCCTTTATCATCAAATAGTCCGTTATTATAGGTGTACTGGCAAGTCATCATATTCTGGCTTTTTCATTGATGTACTAAGTTCTTTCAGTCTCTTTGTAAAGGGTTTTATTACTTCAACCCAAGCTATTGTATCGTAAAGTAAAATAGAAATGAAAAGGTAGGTATTTATTAAGAGCTTTAAGTTCAAGACTGAGGCGGAGTAATATGTTTTTTAGTTTTATGTCATTATTTTTATCCCTTGTTTATTTTTAGGAGTCCACTGGGATCTCAGCTCCCCCTCTTGTGTGCCCACTCTGACACACTCAGCCTGAAGTTCCATTAATGAGGAACGTGAAATTTAAATGGTACGTTACAATAAAATAGCCTGTGTATCAGTGAGGCAAATTGATTGAGTAATCATTGCCAGTTTAATCAGCTTGATCTTTTGTTACAATCCAAGCTGGTCTCATGATGTCTGATCTTGTGATATTCTAATCATATGACTTGTCACTACACTTGTAAGTCATATGACAAAGTTGAAATCTAAACAGTTACAATGTGGAGTTGCACACTAATGGACTTGACAGCATTCTCACATAAGCACTTGAGAAGCAAAAGAAGTAGTAGTGTTCTAGGCAAGTGGAGGTAGAGAGGAGAGACTAGCTATATTGGATGATAGCTAAACTTAGATCAAGCTGAAGAAGCTTGATTGGAATACATGAGCTATTTATACAAAAGAAGCATGGTCTGTTCAAGGTCAATACACTTAGCCACATGTTTCAATTGACTATCAGAGAGTCAGTTGAGAGTCAGTTGATAGTATCAGAGAGTAGATTGATAGTAAGATGAGACTTAGTTGAGAGTCAGGTGAGAGTCAGATGAGAGTTTTGAGAGTCAGGTGAGAGTCAGTTGATAGTCAGATTATAATTATGTACAAAATTAGAATATTGCTAGTCTCACCTTACTCTCACCTTACTATTAGCTTACTCTTATTCAATCTGGTATCAGATACTAATCTGAAAGTTGATTGATACAATTTCACCTGACTATCATCTGACTATCAATTAAATTTATTACCTTGCTTGCCAAGGTATCTCCCAGGTGAAAATGGGTTGCACTTTTCGTCATTCACGTGCATTCTCTCACAGTCACGTTTGCGCCTCTCTTTCTCTCTTCTCTTACTCCCTGTCTGAGTCTCTTGCTCTTGCTCTTGCACACACTCTCTCTCTCTCTCTCTCTCTCATTTTTCCTCTTTTCTGTTGCCATAAACCGATGTTTCCTTTCAATCTTCTCATTGTTGATAATTGACAGTGGCCTGATTTCATTGGTTCGATCAGCCTTTCTTTTGCAGTTCTCTTGTCGAGATATCTGTTTCCTGTCTCCTTGTGGATTGGCCTGGTAAAATTGTGGATGGGAAACTATTTGAAGAGTTGGGAAATGTGTCGCAGTCCCACTACTCCTCTCTGGGAAGGCTGGTGGGGCCTGCGGCTCCTCTCCTGACCATCCCCTTGCCTAATTAATGTAATTGTTTTTGGAGCCTGCCTTCGCGCTCTTCTTCCCTCCATCTGCACCCCTTGTCAATGCAATCATTTGTGGGAGTTGCGTACATTGCTCCTCCTCCTCTCTCTGTTGCCTTCTCCCATAAGCGCAAGTGTTACTGAGGTCTGCAGCTCGTTCTCTCTCCGGCCCCTCCCCTAACATAATGCAATCATTGTGTTGCTGAGGTCTGTAGCCCCTCACTCCGACCACCCCCCTTGCCTCCTTCTCTCTCCACCCTGCCCCCTGATCCTACCACCCTTACCCACTCTTAATGGATTCACATAGATTGGTCTACTATTCCCTTTTGGCTGGTTAACAACAAGGCTCTGTCAAGCTCACTATCTCTTTTGTCAAACACTCATCGAATCATTCGACCTCCTGCGTATGATACACATGGTTATCTTATCTGACCAAACTTATATTGAAACTGCTTACTTAATGCAACTGTCGAGCTTGTTTTTGAACTCACTTATTGCCCACTGAAGAGGGAAACTCGAGGTTGAAGGTTCCTACGCAAAGAAATGCGAGTCACTGGCACGTCCATCCAGCATTAAGGTTCTAAGGTAATAAAACACAATAATCAGTGACGAATACGAACGAAACAGATGAGAACTTCGAGTTGAAGTTCTGGGATGAAAATTGAGTGAACGAAGTTTCTTCGACGAGTTTGGACGAATATAGCAGTGCAGTACGTTACAGACAGCGACAGAGAACAATTTGGGACGCTTAAGACGAGAGCTCAAGGGGGTGAACTTCACTGGATTGCTCGATACCAACATATACAGTTTATATAGTAAAAGAGATAGAAATATACCTAAAAGAGCGAAAAGAGTGTAAGTAAGGCCAAGGATAAGATAGGAATTGAATAATTGTTTCCAGGAGCCGAAACACGAGTTTGTTTGGAATAGAATGTAGAAATTGAATTAAAAGATAAGGGAGAAAGAGAATATATTGAGATGTCGATATGGAGATGATTAGACTTTGAGGTGCCGCTGTTGAGCGGTCTCTTGGTTACTTGAGTCTGTGTTACAACCATTCTTGTGGTGGTCTTGGTGTTGAATATATGGTTAGCATTGTGGCGAAGGGGGTGGAGGCGGAGAGCGTCAGGGAGCGTGTTGAGGTGGCAGAGACGATAGCATAGACGTGCTGTTTCAAGCTTGATGACGTGAACACGTCACATGACTGAACGTGTTCGCAGGACTTGTAGAATCATACGTTCCATAGTGCAGGCCGAACACCTGCTCTACACCACTTCCTGCAGATGCTAGTAACCCTGCTCATACTTCATACTCTGCACATTTACTTGAAATCCATACTTTACTTCCTCCTCCATGTAATAAAATCACCCCTCATGAACTAAATGTCCTACATAAGCTAGACCCTCCTGTACCTCTACAATTAACCAGACATCACTGCACCGCTTATTAACCTTAGTTGTTCCACCACTACTTTTATTATTTCTTTTATCAGGGGTTTTTTTTTCTTCCTTTATTATTGTTTTATGTTATTTTTTTATTGCAAGCAAGGTTTCTGTTGATGTAGTTGACCATTCCGAGTATGAGTTATTGGTGTAAAATAGACTCCATATAGATTCCACCTGATCACTATAGTTTCCCACAGTCATTACACATGTCACAATGTGTGACATGTGTGACATGTTGAAAAAAGTGGACTTCCTGAATGGATACACTAGTACAAGTGTGCACAGTCATCACCCTTACCTAGACTATAGTTTCCCACAGTCCTCACACATATCACACATGTCACAATGTGTGATATGTGTAACATGCTGGAAAAAGCGTGACATGTTGGAAAATGTTGGGAAAAGCATGACATGCTGGAAAATGTTGGAAAAAGCTGGAAAAAGTGTGACGTGTGTGACATGTTGAAAAATGTGTGACATGCTGGAAAATGTTGAAAAAGTATGATATGCTGGGAAACTAAGCTGTACCTAGACTCTATTGTCACACATGTGTGAAAGTGTGACATGCTGGAAAATGTTGGAAAAGCGTGACATGTGTGACATGCATGGGAAAAGTGTGACATGTTGGAAAAGTGTGGCAAGTGTGATGGTTATGATATGTAACAGTGTTCCAACATGTTACATTTTTCCCATGCTTTTCCAACATTTTCCAACATGTCACACTTTTTCCAATATTTTCCAACATGTCACACATGGAGTTAAGTAAGAGTCAGGTAAGAGTCAGGTAAGAATCCAAGCTAAGCCCAATACTATTTTCAGGTCTCAACTAACTCTCAACTGACTCTAATGAGACTCTCAGTTTACTTTTGAAACTCAGTTGAGAGTCAAATAACAGTCAGATGAGAGTCTAACCTGACTTCTGAAACTTAGTTGAGAGTCAGATGAGAGTCAGGTGAGACTATTGATACTTATATGAGAGTCAGTTGATAGTTAGTTGATAGTCAGTTGAGATGTGTGTGGGAGTGACACATACAGGTCTGTTCACAGAAGGCTATGCTATCTATAAATAGGTCCATGACTTGTCATGACTTGACAGAGGTCTAAAAGAAGAAGTGAAATGTGTACAACATAAGATGAGATGTATCAGTAAGCAAGGTCCATGCCAGTAGTATGACAAACCAGGGTGGTGGGTATCAGCAAGGGGTAAGAGGTCAGAGGTAAGGGGTAATGAAGATGAAACATGTATCAGTACTATAAATAGATGGTCATGTGAAAATAAAGAGGTCTGGTGGGGTTGAGAAGAGAAAAGTGTAACACATATAACTTTACTCCAAACTGCATAGCCATACCCAACTTTGATTAATCTCTGTTGGCAGTTCTGAGAAGATTTTCATGTGTTGTGATGTTCATGTTGTGATGTTCCTCAAGATTGATTGCTGGGAAGGTCCACAAAGACATATATTTTGGAGAAAAAGAGAGACTGAGTGGAGAGACTGAGTTGATAAGTATGCAAGTTGAACACATTCAGACATGTCACACAAATATGATCTTACTGATTACATAGTACAATCTTCAACATCTTGGTTTGTTGAATAATTTAAGTTTCATTGCCTGTACTACATTTTTAAACTCTTGAATACATATTTGTATATTTTATTTTTGATTTATAGATAGTAGGTATGAAATTCTGTTCTTATGTGAGCATTACAAAATAGTGAATTCTAACTGAGAAAGCCATGATGCTGGATGTTGAAATCAATTTTACTTAATAACATTCAGCATGGTTGTTAGACTTTCCATACTATACTTAGTTTATTTTTACAGTTCTTAACTGCACTGCAGTAATGCACAGTCAATGCACAATATTTTACTTTATTTATACCTACAATCTCTTTACCCTAACTTATTATTAGTACAAGTTAGTTTGTATTTAAACAGTAGGAACTTGGGGTGTAGAGCTCAAGCTTCAGCTTAAATCAAACTTGACTTCTACTTGATTATTCACACTCTTGATCTTAAGTCTAATCAACTTAAGTAATTGTGAATAAAAACTTTACTTCAATACTGATTAACTTATTCTTTGAAATTGTTAGCCACATGACTATTGGACTTTTATGATTAACATCTTGATCAGAACTTAATCATAACACTTCCAGCAGTTTCACCTGCCATGGTCAGAAGGCTTCTACTGCCACATATACTATGAGAAATTTTTATTCCTGCAACTAACTCTACATATTTTGCCAGTTACCTGTAGCACATTCAAGTTTCACTTACTTGAATATAATGTCTTTAGTCCAACTTGAACATGTGGAGTGACTGGTTTGGAGTCTGAATATTTCAAAGATATTTAAAAATATTTTGCATTGAAGTACTATCATGTGAGTATTACATACTGATTACTTCCTACTGGAAACAAATGCAAAGATGCCCAGAAGGCACAGGAGAACTATAATGAAAACCCAATATGAGTATGGGTATGGAAACATAGAGTGGGAGTGTGGGAATGAACCATGGCTTCAGTGTATGTGCTGCACCACCTGGATATCTTCCAGGGATGGTTTTTATTTCACAACAAATGATATTCAATAGCAGGAAACATTCCAGAGTATAGAGAAAGGCTTCACTACTACACTAGGCAGCAGGAGAGAAACCCAAAGGAAAACCCAGAGTGGGTTTCAGACTTAAGAGAAGGAAGTAGTTGTACAGAGTTGATACAAATACTGAAGACTACTAATACATCTGGAAGACTATATATATGTACTAGGAAGCAGTAGATATGAATGCAGAAGCAAGAAGCTAAGGATAAGTTGAAGGGATAGGTAAGAGATGAAGTCTGGGCAAAGCAGAGTAGGGGCACAAATGATGTATTCAGAATGAAGATAAATGATGTTGGCATAAACTAAACTATATTGGCCATAATAAAATGTATAGGTAAGAATGGAAGTGAGGAGTAATGCTACAGTGACAAGGTAAGACAGTTATAGGAGAAAGTATATATCTGTTACATACCAATTCCTTCCTACTAGGAACAAATATGAAGATGCCTGGAAGGCACAGGAGAACTGTAATGAAAACCTGAAGTGAGTACAGATGCAGAAACATAGAGTGGGAGTGCAGGAATGAACTGTGGCTTCAGCTTATATGCTGTGCTGCCTGGATATCTTCTGGAAATGGTTCATATTTCACAACAAATGATATTCAATGGAAGAGAATGTTCCAGAGTATAGAGAGGGGCTTTGTCACTACACTAAGCAGTGGGAGAGAAACCCAAAGGAAAACCTGGAGTGAGTTTCAGACTCAAGAGTAGGAAGTAATTGTACAAAGTTGATATGAATACTACAGACTAATAGTACATCTGAAAGACTATATATACTAAGTATAAACCTATAAGTATGAATGTGGAAGCAAGGAACATAGGTAAAAGATAAAGACTGGGAAAAGTGGAGTAGGAGCACAAATGACATGTTCAGAATAAAGAATAAAGATGGTGGCATAAACTAAACTACATTGACTATAATGAAATGTATAAGTAAGAATGGAAGAGAGAAGTAATACTACAATGATGCAGTAAGGCTGTCATAAGAGAAAGTATGTATCTGAGATACCTGAAGGAAAACCTGGTGGGTTCTGGGTATAAACCCAGGTGGAAATGTCAGAAAGTATAAACCCATAGTGGGTATGTTCCAGGAATGGACTGGGTATGTTAGAAGATCACATGAATGCCTTCAGTAATGTCAGCACTAACTGGATATGGATATAACAGTGAGTTCACTATATGATATTTACCCTATACCCAGTTATATTATAAGAAATTATATAATAAATTTATTTTAATGTAGCTAAGGTAGATGACATTCATAAACAACTAATGTTATGTGTGTGTTACTTTACTGTGACAATCTGTCTAAAAATGGAAATTTTTCTTTGAAATCATAATAGGACAACAATATGATACTTTATATGGCAAATTGCTTGAGAGAAATATACATATAAGTGAATAGAACATATCTACCAAGCTTTGTAATTTTTGGGTGCATACTTGCTGAGAAGAGGTATTTTTAGTATTTATTCCACATTAGTCTCAGAGGCTTGGACAATCACTCAGGTATCACAAAGAAACTATCTCAGTTGATGATTTATATCTAAACCTTTACTATCTAAACCTTTACTTAAATATATCATGTATAATCTCAGGTCAAATTCAATAAACTCATGTGTAACAGTGTAATTGCCTGCATTCCAATTGCATTCACCTTCTATGCATGGTCATTGCTACTAAGTACTGAAACTTTGACTAGTTACTACATAACCTATCTATTTCAGTCAAAATTCCTTGTTATAATTACTGGGTCTTATCTGGTTAATTCACAATTGCATTATTACTGAGATAAGTGTGCATTGATATAGTACACTTCAAGTTTTTTCTCTTATCCTTGCAGTGCCTACAGAATTTCAACATATTTTTCTTCTTTGATGCATTCTCAGCTGTATTTTGGTAAAATTTCTAAACATTATTTAAAGCAACCCTTTCCCTAGAGGCATATTAGGCTTACATTTGTGGATGAGCATTATGCAATGCTGTCATATTCATGGCAATTGTTCCAAACTATTGGAGCTAACTCCAGGTTTACTCTGCATTTTGTATGTTTTCTCCAGACTATGTATACTTATTATATATTGAACTTTTCCTTACTAATATTTACTTGTAATTGTTTACTTGTTCCTTCCCTTTAATATTTCTATCTTGTTCTCTAGCCATGGCCATTTTACCTATGACTATAATCTAGAGGTGTACTACCAGTTTACTATGGTCTACATTCTATGGAGTTTACTTACCCTTAGAATGTTACATACCCATGGGCATTACTCCATATGCATTCAAATAAAGTAGTTTACTATATAAACTACTCCTGTAATGTAGATAGACTTCAGTTTTGAATTGACTATGTTTACACTCTTCTCCCACTTGGGCCTTGAGCCAACTCCACTATTTTGCTACTTACTGTGCTTTGTTCTAAATATGGAACTGGAAGTCCAAGAGGCACAACACACAAGTTGAAGCTAATGTTCCACCACCCCTATACTTGTTCACTACTTTCACACACCCTACTAACATGTACAAGTTACTCTGCCACTTAGACTATCTCCTCTAAGGTTCTTGTCCCTAGTGGAATAGAACAGGATGTGACAAATGCAAGTTCACTTCACCATTCCCATGCCAAACTCCAGCTGTAGCATAAAATGTGCCACTTGTCACCACAAATACATTTTAATCAAAAAAAAAAAAGATACATGTGTGAACTAGTATGCTGGTCACCATTTCCTGAAGCCACTTTCACAAAAACATATCCAGTTGTAAAGTTATTCAACTTATTGGGATGGCTACCACAAAAATTACCATTTTCAGATGTGTCACACTCATTACATGATGTTAGTTGTTTATGAATGAACCTTATGAGTGTATCACTGCAAACTTTAATGTAAGAGTCTGTACATTTAATGTAACAAGTTAAATGTGCTAAAGATAAGACTATAATAATGTGGAGAAATATAAAAATGATGTCCATACACTTAACATAACAAGTCAGTGGTGCAGGTATATGCTGCACAAATGCACAAAATAATAGTAGTAAAATGAAGCAATAGCAATTCAGAATTGAAACAATTTTGAGTAGTAATAAGTAAAAATAGAAAAAACAGCAAAAGAAAGCATAAAAAATTGAAACCATATCAAAATATATAGTGTTATATAAGCAACTAATTTTAGTTATTTTTATTTTGATGAACTTTAAAATAATCAGTTAGAATAAAAGAAAATATATTATAAGAAATGTCAAACATACCAAGTTGATGTTTAAGAACAATATTATAAATACTAGGAAACATATTCTCCCAATCAGAATATGAATATGGAAATTGATCATATTGCTGAAGATCTTTCTCCACTTTTTCTTTTAATCCAGTACTTATATAATATTGAAATGCTTCCTTGAAGGAATCAATTAAGTTTGATTCTGGATTGTCTCTCCAGAATGTAAACTTTGCACATATAATAATGCCTGAAGATTAAAACAAATATGTCAGAATATGAATATTAAAAGTAAATATATGACAAACTAGAGAAAGCTACAAGTGTTGGTTTCTGAATAAAATAATGAACATTCATTAAATAATGTAAATAATTAAAACTAACACTCACCTCAAAGCCCAAAATTTGTTTAAATTCCATGGCAATTTCACTCTAAATGTATATTGTTTAAAAAAAATTAATAGTAATAGTATACCACTTGCAATCTAAACACAAATGATCAGATGATGGCTCAAGTTCAAACTCAAACACTTACAATCTAAATACAGAATAATCAGATGATGAGTCAAGCTCAGAAAGCAAGATACTTACATTCTAAATACAGAATGATCAGATGATGGATCAAACTCAAAAAGCAAAACACTTACATTCTAAATACAAAATGACCAGATAATGAGTCATGTTCAGAAAGCAAGACACTTACAATCTAAATACAGAATGATCAGATCATAGATCAAGCTCAGAAAGCAAGATGCTTACAATCTAAATACAGAATAATCAGATGATGCATCAAATTCAAAATAAAGACACTTACATTCTAAATACAAAATGATCAAATAATGAATCAATTTTAGAAAGCAAGATACTTACAGCCTAAATACAGAATGATCAGATCATGAATCTCAGAAAGCAAGACACTTACATCCTAAATACAAAATGATTAGATAATGAATCAAGTTCAAAAGCAAGACACTTACAGCCTAAATATAGGATGATCAGATCATGGGTCAAGTTCAGAAAGCAAGACACTTACAGCCTAAATACAGAATTATTAGATCATGAGTCAAGCACAGAAAGATCAATTTTAAAAAGCAAGATACTTACATTCTAAATACAAAATAATCAGATGATGAATCAAGTTCAAAAGCAAGACACTTACCAGCTAAATACAGAATGATCAGATAATGAATCAAGTTCAGAAAGCAGGACACTTACAGGCTAAATATAGAATGATCAGATCATGGGTCAAGTTCAGAAAGCAAGACACTTACACCCTAAATACAGAATGATCATATCATGAATCAAGCTCAGAAAGATCAATTTTAGAAAGCAAGACACTTACAATCTAAATACAGAATGATCAGATAATGAATCAAGTTCAAAAACAAGACACTTACTGGCTAAATACAGAATAATCAGATGATGAATCAAATTCAGAAAGCAAGACACTTACATCCTAAATATAAAATGATCAGATGATGAATCAAGTTCAGAAAGCAAGACACTTACAGGCTAAATATAGAATGATCAGATCATGAGTCAAGCTCAGAAAGATCAACTTTAGAAAGCAAGACACTTACAATCTGAATACAGAATAATCAGATGATGAATCAAGTTCAAATGCAAGACACTTACCAGCTAAATAAAGAATAATCAGATAATAAATCAAGTTCTGAAAGCAAGACACTTACAGGCTAAATATAGAATGATCAGATCGTGGGTCAAGTTCAGAAAGCAGGACACTTACAAGCTAAATATAGAATGATCAGATCATGGGTCAAGCCCACAAAGCGAGACACTTACATCCTAAATACAGAATGATCAGATCATAGGTCAAGCTCAGAAAGCAAGACACTTACAGCCTAAATACAGAATGATCAGATGATGCATCAAACTCAGAAAGCAAGATACTTACAGTCTAAATATAGAATATTCAGATTATGAGTCAAGTTCAGAAAGCAAGACACTTACAGACTAAATATAGAATGATCAGATCATGGATCAAGCTCAGAAAGATCAATTTTAGAAAGCAAGACACTTACATCCTAAATACAGAATAATCAGATGATGAATCAAGCTCAAAAAACAAGATACTTACAGTCTAAATACAGAATGATCAGATTATGGGTCAAACTCAGAAAGCAAGACACTTACCAACTAAATACAAATGATCAGCTCATGGGTCAAGCTCAAAAAGCAAGACACTTACTCTCTAAATACAGAATGATCAGATCATAGGTCAAGCTCAGAAAGCAAGACACTTACTCTCTAAATACAGAATAATCAGATCATGAGTCAAGCTCAGGAAGCAAGACACTTACTTTCTAAATACAGAATAATCAGATCATAGGTCAAGTTCAGAAAGCAAGACACTTACAGCCTAAATGCAGAATAATCAGATCATGAGTCAAACTCAGAAAGCAAGACACTTACAGCCTAAAGACAAAATGATCAGATTGCAGATCAAGCTCAGAAAGCAAGACACTTACCATCTAAATACAGAATGATTGGATGATGAGTCAAACTCAGAAAGCAAAATGCTTACAGTCTAAATACAGAATGATCAGATGATGGGTCAAGCTCAGAAAGCAAGAGCTTACCAACTAAATATAGAATGATCAGGTGATGGGTCAAGCTCAGACAGCAAGACACTTACATTCTAAATACAGAATGATCAAATGATGAATCAATCTCAGAAAGCAAGACACTTACATCCTAAATACAGAGTGATCAGATGATGAATCAAGCTCAGAAAGCAAGACACTTACGGGCTAAATACAGAATGATCAAATCATAGGTTAAGATCAGAAAGCAAGACACTTACATTCTAAATACAGTATGATCAGATCATAGGTCAAGCTCAGAAAGCAAGACACTTACCACCTAAATACAGAATGATCAGATCATGCATCAAACTCAGACAGCTTGACACTTACAGCCTAAATACAGAATGATCAGATCATGCATCAAAGTCAGAAAGCAAGACACTTACTCTCTAAATACAGAATGATCAGATGATGTGTCAAGTTCAGAAAGCAAGACACTTACCAACTAAATACAGAATGATCAGATGATGTGTCAAGTTCAGAAAGCAAGACACTTACAGCCTAAATACAGAATGATCAGATGATGTGTCAAGTTCAGAAAGTAAGACACTTACTAACTAAATACAGAATGATCAGATGATGTGTCAAATTCAGAAAGCAAGACACTTACATTCTAAATACAGAATGATCAGATCATGGATCTCAGAAAGCAAGACACTTACTTTCTAAATACAGAATGATTAGATGATGGATCAAGCTCAGAAGACAAGACACTTACCAACTAAATACAGAATAATCAGATAATGAGTCAAGTTCAGAAGGCAAGATACTTACTCTCTAAATATAGAATGATCAGATGATGGATCAAGTTCAGAAAGCAAAACACTTACTATCTAAATACAGAATGATTGGATGATGAGTCAAGTTCAAAATCAAGATAAATCAGATAATTGTTTATATTCAAAATCAAAAAACTTACATACTGTATGAAATGAGTATATGTATTTTACACACATGAAAGAAAAACTTACACCCTGTATAAATTGAATACATGTATTTTACATACATGAAAGAAAAACTTACATTCTACATGATTAACTTCAACTTTTGAAGTGCCAATTAATAACAAATTAGTTTAACTCACATACTATAAATAAATTCAATTAATCAAATCAGCAAAATTTTTTGTGTTACATACTTCATAGCCCTGTTGTATAATGTATCAAATATTCTATTAAGTTATTTAGTCAAATAGCAAGAAATTTTAGAGTGCTACATTACCTGAAATATTGTTGAGGTGCTTTACCTTAAACTATTACATAGATTAGATGAGTAATTAAGCAACAACTGTGCCTACATATATATGAGGAAACCATGCAAAGCAGAACCTTATAAGCATTTTCTTTATAATGTTAGTTATATACAAGAATCTTAATATAATTTCATTTACCATTGTTATGGATTTATAACTATTAAAATATTTTTTTAAATCTTTCATATTTCCACTACATTGGCTTTGAGTCACATATACTATTTGATAATGTTATGATACTTACTATTTTAAGGAATATTTTATGCATAATTCCAAATTATTCTGCTGAACTGATATAAACAGCATTTTAAGTGCAATATCATCCAATGATTCTGCTGTTTTTTCAATTAAGTCTTTCACCTGATTTTGATGATTGCTATCATTATCATGTAAATCTGTAAAGAACATGTTGGGAAATTAATTGCAAATAATCAGCTAATGGTATTATGATAGTAGGAATAACTGCTACATACCTTCCATAAATGTATATGCTTTGGGAGGATAACTATAAAGGCATAATGGATGTTCAAACTTGTCTTGCATTGCTTTTTCAGCATTTTGACAGTTTTCTTCATCATCTACATCCTCATCATAGATCTGAGCTATGAGATCATCAAACTTCATTATAATTGCAATAACAGGAACTGATGTGGTTATTAAATATGCATGAGAAAAATTCATTACACATACTCTTTCCTGCTCTTGCTGTGTTAAAGAACCTCTCTTCCAATTCGAGAAGAGGCCTCGATATTTCTGGTTTAAAACAAAACCTGCAATTCAAGGTTGTGTTTTAACATTGCTGGGTAATTAGAGGAAATATTGAGGAAATATACCAAATGGCATGTAACTGATCAGTGGTTCTAGTGGATTTAGACCGTTCTGCAATGAAGTCTTGAACTTCTTTCAGCTCCCTGTCACCTCCTGATTCGAATCCTGCAGAGTCGTGGAAGATGAACCTCGGGTTGCTCTTGAAAGAAAATGCACGGTTGATATCATGCACTCCGCGCTAGTAAAGAGTCGCTCAGCAGACTGTTGATGGAATACGATAAGTTAAAGGGAAAAAACCTCAGAAGTTGGTTCGAGCTGCTATAAGTATTTTCAAGATGCTGTCTCCTTGCAGATCGGCAATGGGACTTACCAACTTTCCGTTTTTATCGAAGATACAAGGGTCCTCCGTTGTGTTACAGACTCGTTTCAACAGGGTTGTCTTGCCAGCATTGGCCCGGCCGATAACGAGTATACGAAAACGTCCATAATGCCATTTGGCTGCATTATCGGCACGTTTGAAGGATCTTTCGTCGTCCATAATGTTGAGTTCAATTCAGTGTATCAGTTGAAGGATGGTAGGGAACAGGTGGGCAATGAGATCGATCAACTTCATTTATCCCTGTGGACACCATCACAGCCAATTACAAACAAATGTCTTTTTATATCCTATCGCTATTCTTACATGAACCACATGATACAAGAGTGCCACATATATGGCAAGTGCTGCTTCGACGCCTCCCACCTCAACTCCCTACAACATGTGGATATCAACGAACCATACACGGTCTCTGAGAGCCTTGTGTAGGCCCAAGTCGGCGTGCGTATTGGAGTCAAACCAGAATGCTGTCGACTTTCGACTCACTCATGCCTTCATGTCCATACACTATAAAGGACTCAACTGCTCGACAGCAACTCTCCTACCAACACCCGATTTCCAGTAATCTCCCGCATTTGATACGCCCTATGGATTCAAAGGCTCACTGAGGTGGCCAAAGGCTGTATGAAGTATCCGGAATAGGCGTGCGTAAGCTTTCATCATGTTGTAATTGGGCAGTACGATCGCACAGGTTGCTTTCCCATAGTCTCGTGTTGAGGAACGATCCATCACAGCAAGCATCAGTCCTAGCTTCGACCACAATCAAAGATTAATCATTAGAGTGACCTGCCTAAATTCATCCACGGACCAACTGGAACCGAGGTCTACTTACCAAACCAACACTGGTACCCGCTCACTTTCAACTTCTCGTCATCATGCACAGGCTACAGCAGCCAGTGAGTCCCGTAGATTGATACTTAAAGGGACCGCATGCATAATATTAAGAGTGCTTTGTGAGATGAATAGATTGGCGATTGGTAGACCTGCAGACGTTGCGCGTAATAGATAGTGGTTTCCCGCGCTAGAGTAGAAGTTTGGTTTCAGAATGGATGCGTATACGCTGCGAACTAGATATTGTACGAGACTTTGCGATGGGCGGCGATCGCGTTCGTTTTCGTTACGATCCCAGAAGATGACTCAGGACCAAGCTGGTAGATACCGCGGTCAAGAGTGCGTACACGTCAATCTGAGCAACATACGCCGATGACTCTCTTCCTTTCGATGCTAGCTGTAGGGCGAACCAGGCACTTCGTAGTACAGATTCACAGCAAACACGGGTGAAGCCTAGCGAGTTTATCCAAGCACATTGAGGCGAGCAGTAGAAAAGGAGGCACACATGAAAACGTGGTATCTTGGGGTATCATTAACGAGAGCGAGGAGTCAGCAGCTGGGACAATACTGCTCGACGCTGCAGGAATCAGTGATGTCATAGCTTTCCTCCGAAGAACCGTCCGTTGCAGTCTACTAAGCATCAATAACAGGTCTTTAAGAGGACGACATAGTTGATATAGTACATACCTCCCATAGACCCATATTGGACGCTACTCCTCCCTCATAGACGTGGTCCGATCGTGCACCAAGAACGTAAAGTGCCCCAGAGGATTTGTGAACGATTGAACCCTAAAGCTAGCGGTAATCCTGAGGGAATTTCCTACAGTGATACCCGCCCTAGTAGACTCGCTCCCATCCTTTGTAAGATTGTAATTCTGCTCCACGTCATCGTAAACGTCTGTGGTTAAAGTAACAGACAGACCGGGAACTTTGATGGTACATGCAAGGTACATGCGTGCGGGCTGCAGGGATGGGAGATTTCACTGAAGTGTCTCGCCCATGTCTCACTCATGTTATGTTGCCTTTTAATTGACTCAGTCTATTGTCCTTATAGAAAGAACAACGAATAAAGACGTACCCGACTTCAGCGCCTCTAGGTGTAAATTGGGTGTAAATACTTCCATTCTTTAGTAACATCGCTCCCCTCTTCAACATGTTTCTCTTGTAAATGATATAACGGGGATGTAGCTATTGCCATTGGACCATGACGAGTGAGGGATAGTGGTAAATTGGCCCTATTGTGACTTGTCCGTGGATGATGGTGGAATGTGGATTGGTAAGTTGTTGGGCGTGGTGCGAATGGCCACTGCGTCCAAACTGCATCGTTAGCTAGTGCTCGAACGAAGAAACGGGAAGGGACGGAGGAAACGCACATCATAGTATACCCTATCCACCAACATGCGAATCTTCGATTATGCATAATCCAACCTTCACGACACAGCACGAAAGCTATCACTTGTCCCTGCGAGCCCACCGCTTGCCAGCGCGTTCGTCTCGGTCGTGACCAGTTTCTTGCTATTGGACGGGGCTAGTTCGTTCTGTTCAAGGAGTGGCATGGCCGTTGATGTTGTTCAGAAAGTTCGGGAAGGTTTGTTCGTTGACGTTGAGGGACCCGATGCCGGATTGGCGAAGCAGTTGTGGAAGGACTGGACTGGTCCGGAGGAGGAAAAGCAATCCCCTATAGCAACATCCGGGGTTGCCAGCGGTTTCCTATTGCAATACACCTCGAGCTCAATATACTTGCATGATGCATCTTGTCAGCGTATAAGTTACCGTTAGCTACCCGTCGGCGCTTGGTTTGGAGATCGATGAGGAAGTCATAGACGATCACTTGATCTATGTACTTGTAACCAGTTGTAACCCTGACGATGCTGAGGCAGAAGCTTAGGCTACCGGTCGACGTTGACGAACTCTTCCATTCAAGCAGGGACAAAGAGCGAATGGCGATGAGCATCTAGACCGACGGCAAGCGTAAACGGGCCGCGGAATCTGATGGTGACTCCCACGCTAGTGTTGTTAGGTTGCCGTACAAGGGTTCTCCTAGAATGGTGCTAGCTGAACTTGTGTGTGCGAAAATGACTGGTTTGAAGATGTAAGTAGGTCTATACTCCTGATGTTCCATAGTCTACAGACAATTAAGAAGTCAAATAACTGAATGATAATTGCCTGAATGGCTCAGGCCCGGGCTCCATACTATATATCTAAAAAGTAATCACACTTGTAAATCTGTGAAGAAAGACTTACAATATATTTAACTGTGTAGATAATCAGAATACTGTACTAACATATTCAATTCAGCACCCCTGGTAGTGTATTACATGCCCAACCAATAGATACATTCGGCACCTCAAGATTTTTAGCATTACATATCAAAATTTCGGCAGGTCAAGTAATTTTAGTGTAACATGTACCTTTAATTACGAAGTCTTGTATTCTGGTGGATAAGTAGCGGTCTTACTTCAATAAACATGGCATAATCATATGATATATCGTGAGAGCTATCGTTCAATTTTCTAGATGCGCAGTTGCTTTATATCTTTGTATCACGTAGTCTTCAGCCATTACAACCACTGAATACTTTATATAATTATGAAGTGTCCCCAACAAGACTTGATGATTATACAACGTCATCTTATTGTGATGGAACTGGTAGCCTGTATATACCTGGTTGTACGCAGTGTGATCGACAAGGGCCGTGCAATTCTTGACCTACTACCTGCTCAACAATGGCAGTGCAGTACAATGTGCAGTCTATTCCAACCATAGCACACTCCATATTGCTACCGATACATCAAACTATGCTAATGTTCTACAATAGTTTGTAAGGTAGTTTAGATACAATACAGACCTTGAAAACAATATTTTTCGAACAAAACAAAAATGTACAAAATATTTGGCATTTCTCTTTCAGATGTGTTACTTGCCCTTAAATTTCGGCATACCTGGCAGGTGCGTTATGTGTTACTGCCAAATTGAATATTTAGTACAATAGCTCAATCAAGACCAAATTTAAATTATCTGTGTGCATGAGCGTAAGTAGGTAGAAAGTATGAGGCTCAGATAATTGTAGATTAAGTATTGTGTTCGTGAGCGCGAGTAGGTAAGAGGTGGGAAAGCGGAATGTGCTGCCGTCGATTTCCCTGTTGATGGAAAGGGTCTGCGGGGAAACGTCGGCAGCGACTTGTGCCAGCCGCTCTATCGAGCAGAACCTCCCTTAGGTTTATTTGCCTTAAGCAAATATTTGACTCTGTTTACCTAAGGAGGTTGTAGCGAGATACGAGCGTGCTGGTTTTAGGAGCCTGGTCCGCCTCTAATACATAATCAGAGTCACACTACTATTGCATGTACTTACATTCAAGTAAAACAGACTAGTGATCATTTACGTATGCCTCATACTACTACTTAATACATAGTACTACACTTCATTTATATTCAGGAAGGATTTCTTTAAGTAAGTGCACTATTTGACCCTCAAAATGATCTGGCGTCATCTTACGGATGCCACTGTGGATCCGGACACGCTCTAAAGTCTTATATTGTTCCACAGTTTCATCGATAAGCTCCTTTGTCACCGGTCTTGGAGGTTCCGTCGGTAACGTAGTCTCAAAGATTCTGTAGAGAATCACGGTAAGATCGATGATGAAAACTCCCATATAACGAGCAGTGGGTTCTCTAAGTTGGCAGTGTTTATTAGCTGAACAATATGAAGAGAAATCAACGTACACAGCTCGGTAAGTTCGATATAAAAATTTAAGTGCCAGAACGGCGATGCCGAGGCCACCTAGTGCTTGCGCTACAACTGTTCCAATAGCGCTTGCAAGAGTCATTACATCAGAGTATTGAGAAAGCCAATCATCTCTAATAAGATTACAGTTAGCAAGTATATATTCAAATGGCATGCACTAGCCTGAGGAGTTATACTTACCTTTCTGTCTGTGGTTCGGAATTAGGTAAAAAATCTTGGACCATCTCAATAACATTGGTCAAGAGATAACCTCCCGATAGTAACTATAATCGATCATGTTAATGTATAACTGGATCGCTAAGGGTTTACGCAGGAAACCTACAAACCTGGTTGGGATCATGGAAATTCCAGACTTTGGTGATGTCGTCATGAATTCGGGACAGGCAATCTATCAAAGGCTTTCCCTGAAATGCAGCGCTTTGTCCCAAGTTGATCCAATACTCTGTAAAAAAGGTTGGAAAAAGGCGAGAAAAGGTCATTAACTTATACGGAGTTATCAGGTGGCGGAGCACGTGCTTTTACAGCCTTCCCTAATGTAGAAGTTTCAACGTGAGTTGCATGTACCTTCGCTACTTATTACTCCAGAACATACCGAATAGATTCGTCGACCTTTTGACGTGCACTAATTTGCTGGGCAGCCGCCCATGGGAGCCATAGATCCACTTCCTTCTCATGCAAATCTCTCCGGGAAACCTCTGCCAGCCTTCGAAGGCTAGTCAAGTACTCTGTATGTGGTAAGCTCGCAGGCGTCTAATAACTGGACCAACGAAAGACAAACTTGGTTTCGTCGATATCCAAACACAGTCTACTTGCGATGATGTTTTAAAACTTTGAATGGAATTTTCAAATTCCGTTTCAGCCATCGGTTTAGCACCGGAATCCGGGTTTCCTGCTTTGCGAGCCTTCCTAATATATTCATTAACAAGCATATCGAACTTGGTGAAAACAGCGAGTATCTGAATGTTTACTGCCGCAGGAAGGCATCATCAGTTATCCGCGACAGGTGTTCCTCAAGACTTACACTCTTTCGCAAGTGATAACAATTTCTCATCTCCAGTCTGTTGCATCCTGGACCCAGTTCGTGGAGTTTCAATACATAGCCTGCCACCAAGAATTAGACCTAGGAATAGGATGGTGCATGAGTAAAATAATGCAGTACCAGATTGCGTGAATGCGATCCTTCAGTTCCGCGGCTGAGCTTCTGTCACGAATGAACCGTTCTACAATACCCCAATTAGCTGTGGAGCCGGGCGCAAAGCCCTGGCTATCATGGAGAATGAAGCGTGGATTATCATTCGAGGTGTATCCAAAATCAATGTTGGCTCTCCCCTCACGGTCATGCGCAACGTCGATAGCCTTGATTGTCAGTTAGAACCGTCGCAAAGATAGGTGAGATGGCACGAAATACTCACGTTTAAACTAATGTTGAACACACTACTAACGAGTGACGACTTTCCAACACCAGTCTGAATAAATATACTGATGTTAGCTGCAAGAGGTTGATACTTCTAAGAGCTAGATTTCTAACATTTCCAACAACAAGGATGCGGAATCTACAAGATATAGAGATCGTAAGTCTCCAGTGGGATCAAGGGATGATCAACTGCAAAAGGCGTACCGTGGACATACAGCTAAGCTTTCTTCAACTTTTGAAGGTAGATCTGCGTGGATCGAGTTCATGATGACGATGAAAACGAAGTTTTCAATCGAACACAGTCACGGTCATCCAGAGAACCACAGACGCTAGCATTGTTCCTATCTCATTCCTTTACCATGCTCGGAAATGAATTATGAACCTCTCTAAATTCCATTGGATGTTATTTATAGTATGAGGGAAACCCCCAATCCCAATTTATGTATTTGTATAATGCAATGCGGAAAACCACGAATTTGCCACCAATGCTAACGTCGCTATTAAGGTAAGCGCTGTGACTGTCCTAAATTCTATTGGCTGTTATTTATAATATAGAGTCACGCATATCGCGAAGACGCACCTAGTTTAATTACTTGAAATTGTTTGAGAAAGGAGGTTTGAACGTTAACTTTGAAATTATGGTGAATGTTGAGTGGATATGAATGTTTTGGGTCCAGTGCTAAGTCACCGTCTCGAACACGCGTGGGAAGTCTGAACACACGCCATCAGACCCCCGGTCAAAAATAACCGTTCCTTCAACGGTCTCGACTCGAAAGTCGAAACAGTCGTGATCATCAAATCCCCTCCCACGATTTCACGTGGTCTATTCCGGATATAGACCGACCACGAAACGTAGCGAGGACGTTTTTGGATCGAGACCAGAAACAGTCGAAACCCATAAATCCAAACGGCCTCTGCACTCCTCTGCATCACCAATCCTTCCTTCATCTTCCAAACCACCACAGCTCAAACTATAACATCCTTATCATGAACATGCACAAAAAAAAGTCCCTGTTCTACGTATTCGCACAGAACAGAAAAATGGCAAAGCGTAGAAAATAAAATGAAATGCAAGTATAAGTCCATCGGTATAAAGTGTGTATCTATATATCATTACCCCTCTCCCCTTCACCTCACCTCAACCACAACCCCAAGCACAGTGAACAGCCTACCACCACCGTCCAATGACAACACCAACACCAACACCAACAGCCCCAACAACAACACCTAAACCAATACCCGCCTGCCTCCTAGCATGACTCGGAGCCTTCCCCTTACTCGTCCCGCCAATATGATGTTCCATATCTGTATGCCCATTGCTCGTTGCAAGAATACTCGGGTCAATAGTAGCAGTATTAGCCGTCTTCGTCAGGACCGTCGTCGCGAATGTCGTTTGCGATGCGCCTTCTTCGCCATTATCGCTGTCCGTGAGGAAGATGAGGGCAACGGACGGAGCGGGGACTTTGATAGAGCATGTATAATTGTATTGGAGTCACATTGCACCGTGGTGATGTCTTCGCTGCCTTGGAGACGTCCGTCGGAGCCGAAGTTTTCACCAAAGGTCTGTCCAGCCCAAGTTATATTGCCTTTTTGCGACACCGATGCAGCTTGGAGGTACCTAATTATTTCAAATCAACACCTCTCTTACACGTCGAAGAAAAAGGAAACGCACTTGACTTTCACACTCCCAGGTGTACTCCCATCCTCACCCGTCTGCCCGCCCCCAATGGCAAGACTGACAGTAACATCGCTCGCTCCCGAGCTATCTGTGACATAATTGAATACCATCACCCTTTTCGGGACGTTGTTCTCGTAAATAACATAGGTAGGGGTGTCCGCCGTTGGCGTTGAGGTCCTGGACTTGTGCCGTGCCCGTGGCGCCAATCGCTTCCGCCATGACCAGGGCGGAGTAGTAGATGGGTCCGATTGTCCATTGGTTGAATGTCGATTGGTTCGTTGGGGGAGGTGTGAATGGCTGTAGGATATCAGCAACGAAGACTAGAACGGAAGAAGGGGGAAACAAACATTGTAGAAAACACTCTGTCCACCAACATGGAACAGCCCCGCCGAGAAATTCGAGTACGCCATCTGCATGCCATAATCCAACCCCCACAGTGCAGCGCCGAAACTATCACTGATTCCAGCGAACCCACCACAACTAGCCGTGTTAGTCTCAAACATGATCAGTTTCTTATTTTTTGTCTGGGCAAAGTTCGTGCTGTTCAAGTAGGGCGCGACGATGGACTGCCCGCTTGAGTGTTTGAGGTAGTTGGGGAAGGTGAGTTGTGGATCTCTAAACGTGCCAGTACCGAATTGGACGAAGCAGTTATCCGTTGGGTAGCTGTACCATTGTCAGAAAGTGGAAGAAAGAAGAAAGGGGAAATGACGTACTGCTCAACACCCAACCATGCGAGCTGCTCACTGTACGAATCGATGAACCCAGTATCCCACACCATCTCAGGTGTCCAATCGCCTGTAGCAACATCCGGCCCCGCAAGTAGATTCTTATTCGTAATACTCGAATCGTTCCCCATAGCATCTATCAGCTGCCCAACTTCGCCGAAATAATCGAACGGGCCGTATCCTTGTGGCAGATGTTGATGGCCAGTGGAAGGATTGAACAGTCGGTGTAGATACATAGTTACACCGGACCAGACGAGACCTATCTCGTCGCTTCCGTTGGCGGATTTGAGGTAAATGTCGAGTTCCTTGCCGCGTGTGTAGGTGGGGTAGTTGTCTGCTAGCGTACAGATCCGGCTCGTTGTCCGCCTGGAGGCCGATGAGATGGTCGCCGAGGATGGCTTCGCCTGCTTCGACGATTCCCAGGTGGAAGTTGGAGGAGTGGTTGAAGGGGATACCGAGGTGCCAGTCGACGTTGACCAGAGCGGGGATGTTGGAGAGCATGTACAGCAATTCGCGGGTGAATACTAGCGGGGGAGTTTGTGTCTGGCATCAGATGGCGTGAGTGCGACTGCGGTCTGATAGGAGAGGGAGGTACGTACAGGATTGGTAATCCCCGATAAATCCTTTTCGATGATTTTGCCGTCGGGAGTGCTGTCGACCAATACGGCCGTTTCCTATGTATTTCCTCCCACTCGAACCTGCACCTTCCCACCGCGTTGTTGAGGAAGGGGACCTGGAGGACGGATCTGTGTTTCTGTCAGTCAGCATTATCATCACTGATTCGGTCAAAGACGTACGCATTCGTTCCGACTAGGGCATAGTGATCAACAGGTGCTCGATGGAGACTACTCACAAGCTTGATTAGCAACGGACATTTCGACGCTGAAGCCGAAGAAGTTGCCCTCCTGGGTGATGCTCATGAATGTCCCCACTGGGGCGGCACTGTTCGCCACGAGCTGGATGTCGAATACAGTGGTGATTGTGGGGCTGGGAACAGGCGGGCCGTCAAGGACGGTGGAATTGTAGGCGGTTGCGCCGGTGTAGTTGGTAGCAGACCACTATGGATGCATACATAAGTGAGGCGGGGAAAGTGCCAAGTGCGTGCGTTCTCTTGAGTACTGTGGAGACTGAGCAGGAATACATCTAGATTAAGCTTCTGTTGTTTTCATCGCTTCGGCACAACAAGTGAAATTTGGTATTTGACCAGTGAGTGCGATCGCCCCTTTAATAGTATATTTCCGACCACTCCACCAGAATCTACAGTTTGCGACAGGCAAACCCCGCCAATTTTATTACGATAGGAAAATGAATTTTTTAGGTAAAACTAATTACAGATTCAGATTCAGAAAGTCAAAATACATACAAAAACGATGTTTTTGAGAAATTCCCACGAGAAAATGGGTGTGCCAATTTTTTTGACAAAAAAATCAACATGTTACTAGGGTAATGCACGGGTCAGGCCAACTCTGAAGGCCTTATAGGTCTCATGGGACCTGACACTAGTGTATATTGGGTGCATAACAGTATACCTTTTCCTAATTTTAAGTGCAAATTTTATTGCATGCACATTATGTAATTATACAAGAACAGAAAGTGATACAAGAGTGATATATTACACATATGTTTTACATTGTAGAGCAGGTGTTTTGCCTGCACTACAAAAATCGATATATTACAATTCCAATTACATAATCAAGTGATGCACATGTTGATGTGTTCATTCATGTTGTTCACGCTTTCTCTTACTTTCTCTGACACTCCTGTATCGCTGAGTCAACGCCACTATTACTCAACGGGACTCAAGATCGTCAGTATCCTGCTTTACCTAGTCCCAATAAATACTGCAATTAGCATTACTAAAGGCCGTGTCATTGCTCAAGTCTCCCTCCCCTAGTCTTTTCTTCATAATTTTCTTTCAATTCATCGATATGCTCCATGTTTCAAACCTTTCCTTTTTCTTCCAATAAATATACTATGTATCTACTTCCTCCCAATCAAGTGAAATTGGTCCCCCTTTCTCGACACCTTAGAACACCCAAAGCTGAACAAATGTTCACCAACTCACTAATTAATTTCTTTGTTTAGGCCTCAACACATTCTTTACCTCTACAACATAATATTTGAAACAGTTCTGCATTGTTCAGAAGCTCTCTATGTATCTTTCTTTGTATCAGTCATTTCTACTGGATTCAATTCACAATGATATTTTGGCAGAAGCTTAAAAAGATGTTCTTCATTGGTGATTAATATTTAATTAGTTATAGCTTGTGGCTTAGATACCCTAGTGATCACATTTTTAGTATTTGTACTGGGCTCTAAGCAGTAGTGAGGATAGTTCTGATTGCTGAAAATCAGTTTTTGATGAATTATTGCAAAGTCAGCTGGTATTTCAGCTCTTTTCTTGGGTAAATCCTCAGTCATAGTATTTAGAAAGACGATTTTTGGCGCCAAATTAGGCAGTTCAGGGACTGATATTTTTATGGGATCATATTGCTATTGATGTAAGGATGCCAAAAACACATTTTTCATGAATTTTACTATTTTTTATGGCAGAGTGCCAAATTTTTGAGTCAAAAAATGAAAAAATCGGAAATTCAAAAATTGGCTCGTGGAATCTTAATTAATACATCGTAACTACGCTATTCCGACAGTTTTCAGAGTCTAAAACTTATTTGTCATTGCTGAAAAAATCACTCAAGTTCACTCAAAAAATTAGCGGGGTTTGCCTGTCGCAAACTGTAGCTGAAGTGGAGGGTAATAATAAATTGCAAACTCTAAGTGTGACGAAAAATGATACTTACAGCCTATGGTTCAGGCAATGGACTTGGTTACTGATCTGATCTGAGCTTCTGCTTGTCATATCCCGTATCGCCTACCTCCGGACCCCTATGTTCTTACTCCGCCTTTTCCCTTTGTTACTCCGGACTTTGATTACGTTCTTAATATTACTTATTGATTACTGTACATAGATTACTCTTGTTTCCTTTCTTCCGTTCTACTGAGCTATCCCCTCAGTATTGTAGTATACATCTCATAGTGAGTCACTTATCATTCTTAAGTGCGCCACTATCTGTTTTACTTTACACCGCCATACGCGCTCACTTCTCCGACACGTTTTATTATGTTTAATTAGTTATAGTCTTCATTCTACGTACGCCTACCCTGACCGTACTTCTCCGCTGGCCTTGGCCAGCGGCCTTTACTTACTCCAAGTCTCCAGTATTTAAGTAGTACTTGATTTGTACTTTAGTCTTCAGTTTCGTATTGAACTACGTCCTCACCCTTTCGTCTGACTTGAGTTACACCTCTCGTCTTCCATCTCTCGTCTTCTCCGAAGGGCTTGCCCTTACTCCGAAATCCAGGACCGGGAATCCCAGGGGCGCAGCACATAAGCTGAAGCCGAAGTCCTACCCCCTGAGTTATCGTTCTCCGCTTTCATCTTACACTCACCCCTCGCTTCTCCGCAGTCACTCTCTCGTACTCCACCGCCAAGTCAGGCTAGGGGCACGGTCGTGACACTGCTCCCACAAATCTGGATTTCAGAAGGTATTTAAAAGGGGCAGGATGACTGTACATAACATACCACAGATAAAATATATATTCTATGTTATAGCCTGATGAATATCGAGATGATAGTTGTCCTGTTAGTAGGATCAGTGGTAAGTACCAGTAATGTTTATGTAGGTCTGAAGAATCAATGTGACAGATATTTGAACTAGCACAAATGTAAGTAGTACTATCACCCATCAGTAGTTTGTATTGATCACTGGTTCGTATTGTTACAGGTGTGACCATGTGTGACTGTTGCCAGAATTCAAACTCCATTGATTGTTTTGATGGCACCTGTTCATGCTTCGCGTAGCCAAGCATTGGCCAAGTGGCCAATCGGTTAGGTTATGAGCTATGTAGTAACTTTAAGTATTGTATTCAATATAGAACTATGTACTGTAGGATTATATACATGGCAATGTACAGAGAATATACATGAGTAAGGTACTTTACACATGAAATTGTCACGACTGTGCCCCTAGCCTGACTTGGTGGCAGAGTATGAGAGGGTGACTGCAGAGAAACGAGGGGTGAGTATGAGACAAAAGTGGAGAACGAAAACTCAGGGGGTAGGACTTCAGCTTCAGCTTATGTGCTGCGCCCCTGGGATTCCTGGTCCTGTATTTCGGAGTAAGAGCAAGCCCTTCGGAGAAGACAAGAGATGAGGAGATGAGAGATGTAACTCAAGTCAGACTGAAGGGTGAGGATGTAGTTCAATACGAAACCGAAGACTAAAGTACAAATCAAGTACTACTTAAATACTGGAGACTTGGAGTAAGTAAAGGCCAGTGGAGAAGTACGGTCAGGGTAGGTGTACGTAGAATGAAGACTAACTAATTAAACATAATAAAATGTGTCAGAGAAGTGAGCGCGTATGGCAGTGTAAAGTAAAACTGATAGTGGCATACTTAAGAATGATAAGTGACTCACTATGAGATGTATACTACAATACTGAGGGGATAGCTCAGTAGAACAGAAGAAAGGAAATGAGAGTAATCTATGTACAGTAATCAATAAGTAATATTAAAAGCATAATCAAAGTCTGGAGTAAACAAAGGGAAAGGCAGAGTAAGAGCATAGGGGTCCGGAGGTAGGTGATATGGGATATAACAGTATTCCCCCCTTAAGGCCGAGCCCTCGAGGCCTGAGCACGTGATTGAAACAATAGGCTTTCGAAATTTTGATCAGTGTTTTGACATCAGGTCCAGATATATAAAGGTCAGCCGTGGTGGAGAAAATCAAACCCATCTTTTACCCCATTGCAATAACTCCTTAGCACGTGACTGCTTTAAACATGCCTTCCTCTGTACACTTGAATGAAGACCCTACTTGTGAAGAGAAACTTAGGTTACTCCTACACAAACGAGCGGAGCTAGAAGCTCTCGAGAAGGAGTTGAGGGGCGAGAAGGTGGAGAAGCAGGGAGCTGAGAAGGAAGGTGAGGTAGAGGGGAGGAGACATGGGAGTCCGTTGGCGGGTACCTGTGCGTTAGAGTACGAGTAAACGAAGCTCTGGCAAGCGAAATGCGGTCCGTTAGACCACATGAGTGACGCGTTCAACGGATTATGTAATCCACACGCGGAAACAAATGCGACGCGTTTATACGTCGCGGGAGCGGAATACGGAGGGAAAAGGGAAGAGGACGAATGAAGATGGGACTTAGCTAGTAGGGTACAAAGCACACAGAACAAAGAGAATAAAACCAGAAGTCAATCTGAGCTCAAAGCACAGTCTCGCAGAAAAATACCAAGTGAACAGAAGATGTATTTCTCCCTCAGCGGGGAGTGGTTTATGTACAAATGAGAGATGGTCTGTGCAACGCGTTCTCTTGCGTCACAGACCCCAATTTTTAGCTACAAAACTATTCTACATCATGTCTAAGAGTCCTTGTCAAGCAACAAGAAGGAGAAGATGTCAAAAATTACCAAAACAGGAAAACTCGGACTTGGTGTTCTCGGGCGCAGTCCCGAGGCTTGGGGACTATTTGTGATCGCATCTGCTCCTCCTGCACAGAGCAGTCCCCGAATGGCTCAGTCGCAGCTCCGAAAAGCACCTAGCCCAACCCTCCTACTCCAGCAATTCCTAACACCTTTAATTAAGTAACGAAAAAAATGTAAGTAAAATCAAATAAAAGCGGAGAAAAAAAAGAAAAACAAAGCCACTATTGGCTGGCTACTTCTAACCCCGTACCGATATCCCTCTTGATCGAAAGTCCTTGACAGGAGCCAGACAGCTCCCTTGAAACTCGCGCCAACGCGCTTCTTCCCTCAAGCAACCCCAATTTGGGCATTTGGCAAGATCTATCAAGAAAAACAATTAGTAAGCGCCATCCAGCTATCCTTCTCCATCTCGAATTTGGTGGGCCTGGAGAAGGCTTCTCTCATCAGATCCAGCTACGGCCGATATTCATGAGTACGTCGAGAATTTTGGCCACAAAGGGACAGAGGGTGAGGCAGAGAAGGAAGATGCAATGGAAGTGGACAAGGGAGGAAGACTAGGAGTGATAAGGGCAAAAACGTGTGAGCAGGCTGTGGTCAAGACTAGGGTTGCGCAGACCATGGCAAGACTGACTGGTCGCCCAGCGGAGGAAACGACAGAGGGGGAAGTTAGACCAGCCTCGCATCCGGAGTACGAGACAACAGTAGCAAGGTTGGGAATAATGTTGTTTAGTCCAGAGTGGTTGGAAAGGTTCTTACATTACCACAGGGAGGCTGACAGCTTGGTGATGATGGTGGACAACTCAACTCTGGTGGAGAAAGTGGTAGAGCAAGCATTGGCAGAGGTAGGGCCTATGAGGGTAGGAGTTTCAACTCCTGTAGTAGAGTCGATGGTAACAACTACTCCACAGGTAGGTACCTACATGAGCGCAGAGCAGATTGCTGACCACGAATTCACTGTTCAGCAGCTGGAGGCCGAGGGCCACACCATAACTCTGGAGGAAGAGGTGGGGAAGAGCGTCCAGCAGTCGGAGAATGAGGGTGGCTCTAAGAGGAAGTGGAGAAGAAGGGTAAAGCTGTGGAGAAGACCAAGACGGCTGCGGAGAAGAAAGAGAAAGAGGCCTACATCTTGTCCAAGGTCCCTTGCAATATGTGCAGCAAGTTCAGTAGGGAGTGTTTGCTGGACCTTGAGTAAGTTGTTCATTTCTTTTTCGGAGTTGTTCTGACTTGCTCCTAGGGGAAAAAAGATGAACCACAAGGCATGCGAGGCATGTCAGACGAAGAAGGGGAGATGCGACAGCGAAGGAATAATGTGGGGGACTGTAGTCCCGGGGAATGCAGAGGAGTGGAGAAAGGGTCTGGAGAAGATGCAGACCAGTAGTGTGGGCCAGGAGAAACTGGTGGAGGAGTTGCAGATGCAACTGGCGGTGGCGAGGTTGAAGTTGGAGGTCTCGGAGAAGCAAGCAGATGAATTGTGGACCAAGGGGAAGATGTTTGATGCTGAGTGCAAGATCCTGAGGGACCAGCTGTTCCTAGCGGAGAATGAGCGCAACAAGTTGGCAATGCAGCTCAACTCTGGAAGCCCCTTATCAGACATGCTGATGGAGGCCTTGGGGAGGAATGTCAACATGCACACGGAGTTGATGGGGACATTGAATAGGTTGATGACGACCACACAGGTGGCAGAGGAGGGTACTCTGGTGGAGGCTAATGAGTCCGGGAGTAATGAAGAGGAAGAAGAAGATGAAGACAAGTAGTGTACAGTAGGCAGGGAAAATTTGTATATACTTGTTTTTTGTGGAGTTTATGATTTTTTTGGCGCGAGGAGAATGAACAGTAAGAGTAAACAGGAACATGGAGTAAAGAGAAACACCTTAGGAGAAAACCAATACAACTCCGTACTTCCACTCTCAGCCCACCTCATTAAGTATGCAAAGTGACGAATCAGCTATGCTTATTAAATGTAGTGGTCATCATGCAAGCAGTGTCCGGAGAAGTGTCAACCTTCAACCTTTGGTCAAGAAGGCGAATATGGATATACAATAAACTATAGTGGAGAACAGAGATGTGAGCAGAGAAAGTCTATGTAACAGGAGTAGAAGGATTAGGCTTATCAGGATAACGAGCGTGAAATTCCTCTATGAGCTCTGTAGCATGTTCTACTTCGGTGGCAGCCAACCAAGTGAGTTCTTTGTCGGTTCCTTCATAACCAGTCCATCGGACTAAGTAACGAAGAGGACATTTCTTGAACTGGCGATCTAGCTTGGAGTCGCAGATCTCACTGATCTTGAACTCAATATCTCCGTCAATTTCCACAGGGGGAGGCAGAGGTATCTCTTGACTAGGAATAGTGTTTTCAACTGTGGGCTCAAGCATAGAAACATGGAATACAGGGTGTACAGCTCGGAAATTGGAAGGGAGTCTAAGGGTGTGGGAGTGGGTACCAGTTTCGGCAATGATCTCAAAAGGACCATAATACTTTTCAGCCAATTTCTTGGAAGGGCGAGTGGTGTTGAAGAACTTAGCATGGATGAAGGCTTTAGTTCCAACTTTGAACTCTGGGGCAGGCAAGCGACAGTTGTCTGCTCTGACCTGATAGTGCTTCTGAGCAAGTGCTATTTTGGCCTTGAGGTTTTCATGAAGTTCCTGGAGGTCCATGGTGTAGTCCCTGGCATGAACAGAGGTAACGTCATGTTCGGGGTAGACTGAAATCTGTGGATGATAACCCTTATTGGCAAAGAAAGGAGTAGTATTAGTGGTCAAGCTCGGTGTATTGTTATACGCGAACTCAGTGATGGGGAGGAGATCAGCCCAGTTGTCCTGCTGGTAATTGCAGTAGATGCGGAGGTACTGCTCTAAGACTTGGTTAATGTGTTCAGTTTGTCCGTCACCTTCTGGATGGTATCCAGAGGTAAAGTGTAGGTTAATGTCGAGAACCTTACCAAGAGACCGGAAGAAGTGGGAGACGAACTCCGAACCACAATCGGAGGTAATGTGGCTGGGAACACCATGCTTAGAGAATATGTGCATGACAAAGAGCTTAGCGAGCTGGGTGGAGGTAATGGTGTTATGACAAGGGATGAAGATAGCTTGCTTGCTAAGGCAGTCAACAATAACTAGGATTGAATTGTACTTATCAAATCCAGAGATTGGATGTGTTTCAATGAAGTCCATAGATATAGAGTTCCATGGGTGCTCCAGAATAGGGAGTTGCTTCAATGTACCATAGGGACAGTGATGCTGTGGTTTAGACCATAAGCAGATGGTGCAAGACTTACAATAGTCCTTGACATAAGTACGGAGTCCAGGCCAAGTATATTCCCGTCGAATATTATCCAAAGTCTTGTTTTGACCAGGATGTCTGGCGAGTAAATGATCATGTTTGTACTGGACAATGCGAAGGCAGAGAGAATCGTCATCTGGGACATAAATCCGGTTGTCGAGGCGAAGTAAGCCATCTGAACTGACAGACCAATGATTGGTAGGATTGCGAAGGTGGATGGATGCGACAGTGTCTAGGGGTTGGGCAGTGAGGATGTTGTGGTGGAGTTGCTCAACATCCATAATGATGCTAGCACAGAGAACAGGATGAAGGAGTGTGGTGGCATGGATAGAGGCAATGAGCTGTTCTTGAGTAAAAACAGGGCGAAAATTGTGCAGATTAACTTTGGCATAGTCATTATTCCCCCCTTTAGGGTAGACATCCCATCATCTAGTTAAAGTGTCAGGTTTCGCACCAAGTTTCCCTGGGCGGAAACGAATAACCAGATTGAACTGCGATAGGTACTCTGACCAACAAGCCTGGCAGTGAGTGAGGATCTTGGTGGTGGAGAAATACCCTAAGTTTTTATGGTCAGTAACCACATCAACTGGAGTACCAGAGCCCTCCAAGTAGTGTTGCCAGACACGAAAAGCTTCAAAAATAGCCAGGAGTTCCTTGTTGTGGGTGTTGTAATTCAGTTCAGGAGCAGTGAAGGTATGGGAATGGAACGCAATGGGGTGAATATCGCCATCGTCAGCAACAATGGAGAGGATTGCTCCGAGAGCATAGTTGGAGGCATCAGTCTCTACAATGATCTGGGCGTCAGGGACCCAATGAGTGAGTACAGGGGCTTTAGTGAAGGTGTCCTTAAGTTTCTTGAATGCCGAACGGCAAGCTGGAGAAAAGTCCCATTTCAAACCCTTGCAGGTAAGATGAGTGAGAGGCACTACTATATCGGAGTAGTACTGAATAAAGTGCCTATAGAAATTGGCAAACCCAAGGAAAGACTGAACGTCTTTTACCTTCTTAGGCTCGGGCCAATCCCTAATAGTTTGGACTTTATCCTGGGACATAGTGAGGCTGCCCAGAGAAAGGACATAACCTAGATACTCAACAGATTCAGTGTGAAATTCACACTTGTCCACCCAGGCATAGAGCCCATGTTGGCATAAACGCTTGAGGACTTCTTTAATGTGCCGTTTATGCTCCTCGAGACTATCAGAGTAGATTAGTATATCGTCAAGGTAGACTGTAACACACACATCGAGCATGTCCTTGAAGATGTCATTCATGAAACATTGGAAAGCTGCAGGTGCATTAGTGAGTCCAAACAGCATAACTAGCCATTCAAACGAGTCATAGCAAGTGTGAAAAGCAGTCTTCCATTCATCTCCATCAGCAATGCAGACTAAGTGGTAAGCATGGCAGAGATCAATCTTGGTGTAGATTCTAGCCTTGCGAGGAGAGTCAAGGAGGTCGGAAATAAGGGGAAGGGAATATCGATCCTTTTTGGAGATTGCATTAAGCCCACGGAAATCGACACAGAGTCGAAGGGATCCATCTTTCTTCTGGACAAAGAGCACTGGTGCTCCGTGTGGAGAACAAGAAGGATGGATGAAGCCAATCCAGAGATGTTTGTCGACGAACTCTCATAGAGAGGCCAACTTGGACTGTGAGAGTGAATATACAGTACCGACTGGAGGAGACATACCTTCCTCCAAGTTGATCTGGAGATCGTAAGGGTGATGTGGAGCAAGAGTGTCTGCTCATGTTTTGCTGAAGATGTCAGCGAACTCATGGTATTCCAGAGGAATACTAGAAAGGTCCACTGCTTCTGCAGCCATGGCAGCGGCAGAAGCTGAAACTATGGCACCGACTTGTATCCTAAACATCTGCGAGCCTGCGAGCTTACTAGCCCAGAGAAAAGCTGCAGCGTTAATGAGTGAGATACTGGGTGGACTATTGTCTGACGGAGGAACAGAAGATGAAGCTGGTGATGGAGGGGTTTGCAAGGAGGCAGATGCCTTCAGTGCAGGTGTCAACAAAGACAGAGAAGATTCTCCTAGGACTGGGGTTTGGAAGCCAAGTATACATCTCTCAGTCCAGTCAATCAATGGATTGTGTTGGGAGAGCCAGTTAAATCCTAATACCATGGAGCAGGAAGAATTGAGTGGAGTTATATAGAAAGAAATATCCATGTATTCACCAGTAGGAAACGTTACAGATAATAAAATACTCTCTGTAAGTATGGAGTTAGAGGTACCATCAAATAGTTTCAGTGCAATGGGAGGGACCAGAGTTGTGGGAAGGTTGTGCTCCCTCACAAACGATGAGTCAGCAAAACAATGGGTTGAACCAGAATTGATGAGCAAAAGGAAGGAAAGAGGCATATCCGGCGCAGCTGGAGAAAACGAAGTCAAAGGAATATTTACAGCTTGGGGATCATAAAGAGCGGATGCATTTAGTCTTATCTCCTTAGGTGCACAGGAAAGATTAACACGGCCCTCAGCCTGTGTGGAGTCACTGGAGCCGCTCTCTATTTTTTCGAACTCTCAGCCAAGTTCGCCAAGGGAGTTGCCTTGGTAGAGGTGGCAGTGGCTGCACAGGCTTTGGCGGCAGAGGCTGCCTTGCGACAGTCCTTGGCCTGATGACTGGCATTGCCACAGAATAGGCAAAGCTTCTGGTCTAGGCAACGTTTACGTTCCTCCGGGGTGAGTTTCCCATCAGAACCAAGTTTCCCAGTCAAGTCTGGCGCCTTGGACTGGTTCTGCTTTTGTTTGTTCTTGGGTTTCCCCGAGGACAAAGCAGAGGTAGAAGAGGTGGAGGAGGAGGTAGAGGAGGATGGAGTCTTGGAGGAGGAGGAAGAATTCGAAGCTGACTTCGAATTCTGATTGCCCTTGGGCTTCTCCAAAGACTTGGCAGCAGATTTGCTGCGCTTCTCCTCAATATTGCACTCAGTGTTGCGCTCCCAATGCCTCTGATCATAGCCCTGGGCTACCTTCTTAGTCCCAGCAAGGGTCGTAGGCCGGCCTTGCTCTCGATGAGAGAGAGCGTCCTTTAAACAAGGACAAAGGCCATGGTAATATGCCGAGTTGAGGGCAGCATCATCCCAAGGCAAGAGTGCAGCATATTCATTAAATTTGATTTCATAGGTGGTGAGACACTGATTATCCTTCATGTGGAGGGAGAATATGCAGATTTCAGCCTCACCAACAGGGTTGGTATGGCCGAAGTGAGTACGGAGGAGCTGGATGAAATAACCCCATGAATCCATCCATGGCTCATAGATGTCATTGTCTAGATGAGTGGCAAACAAGTTGCTTGCCGAGCCACGGAGAAAAGTCAACACATAATTGACCTTTGAGGAGTCGTCCGGGTACAACTGGGGGTTGTTCCAGAACACCAAGCGGACTTGTGTGATGAAGGGTTCCAACTTCAAGGTGTTGGAGCCATCGAAATTGTCTGGCTGGTTAACTTTTTTCTCCCGAATGGGAGGAGGAGGTGGTGGAGGTGGTGGTGGCGGGGCAAAGTAACCCGCCACAGAAGCCACCATTTCCAGGATTTCATCCCTGGTAAAATTGTAGTGGCATCTTGCAGTTGGGTGATGAGGGTCGCAATAGGCGTCCCTGGAGGGAGGCCTTGAAGGAGGCTCAGAGGGGTCAGAGGGAGGACCTCCGGGGCGATTGGTCCACCAGGACCATTGCCACTGGCACCTGCCTGCTCATCATCATCCCCTGGCTCATTATCATCATCTCCTGGCTTGTTGCCGTCATCTCCAGATCCATCTCCATCGTCACCATCATCTCTGGGTTGGTCACCATCGTCTCCATTGTCATCTGGAGGGTCGTTGTTTCCAACTCCAGCAGAATTACCACCAGAAGGGGGTGGAGGTGGAGGAACTCCTCCACTGCCTGAGGCTACAAGCTGTTGAGTGGGTGGTGAAAGGGCTGTGGGTGCTTGCTGCTGGCATGCAGCTGCAACTTCCGGAGAAAGCTGAGTATCCACCAGTTCAATGGATGCATTGGGGATGAGGGTGGGGTCGAACGGAATGCTCAACGGAATTGGTTGAGGTGCATGCAATTGATTGCTGTGAACCGGCTGAAGTTCACGAGCTGCACGATGGGTGGAGGCAATTCCTCCAGATACTAGAGTGCTCGCTGAAGGTGGGGCATTCCGCTGAGAGTGAGGCGGAGCAGAGTCAACACAATGAGGTGTGCTGGTGTTGTTTTCACGAGCTTGTTGAGCAGCTAGACAACTGCTACGATGCACTTTGTTTTGCTGCTGTTCATGGCTCCTGGTGTGTGCAGTCTGAGTCTGCATGTGGGTAGCCATGAGGGAAAGAAAAGTGTTGTGTGAGGAATCCAAGGTGGTAGTTTCGTATACTGTCATGACCGTGCCCCTAGCCTGACTTGGCAGTGGAGTACGAGAGGGTGACTGCGGAGAAACAAGGGGTGAGTATGAGACGAAAGTGGAGAATGAGAACTCAGGGGGTAGGACTTCGGCTTCAGCTTATGTGCTGCGCCCCTGGGATTCCTGGTCCTGTATTTCAGAGTAAGAGCAAGCCCTTCAGAGAAGATGAGAGACAAGGAGACGAGAGATGTAACTCAAGTCAGACTGAAGGGTGAGGACGTAGTTCAATACGAAACTGAAGACTAAAGTACAAATCAAGTACTACTTAAATACTGGAGACTCGGAGTAAGTAAAGGCCGCTGGCCAAGGCCAGCAGAGAAGTACGGTCAGGGTAGGCATACATAGAATGAAGACTAACTAATTAAACATAATAAAACGTGTCAGAGAAGTGAGCACATATGGTGGTGTAAAGTAAAACTGATAGTGGTGCACTTAAGAATGATAAGTGACTCACTATGAGATGTATACTACAATACTGAGGGGATAGCTCAGTAGAACGGAAGAAAGGAAATGAGAGTAATCTATGTACAGTAATCAATAAGTAATATTAAAAGCATAATCAAAGTCCAGAGTAAACAAAGGGAAAGGTGGAGTAAGAGCATAGGGGTCCAGAGGTAGGTGATATGGGATATGACAGAAATATATAATATATGCATTATGTAAATTATGAGGTTAGCATGTTAGTACATGCTGGAGGTATTAGTATATGGCACTATGGCCTTGGAGTGTGATCATGATGAGAGCTGTAATGCAGGGGTTGAATATAGTGGTCTTGGTAGTAACCTGTATAGTGAGTTCCATTCTAATGTCCATGTGAGTTGGTGGGTAATATAGCAGGATGTACCTGATAATAATTTGAGTGTGCACCATGAAAAGTTGCTGGAAATGTCTCTGAACCTTCTATTGTAGGTGAGTAGTGTTGAATATGTAAAGAATTATATAAAGAATTTAAAGGCTTCACGTGCTGTTAACATGCCAAGAAGAATAAACAAGCAGCAGCTCGCTTAACATGACTCATGTGGAGTGCTCCATCAAAATCATCAAAACAATCACAAATTTCAGAATCTGCTGTGCTGATACATGGCTAGTGTGACATTCTTCCAAAAACATCCATTTGAATTTTGAGCAATTCTGAACAAAAAAAGTGATATTTGTGTATAGTAATATAAGTAGAAGACAGATTTAAAATTTTGAAGCAGGAGAAGCCTGAGAAAAGAGAGATATTTGCCCAATATGAACCAGTGATCAATATGAACTACTGATGGGTGATAGTATAACAGGATGGTGATTACTAGATGATCACAATACTGGATAATTTCAACCAAGTGTTTGGACCCTTTTAGGTGTGATGGTCCAAACCTCTGTTTGCAGCCCTATAGAATGTGTGACACCTGAAGTGAACTGTTCGCAGCCTAAGCCATTGGGTGAGTGAAATTTAAGCTGGAATAGATTTGAATGGCTTTCAACTGTAGTTATTATACTTATTACACACTTCAGGAGGTATATATTGGTATCAACACTGTTTTAAATATTACTACTCATTTTATTTTATTATTAATGATTTTTCACAGTTTTTTGTTTTCCTTGTACCTGTGTTCATGAGTCTTTGTGATGTGTGACCAACAGCTAAATCTGTTCTGTTCATGGCCCTGTGTGACACATGACTGAACAGTTGGTCAAAATTATCCAGTAACTATTGTCTGTTGGCCTATGAATATTAGGTAGTGTGAAAGCTATGTGTTCCAAGATCCACTGAAACTGAGACCTTGATGCATAAGGGCAGTAACAATAATTCCCCACAATGCCAAAGACTTTGGTGATGCCAGGTTCTGGAATACATTGCCAACAATCACAACTGCAGTTCACTGTGAACTGATTTATCTGTTGATACAGCGCATCTGGGACCTCTCTGATGCTCAACTGTACAATGTGTTTTGGAATGGTATGTTACAGCAAGTGATGCGCCACCGTCACTCAATAGATCAACCTGCCATTTTTTGTCTGATTCAATGGTTTCAGTTTGATTTGCACAGTTACAGTGCTTTGCATATTGATATACTATCACCCATCAGTAGTTCATATTGATCACTGGTTCATATTGGGCAAATATCTCTCTTTTCTCAGGCTTCTCCTGCTTCAAAATTTTAAATCTGTCTTCTACTTATATTACTATACACAAATATCACTTTTTTTGTTCAGAATTGCTCAAAATTCAAATGGATGTTTTTGGAAGAATGTCACACTAGCCATGTATCAGCACAGCGGATTCTGAAATTTGTGATTGTTTTGATGATTTTGATGGAGCACTCCACATGAGTCATGTTAAGTGAGCTGCTGCTTGTTTATTCTTCTTGGCATGTTAACAGCACGTGAAGCCTTTAAATTCTTTATATAATTCTTTACATATTCAACACTACTCACCTACAATAGAAGGTTCAGAGACATTTCCAGCAACTTTTCATGGTGCACACTCAAATTATTATCAGGTACATCCTGCTATATTACCCACCAACTCACATGGACATTAGAATGGAACTCACTATACAGGTTACCACCAAGACCACTATATTCAACCCCTGCATTACAGCTCTCATCATGATCACACTCCAAGGCCATAGTGCCATATACTAATACCTCCAGCATGTACTAACATGCTAACCTCATAATTTACATAATGCATATATTATATATTTCATGTGTAAAGTACCTTACTCATGTATATTCTCTGTACATTGCCATGTATATAATCCTACAGTACATAGTTCTATATTGAATACAATACTTAAAGTTACTACATAGCTCATAACCTAACCAATTGGCCACTTGGCCAATGCTTGGCTATGCGAAGCATGAACAGGTGCCATCAAAATGATCAATGGAGTTTGAATTCTGGCAACAGTCACACATGGTCACACCTGTAACAATATGAACCAGTGATCAATACAAACTACTGATGGGTGATAGTAGACCTACAATTTTCTTAGTACATATCTGAGTTCCACCGGCAGCATGATCCAAGCCAGTCTGCTGGTAGGATTCACAGGCTATTCCTTAAAAGGGTTATGACACTCGACACGCCAGTTCTCAACTATCTGCAGCGGTCTCAAGCAATATACAGCGAGGATGTCCCTTAGTCATTGGAGACAATGAGCACCAAGGGACAATGACAACGAGTAATAATATATAAACACTATGTAGCTACCTACATAATATAGCCACTGTGTCGAAACCACCCCTCTGCTCTACCAGGAATAAAATTGTAAATCGCATTCCATATCACATCGTATGGATTATCATATTCTTCCCCCATCATTTCCCCAAGGACATAATCACGATTGGAGCACAGCAATGACTTGATGCATGAGAAAGCTTCTTCAATTGAATCGAAGTCCAGCGGGTGAGGTGGGAGATGCTCAAGCCTCATACCACTAGCCAACAATAATAAGATACAGCGAAGTAAGCAATAACTATAACATACCATTCTTGAATCATCTTGCAGAGACCCTCACATTTGTGAATGCTAGTGTTGTCCATAATAATTACAGAGTTCAGCTGTGGAAAAGGATTCATATGATTGAGAAGACCTTCTACAAACACATAGAAGGTCCTGTTGGATTATGCAAATGCCTCTCGGTCCGACTCGCACTCCCGTTTTCTGTTAGAACACGCTCACTTGTATTCATTCAGCAGCCACCAAGGTCATAAGCTCCTTGTGCGGCTAGGTAATATATTGTACTTATTGTATTCTATGAGTTTCACTATGCCGCTCTTTTGTTATATACTAACACATTTTTGTACTGTACTGCTACTGCATTGCACAGTGCACTCTTGGCCACAAGCTTTCCCCTGTATGTAGTTTACTCCACAAACCTGGAGTAAAGGACTCGTAGTGTATATATACTGATGTACTTTAGCTAGTACACCTCAGCTATTGTTCACGATGCTGAGGTGAGTCTCTTACTTGTACATACTGTAATGTTTACTTACAATTACCTAGTGATACACTCTAGGTACTTATTTAATATACTAGCCGTTGTTCATGACACTGAGTGATACACTCTAGGTTTTCTACAGGTTATGGGCCCTGCCTGCTGTTAACTCAAAGAAACAAATTTTACAATGCATTGAACTTACTTTTATCATGTCTACCCAATCTACATCACTCTCTGACATGCTCCCGGGTTCTGTGCTGAAATTGGATGCAAACAGTTTAAACTGGACCATTTTCTCATTTTGTTTCCAGGATGCTGTGGAGGCGAAAGGGTACTGGGGTCATTTTGATGGCTTGACCCCACACCCTGTGTTGACTTGTGCACTGGCAGCCACTGCTACTGCTGCCACTGTTTCCAGTCCTCCTCCTGCCAAGGGTACCAAGGGTGCTGCTGCACCAAGCCAGCCTTCAGAGGGAGACGCTTCTGCCACTAGTCCACCATTGGACAGTCACACCTGGGGATATTGTTCAGTGGGACAAAGACGAGTGCTCAGCAAAGTCTTTACTCACCCAGAAAATCCCTGACTCAGCTTTGATGTTGATCAAAGATAAGGTGACGGTGCAGGAGTACTGGGAAACAATTGTTAGGGAGTATACCGACAAGAGAGCATTTGAGCAAACAGACTTATGACAGGGTTTCCTCGATTCGCATTGCCCACTGAAAGGCAACATGAAAGAATTCTTGGACAATTTGCAGAAACGTTGTATTGAGTTGCTCTCGCTAGGGGTGGACATCAGTGAAAATGATTATCGTTCTACAATCATTTCGAGCTTACCTATTCATCTGTCCAAGTTTGCTTCAAGTTTGCTGGCTACCACAAAAATGTGGGGCAGACCAGTGAAGCCAGATGATTTGATTTCTGTGATCTCAGAAGAATACTCCAGGGATTCGAGGCAGCGGATGTGTTATAAGAAAACACAAGAGAGCGAAACAGATGTTGCGCTCGCGGCTACCTTGAGTGGAGGAAAGGGGTCAGAAAAGCATTAGTGTCAGCCAATTGTGATCATAAAAAGCCCAGGATTTATGAGTGCCGCAATCATAAAACCAGGGCTTTTTATGAGTGCCTCTACTATTATATATTTACTAATGAATCTATGGGTTACTTAATGAATGTAGTGGTGATCATAGGTGATCATAGGCCATTTCAAGTGTGTATTCATATTTTGTTACTACTAATGAATCTATGGGTTACTAATGAATGTAGTGGTGATCATAGGTGATCATAGGCTTTTTCAAGTGTGTATTCACCTATTATTACTACTAATGATTTTCAAGGTGATCATAGGTGATCATAGGTCATTTCAAGTGTGTATTCACCTATTATTACTACTAATGATTTTCAAGGTGATCATAGGTGATTATAGGTCATTTCAAGTGCATATTCACCTATTATTACTACTAATGATTTCCAAGGTGATCATAGGTGATTATAGGTCATTTCAAGTGCATATTCACCTATTATTACTACTAATGATTTCCAAGGTGATCATAGGTGATCATAGGTCATTTCAAGTGTGCATTCACATATTATTACTACTAATGATTTCACAGGTGATCATAGATGATCATAGGTCTCATATATATTAGCAAATGTCACATTGGTCACATATATTCGCACGCGTCACATCTGTCACGTATATTCGCACGCGTCACATCTGTCACATATATTCGCACGTGTCACATCTGTCACGTATATTCGCACGCGTCACAGCTGTCACATATATTCGCACGCATCACAGTTGTCACACATTTGTCACGCTTTTCACGCGCACAGATGTGACACGTGCGAATATATGTGACAGATGTGACGCGTGCGAATATACGTGACAGATGTGACGCGTGCGAACATATGTGACAGATGTGACGCGTGCGAATATACGTGACAGATGTGACGCGTGCGAACATATGTGACAGATGTGACGCGTGCGAATATACGTGACAGATGTGACGCGTGCGAATATACGTGACAGATGTGACGCGTGCGAATATATGTGACCAATGTGACATTTGCTAATATATATGAGACCTATGATCACCTATGATCACCTGTGAAATCATTAGTAGTAATAATATGTGAATGCACACTTGAAATGACCTATGATCACCTATGATCACCTTGGAAATCATTAGTAGTAATAATAGGTGAATGCACACTTGAAATGACCTATGATCACCTATGATCACCTTGGAAATCATTAGTAGTAATAATAGGTGAATATGCACTTGAAATGACCTATAATCACCTATGATCACCTTGAAAATCATTAGTAGTAATAATAGGTGAATATGCACTTGAAATGACCTATGATCACCTATGATCACCTTGAAAATCATTAGTAGTAATAATAGGTGAATACACACTTGAAATGACCTATGATCACCTATGATCACCTTGAAAATCATTAGTAGTAATAATAGGTGAATACACACTTGAAATGACCTATGATCACCTATGATCACCTTGAAAATCATTAGTAGTAATAATAGGTGAATACACACTTGAAATGACCTATGATCACCTATGATCACCTTGAAAATCATTAGTAGTAATAATAGGTGAATACACACTTGAAAAAGCCTGTATGAGTCTTCAACTTTTGCGAGCGAAGATGACAAGCCCTTAGGTAGTGACAACAGTTTCTCAGAGGTGGGTGATGAAACAGCAGCAAGTTGGGAGTCACTGGGGGAATCTGAAAGTGAGTGGGATAATATATCCCAGGAATCAGCCTCAGACTCAGAGGAAATCTCTGCCACTAATGCTGTAATTGACAGTGTGTCCACAGAATCTCCACACATGGAGATAGTCGACTCCAGGTGCATGTGGCACATTTCACCATACCACAACACATTTACAAGTCTTCAAGAAATCCCCCCACGCATTTTTAAGGCTGCCAGTAAGCACAAATTCAGTGCAATAGGGCAGGGCAAGATGATAATCAATGTACCAAACAGTATCGATATCTCGCAGCTACACCTCATGGAGGTCTTGTACTCTCCAGAGGTGGGGTACACCTTAATTTCAGTAGGCATGCTCGATGATGCTGGATTTGCAGTCACATTTGCTGGCGGCAAATGTGTAATTTGAGGTGTTGACGGTGCTGTAGTAGCACAGATTCCCAAGTGAGGGAAGGGGCTGTACCATATGGTACATGAGCCAGATACAGCAAATGCAGCCAACAAGACAGTGACGCTGAACAAATTCCACCATTGCATGGGCCACATTTCTCCTGAAACCGCAAAGCACCTTGTCGAGAAAGGCTTTGTAACCAGAATACAGCTTGAAAACCTGTCCTCAGGTGATCCATTCTTTTGTGAGTCTTGTGTGTATGTGAAGGCGACATGGAAATCGGTCCTGCCGCAGCGCAAGGGTGACCATGCGACCATTTTTGGTGGAGAGGTCCACTCTGACCTCTGGGGACCAGCCCCTGTTGTGACAAAAGCCGGGAAAAAGTATTATATCACCTTCATTGACGATAAGACATGTTTAACCCACTTGTACCTCCTTAAATCCAAAGATGAGGCTTTTGAAGCCTACAAGGAGTATGAGGCCTGGGCAGACACGAATGTGAATGCCAAGATCAGGACCTTGCACTCGGATCGAGGGGGAGAGTACATGGGGAAGGACTTCGTCGGCCATCTAAAGAGCAAAGGTACACAGCAGAAATTGACTGTGCATGATACTCCTTCGCAGAACGGAGTTGCAGAACGTCGAAATCAGACCATCGTCGAGTGCATTTGAGCATTGTTGCATGCCAGCAGACTACCAAAATCCCTTTGGGGTGAGGCGGCGCAACACATAGTGTGGTTGATGAACTGCACAACAACTCGCACGCTTTCAGAGATGACACCGTACGAGGCTACTTTTAACAAGAAGCCCAACTTGCGTGACGTGCGAGAGTGGGGCGAGAAAGTGTGGGTGCATGTTGAAAAGGGAAATAAGTTGGGGGGGATGCATCCGTGAGGGACGCTGGATGGGTATTGACGAGCAATTGAAGGGCGTACACATATATTGGCCTGATACACACACAGTTAGTGTCGAAAGAAATATCTATTTCGATAAAACGGGTGTGTCAGCCAGTCGTCTCGAGGGGGAGGATTGGGAGTTCACTATCGAGACTCCTGCTGACTTACCTGCCTCGAAATCAAGCAAAACGATGCCCTCTCCAGCCTCTGATAGTGCAAAACCCAAAAATCCATCCTCCCCTGTCCCTTTTACTCCAGCAAAGCCTTCCCCACTGCATAGTGTCGACCCTCCCAGTGCTAATCCTCCAGATATTGTGCCTCCCGAGCTCCAAGGACACCCACGTCAAACGTTGAAACCATCCACATGCATACAGGAGTTGTTGGATGGAACAGCGGTGTATACAAACCGTCATAATGTGCCTATCGTACCAGTCAGTGTCCAAATGTCGCGCCCTGAGCCAGAACCAGTGGCCAAACATGAGCCTATGGTGTTTGAGGAGGAGGGATCCGCAGACTGGATTATGGCAGTGGATTACATTGAAGAGTACATGATGGCGGCCGAAATCAGCAAGGCAGAAGCGCTGGAGCCTCAGCACCTCACTAAGGCAAAGTCCAGGCCAGATTGGCCTCTCTGGGAATGAGTGATTGAGGAAGAGTTGGCGACTCTGGGGGAAATGGGGACTTGGGAGCTTGTTGATCCTCCAGAAGATGCGAATGTCATTGGCTCGAAATGGGTCTTCAGAGCCAAGAAGGATGCTGACGGAAGCATCGTATGATACAAGGCGCATTTGGTTGTGCAGGGGTTCTCGCAGATACCGGGTGTCGATTACTTCAACACATTTGTGCCAGTAGCACGACTCACGTCGATATGTGCAGTGCTTGCAATTGCGGCAGCTATGGACCTGAAGCTTCACCAGATCAATATAAAGGGCGCATATTTAAACAGAAAGCTTACTGATAATGAAAAAATCTATATGTGCCAGCCCCCTGGCTATATGGCCCCCAATTCCTCTGGCAAGATGTGTTTCCTCCATAAAACCCTCTATGGCTTGAAGCAGTCTGGTAGGTGATGGTACCAGAGACTCTGTGAGATCTTGATAGATTCCATGGGATTCGAGCATTGTGAGGTAGACCAGAGTGTATTTATCAACAAGGAGGAGGGAGAGAAGGAATTGACAGTTGTACTCATGCATGTAGACGATTGCACGCTGGCAGCAATGAGCCTTTCGTTGATCAACCAGTTCAAAATCTGAATTGCCGGTCATGTGGACATTACCGATTTGGGTGAGTTGCATTGGCTACTCAGAATCAAAGTCCGCCACATTCGTGAACGTCGTGCCCTCTACCTCTCTCAACGTTCATACATCAACTCCATCCTTTGTCATTTCAATTTGCAAGATGCAAAGCCCCTCTCCATTCCTATGGACCTGAGTGTCCATCTCACCTCCACCCAATCTCCGTCTTCGACATGCAATTTCGCATTTATGTGCAACATTCCCTACTCTGAAGCAGTTAGGCAATGGCACGGGTACACCATACCCGCACAGGTCACGGGTATGGGTACTGGCGGGTACGGGTATGGGTCAGGTCTTGAAGACCCGTAACCCGCAGGCACCTGTAGGGGGTTCATTGAATAAAATGATATTTTGCAACAGTAATAGTCTTGAATAAGTTTATAGTGTATATTATCATAGTTTGATGATTGTGTTAAAAGCAAAACCTCGGTTTTGCATTTTGTTCAGCTCGTGGGGTTGAGCTTTGGTGATATACCCATATGCAATTCATTCAAATTAACAGTACTACTCCAATTCATTTCACATTTCTTTGATATTATAGATATGGATAGCGCATTTCTTCACAGTCATAATGACTCTACATTCATATTTTATGGCCGTCTTGTTTAGATTCTATAAATAATAATGTCTGCCTCTTCCCTAGTACACAGAAATTGGTATTCCTTCTCTATATCACACTCATTCCTTTTGTATTTCTACAGACACATTGCATTGTGATATACTAGTTATATGCACTGTATTCCCTGCTCTATATCACTGTGTATTGTACATGATATATGTTTATTTAATATTCTTCTATATTTTGTAGAATTTCCTAGATTCTGAAGATGGTATTATACAACCAGCAGTTATTACTCGAGTCCTTCTTTGTTTCGCGTACATATACCCATATTTCCTATGTACAAAATGAGCTATTATACATAACATTAACACATCTGATTCAAGCGCTATGAAATAGGCATTCTGTATCTCTTATATTCTGGAGATAGTACGATATACGCAGCAGTATTCACTCGACTCTCAAATATTTGCGTATGAATACCCGTGTATTATATGTACAAAATGAGTTATTATACAGGATGTTCGCGCATTTGGTTCATGCACTATGATATAAGCATTCCATATTTCCTATATTCAGGAAATAGCACAATAAAATCAGCTGCACTCACTCAAATATTGCATGTGCTAGCGTACAAATACTAGTCCCAACTACAAACAAAATGTGCTATTACACAAGATTATCGTACATCTGCTTCAAGTGATACGAATTAATTCATTTTATATGTATTCAAATTCTGAAATATGTAAGTATTAGTAAACCCATGGGTTGTGATACCCGTGGGCACCCATACCCATGGGAATGGGTATGGGTTGGCATGGATACGGGTACGGGTTGAGCTCAAGGCACCCGTGGGTTACCTGTGACGTTGCCTAGAAGCAGTAGGCTCTATCAATTATGCCATCTTAAGAACTCACCCAGACCTCGCATTTCCTCTTCAAACTGTCTCTCGTTTTATGTCTACTCCTGGTCCTGCACATTGGGAAGCTGTCCAATGCATTTTGCACTACTTGAAAGGAACTAGGGACTTGTGGTTAGGATTTGGAGGAGATTCTACAGAGTTAGCAGGGTACTCTGACGTGGATGGGAACATGTCTGAGGACAGACATGCTATATCAGGGTACACTTTTATTCTCAATGGTGGTGCCATTTCATGGTCCTCTAAACGACAGGAAATCATTTCGCTTTCGACAACTGAAAGTGAGTACATTGCAGCAACACATGCCTCAAAGGAAGCCCTTTGGCTTCATTCTCTCATTACTCAAATCTTCAGTTTCAACCTCACCCCCACCACCCTCTTTTGTAACAATCAGTCCGCAATTACACTCACCAAAGATCACCAATACCACACATGCACGAAGCATATTGACGTGTGTTACCACTTCATTCGTTGGATCATTGAAGAAGGATCAATCCGACTCATTTACTGCCTGACTGATGACATGGTAGCTGACATATTCATGAAGGCACTACCCTCCATGAAGGTCAAGCATTTCGCTAACAAACTCGGACTCGTTAGGGTTTGAGGGGGAGTGTTGGATTATGCAAATGCCTCTTGGTCCGACTCACACTCCCGTTTTCCATTAGAATGTGCTCGCTCATATTCATTCAGCAGCCACCAAGGTCATAAGCTCCTTGTGCGGCTAGGTAATATATTGTACTTATTGTATTCTATGAGTTTCACTATGCCGCTCTTTTGTTATATACTAACACATTTTTGTACTGTACTGCTACTGCATTGCACAGTGCACTCTTGGCCACAAGCTTTCCCCTGTATGTAGTTTACTCCACAAACCTGGAGTAAAGAACTCGTAGTGTATATATACTGATGTACTTTAGCTAGTACACCTCAGCCGTTGTTCACGATGCTGAGGTGAGTCTCTTACTTGTACATACTGTAATGTTTACTTACAATTACCTAGTGATACACTCTAGGTACTTATTTAATATACTAGCCATTGTTCACGATACTGAGTGATACACTCTAGGTTTTCTACAGGTCCTTCCATTCACTGCTCTCTCATAGACATCAACATAGATGATACCTTTGTTTCTGTGTCAATCTTGCCAATCCTGTCAACCATTGGATATCACTGTCAGAAAGTCCCTCACGGTACATGTGAAATGACCAGCTTCTTGATCTCCTGATGGATATGTCGATGTGGTCCAGGCATTGTGACAGTAGGGCGAATAGGTGCAGGATGGGTGAAGAAACATAGCAGTGGTTGGGACACTGCAACACAGTAGCGCAGTGGAGAGCAGTGGGGCAGCCAAGATCCAATGGTTTGGCTGTGGATCCGGCAATGATGGCCATATAACTCCGATGTATACTAATGAAATTTTAAGTCTATATCAATATGCAAAGCGCTGTAAACCAGAACTGTTGGAATGCAGAGTGCCTCATGTATGCAAGCATTCCTCTGGCCATCAGTGGGTACCCACTACCCACATTTATCTCAGTCACTGCACTTGAGTAATGAGTAGTATTCATTGCACAAATACACATCGCATACCCTGTGTAATCATTGAGTGATCTATGAATAACGAATCATAAATGCCAAATTGATGAGCATTCATGAATAATCCAGTTGATCCATCAAAGTTCCCAGAAATAATATTTTCTATATATGACCATTTATAAGTGGGTGAAATAGAATTGTCACCAGGTGCATATAAAGATGAATGTTCATCATCCATATCTTGGGAAGAAGGATATCCATTGCCTGTATTTTGCGAAGAATATCCAAACCCATTGGAAGGATTTTTTTAATTAAGTGCACTATTTGATCATCAAAATGATCTGGCTGTTGAAATAAACAACGCATCAACAACAACAGCATTACATTTGACCTCAAAGCATGCAGGGGGAGGAGAGCATGAGGCAAATGGATAAGTAAATACAGTACATAGTATACTACTTAAATACATAGAAAGCGGAGCACATTGTCTGTAGAATACATAAAAGGTATAGTAAACTATCTAAAAGCATATGTGGAGGCGGCATGGAATGATAATCATTGTGACATTTGAATAGCTAATATAATTCTACACTGGCGTCATCTTACGGATGCCTCTGTGGATCCGGGCACACTCTAAAGTCTTATATATTGTTTCATAGTATCTTCGATAAGTTCCTTTGTCACTGGTCTTGGAGGATCCTTCGGTAACGTAGTCTCAAAGATTCTGTAGAAAATCACGGTAAGATCGATGATGAAAACTCCCATATAACGAGCAGTGGGTTCTCTAAGTTGGCACTGTTTATTAGCTGAACAATGAGGAGGAATCAACGTACACGGCCCGGTAAGTTTGATATAGATATTTGAGTGCTCGAACGGTGATGCCGAAGCCACCTAGTGTTTGCGCTACGGATGCTCCAATAGCGCTTGCAAGAGTCATTACATCAGAGTATTGAGAAAGCCAATCATCTCTAATAAGATTACAGTTAGCAAATATATGTTCATATGGCATGCACCAAACTGACTACAGTAGTCTGATAAGTTACTTACATTTCTGTCTGTGGTTCGGAATCAGGTGAAAAGTCTTGGATCATCTCAATAACATTGCTCAAGAGATAACCTTCCGATAGTAACTATAACTGATCATGTTAATGTATAACTGGATCGCTAAAAGGGTTTATGCAGGAAACCTACGAACCTGGCTGGGATCATGGAAATCCCAGGATTTAGTAATGTTGTCATGGATTCGGGACAGGCGATCTATCAAAGGCTTTCCCTGGAATGCAGTGCTCTGTCCCAAGTTGATCCAGTACTCTGTAAAAAAGGGTTGGAAAAAGGCAAGAAAAGGTCATTAAATATGGAGTTATCAGATAGCGAAGCACGTGCTTTTACAGCCTTCCCTAATGTAGATGTTTCAGTGTGAGTTGTATGTACCTTTGTTACTTATTACTCCAGAACATACCGAATAGATTCGTCGACTTTTGGTATGCACTAATTTTCTGGGCAGCCGCCCATGGAAGCCATAGTTCCCCTTCCATCTCATGCAATCCTCTCCGGGAAACCTTTGCCAGCCTTTGAAGGCTAATCAAATACAAGTACTCTATATATGGTAAGCTCGTAGGCATTGTCTAATAACTGGACCAACGAAAGGCAAACTTGGTTTCGTCGATATCCAAACACAGTCTACTTGCGCTGATGTTTTAAAATTTTGAATGCGATTTTCAAATTCCTTTTCAGCCATCTCTCTAGCAGCAGAATCTGGGACTCTAGCCCTGCGAGCCCTCCTAATATGTTCATTAACAAGCATATCGAACTTGGTGAAAATAGCGAGTATCTGGATGTTTACTGCCGCAGGAAGGCATCACCAATTATCCAGGACATGTGTTCTCCACGACTTACATTCTTTCGCAAGTGATAGCAATTTCTCATCTCCGGTCTGCAGCAGCCTGGACCCAGTTCGTGGAGTTTCGATACATAGCCTGTCACCAAGAATTAGGCCTAGGAATAGGATAGTGCATGAGTAAAATAATGCAGTACCAGATTGCGTGAATGCGATCCTTCAGTTCCGCGGCTGAGTTTCTGTTGCGAATGAACCGTTCTACAATATCCCAATTAGCTGCGGATCCGGGGGCAAAGCCCTGGCTATCATGGAGAATGAAGCGTGGATTATCATTCGAGGTATATCCAAATTCAATGTTAGCTCTTCCTTCGCGGCTATGCGCGATGTCGGTATCCTTGAAAGTTGTCAGTTAGAACCGTAGTAAGATGGCAAGAAATACTCACGTTTAAACTAATGTTAAACAAACTACTAACGAGTGACGACTTTCCAACACCAGTCTGAATAAATATGCTGATGTTAGCCGCAAGAGGTTGATACTTCTAAGAGCAAGATTCCTAACATTTCCAACAACAAGGATGCGGAATCTACAAGACATAAAAATCGTAAGTCCCTGAGATCAAGGGATGATCAACTGCAAAAGGCGTACCGTGGACATACAGCTAAGCTTTCTTCGACTTTTGAAGGTAGGTCTGCATTAATCGGATCCATGATGACGATGAAAATGAAGGCTTCAGACCACAGTTATGCAGAAAACCACGAAAGCTAGCATCGTTCCCGTCTTGTTTCTTTAAGTACCATGCTCGGAAACGCTGCGGGAGGTCCTGTACAATTAAATTGCTATACAATGCAACGCGGAAAACCACAAGTTTGCCACGAGTCATGAATGCCAACATCGTTCCTTCCAAGTTCCATCCTGCCAACTGGTTTTTCCTATCTTAAATTCTATTGGATGTTATTTATAAAATATGTAATCATATAAATCGCGAAAACGGACTCAGTTTAATTACTTTGTTACATGTTTGAGCAGAGAAGGGGAGGAAACAAATTTTGGGATCATAGTGAATGGAATGTGGTCCAGTGCTATGTAAGTCACCGCTAATACTCCGTAGTGTCTCGAACACGTGTGGGAACACACGCCAATTGACACTTCCGACCCCGGTCAAAAATAACCGTTTCTTCAACCTCGAAACGCCATAAATCCAAACGGCCTCTGCGCTCCTCTGCATCGCTAATCTTTCCTTCATCTTCCGAACCACTGCGGCTCAATCTATTATATTACCCCTACCATGAACATGCACAAAAAAAAGTCCCTGTTCTACGTACTCGCACAGAACAGAAAAATGGCAAAGCGTAGAAAATAAAATGAAATGCAAGTGTAGTCCATCGGTATAAAGTGTGTATCTATATATCATTATCCCTCTCCCCTTCATCTCACCACAACCCCAAGCCCAGCGAACACCCTACCACCACCGTCCAATGACAACACCAACACCAACGCCAACAGCCCCAACAACAACACCTAAACCAATACCCGCCTGCCTCCTCGCATGACTCGGCGCCTTCCCCTTACTCGTCCCGCCAATATGATGTTCCATATCCGTATGCCCATTGCTCGTCGCAAGAATACTCGGGTCAATGGTAGCAGTATTAGCCGTCTTCGTCAGGACCGTCGTCGCAAATGTCGTTTGCGATGCACCTTCTTCGCCGTTATCGCTGTCCGTGAGGAAGATGAGGGCAACGGATGGGGCGGGGACTTTGATAGAGCAAGTGTTGGACGACGAGTCACATTGCACCGTGGTGATGTCTTCGCTGCCTTGGAGACGTCCATCGGAGCCGAAGTTTTCACCAAAGGTCTGTCCAGCCCATGTTATATTGCCTTTTTGCGACACCGATGCGGCTTGGAGGTATCTAATTATTTCAAATTAGCACCTGTCTTACACGTCGAAGAAAAAGAAAACGCACTTGACTTTCACACTCCCAGGTGTACTACCATTTTCTCCCGTCTGTCCGCCCCCAATGGCAAGACTGACAGTAACATCGCTCGCTCCCGAGCTATCTGTGACATAATTGAATACCATCACCCTTTTCGGGACGTTGTTCTCGTAAATGACATAGGCAGGGGTGTAAATGCTGTTGTCGTTGGCGTTGAGGTCCTGGACTTGTGCCGTGCCCGTGGCCCCAATCGCTTCCGCCATGACGAGGGCAGAGTAGTAGATGGGTCCGATTGTCCATTGGTTGAATGTCGATTGGTTCGTTGGGGGAGGTGTGAATGGCTGTAGGATATAAGCAATGAAGACTAGAACGGAAGAAGGGGGAAACTAACATTGTAGAAAACGCTCTGTCCACCAACGTGGAACAGCCCTGCCGAGAAATTCGAGTACGCCATCTGCATACCATAATCCAACCCCCACAGTGCAGCGCCGAAACTATCACTGATTCCAGCGAATCCACCACAACTAGCCGTGTTCGTCTCGAACATGATCAGTTTCTTATTTTTTGTCTGGGCAAAGTTCGTGCTGTTCAAGTAGGGCGCGACAATGGACTGCCCGCTTGAGTGGTTGAGGTAGTTGGGGAAGGTGAGTTGTGGATCTCTAAAAGTGCCAGTACCAAATTGGACGAAGCAGTTATCTGTTGGGTAGCTGTACCATTGTCAGAAAGTGGAAGAAGAAAGAAGAAAGCGAAAATGACGTACTGCTCAACACCCAACCACGCGAGCTGCTCACTGTATGAATCGACGAACCCGGTATCCCACACCATCTCAGGTGTCCAATCACCCGTAGCAACATTCGGCCCCGCAAGCAGATTCTTATTCGGAATACTCGAATCGCTCGCCATAGCATCTATCAGCACCCCAACTTCGCCAAAATAATCGAACGGGCTGTACGTTGATGGCCGATGTTGATGGTCAGCGTACAGATCCGGCTCGTTGCCCGCCTGGAGGCCGATAAGATGGTTCCCGAGGATTGCTTCGCCTGCTTCGACGATTCCCAGGCGGAGGTTGGTGGTGTCGTTGAAAGGGATACCGAGGTGCCAGTCGACGTTGACCAGGGCGGAGATGTTGGAAAGCATGTACAGCAATTCGCGGGTGAATACTAGCGGGGGAGTTTGTGTCTGGCATCAGATGGCATCAGTATGAATGCGGGTTGATAGGAGAGGGAGGTACGTACAGGGTTGGTAACTCCCGATAAATCCTTTTCGAGGATTTTGCCGTCGGGAGTGCTGTCGACCAATACGGCTGTTTCCTGTGTATTTCCTCCCACTCGAACCTGCACCTTCCCACCGCGTTGTTGGAGGTTTGCCATGAGGTTGAGGAAGGGGACCTGGAGGACGGATCTGTGTTTCTGTCAGTCAGCATTATCATCACTGATTCGGTCAAAAGACGTACGCATTCGTTCCGACTAAAGTACAGTGATTAGCAGGTGCTCGATAGGCTTAGGATAGAGACTACTCACAAACTTGATTGGCAACGGACATTTCTACGCTGAAGCCGAAGAAGTTGCCCTCTTGGGTGATACTCATGAAGGTCCCCGCTGGTGCAGCGCCATTCGCTACGAGCTGGACATCGAATGCAGTGGTTATTGCAGGGTTGGGGACGGGCGGGGCCTCGAGGACGGTGGGGTTGTATGCGGCTGCGCCGGTGTAGTTGGCTGCAGCGGCTGTGATGGTGCTGGTGGAGGTACCAAGTGGGGATTGGCCGGCTTGGTAGTAGACGGTTATGGATGCATGGGTGAGGAGGGCGGGGAAAATGCCAAGTGCAAGTGTGCGAAGGAGCATGGTGGCTGGCGCCAAGACGCTTGGGACTGATTGTAGATCCCTGTGGGCGTCTTTTCAACGGATTGAAGAAAGAAAGAAAGAAAAGAGGGAAAGGAAGGAAAGAGGGGAGAGTGAGTGAGGGGTATGAACAATGAAAAAGGCGTTGGAGAAGAGAGAAGAGCAGCTGGCATCCGATGGGGCGGCCGTCTGCGCTTTTCTCATCACACATGCCCTTGTTGTAAACTGTACTATAAATAGACACACCTCCAACTAATACCCGCCCATTCTTTCCGTTTCTTTTCTATTCGATTTCTCTGTCTTGCTAATATCCAGCCTGTATTCCTCTCCTATCCCTTATTCCCTCCTTTTCGAAGAGCACACAGAGGGGAACTCAGTCTGCACGGGGGTGGACGGAAATAACATGTTTATTTATAGCACAGGGCATTGGTAACCAACAACAAATGTAATCTATGACGGAATTAAACTCTACGCGTACGGCACTCGTACGGCGGTCCACTCACTTCATTCTGCATGTCTGCGGCGGTAGAAGCTGCGCAAACGATACCAGCGCTTACACTTCGAATGGGTTTTGAAGAAGTCGAGTAGTATGTAGTACCTCGGCTTGTCATGATTTTCACCGTCGATCTATGATATATGATCCGTATGTTTTTCCTTCTTAAGTCCCTAGATACGTATCAAACTATAACAGGCGCTCGCACTCACCGCTGTACTTTATCAACCTTTCATTCGCACATGCCTACAACACCCGATGCTGGATTGGTTATGCACGAGTCTGTTACCACCATTCCGCGTTAGGTTCTAACCCGTGCAGGTGTCTTTTAACATGCTTACAATACATCTCAACAACAACACTTCAAATTATTCGCTTACCTGCACCTTACCAAACTTTCATTCATTTCAACTACACCCTTACAAGACCGAATGCTAGAATGGTTATGCCCGACTCTGAACGTTCGATTGTGCAACCATTGTTCTTGTAAGGTTCTTAATAGATTTGAAAAATATGTCCCAAATTTTTGGATCTCATGGTCCCCCTCAGGTCTAAGTTCTAACTCCCGCTTGATCTTTTTCAAGGCCACTGAATTCCTCAAGAGTACACTGTACACTTCATGTATTCAACTACGCATAGACAAGGCTGAATGCTGGACTGGTTAGTATGTACTGCTGAACCTGAGCCTGAAGCTTGGCTCCCAGCGTGCGTTGTAGTAAACAGTAAAAGTTTTAAATAAGTAGCCGGGTATTGTTATTTTTTGATCTCTTCCTCAACTCTTCCTAGATCTCAATTACGAGTAGTATATATTCTTCCCTTCTCAAATGTTACCTGCACTTATCATTGCGCCTTACTATATTTCATACAACCATGTTACAAGACCGGATGCTGGAGAGGTCGCGCGCGATTCTGAGCTTAAGTTAAGCAAGTTCGACTCTCAGGCTGTGCATGAAAATCAGAGCAGACAAGTAATCATTTTTTAACTCGTTACGATAACTCAAGTACTTGCACTCACTGTCATGTTGCAAATTTTTAAATACCACTAAGTACTAGTCGACTCATATTCTAATATTCAAGACGAAGCATACACACCCTATCCCATATGTCTTCTCAGGTGCTGAAATAAGATCACCTTATCAGGACTTCATTTGCATATGCCTACCAGACCGGATGCTGGATTGGTTATGTGCAACTCTCAAATCATTACGCAAGTTCGATTCCGAGTCCTAGTCATTCAATGCTCAGCCTGTATTTTTTTTTCAGAATTATGATATAACCGGACAACCAAGTTTTTCTTTCTCAAGTGCTTAGATACTGTATTACTAGAATTATATACCATTACACCTTATCTAGGCTTCATTTGAATATGCTTACCAGACCGGATGCTGGACTGGTTGTACGCAACTCTGAAATTATTGCGCAAGTTCGATTCCGAGTCATTGATAGTGCGCGTGATATTTTTAATATAATTGTCAAGATACAACCCGGCAGCCTTATTCTTTCTCGATTGCTAGAGATGTAGTAAATTATATCAGGCGTCAACCAAGCGCTCGTGCACCTTATCGGGACTCCATTTGAATATGCTTGTCAGACCGGATGCTGGATTGGTTGGTGTAACTCTGAGATTATTGCGCAACTGTTCGATTCCGAGTCGTAATCGGCTTTCGTCTAAATTAGCAATATTTTATTTCAGTGAATATTAAGATATAACCCGACAACCGTTTTCTTTCTCGATACGTACTAAACTATACCAGGCGCTCGCGCTGATCATTTTGTGACCATTTGTACAAGCTTACTGGACCTTCAACAGGACCTGATGCTGGATTGGTTGTCCGCGCCTTTGAGTTCGTTAAATGATTTTAACTTTGGAAGTGCATGTTTTTATATACTTACGATACTTCTCCACAACCACACTAACACATATCCACCGCACAATCAAGCACAGGAATGTACTGTACCGGTTACTATGCGCGGAAACACGCTACGAAGCTAGAAGGGGTTCGATCACCCTTAGTGCATTGTGTCATCTACAATATCCTTCTAATATTTTTTTGAATACCGCACATATCCAAATATCCAAGAGTACATGTGCATTTTTTTATCTATGTAACTACACACAATTCAGTGGTGATGCTAATATGCTCCGCTGGACTAGCTCTTAGCACAAACTCAACTATCAGTGTGAATTTTCTGGTAAATTGACTAACGTTATTTAGACGGTTAATGACTTGATCTACTTTTGATCTATCACATTATACATATAATAGGCTCCCTCGTTTATCGTTGCACTTTATCAAATTATCATTCATAGATACTTACAAGGCAGTGGGCCCGAACGGTTGTGTGCAAATCTGTGCTAACGCTGTTACCATTCTGCACTATAGTCGATCCTTAAGAAAAAGCTTCCTTTTTAAAACAAAACTATCTCAAAAACCATGCTACTAAGTTCCTCTAACTACACAACTGAGCATGGGAATATGCTGTACAGGCTATGCATAGAAACATACTGTGAAATTGGAACTTCGAGGGAGTTCGACTCTCCTCAGTGCACCTCACAAGTGTGGATGTTGATTAAAAGTTTTTAAAAAAATATCACCCGTACTGTATTAAAATCATTCTAGTACATAGTAGTACATCATTACTGTCTTCAGTTATCAGACGTAGTTCCAGTCAACTTGAATCCTTCCAGCATCGAGAGGGGCAAGAGCCGAGAATGCGGCAGGAGAGAGATCAATGCTGTATTGGCTACATCCCGGGCAAGAATCGACAACTGTAGCGTCGATTGTTTTCCCTTGATCTTAAGAATGTGTAAGTGGATGCGACCTCGATTCTATTATGGAAAGACCTACAATGAACTTGAATGTGTTGCCAGCAGTGAGCACCATTGTTGTACTCGGGAGTTGATAAAGCAACAATGAAATCGCTATCCTGGCTCCAGGCACCGCAATTTCCAAGCTACGTTTATGAATCCTTCGTTAAGAGAAAGAAAATAGCTTTAATGAAAAATACATACACCGGTGTTATAGTAGGTGGCTATTTTGAAAATAATTAGAACGCTGAGTTGTGAGGGAAGTGGCCACTCACCATCTCCGCTAAAAGCATTTACCATGCCATTAAGCATTACAGTAGCAAATGCAACCGAGGAAGCAAGAGATTTGAACATGGTGAATTTGGTAAGAGTGGGTTTGTGTTCGAACGATGTAATGAGCTTGTTGAGAATGATATTTGCTCTACTGTTTGAGTCTTGCTTAAATACTTGAACAAAGACGCCTTAACGGGAGGAAGTGCCCCCCGATATCCACAAGTCACGAATTTACGGTGCAGTCGCAACACCGAATGCAACTACAATACTTTCGTATTCATCAAAACAGACCTGAACATAGAGGAAAACGTATAGATCGCTCAGATAAGATGCAGTTTCATGTTGACCCCTATGCGGTCATGTCTGGATATTGTAAAAAAAGGTTACATACTAACCATATCCTAGCTTCAATTGTTTCACGACGCAAAGACATACATCATCCTCCAAGCTAGTCGGTGCGTAGACAAAGATTTAACCTTGTATAATCGACGGAACTCCGTTATTTGCTCTTGTTGTGTCATATTTCGTAGCCAGTGTCAGTTTTCCTGTGGCACATACGTTCCAGTCCATATGCATAATATGCAAGTGTAACCTTCATCCACGTACTTACCTAGTAGGAATAACAGCTTTGCGCAACTGTCGAACAGAGTGCACAATCTACGACGGGTTTTTCCGTGGTAAAGATCCGGCAATATGTGTTGTTATCGACTGTAAATTTGCTGTAAATTCCATACCAAGGTTTACGATGAAATAAAGTCAAAACTTCACCTTGATGAACATTGGCAAAAATAGAAACAACATTGAAATTGCTATCCCATTTCCTCTGCAAGTTCATAAATATCGTAGTGCATACCGTTTGGATGTGGGTTAGGAGAATCTATGACTCGGCTACGCACGGAACAAAGAAGAGCGTAAGCATTGATAATTGGATAGTGTGTCCCAAGTATGTCCCGCTCCTTAAAGTTAGCATGCGTGCCAGCAGCTCATCGCCATTGAAGTGCGACAGCCTTAGGACCTATCAAATCATGCTTACATAGCTATTCTTTTATCTTCCAACCTTTGAATGGCCGATGTGGGGAACCGGTGCTCAAGAACGAGGGGGTGATAACGTGGAATTAGAACTTGGAAGTACATGATATTGCCCTGAAGCCTTGCGCTGATGACGGTCTTGTTCAGTTGGTTTTGTTTGCATTTTAGCTTTATCGGCGTTTAATACAAACAAATGTGTGCATCGGGGTTCGGCCAGGCCCCTGGCCTGCCAGCCTGTTGTTTTTGTTACTTCCAACTTGACATCTCCTGTCAACTCCTGTTACCTCTGCTTCCCTCCAAGTTCCAACTGGGCTACCCTTATTTCCAATACGGGGATAGGGAAAACATTCGCTGCCTATTCGCTGCTATACTATGGCAATAGGAGTCTAGGACTCAAAGTACATAACATATCGCACGTTTTTCCTTAAAATTCCCTTTCCTTTATTTCTGGTCAATTTGCGGTGCATATGTTACGACATCCGTAATACTATGCAACTATGCATTAGTATGGTTCACGTCGAACTGAAAGATAAACCGAGTCAAGAATCGCGGACAAACTTTAACCGTTACATGGAATAATAAAACGAAGATTTAATTTCATATTGTTGGTATCTGGCTGTGTATACATATTCCTTTCATCTCCGTCAACATATCTTTCTCTGTAAGCATCTTCTTATGTTCAAGCTCGGAAAAAAATACAATATAGATATATCCGTGCGTGGCCGCGACAAGGCCTCCCGAGTTCTACATAGTCGCCCGCGCAACACTCACGCGCTACCCAATTTAAATATTTTACGAGATCCCCGGCTTTCAGATTTTCAAAATTCATATGTCTGGATCGAACTATGTAAATCCTTGCTTGACAACCTCTTCTAGCTAGCCTACTGATAACAAGGAAACAATCACTAATCCCGGAGTTTTATCGTTCAAGTAAGGATTAGACACTGTTTTGCACTACAGCCTCCTATATCTTGACTGTCGGGATATGGCTCATAGCATATGTCGCGGAAAACCTGAGGTATGTGGCACACGGATTTGAAACTTCAGCAGTTGACCTATTCCATTTTTGCGAAGTTTTGTGATAATGGTCAAACTTGCTGAGCGCTGCTAGTACGTACTCGGTGGTTGCGAGCGCTGCGAACTCATCGAATATCTCGTGGTTATCGGAGAGCAATATCGTACTGCAATAACTTAGACGCTTGTGAAGATATTTAAGCTGAAGTCAGATTGCAGTGATCATCTTCTGTTGAACATTCAGGCTTTATATCTATCTTCACTACTAACTTTCGAAATGTTCAAATCCCTTGCTTCTTCTGTTGCTTTTGCTACTTTGATGCTTAGCGGTGTCGCCAACGCTTTCAGCGGAGACGGTAAGTAACAAACCACGATATATCATTTACAACTGAGTCTGTTCTAATTCTTTAAAATGTAGCCACCTACTATTATACTGGTGTAAGTATTTTTGTTCAAGGCTATTCAACCCATAACTAAAGGTCCCCTTTACAGCTTGGAAATTGCGGCGCTTGGAGCCAGGACAGCGATTTTATTGTGGCTCTCTCTACTGCAGAGTACAACAATGGCGCTCATTGCTGGCAGCACATTCAAGTTCACTGTAAGTTCAACTTTAATTACGGGAGGGGTCACATTAAACTTACGCACTCATCAGACCAAGGGAAAACCATCGACGCCACAGTTGTCGATTCATGCCCCGGATGCAGCCAATACAGCATTGATCTCTCTCCTGCTGCATTCTCGGCTCTCGCTCCCCTCGATGCTGGAAGGATTCAAGTTGACTGGAATTATGTTTAAATAGTTTTATTCCGGAAACAGTTGTGTATTCTATTCCGGGTACACCATTAACCAGTTCGCGATGAAGTTGTTGGAATAGCGAGGTCTGTATAATAATTAATGCATATACTTACGATTCTGGTTTTCAGAGTTAAATAGTGCACGCTGCTGGAAATTATAGTCAGATTCACGTCGATTGAAACCGATATTTGACCAGTAAGATGGATCTGGAGAAGCCAAGTTGGCCCTAAAGTGGTGGCAATCACCAAGCAGCTATCTAATAAGCGAGACAATATTTTGAATGTGCTATAAAATTCGACAAACACTACCTAATTTTTTTTAAAAAAATTCAAGTTGAGCTCATGAAAAAATTGATGTTGAACAGACTTCGAAGTTCAACAACTAACTTGAAGTATGAGTTTGATTACCTTCAGCTTACATAACAAATAACTGGCAATCGGAAGCAAAACAACCAACATAGTGGCCGACTGACAAAGTCCCATGATGTTGTAAGGTCCCATGATGCCAGGAAGTTACTGGCGCCCGCATCTTCCCCCCCCTCTGTATCCTGGCTTATAAGACTACCGGATATTTAGGGATTTTGAATAACTTCATCCCCCTTTCTCAATGTCCAACAAACACGATGTCAACGCTCAAACTGCTCTGGACATGAACAATGCACGACGAAATGCCGCCTACAATGTCAGCGGTTTGAGGGATTTCTTGTATGGCGAGTATCTTAGAAGGAATTCAAGACATGCTACTGATATATGTGGTGTAGGTGGACAGGAAAAATGGGTCAAGAAGCAGCGGATTCTACAAGTGTTGCAAAACGATCCTGTGTTCGACAAGTCGCGAAGGTGTGCATGTATCACCACTGGTTCGACAGCTGATGTTCATAGTGTCTGTTAGGGACTTTATGAATCGAACAGAACGATATACCCGTGGCCTGGCTATGATCAATCGTATCTGCGAGTTACAGGAGATTCACGGCTGGTCGCAACAAGAAACGAGTTCCGCTTTCGCCTTAATTGATGAACAACTTCCTATAAACCTCCACAGCATTGGTGCGCGTTCCCCCCTTTTTACTCTTTTCACTTGACACAAATTGTTTATATTTAGCATTCGAACCGGTTTTCCTCTCTCAGGGCGGTTCTACTCTCGTAAAGAAATACGGTTCTCTCATAGCTCACCGAGCTATCTTTGGATGCTATCTTCAAACTGAACTCGGACATGGCTCTAATGTTTCTCGATTGGAAACCACCGCGACCTACATACCACAGACGAAGGAATTTGAGATCCATTCTCCCAGCCTGACGAGCAGCAAGTGGTGGATTGGTGCTCTGGGAAAGACTGCTACTCATGGTGTCGTCCAGGCTAAATTGATCTTGCCTGATGGTGTAGATGTCGGGCCGCACTTGTTCTTCGTGCAGCTGAGGTCTCTTAGTGAGTCTCTTGGTTATAGGCGGAGAGTACTGGTTTGACGGACGCGTAGAGGATCATAAGGTTCTTCCAGGTATCACCATCGGCGATATTGGACCAAAATCTATGGCAGGATTCGCGCCTACTGACAATGGATTCGCGAGGTTTGATCATGTTAGAATTCCAAAAGAGAACATGCTCTCCCAGTTCGCGAGTGTTACCGACGATGGGAAGTACGTTCAACCACCACACGCGAAGCTAAGCTATGGTGGAGTATGTTCCTTGAACTTACGTTGTCTTTCATAAAACTCACCGTGTATCCATCTCAGATGCTTTACATTCGAGCAAAGTATGCTGTTTTCTGCCTTTCATGTCATAGCTACTTATAACACTTCACTACAGCATGATAGCTGACGCAGGTTGGCGCATGGCTAAAGCAGCGACAGTCTCCATACGGTATGCCACCGTTCGCCGACAGGGTGAAAAAGGTCCCGATGGTCTCGAGAGGCAGGTTATCACATACCCTTCGCTGTACTATCGTCTACTTCCTATTCTGTCGCACGCGTATGTGTTTATTCAACTTGGAGAGGCTTTGGTTCGTTCCTTCTTCCTTTTGAATTTATAAGTCAACACCCACTTACCTGTAACGATAGGCGCAAGCATTTGACGCGTTATCCGCCCGACTCAAAGAAGGCGACACGTCTCTCCTTGCCGAAATGCACGCAACTACTAGTGGCTTGAAGGTGCTCGCTTCTAGCACTGGTGTGCGAGATCTGGAGTTAGCTCGGCGAAGCATGGGTGGACATGGCTACAGCGCATTTTCAGGTCTGGGACGGCTGTATGCGGACTATCTTCCTAGCGTTACGTATGCCCTAATTCTCCTACACTTGTCAATGTGAATGCTGATCATGAAAACCTAATAGGTACGAAGGCGACAACTTCGTCCTGGATCAGCAAGTTGTCCGCGCAGCGCTCAAGTCGTTCCGCATCCTGCAGTCCTCTCGCTCATGCCCCGTGTCTTCTTTATCACCATCTACATACTATCTTCGCCTCTTGAATCCACATTCTTCCCCTCCATCACCTCCTACTGCAGAGGCGTGGCTGACGCCAGCGACGTCAATTCTCCTACTCGAGTGGAGAGCTGTGTTGCTTGTTAAGGAGGTTGCAAAGAACGCGGAAGACCCAGACGCGAGTATGAACCAGCGCGTAGCTAAGGGTGTCACGGAGGCCTTTGTTGCCGCGAGAGTTGGGGAGATCATCGGGGGCGTAGTGAAGAGTGAATTAGGTAATACTGAGAAGGAGAGATTAGGGAAGGTGTACCTTCTTGTAAGTCGACTTCCTATTATTTTCATTTTTGGTTTATTTCTTACTGGAACATGTAGTACCTCTTGACGACCGTTGAAGGCGGCCTCGTTGATCTGCTTTCATTTGGGGTACTGGGCACGTCTGCTTCTGGCTCGGACGTCACCCGTTCGCTGCGTATCGCAATCCAGAGATTGTGCATCGAGCTGCTTCCTGAAGCAGTCAGTTTGAGTGATGCATTCGGCTTCTCCGACTGGGAGCTTGATAGTGCCTTGGGTGTGTACAACGGGAAGGTGTACGAAGCACTTTGGGAGCGTGCACAGGCCGAACCACTGAATCAGAGCGAAGTGCCTGTTGCTTATAAGGTATAGCTGCTTGTTCTGTCTTATGAGACGGTTGCTGATCGGAGCTTTAGCAATCTATTAAACCAATTTTAGAGCGTGGACGTAGACTTGCTGCTATTAATTCCCGTTCAAAGCTGTAAGTTTATTGGTGCTAGCAGGCAGGCTAGGTGTAAACTGCAATGTATACCTTTGAAGCTTTGTTTGCATGATGGATGTATTTTTATGATCTTGGAATGTGGAGCAATACGAAATAGACGTCTCGCTTTGCATTATTACTGCTGACACATTGAACGTGTCAATGTATTATCCTGACAGCACGGAAGAAATTTCAATTTGCTCCCAAGTTTGCTCCTGCCTCAGCGGCCTCCGCCACGTACGGTGCGCATTGAATGTTGGAGAGGTACTGCAGCAAGAATCAAGATTGCTGCAAAACTCGATGTCTTAGCTGAATACTGAAATTTGAAATTTAACTTACAGCCGTTTACAAGCTGTTTTCATAACTTTCTATCAATGAAACGAGAAGGAAAGTTTCCTTCTCGTTTCATTTGCGTTTCACGCTACCAAGCGAACTTACAGAAAATTATAGCTCCGGCCAAGAGGTGACAGATCCTCCGATCTTGGACATCTCTTCATGCCACGCGAGCGAGACACATCGGCGGTCAAAGACGCAAGCGAATACCACTTCGGCACACCTCTCATCCGAAGTGCTGAATATCAGAATACTTAGTACTGTAAGTACCAAGTACTTGTAAGTTATCAATTATCTACTTTACACAATATGTAGCACATATGCATACATACTAAGCATTATTCAAGTAAACTGGAAGAATATAGCAAGGGATATAAATAATAAATTCTTGTTTAACGGACTATGTACAATGTATTTGTATTCCGACATGTGATCCAGTTGCTGAGTGAAGATAACATGTTAGCATGAACCAAGCTTTACAGCTCTGATAAAACTAATAGTTATATACAATTTACTTATAAGTATATGTACTAGTACTTTCGTGGGTACGTGTTTTCAGTTTCTAGACAATATGTATTGTCATGTATGATGTATAGAGTGTTGATAGAATGCGCCTATTTATTGATACAGGCGCATGTCCTAGTACGAGTGGCCGTTACACCTTCTTTATTTTGTTTATTGTCGCTGCACCCGTATAGATAAGTATGTACAGACAGGTATTAGTGATATGTATATCACTACTCCCATACTTTTATGTTTGAAATTTCCAGAAAAACATGATATGGTGCACTTGTTTGTTGATGTTCGTACTGGCTGTTGTAATTAAACTGTTGTGCTCATCTCATGCTTTCTCAATGGCTTCAACAATCTCTATACGGTCCACATGATCTTACATTTTTTTGACGTCAACAAACATACTTAATTCAGCATATTTAACACTTAGAACATGCACCGGAGAATTTCCAAGTACAATAACCTGCAGAACACGAGTAAGTACACAGGACATATTTCTTACTCGGAAGGTGTACTCCAGCCAGCACTAGCCGACAGTTCTTTCGCGCGTGCCGTCCTGCCGAACATGGCACTAAACCTATTCTGTAGACCCCCCCCCCCCACCCACTAGCTGACATCATAGACGTCCGGGATCGGAGGATCTGTCACCTCTTGGCTCCGGCAGCCTTCAAGTCAAACAGACAAAACCAATGGAGCTTGACATGGACAAGTTATATAAGGTTACGTATTGGTTACATATAAACTTACAATTTAACCATGATTACTATGTAGGCTACTTCATGGCAAAATTGCACTATTATTTGCAAGCTCTGCTTATACTGAAACCTGCACTATGGGATTACGGCGTCGGACCCATTGCGTCTCCATTCACCTGATAGCTATCTGTCCTTGATCTGTCCTTCATTGGAGGTGATTATCCGTGGAACAATTTAGCGAATACTAGGCACGAAACGAAATACTGGAGGACCCGCCGAACCCGAGAAAGCTCGAAGTGCTTATATACGGGCATAACTCGATAAGGGGCAGATCGGACTCTTTTGGCTTCCATGCTCTCACGTCAAAAAGGAATCCATCAAGCTTCTCGCCAATTCTGGTATAGATGTCCACTCAACATCCTTATCTTGAGTTTCAGTCGGTTCCCTCCAGCACTATATAGAACGGGTTTCGCTCCAATGCTCTTTCTCTCTCTCCCTCGGTTCCTCTGTGTATAACTCTGATGACGACCATCGTTACAAACGTCGACTCAAGTCCGATTATGTCCAGTGGGGACGACGAGCTGGCTGCACAAGGGCTAGAGAAACTTGGGTATAAGCAGGAGCTTACACGCGTGAGTTGCTTGATAGTATTCGAGCCTTGGCCTTCGAGTGTACTGAGTAATGTGTTGTAGAGGAGAGGATTAGCACATATTCTTTTCAGTTAGCATCTTCAATTTACCTGTTTATTCTTTGCTGACGCCTGTTACAGTGACGCTTGGTACTACGAATGTCTCTTCATGCCACACATACTGACTAAATGCGCGAATACTCAGCGATTATGGCCGTCCGTGCGTCCTTTTTCTTCTTTTTCATACCGCCTTATATAACTTTCCTACGGCAGCATTCGGTCTTGCCGCACCCATAGCAACGTCGTTAATCGGGGGTGGTCCTGCGACCATGATATGGGGGTATGCTCCTTGGCCTTGCAGTTTTCAACTTTCAACTTAGAAATCCATTCTTTTAGATGGATTATGATATCACTGTTCACCCAACCACTTGCGTTGTCGCTGGCGGAGGTTTGCTCCAAGTACCCCACTTCAGCTGGTGCATATTACTGGTGCTTCCGTTTAGGAAGTCCTCGAAGGAGGCTACTTTTCTCGTGGATAAATGGCTGGCTCACGATGGTTGGTGTATGGACGATTAGTTTATCGGTCACTTTCGTACGTATCTGTTGGAACATTATATGATAAGTATGTTAGCTGACTTTGGTTTATAGGGGACAACCCAGATCCTCATAGCCGGAATCAACATTTTTCACCCGGAGTGGGTCGCGACGACGTGGCAAACTTGTGCGTACACTTACCAGTTGTGGGAATACTATCATCACTCGTACTAAAGTAGATTTACATGTTCAGACTTGATATTCTTAGGTGTGACAGCGTTTGCGACTGCAGTTGGGATCTTTTTCAATAGGTTACTACCTTCCATTGACGTATGCTCCAATATTATGCACTGTAGAATGAACACCGATTGTGTACTTCGTCATACAGATCCTGTCAGCATGCTGGACGTTCTTAGGGATAATAAGTAAGTCTCTTCTGTCTGTTTGCGAAGTAACTCTGACTTATAGTACGTTTATCTCCAGTAATCCTTATCTGTCTCTCCGTCAAAGCTGCTGCTGGTCGTCGATCTGCCTCCTTCGCTCTTGGTCATTTCGATCCAACGCCGTCGGGATGGACTCCGGGATGGGCCTACTTCATTGGTTTGCTGCCAGTACGTCACATGTTCTACATAGGTTATTCCGATTCGTGCCCATCATTATTCTAGCCCGGTGACTAGATTACGTTCTGCCCGAAGTGCGATGCTAAAAATACCTTATGCTAGCTTATACCTATTCTGCGATTGGCATGAGTGCGTTGAGGTAGTCCTTAACCTTGATCATAATAATTGACAGTGTTATAGTCGCTAGCATGGCCGAAGAGGTGCATAACCCTTCAGTGCAAGTTCCGATGGCGATGGCATGGTCTATCCCTATTGGCGCGGTCTGTGGAGTGGTATTCCTCCTTCCAATTACGTTTACCTTACCCGATATTGGAACTCTTCTCAGTGGTATGCATTTCTTCATTTGATTCCATGCTTTTCATTGCTAAAGTGTCAGCAGTTCCTGGTGGGCAACCGATCGGCGTGATGTTTGAGCTTGTTATGGGTTCCAAAGGGGGAGGGTTTGGGATTTGGTTTATCAGTGAGTGGCTGTCCGAATCATAGAGGATTAAGTTTACCAATGTTCTGTAGTATTTGGTATCGGCGTATTCTGTGCCATTTCAATTTGTTGTGCTGCATCTCGTGCGACTTGGAGCTTTGCTCGAGACCGCGCTATACCCCTACACGGACTCTTTTCAAGAGTGAACAAAAACCTCGACGATGTTCCAGTCAATGCGTACCTTCTTTCCACTGCCATCCAAGTGCTACTTGGCCTCATCAACCTGGGATCAAGCGCCGCTTTCAATGCCTTCGTTGGTGTCGCTGTTATCTGCTTGGGTGCAAGTTACGCTATGCCCGTTGCCATATCGTTAGCTCATGGCAGAAGAGATATGGTTGACGCGCCTTTCAGTTTGGGACGTTGGGGGTTCTTAATCAATGCCTGGGCGGTTATATGGGTCTTGTTTGAAATCGTGCTGTTCTCTATGCCAGCTGTTATTCCTGCTACGCAAGTTTCTATGAGTAAGTCGTAGATGCTCTCTTGAGTGTAGTTGAGACTGAGGAAGAATGATTCTAGATTACGCCTCTGTTGTTTTCGTCGGCTTTGGCGCAATAAGTGCAATTTGGTATTTGATCAGTGAGTTTGCCCCTTTATTAGTATCTTTCCGACCACTCAACCGGTTCAGATGGCCGATATCATTATCATGGGCCCAGCATCCCCGAAGATGATCTAGCTGAAGTGGTGGGCAATAATAGTTCACAAACTCCAAGTATGGCAGAAAATGATACAAAAGAGAAGCGGGAGCAAGTCGAGTAAACTCTTTTATATCTTTGGTGGTGGTTACGTGTGTACACTAGTAATTCATTCATTGACAAGGCCCTTTGGTGCACCCCCATCGTGATTCAGTACATCTTATGGTTCAAGCAATGGACTCGGCTGCGGATCTGATCAAAGCTTCTGTCCCATTATACCTGGGTCTCAGGAGGCATTTGAAAGTAGCAGGATGACTGTAGGAATAAGGATAGAACAGACGAACGCTGGCACAAACGTCACCAGACAGGTATTGGAATGAATTAGGAGGAAATTTTGAATAGTTTCTGCGTTTACACTAGCAAGAAAGGTCTACATATCAAAGCGTGGAGAATGTTACAGTTAACGCGGCCAATTCCAGCCGGTCTCATTAGCTATTTAGATACGTTGTACGCATTTACCCCAATATTTGCTTATCCAAGGGGCAGAGACGAGTGTAGCAACAGCTGGTTGTGCATAATAGTCAGGTGCAATCAAGGGAATAGTAATCTAGCTTTGAATGTGTTCCGTTTCTCCAGAACAGAATGAAAGTCTGAGTAAGTTGGAAAGGTCGAAATGCTACTTAGGAGATAATCAAGGGAAAACTAGATTCAAGCGGCAGCCTCATTTATAGTTCTAACCAACTGTTCAGCCTCCATTGACCTAGGCTTCAGAAGTGTCTTGTAAGGAATCGGGTGGCTGAAAAAACATCGCAGGTCAATATTACAACGTAAATAATCGTATCAATGCTTACCAAATAAGAGCCGAGTGATATCCCCCATTGGGCTCAACCACGGCTCCATTCTTATCTACTGGCTTTGTAATATCAAACACAGAAAGAATAGAGGCTGTGATCAGCCACAGTGTAGCCAGCCCTACATGTTTACCAGGGCACTCTCTGTGAAGTCAAACAGTGTCAGCGTCAATCTACGGAACAGGGCCCGAAGTCTCACTCGCCTTCTTCCAAATCCGAAAAAAACGTTGAAGGGATCAGCAATCTCAGGGTTGAGTTTGCCATTCTTCAAGAACCGTTCAGGATTGAACTCCGACGGGTTCGGGTAGTCTCTTTCGTCGTGCAACATAGCCCTGCCAAGTGTCACCTTTGAGACACTTGAGAAGATAACGTGAAATGCGGGAGAATTCTCACCAGACATTGCCCACGACGATTGACCCCTTGGGAATGTAGTATCCGTTGTAGATATCGTCCTCTGTGGCTTCGTGTGGGACAGCTGTGGAAATGCAGATGCTATTCGAGTCCAGGGAGGTTAAGAAATAGTGCACTAACCTATAGGAAGGACGGGGCTCCACCTGTCCAATAGTCAGCTCTATGCAACTGGACAATCGGCGAGTAACTTACCGCACTGATTCCTTTATAACTGCCATAAGATAAGGCATATCATCCTGGTCTTTAAAGTCTGGAAGCCGGTCGTGGCCGACCACTCTATCAAGCTCCTCTTGGATTTTCTTCTGGACCTCAGGATGGAGTAGAAGTAGGAGCACGAGCGTCTCGAGAGCTGTAACTGTTGTTTCTGCACCGCCTTCAAGTATATAATCATCACTATATGTTCCTCGCAAAAAATCATAGATCAAAGGGACGCACCTCCGAAGAACATCCCTGCCGTATCTTTTATGACAAGATGTTGGTGCTCCTTGGTACCGGTGGATTCGTCCAAGCTATCCAGAGCAAGCGATACAAAGGAAGGCTGAGCCACGCCGTTTTTCTATAAAATGATCAGAACATAGTCGATCAAGTTAGCGATGAACTAACGATGTTGTTCAAGGTATCATAATAAGGCTTGTTGTGGAACTCTTCCTGGAGATTACGCCACTCCCTGGCTTTCTTCTGGAATCCGGCACCAGGAACCCACTCTGGCACGTATTTAAGCAAGGGGAAGAAGTCGACGAGGAAGGCACCGGGGACTGCTGATTCGTTGATACCTGCTATAGCTTTATGAGCTAGATTGATATACGGATCGTCCAGGGGCCTAATTGGAATGCCAAAGGCCAGTGACAGAGCGATTCCACCGATCGTGCTGTAGGAAGCCTCTAAACTAAAGCTAAAGGTACAAAGTTTAAAAGACACGTTACATACTGTCGGGCTAGGTCCAAGAGTGAATCAGGAGAGTTCAACGCCTGCAAGAGGAACCGCCTTATGAATTCCACTTCTCGGACTTGGTGAAGGAGGTCCTCCGCGGGAAAGTGTTGTTGGAACATACGCCGCCTCTCTTTCCAGGGTTCACCGTAGGGCATAGCAGACAAAAGCCAGCCCCAGCCCAACCTGCATTTATATTTAGTTGAGCCAAACGCGAAGCGATTTGGGCAAGAGGACACGTACAGCTCATTCGTCATGGGGAATTGGGGTCTGGAACGGTGGGTTAAGTGGGTTTAATGTTACTCGATGGACAAGGTAGCAACGAACCGACTCGAATAGTTAGTAGACCTCTCACCAAAGAGGTCATTTGCAACCTTGGTCGAGTTAACAACGATCAAATTCATTCCGGCCGCAGAAAGATGTAGGATATCAGAGCCTTGAAGTGGAAGGCTAAGATACGTGCATATATCAGGAATATTCAGCACTTGCCATATTCTTTGCTCCAGCGAGCGTAGGTTTCCCACTCGAAGCTGGTTGGCAAGTCGAGTAGGTTTCCAACAAGGAACTGCTTCTTGGGACCTGGAGGTAGAGGATATTTCGACGATTTCTTGCTATTGAAATATAACAATGCGGCGACTAGTGCCGCGACACCCCAGGATACAGAAGCCAACGAAGACATAATGGAAACACAATTCTGCCTATCGTCCTCTAATCAGGGAGATGAGCTATATAGTGGGTCCAGACAGGCTTCAACTGCGATCTTCATTAAAAGGCATGCACATTTTACTCACGAAGAAGAAAGGGACGCATAAAGTCACCAAACTGGGTCTCGCGTTTCAGGAATCCCACAGCAACTGCCCGTTGGAGCAAGAGAGATGTTCACGATGCCATAACTTTCGCGGCAGGGACATACTCTTGTGTCTTGGACCCATCAAGCCTGAGAACGTTCTGGGGTTATCAGTGTCAAGTAGGAAATGAAGAAAAGGGGGTGTGGCAACGGTTATCGCTTGGAGAGCGGCTGTGATGCGCTAGTATAATTCGTGTCAGTCGATCCTTGAAGAGGACAAGCGTGCATATAGTGTGAAACGGGTGCCAGTTTAACAAGCCTGTGGATAATAAAGATATGAGTTCGTCGTGGGCTTTCTAATTGGAATTTCGCACAAGCACATTCGAAGCACGTCGGCGGCCGCAAATCTCAGCTGTCACTGTCAACAGTGTCAAGCATCCAAGTTTAACGATTTAACCGTAAACATTTGTCATAACCCTCTGAACCAAACAATGTATACATAGACACACGGTCACATGAAGCAAGCTACATAAGATAATAAGGCCGGCAAGCGGCAGGGCCCACTACCTTCCCCTGTCGCTCAGTCTTTAGTAGGCTTTCACTGGTAGGTTTAGGAAGACTGACAGCGGATGATCCAGATGATCGAGTCTTTGTTCGACGGACTCAGTCCATAAGATTTACTGGTAAGATATTTGGACTAATGGAAGATGTGACAAAGAAGTCGTTGTATATTTTACAAGACTAAATAATACAAGGGTCTATTTTTATTTATAAGGTGAGAATTAGACAAGTAGAAATAAAATGTTAGGTGTAGATTTTTTGGATGCATTAAGGAAAGGGTTAAGTAGATAAGTAGGATAAGAAATTTTTAAAAAGCGGAATTGTAGTAATTATCAATTTTTACTATGTGATGTGTGATTCCATGAAGGTGAGTCAGGTGTACTACCCATCCAGACAAGTAATGACCATGGTTCCGACATTTTAACAGGATTGTAAGTCCTATGACACGACATGTCTACATATGCTGATAATCATACCCACCAGGCCCTGCATATTACGAATGCTGCGGAACCTCTAATGGAATAGGGAGGTAACTATGTCATGTTCCCATCCCCATCGGATGCATTTTGCTAATCATTTTCATTTGACATATGTACTAAGTTGTTTCACCAATGAGGTTCACCAATGCCCTGACATTTAGCCAGGCCTCCATTTCTTGTAGAAGTATTGATTTCAGCCCCAAATGAATATTCATGAGAAATCAAAGTCCATTCTATGAAAGCCACCAACAAACGTCACACATGAACATAGTAGGGCGCGAATCGGTAATGAGTAGTACAAGGTGGATGTTGACCCTGCTGATACTGCATATGCAGCACACCTCTGAGCAAACGACCGCTACTGACACATTCAACAAAACCAAAAAAATCAAGAAGAATGACATCAAATCGCAGAAAAACTATGAACAATGACAATGCAGTCACAACACAAAGGATGATCATCGTGACCTGCTGGTACTGCATACAATAGCTACTGCTTCAGCAATGGGCCACATTCAACAAAACCGAACATCAGACTATGACCATCAACGGCTGCACCGATTTCAATAACATAGATGGTCTTGGGGCATCGCCTGACTCGGACCACGCCCTGCCTCGCCTTGAGCATGGAACATGTCTGACCCACTGATGCACCATACACCCCTTCTCAAGAGCAAGGAATGTGATTGCCACCCCCATCCAGTGCACAAACATCAAATAAGAAACAAGTGAACAGGCTAATATCGCAACATGGAATGGAGCTCAGAGTGTATTCCCAGTGATGGGATGGTTCCACTTCTCGATCAAGGTCAAGGTACTTCCCATAGTGAGCTGTACCAGGAAGGAGGGGAGAATACAGTGAACTGCTCTGAGCAGTTCTTGCGAGCTTTTGTGTGAGTTAAGGGAGAAAGTGCAGAAGAAGGGGGGTGCAGGCAGGTGAGAGGTGGACTGGCACAGGACAAGTCCGCTTGGTGGGTGTTCATACCACTCCTCGTATGGTAAGTAGAGCTTTCGCAATCTCCAAGTAGGAGGGAGAACACAACACTGACACCTTGTCCAGTAGGCAAATATCTGTGGTATATTTGTGGAGAGTATTTCAGTGGTTTTCTCTTGCTGGCTGTATGAATTGATGTGTGCCTCTTGACATCTCCGACACCTCTAAAGTGATGTGTTCAGGTATATGCTTGAGAAAGACGAATGGTGAAAGTTTGTGAGTCCTATGTGTCCTGGATCACATAGTGCGTATGCAGTGGTGGGGGTATGGTAAATGGTTCCCATTGCCCAACCTTTCACTGGGGCTACCAGTGGTTGTATCACGTTGAACACAATCCACTATATCTTCAAAGATGTTATAAACAATGAGTTCAAAGTCTAGATGTGCAACTTACCCATAGAGACTAGCAAACAACCAGTATGTACCTATAACCATATAGGATCGTACAAGCACAACGAGCTAACACCCAACGTTCAGCAGGGTACAAACAACGAACATGTAACGTACGTCGCTTCGCAACGCACGTTAAAGGGCAAGCTTGACGAATCCTAGTTTTTAGTTATATATATATATTTTTACATTCTAAATTAACTTGTTGTACTATATTTTAAATGCCACTATTTCGGCTTGAATTATGTTTAAACAGACACCCGATACTGTGCATGTAATATATTATGCACAGTAATTAGAACTCGGACGTAATGTATGAACACTGTAAATTACAAGTGGGAAAGTAATACTACATAAAGTACAATAATTACAATGGACTACCAATAAATGTAAGTGAAATCTATACTATACGTACACTGTAGTCTATGAGCGCAATGACAGGAATGATAATACCGACACTTTCAAATTCAGCAGACTTACATGCATTAATTTGTTCCACCGCGAAGATATGATGTGAAGGTGTCCCCAAAGTGTTTCATATTGACATTAAAGAATTATGTGTGGCAATCCGCTTCTTCTCTGCATCCTTCGAAGCCTTATGCTTCGGATATCGTATTGTATGTTTTCCTTATGTTTTCATCTATATTTTATATATGTTTTCCGCATTTCCATAATTTCCATAAATATATTTCTATCTCATGAGTACTTAGCAAGCTATTTTTGATTTCTTTTCTTTACTTATATTCTTTATATATTTTCCAATTTCTGAAATATTCATAATAATTGTATAATGTGAACAATTCTGTATGGCATATGCAATCTGTTAGTCTCGATCCAAAAACATTCACAGGCCGAATGCCCACAGCATCACGATCCGAAAAGCATGATTACCTAATGCTCTCACATCGCACAGTACTTACCTTGATCGTACCGGTACAGCCATAACATATGGAGATTTAGGAAATACCTAAATGAAAATACCAACTCAACACTATTCTGCTGAGAAAAGCGCCATGGATTTACTGTACTATAAACCTATTGTATGATATAATAATAAATGTGCTGTTACTGATCCCTTTTTTACAACTTTTGGTTTTGGTCTGATGAAAACGTACAAGCCTTTAGAATTCAACTAAAGGTACCATTAGATTGCAACTATTCATATGACTGGATGTCATCCAATTTAGTTGAAAATAACATTTACATACATTTATAAGCTTAAAATTTCAAGGAGTTCATGCTTCATAATGCTTCATTGGTTTACCTACAAGCTTACATTCAAATTCATATACATGTTTTTTCAATAAAAGTGATCTTTTATGGAAATGAAAACAAAATGTACTGGTATGTATTTTGAATCGATTACGTACATATAGATATTTTATGGACAGCCAGAATTAGTTGATCTACATATTCTCATACATATTCTCATTTAATAATACCCAAGAAACCTGTATTTTATGCAGATGGTTGTGGGCATTGGCCAGTGCATGATGCTTTAAGCATCGACACATGGCTTCTTTCGGTTAATTAATTATGTTGAGATGATTGACGAAATGAAAAGAAGTACTAAATGTTGGCTTGATGGCATGAAGAAGGCAGGAATCCTGCCACCATGGGATGCAGGCACACCTCATTGTCTGGTTGCTAGGAATGCCTTGTGCATCAGCTTCCCTAGGAACATGAGAATCAGCCTCCTAAGTACTTCCTATCTGGTAACCTATGGTAATTTACAGTATGCATACATTACAATTTACTGTAATTTACTGTAGATAATATATACATTTTACAGTATTGCCTGAAACAGAATGTAATCAGAATAGTGATTATGTACTTTGTATCAGTAGTCTTGTCTTCAATGTTCTATTAATTTGTGCTTCATTTTTATATACTAAATAGTAGTCCAACTTTTGTCCTGATGTCCTAATTTTATTTTAATAGCCTGTGCATTGTTTATTTATTCTACCTTCACTCTAAATACCCTTGTTTCATTCTAATACATAATCCTTGTCTCAAATTTTTCTACTATGGTTAAATGCATGGGTGCACTGGTTGCCTAGTACCAATTATCCAATAGTATTTGAAGGTGATATGAAAGTACAAACTTAGTAAAAAGTACCAATTTGTTGAATCTAAAGTTTGAGCAGAGATGTATTTACGATGGAAATGTGTGTATTCGATGCACCATCGCAATGCTGACTAATGCACTCTATTGGCCCAGTACTCACCAACACAAAGCGGACAAACCCGAGCGTGTACGGAAAATTCCGAGCATGGCTGGCAAATCTAACGAGCATTTCGGACAAATCCGAGAATTGCGGAAAAATCCGGGCGTGGCGGCAAAATCCGTACGTACATGCACAGCCACTACGCATTTTCGCTCGCCAATGCAGACAAATAGGGGGAGCAAGCTCCCCCAATAAACTTTTAACCATACCAGGCAAAGTCTGATCCGAAGCAATGCCGAGCGATCGGCCTGCAAAGAGCGTTTTTCAACGACCTACATAAACCCTACTACCTAAAAAGGTAGTAGGAATAACAATTGCCATTGCCAAGTAACTTAAACTTAAACCAGGACTCAGCCGGGACCTTCGTTGTGGACGTTAATCTCAACACGACATTTCTTTCGCAAATCGCAAAGTGACTCATGTGCATGAGTTCAAATACTTCTGCTATTCTCATGGCGTTCTGTGTGTCATGGGAGCAGGCATAGGATTTCCGATTCATACGGCAATTGTTTTGCTGCTTTCCGAATTTCAAGCTAAAGCCTACTGAGTATTTACTAGTATAGGCTGCAAACTCAAGTAATTATCGAGGAAAGCTGAGATGTAAGTAGTTTTCTATTTCCTTATACACGCGATCATTTAGTGGCATGGCGTCTAGCGAATCTCCTCAGTTTGGTGGTTTGTGTCAGCCAAGTGTCATCCAATGTCACCTCCAGACCCCGTTGAAGAACGGGATATACTCAACACCTTCATAATATTCCGAGTCAAATAGTTACTTAGATTCTCCACGACACGTATAAAAGAACTGTTCCTATGCCAGCAATAATATCACTACGATCCCACAAGCACATACTTCAAACAGTTAAGAAATGTCTACTAATGTTCCTCCCAAGAAACCAATCGCGGATGTCCGAGGGAAGGTTCGTCAACTTGATCCTCTACATCAGTTTCCTGCTTATGCTCTGCTAAGAAATGGGATCTCAGTTTAATCCCTGATCTTACCGGAAAGGTGGCTCTCGTCACCGGTGCTGCGTATGTGACATCTACGTGTGTATTATCAACATTCTTGCTGACCATTGCTGCGTTTCTCAGTGGTACCGGGAGCATTGGCTTCCAAATTGCTCACCAGCTCGCTCTGAAAGGTGCCAAAGTTTATATCGGAGCCAGGTCTCACGAGAAGGCGGAAGTGGCCATCGATGCTATCCTCTCAGCCTCGTCCTCCGTACCAATGCACCACTTAAAGGAGTTTGTCGCTGAGCTTGCTGATTTGAAGGATGTGAAAGCAGCTTGTGAGAAGTTCCTAGGGCAGGAAACCCGATTGGATCTTTTGATACATAATGCCGCCAGGTACGTTGGCTGGAGCATAAGACATCACAGGCTCATACTGAACTTCTTAGACTGCCTACCCCTCTAGAGCTCGACTCCAACGGAATTTCGTTATCCATTGTAGTCAAGTAAGCTTTCAGACATATGCCAATGAATCTAATGTAGTGACCTCTCTTCCAGCCACCTTGCAACATTTCTTATTACGAAGACTTTGCTCCCGCTGTTGAGGACCGCTGCTGTACAGTCATCAGACGTCCGGGTAGTTACTGTATGGTGTGCTCTTCTGCACTCCGAGACACGTTACTGAATGCCGCATGTAGATATCTTCCCTTTCCCAGGCCCATGTTCCCGGACCAGTGAAGTTCGACACAAAGGAATCTCTGAGCTACGATTTCGGTGGCAAGGACGACCAGTGGCCTAACTATCTCCGTTACGGTATGTTTGATGCAACATTCTTCCATTCCTATCCGCTCAGACACTTAATACGTCACTTATACAGGTCAATCAAAGCTTGCAAACGTACTCTTTGCATACCAGCTCCAGAAGAAACTAGACGAAGTCGGGGCAGATATAATCTCTCTGTCTTTACATCCTGGTACAGTGAAAACAGGTACGAATTCTCTGCTACAACCTGTTGGCTTCGACTGACGTACATGTTGTATAGCTGGAGCTTTTGACTTCGTCTCCCGCTCCAATTCAGAGCACCTGTTGGACGACGGGGTAACTCCGCTTGAAGGTGCGATCACGCCCTTGTTCGCAGCCGTGGCACCTGAAGTGCGAGTAAACAAGGCAAAGTACGGCGGTGCATATTTGATGCCTTATGGAGAGGTGTCGCCTGATGATCTATCTGAGGATGGGAAGAATCCTGAGCTTGCTAAGGATCTGTGGAATACGAGCGAGAAGGTTATAGCTGAAGTCTTTGGGGGTAGATGATCTTCCCGTAACGTCGTCTTGTGATGTTATGTTTCCGACAAAATTTCATGCTGTTGACTAGAACGAATGCATGCAAGTAGTATATGAACTTGAAGTGCACTGGTTGTGCTCTGCTGATGTCATGTGCTGATTACTCGGGGAACTTTCCTCTGGGTCGTTTGCGGCTTCATGCTCGGCGGTCGCTACAATGTTTGCCTTCAATATTCAATTTCATTTGTTCACTTCATCTAGTTGTTTTATGCAATAAATAGTTCTTGAGTTTAGCGTAAGGCTTTCAGTAAGATTGTTTCTGAAGGTCGGGAGCTAGGAAGCTGTGATCAATTCTCCGGGCCCGCGACTCGCGACCCCTTCTACCTTACACGGTCACGTGAGTGAAAGAATGAATTAAACTCCCGACCGGGGGCTTTGACGTCTACGCAACTTCGTCTACGATAACCAAACGACAACATCCGCTTCGTCCTTGTTTCGAATTCGTTCAGAAAGGCGACTCGTGATCTCAATGATCTTTTATATTCTATGATATACTAGTGATATACTAGCCGACAACCTGTCACGTGGGATTTCCGATTTCCGATTTCTCGGGAATCAGTAAGTTCTCAGTAGGTGCTGGTGCTGCTTTCAATCACGCAGATTCCGGTTTCGTGGTTCCTCAAGAAGATTGGAACGGGATATACATATAGATATTTCAAGTATTGGTTCCGAAACCAACGTATATAAAGGATTCGTTTCTGCGAGAGCACAAAATACCATTGCAGTCCTGCATCAAGCACTTGCATCTAATAATGTCAGAAAAGCCTACTGTAACAGATATCCGTAGGGAGGTTTGTCGTTATAACTTATGCTTATCTAATCTAGCTCCTACTGACATCCTGCTAAGAAATGGGATCTCAACTTGATCCCAGAGCTTACCGGAAAGGTGGCTCTCATTACCGGTGCAGCGTATGCAATGTGTCGCTTTTATCGGTCCTCAGCTCACTGTTTTTTCATCTAATAGTGGTACTAGGAGCATTGGCTTCCACATCGCTCATCAACTCGCTCTGAAAGGCGCAAAAGTTTACATCGGAGCTAGGTCTCTTGAAAAGGCGGAGATAGCCACCAATGCTATCGTATCGAGCTCGCCCTCTGTTTCCAAGGACTTGTTGAAATCGTTCGTCGCCGAGCTTAGCGACCTGAAACAAGTGAAAGCAGCTTGCGACAAGTTTCTTGCTCACGAGACACGTTTAGACCTTCTGATCCATAACGCAGCCAGGTAAGATGGTTAACGCATTGGAGGGTCTGTTCTGACTTTCTTATCAGGCTACCTGCCCCTCTGGAGATCGACTCGAACGGGATCTCGCTATCCATTGTAATCAAGTGAGCTTTCGAATTTTCAGGCTTCCATCAACGATGTTAGCTCAAAAGTAATGGCCGCTTTCGTAGTCACCTTGCACCATTTCTCATTACAAAGACATTACTCTCGCTGTTGAAGGCTACAGCTGTACATTCCTCAGATGTCCGAGTGGTTACAGTATGATGTTCCCTTTCAATCCTGAAGTCGATTTCTCATTGCACTTCTTAGCTATCTTCTCAAAGCCAGGCCGATGTTCCGGGGCCGGTCAAATTCGACGCAAAAGATTCTTTCAACTACGATTTCGGTGGCATAGACGAGGAAGTGCCGAACTATCTCCGTTATGGTATGTTACATGTGACCCTTCATATAGGATCATTTGCTTAATGCGCGTCTTCACAGGTCACTCGAAGCTTGCAAACATACTTTTTGCATTCCAGCTTCAGAAGAAATTAGATAGCGCTGGAGCCGATATTATTTCACTATCTGTACATCCTGGTGGTGTGAAAACAGGTACGGGTAATTCCGCTACTTCCTGTTGGCTTCGACTAACATATTCGCGTCGTAGCCGGGGCTTTTGACTACGTCTCTCGTACCAACTCAGAGCACTTACTGGATACTGCAGTGACTCCACTTGAGGGTGCGATTACCCCGTTGTTTGCGGCAGCTGCGCCTGAAGTCCGTGAAGAAAAGACGAAGTATAGCGGTGCATATCTGATGCCCTATGGCGAAGTGTCACCCGATGATCTATCTGAGGATGCAAAGAACCCTGCACTTGCAGAAGAGCTGTGGAATACTAGTGAAAAGGTTATAGCTGAAGTCTTTGGCAAGTACTAGATGACCTACCTGTAGCTAATGTCTAGCTGTGATATTGCATCCGACCAGTTTAAGATCACCTTATGATATACTGCTGGCTAGAATGAAATAGTCTCTATGTGAAGCATGGTGTGCTCTGTCGGTGATATGCGCAGTATTACTCATACTTTCCTCGGGCTTTCAAATATTAAGTAACCTGGCCCCCACGACAGGACGTTACCGAGGTCGTTTCGGTGCTAGCATTTGGCTAGCAAATTAAATTTTAAACTTTATGTTCATATCCCGGTCTTAATATTATAGTATAAGGTGACGTTTTCAGCCCAGATACCGATGGCTCGGGAATTGCAAGATGACTGTTGCAAGCACAAAGCTAAGGGTTGAAGCAAAGACGATGGCGTAAAGACTTAACATTTTTCCATGCCACCCCAGATACTCAGGATATATGATATTTTAGTAAGTGTCTGGCCTTTTCCCGTCTAATTCGCACATTTATCGAAGAACAGGCGTTTATCAAGAATGTTGTATCCGGTTTCAATCTTACTCATTCCTCGACACAAGTTAGCTTCCCGTCGGCTTTCATTACAGGTATAAATACCTCTCAGTTGCGGGTGATAAAAAAACAATTCAACCTTAACCTGCCCCAGCATTCTCAAACTTTCAATAATGTCTGACGTGAGTCCTCCTGAGAGTGGTATGGTAGATATTCGTGGAGAGGTCAGTATTTTAACATCCTTAAACATTTTTGTACTGACTATTTTAAAGAAATAGGATCTTAACCTGATTCCTGACCTCACTGGAAAAGTGGCTCTGGTAACAGGTGCTGCGTACGTGATGCTTATTTCCTTTAACTCATGATATGCTAACCTTCACATCCAGTGGCACTGGTAGTATTGGCTTTAACATCGCTCATCAGCTGGCCCTTAAAGGAGCCAAGGTTTACTAGATCGGTCGAAAAGGCAGAAGTAGCCATTAATGTCATTGTCTCATCCTCGCCTTCGGTGTCTAAGGAACTATTGAGAGGATTGTGGCTGAGCTTGGTGATCTGAAGCGAGTGAAAGAAGCTTGCGACAAGTTTCTCGCAGGAGAAACACGCTTAGATCTTCTAATTCGCAATGCTGAAATGTAGGTCTACTCCCACTCTTTATGCTGCGTACATACACATGTTGAACTTGTGTAGGGTGGCTGGCTCCAAGGAGGTGGACTCGAACGGGATCTCGTTATCCATCGTTGTAAAGTATGTTATCAGATCCCTGCGACTGTTATTTGGTACTTACAGCCCTTGTAGCCATCTCGCACCACTCCTTATTACGAGCTTGCTTCCACTCTTGAATGCCACTGCGGCGCGCAAGTCCCCAGACGTTAGAGTACTTACCTTACAGTACGCCCCGGAAGTGCGTACAGAGAAAGCGAAGTACGGTGGTGCATATTTGACACCCTTCGGAGAGTGTCGCCAAAGGACTTGTCCGAAAATGCAAAGGACCTTTCTCTTGCTGAGGAACTCTGGCACATGAGCGAAAAAGTTCCAGCTGAGGTACTCACCAAATAAATCTTCCTCTTGATTACATACATTGATTTGTTATGCATATGTATGTAAGTACGGTACGCAATTCAGACCCTTCGGATAATTTGCAATTCCGCAGCGTCTGTCAACTGGCATTTAACGGCACAGGTTATGTTCTTCGCGCATATAAAAAAATATTGTCTCCATCCACCGGTGTTTGAGATTTTAATCTGAACTGTTAATAGCATAGGTTCCTTGAAAGCCCCTTGCATCCCGTTCACGGACCTCATGTATCTCATTTTATCGGTCTTAGTCATCATCGGCAGATATATAAATGTTGTCTATTCTGCGTCACGAATGGACAACGCGATTCGCAAACTATTAACAATCTACCCATGCCTTTTACAAAAGACTCGGTATGGGTATTCGAGGAGAGGCTTGTCCTTGAGCGCTTTCTAGTTAATTATGTAGCATACTTACACCTTTAAAGAAATGGGATCTGAGTTTGGTCCCGGACCTAACTGGAAAGGTGGCACTTGTTACTGGCGTTGCGTATGGACCATTCACTTTAGACTAACGTACAATCTCACCTTTATGCTGCGGTTCAGAGGTACGGAGAGCATTGGTTTCCAAATTGCTCACCAGCTCGCCCTCAAGGACGCCAAAGTCTACATCGGGGCCAGGACTGCCGAAAAGGCGGAAATAGCCATTAATGACATTCTTTCCGCATGCCCACTTGAAGCTTTAACCTTTATCATCGTCAACTTTCTCTTGACTTTTCCAAGAATTTTCCGTCGGGTACACAATGGCTGACTTGCATATTTAGGAGCTGGATTCAACACAGGAGATCTTACCAAGAGCAAAGCCTATTCCTAAGACCTCCTCAATCCCAGTGCCTTTTCATACGCTCCCAGCGACAACGGTATGGATGAAAACCTCTTGATACTACTACCTGGACTTGGTGAGTTATCTAAATAACTTGGTCCTCCAAGCTCGTTTAATTACAACGAAAAAGGTGCTACACATCAAGCTTTCTATAAACCTGGAAAGCAATTAAAGCTCCCACAGACAGCTATTCTCGCTCTCCGAGGTTCAGAGCAATAGGCGAAGAATTCATTCTCATGCATCGATGAAGTAGTTGATGAACAGCTCAGGATCCCATACCTCTATGAGGATGCATACCAGTAGTACCCACCATTTGACAACTTAGGAGAGATCATTGAAAGACCCAACCCTACAGTCGGCTCAGACCTCATCTCAAAGGTTGTTGATTATCTGGTAAAATCATGTCAATGGCCTCTGAATCGCATCTATCTATTTGGATTTGCACAAGGTGGAAGCGTGGCCGCGGAGTTCAGTTTACACTGGTGGAAGAAACAGCTACAGGCGCCATTTGCATCGCCCACAGCTCAAAGCAACGCGTTGAAAAATGTCCACCGCCACCTGCATCTTTGGTTTTAGGGTCGATTGTCACAGTGTCAGGCCCGCTTTTATCCTATCCAACAATGTCCACGATAAACCCAACGCCTGTGTTGGTTACATATCGCCCACCTCCAGACGAGCCCCTGATGCCGCCAAGTGCAGTGGCTGCTTTCAAGAAAGCCTATTAGCTGGTATTCGAAGAAAAGTTGGGAACTTCGAGATGGGAAATGCCTGCTTCGAAAGAAGAATGGGAACCCATTATGTGGTTTTGGAGTGAGAAACTCGGAAGAAGGTTGATGGGTTGTACGAGGTTATGAGCGGGATGACGATGACTGCCACCTGACGACTAATGAGATATAGCAAAAATATAACATTGACATAGGTAAATCCATGAGGCTAATTACAAGTCGAGGATAACAATGCATAGAGGAGGGAGAGCTTTAACAGTTGACAACAGTAGCAGAAGAGAAATGTGGAAAGGGTCGGGCACCAGATATGTATATACATGAACCGTCTAAAACTACGAGTTGGAAGCGCTTACGCGCTCGTTAACGCGTTGACGATGTATTCTGTTCTTCAAATGCACCTCATAATTTAAGAGTGTTTCACCCGGACCCGGGGTATACAACTTGAATCAGTTGGTCAGTTGACATCCTAATTGCAAATAATGAACAGCTCACTTTTCCAGGACAATCTGAGCATTTGATACGCCATTCAGGAGTACTCGGCGAGCCGACTTCACGCAGTATAACTTCAAATCTATCGTTGGGGTATCTAGACTGCATAACCTGCATCGCATCAGATAACCATTGAGGCGGCTAAGGATACAAACCCACATCAGCTATCGAACTTTTCAACTGACCCAATGAAAACTAACCCAAGTAGATCCTGCGGAGCTTGCACTGAGAACAGGAGTAGTGGCGTTCTCTCCAGCAGAAGTGGATTCACCAGCGCCCTCTGACTGTGGAGGGGCAGAGGCGGACGATATAGGCACAGGCGTCGAAACGGCTTTATGATTCGCCCCATTCATTTTCACCTTTTGCGCCAACGGTGCCTCTGACGCGCTTGAAGCAGTAGACATGGGAGACACCGCACGGTCATCATCCTTCTCGGGGGCCGGCGACTGCCGAGAGGGAGCTTCCGCATCTCCATTGGAACATGCTGGGGTCTGAGGCTCTAATATGTCTGGGACTGGAGTGGCGGTAGCAGCACTCTGCGCACGCAGTGCGGCTGCAGCTCCCTTTTTCTTCGCCCCAGGTGCTTTTACAGCCTCTTCCGCCTTCCAGAGATTAGAATGGAAGTTGAGGTTGGAGTTGTACTCGACAGGTCGGGGCCGTCTGTGTCGGTGCCAGAACTTGCCTGAATAAGACAGGGATGAGAAATTAGTAATGTGCGGGATTGTGACTCAAGCGCACGGAGAGGCCTACAGTATACAACTATCTCACGTGACACTATCGCGTCGCGTGACAATCTTTCTCATTTTGCTTCTCCTGATCTCAAATCTACACCTATTACACCAATTCTTTTTAAATCCCAGAGAATGGTTGTCCTAGAGAGAAGTGTTGGCAAGAAGTAAGGCTGCTGCAAGGGAGTCAGACACGGTACAGACCATCGTCATTTTGAGGTGTCTGTGTCGTATGACGTTGAGAGTCGGGAATACTGACAGGAAGGAGGTGATGGTTTATGATTAAGTAGGGTATTGGAGGAAGGAATAGATTTCACAAGTATTTAAGGCAGCAATCAACTATGATATGGATCCTATGACTTAGTATGTGTGACTTAAACTTTACTTCATCATGGAAACTGGGCTCTTACTTTGTTTAGATCTGTCATATATGTAGCACCTCTAGGCTCTCAGTGATAAGAGACACATCTAGTCTCGTAATCACTATCTGCAAAGGGCGGCATAGTGAAACTTGGGATATAATATATACAATATATTCACCTGGTCACGCAGGACTATGACGCCTGGTGGTGGCTGCTGAATGTATTGAAGCGGGCGCAGTCCAATGAAATGCCAATAATACGGCGCGAGATGTCCTGAGTTTACTGACATCAAACCAACACAGTTCTCAGTTACATAGTCATCCCAGTGCTTACAAATAAGTACACAAAGTAGTCACATTAACGTGTACTACGATACCCCAATGCGGTGCGCAATATGACAATCAACATAGCAATTGAAACAGGATTAAAGAAAAGAAAAAGAAGAATCGAGACTGCGCCTCCCGTGCTTAAATTCGATTCATCATCCGCATTGGCAGCCGCCTCTAAATCTACAGGGTCCTACAGAGAAGGGTTAGCGACAAGAACAGAAAACAGGGAAGACTCTGACTGTTGCTGAGCGATTGGCCTAAGGCAGCGAGGATTTGCCTACTATGTTGAATTCTTCGTCATTGTTGGCAGCCGCATCCAGAGCTGTAGGGTCCTACAGAGAAGCGTTAGCGACAAGAACAAAACTTGACAAGGAAAACTCTGACTCTTGCTGGGCGATTGCTCCGAGGTGGACAGGATTTGCGTAGGTTGGTGCTTGAACGTTCGGTGTTGGCAGCTGCCTCAGGAGTTGGATCCTACAGAGAAGTATTAGCGACTAGCGACAAGAACACAAGGCAAGGAAGACTCTGACTGTTGCTGAGCGATCGATCTGAGGCGCCGGGGACGTGCCTGAGCCGGACGCATCTTCAGCGTTGGCAGCCGCCTCCAGAGTTGGATCCTACGAGAAGCATTAGCGACAACTACGGGAGGCAAACATGATACTGACGGACTCTGTTAGGTCACTGGGTTGTTCGGATGGCATAAGGTTGGAGTTGGAGTTGCTCCTTTGATGGGGGTTGGTGGAGGGAGGGAACGACGTCGTAGTGGTACGAGATTAAGATGGGGTGTTGGAGGAGGGAATGGATGGTATAGGTATTTATGGCATCGATCTGAGACATTCCAATTTTGACATGTCAGCCACTGGACCGTGATCTTTCGGTTACTGGTCAGCTATTGAGGTGGTATTCACTTGTTCTGGGTGGTATTCGTCTTGTTAGAAGGATCATATGCGCGCCTCAGGTATCAGACCCGCTGGTAATTGTGTAACACTTTCATATCTGGTGTCTAGAGTGTCCGTGGCGCTCTACGCGTTCACGCCTCCCGCCTACCTCCACATCCTGTTCAGCTACACGCGTATCCTCGCCTCTCTGGGCGGCTTGAATGCTTTCTTTCCTCCACTTGTATTGGGCTGAACTCCCTGTTAAATTTCTGTGTAACAGTTAACACAACTCAACGAGAAAGAAACAAGAATCGAACACAGACCTGGAATTTCCTCTCCTCATCCAATTCGCGAAGCACTTATCTTCCCCTGCTCCAGCTCGCCCTTCTGCTTTCTGCTTCTGCATGGCCTCGAAATAGTACCAGATTAACCTTTGCAAGGTTAACAACTCAACTAAAGGAAGTAAACAGGACATATAACGCACCTTCGGCGACTCTCGACAATCCTTGCTACCGACGCTGACTGGAGGACGGTTTCTTCCATGAGCGTGTTTATTCCAGCTACGCGATGTGTCAGTGGTTAGCATGACCGACCTCTCTTGGTTATCTAAAGGGTGGTCAATGAGTAGTCGGTCGAGTGTGGTGGTCATTTCTGCTGGATCCTGGAGATTGTGAGAAGTGTGGTCTACTTGTTGGCAATATTTATTCGATTGAGGATGTCTCGTGTCGAAGGAGTCGAACTATGTGCGCCTCCAATGTCCATTAGCGTCGTATGCATTCTTCCACGCAGCTCGTCTTAACGCAGGTCGGCAATGATTAATGACTTATAGCCCCCGAATATCGTTGGAAGTATATTAGAAGTACTTGGTTGCTATTCCGCCCCGGATGAGACAAGAATGTAGCTCGGCCCCTTTGCATTCTTGCCACTGCAGTTCAAGTGATCCATCGCAGCCCTAGACATTTGTTAGGCATATGCACGTTCCTGGAGTCCATGTTGGCAACACGTTGATACTTATTGAGACGAATGTACTGATACAAGTGGTTAGACTAAGGAGATATGAGGGATATACTTATAAGTTACTGTATGTAGAGTCTGCGACGGTTGTGTGATGGTGGTAGAGGATCCGTGCGTGACGCGACGCGTTTGCATTCCGATTACATAATGCAGAACTAAGTACCTTAGCAATACTGTGTCGTTCTGTATGGAGGCAACGGAGCCCCGAGCGTGACATCAAATTTCGGACTTGAGTTTAGCAACCAAGGCTAAGTTATGCGTGACAAATGTTAGAGTTAGCAACACTGAACCCAATCTGGAAGTGCCTTTACACAACCTTTAGGCTCTTTTTTGGCCAGTACTTATTTTAAATTAACTTACTACATTTAACAAGCAAGATAGAGAATATATTTGTGCTTTTTCTTGGATTTTTAGCTATTCTTGAAAATTCTGACCTTAATGTCACGCTCCTCCCGCGAAGCAACCGGTCTGCCGTGATGCGTGACAAACTATCGAATTAGCGACGCAACGGGGTCAGCGTGACGCGTGACCGTTGCCTCCATACAGAACGATACAGTACATACCGGAATTCCCGGTTAACCGTGGAATGCACACCCCTCCAAAGGTCAGACGGTCAGGACGAATGCAACCGCAATAGACCGAAAACCGAGACTAGGATTTCTCTAGGCCTATCGCCATGCCGTATCTCTTCTGAAAATGTTTAAGTATCAGTGCTTTGGGCCCTGAGGCGAAAAGGCTTACTTCAAGCACTATTGGATATATAATCGAAGGATGCCCGAATCTGATACTCTTCCCGCTGCGGCCCCTCATGGAGAGGTACGTCTTTACTGATAATTTTATCTGTATCTTACTTACTACACGGGCAGAAATGGGATCTCAACTTGATCCCGGATCTGACGGGAAAGGTGGCTCTTGTTACTGGTGCTGCGTGCGCGATATGTACTCTGACTGATAACTATATGCTAACCTATCCCATATTCAAGTGCTACTAATAGCATAGGCTTCAATATCGCACATCAACTGGCACTTAAAGGTGCCAAAGCCTACATCGGAGCCCGAACCACTGAAAAAGCAGAAATAGCTATCAACGCCATCATCTCGTCCTCGCCTTCCGTGTCCAAGGAACTGTTAAAACCCTTCATCGCTGAACTTAGTGACCTGAAGCAAGTGAAAGCAGCTTCCGACAAGTTTCTCGCAGATGAATCGCGCTTGGATCTTCTGATTCACAATGCTGCCCGGTAAGTTGACTACGACATTCAACACTACACGTCAATACTGACTTTTTAGGGGACCTACTCCTATGGCAGTGGATTCAAATGGGCTTTCATTATGCATTGTGGTCAAGTAAGCTAGTGCTAGCGAACCTCTGCTGATATCCTCTCATATTGACGATTGTCGTAGCCATTTGGCACCATTTATCATTACGAAGACGCTGCTCCCGTTGTTAAAGGCTACCGCTGCCAAGTCAGCAGATGTTCGAGTGGTTACAGTGCGTTTCTCTCACCACCCGCTATCCGTTGCTCATCTCCCCCGTAAGATCTCTTCTCGCGCGCAGTCTTTCCTGCCAGGGCCATTCGAGTTTGACTCCAAGGAATCCTTCAAATATGACGCTGGTGGCGGGGATGACTTGTATCCATGTTTATATCGCTATGGTACGATGATCCGAGACATCATAAACTGATTACATGCTTATACGATCTATTACTTCAGCACATTCAAAGCTTACCAACGTACTCTTCGCATCCCAGCTTCAGAAGAGATTAGACGAGGAAGGAGTAGACATCATCTCTCTCACCTTACACCCTGGAACCGTGAAAACAGGTATGAATGCTCTTGCTATCCTATCAGCTACAGCTCACATATTCATCACTATAGCCGGTTCAGTCGACTTCATCGCTCGTTTCGGCGGAGGCAATCAATTCGACCGCGCATTCACTCCACTCGATGGCGCCATCACACCGCTTTTCGCTGCCGTCGCCCCGGAAGTGCGCAACGATAAGGCCAAGTTCGGTGGGGCGTATTTAATGCCCTTCGGAAAGGTGTCGCCTGATGATATGTCTGAGGATGCGAAGAATCCCGCTCTTGCTGATGAGCTTTGGAATACGAGCGAAGAGGTTGTGGCTGAACTCTTGGACTGGTAGTTCCTTTATGTTCTGTTGTTGTATGACTGTGAGTTTGAAATTTACGGTCTTTGATGGATGGGCCTGGGGCATATGGCACCTTGGATATGTCTTCATCAGAATGATTTCACGATGCTGCCACGCTACGCCCCACGCCTGGTCATTGTACAAGGCATGGGACACTGCACCATTCTTTATCACGCTTATTGCACTCTCAAGTCCTAAGCCATCTTCTTTCTCGCATGTCTTTGTCCATGGGCACTTCTTCGTTCTCCCATATGGCATGTCCGTCGTTGAAATCATTCTGGCAATTCCACTATCTTATACAAGTTTCTTGTGCAGGACAATCGGAGCTTACCAATGCACTCTTTTCATACCAACTTCAGAGGAAGTTAGATGAGGATGGAGCAAACAATGTATCGCTCTCCCTATACCTTGGTTCCGTGAAGTCATGTATGTGGCATGACTGGTACATCTCATTAGCCTTTTCTCAATCCTTCTTTATTGTAGCCAGAGCCACCACCCCCGAGGACGCTATTACACACCTCTTCACAATCGTAGCCCCCGCGTTACGCGCTGATAAGCCAAAGTACGGCGGTGCACATCGGTCTCCTACCGAGAAATATCACGCAAGGATCTATCTGAGAATGAAAAGAATCCTGTGCCGAAGTCTTCAGCTAATAGATGAACTATCAGTGTCTGCGTTGTAAAGCTGCTTTATTGTTTCAAGTCCGTTGAAATCGCGTCATTTATACGATGCAGGATAGCTTGCAAGTGAAGTGGTACCTCTGAACGGAAGTTTGTCCTGCTTTCGTACTCAGTTTTATGTCATCTACTCGCGCTGTCAGGAGCTGCTATATATGTGCATTATCTATGCTGGCTTCCCTAAGCACACAGCACCTGATACTACTGGTTCTTTTTCCCATTAGGCTGTTTATTCTCTCTAAGTTGGCTTCAGGCCCCTCTGTTGCAGCTGGATTTGGCTAAAGTTGACTAATTTCCGTCTTATCGGGAATTCAAGCTAGGCTCGCCGCGCATTCATGAATTGCACGCAGCATAGCACGTCGGGTGTGTAGGTGAGGCATGACACCAAATGCCTTTGCTAACTGAATACCGTAAAAGTGGGTATATCACGCACTATCTTTCGTGTTTCCTAGCGTATAACTTTTAACCCCCTTCAGATGGCCACTGCCGACGATAACTCGAACCACGAAAAGGTTTGTAGTGTTTTGGTGGACCTGGCACTTGCACTGATACTCTGCTTCAGCCATGGGATCTCAACTTGATGCCTGATTTAGCTGGGAAGGTAGCACTCGTTACTGGCTCGAGGTACTTACTTGGTGATTATGTGGGGTACGCCCGAAAACTGACAGAAGGAGTGTCTTGAGCAGTGGCGTTATGAGCATTGGCTTTAACATCGCCAATCAACTTGCTCTCCGTGGCGCTAAAGTCTACATTGGAGCCAGGAGTGCGGACAAGGCTCAAGCTGCCATTGATACTATTATCTCTACTTCACCGACGGTGCCTAAACACAATCTAAAAATGTTTATTGCAGATCTTGGTGATCTAGAACAAGTCAAAGAGGCTTCCGAGAAGTTTTTGGCGAATGAAAGTCGCTTGGACCTTTTAATCCATAATGCTGCGAGGTAGCTGTTGTTGCATGGGTACACAACCTCCTAGTACTCTGTTGATGCATACTCTCTAGACTCCACTCTCCTTTAGTTTTGGACAGTCACAGCATCTCATTGTCCATTGTCACCAAGTGCGCTTCTTCATCTAGTTTCTAGTCCTGCTCCTGATGAAAGCTGTAGTCACATTGCGCCATTCGTCATCACAAGCACTTTACTTCCGTTGTTAAAGTCTACGGCAACATACAGTGACGTCCGAGTTGTTATGGTAGTTACCATTCTCCGCTGTCTTGCATTATATTGACTGACTAAACCTAGATTTCATCCCTCAATTTGGCTTCCGTTCCGGGACCAATACGATTTGAAACAAAAGAATCATTCAATATCGATTTTGGTAGCAAGGATGATGTAATGGCGAACCGGCTGCGTTATGGTGCTCTTACTTGACTCATTTACTTGGGGATGCGTGCTGAAAAACTTCGATGTGCACTGCATAGGCCATTCGAAGCTTGCGAGCGCCCTGTTTGCGTCAGAATTGCAGAGGAGGCTCAATGAAGAAGGCTCTAGAATCCTTGTCATATCTGTACATCCGGGCACAGTACGAACAGGTATGTCGATTTGACTCGCGTCATAGGTATACTCACTCGAATTCGTACCAGCTGGAGCTCTCGACTACGTGAATCGCACAGATTCAGCAAGTCGACTGGATGGGGCGATGACGCCTCTGGAAGGAGCAAATACGGCCCTCTTTGCGGCTACTGCTGCGGAAGTATCTTTGGAGAGTTCAAAGTATGCTGGTTCATACTTGACCCCCTTTGGCGTGATATATACGGAGAACCTTCCTCAAGATGCGAGGAACCCAGCACTTGCGGCCGAGCTTTGGAGTACGACTGAAACAGCTATAGCCGATATTTTTAGCAAGGAGACTCAGACCACGTGGTGACGATATTTAGACGATATACCTATTTTTGGATCTCGTTCTGGCTACTTCAGATCAACTTTCCTAGTAGCGGTTAGAGTTCACACTCAACATGGTTAGGAGGCAAAAGAATCGCTGATTCCTAGACTGCATACTATAGAACTGGCAACTTTTGTAGATCTGGTGTGCTATAGATAGGTAATAGTACAGCCTGAGTATACTGGCTGAAGTTACTCCCACGATTTTGGCGCGCGGCGTTCGACTTCAGCGCCTTCAGTTTTTGGCGCCTTTAAAAGCGCGTAACATATTAAGCGCTTGCGGGTAGATTTCGACGTCTTCAGGCGCCTGTTGCCGATCTTTGGATTACCGTGACATCCGAAGGTTCCTAGTTGACGCCTTCAATTCTGATTGTCGCTCTGGTGCTAATTAAATCGATCTCCGAATCCTTAGGCATTGAATTGAGGTTGTCGGAACTGGTTATTTATAGCCTTTTCTGAGCACCGTGCGTTGATCACTTAAACAGGATGGGCGGCAAAAGCTCTTGTTAAGTACTTGGCATCTCTAGCTAAGATACCAACTAACGACTTCAAACAGTGCTCGCAGTCTTTAGGTCATTTAACGGTAAATTCAAACATTACAGAGCCTGAATTTTCGATAAAGGAACCATTTTAGTGGATTCTATGTAGAATTAGAAGTGTATGTTATTGATTGGCATAGAAATTAAAATGTTACGGTGCTAATATGTTTCCCTAGGATATTTAACAGCATACATACGTTTACCATAGTTTCTGAGTAAGCTCTACGTCTTCATCGGCGCGCCCAATGATTATTGACAGAACGAGAGAAAATAGTATTTACGGTGTCCTGATGCTTTAATAGTGATGCGTATTTTCGAGAGAAGATATTGCTCCATTTACCTAGAGAATGGCATCGTCGGCGGAGCCTCGACGAAGCAACCAGTGACCAAATATATAACACCCTGTGAATGGCCCCAGTGGAAAGGTAGTAAGTAATTGACATCTCGAATTATCCAGCTGTTTACCAGGCGTGATTATGGACTACAGCTGGTCTAATCTCGAACAGATATAAGTAGATGTGATATGCATCTAATGGACCGGGGCTTTACTATCTGATAAACACCATCTTAGTAGAGCCCACCATATTCTTACTACGCTTGTCCAATATCGTAAAAGGTTGTCGTCATAACCTTACTCCCAGGAGATAGTATTTAAATAAGCTGACGGAATGCTGTAGAGCTGACATTCAATTTTAGCAGACTTCCCCCTAAGTTATTTATGATAGTGATCACTATGTCCACAATCAGTGGCGGAATGTCGTCCTATAGGTTTCTGGGACAATCTACTTGGATTCTCGGGCCGTTGAGGCCAAGTAGAGGCCAACGGCCAGATTGCCCTACACCACTACTGTTGACGTAGTTCTTGAGGGATTAATCTTCCAGTGCGTGATATCACACAATCTTTCTACTTCCAAGATTTCCGTTTACATCCTGAAGCCCACTTTCTTACACTGGTTTTTCCAAAACAAGTTCTACTTCCAGCACGCCATTCGGAACGCTGGTAGATGCTATGGAATGGCCCATTCCATAGCATCTACCAGCGCCTCCGGTACTTTTATCCACCCAACCGTGTTGACCCCTCCTATGAGGCTGTATGTTATCTAGTCGTTCACATGCCAGATGCCAACACGATCCTTACTTTGAAATTCGTGAGCCTACTACTCCGCAGATAGCTGATTTATATACCTTGACTCGGCCCCTTGACCCCATTGGAGGAAGAAATTATCACTAGCACTGGTTGTACGCTACCACCGTCTAAAGTCAAGGGATGGAACTTTGACGGAACTTGACGGAACTGGTACTTGACTAGTAACTGAGACAAGTCCAATCGCTTGTTTGAAGTTTCCGGCTAGCGCGCATTATCGTCTAATGAAACAAAGGTTCCTACTAGACACTAGCCGGAGAGTTAGCTTCGTGTTAGCAACAAGGCGATGAGTGTCGCAGCGCGGGATGGGCGCAAGTGTGCGGGTATTGCTGACCTGGTTACATTTCAATGTCCGAAGTCAAGTGTTACATTTATCTTTGATTTGTCGAAGTCGCATATGTCATTAAAGACCGATACTCCCGAGTCAAAGGGGAGGCAGTGAGTGTTACTGCGAGATAAAGTGTTGGCATTTGAAAAACATGAATATCAGGAAGTTGGTTACTTGGTTACATTCATATAGTAACATATGAACATTTATTCAAGTTACGGTTACATAGAGTAATTGAGTATAGCTTTCAGGGCCCTAGAAACCATATTCTTAGTGTCTGACGCAGTACAGCTGTTCGCATTTGAAAAAGTATTTTTAATTGTATCCGATGTAACCATCTATAATACGAGAAGGTGCATACTTACATACAATAAATGCGGGTGAATGTACAAATTGAAATGGTATACTATTGAGGAAATAAAGAGTTCGAGGATATAAGCGGGGGAGGTATCGCGGTAGGAAGAGATCGACAGCACCGAGACGCAGAAGCAGAGAGATAGAGATACTACAAATATGACCAGCGACAATGAAGGAGGAAAGCAACAGCTTATGCTGTCAGCTTTGGAAGAACCTTCATCATCTGGTCCAAATTGATAAACTGAACCCAAGGTTCTAGTTCCTTTGTCGCCTTGAAAAAATGAACTTGCTGTTCTCCTTCCATCCTCTATAGAAAGCACACGCGCACTGATACTCCTCAACGACCAAGATTTCCTTCTTGGTAGCGGGATCGCGTCGTGCAACACCTAGCCGAACTTCGAAGATCCTAAACTCCCACCCGACGAGGGGTTTCCCGTCGCCGTTGACGCGCTTATTAGGAATATCGAATTCCATGCGGCGCATGTCAAGGGGCGTGGACCCGATGGCGTTGTAGTATGCCGTTTTGCACGCTAGGACCATGCTCAGTCTCCGCAGCACGTTTTCTTTCGCTGGGTCTTGTGTGATATTGCGGATTTCGAGGTCCGTAAGCTGGCAGGGCGGAACATAAAAGAGAAGAAAGGGGTAGGTGAGTTGGAATGCGTTGAAGACGGAGATGTGATTGACAGGAGGGCAGGAACGGGGAGGGGAGAAATGGACACGTAGTGGGTATGATATGAAACGAATCACAAAGAGTAATGAAAGTGCAACACACCTTATGCGATAGTGACTGTACATACTCCTCGAGCGTCAACTTTCCTTCAATAGCACGGTGCTTAATCCCCAACCCGATGAAGGTTACCCTTTCTTGACGACCTTGGGTCATCGCCATCCCGCACAACGAGGCCTCCCACATGAGTGAATAGCCGATCTTGGAATGTAAAGCCTTTTCCGGGTTCATGTCGTCGGTGTTCTGTGGGAGCGGACCGGAATCAGCATCGGGGACAAATTTAGCGCTGCACAGGATGGCAAAAAGATTGCATGGAAGCAGTTCGGGACATGAGGAAGAAAGGTTAGAAGGCACGGAACTGTCACCGATGAAGGGTGGAGTGGGTGAAGAATGAGGAGGTAGACCGGAGAGAGCGGCATTAGGGTATAGTAATAGTTGGTATGTGTGTGCAACGGCGAACAGTTCTGTGCGAAGGGAATGAGGAGCCAACGTACCTGTTCTATCCAATGCTTCCCCTCTGGCGTGGCAAGATCTCTCCACTTTGATCGCGGTATCCGACGGTGCCTCATCATGAGCAAGGGCAGCATATGAGTCAGGTAGTGCCCTATGTGACGTGTGGTTAGAATTTTTTACGTGTCGAGGGGACAGGAGGACGTCTAGGACGTACGTAAGTGAGATGCATTGGTTGGGTCGTAGGTTTTCGAATCCACGTAGGGGAGGCAATCTTTGACAACATTGTAACACTGGTCAAACTCCTATCCGTATTGATGAATATCGTCAGGTTGAATTGTGCAGGGATCGATACGGACCTCCTTAGTGTATTCTCTATTCAACGCAAGCATCCATATCAGGATGGGACAGTCTCCTGGTGGCACAGGGTTTGCAGTATTCAGATTACGGCGCAGCGGAGGAGGCTGTTGGGATGGTGGTTGTGATGGACCCGCAACTGGTTGCTGGTGGTTGAGAGGGGGTATCGGCTGAATGGGTGGCATGGTGGGTTGAGAGTACTGCTGACCAGGGTACATAGATTGCATGGGCGTATGTGAAGAGCCTGGCTGGGACATGGGTGTATGTAGAAGAGAAGCAGAGGGCGCAGTAAATGGCAGTAGACTAAAAGAAGGCCGACGCTTGAGGCAGTTCGTGATTTCGCAGCTCTAATTTTGGGGCCGTTTTATGAGGGAAATTTACAGAATAAAGAGCAGAGTCTAGCAGATAGATTCAGGCAGGGTAAACGAGGAGTTTGGTGGTGGTGAGATAGGAAACGAGGAGGGCAGGAGCATATTATAAGGGAAAGAGTTTCAAAAATAAATAATATAATCTAACAGGATTATCGACCACGTGCTGACAGTTGGAAGCATAAAACACTGCCACACAGCTCCTACTTTATAATACCGTTCAACAGCTTTTTGTTTCCCTCTGCACTACAGCCGTTGTTCCCCTAGTCACTTCGCCCGTCATCACCTTTGTTATTCACGCTTATATTCCCCCACAACTCACCTGAGGGACCTACACTACAAAACATCTTGTTCTTCTGTCTCCGGAATCCGAACAAAAAACAACACGATCGCTCGGATAAGGCAACCTTCCGCACGCCACGACCTCGCTGCATTGTGAAGATGCGACGATAATATGGGCAATAGAATGAATCCCTGGCTTCTCAAACCAACCGTCATCAATCTCTTTGGGTCCGAGCCCAAGCGTGTCCCTGGACGGAGAGACAGACCTACCTGCAATTCCAGTCCCAGCGAGCGAAATCACCATCATCTCATGTCTCCATCCCGTTCTGCAGGTCCAAGTAAATACCCTCCATAATCCCCGAGTCATGACAAAATATTTATCAACGCACTCGACCCACACCCAAACTCAGCTTTTTCAGCCTCGAGGCTCAAGTGATGGAAACTCTGCCCTCATCCATACCTTGTGACTTCCCTCCTCACGAATATCATTTCTAGAATTTTTTCTTCTTTTCCCCCTCTGGTCAAGGACACACCTGAGAAAACATTTCATTGTTCTGACGTAGTTGCATGCTTATGGAGCGAGGCTGTTGAGAATTTCCCTAAACGCTAACTGAACAATGATAATCATTATTTGGACCCACCTTCCTTTACTATCTGGATTATCGAAATCTCCCTTTTAACAGAAGGATCAGAAGGATTCATAGCGCCAATCTTTCACGTGTTCTGTCAATTCGTATAACCACTTGGACAGGTCTAATTATGTACAAGTGCTTTATAAAGATATTGCCTATGACGAGAAAATACCACAAATGACAGAAGTCGACCCATAGAAGCTCACCACTCGTCGGAACGTGGTTATCTCGTTTTTAGACTGTATGTGATCGAACGTAATCGCTGTCTGACCGGGGTAAGGAGCTGGGAATCTGAGCACTCTAACTATCTATGTCTACCGTCCTGGGTAACCATGTGTTATCTGCGTGTTTTAATTTCTCCCACCGACGACAATCAGTGATTTGCGCGCTTCAATCAATGTTCGGGACCGCCATCAGATCCCGCCATCAATCCCGAGTCCCGAGGTCCGCCTAAGCGACTTCGTTTCTCCTATATTTATCCTTTTCTTCAGAAATAATCCTTCCAGTATGTCCGACATCCATACGTTAATCCTACCCAATCTCGGTGATTATTCGGCGCATTAATCTCGTGACACAGTAATAGCATGCTCTGCAGGACAAGAATACGCTCGCCATCCTACTTCTTTCTGTTCTTTTTTCTCTTTTCCGTCTTCTTCTGCTTTAGCCTAGAGCCATATGCTCATTTTACGTGAATTCATGCATCGTATATAACTGTCGTGCATATGCATAATATTCTTAGACGTCTTCAGAAAGATGATGTTCCTACGGACGAAATTCGCACTTGTGCTCTTTTTGCTCCCCGCTCTCATCCTGGGGGCAGCGACTTCGTCTCCTTCCGCAGGAGTGACAATCTCTCACACCCATCCATTGATATACTACCATGGAAGATGGGATGAGTCTCCAGGTACATGGTGGTACGTCCCTCTTCTTTCATCCCTATAATTCAAAATTAGAAAAGAGAACTTGAAGGGCTGGATCAGGACTCAAACTGCACATCCAAAACCTTCAATCCCTCTCGCTTAACTTAGGATCACATACCACCGCTCCATTAGCTTCCATAGGCGTAAGCGTGGACTACAATCCCTTCGTCACGGTGAACGTCTCGTCCGGTACCAACTCCATTCCTCTTTCCGGATTATCTGGAAATGGGAAGGCGAGTGTTGTAAGGATAAACGTGGAGGGATGGCAGGATAACCGGATCAATCTTGAGAGTATCACGCTTAACCGCGGGGCAGGGTTGGTCCCATATACCCCCCAAAAGCTCGCGTTTCAGTTTATCGGTGACTCGTTGAGTGCCGTTCGTATTCTTATTCTGTTACCAGTCCGTTACGTGAAACTGAACGTGTGGGTGTCATGTAGGGACAATATCTTCCGCAAGGCGTGGGTCAAGCGTGGCCATTCCTTGTCGGAGAGCATTTTAAGGCTGAACATAGGGTTAATGCGCAGCCTGGAGCTGCATTGACTGTATGCTTTTCACGCTGAATTTTCGATAGCATGCATTGGTTGATGATTTAAATAGGACATCTTGTCGTATGGAAACGTGCATGGTGTATCCTTCCAGTTCTTCCGCGTACGTCAATATCCATTCCGTTCATCGAAAACGTGAGGTTCATTAATTTCCGTATAGACAGAGGATACGGGATACTACTATACCTCCGACCATAACTTTACCACCCCGTGGGATTTTGTTCGGGATGTTCCTGCGCCTACACATATCGTAATACACATTGGGTGAGCCATATTCTTGTCATAATCTTATGCATTGTTTTAAACTAGGTAATAGTGCAAACGACGCATCTCAAGGAGTCACAAATGACCAATTTGTCGAGGTTTATTCGAACTTCATATCTCGTCTGCGTACAACCTTCAAGAGACAACCTATTTTTGTCTTTACTCCAGTGAGCATTTTATCAAGTTATCAATGAAATAACAAGTTAAAGATTTTTTTCAAACAGTGGGGATGGCCTAGTGCAGACGGAAGTATATCCTATTATTATACTGGCTTGTACCAAGAAATCGTGAACAATAGGTAAGTGACAGTGATTATCTGTAAGATGATCATCCCGCCGCATCGCATCACTTCGAGTTCCCCATCATGATTATCAGCTGCATTGTTCTTTTATCTTATTCTGTGTTGGTAGGACTGCATCTGGGGACAAGAATATTCACCTTGTGGACACGACCGGCTGGGTTACATTTGCTGATGTGTTCCCGGATAATACACATCCTGATGTCGGAGGTCATCAGAAAATTGCTGGGGAGTTTATTAGTTGGCTCAATAGCTGGGGGTTGCAACCGGAGAAGAAATGGGCGAATGATGTGTAGAATGATGAATTGATTACAAGAAAAAGAGATTTGTAGGTGTGGGTCTGCGCCACATTGTAGTCTAGCAAGGTGTACAACAACAAGAAAGAACAAAGGTCGTGACATGTCACTAGTAATATCGTTACTCGTACAAAATCAAGTCGTAAAGCGATAAAGAAGACTTCTATTTCCTTTCTCTTCTTTTTGTTTTTCTTCTTCTATTTTCTCTTCCTCGCTTAGCGCAGCGAATTGTGCTGCATTTAATGCATTGCGGCGCTTGTAGTTGTATTTTTGAAAGAACCAAAGAATTAAAGCTATGGATGCGAAGACCACACTGATCGTATTTCCGCGTTTGAAATCTTTGTGTAACTGTTAGTACCTGAAGAATGGTTAGTTTGGGGTATTATATAGTACCTGGAGCATCGTCGGCGCGGTATATCTGAGATCCCCAGATTCCGTAGATATTAGCGGAACCGATAATTAGCCCAGAAGCCACTGTGCGTTTCCCAACGCTCCTATTAAAATATCACTTATGAGGCTTGTGTAAAGAACTGATATAACATACCCTGTATTCTCAGACATCCAAGCAATGTTTAAAGGATGTGTGTATGGCCACGAAGCCACGATCATTGCGGCCAAATATTTGAATTCTCTACGCGTTCCAGTTGGAAGCATACGAAGGAGGATCCAACCTAGTAGTTGCCATCCAGCTAACAGAAATACGACAATCAGCACAGTACAATGCAACACACATAAGAATAATCTTACCGCCAAAGGCACCATGGAAACCGCGCTCTTTCGTCTTGGCTGAATGATTAACATTTATCAGCATCACCACAGTTTCAAGAAGATAAGGAGGCGCTGTGAGTGCATTCGCAACAAAGACGTTAAAGTTGAAAGATTTGATGATGGTTGGAAGATCTAAATAACCATAACATGTTGAAGGAAATTAAACGAGGAGCATTTTTCTTACAAGTATTAAGTGGTGACATCGGCGTTAGACCGAAGATGGTGATTAGGAGATGACCCCATATTCCGATGTCAGTAAGTGTGTCTTTAATATCTAACCAGTCAACTCGTTTCCTACAGTTTGTGTTTAACAACACTGTTTACAAAAGACTCGGTAACCCACTCATAGGATCTCTTTGATGCGTCGTCTTTAATAACCCTCGTTAATGCGATTTGTATTTGTCGCTTAGTAAACCAAGCTTTGGGACCTCGTAGACCACCATGGGTTTTGACGAGTGTGGCGGGCAAGTAGAACCTAAAATTCTTGTTTATACTTTCGTTGCCGAAAGAAAAAGAACTGTGAGGAGTACCAGGTTGCAGCTGCCACAATAACCGTAATAACTCCATCAACAAGGAACAACCATTTCCAGCCTTCAAGACCGGCCACTCCACGTAATCGTAGAAGACCAGAGGACATAAGGCCACTTATCGCGCTTGCAACTTTCTGTATACCCCAAAACCATGCGAGCCGTGTGGCAAGCTCTCCACCCTTGTAAAATCCTCCGAGATAAACAAGTGTAGTCGGTATTACACCTCCTTCCGTAATCGCAATCCCTAAGCAAGAAAATAAACATGTTAAGAAAGTGAACAGTTTAAGATGATGAAAGAATTTTTACAGCATCTAACTAAGGAACCGACATGATTCAGTACTCGGACTCAAATGAAGTATTGGAGGAAGTTACCGGTGAGATATCCAAATTTATCCTTGATTAATACATGGGCAAGTGTAACGAGACCCCAAGAAAGCATGAGAGTAGGTATCCCTGCTTCAAAGTTTAGTAAATGTTATCGCACTGATTAAGAATGACTTGCATCTTGAAGGTCCCGCGATCTTAGCCACAATTGATCCAGTGAAACAAAATATAGAGAAGAGGATAGAGTGCAAGGCCGATGCGGTATTCACAGTGTCAATAGTGAAGCCCAAGTCTTCCGGGAGATTATCGGATATTGCATTCGAGATGTTCGTCCGATCCATATTCAGAACGAAGGTTGTTAAGAGGATCCAAGAGAACAGTCGGCGGTCCAAGATCCGTACTACTTCAGCTTCTTCTTCGGAAGAATAGTTCATGTCTGGTACGTAGTACAAAGCATCAGAAGAGGTATGAGGAGACAATGCATCCTCTGAGCTTGACGTGCTAGATCTGCTTCCGTAGTCCGAGCCCGAGCCCCGCGCGTCGCTACTGGCGCGAGGACGAAGAGGGAGCTTTTCATAAGCCTTAGTTGAGATTGACATCGGCGGGAATGCAATATCATAGCATCAAGCCCATCTGTGACTTTTAATACACTATACAGTGTCTATCATGGATGGTGAAGGAGACGGCGCGGATTGCGCAATCCTGTAAATGTCTCATGCACTGCGGCAGCTAGAACAGGCAGTTCCGCGGCCATATAAGCTTGATAGAGCCCATATTGTGAGTCAGCAGGCCGCGTAAGGTGAAGTTAAACGTAGAAGTATTCTAGTCAAGTCCGAGTACTTGTTCACTCGGAGCGTTAGTCCATATTTAAGAGACGGAAAATAGGAAAAGTTGAAGTCAAATCCCTCTTCAACCGGCGTGCGACTCTCGAGTCGAAACATACTTATGTAAGTAAATAGATCAATCAGCTGGGCGGCAGCTTGAAACACTGAAATTTAGATATTTAAATTTGTTGACTTTGAGTTTGTATATATAAGAATCCTCTGTCACCATTAACAGCCCATTTCATCTCGTTTGAGCCTGCCACTGAACATCAATTGAAGGAGATGCATTTGCAGTGCCCGGTAAGTTTCTATCTCCGTTCGATTACATAAGTGATCTCCGTCTGAAGTACAGACGAAATGAATGCGCCTTTTCATCAACAGATGATGCAATGGTTGAGGCGGGTTGATAAGAAACCTACAGGTCGAATATCACAAACGAAACACGAAAAACTGATTTGTGCCGAAGTACGTTATAGAAATAAGAGTACAATCGAACATCGATATAAGTATAAGCAAAAACCCGGGGTGTCGCAAGAAAGGAATTCGAAAGTCTTAGTGCCAGCTTAAATTCTTTCGTCCCAGCTGGCAGGGGCCCGGGAGTATGCGAAGCCTCAAAGGATTTACATCTAATATTGAAGCCGGTGCATTCTCTAAGGTGAAATACGGATTTTTCGACGAGGTTTATATGCTGGAGGGCTGTCTTCGAAGCCAAAAATTGGTTGCACAGTCTGCAAATATCGTCTAACAAACTTTCCGCCGGGCAAGGGTATGGCATTGTAAATATCTTGCGAATTTCCTTCACTATTGGAAGCCAAAACTGTTCTAGAATTAGCAGATCTGCAGAGGGTTTCCTTCCTAGAGTAGCCTGGGGTGGTACTAGAGAACGAATACGGCCTTGTGTTGCTTCCTTGGCCAGTAGACAGCTGCACTTTCCCATTATGAACTCCGTGGGTAGAGATACTTCTAGAGTTGGCTTGCAATATTGTAAGTATAGAAGATTCCGAAGAAAGCAGTTCTATTGCATTAAATGGAGTTATGTCTGAGGTTCTTATTGGCGCGGGCCAAACTGAAAATGAGCGTTTACTTATATATGTAAAATGAAACATAAACTGGACGAACATGTGTCCTCGTGTACTGTAGCATCCATGCGTTTCCTCTTCTTCCTCATGCAGAATAATATCATCGATGCGATTGCGACCAGAAGTAATATAGCATCAACGACCCCACCAGTAATTGCTGCAACTGGTGGACGTAAAGAACCATCTTTCGCTCCATCGGAGGAAGTAGTACGTTGGGTTGGCTAGCTCGGGTTGAAGGATATGTACTGTAGCAGATGCGCCATTGAATTTATTGGACGACAGGTGGGAAGTAGACGACGACGATTGTATTGAAGCCGAAAAAGACGCAGATGACGAACTGGAAGCGCCACTGGTGATGGGAGATATATTGCTAGGCAGGTATTCGATATAATCGAGCCAGAACCATGTATTTTCGCTTGCAATCATCACCAGAAGCAAGTGCTCTGCAGGCTTTAATCCAGAAGCCTTAAAGAATTGCTGCTGGTACTAGTAGTACTCCTCAATTCTTAAATTTCTGGCGTCAAGAAAAAGGGACCAAGGTCAAGTAAAAGGGACCAAATGTAGGCGAGTATAAGCGAGTGTAAGCGAGATGCCAAGTAATGCATTGCAGTCCTTCACTGAGTTTCGGAGTTTGAACTTGATAATGCATTGCTCATCGCAACCGAGCACCTGGGGAGTATAGTGCAGCATGAATAAATTGTTGAGTTCACCCCCTCTGTGCAAGCAATATGGCTAGAGAACGAAATGAAAAGCGTACGTATTCGAAAACAGAAATGTTTGAAGCCCGCAAACGTGCACTCCAGGATCTAGAAACACTTGCAATCCTTCTTCTCGCAGATGCAAGTGCACTACAGCAGAGTGCCAACTCATCACCGCGGTGCGACGTGCGTTGACTCTGAGTGCAATTAAATCTCCGCCTGAAACCTCATTAGCCTACTTGGCATCTCGCTTACACTCGCTTATACTCGCTTACATTTGGTCCCTTTTTCTTGACGCCAGAAATTTAAGAATTGAGAAGTACTACTGTACTGTACTCTCGATTGGTGTAGAATATGTGGAAATCACCCCGCTGTCAATTTGATAAGTTGAAACAGCAGGTATTATTGAAACTCCAGAGTCTGATATAGTTCCATAGACAGCGACAGATGTACCTAGACAATGAGACGAGCATACTGGATCATTTCGACCGATTGTTCGGTCACGCGTCACACGACGTCTAGAAACAGAACAATTTTGACAAATGTCACGCATCCCGAGGAGCATCGAACAAAGGTTCAGCGAAACAAAAAAAGGCCAAAATTAGAAACAAAAAATCGCTTTTTTCATTATTAACTGTATGTACTGGATTTCTAATGTTCCTCTCAAGCTTCTGTAGAATATGTAGTGTTTTTTTAAAAAATTCCTCTCCCCCTGCCTAAGTTCTGGAGTTGTGTCAGTTAGTAATGTATCAACCACTTCAACAAGCATGCTTTCTGGATCTGTTGCGAGTTGAAGTCCAAAAAATGAGTCATGACCAGTGGAGTTTTCGATGTGGTCCAATACCACTGTCTTTAATCTAACTTTAGATGTTATATCTCGTGTTGATTGGATAAAAATGACATACTGTACTAACCTCAAATTCTATAAACAAAGTGTTTGTTACATGTATTCTCTACTATTCCTAAATAAATACTAATTATTACAGTATTGGTATTGGTACTTATTTTTTGTCAATTGTAGAAATACTTACTTGGTTTTGTTCTTGGCAAGTCCCATAGTTCGCTCTTAAAGGGTACGAACAAATTTGAATGATGTCACGCACTAAAATAGGCCATGAACAGAACAATGAACTGAAAATTTCGGTCACACAAAATGTCAGCAAACAATCGGTCGAAATGATCCAGTATACGAAAAACGGTGTCAGTGTTTCGCTTAAGAACAGCATCACTGGTTGATCCAGGGTTGATCTCACGGACTGATGGTGATAATTACATATGGAAGTTGGCCGCAGAATGTCGACGATTTGCTTAAGTAATATCAAATTCTCGCGCCCTCCCGCCTCAGCTGACTTGTTGACACCACCGCATAAAACATGTAATACAGCACTTAAAAATAATATACTCTCATCATCATGCTACTAGGTGAATATACAAATTATTTTAATGTTTTAATGGACTCGGGTTTTGATTTTTACTGTAATAAGCTTACACAATGTCAATGCATACATGTAAGACATTCATGATTCATTGCAAAAATGTAAACTAAACCTATAACATGCATTTTCATAGCACAATTAGAGTCACTGGTCACACACAATAAATGCATAAATGTGGTTTACAAGTGACGACATTTTTATGCTTGCTGCATAGATGTGTAGAATAGAATACTGCCAATAAAATTAGGTGATCATTTGATTTAGTTAGAGAATTATATCACGGGCACTCATTATCTATTAATGGGTTTCACTGCATAATTTGTAGCTACATATTGAGGGTATACTGCAATACTCAACTGCTAGTCTGCTGTAGTACTTAGTAGAGAAGTGGCAATTAGTTACTAGGCTTTCTGAAACTGATATTTGGAAGACATGGAGAGATGCCCTATTTGGAATATTTGTCATATCTGTGACAATCCCTGTACCATTGGAGTCAACTCTGGGTTTACTCCACTTTTAGTATGTTTCCTCCGGACTATGTATACTTGTTATATATCAAACTCTTCCTTACTAATGTTTACTTGTAACTGTTTACTTGTTCCTTCCCTTTAATATTACTACCTTGTTCTCTGGCCGTGGCCATTTCTCCTATGACTATAATCTAGAGGCGTACTACTAGTTTACCATGGTCTACATTTCATGGAGTTTACTTACCCCTAGGATGCCACATACCCATGGGCATTACTCCATACGCATTCGGACAAAGTAGTTTACTATATAAACTACTCCTGTAATGTAGATAGACTTCAGTTTCAAATCAACTACATTTACACCCTTCTCCCACTTGAGCCTTGAGCCAACTCCGCTATTTTGCCACTTACTCTGCTTTGTTCTAAATACGGAACTGGAAGTCCAAGGGGTGCAACACACAAGTTGAAGCCAACGTTCCACTACTCCCATACTTGTTCATCATCTCCACACACCCTACTAACATTGTACAAGTTACTCCGCTATTAGACTATCTACTCTGAGGTTCTTGTCCCTAGTGGAATAGAATGGGACATGACAATATTGCACTCTAATGCAAAGGCTACATATGTCACTTGCATTGTTCAGTTCAGGTCAGAGCCATTATACAATTGTGCCCTTGATCTAGTGAGATGGCTTATGGGTATCAAGAGGTATGGTAGTTTTGTTATTTGTATTATATTAGCAAGGTTTTAATAATAGATACAGCATGGGGATGATGGTGGTATGTGTTACATACCAATTCCCTTCCTACTGGGAAACAAATGTGAAGATGCCTGGAAGGCATGGGAGAACTATAATGGAAACCCGAAGTGAGTACAGGTATGGGAATGGGAGCAGGAGTGCAGAAGTGAACCGTGGCTTCAGCATATGTGCTGCGCCACCTGGATATCCCCAGGGAATGGTTCATATTTTACAACAGACAATATCCAATGTAAGGAAATGTTCCAGAGTATGCGAGGGGCTTCGCCACTACACTAGGCAGTGGGAGAGAGACCTGAAGGAAGGAGAACCCGAAGCAGGTTTCGGAACTTAGAGTAGGAAGAAAGTGTACAGAGTTGATATGAATACTGAAGACTACCTAGTACATTTGGAAGACTATTTATATGTACTAGTAAGACATAGATATGAATCCAGAGACAGAATACTAAGTGTAAGTAAACAAAATAAAGACTGGGCAAAGAGGAGTAGTGGTGCAAATGACACGCTCAGAATGAAGAATAAGAAACTAAACTACATTGACCATAATGAAATGTACAAGTGAGAATGGAAGAGAGGAGTAATGGTATAATGACGCAGTGAGGCTGTCATAAGAGAAACTACATATCTGAAGTATCTGATAGAAAACCTGACAGGTTCCGGGTATGTCGGGAAGTGTAAACCTGTAGCAGGTATGTTCCGGGAATGGACCAGGTATGTTGGAAGGTCACATGGGAACCTTCAGTAACATTGTCAGTTTAAGATAATAAATATCTAAGGTGGTCAGCAGGAAGTGACTTTATTCATGCTTTGCACCTGAGTGTTGGGGGATATTATTTGTAGATATTCTCCTTAACTCAAGAGGTTTGGTGATGAACACAGGTGTATATTTAAGTGTAGAGGTGGGTAGGTAAGTTTAGAAGAGTAGGCGAATAGCAAGCACAACAACTAGGATTGTGGCAAGGGCTTGCAGGTGAAGGGTAGGCTGAAGATATAGGTCACTATTATGTTGAAGGTTGAAGCGGAGCTGAGGTCCCTGATAGTTTCTGCTTCTTACTTCACAACTGGGGTGCATATATAATTTACAAGGTTATGGTGCCTCACTATCTGAGTAGACACAAATATGGTATGACAACAGTTGCTATATGAAGTTACAGTGTCTCACTATCTGAGTGGACACAAATACGATGCTGCTGCATCAGCAAGCACTGATTTTGTGCATAGTATGTCATAGTTTACAGTCTAATCTTATAGTATCCTACAACATATCTACAAGCTGACAGCATGCTGTAGTATTAGGGGTATTACTACTTTTATATGTAGTACTCTATATTACTCTGTAGCATAGGCTGGAGTTAGCTAACATTATATAGCATTTTTACATAAATACATAGTAATCTATAGTGTATACAGAAGCTAATGTAGTGTTTTACAACTTTTCTATTTGCTATGTATGTCATAAAAGCACTATATAACTTGTATATAACACTACATACCTACATAGTACAGTACTGCTCAATCCTATCTGCGGGAGGGAAGAATCCCTGGCAGTTCTTGCCTTATCTCTTCCCTCAGGTCCTACTATATACATATTTCTAGTTACTTATTTACAATTCGCGTAGTAATAAAATCCTATTATATCCTATTTTATTTCTAGGCATTTCAACGATCCGTTTACAAGGTAGAGCGCTTTGTCAGCACCCAGGCAGTGGTCAGCCAATTGTGCGCATAGCCCAGTGCGCCCCCTTTCTGCAACAGGCGCCCGTTTGAGCATCCCATCATTTACCTTCCTAATCAGGTAATCCGCCGATGTGGCAGCGTCAGCTGCTCGCATCAATTTCGTTTACGTCGTACCTCTCAGGTCGGTTCACCACTTCTGCGCTTACTCCTCACCATCAAGGTACTCGCTCTTTCCATTCTTGCTTCCTTTCCCCCCTTCCCGCGCTCTTCCTCTCTCATCGTCTTGTCGCCTCGTCATCGTTCTCATTCAAGCTCACTGGTCTCGTGTCTCATGTCTCATGTCTCAAGGTCTGGTCTTAGAGTTCTCGTTTTTAGTGTCTTTGTAAGTCTGTGTTTTGTCAGTCTCCACCTGTTGCATCTCGTGTTGACTTTACCACATGTCAGATGTTTGTTCTGGGTTTTTGGTACTTTGTGTATGGAATGCAACGTTGTATGTAAAAGGTAAAGTGTTTTATATTTGTTTAAAGTGTTTGAAACCAGTCCTAAGGCGGAGTTATGTGTTTTAATGGGTTTATTTCTTTTTACATGTGTATCACTGGTAAGTCCTGTTCCCTGCTTCTTTTCTAGTGCTAACATTTGTGTCTTTCCCTAGCCCTCAACAAAGTCAGTGCGCTGAGTTCTTTGTGCTGTCTCCCTTTCCATGTCAGCGGCTCATGGTCTCCACCTCCAACACATCACACCATCTCCTCCCCTCCCCATCCCTCCCTCTTGTCATCGTCAACACATCATGCCATCTCCCTCTCCGTGACATCCCCCTCCTCCCCCTCCTCTTGTTGTTGGAGGATCGGGTACCATTTTCTTTGAATGCTATTATTTATACTGTATTGTACTAACATGTATTATAACTATTTAATATAATAATTTTTCATTTATATCACGAAAGGAATGATGCTATTGGCTGAAGTATGGGAATCCCAAGGAAATCCTACAGGATCTGCTGTAATCCTGGATGTTATAAAGCACTCCATAGTATATTGCCAAGCCTCCATAGCACTATATAGCACTACATAGCTTGCTGCCATGTCTCTATAGTGCTTGATAGTATGTAGGGATAACTACATAGTTCTACATAAATGAACACCTTTGTTATGGTGTTATGGTGCTATGCAATGCTCTGTAGTACTACTGTAGCACTGTATAATATAATCAGTACTTGCTGATGTGCTGTTACTTTATGAAGATACGGTGCCTCACTATCTGAGTGGACACAAATATGATGCTGCTGCTGCTGTTACTTTTACAAAGATACAGTGCCTTACTATCTGAGTAGACACAAATAATACAAATTAGTTTCACACTTTACTGTTGACGCTTTATATGTGACTCTGACAATACATGTACTGGGTAGAGGGGAAGTATATAGGTTATATTTAGTAGATAAGGGTTGTGTGCTACAACTGAAAAGGGATACAAACAAATGTAAACTAGGTATAAGTTGTTAATTATACAGGCCAATTCCTCTTCCTTATATGCCTTTTACCCTCCTGCTGACTAATCATATCCCACACCTACTTTCCCATTGTTCTCCAACTGGGGAAAGTATGAGTCTGTTACGTACCGATTCTCTTCCTGCTTAGAAGTGGTTGCGAAGACACCCGGAGGGTGTGGGAGAACTATAACGGAAACCCGAAGTGAGTACGGGTGCGGAAACGTAGAGCGGGAGTGCGGAAAGAACCGTGGCTTCAGCTTGTGTGCTGCGCCGCCTGGATATCCCCAGGGAATGGTTCGTATTTCGAGTAAGATGATATGTAACAAAGGAAGACGTTCTAGAGTATAAGAGAAGGCTTCGCCACTACACTAGGTAGCGGGAGAGAAACCCGAAGGAAAACCCGGAGCGGGTTTCGAACTTAGAGTAGGAAGAAAGTGTACAGAGTTGATACGAATACTGAAGACTACCTATTACAACTGGAAGACTACTTATACTAAGTAGGAACCTGTAGATACGAATGTAGAAGTATTATACAAAGGACAAGTCAAAGGAGTAAGTAGGAAATGAAGTCTTGGCAAAGCGGAGTAGGGCGCAAATGACGCGCTCAGAATGAAGAATAAGGAACTAATCTACAAAGGCCATAATGAAACGTATAAGTAGGAATGGAAGGGAGGAGTAATAGAATGATGACGCGGTGAGGCCGTCATAAGAGAAAGTACGTATCCGGGATACCCGATAGAAAACCCGACGGGTTCCGGGTACGTTCCCGGGCGGGAACGTCGGGAAGTGTAAACCCGAAGCGGGTACGTTCCGGGAACGGACCGGGTATGTTAGAAGGTCACGTGGGAACGTCGGCACGATGTATCCGGACATGGATATAACAGTATCCCCCTTTTAGGGCCGAGCCCACGAGGTCATACTGTGTGCGAGAAAATATAACTAAAAATAATACGAGAAATCCTATTGGTCAGTGAATGTTCAAATAACAGAAAGAGAGCGCATCTGATTCCTTTGGCAAGGGAAGTAGCAAAGGTGTGAACTACAAGTTCCTGAGTAAGTTCCAGCAAGTCGTAGCTGAACCCGAGACCTATTAACACTGCCCATGGATGTGGAAGGACATGTGCATCAATATTCCACTGGTAGCCATTCGTTCCGGATGTTCCGGTAATGCGGCAAGCTTAGTTGCACTGCTGATTGTATATCCGACTGAGATGAGTGTCGGAACTGGGTTGGAAGCATCGGAAGAGTTGGAAAGGATGGGGAAGTGATTGGAAGATATTGGATGAGGTCTGGGTTGGATGCGGAAGTAGCAGGAACTGCCGGGAAAATGCAGGAAGCATTGGAAGATAGCGTAGTCTATCAAGTTGAGTTACAGATGTCGTGATGCCAATTTCCAGGTGGTAGGCAAACTCGATAAGTTGTCCTGAGATGTTTCCAAGGTATCTGGGCACATTGTCCATGTTTCCATATTGAAACCTTGCTCGTGGAATGCCTCCGGATCCGGATGCATACGAGGAAGTTGTGACGGGTGCCGAATTGCGTCGGAAGGTGTGGAAGTAGCTCGGGTCGAGTTGCAGACGCAGAGGGAGTGATGGAAATGGTCGTAACACGTTACCAAGAATTAATGTACTTGTATCTCGCTTTTTGGATGTTATTCGTTGTTTTTGGTTTTTGTATAAGGTGAAACTGCAAGCGGATAATAAGTAACGTGAAATTTAAGAAATAGGAGTAGGGCCGGGCTTATCCGGATAGCGGAGTGGAACTCTTCAATGATATCCGTAGCGTGTTCCAGTTCCGTGGCCGGAAGCCATGAAAACTCTTCATCTGTCCCTTCATACCCTAGCCAGCGTACGTAGTACCTCAGTTTGCAACGCAAACGACGATCCAGTTTAGAGTCCAATATTTCCGAGACCTCGTATTCAATATCACCATCAACCTGGACAGGTGGTGGTGGAGGAATAATGCGATCTGGGATAGTATTTTCAGTATTGGGTTCAAGCATGGATACATGGAATACTGGGTGGACTGCACGAAATTGTTCTGGAAGGCGCAAGGTACGCGAATGCGATCCGGCAAGTGCGATGACTTCAAAAGGTCCTAGGAACTTTTCTGCAAGTTTCCGGGATGGTCGGGTTGTCCGGAAGTACTCGGCTTTAACGTATACCTTTGTCCCGACAGGGAATGCGGGTGCGGGTTTGCGACGCGCATCGGCGGGTGTTTGATAACGTTTCTGCGCACTGAGTATTTCGGTCCGAAGCATCTCGTGAAGTTCCTCGAGGTTTACTGCGAAGTGCCGGGCACGAGCGGAAGTGAGATCACGTTCCCGGATGTATCGCAAGGTTCGGGTGATAACCCTTGTTTGCGTAGAACGGTGAAATTCCTGTGGTTGCGCTCGGTGCATTATTGTAAGCAAATTCAGCAAGAGGTAAGAGATCACACCAGTTATCCTGCTGGTAGTTGCAGTAGGCCCGAAGGTATTGTTCCAGAGTTTGGTTTGTGCGTTCCGTTTGGCCGTCGCTTCGGGATGATAACCCGAGGTGAAATGTAAAGTGATGTCGAGGGCCGTACCGAGGAGCGGAAGAAATGTGACACAAACTCGGAACCACGATCGGAAGTGATGTGTTCCGGGACTCCGTGCTTGGAAAAGACATGAAGTACAAATAGAAGCGCAAGGTCGGAAGAAGAGCAAGTGGTATGAGTGGGAATGAAGATAGACTGCTTGGAGAAACGATCCACGATAACGAGTATAGAATCATACTTGGAAGCCGATGATTTTGGAAGTTGATCTATGAAATCCATAGATATCGAATGCCATGGGCGTCCGGGAACCGGAAGTTGTTTCAGGGTTCCGTACGGGCGGTGGCGCTGTGGTTTAGAACGCATGCAAGTATTACAAGACTTACAATAGTCCTTTACAAACGTCCGTATAAGCGGCCAAGTATATTCGCGTCGAATTAGCTCGAGGGTCTTGTTCTGTCCAAGGTGTCCTGAAAGCGGGTGGTCGTGTTTGTACTGTAAAACCCGAAGCCGAAGGGTTCCGGAGTCCGGAACATAGATCCGGTTATCTAGACGGAGGAAACCGTCCGGGGTTACAGTCCAACGATTCTCGGGAGTCCGCATTCGGATAACTGCGACCGGGTCATTAGGGAGAGCTGATAATATGTCAGTATGTAACTGTTCAATGTCCATGATGATACTAGCGCGAAGAGCGGGTACAATAAGTGATGTTGCTCGGAGAGAAGTGATAAGCTGTTCCTGTGTGAACACTGGACGATAGTTATGCGGATTGACCTTAGCGTAGTCGCTATCCCCCTCTTTAGGGTAGACGTCCCATCGTCTAGTCAGAGCATCCGGCTTCGCCCCGAGTTTTCCGGGTCGAAAGCGGATAACTAGATTGAACTGGGAAAGATACTCGGACCATCGGGCTTGTCGTCGGGACAAGATCTTGGTTGTGGAAAAGTATTCCAAGTTCTTGTGGTCTGTGACGACGTCAATGGGTGAACCGGAACCTTCCAGGTAATGACGCCAGACTTGGAATGCTTCGAAGATAGCAAGCAATTCCTTGTCATGGGTGTCGTAGTTTAACTCGGGAGGTGTAAAGGTTCGTGAGTGGAAAGCGATAGGGTGAATCTCGCCATCATCGGAAACTATAGACAGGATAGCAGCCAACGCGTAATCCGAAGCGTCGGTTTCCACGATGAGCTGCTTGTCGGGAACCCAATGGGTAAGAATGGGTGCCGACGTGAAAGCGTCCTTAAGTTCAGTGAAAGCGAACGGCATTTTTCCGAGAAGTTCCACGGATTACCCTTCCGGGTAAGGCGGGTGAGCGGAACAACTATGTCGGAATAGTTGTATATAAAACGCCGATAGAAATTAGCGAACCCAAGGAAGGATTGAATGTCTTTTACTTTCCTTGGTTCCGGCCATTCTTGAATAGTCTTCACCTTTGTTGGAGACATGGTGAGACCGTTGGGCGATAGTATATATCCGAGATATTCCACGGATTCCGAGTGGAACTCACACTTATCCGCGCGCGCGTACAACCCGTGCTTCCGGAGTCGACGCAAAACTTCCCTGACATGTTGGCGATGTTGCGCAAGGTTATCAGAGTATATAAGGATGTCATCCAAATAAACTATGACGCACACATCAAGAAGGTCTTTGAAAACATCGTTCATGAAGCGTTGGAAACCCGCGGGTGCATTGGAAAGTCCGAAGGGCATGACTAGCCATTCAAAGGATCCATAGCGAGTCCGGAAAGCGGTTTTCCATTCATCGTCCTCAGCAATGCGGACCAGGTGGTACGCATGACGCAGGTCGATCTTGGTGTAGATACGGGCGCGACGGGGACTGTCGAGCAAATCTGAAATGAGTGGCAAAGGATAACGATCCTTTTTAGAAATAGCGTTCAACCCGCGGAAATCCACACAAAGCCGAAGCGATCCGTCCTTCTTGCGGACAAAAAGGACGGAGCCCGTGCGGAGAGCGTGAAGGTTGAATAAATCCGATCCGGATATGTTCATCGATGAATTCCCGAAGAGCGGAAAGCTCGGATTGGGAAAGGGAATAGATCCGACCTACAGGAGGTGAAGCACCTTCTTCTAGGTTGATCTTTAAGTCGTAGGGACGGTGAGGGGCAAGTGTATCTGCCCGGGACTTGCTAAATACATCAGCAAACTCGTGATACTCAGACGGTATTGAAGAGAGATCCGGAGCTTCCTCTGGATTGAGGGCAGCGGCGGAAGCGACAGCACCAAGCTGGATACGGAAAGTCTGTGCTCCCTCTAAACGGCATGCACGCGAGAAGGCGGCACCGTTTATTAGCGAAATGCTAGGAGGAGGTGGCAGAGACTCATCAGAGGTGACCGGAGATGGATCCTCGGAAGCAGAACCTGGTTCCGAGATCCCGGATTTGAGCGGAAGTTGCTCGGAAGTGTCTGGAGTCCGGAATGTTAATGAGCCCGATACCCAGTCAATCAACGGATTGAAGCGGGTGAGCCAATTGTATCCTAGGACTGCAGAACACACGGAATCAAGAGGTGTCACATAGAGTTCAACTGTAATACATTCACCGGTAGGGAATAGTACAGGCAGTGTAACGAACTCGGTTATAACATGATTGGTGGTGCCATCGAAAAGTCTGAGAGCGATAGGTGGAGTAGGTGAGGTAGGAATAGCATGTGTCCGAACGAAAGATGAATCCATAAAACAATGGGTAGAACCCGAATCGACTAGAGCGCTATATGAAACTGTACAGGGTGTAGGGAGAGCATGGATGGTACTACAAAGTGGAATATGAAGGGCATTGGGGTCGGAAAGAGCGGAAGCGTTGAGTCTTACCTGCATCGGCTGCGCACAAGGGGAACAACGCGGTCCTCGGCTTGTGTGGTGTCCAGAGGACCGCTCCCTATTTTTCGAACCCGAAGCCGGGTTGGAAAGAGGCGCGGACCTGCGGGTCGAGGGACCCGCAGAAGCCGACGTAGGAGCCGAAGCGGATATTCCGGATGCCCGGGCTCTAGCCGCGGAAGAGGCAGAGCGGGGACATTCTTTGGCGCGATGCCCCGGATTACCGCAGAACAAGCATAGATTGTTGTCCATGCGACGCTGACGTTCTTGTGGCAAAGTTTGCCATCTCGACCAACCTTGTCATTCAATTCCGGCCTCCGCTGTTGGGGAGGCTGCGAGGAACGAGGTGGGTGACTACCAGCACGGTGGGGATAGCTCGGACGGGGTGCATATTGGCCCGAAACGAGGCGGGAAGGCGCCGGGGTGACTGCGGGCGGTTTGTAGTAGCTCTAACAGAGCTATCCGGAACCCGCGGACCCCGAGGCTGGTGGGATTCCCGCGTACGCTCGGACTGGCGTTCCCAGTACCGACTATCGATCCCTTGAGCTAGTTTAATCATCCCGCGCTTTGTGGTAGGTTTCCCAACATGAGAGATCTCATCCTTAATGCGACCCGGAAACCCGGAATAGAGTCGGTGGCATAAGGACTTATCATCCCAGTCGGTGCGCTGTGCAAGCCTGTTGAACTGTACAAGATACTTGGACAGTTTCTGTGAATCCTTCATAACGAGGACATCCAGATCATTCTCGGCATCCCCTTCCGGGTTCGCTAACCCGGTTATCCTCTAGCATGACGACGAAAACCTCCCAAGAGTGAAGGAACTCATCATCAGCATAGGGATTGGAGAGGGTCGGCATAACGAGCTGAAGCGCGGTATCCCGAAGATATGCGAGAGCGAAGTTGACCTGGGAATGTCCATCCGAGTATTGGGAAGGATTATTCCGGAAGTAAATTTGGCATTGAGTAATGAACTGCTCCAACTTCTCAGCACTGGAACCGTCAAAAGTATCTGGCTTTTGAACGTTGCGTTCCCGACGTGTTCCCGATGTACCCGGGCGGATTCCGCAACTCTCAAAAGAGCTTCGCAAGCCGGTCTTCCCGGAGTGGCGCGCAAGAGGTGTGCGCCTGGGATTGTCGACATCATCCTCATCACCATCATCCCCTGAGTCTGAGGATGGTGGAGATGGAGGATTGGGCTGAGAAGGAGGTGGAGGTGGCGGTCCAATGGTACCACCATCGGAGCCGTGACCCTCGGGAGTGTCCCGTTCCGCTGCGACTGTACCGTATGGCGGTGGAGTGCCATCCGGAGGAGCCTGAGCGGATCCGAGGTTCCCGGCTGCAGGAACAGAAAGTAGCTGAGCGGAAGTCGAGGGTGGACCCAGGAAAGTAGCACTAGGAGGTGGTGCTGGGCTGGGTGTAACCCGAGACGGTGTAGAAGGTAGAGAACCTGAAGTACTCCGTGGAGGCTGTTGCCTCGTAGCTGCACGGGTGGCACGAGCACCCACAGCATTGGTATGACTAGCGGTATGCGCTGTGCGAGTAACCGAAGTCCCAGTTGGAGCCATGATAAAGAGATATCCAAGGTATCAGTATTCGTATACTGTTACGTACCGATTCTCTTCCTGCTTAGAAGTGGTTGCGAAGACACCCGGAGGGTGTGGGAGAACTATAACGGAAACCCGAAGTGAGTACGGGTGCGGAAACGTAGAGCGGGAGTGCGGAAAGAACCGTGGCTTCAGCTTGTGTGCTGCGCCGCCTGGATATCCCCAGGGAATGGTTCGTATTTCGAGTAAGATGATATGTAACAAAGGAAGACGTTCTAGAGTATAAGAGAAGGCTTCGCCACTACACTAGGTAGCGGGAGAGAAACCCGAAGGAAAACCCGGAGCGGGTTTCGGAACTTAGAGTAGGAAGAAAGTGTACAGAGTTGATACGAATACTGAAGACTACCTATTACAACTGGAAGACTACTTATACTAAGTAGGAACCTGTAGATACGAATGTAGAAGTATTATACAAAGGACAAGTCAAAGGAGTAAGTAGGAAATGAAGTCTTGGCAAAGCGGAGTAGGGGCGCAAATGACGCGCTCAGAATGAAGAATAAGGAACTAATCTACAAAGGCCATAATGAAACGTATAAGTAGGAATGGAAGGGAGGAGTAATAGAATGATGACGCGGTGAGGCCGTCATAAGAGAAAGTACGTATCCGGGATACCCGATAGAAAACCCGACGGGTTCCGGGTACGTTCCCGGGCGGGAACGTCGGGAAGTGTAAACCCGAAGCGGGTACGTTCCGGGAACGGACCGGGTATGTTAGAAGGTCACGTGGGAACGTCGGCACGATGTATCCGGACATGGATATAACAGAGTCATCCTTTTCTCCATTGTTCTCCAATTTAGGATGCATGAGTCAGCATCTTAGACAATGGGTATATTTAGCACAATAGAAATGCTATTAATAGTACTTGAAAGAACAATGGGTATATTTAGCACAATGGTTGTGCTATTAATAGCTCTTGAGAACAATGGTACTCTTTTGTTTGTACCTGAAGGCTTTCTTATTTTGTACAGGGTATAATTGTTTGTATATATTAGTCTTGGTGTAGTTGTTTGTATGATGATGTTTATTCTGATTAGTGCTGGTCCAGTAGTATGACTAAGTATTTGTGTATGTTTATCTTGATTAATAATGAGCTGGTATTGTAGTTACTTGTTTGTGTATAATTGTTCTGATTGGTGATGGACTATTAGTATTTATGTAGCTTTATTTGTTAGTGTATTGATTAGTTACTTGTGTATGGTTTTCCTGATTAATAGTGTAATAGAAGTGCATATTAAGTGTTGTTTGTTAAGGTATTATTAAGTTTTCTAAGTGTTTGCTTTTCTATCTTTGAGTGATTTAGCTGTATTCATGTCATTATGTGAAATCAACTTTCACCCATGACAACATCAGTACGATATAGCTGGGCATGGATATAACAGTATGGATGTACTAGCGGCAGTCAACTTTATTGACATGCACATGCTGCCCTTTTTCTCCACCAAAGCTTCAATAGGTATGGAACTAATTTTAGAGATCAACAGTTGATTTACAAATGTCTAATTTAGCTAATAATTCTTGGCCCATTGTGTTTACTGATCTCAACTGGTTTGTCGACAATGATGCAGGCAAAAAGATATATCTTAGTGAGGTATGTTCCGAGACTGGCATGAATATCATATATTATATATTTGCTTATTACTGTGTAATTTTTCATAAAACAAACAATTATCTGACTCGTATACAACATAAATACACATCATTTAATAAAACATAGTGTGAGTACTACTTAGTCAATGGAATGTATTATGTAGTCAACATGATCAAAAGTGTACCAGTTACATAATTCTTGCTACAATAAAACCAAATTCCTTAAGGGCCAGATCGATACATATGATAAATGACATGCAGATACAGTAACTTGCATTAAATACTCAAAGTGGATTATCTCACTGCTACTATATTAACTTCACACTTCATAGTACAGAAAATAGAATAGTGTCCATCAAAATATCCTAGTCTATAACTAAATTTTTGCATATCCTGCTGTGCTACTACTTTAATGCTATGCATACAACAAAATTTCACCTCTAAGTGACAAGCTTGAGGCCCCAATGCACAGAGTAGATGGCATGGGAATAAAGGATGAGGTGCAGCAGGAGTACCAACTTGGCACAATGGGCATGCACTGATCACATGACTGTGGGATATGTACAGAGTGCACACACCGAGTGAGTTGCTTGTTTTAGGAACATCTCTGTTTGATCTTGATCTGATTATTCAGAAGCAAAACACTGACACTGTTTTTTGTCATGCCTCACAATGAGACTGAGCAAGTTGGTCTAAATCAATTGAAAGGCTCAATAATGTACTATTGAACATAAATTCTACATCTGTGTTTTGCATGCAAGTCAAAGTCACTGTGCTCTGATACTCACTACTCAAGCCATGTTTGGTCCAGACACCCTTTCTAAACGAGATAGAGCCGTCTCTATCATCAAATTTGAGAGCCATGGATAAAGAGAAGGAAACAAAGAGTGTTTGGCACTAAAGTGGCTAATAAAACGAGAGATGGGATGGATTCATTGTGGGGGAAACAGGGAAAAGAACGACAATCCAATCTAGCCTCAAGCTCAATTTGTGGCATTCAAAACCGGACTCGTGAATTGTGACCAAAGAATACCTTGATGTAAGGACCATTCATTCCTTCGCCATTGAAGGCCTTACTTGATGGACAATCTATATACAGGGTTGACCTATTCATTATCAAAGACAAGTTTAGGCAAGTTTAGGCCTTCAGCATGCTGGTCGTAATAAATATATCCAAGGTGGCCATTCAATCAATGGGAGACCTTGCTCTCCAAGAGGCAAATGTATATAGGCATTGGAGTTGCATTACGTATATATAAGCGTGCTCCACGAGTAACTATTGGTATTGAGAAGCCAAAAATAGTCTTGTAGAAGTAAATGAGCTTGTGTGCTAACAACACAGTAGAATGATAACTGCATAAGTTGGAAAGTTTTGAAGTTAGTACAGTACATAATCAGGTACTCGGTCAGACTGAGCAATTGGTCAGCATGGAATTTTTGAAAGAACAAGTCAGTCCGCTGCAAAAAAAAAACCACAATAATAATCACATGTGTATCACCTTGCTATATTTCAATTTATATGTAGAATGATGCAGGTTTGGCTAAGTTATAGCAACTTTATGTCTCGTTTTTCTATGATATCATCAGTTTGGCTATATTTATACCATCAGCTGCTTCATATCTACCGTACTGTCACTGTCTAAGTATATCTTTCAGTACAGCAACTTATCACATCCACTCTTCAGGTTCCAAAGAAGACTTTTACAACAGTTTTATGGCATAATTGTAATGTTTAAATTTTGTAATAAATGTTTAAGTTTGTATGTAAGGTATATTCCACATCCCTCATACCACAAGTTGAGAGCACTCCTGTAGATTGTGTAGTTGAACACTGACCTTCAAATTTATCACATATGTTAATGATATTATTCACAACATATCAGTACAAATTTCGCATTTTTTACGATTTTATTTGAGGTGCTGGAGTGATGAGACCGAAAAAAATCCATTTACAGGACATAGAAATGTCAAATGGAGGGATTTTCGAAATAGGCTTTCAATCTGTGAGTAAAGGTCCGAAACTTAATGAATAGGATCTAAATTACATTTCACAAGCCTTTGTGGAGGCATTTCACAGTGAGCAACAGAGTAAGCAATATTTACTTATTGGGAGTATCTGACCGCTTACTATCTTATCTTATCTAGTGTGATTAGGCAGCCTGTTGACTCGTGCTCTCTGCCCTTTGCCTTCAGTAAAATGGATTGCGCAAGCACTGCAAGGGTTTGTTCCCACGCTGTGACCGGCTTCCTAGTTTTGGCCAATGAAGAGGTATTAAGTCTGCTGGGCGTACCTAAACAAAGACAAAATGTGAGTCATTGAGATGTCCATCTGACTGGGGTGTTCTAAGGTGAGAAGGAAGGGAGTCAGGAAGATAAGATGAGAGGTTTGTGACATAACAAGAGAGATAGAACTTCAACAGGAAGTTCTAGAGAGGATGAGTGATTGTGTGAGTGTAAAGTTGGGAAAGTGAACAGTGAAACGTTAGAGATGGTTTTGTAGACTTAGATTTCGAGTACAAGACAGTGTAAAAGTTGATTAACCAAGCTGTAGAAAATACAGTGGTTTATATACAGAGAGTAAACAACTAATCCTAAAATGAATAAGTCACTCCGGGACTCTAGTGAGCAATGATCTCGGATTAGAAATGAATAATAAAGACAGGTATCATAGCTGAAACACAAGAAATGAATGAGATGTAGTCCAGGGAGTCCATTATAAGGAATAGTGTTGAGTCCATGTAAAGTTTCCGATGTCAAAGTTCAGGGTTTGTACTGCGAGCGGCGGCGGGGACGTCTTGGTGAGTCGAAACGATCCCTAGAACTGGGTATGATGTCGGAGCGGTGCACGAAGATGTACATTTTGAGGAAAGTCCGGGACAGGGTGAGCGGAGAGAGGAGGATAAGTTGAGACAAGTGGAACACGTATGGGCGCGTCATTCCAGCGTGATGCGCGATTACGTAATCGCAATTGGAACATCTTCAGATGTCCGAGATATCGTGTTTCGCATCACAGGCACTTTGCCTGCTCTACACCAAGATCGCACCTGGTTTAAAAAAATATTCATAACACCACACTGGAGCATCCAAAAATTGCAAAAAAGGTCTCAATTTATTCTTTGGAAGGTGGACTACAATTCTAATATAAAGGGACAGCAGGAAACGGAAGTTTTTATGTCTCATTTCTCAATTTGATCTTAGGTGGCCGAGATCACCATCAATGACTGTAAGTCAAGTTCAGGTTTGAGCAGGTTTGAGCAAGGTTTTGAACGCGGTGTTCAAAACTGTTTATTCAAATTCCGCCAAATTACTAGTAAATAAACGCACACAAATCTGTAAGATCCTATTGGACTTGTAGATAACTTGTGGAGTCACTGCACGCAACCTCCGAGTCAGTCGATTGGCTTCTTGTTGTTATTCAACTCCATGTGTTTAAATCTAACAGTTTTAACTTCATTTTCAGGTTGTCAGATGGCGGATCCGAATACTGTAGCCTGTAGTTGAGTACCTCTTTTTAGCCGAATGTTACTGGGTCTGGTTTGTGTGATTTTTAATACTTACATTATACAGTGCCTATGATGATGGATGGTGAAGGAGGTGGCGCGGATTGCACAATCCTGTAAATGTCTCATGCACTGCGGCAGGTGGAACAGGGATAAACTTGATAGAGCCCATACTATGAGTCAACAGCAGTTGCATAAGGTGAAGTTAAACGTAGAGGTGCTCCAGTCAAGTCCAAATTCTTGCTCACACGGAGTCAATAACTCGACAAAAAGGAAAAGTTAAATCAAATCCCTGTTAAACCAACGTGCGACTCTCGTCTAAAGATCAACAAATCAATCGCAGTGGGCAGCAGCTTAAAATACTAGATATTCAAAATTGTCTCCCTCTGAAACAGAGCTATATATAAATAACATGAGATTGTACATATTAAGAGCACCTTTGTCACCATAAAAAGGCCCTTTGCATCTCGTTTGAGCTGCCACTAAATGTCAAATGAACGATGTACATTTGCCGTGCTCGGTAGGTGTCTATCTCCGTTCGATTTAGTGATCTCTGTCTGAAGTCTGATGAATATTCAATGCGCCGTTTCATCAAGAGATAAGGCAAGTATTGGGGCAGGTTGATAAGTTGATAATGATGATTAGAAGCTTGCAGGTGGAACATCAATCACGTCTTAAGTGAGTACAAATGAATGTCACTACTAATAAGTATAAGCAAAACCCAAACTATACCTCAAGAAAAGAAAGTCCCAAGTGTCGGCTTTCGCCCCAGCCAGATATGTAAAAAAATAAGCATGAGACGGGTGCTATTTCTACGATTAAATACGGTCTTCAAGGGATTTTTCCATGGGGTACGCGAAAGGGCCTGAGATAGGAGGTTGATACGCTGAAGGGGTCTCTTCGAAGCCGCCTTGATATGCATTATCCGTATTGTTACTATCAAGGCCGTTACTTGACTGCACGGTATTCAAATGTTGTCCAACAAACTTTCCACTGGGCAAGGGTGTGGCAGTGTAAATATCTTGCGAATATCTTTCACTGTTGGACGCCAATGCTGTTCTGGAATTAGCTGATGTATAGGGGGTTTCCATCCTGGAGTAGCCTGGTGTACTTCCATCGGCTTGCAATATTGTAGGTATAGAATGTATTTAAGAAAGTTGATCTGCTGCATTAAATGAAGTTACGTCTGAGGTTCGTATTGGTGCGGGCCAGACTGAATATGAACGTCAACTTATATTATAAAATGAAGCGGGAATAAACTGGACGAACATGTACTCTCGCGTGCTAGAGCATCCATGCGTTTCCTCTTCCTCTTCATGCTGAATAATATCATTGATACGATTGCGACCAGAAGTAATATAGCACCAACGACCCCACCAGCAATTGCTGCAACTGGTGGGCGTAAAGAACCATCTACAGTTGTGACATCTACAGAACCGCCAGAAGTAGATTGGCTGTTGGGTGTCACTCCATCGGAGGACGTAGTATGTTGGGTTTGCGAGCTAGGGTTGGAGGATACTGTAGTCGAGGCGTCAATGTATATATTTGATGAGAGGTGGGAAGCAGACGATGTGGAGTGTATAGAAGCCAAAAAAGACGCAGATGACGAACTGGAAGCGCCACTGATGATGGGAGAAACAGTGCTGGGCAAGTATTCGATATAATCGAGCCAGAACCACGTATTTTCACTTGTAATCGTCACCAGAAGCTTGTGTTCTGCAAGCTTTAATCCAGAAGCCTTAAAGAATTGCTGCTGGTACTGTACTGTACTCTCGATTGGTGTAGAATATGTGGAAATCGCCCCACTGTCAATTTGATAAGTTGAAACGGCAGGTGTTATCGAAACTCCAGAGTCTGATATAGTTCCATAGACAGCGACGGATGTCCCTAGAAGAAAGTCAGCTTAAATAATCTGAAAAACTCGATAACGTACCATTGAACTTAAATTCTACATATGTATTTTGCATGCGAGTCAAAGCCGTTGTGCTCTGGTACTCATTACTCGAGCCATGTTTGGTCCAGACACCCTTTCTAAACGAGATAGAGCTGTCTCTATCATCGACTCTGACAGCCATAGATAAAGAGAAGGAAATAAAGAGCGTTGGGCGCCAAAGTGACTAATAACGAGAGACAGTTGGATAGGTCCGTTGTGGGAGAAATACAGAAGAGAGCTTCACAACCCGCTCCAGCCTTGAGCGCGGCGTCCGAGACCTGAGTCGTGAGTCGTAACTGGGAATAAAGTGATGTGAAGATTTTCCATTTCTTCGCTAAAGCCTCACTTGATGGACAATCTATATATACAGGGTTGGCCTATTCGTTATCAAAGATGAGTTTAAGCCTTCAGCGCATCAAGTTTAGTGTACCAATCACAATAAATATGTTCAATATGGCCTTTCAATAAATGAGAGGCCTTGCGCTGTGCAGTGTCGTAGCCACTCGCATAGTACGAGAGGTAAACGTAATTATGTATAAGCATTAGATTTCCTTGTAGAGCATAGAAGAGCCAATTTCAAGTAGTAGACGGTAACGAAGGTACAACCAGATAGGCGAAGATCCTCAGCAAAGATCTTCAGCATAGAAGGATCTGAATCGAGGAGAAACTTCTGTAAGCGGCCATATTATGACTTGAGTATGACGATGGAATTTCAGATATGTAAGCGTGTTCCATGCAAGTTCCGGTACGCCCATCGAATCATCACATCAGATTAAGTATTGGGCAGCCAACCAATAATCTTGGAAAGTGAAAGGAGCTTGAGTAATAAAAGCGCGGATATTATACTTGAAAAAGTAGGACAATGAGTGATTGAATACTTAAGCTGGAAAGTTGGGTCCAAGCCCGAGCTTGGTCTGAGCAGGTATTAATTGACTCCGAGTTTGAGCGCGCCCAGGCCGTTGAACGTTTCAACGCTGTTAAATGTTATACTTCTATGCAGCCAGTAAATAAGCACACACAAATTTGACATATCAAATTGTCAGGTTCATCGCTGTTTTTTGTCTCGTTAAACTTGAAGCTAGCTTTACGGACAATGCTCAATCAGTAAGTTAGGCTGGTGCCTCCAGATGAAAAAACATATTTTTTTTGTCGTGGGGCTTCGCGCTTTTCAACATAGATTCTTTCATCCTGATGCACAGACTGCCAACGAATGCTGGCAACCGGTGATACACGCTGCCAACGAACTAGCACGCAAATCCAATAGGGAGCGACACAGCAATCATTGGTCTTCTACCCGTAACGCGTACCGCGTTATGGCTTACGCCGAGAGTGCTCCCTGTAGGCTCTGCTCGATCTTTTCATACCATACGCACATCCTCAGTCGATTGGCTTCTAGTCGTCATTCAACTCTACGCGTTCAAATACTCAATAGGTTCAACATTTTTAGGCTGTCAGATGGTGGGTCAATGACTCAATGCTGTATGTTTCGCAACTCTCTTTAGCCGAATGACACTGGTTCTGGTCTTTTACCTGTTCTTCCGAGGTCTTCCTCGCCTGTTTCATTGTTTTTGAACCCCTAAAAAATGTCTTTCTAGAATTCACTACCTATGAAGCGTCATTTTCAGAGGGTGCGGCGCCAATGCCAGGAGAACGTTATGGGAGTCAGAGTGACAGGTTCTCCGCTGAAACCTCTACCTGCTTACATGACACAGGGTTGTCGAAAGCCAGCTTCGCAGTTATCGATCACAAATATTCAACGTGCTCTTTTCCAACGGAACTTCCGTATATGCGATGCCTCATGTTGTCCTGTCCTCACCTGTCCTGAACATTCCGCTGATTCATCGTTGAATGTACATGCGAATATCTTGTACCACACGCTTCTTGTCTTCGCACTTTGTCGCAGTTGACTCTCTTCGACGTAAGCACCTACCTCCTGTTTCCATTGATCTACGCACTCGGTATCTCCAGATGATTACGGTCAAGTTGGATCGGCCTATATTAAATACATCGAGGATTACGAACATTACAGCCATCTCGGAGAAATTGACACAGAGGTAACGCTGAAGGATTGGAATCGGATTTTCTGTAAGGAGGCGTGATTTATGGTTACCTTTAACTGCGCCTTCCCGGCTTATCAGCTACTGCCGTAGCGTCCCGCTCCCAATAAGCCACGCACCATCTATTTACTCTATCCCCTAGCTGAAGAAGGCTCTTTAACACGCATACTTACTACTACCGTAACCTTGGACCTAACATTAAACGGTGCTCTCAAAGCAGGGTACTCACTGATACTCTGATACACTTGTCGCCCGCTCTAGCGGACTAAGAATGGTAACTTAGCTTAGTTTAAAGGGGCTATTTGCAGACGATAAGCTAATGGTATAGTAAACTTACTAGGACATCCTTCTTGTCTCTTCGCTACTACGATCTGTTCGTCATCATCATCGACCTTTTCAAAGCTGTATGCATATCGTGCATGCCGTCTTTAACGTTGCTTGCGTAGGTCCAGTTTGTCTGCAGCTTCTGTGCAAATGTTGACATCATGCATGATCTACATGATGAAAATCTACTCCTGCATCTTAACAGATCTTAATCGTCTTCGCATATGTTTTCGGCAAATAAATATATCCTTGGTTCATCATGTGTAGACGAAGGAAAGCAAGTCGGCCTCGTGAAGAACATACCTCGACGCAATCCAGAATCGCAGGCGGCCTAACCTGCCCGTCGTTGCCGTTGTCCTTTGGCACCAACGAGCGCCTCTCTCCAGGAACATGAACTCACGGCATCCCATCCCCTGCAGTCCCAGCCTCCCAGGCAGTCCTCTGCCCGTAAGTTGTTCGTCATTCCATTCGTTCCCCACATTCCCCACATTACTACTGTCAAGCTACCTCATGCAACCGTCAAGCATCCCTTGTTGTTGTCCAGCCATCGCAACATCCGTTCCTCAAACCCCCTGGTATCTATTTGTTGAGCGTTAACGTTTACAACGCCGAAATTCATGTGACCGACGGTGACCTGTCAGCTTGTCTATATTGCTTCCCATCGGGTTCATATTTTGAATTCGTAAAGGAAGGTTTCTGATTCCTACATGTTCATAACTTCATATGAATGCATTATAAATAAAGACTCCGGAATTGTTGTCTAGATACCCCTCAATATGCTGGACACGTTGATGGTCAGTTTTCTGACAAGAAATTGATTGTGGAGTTTTATTTGAGTGCTTGCATTATTGTCTTTCCATGTCTGGTGGTCATCGTAAATATTGCAAATAAAATGAACACATCATCCCCCTATCAATCCTTCATCCTTCTAGCATGGTGGCTTCCGCACGCAGTCACCTGAGACTGACCAACCTTCTGAATTAACTGCGGCCGCTAAAGGAAATGTCATTGCAGAGTGACTCTAGACAAACTACGGAAATGTAACATGTTTTCATGCATGAATGCTTGGTTGCTGTTGAGGCGACAGCAGTCCCGATATTAATAATAATATTCAGCCCCCATCACAACATGTTTTCCGTATGTGGCAGAAACTAGGATCTGGAGTTATTCTGGTGAATCTTATCTATGATCTACACTCCTATATGCTGAGATCTTGCTATAATTGTGGCTTGTGCTCTACTCACATTGATACAAACTTCATCCAGAGTTGAAATAATCATTCAACATGATCACGAACGATTATTCGAAACGGTAGGAGCGTTTCTAACTACTTGTTCTGTTTTGTCGTTTCTGGATATGCGAAGACTGTCCCGGACATCCAGACGCGCATGAGGTGCCCTGATGTCAAGTTGTCAACGCCATATGGAAACTACCTTATTTGTTGCATTCCGGCGGTGCCTTGTCTTACTTATGTGAGCGTTCCGAACAATTCGTATCGTCGCCTTACTCATCGTGCCGCGATCTCTTGGGAGCCTCCGTACCCCAGTATGTTTTTGCGTGTCCTTGACGTGTCTTCTGCGTGGTGCGTCCATTCCCTCATGTTGACCAACACATAGCGTCATATAAAGAAGTTATAAATGGTTGCAAATTATTGGCTCCAACTTTATGACAAATTTCGACTGGGCGTTTCGGCAGTGGGCTTTATATGAAAAATTATGCCGCGCCGGAGAGGTTTTAAGCGAGGGTGAATAATAGTTTCGAAGCATCGACGGCGAAACTTGACTGATACTTCATTGGGGCATTGTCTTTCTTGTGGTGCGATCTAAGTTAAAGTTATATTCGAGCTACTGGGTCACCTAATGGGTGTTCTTGATACGGAAAATGAAGTGCACCGATGTTTAAACGTTGGTTAAACGCGTCGTTATCTTCAAACTGGTTGGCAAGTTAAATATAGTGGCCACGTTCAAATTGCTTATTCAGCATTTAAACAGTATATCGATCAAACCCTAATCCGATAGACAAGGTAGTTGCCGTTTTGTTCGCTCATCATCTCGTAGGATTTACTTACGACCAGCATCTCCCACTCTAGAAGCTGCATAAATGTTCACCAAAGGCTAAGCTAAATATTATTATTACTATGGTCCACCAACTACCTCACTGTTGCGTACAGGTGGATGGGGGGACTGCGGGGGATTTGCTGGGATCATGGCCCGCGAGTCATCATTTGGCGACGAACCCTGACAGGATTGAAATTGTTGAAACATTCTTAGCTTGGGGGTTATCGGTACAGCCGCCCAATAACGCCGCGCGAACCTGCTGTCAGTGCTAGGCTTACTCGAGGCTTAGACTCATGTGCACATTCCTGGACTGTCCTTCCTCTCCGGATAGGCCGTTCCTTCTTTCCGATCTGTCACCCACTTTCTTTTTCAATAAAGGCCAACATCGCTTGAAATGTGTTAGTTTTCCCCTTAGCATCTCCCCTCTTTCTTCTCTCTGCTTCTCGCCTAAAGATGGTTGCGGAATTGCCTGCTCGTGGGGTAACATGGAAAGACGATGACCGGGTACGTCTACCCTACGCTCTGTTATACCTAGACGCGTCGTTCACACCACGCCCACCATGTTATAGGCCGCCACTATTGACCTAACACTAGATGCGGGAGGTGACTTGTCTCCCAGAGTGTACAACATCGCCCAGAACAAGCTTTCCCCTCTTTCTGCCTCACAACAACCTCCTTTCAACCGTAGGCATAGCTACCACCCAGTGGGATCCAAGCCGCTGCGCTCCTCGCCACTTGCTGGACCAGCTCTATCTAGCGAGGGTTCTACACTTAAGCCTCCCACCAGTCTTGACGACAGGCTGTCTCGAGTTTCATCCCATCCAGATCTTGCGCTACTTACGCCCCCGCCTCCCGTCCGCCATGCTCGTCCCAAGTCGTCTCAAGGCTTCGAGACGTCTGAAGCAGGACCTTCGCGTGCACCAACATCACCCGTCATAGATGCTACAGCTCTACCAGATTCTCCTTCTCGCCACTCGTTCTTTCTTGGCTTAGAAAAGCGCCGCAGCAAATGTCTGTCAGTGAGCTCTCCACTTGAGGTTCCACCTGTTGCCTGCCCGCCCGTTCCAGAATGGGCACTTCAGCAGCGTTCTACCCACATTAAGTCTCAACGGCGACCTCGCTCATCACACGCGGATCTAGAAAGGAACAGATTTACGCAACCACGTCCCATGTCTACACACGGTTACCCAATCCCTAACGGGAGCAGCTCGCCACTCACTGTCCCCGTACCTTCGCTACCCCACGCTTCCTCCCCGCGCGAATCTTCAGGTGGCTCGTGGCTTACTACGAATAGCTACAACACCACACCGAGATTCTCTCGTCTGGGCCTCGCGTCGTCCAACGTTGTTCTTCCCGTCTCTGCTCGTGAGCATAAAAGGTTATCTAAAACCAGTTCCAACGCCAGCATTCGTTCTGTGGCGACTGTCACTGGTTCACGTTCCCGCAATAGTGCATCTAGCCCGACACCCTCCCTTTCTCGCAGCAGTTCCAGCAGCCACCTCTCAGGAAGCATGTCATCTCCGCCCACTCCAGCGTTAAGTCTGACGCGATCGAGCAGCGCATCGTCCTCTGACGAGAGTCTCCGTGCACCTTCTATTATACCCGGGAGTAACACGACAAGCAATCTTTCTTTAGACATCACAACAATTGTTGAGGACGACGAAGAGCAGGTGTCACAGCTCGCAGAACCACACCACATCCGCACATTCTCCATCTCGAGCATCCGCAAAGGCACATTATCCCGCATGACCAGCTTCCGTCACAGCCTCAAGGGCTCCCGATCATTTAATGATGTTCATATGGTATCGGAGCGCGGCTCCGACGGGGGAGCCAAGGGTCCACCGAGTGAGCACGTTCGCATGAATGCGATGGACATTAGGATCACTGTCAGTGAGCATGCTGCTGACGGCGATAAAGTTTCTGCTGCTCTTAATGAGAGTAAGCATCAAGAGGAGAAAGGAAACGGAATTTCTAAGAAGCAGGGGTCAATCCGTAGGTTGTGGAAGACAATCTCGGGAACGCGCTGGGGCCGTGCTTCTCGTTAAGCTTTCGATGGGATTACTAAAGCACATGTACGAAATCGTTTTTAGCTTTCATTTTATACCCTTCGTTATCGCTCACGCAATTTTACCCCTTCATTGAAGTAGTCTACTCTATACTTCCTTTATTGTCTTTCTGTCGTTTTCGAGTTTTCTTTTTTGGACAAATTTTTTGCATGAAAGCATATCTGTACTCCTAGCCATACGTTCGTTACACTTGTCAATAACTATCTTAACACATTACATTATCTATGAAAGAAATTTACCAGCAGCCTCTGACATGATACCGAGTCGTTGTCATGTGTTCCATATTGGCTACATTTGACGGTTTCATTTTATTGTGGATGTTACGGTATTAGCCTATCCAGTGCGCCCATACCGAATGTCCTAATCTTACTTGACCTTTACGTTTATTGGTACAGTGCTTCGATCCAAATGCACTCCTCAAATTTACATGAACATATCTTAACAAGCCCCTATTGTCTAATGGTTATGACGTCAGACTTCTACGTTGTTACGTAATCTGGAGGTTGCGAGTTCGAGTCTCGCTAGGGGTTGTTGATTTTTTTTTTTTTTTTTGGATGAAGCTGATAAAAATATGCAAATAGTATTTTGACACCAGACCAAAGAGTACCATTTTTATTTTTTTTATTCTTCTGCCCACTTTTGGTGTTAGAAAAATTGAACTTCACACCTTTATCAATGAAAAAATGGAAGAGATAATAAGACAAACCAGCAGAACAACTGTGAGGGCACTTGAAAGGTTGCCACTTGAAAAACAATTTAAATGGGGGGAAAGGAAACATATGAGAGGGAAGTAAAGAATTATAACATGAGCCATCTATGATTACAAAGCTCCCCAAACTGCAAGGGAAGTCAAGGCAAGGACAGAAGGTGGGATATCAATGGTCCTCAGGCAATGACATGATAACCTTGATGGACATGATAAAGGGAGGCAGAGGCAGTACAGGGAAACATATCTCAGTCAAAAAGTAAACCCATTTTTCACCAGGAGATACAATGTGACTGGAGTTCTGTGATGAGATAAGATAAGTAATTTGATTCTGGACAAGACAGAAAGACAGAAAGTACAAATCCTGCCAAGTATAAAAACATGTGTACCACCAGCCTCTGGGACTCATGAGGTTAGCATACAAGAGCTCAACATATATAAAAACACCAGCAAAGAGTAGTAGAAAATGTTCTTGAACTTGGATTATAGTATACCCCACTGCAAGTGCAGGAAAGAAGTTCAAAGAAAGCACAATAAGCTTCTATAAGAACCTGAGGATCTGCGAGCTAGATATGAAACCAGTGGGTTTGCATATATATCCACCTGAGCTAACCAGGGACTGAAGCACTCACTAGCCAATGACAAGGATACCACATACCTGAGAAACACACTACTGGGCAAGAGATAGAGAGCGTGATCATTAGAGGTGTCAAGGTTTCTGAAAAGACCAGCTCAAGATCATTGAGTACTGCATGGGCAGTGTATGGTAAGATCGAGAGTACGAGTGCATGAACTCAACTTGAAATATCCCTTCGGATACTCGCCACCGGCGTCGGGAAGCACCAACATCGACGAAAGTCCCAAAGGACAGCAGCACACCACAGATCTATGCAAATTAGATTAGATTAGCAAGATGAGACAAAGACATACCAAGTCTTAAAATCATTCCTGAACTTTCCACTTTCTTTCTTTATTCCCTCTGTCGCCCCTTGCGGTGCCCCCCCGCCTGGGGTGTAGGCGCCAGCCCGGATACGGCCCCACGCTCGCAAACGTGGGTCCCTTCCCGTCGTCCTTATGCGTTTGACACCTTCCGTTCTCCGAGTGGAATTGTCAGCCACGCCCCTCGGCAAGATTTCAGTTACCCAAGAGTCGTCGGTACGTCTCGATGTTCTTTCTGATAACATGCTAATTCATTATAGACTTCGACAAACCCCGTCCCGACATATGAGCTCGTTGGACTTAACACACTCGGGGAGGGAATGGCAGCCAGTGTTGGCGAGAAGCCACAGGATGTGTGTTGCCAAGTTCTGTTTGCCTCCTTTATTGAGTAGCTAACCCTCATAAAGGACACCCCAGCATTTCGATCACGCCCGGAAGAAGGGGAGACAGGGAGTGAGTGGGTGCTATGCGAATCTGAGGAAGGTAGAAAGGTCCGAGTCTAAGTTCATTTTCCTTCGTTGAGTGATGTTTATTAGCTGTTCCTTCGTAGGCGTTCGTTCTGATTGGAGCTGAATCGAGGGTGGAGAAAATAATGGTTAGTATCTCTCCCATCCCTTCCAAATGAGATAATACTCACATTCTACATCCATTAAGTGAGGTTCAGTACTTGGGCATCATAGACATATTACGCAAACGGGAAACGTTACCGCAGCCGGAGGTGACGATAAGGAAGGAGTCTAGTTGTAACATGGAGACGTTGACGAAGGGGCGAAGGAGGTCTATGTCGTGTATTCTTCCTGCATGTATTCTCACATCTTTCTAGGTAGTTGAAGCTGGAGCCTCCAATCAGCTATCCTCGTATGACGAATAGTCAAGCAACTTGGGAGAGGGTGAGGGGGTAGAGAAGGATCCCCTGGAGGACCGCCTAGAGACCATGTATCTCAGACATGTAAGTTCAGCATTCGGTCTTTCTGCGCGCGCCACTAACGTTTCGCAGGCCAATGATTTACTCCACGCCAAAGGCGTAAGGAACGTCGCAGAGTACCTAGCTAGCAAGCACAGTTCGTTTTCCGAAGGCAAGTTGTTGCGGATCATGAGCCAAATGTACATGACAGGCGGTAAATGCTCCATCTGCAGCAAGTCACTTGTAGACGAAGGCCTGCCGGCCCAAGAAAATGGAGAACAAGAAGTGAGAGGGGAAAAAGAGGGTTAGTGTCCCGTTTACCCTCTACTAGTCATTGCTCATACATTTCTGCAGAAGAAAAAAGAACGTGTAGAGGCTGAGAAGTTCGCAGCAGAGACAGAAAATGACACAGCAGCGAAAGCCATCGCAGCTTCAAACTCTGGCAATGAGTCTGTGCCATCCCATGACTCAGATAGAGCTCAGGAACCAGTAGAGCCGGAGGAGACGCATGTCAGCGCAATATCATGTTAACCTCAACGTATTTCTAATATATCTCTGCAGGCCAACGTAGCTCTGACCCCCTAATTAGCCGAAGCTGAGGAATCAGGGGAGCAGCAGGAGGAGCCGAGTGTATCGACGATAGCAGTCAGCGTCATGTTTCCTTCCCTTTGTTATTACTTATTCTCCAGTGCAGGAAGTCGTGGCCCTAATCATCATGAACAACGAAGCTCAAGTCCAGGTCAAAGCGAGTCGGTGCCAAATCGCGACCCAGCCATCGAAGCTGGTCAAGTACAGGAGCTAAATGAGAAGCAGGTGAGGGAGGAGTTGAAATCAGCGTTCAAGAATCGAAGCTTCAAGCTCAAATTCAAAAAACGAGTCGGCGCCAGCACCCAACTGTCGAAGTCCGTTTAGCTTGTACGTGCACGGGAGAAGGTAGCAGAAAAGACCAAACAGAATATTGACGGCATCAAATATGAGTGGAATATTGTGTAAATTTAGGAAGGGTCAATTGTTCAGCGTCGATGTATGGCTCTTGCGAATAGCATTAGAGTAGTGGTAGACAATAGACAGAGGGTAGCATTAGGTCTCCATCTTCCGTCAGTAAATCTTCAATTGGCTCGGGCCTCGACAGGATTGTAGTGAAAAGGAAACCTGTCCGGAGCCCCAGAGATGCACATACTGTCCAACCATGGGATGGAAGGAGCCTTCGTGCGTTATATAAAGCACAGGTGTTCTCAAGGCGCACATCCTTTCCGGGACGAGAGAAAACGAGAGGTAGATATAACAGCCTCATACGAGGAGGATAGCACTGACGGGATGACACTAACAGTGTGCGCCAACGATAGCCGGGGGTAGGTGAATAGTGCCGCTTCGCGACAATCAGAGGCGCGCATACATTCAGCCATTCGGCGAGAGACAGCCCATCCGGGGCAGAACTTCCAATGAAGAAGGCATGAGGGGCGCATCATGAACACTGAAGACTTCACATATCCCCTCATACACCCGCATCGGAGCCAACCAAGAAGAAAAAGCATGAACCCGTACCCAACACGAGTAAGGCGGCTGACAAGTGATCAGAATAAGAACTGAGACAAGGTACAAAACCATACAAACATACCCATACCAAGGTCATCCTCCTTCCCTCAACACCGCACTCTTTGCTAGCTCTTAACTCCCAACTCTCATTCCGCCCTCCCTCTCGCCCTCTCCTCACAATGCCCATTCGTGAAGCCCGGAACGCTCAGGTCTGTATCCTTTTTCTTCTTTCATTGTGTGGTGTTTAATCATCGACTATAGACGTTCGTTACAACTGAAACTGAGCAGTGGTCGCCCGTCCGTACCCCTCCTCCTTCAAAATGGGATGACTATAACGTTCCACAGATACCAACCCCCACACAGGATGTGCCAGTCGAAGCGGCATCCGAAGTGGCAGAGTCAGCGCAGCGGCTGACTGAGCAACGTGATCTGTTGAGCGAGCTTAAGCTGGTCCGTTTTCTTTTTCACTTTGGATATTGCTGTTCATTCCTATCTAGTTAAGAGACCCACTAGAGGACAAGGACCTTACGATGGTGTGGCTTATGGTTCTGGTTCTGTTCATTCTGCTTGTATTATTTGGGTGGTGGTTGATGACCAGAGAATGGCCAGAGGATGGACTGGAGGATGTATCGGAGGTGTCATCACCTCTCAGTGGACCAGAGTTCGGGTCTGATTTGGAAGTGGGGGGACCAGACAATATACAGGGGACGACTAATACTGTCAGTGACGTGTTTTCTTCCTGCCGAGTCATTACTAACGTCCTTCCATAGGGGGGAGCCGTAGCAGGTGCACCCGCCGCAGGTGCCTCAAATCCCAGCAACACAGCACCACCCAACAACCCAGGCCAAGTTGACCGGGCCGTAGCAGACGCACCCGCCGAAGGAGCCTCAAATCCTAGCAACACAGCGCCACCCAACAACCCAGGCCAAGTTGACCAAGCCGTAGCAGATGCACCCGCCCAAGAAGCCTCAAATCCCAGCAACACGCCGCCACCCCACAACCCAGACCAACTCGACAACTTGACAAAGCAAACCAAGGGCATGTGGGAGGAGTTCTTCCAGAACAAGCGAGCACCCGACTCTCCTCTAGATAAAGTTCGAAAATGGAGGAGTAGCCTAAGCACGGAGGACACCGCGGCGAAGACTGTAAGTGCAGTGCTCTACATCCTTCAACATCGCTCACATCCATCTGCAGATGCCCACCAACCAACAATTGGCATTGAGCCCGCCCAGAAGCTTTGCAGCCCACGATCAAGTTATTGAGGAAGGTGTCAAGACGACCGATATAGATGGTATAGAGGAACATGTATGTGTCGCGTTCGTCACTTTGCATGGTACTAATTGTCCGTTTAGCTTGTACGTGCACTAATTGAATGTCAGAAGAAAGTGGAAGCATTGACCCAACAGGATATTGACAGCATCAAGCGTAGGCGGAATATTACGTAGTTTTAGGAGGGGTGAACTGTTCAGTGTCGGTGTATGGCTTTGCGAATTGCATCAGAGTAGTGGTAGAGGATAGACAGAGTCTCCATTTTCCGTTTGTAAATAGTGAAAGAGCCTTCGTACGTTTAGACGAGAGCACGGTTACAAGCGCTCGTGTACACATCCATCCCGGGAGCCACTGAGAACACGTTAAATCCCATCTCAAGAACATATTCATCGCGATGAGCACTAAAAGTGCCCGATCGTAACATATATGAGCCGCAGTAGCAATACTGCGCAGTGTCCACGATCCTTTTTTCGACGATAGACAGCGCACCGACGAGAAGACAGCACGCCAACGGCAGTCGGTATCGAACATTGCGCATATACGAGCGCAAAGGGGCAGAGGCGCTCCTGGCTGTATCTTCAATAAAGGCGCAGTAGGGTCGAAAGCGCAATCATCGTTATGCATGAACGACGCGTCATAACAAGAACAGCGTCGCCATACATTCAGTCTTTCAGCGGCGGGGCGGGGCGAGGGGAAACTTCCAATGTTGCCAACGAGAAGACCACCCCACTCCATACGTCGCATTTGCAGGAACAAGAGTAACACCCCCCATCCAAATGCACTCACGACGCATCGCAAACACCAAATCCCTCATATATCCCGACGACCCAGAACACATCACCAACGAGGATCCAAACCCAACGTAAGAACTCCGATCTAGTGGCTGACAAGTGATCAGAATTCGAACTGAGACAAAAGTATAAAACCATACCATACCCAAGTCATCCTCCCCTCAACTTCCCACTCTCTTCCCTCCTCCACAACCACCTCTCACATAACGACCAAACGAAAAACCAAGAGAAGACAAAACGCCAACTTAAGCGGCAAACTGGACGCGTGAATGTACGTTCCCCTTCCCCTTTCCCTCTGTAGAATCTAACACATGATCCAGGCGGAGAAAGTGGAAGAACTCGACGATTCTATCCCACAAGCACAGTTGGAGGTACGTCTCTTCTCCTTCCTCCCTAGTTGACACTGCTGATCTATGTAGCATCCACCGAGCCTCGTTCCGATGTACGACCTGATGGGTGTCGATTTTCTCGGGGAGGCAGAGGATACGGTGTTTCCTGAAGAAGGAAACGAGGGGAAAGTGGGTATTTGGCGAATTCGAGAGGGGGGAAGTTCAAGTCGGTCTCCCTGTCATTCCAACTGGACCTGAGCAGGAACCTCGACGCGTTCGTCCCCCCCCCCTCCTGCCAAAGAGACGAAACTAACGTTCTACGGGCATTAACACCCGCAGAGCGCACGCGCTTAGAGGCACTAGCACGCGAAATGGTAGAGTCTATGCGGCGGTTGAATGAGCTTGGCGAGGAAGAGTCTCAGCGAGACTTGGGGACTGCGTTGGAGGTATCAGAGGCGCGTGAGGTGCTTGAGGATAGCGTGCGGGATGAAGGTGGGAATGAGGAACTTGAGATGGAGTGGTCTGTTAGTTCTTTTTCTTTTCTTCTTTTTGTTGTGTTTACTTTTTTGAAGGGTATTAGGAACAGAGGGATTTCCGGGTCGACAGCCAAGGTTGAGTTGGAAGAGCTGGAGGAGGGAGAGGAGAAGAGTTGGAGGAAGAGGTGGAGAGAGAGAGGGAAAAGCTGGAGAGAAGAAAAAGGAGGAGAGAGAAGGAGCTGGAGAGTGTGGAGAGAGTGAAAGAGAACCTGGAGAGAGCAAAGGAGAACCTGGAGAGGCCGAAGAGAGCGGTAGATGTGAGGAGACAGAATGAGGGGAAGGTCAGTGTGGTGTTTACTCCCTACGCGCCGCTCACATCTCTCCAGACACGCATCAGGATACCGCGACTAACGATATCGCAGGCGTAGACAGCATCGCGAGCCACGAATATCCGCGGGGTAGCAGAGCACGGCAATTCGACAGAATCAGAGAGCAAGTTATTCTTGATGATGGCAAGTAAGGACAAGCGAATGGGGATGCGGCGAGTCACCGGCTCCGGCCGGCACCAGGAAATTTGAGATCGGGCTGACCAATACATTTTCCAGGCGCAGAGAAAGGATCACATCAAGCCCAGCCTCGTCCTCACCGTCAACGCCAACCTCCGCGCCCAAGTACTCCCACTCACACTACCAATCCCACACACACACCAGCAACACTACCACTCCCACTGTCCCATTCACATCCCACTCTCTTCAACCACACATGCCAGTGTCCAGACAAACAGCCACACCCAATCCTCCGCCCTCCAGCGTCTCCATCGGCAAAAAGCCAATGGCATATCCGCCTCAGCAGCAGCAGCCCGCCCCACAGCAGCCCCAGCAGCCCCCTGTCCAGTCTCAGCAGCAACCAACACAGCAGAGGAGCGCAAGGGCTGCATCCAAGGCTCCGCTTTCTTACGCCCAGCAACAGCAGCAGCAGCAGCAGCGCCACTCGTCTCCCAAGAACCGCTCTCCCACCTCTGCTGCTGCTCCTGGCCCCGCTGCTGGCACCGGGGGCACTGCGTCCGCCAGCAATGCCAAGGGAAAGCAAAGTGCCAACAAGATCTGGAGCACCAATTCCACCGAGGAGAGGGAACGCATCAAGGATTTTTGGTTGGGTCTCGGTGAGGAGGAGCGGAAGAATTTGGTCAAGATCGAGAAGGATACCGTCCTCAAGAAGATGAAGGAGCAGCAGAAACATACTTGTGGTTGTGCAGTATGTGGCAGGAAACGGTTAGTTTCTATTCCTTATTTCTTTCATTCTTTCCCATCCCATCCCCCTACCACTCATTCACACCCTCCCATTTCTTATCTCCCAATTCATCTCTCCTTTTTTTTAAAAAAAAAAAAAAAAAAGTACCACAAAAAAACTAACCAACCCCTCCTATTTTTTCACCTCACCCCCCCACATCAAATCCATCCATCACAACCGATCGCCCGATCCCATATCCAGGAGTGCAATAGAAGAAGAGCTCGAAGTCCTCTACGAAGCCTACTACGACGAGCTCGAGCAATACGCCACCTACCAACAGCGCTATCTCTCCTCCGGCGGTGCACTTCCCCCTCCTCCAGGTCCAGGCCCCTTCCCCGGCAGCGTCGAGCTCGACAAAAACGGTGCAGTCGTCGTCCCCTCCCTCACCCCCCTCCCCAAACGTAAATCGCATGTCAACGTCATAAAACGTCGCGAGGAGGAGGAAATGGAGGAGGAATACGAAGACGACGAGGAGGGCGAGAGTACGAGGACGATGCTGCCAGTGAGGAGAGGGCAGCGAGGAAGAGGTCGTCCCCGAAGAAGGCGAAGGCGAGCATGTAGAAGAGGAAGAGGAGAGAGGCAGGAGGAGGGCTGGCAGAGGGAAGAGGAGAGGGAACCCTCCGCAAGCCAAAGGGGGACTGTTTAGTCTAGGTAATGGGTTGACTTCAGGTACTTCATCCTCCCTCCTGTTTCTACACCATCTAATTCCACAATAGGTCCAGGGAACATCCTGACAGTCGCCGACGACCTCCTCAAAAACGACGGGCAGAAGTTCCTCGAAATGATGGAGCAGCTTGCAGAGCGGCGGATGCAACGTGAAGAAGAAGCCGCCGGCGCTGTCGGACAAGACGACAGCGAGGAGAGCGAGGAGGATGAAGAGGACGAAGAGGAGGAGGGTTCCGAGGAAGAGGAAGAGGACGAGGAGGAAGGCGAAAGCGAAGACGAAGAGGGGAGTGACGACGATGATGGGGACGAGGTCTCTCTTCCCCACTACACCCTTTATCCCTTTCCCTCAAGCTAACTGATTTTTACAGATAATGACAGAAGAACAAAAAATGGAAGAGGGAAAACGCATGTTTTCCATCTTTGCAGCGAGGATGTTCGAGCAGCGCGTGCTGCAGGCGTATCGGGAGAAAGTTGCACAGGAGAGACAGATGCAGCTTCTTCGCGAGTTGGAGGATGAGGAAAAGGGCGCAAAGGAGAAAGAGGCCAAGAAGCAGACTCAGAATCAGAAGAAGAAGGATAAGAAGAAGTATGTGTTTTTATTTTATCGTTTTTGGGGGGGCACATCTTCGAATGTATTGTGGCCACGTTTCACGATAATCTCGTCCACGGTCCATTTCGGCCAGACGGAGGACACGCCGATTTCGATTTCGATTTTCATTTTTGTCTCCCCGGGACAGTATCTATTCATGACCGCAACAAGATCTTTATCGATCATAATGGGCGTCTGTCCCAGCCCGCGAAACTTTCTTCCTTGCTTTCATTTATAGACACGTTTACTAACATCTTCCATCAACAGACAACAGAAACTTGCGAAAGAGGAAGAGAAGGCCGCACGCGCCGCAGAAAAGGCGGCCGAAGAAGCGGCCTTGAAGGCGCGCCAGGTTGCTTTGGAGGAGGAGAACCGGCGGAAGCGCGAGGAGGAAAGACGGAGGAGGGAGGAGGCGCGTAAGGCTGCTGAGGAGGAGAAGGCTCGCAGGGAGGATGAAAAGAGGAAGCGGCTTTTGGAGGAACGTGAGCGGGAGGCTGAGCGGGAACGGAAGAAGCGCGAGAAGGAGGAGAGGGTGAAGGCTGAGCGGAAGGAGAGGGAGGAGAGGGAGCGGAAGGTTAGGGAGGAGAAAGCTGAGCGGGAGAAGAAGGAAAGAGAGGAGAGGGAGAGGAAGGTGAAGGAAGAACGGGAGGAGAGGGAACGGAGAGCTAGGGAAGAGAGGGAGGAGAGGGAGCGGAAGGCTAAGGAGGAGAAGGAGGCAAAGGAGAAGTTGGCTGCTCAGCAGAGGGCTGCGGCTATTGCTGCGCAACAACAGCAACAGCTACTACAGCAGCAGGCAGCGGCGGCGGCATTGGCAAATGGTGTTCCCAAGACTGTTCCTGCTCGCGTGAACGCCGTTGCCTCTTCCTCCTCTTCGTCGTCGGTATCTACGCCAGTCAAGAATGGTGTCTCCGCCTCCCCCATGCAAAGGTCTCCCAACAACAGCACCGGTTCGAGCAATATGGTCAATGGCGTGAGCCCGAACAAGAAGGTCGTCAACAAGCCTATGCCCGTTTCCGTGCCTCCTTCTACGCCTGGCCCCGCGCGAATCCTCAACAGCAGCAACAGCAGCATCCTCAGCAGCTCCCCCAGCTCCCGCCTCAGACGCCCACGCGTATTCCTATCGGTCCTATTGGCTCCCACCCGCACTCGCACTCCCAGCCACCGACGCCGATTACCCCTCAGTTGCCGCACGTTCCGGCGCAGGGTATGATGTTCGGACAGGGTCCGGCCCCCGGAGCGGGAATGATCCCTCCCGCTGCGCTCTCACCCCGCGTACCGACGTTCGCCCCTGTCCCATATCCGTTTGGCAATCCCAATATGCAGCAACAACATCCTGGCGCAATGGGTTCGGGATTACCTAGGAACTTCAGTACGCCCTATGATCCGCCGTTTAGCCGCGGTGTCCCCGTGGGGATGGGAATTGGCACGTCTGGCCTCCCGCATGCTGCGTCTAATCCCTCACCGATTGGTCCGCCTTCGAAACCTAAGACACCGATTGCGCCTTCGCCTTCTACGCCTGCGCCCATGTTTGCTCCTGGTCAGGGACGGAGGGCGAGTATTCTTGGGGACGGTCCGGGACCTATCACACGACCTGCACCCATTGCTCGTCCGACTACTGCCAGCACCGGCGGGGAAGGCGCCAGCTCGGGATCCGGGTCCCCTGTCCGCCGCAGTCCCAGCCCGAAGGTTCTTGGATCGTCCGCGCTCCTGGCTGACGATGATGAAGTTGTTACTGCCCATCCCCGGCGGAGCGGAACTGCCCCCATTGGGATGGGACATATGGGCAGCGTCGGCGCTGTTGGTCAATCTTGGGGACCTGCCAGTCCCCGCTCGAACACGATGGATAGCCATATGGGACACCTACGTGGCCCATGGTCGCATCCGCCTGGATTTGCCCCTCCGCCTCATAGGAATGGCCCTCTTCCTCCGATTGGTCCTCCTGGACATATTCAGCAGCTTCAGGCTCCTGGACATCAGCCCCCCATTGGTACCGGTGCAATGTGGGGCAACGCACCTAATAATGCCGCGGACTGGCCTGGTGCTAGTTTCTTTACAAGTCCCTTTGTCAACCACACCACCGCCGCGTCTTCTTCTGGTCACACCGGAAGCTGAATGGAATCTGCACCCACCGTATACTAGTTTGGTTAGACGAAACGCATCCACCCATTGACTCGTCCAAAACATACATACATACATTCTCGCACGAATTCTCTTATCTCGATTTATCATGTTTCACTTTTTGTCTTTTTGTTTTTTTTTTTTTTCCTTACATATATTTCCTTCTATACTGTTATCATTGCATCTTGATCATACTTTCATTGTTTTCTTCTCTTTTCTTTCCATATCATGTTCGTTCATTGCAAGCTCTTCACGTGGATTTGTCTGAATTTCCGCGTTAGCCATGTTCTCTCATGCACATGCACCACTACTTATCTGTCAAGTCAGACATTTCGATACAGATTTTCTAATAAATTGAAAAACATCGGAACGATGACGCGGTTGTATGTGTGAGGGCGTCTATCAGTTATAGATAGGCGCCGTTTTGGCGAGATAGGGTAAGTCGCGGGACAAATTTCACTTTGTTTTTGGATACTTAATGGCCCATATTCTGTGCAAGATGTTTTTGTTACACTAGAAGTAGATATTGAAATAGAATTTAACTAAAGCTTTTTCATGTGCCGGGGCAAGTGGCTGAAACGATAACGCCTTTTGTCAGCAGTGTTAGGTTTTACTATAAACTTTTTACTCGCTGCCGCGGCTGAAACGATATTCTTCCAGCTGATATATCTCTCTCAACAATAAATCGAAAATGAGTCTTATTTTACAATTGTACGACAAAAATCAACACTCTGTCATCTACTCCAAAGAGCCCGCAACCATTACAATAAATGTACCTTCAAAATGAAATCGGGAAATGCTCCAAAATGAGAGTCAGCCTATACGTATAGCTACATCAATAAATAGAACACACGTTACTTAAAGTTCCAAAATTCTTCACGTAGTTCGCGAAGGCAAGAGTGGAATGGTTCCTGGAGCACGAGCGTGGTTCACTGAGTTGTCCTTCGAGCTCGATGGAGATGTATTATTCGATTGAGAATTTGTCTGAGGAACGATAGGCTTCTTCTGCTTCACAATCGGAACGCCACCGCCAAATCCGTATGATGAAGACAAAGCACCAACTGCTGCCTCGTAGTTCTTGGTCGTCGTTTGTTGATTAGCTTTAGAAATGAGGGAGGTCGTGGATTCGGTAGCGGGGAATTTAGAGCTCATGGCTAGTATTGTTCAAATGGGTAGGAACTTGGTCTAGAGCGCGACTGAAGTTACTGGGCTTGATATACTGTGGTGTACTGTTCCAACATCGAAATATCCTGTAGGTTATATACCTTCGCCATTTTGTACCAAAGCGCAGCCAATGCACCTTACTACAATTACCATTGCCTACAATGGAACCTGACTCGAAGCTTTGAAGCTGCGCACTCTTGTTCAGTCCGAATCACCGACTTTAAGAAGTGCATAGTACCAAAAAATCGCATGTACAAATTGTCCGCGTTTGAATAAGAAAGTGGAAATGGTATGTTTTTAGAACCGCAGTTCCAACTTTCAGGGAAGCTTATTAACATATCACCAATGTTTTCTCATGTGCGCGCGACTTTGGCGCAGTCACCGTTGTTAACTCTCAAATTTCAATCGTTAACACAAAATTATGTTCAGCTTTGAAGATCTAAAAATTATATGTTGTGCTTTGATTTACCGTTACGCCGGTAGATACAAAACTATTCTTTTGGGCCGCCTTGACTCAAGTTGCCATTAATTTAGAATATCTGATTTTGAAACCAATCATAATCAACATAGACGTTAAAGCGTGAAAAGACAGATGATACAACTAAAATATACAAAATATAGATACAAAGCAAAACCAAAATACAAAATTTGACACGTACGACTCGGACTAAAGCTCACCTGCTTGGAATTTTGCATCCAAACTTGTAATAAGGCGGAGAATAACATTGATCTGCACAACGGCGGTATCAATATCCAGTTTACTCCATCCTCCATCTGGCATTGCGGCCCATAGATAATCTGGTTGGGGAATTATGCTGTATCATAAACATCAAGTTCAGAAAAATAAATAAAGATAGAAGTCAGACATACCCAATGGTGGGTAATTTACTGCGTCCCATAGTGCTACTGCCACCGGCACCGTACCTGTAAAACCCTGTTTTAGCTACATATGATAATAGGAAAAGAAAAGAAATTTTACCATTTGGATCGTACCCCGTCAACCGTTTCAGGTGATAACAGAGCCATTCTCAGAGAATCCGGCGTTCCTTCGAAGGCATTCAGATATAACTGATGGAGCGTATCGCTTGCGGAGGAATCGTTTCTGAACAAAGGGAAATATCAGTGAATAAATCTAGAAAAAGAGCTAAAGCTACTTACGCCATTGTCCACATTGGTTCAAGGTCACCAGTTGGTTTATATACAGGTGATCCGCTGCTAAAATCATCCTTCCACTCAAGAGCGCCAAAATGTTCACAAACAATTGCAGCCTTTGCTGTTTTGAGAATATTTGGACGTTCGTCCATCCACGATGATTCGTCTAAATGTCCACCAGACATGTGGCCCGTTGTAATCACGAAACTGCTCGATAGCCGTCAGTGCCGAGTGTCGTAAATATCGTAAGACATACTCGAGGTTGATACTGAGCCGATTACGAGCAAAATATTCGGCCATTGCTAAGAGGAGAATAGGACCTGAAGTATAAATATATCCATTTTTAATACATTATGATATAGGCATGCAATCGAATTCACATACCATTTTCTTCTATGATGGAGGGACCATCACCTACATGTCTGTTATTAATAGCTATATTCTGACAATGAAAATAAGAATGACGTACTGTGAGTGTAAATAAGAATAGTAGAGTTTTTCTTTGTCGTTCCTTTCAAGTGACCAATAACGGTATCACTTGGTGCGGAAATGCTCGGAGCATCAAGAATGACAGTAGCATTCACAACTTGATCTGTACTTATCAACTCCCTTATGGTTTCTCCTGTGGAATTTCCGACGTATAACGCCGGAACATGGTAAAGGCTGTCCTTTCCAGGCGCCCCATCGTTTGGCAGGAATTGTAATGCACCATTCTCGTCTGAGGTATTTACCCAGGAAGCAATAACCCCTACAATACCCTTTTTAGCCCAGTCTGTGAAATTCAGTGTCTTCGCTGATTGCCAATGAGGATTTGTCAAGTTCCCGATCTTCCATGATTCAGTAGTATTAAAATAGACATCCACGACCATGAATACAACGGCGTACCTCTGGGATATCAGAAGTTGAGATGTTGCGTGACGTGCTAGTACATGCATTGGAATAAATGTACAACTCAACTCAAGTATATGCTCACCCAAGAAGATGATATCCAGGTTCTGAATAGTTCCGTGTGGGACTGGGATTATCGAAGAACACAATGGTACCGCTCGGTGGGAGATTTGAAATATCGAGAGTTGCTTCGTTAGCGCTTTGATCGACATTCAATCCGAAGCTGCCGGCATCGTGAAGGGGGGCAGTCACTCCCCCAGGTCCACTATCTCCGCTGTAGGGCCAGTATCCCGTCGTCGGAAGACCGAGAACAGTTCCGTTCTTCAGATTAAGAGTCAAGGACCACCAGCGAGGGTCCCAGCTATGTCTACGATGAGCTCATTTTGTTCCTAGATGTTTGCTGATAGAAATAAAACGCACCGGAGTAATGTATAGCTTAATGTTTCCACAGTTAAACCAGCCAGCTTCATGTTAGACGACACCAACGACGTGAGAACATTCTGATTATCATTTCCAGCTAACAGTGGTAATGATTAGCAGCGTAACATAGTCGACGTCGTTAACATACTCCATCGTGGGCCACGTAGATTCGTTTGAAAGAGTCTGTCATGAAGCAGCTGGATCTGTTGCTGGCTCAAAGCAGGGTCACAGTAAACAACCTGGACAGTAAGCAAGGCGAAAGCGACGTATAGGAACTGTTGAAACATGGTATATACCACAGTCATAGGTAAATGTATATCGTTGGGTGGTGAGCTTTTAAGGTAGGGAACTTCATGTGTGCCGACGTTCAAAGAGAGAACTTTCTAAAGAACAAGGCACATCCAATAATAATGATACCTACCTTAACCAACGCACACATGGCCAGTATTCCGTACGAAAGTCCTGACAAGTAGGAGTACCATGACGGAAAATTACATCATGTGGGGTAGTTCCGGGGGTTGACGTTGTGCGCTCACTACAGACAACGATCAGACAGGGTGAGAATGAGCAGGGCTTGACTGTTCTTCGCCTCCCAATGCACGAGGTAACGATTCCTATTTCTTCAATCCGATGGACTGAAGGTGGCCTTGAAGATTTATTCTTGGAATCAACACGCACGGCAAGGGGCCTTATTGACAGCGTTAAATGGATAGAAGAGACACAATCAACACTGATAGAGGAAGCGATGGTTTAGTTTGGGACCATTACTCTCAAGCCTACAACTGCGATTGATTGTTAAGCAAATGTTTGTGATCAAATTCACGGCCCGTCCGCGGAGAAGTAGCAATTAGCCGTAGTAGCTATCTACTCCTGCTTTACTAGTCACTCCTACACCCTCTGGACAGTCCAAACCTGAACTTCGCGGAATACTACTCACTTAGTAATTCGCAGGATATCTCCGTAATGCTATTTAATTTGTGTTATAGAGGATATAGAAGTTCGCTTGCCTGTTCGAAGGTAATAAGTAGTACCTCGTACTCAGACTCACAGTCATGAACTCATGGCCTCTCATGGCTCATGGAGATGACACGAGTTACCCAGTGTTTAATTATTCATATCAAAATGCAGGATCAAAAAATATCGTACATACATAATATTAAGTATGTATACTATCTCCACCGTTGATGTCAGAGAACTATACTCGGAAGAATAGAATTTATTAGATCCTTATCACTCATAAATTTGCTTGTAAATAATATGCATGTCTATAGAATCAGCATTACGCATCATTTATTATTATTAATATTATCACCAAGATGAAGATTTGATCGTGCCAATGTGAGTTGTTATTACTTACTCTTGTGTGATACATATGTGTATCGATGTATCGGGCGGGAGCTTTTCGTTCATCAATCGTTCATCTAAGCCTCAAATACAATCATTCATACAAGCTTTAAATATATCACTTTAGGACTAACACCTATAAGTTATTTACCAAATAAGTATATCCTCCAGATTGCAAAGGGCCCAGTGCACTCATTTCATCGTTCGATTCAGCGGTGGAATCCGACCGTGTGTCGTACAATCTGATCTGTTAAGTCTCCAATGAAGCATATATTTATGATATATCGTAGGAACCAACTAATGAACATATGGAGACGACGCCGCTACTAATCGCCACATTCAATTAAAGCAGTGAATCAAACCTTTCAGCCTGTATGTACTCAAGTTCTGATTTGCGGTGTTTTAGTGGATATCACCTTGATATCACCAGAAAGATCAACAAAATGATTTAACATTGGAGCATTTTTATAGCAATGGTAAATTGACGTACTTTGATGAAGATGGAAATAGATTAACAGAAAGAAGTGAAAAGCCGATAAACGAGGCGGTGAAGTTGTTGTTAAAACTTACGGCTAGCGAAAAAAATAAAAATAGACCTGTGCTACTATCATTTATTCTTGTCAAATTGACATTGGTTAGTGGTGCGTTGTGGCCGAAATAATACATCTTGAGCTTCTTACATGCCAACTACAATGGCCATCAAGTATTCACGAAATCCGGTAAGAATAGTCATCGATGGAATAAAGATGCGTTGGTGGTTGACTGGATGGTGTGCGCAGGTTGACGCCTGGAAGCTGAAACTACGCGACGTTATGCGAAGGAGGAAGTGCATGAGTCATCTACGGAACATGTATGACACATGTCGTGGTGCAGTCTATGTCTTCAGGCGAAGGGTTCGTAGGTTGTGTCTGGTTGCATTGAAATGGCTGCGGTTCCGAAAACATATATAGTATATGACCCTGACTCAGTATGTCTATTTTCCTAAGCGAGCTTGGAGAACTTACTTATATGGTAACATCAACAAAGACTTCAACCCGAGGTGGACGGAAATCTTGTTACAACAAGAGTGGCAAGGGCAAAGGGTGTGCAATGGCAATGCAACGGGTGTGAAGTTGCGCAGCCACATTCTCATCTGAGTCGATTGCCTCCTCCATCCTTGAGTGCCGCTCGGAGACGTAGCGGGTGACTCGGAATGATACCCCACTTCCCCTGGATTGCGGAATAGAAAGCAAAGCCAGGGTATATAACCAATACGATGTTTCGAAGGTTGGGCAACAACACAGTTATAGTCCATCGAACACACCTACTTGACACGATAACTTCGTCTCCGCATCTTACTGCTACCTCAACATCTCAGCCATAACTTTGTCTCCACACCTTACGGCCTCTAACATCTCTTCGACAACAACAATGAGCTCACACACCGCTTCATCATCCACGGCAACCCTTGTTTCCACGCGCCAGCAAACAACTACCAAAAACTACGAGGCTGCATTTGGCGCCTTGTCCTCATCGTACGGCTTCGGTGGTGTGTTCCAATCGTGATATCAAAGAAGTCCACCAAGCCACAGACCGCTCCTCAGACCTCTAAATCGATGAAGAAAGCTGCTTCATCTAGTACGAAAGACTACGCAGCTGCGTTCGGCTCATTGGCTAGCTCTTACGGATTTTCTGGAGGCGTTCCATCCCTACCTTCGCGAAAAAAGTGAAGAACTTTGAAGCGTAAAACTAGAAAGGACTTGTCTGGTATGTATTTGGTTTGGATCTTGAAATATTAGTCATAAGCTGACTTTCGATTTCAGAGCCTTTCCTGATACCCCGGCATCCATGGGGCCCAGCCTTAGTAAGGCGCGCGACGAAACACGTTAATTGAAGCATCTATATGTTTTAATGTTAACTTAGCTAAATTATTCGCGGCGGAATATTTATAATACTTACATCAGTAGTAGGGCTAATGATTGGTCTGAATAATTTAGAATAGTAGGGGTGGTCAACGCCCTAAGTAATAACCACGTTTACTACTATCTACGCATTAGTTTATATTTCGCACCTAATCCATTCAATAGTGAATATTATGGGCAGTTTATGAATTTACTGGAACTTGAAGTGCAGTGGAGGCTGAAAGTCACAAGGTAGATAACGACTTTGAAGTTCGGAATCGGAGCAAGATCTGGTTCGGATTGGGTTGCGGACAAGGATTGATCGTCACTGTTTGGTTTCGACTCCTTTGTTTGCTTGTTTTATATCTGCAAATAAGTATATGCATACATTCAAATTAGCGCCGATACTTATCACCTGATCGTCAAGACAGTACATAAGCGCGATGCGACTTCATAGTTAATTGTAACTTGTAAGTAGTCTGAAAGTAGTAGTTCTAAATATAGAGACTGAAGTAGAAGTCAGCTTCGAAAAAATTCATAGTGTGAAGGCACATACCAAAAATCTGATCCTAACAGGCTCAACGGTTTGTTTTTTCGAGAGCAAGGATTCAGAACGCCACCACTGATCTCGTAGACCAGTCGTAATCTGAAAAGAGTTGTGCCCCGGGAAATCGTGTTTTTGATTGCGGTATTGAAACGTCTAGACTATAAGTATATTTACGTGATATCCAAGGTTCAAAATTTGACATATCGTCCATGGTTTACTAAAGTGGTGGTGGGTGGAGTCGCGCGTTGGATTTGAACTTATTTTCGTAGGTGGTAAATTCTGCAAGGGCGTCTATTGTGGGAACTGTGTATGTGTAATTCAGTGGTCTCTCGTTTAGAATAATTGTCTTTTTATACCTTTCTTCCTGTCAGCCTTGATGGGCACTATGATTCAATACAAACCTTCTACTTCAATAGGGCTGGACCATATACACACCAATCCGTTCAGAGACTCGGATTTTTTGACTCTAATTCTATTCAGGACTTACAATCGTTAAATTTGAAATGAGTCAAGGTACTTTAGCTGTCTCGGCTAGCCATCCGTTGTCGCGGCGAGCGGAGAGGCAGCAAACGAGCCCGAGAATTCCGGGCACATACTTTTGCTTAATATGAAGTCGGTTCAAATCCCGATGACGAAGGCCAACGGATAGGTAACCGAGACTACCTCAACTCATTCGTATTTATATTCAGTTTGCCATGTAAATTGCGGCTTGCCAGAGAGTCACTCTGTACTTAGTAAACTTATACTACTCAAAAGATGTCATCCTTGCAAATGAACCAAGACGCAACCTCTATAGCGCAACCTGATAAGCAGGCTATGCACCATATTATTGGCTCTTCCCTGGTTGGTGAAATATCTGGTTGTTTTGTACGTCTTGAACCGTCTTCCTCTCACTCCTGTTCTTCCCTTTATTTAAAATCTCATGTCAGGCCAAAACAGTTGTTGCGCCAATTGACAGGGTTAAGATCCTTTTCCAAACCTCAAATCCACATTATCAAAAATATGCAGGTTTGTATCATGTTATCCCTGTTGGACCCATGTTTTCTTGGTAGCTTATTTTAGCATTGTAGGCACATTGAGTGGTGCATTTCGGGCTTGCAGCAGCATTTACAAAGAGAACGGCGTACGAGGTCTTTTCCAAGGTCATTCAGCCATTTTAATTCGCATTTTTCCATACGCAGCCATTAAGTTTATGGCATACGATGGAATCCATGAAGTATGTTCCTTTTTATCTTTATGTTTCGCAGAGTCTGTAAAACTCTTATATGTAACTATAGTGGCTAATGCCCACAAGAGAAGAAGAAACTAATGCTCGTCGTTTTTTTGCTGGAGCATTTTCTGGTATGTAGAAATCTCGTGTATTTTGAACCTCAACACGAGTGACGGAACTTCAATTTTGCACTTGCACTAGGAACTATTTCAGTCTTCTTTACGTACCCTCTAGATGCTATCCGCGTCAGGATGGCATTTCATTCCAGTGTCTCCGGTGGTTCATCTATACGACCTTCATTTGTGAGTGCCGCGCGGAAAATTTACATTAAAAAGCGAGACCGTCATCTTCTGCTCCAGAAATATTGACATCAAAACAGTGGATAAATCGCTTCTCAGCCTTAAAATTATACAGAGGATTCACTGCTACGACCATTGGTATAGTTCCATACGCAGGGGTTTCTTTCCTAAGCTGGGGGTTCCTCCACTCGACGTTGTTGCCTTCCGGGAACACAGACAGTGAACGACCCATACCTGTTGCTGATCTTGCTATTGGTGCTCTCTCTGGAGCTTTAGCACTGACCGCATCCTATCCATTTGAAGTAATCCGAAGAAGGATGCAAGTCGGTGGTCTTACTCGTCCTAATCGGTGGCTTGGATGGGGTGAAACTGCCTGAGAGGTTTTGAACGGCAGTGGATGGCGAGGGTTCTATGTTGGTTCGGGCATTGGTTACTTGAAGGTTATTCCCACGACAGCAGTGACCTTTATGATATGGCAGTCAGCGAAGAGGCTGCTTTAGAAGTTAAATGTAAAATTTCGATCGTTCTGTGCAAATTTCGTGCGCATGAATTATGAATGGATACAGCGTCCGCCTCTCTAAACATCGTGACTCATTTGTTATATATACATAAGGAACTCGCCCTCAGTATGGTCTAACCTACTAATATATATATTTATTTTATGTATGTCTTGTAGTGTCCATAGAGGATTAAGGTATCGACTTGGCTCTAGGCTCCGAGAAGATTTGGAGAAGATAGCTAAGATGGCACTGATTAGAAACTCAGTGATGAGCATTGTGGAAGCCAATAGTACTACTCCTGGTACAACTTTAACTTTGTAGCAACTAGTCTCTGCCATTTAATCTACGATAATTTTCACGCCAGGATATCTGCTTAAATGCTGTACATTATACGAAGCCACCATCGTTTGGCTTTTCCATCCAACTTACCTATGCCTTTGACCCGCGATACTCACGATATATATTGATAACAATGATTTATTCATGTTTAATGCCAAGCCCCTGAATACGGGAAATATTTTTCACTTGACATAAGCGCACTTTAGTGTCTAGAATGGCATTGGTGCAATACACTTGTGACCCTGTTGATATAAGTACAGTCAATGTCAATGTCTAGGAATTATGGATGCATAGAGTATTAGTAAGTCACTTCGATGCCGGTCATCATCTACAGATGTTTTTATCAGAAAGCCCCGAGCATGGTCCCACGGTGAGCGCGGTTAAACTCGTCACTTGGGGTCACTCCAATTCCACTACACGGCGAAACATTGCCTTCAGAAGATTATCTCCGTTTGGAGAATATACAGTGGTCGTCTCCTCCGGACATTGTTGAGGTGATGCTCACCCTGGTATTACACTTGGAAGATAATATCCATAATATCGAACAGCCATTGACGTGTAATTCGTGAAAAATATGAATGACTGCTACCCACAGCTAGAATGAAGGCGGAATAAATGTGGTTCTCCGCCGTCGCTCACATAGATCCGTACGGGAAATATACTTAACATACGCAATGAACTTTATTTACGAAGTGACCAGAGTGACCCACGGACCTCGCTAGGCTATGAGAATATCTCCATAAGGAAGAATGTTGAATTCCAAGGACTCTCCAAGTGTATCAAACAGATACGCAGTAACGCCGCTATATCATAATATGTGTAGTCAGTTTGGGGGTCGCCAATTCAATTATCTCCATAAGGAAGAATGTTGGAAATGAAGCAAATGCTACATTGCCACGTAGCAATTGAATGATATGTGAGGCCATATGAGGCCGGTGCACCGCTCATGGGATCACGGTGTTTGAGAGGACAGTACGGAAAATTTATCTCCATAAGGAAGAATGTAGGATTTGAAAAATCACCTTACCTACCAAGTAATACCCTGCTGTCCCGTTGCTCCTCCATAAGCTTATAAATTGATCACGAGAGGCATATGGAACATCGCGTGCGAGTATTCAAGTATCCCCATAAGGAGAAATGTTGAATACGTTGGTGCATATGCAAGTCAGTGTCGCCTTTGTTACCCATCAATTGATACTCCAGGCTTTATACACAGGCACGGGCACGGAGTTCTGGAAGATGGAAAATGGTTTTTGAGTATCTCCATAAGGAAGAATGTTTAAAACTCGACCTTCAACATAGATAGTAAAATACGAGTAGAAGGCAGCGAAAGGATATACAGGCTGGTATATCGATGTGCTGTTCAGGTGTGTAATGTCATTCAAGTATAAGGCAATGGTTACTTACTTCACAAAGCAAAATGCGCGAGGGCACGAAATGTGTTTAGTCGATAAGTGGCATAATTCTTCCCAGACCAGAGAGTTAGACCCATTTGGAGAATTGTCAAACGAAGTCTTTCACTCGATCGCGTTTGTCCACCAGAAAATAACTAATGCTTGTGATAAGACCAGCATTGCGGCACGTCGCTTGATGGACAAACATGCTGGATTCTCCCCTTTTTACAAACACTCGCACATCGTGAAAGGGTATATAACCTGTCCAATATTTCGAATATGAAACAGCAAACCACTCTTGCAGACCCAACCCACAGAGAACATACCTCACCTTACACTTGTCCTCTGCTCACACCAACCACCACGCTTGTACAATGAGCATCTATTCCGCCTCTTCAACATCCACTAGCACCCTCGTGCCTACACCCCAACATACCACCACCAAAGACTACGAGGCTGCATTTGGCGTATTATCTTCTTCGTACGGCATCAGCTTCAGCGTCCCAGCTGTGAAACCAAAGAAGGTCACCGTGGTACAGTCTACACGTCAATATACCACTACCAAAGACTATGAGGCTGCATTTAGCGCACTATCTTCTTCGTACGGCATCGGTTTCAGCGTCCCAGCCGTGAAATCGACAGGGGCCACCGCGGTGCAGAATATTTCCTATGTTGAATGCGAAAACCGACGCGACAGCATCTTTCGTCGGGTATTTTCTTTCTCATCAAGCAATAGGCGCCCTTTGTCCACTACGTCATCCAACACTTCCTTCGTTCCTACCCCCAGCCGACCATTTCCAAGAACTACGAAGCCGCATTCGGTGATTTGTCTTTGGCCTACGGCTGCTGTGTGAGTGTGCCACAGACATTTCCAAAGATGTCAACAAAGGCACCAAAGATCTCGAGGAGGAAGGCTTTCGATCGCTCTAACGTGCTTGGTATGTTCTCTATGTCTGTTAATATCGAGCGCGATAGCTGACATCTACTTCAGACAACGTTCCCCAAATTCCCCCAGTATAAAACAGTGCAAGATTTATCTATATGCAGTTCCATATAAACATAACTTATTTACTGGAGTCGTCGCTATACTTACTTACCTACCACCTATGCCGAGTACAATCCTTACTCATATCTTCTTACTTCGTATTACATACATATGTACCCATGCTATACCCACTGTTGTTTAATGCTACTATACAATTCATACTGATTGCCATTATTTCCAAAAACCAACCTACCGGATTGATGAACGATGAGGCAGCGGAGACTCAAGAATTAAACATAATTTAAGCACATTATGGAGAGATCTATTTATCGATTTTGATTCAGTTGTAGGCACATGCTTATAATTTAAGTAAGAGATGCAACAATGAACGCTGTTGTGCTTTCAACGACAACTATTATAACATTAAGTTTTGGATTTCACTTGTCGCTAGCAATATAAGGGACCTGCGCGACGTCCTAGCATAAAAATATATCATGCTTCAAGTGAAATCTCGCTGCATTTGGTACCCATATAATGGAAGAAGGATCATGAGAAATCTGAAATAAAGTCAGCACAGTGGTCTATTTCAATTACTATAAAACACATACCAAACAGACGTTGCTGATGTCTACGGTACGAATGGTCTTCAAGATTTTCGTGGAGGTACAAATGGAATACCTCCTAAAAGTCCGTAAGAGTCCGCCAATGACCCGAAAGCCACTGCGTAGTCCTTAGTGCTCGCAGTCGCATTCGTATTACTTGACTGAGAATGCCTAGGAGCAGCATGTGGCATGGCAGGGATTCTCTGTGTTACGATTGGAGCACCACTACAGAAGCCGTATGAAGAAGACAAGGTTCCAAATGCCGCATCGTAGTTTTTGGGAGTCGTCTGCTGGTGAGTGGAGATGAGGGAGGCCGTGGATGAGACAGCAGAGTAAGAGCTCATGTCGATTGTCGAAAAGACGTTACGAAGAAAAACTTTACGTTGAAAATATATCGGGATTGTGGTTGAAGATTGTAGCCGGTATTTACTGTACCAACGTCGAAATAAACTGTAAAAGTTATATACCCGCCAACGAACCAAAGAACAGCCTGAGGATAAATGGAATGTTCCTCTGAGTCAGACGCAGCTGCGCCATCGACTACGAGAAAACCAGAATCCGTATACAATGGAGGAACTGATTGACTCACCGACGAGGATGAGGCTGCGCTCGCAGCGCAACTGTGCAACTGTCCACTTACCGCCCACCTCGGGATGTGCTATAATAAGATCTTTCTCAACGATGTCGGAGAGTAGACGCGAGCCATATGGTACTTCGATATATATGTTATCAGAATCGCAACCCGTCGAGAACAAAGCACGGTTATCATCCACGCGCCTCCGCCTGCGTATGACTTCGGCGCAGTCCAGTTCGCCTTATTGAAGCCATTAACAGTTCCTGTGTGTCGTATGGTCATGTCGTCACTTCAGGAACTCGCAATCCCTCGAGAAAGATTAAGACATTCTGACATTAGCTATGTGTGTGCAAAATCAGTGGCAGAAGTTGGGAAACGGTCCAGAAAGTGGGAAGTTGATTGAATGGTGTCGGATCCCAACGAGTGTTCAAACGTTCAGTATGATGTGACTACAAATATTCAACAACAGGTCGGAGTCGAGCGTGTGAACGTTTAACGTTTAAACTTTAAGCAGTCCAACCTGCGTGTTTATAACTTCACGCTTCGAACGTCATTGTGCGAGATCCCAGTGCAATAATCTGCCTATTGTTTGATTAGCAACTGGGTCTTGAGTGTTTCCTTTGTTTCAATTTATAGTAAAGCTCATATCCAATAAGTACATGCAGTGGCTTAGCCGCTAGCATAATCATATTTCAAGTGAGTGGTGGTCCACGCCTCCGATCGTGAATAATCCAAAATTGTGTAACAAAAGAAAAAAGTACTAATTTGACGTGCCAGGCAAGGTAATAATATGATTAATACATGTAGTGAAAATGCTATTAAATCCTACACTTTGCCCACACCTACACTTTAATCAACCGCAAAGTCAAAAATAGTGCAATGAAGAGAAACTCCAAAACTCCCATCGAAGTTAACTCATGTTCAACATAATGCCATTATAAAGCGTGCGTCCATGTTGGCTCGAGTCAGATAATTCTGAATGGATGATATACTAGAGGTGCTCTAAAATGAGAGTCAGTCTATGCCTCATGTCAATAGTATAGAATACCAACCAAATCCTTTCAAGCAAACTTATATTGTTCAAAAAAATTACTTTCTCCGGGGTAATGATGGAACACCTCCAGTAAATCCGTAAGATCCTGCTAACGACCCGAACGCCGCTGAGTAGTCCTTGGTGTTTGATGTCATCGCGTTCGAACTACTCGACTGAGATGACTGAGGTGTGGTCTGTGTGTTCGTTGGCTTTCTCTGAGGCAGGGTTGGAACACCACCACCGAAGCCGTATGATGAAGATAAGGCGCCAAAGGCTGCCTGGTAGTTCTTATTAGTTGTTAGCTGATGGGTGGAGACTAGGGAAGTGGATGAGGTGTTAGAGTATGAGTCCATGGTATTGGTTGTCAGAAGGATGTAATGCTGAGTAGAGATGTGGTGTAGACGCGAAGGTGTTGTAGTAGGCAGTGAGTTCGGTGAACTTTAGATGTAGTACAGTGGTTTTCTATCTCAACATCATAATGCTGTATTGGTTATATACCCAAGCGCATTCTGTTTCATTTCCTAGACCAGGGCATTGGAAGTTTACTCCTAGTCATTGAACGCTGACATCGCGCTTCCGAGTCCCGACTCAGAGCGACAAATCAGGTCCTATTTGCCAAGGAGAAGGAAACTGACTCACAGACGAGTACTACTTGTATTGCGTAGATGTGCGCATCCAATTCACTTATAGTTAACTTACCGACTAATCACCCTACGTACATCGGGATGTTCTATATTAAGAACCCGACATTCACTCGACCACGCTGGAACGTAGGCATATGTCAGTTGCCATAATTAAATGTTGTCGGAAGCGTAGCCCTAGTGAGTCACCGCGAGTGAAAAGTGTGTCGACACCACTGTGGGCATGCGATCCGTACTGAGCGTAGTTGGCACTTCGGAATTTGATGCAACTCTGTCTTCTTCATGAGAGTGCCAGTGTGCCGTCGGCTCTTGGATGTGTCTCAAGAATCATGCTTCGAGCTTCAAGACCTCTACCGAAGACCCATTATTAATAATAAGTCAAATGCTTCTGCCGAAAGGTGACTTGTTTGCACGAAAATTGTACGCAGTCGAACGAGAGCACCTTACGGTCGCGAAGGCTTTCATGCAGTAAGTATTTGGCATTAGTAGTTCGCCACGTACTTAAGTCTGAAACCCATCACAACCGAGCTTCCAGCGGATTTTCTTAAATTTTCGCTGACCTGATTTTAAATTAAGTACTTGAAGTAAAGGTTGCATGTAAAGTAAGACTCCGACTCAATTAAGAGTTACTATAACTTTAAGCGCCAATCGCTGAGCCTGGGAAGCAACAGTTAAAAACGTGGGAAGGTCGTTTACGTACTTATTTTGGGCGAAGGCCATCGATCAGCAAACCGCGCCTCAACTCAACTTCAACCAAACTTCAACTGAGCTTCAACTTGTGAAATACTTATGAAGGCTCTCTACGTAAGTTAATGTAATGACAACCAAACTTTATACCATCACGGCTCTGCTAATGTGTTGTTAACTCTGCAGGACTTGTACAAGGGAACACTATTACACAGTTATTGCGTACGGGTTCGGTGACAATTCCACGACGAAACAATGGTATGATGTTTTCAACAGCGGATTCCACAAGATCCCTGTGATGGTTTTCTGCTAACCGACGCAAGCAAGGTTGATTGATGTCGCTACTAACCAACGCAGTCTACCTTTTACAGATATTGCTGTGTTTCATCAAGAAGAAGTTTGATCTTAGTCCAACATCACGGAAACTTGATGCCTACAATGAAATAAAAGCAGCCACACTATTCTAGTAACAGTATCACCCAACAGCATTTCCTACATACCCATGGCCACCACTGTGGGATACTCTTGTTGAACATGGACGAATATTTCGTGTACGCACTTCGCTTTTCAAATATTTTAAGCGCAATAATCTGACGATCTGTTTTGCGAAGTAGCAAATCGATTGTGAGTGGTTTCGTGTTAGTTCTAGAGAGAGAGAACATGACAATCATCCATTGATAGTGGCTAGTATGACCATATTTGTGAGCAACCGTATCTCGTTTATGGACCATGATGTCAGTAATTGACTGTGAAATCCACCTTAGCTTTTTGATTACTTTTCTTACTCTTGGAAGCGAGATAGACCTTATCTGGTCTTCTCCATGGAACACGGTCAAGGTTTTGTTTTTCTTGGCTCGCTATACGCCGTTTATAGATCTGTTCAACATGGCATATCGTATGTTCAGTTGGCTGTTATATTTCCTGATTTCTAATTTTTAGACCATTTCACATATGGGCTGTCGGAGAGAAACTGTGCTGCGAGCTATCATGCCACTGGATGTGAGTCGTTTCATCTCGAGGAATGAGGATGGACTCATATACGTAGTCCCACAGGGCTTATATCTGCTTGGAGTAAGGTGTTACTGAAGGTACGTGAACAAATCATTGATGTCTCCCACTTTTGCCAATGTGTAATTTAGCTATTCAAACATTCCGGACTTGGGCTGTATGGAAAAGTGACCGACGAATACAAACCATTCTTCCCATCACGTACGCTGGTACATTGATATCCGCAACAGTTCTTGTGGCTAAATTCCTTGGCACCCTACAGTGTGAGTGCAACTTGTCCCCCTATCATATTCTTACCAACTTCAACGCCATATATTTAGTTATAGCTCCATTGCTTCTCAGTCCAGCCCTCGAAGGATGCACCGTTATAAACGGAAGTTCCATTCTTTCAATCGTCTGGATGTTGCTCCTCGGGCTTGATAGCGGTACGTCGTAGTGACTGCTTGAACATGTTTCCGCTGAATTTAATACTTATGCGTACAGTAAACTTATTATTTATGATCCTGCGAGGGATTCAATCCGGTATATAAAAGCACTTCAAGTTACAGCGCCAAATATCAAGTTTATTTTCCTTAGTTAAATCCGGTTCAAATTCGAGTTTAATGCGAACTGTATACCAAGACGGTAGGAGGAAGTTCCGAAAACCGTTTTTACTAGTTTTCATCCGAATTGTTATAGGAATTTCATACTGCATTTATTTAGTTGGTACGCCAACCCGTTCTTCAGTAGTCAAAGGTTCTATCTCTAATATTTTAAAGCCCTTAACCTCCTGAATATTGTCTTGGTCCTGAAGCTTCCTGTAAGTTACACGACAAACCTTTCTTTTACTGACTTTGGAGACTTAATATGAGTTTTGTTAGCGCGATTTTGTTGTGCTACTGGCTACGTTTGTCACTATGTTTTTCGACATTAAGTACAATCTGTCAATTCTGACATCATTTTAGCATGGAACGCGCTGTGCATACCATACTTGCGTGCCGAATGGTGATGCATATTAGACAACAGCTGCATAGCAGGCAAAAAGATCCATGGCTGTTGCTAATATGGGTTCAATTGATTCACATCATTGAAAGGCGGTTGTTGTAGTATGAAATTATACCCTTTTATACCTGAAAAATGTATATCACTTCGTTTTAAACTTGAAGTTGTAGTATTTTTGAAGATTCTTATTAGCGAAATGTTCAAGTAATAAGCACCTGGAATGAATAGAAGGTGTATTTTCAGTTCTATTATAAGTAACTCGGGATATCGCGCATGATGTTGAAGATGTAATGTATTAAGCAATCCATTGCGTAGGATTCATGCTTATTGCATGCGGCAGTCGTTTACAAAAAGATAATACTAAATATAAAATACCATTCGGGCTCTTCAGTCAGCCGCAGTCAAAAAAAAAATAGCAAAACAGTCGTAAAAGGTAAAATAATAAACCCCCCTAATGCTCTAAGCAACCCGCACTACTTTGAATATTCGACATAGGTAGCGCAACCGCATCTGCGTGCTTTATGTCGCGTGCGCCCACAATAGTTCTAAATTTGGAATATCGTTGACGAAGATCAGGAGACATTCTAAAATGGGAATCAGCTTCTGAGCTCCGTTAATGAACGGAATCTACATACCAAATAAGTTCTCTCTCGAGTTCTACTGTTCGGATACTCTTCATGATTTTTTCGGTGGTAATGATGGAACACCTCCAGCGAATCCGTAAGAGCTTGCGAGCGACCCGAAAGCTGCTGAGTAGTCTTTCGTGCTTGATGAACTCGCATTTGCGCTACTCGAAGGCTGAGATGACTGAAGCGTGGTCTGTGGTTTGGTAGGCTTCCTTGAAGGCAGAATTGGAACGCCACCACCAAAGCCATATGATGAGGATAAAGCGCCAAATGCTGCTTGGTAGTCCTTGGTACTCGTCTGCTGATGAGTGGAGACGAGGGAGGCGGTGGATGACATGGTAGAGTAAGAGTTTGGCATCGTAGTAATAGTTGGGAGGATGTTGTGTATAGAGACTTGGTGTAAAGGCGCTGTTTTGGTGGGTGGGTTGAGTCAAGTGTAGCTGTAGTTTGCTGACCCAACATCGAAATACCACATTGGTTAAATACGTTCCATTTCGCCCTAAGACCAGGGCAATGAAAGCTACCGCATCCGAGTCAGGCGCAGTTACGCCACCGACGCTGAGGGGAAATCAGGTCCCGTTTGTAATGGAGGAAGTAACTGACTCACCGACGAGCTCGAGGCTGAGGGGAAATCAGGTCCCGTTTGTAATGGAGGAAGTAACTGACTCACCGACGAGCTCGAGGCTGCGCAACTGTGCACTTCTGGTCGTGAATCGCCTCTCTTGTCTAGTCAATAGCCTTAGATACCGTGTATCGCGGGATGTGCTATTTTAAGACACAAACGCTGGAAAGTAGGCACAAGTCAGGTGACGTATTCAAATGTTGTCGGAAGCGCCAAAGGCGTAGCTCTGCGCTATTAGTATCACCGAAGTTATTACTGCGAGTGCGAAGCGTGTCTTGATCCATGCGCCTCCGCCCTGTATAGACATGCATACGACTTCGGCGCAGTCTCAATGCATTTTAAAGTCTCGCGACGTCATAAACGTGTACAGCATCAAGAAAGCAGTTAGGCGTTCTGTATTTTTGAGCCTTTATTCAAACTCAATACCAAGAATATATCAAAGTTTTAAAGTAGTAACATATCCAAGTGTCGAGAGTGTCGGGTGAGAGTTACCCAAAAGACTCGAGAGTGGAGCTTGAAAATGAAGCGGATTTATTTGTTGAAGTTTGATAGCAAAGTAGTACGCAAATACAACACAACAGAAGTCTCTGAATCGGGAAGCAGTGAGCGCACTGTTGAACACGTCTAACCCACATTCGCGGCTGCTGCTGCCAGCATTACAGCTCTCTTCGTTTATATTCTCTCTTATACGCTGGCGATAAACTGCTTTATAACCTCCAAGATTTCTCTGGAGTTTCAGCAAACCCCGCTGGCGAATCTTACAAAACATTACTAGGTTCCAAACACCCTTAACGACCCTACACAGGGCCTGTACATGTCTGATATTCCCCTACGCACTCTTAGACGTAACAAAGATCCGTATCCGCGCGACACCTCATCCTACACCCATTACCGACAGCGAAACCCCACACAACGGTCACATAGCCCTCGACTCTGCGACCAATTCACCAGGAATGCCTCCCGCTACAGTAGTCACTAAAGTAGCTGCCACTACTGTGTCAAATACGCAGCGGCAGAAAATAAACTTTGCTAGTAGAGCATTTCAGAAGAGTAGGCGGAGAGATGGAGACGACGAGGAGGAACAGGGATTGCTTAGGGGCGATGATGATGGAGATGGAGATGAGGGAGACGGTCATACACCAAAACGGGATTACGCTGTACCTTCACCCGTAAGTCTTCTATCGCGCATATATGATGATGTGCTTATTTTTTTCTGTAGATATCTCCTGCAGAGTCTCTCAAGTCGCATGGGTATAGCAGTAAAGACAAGTCAAGAACTGTACCGTTCAGACCTTCAGGTATATACTCTACCTCTGACATCTCCCAGCTAACATAACGTGTTGTACAGATAAACTACAATCAAAATTCCCCGCCAACCTGGTGCGAAATCAGAAATACAACATCTTCACCTTCCTCCCCGTCGTATTTTATGAACAATTTAAGTTCTTCTTCAACCTCTACTTCCTCCTGGTCGCCTTATCACAATTTATACCCGCATTAAAGATAGGTAGGCCACCTTATTGCCGCCCATGGCGTCCTACCACCCCTCTGACTCTTTACGTCCCAAATAGGCTTTATAGTGACCTACATCGCGCCACTGGCGTTCGTGCTCTTTGTGACAATGGGCAAGGAGGCATACGACGACTATAAACGACACCGGCGAGACCGCGAAGCCAATTCTCAGCGGTATCTCATTCTCGAGCCTTCCATGACTTCAACGAACCCCAAGCAAGACCCATACTCATTAGCAGAATCGTCCTCACTTGCACCTCACTCGTCACTTACCTCATTCCTTAATACCCGCTCGGTTCCGTCGTCGTCGCTTAAAGTTGGAGACTTAGTGCATCTGGAGAAGAACCAGCGCGTTCCGGCTGATATGGTACTACTGAAGACCAGTGATGCCTCTGGGACGTGTTTTATTCGTACGGATCAGTTGGACGGAGAGACGGATTGGAAACTTCGTGTTGCAGTTCCTGAGACGCAGAAGTTAGAGGAAGGAGAGTTGGTTGGTATCGATGCGGAGATTTATGGTTCGTGTCTGCTTTCCTATTTCGCATTTTTAGAGACTAACGTCCACCATCAGCCGACGAACCAATAAAAGATATCCACACTTTCATCGGCACATTTACCCTTTCGCGCCCGCCTCGACCAACCTCACCAGATGTTAGCACTACCGATCTTCCCTTGCACCCCTTACCGCCATCCATATCCCCACTGACTGCGGAGAATGTTTTATGGAGCAACACTGTTTTGGCAGCTGGAAGTGCTGTCGGCTTCGTTATTTATACTGGTTCGGAGACTAGGGCGGTGATGAATACCAGTCATCCGGAGACTAAGGTGGGGTTATTAGATTTTGAGATTAACAGGCTTGCAAAGGTTCGTCATTCGTTCTTTAGCTTTGAAGTTAAGTATATGCGCCAATGCAGCTTCATAGATTTTGTGTGCTGTGACATTCGCACTTTCACTCGTTCTTGTGGCTCTTAACGGATTCCGAGGTTTATGGTACATCTATGTATTCAGGTTTTTGATCCTCTTCTCGTCTATTATTCCCATCAGGTACTTTTGTCTCTGCCCTCCGTAAACCCGTAGCTCACCACTATTCTTTTAGCTTGCGTGTTAACCTTGATATGGGCAAAACTGTATATGCGCATCAGATTATGAACGATACTGAGATTCCGGGGACGATTGTGCGTACCAGCACGCTTCCCGAAGAACTAGGAAGGATCACATACTTGTTGAGTGACAAGACCGGTACATTGACACAGAATGGTGAAGTTTTGAATTTTCTGTCTATGTCATTCGAGTGCTTACGATATATTGTTGGTAGAGATGGAGATGAAGAAACTGCATATGGGAACCATGTCTTATGGAGCTGATTCCATGGACGAAGTTGCGCATCAGTTAGCTGTTGCGTTTGGTGAAAATGCTGAGCATGGTAAGTACGAAGAATGAATGCTGGATATGAAGTTAACTGAGGAATGATCTATGTAGCTCATATGCGGCAAGGATCTTTGGCTACCGGTGCTCAACTTGCGACGAGAGGCAGGAGGGATATGTCTTCTAGGGTCCGGGACGTGGTCTTAAGTCTTGCTCTGTGCCATAACGTATGTTTATAGCTTGGACATTGTATCACTGATACTTACTACACTTATAGGTTACACCAGTTTCCAACGACGACGGCACAGTGACCTACCAGGCCTCCTCCCCAGACGAAGTAGCCATCGTCACGTGGACCGCCTCTGTCGGACTCACTCTCGTATTCCGTGACCGCACTCGGATGGAACTCCAAACTCCCACTGGCGCCAGACTAATCTACGACATCCTGGAAATCTTCCCTTTCACCTCCGAATCTAAGCGCATGGGCATCGTCGTGAAAGATATCAACACAGGCGAGATCCTCTTCCTGCAAAAGGGCGCTGACGTCGTTATGGCGAAGATTGTGCAACGGAATGATTGGTTGGAGGAAGAAACGGCCAATATGGCGCGCGAAGGACTACGTACGCTCGTTATGGCTCGTAAGAGGGTTAGTGGTGCTGTGTATACGGAGTTCAAGAAGAGGCGTCATGAAGCTAGCATTAAACTCGATGGAAGGAACGAGGCGATGCAGGATGTGGTCGCGGAGTACCTTGAGCATGATCTTGAGCTGCTCGGTCTTACTGGTGTTGAGGATAAGCTGCAGGATGATGTGAAGGGCACTCTAGAGATTTTGAGGAATGCTGGGATTAAAATCTGGATGTTGACTGGTGATAAGATTGAGACTGCTAGGTGTATTGCCATTTCGACGAAGTTGGTGGCGAGGAATCAGTATATACACGAGGTGGCCAAGTGTAAGTGATATTGGTCTCTTTTGTTGCAAAGCGGCTTATGATGTTTCAACGAAAGTGAAAACTGCGGATGAAGTCCGGGATCAGCTGAGTTCCTTCAGAATAAGTTGGATTGCTGCCTTGTTATCGACGGAGAATCGTTACAGGTGCGCTAAATCCTTATCTTTATCTAAATAGATGCTTATTGATTTCACAGCTCTGCCTTAACCTGTTCAAGAACGAGTTCATAGAGATCACAACCAAGCTCTCGGCTGTTGTAGCCTGCCGTTGTTCACCCACTCAAAAGGCTGATGTCGCCCGTTTAATCCGTCACCACACTAAAAAGCGCGTCTGCTGTATCGGAGACGGAGGTAATGATGTTAGTATGATCCAAGCTGCAGACGTTGGTGCGTTATTTCCCTCCCCCTGCCATTAATACATCTTCTAATCTCTTTCTAGGTATCGGCATTGTCGGCAAAGAAGGGAAACAGGCTTCGCTTGCTGCTGATTTCTCCGTGACTCAGTTTAGCTACCTCACTAAGCTTCTTCTATGGCATGGTCGTAATTCCTACCGTCGCTCAGCCAAACTCGCCAGTTCGTGATCCATCGTGGTCTTATTATCTCCATTATGCAGGCTGTGTTTTCGGCGATATTTTATTTTGCGCCTATTGCGTTATATCAAGGGTGGTTGATGGTAGGATACGCCACTGTGTATACCATGGCGCCTGTGTTTTCGCTGGTATTAGATAGGGATGTTAACGAAGATCTCGCCCTTCTATACCCTGAGTTATATAAAGAGCTGACAAAGGTTTGTGTTAGCCTTGGTTTTTATAAGAATAATATTGAGAATTGTTGTAGGGCCGAGCGTTATCATACAAGACCTTCTTCCAGTGGTTGATGATCAGTCTTTACCAGGGTATGTTTAACAATACTTTGATTTGTTCTGTTCTGCGTTCTAACGGACTGCAGGTGCCGCCATCATGATTATATCTCTCGTTCTTTTCGAGAACGAATTCTTGCACATCGTTTCTATTTCATTCACCGCTCTGATTCTTAACGAGCTTATTATGGTTGCACTGGAGATCACCACATGGTACGTTCGCGCCAATATTGAGTCAGCAACTTTGTTCATTTACCTCCCAAAGGCATCTCTATATGGTGGTATCCGAGATTGTAACATTATTCTTCTACGTTTTAAGTATTGCCTTCTTACCGGAGTACTTTGGTAAGCTCTATTTCTCGGAACAACCCAGACTTGCTAACTCTGCCTAGATCTTTCTTTCGTTGTTACCATTCCCTTCGCGTGGAAGGTTGCGGTCATTGTAGCAATCAGCGCCTTACCATTGTGGATCTTCAAGCTCATTCGTAGTAGAGTCGCACCCGCAGCCTCAAGTAAATTGCTATAGCATAATAAGCCTAGTATAGTTATATACAACATTTTGGTAATATAGCTTTTCTCCGTAACAAAGTTGATAAGCTCCTAGGTCTCAGGTCAACTTGTAGTGCAAGGTACTTGCCTCTTTCGCCCAACTTCAAGTAATGGTTGCGATGTACAAAGTATGGGTTTCAGGAGGTTTGTCGTCGGGGTTTACTGACTGAGCCCGCGGAACGCGGAGAACAGCCTAGAACAACAAACCGAAAAATAAGCCAGAATGTGTAAAAAAAATCCGTCCGCTTCATCAAAAATTACAACTTCAACTGCCAAGGATTTGTTTATTCTGCAAAAATGACATCTCTGTTCCGTCCAGCTTTTTCCCTACAACATGTCTATCGCTGAGGTAGAACCAAAGCCATTCGTACGCGAGGCAAGACCCGAAGATTTTGAAGTCATCGTAGATGTTGCCGAGGATGCATTTCTTCAGGATCCATTAATCAATTACTTCGGGAGTGCAAACGCAGGTGTGTTGTATGCAGTCATCGAGCGCAAAGTGGTTATATCTAAAAGTCTGAAGTTGCATGAACATGATACTGATGGTAGCAAAATGGTCCGAGACAATATGGCGTGGATGTACCGATCTTGCATTTCTGTTGGTGGCCGGACGACTGTCGCTGTCATACCAGCCACCACCAACGAAGATGGGTCGCAAACGAAAGAGCAGATTGCAGCTGTTGCAATGTGGCTGCCACCCAACCAGAGGATTAGCGTTTTGGGCGCGCTTACTACATGGGGCAGCGGTTTATTTCAGATCATTCGAAACTGGGGATGGTCTGGTATTAAGGTGTGTAGCTGTTTAGTATCATATCGATATATTTAACAATGCCCTTCATCGCAGCGCATGGTTTTTGAATACTTTGAAGGAGCGCACGCACTCATGGAAAAGGGATTTAAAGATCAGAACCTAGGAATAACCCCGGACGCCACTTGGTATTTGCAACTCATCGGCACTCACTCATCGCACCAAGGCAAAGGTATTTGACAACGTAATCTGGTTTCTTGACAGGGCTAAATACTTGCTCTTACAGGTTTAATGTCACTACTCATGCGAGAGGCATACGCCCATGCCCCAGATGCCATGTTTACACTTGAATCGACAACGACTAAGTCTAGGGACCGCTATCAACATTTGGGCTACGAGGTACAGTGCCTTTCTAGTTTCACCATGTTTTGTTTTTCATCCACTCTCGTAAGGTCCTTACACCACTCACGTTGGGTGTCGGATCGGCGAATGCGCTAGGTCTGGCAGCAACAGGTGAAGAAGCTGTTGGAACAGAGATATATTGCATGGTGAATGTGAGTGTCGCAGTCGCATGTGCGTAGATGTAGAATGCTAAACTCCCACCCTTGCAGCGCAATCCTCAGCAGAAAATATAATCTCAGTTTTTTTTGGATATTGTATTACATGTCAGACTCGGACACCACGGAATGTATTAATCAGTTTATGGAAGGAATTCTGGAATAATTAACATATCTGATATCCCGTCCTTCATCGTCCAACACCTTGACTTTAAATCCTCGTATTAACCTTACGCCATTCTGTACAGCAAACGGGTGTTTATACAACTGAGCGACATTGGCAGAATCTATAAGTTGGACGAGCTTCAGTCCCTCGCCTAGTCGAAGCAAGTCCCTTAATATCCAGAACAACTGTAAAAGTTCTTCCCCCCGCACTTGTACAGCTGTGCATTGAAGACCTAATTTCTGAATCGATGGCGGAAATCGGTTAAACGAGAGGCAAGACCATTGGAGAGTGGTGATCCGCAGGCTTGTAAGCTGAGGACAGGACTTCGCGAACATGTCAATAATGTCCTCCAGCGAAAAATCCTCTATGAAATACCAACAGAGCTCTAGATGTGTTATAATGCTGAATGTTGGTAAGGATGTTGTCCAGTTGGTATATATGTCGCCGACCTGTCCCATGTCAAAGATCAGATGCTGAAGATTATTCATCGACATGTTCATTCGAGAGAACAAAATGTAAGAGAAGGAATCGACCAGATACGTAGTCACAGATGGGAGATTGATGTTGGGACGTTGTTCGTAGGGTAAAGATGAGACTGCCCAATGAGCAGATGCACCGATGTAGACAAGGATGTGACTGTTGTTAAAAAATGTATCCAGCTCCAGTGTCCGGGCAGAGTAAAGGCTGGAACCAATGGATCGTCTTCAAGTTTAGACATCGTCTTAGTGCATTCAGAACTCGAGTGGTAGCGACGCGTCTCTCAGTGTAGTTGCAGAAACAGAAAACACAATTGACGTGAGATTGGGAAGCTCTTCGATGATATCTGCAAGAAGCTCTAAATCGTGAACATTGGGATCAAAGTCACGAAAGGAGACATCGAGTCTTCTTGTCCACCATCCCAAAGAGTATTTACTCTCATATTCTGTGGAAGAATCATTTGACAGAGTGCGGGATCGTTTTAACGCATAACAAAGTGACGCTAAACAGCGTCCTCTTCCAGTGCAGACTTGTTCATACAGATAGGGAGACGCGATGGCATACCACGCTTTGCAAACGCGAGGAAGATATCGCTTCGTCACCTGGCAATTTTGCGAACATGTCAAGCTTCAGATTCATTAATTCCATCGAGCACTTTACCAACGATGCCTTGAAGAGTTTGTGAGATTTCCTAGCAGCTGTGTTTGTATGCCCTCGCGTAACGAGCTGCACTTCCAATGGTCCAGGCACACCTGTCGCCTCTCGGAAGATAATCTGCCAGAGCTCTGCTGGAATATCAGGAAGATGGGGCTTTGGCTTTGCATAAAAATCTTTTGCTGACATGATTCAACATTTCAATGTTCAGTAGAGACGTTGAGTCGGTTGACATATAAGTTGACTGTCGGATTGACCCCTGCAAAACCTCTGCGTCAGCCTTCAGGGCTTCCTCGATTTCGGGCCGGCGTATGCTGACCCGGTAATTATTTGGAAATCCTTGGCAAAATCTTGGCAAAATCGGCACAAAATCCAAACAAAATTGACCTCAATAAATTTAAATTTTGACAAGTTTTGTGCACTGAAATGATACAGCATTACATATAAAAATCCTATAGATAATTAACGTCTACTAGTTCGTACAGTGGAAAATGTCATGACAAGTTGCAAGAGTTCGGCACAAAGTCTGTATTTCGTAAATGCTTACATAACGCCAGAGTTACCTCAGCCATAAGTGAACTGGTCGAATAGAAACTGAAAACGATCATCTGGGTCCCTGCTGCTTGTTGGCGAGGACTCTTCAGCTTCAGCGACCAGCTACAAAAGTGCATTAGCATGTTAAAGGATGCAAAAACAATGACATTCTACTGGGACACTTACCTGGACATATGTATTAGGAGCTATCCCTGCCAACCCGATTTCCTCTCAGCTTCAGCACTGGACGAAGATGCGCTCGGAGGTTCAAGTTCAAGTTCTGGTATGAGGCTTTCAGGTAGCTTTGCTTCAGAATAACCAAAGTGTGTAGGGGAGTCACCAAGTCGAACAGTTCTGTCGGAACCGTCTGAACACAGATTGGTCAGTTCAGCCTGAGGAAAAGTTGAACACAGCCAAGATTTACCACTGTCGTCCGAGTCGTCTTCGGAAAGATTATCAATTAACTTTCCCAACGTATCCTTCTCCGCCTGCTTTTGCTCCTGCATCAGCGCTTGGTTTTCACCATCTTCGTCCTACAGGGAAAAGAAAGGTATTAGCAATACCTAGCGGAGGCAAGCACGACACTAACCTCCTCCACCTCTTCCAACGTGACCTCGGGAAACGGCTTCTTGGACTTCTTCTTGCGCCACCGACGATAATCTTCCCGCTGTTACCGTATCAGTAATATCACGAAGAACCAAACATAACAACTGACATTATCGACTCCTCTTCCTCCTCCTCATCGTCGCCGTCCCACTCCTCGTCGTAGTCGTCGTCGTCATCCTCGTAGTCATCATCGGCGTTGTCATAGTCGTCATCTTTCCACTCGACATATTCCAATCTCGCCCTCTGCTGCATCCTTTGTCTCTCTTCTTCCTCTTCCCTCTCTTCTTCCTCCAAGTCTACCTCAACCACTTCCACCTTCACCCCAGAGTCGTCGTCGTCGTCGTCATCGTCCCGCTCCTCCAGGAAATCCTGATCCTGGGATTGATCTACTGGGTCATTGGCTGGCACCGGCATAGTTGAACTCGATGCTCCTTCGGTGCTGGCAGCCACCGCTGGAGTTGTCTACATAGAACCATCAGCAGCAAGTACGGAGGGAAGATGCGACACTTACAGGGTTTGTTAGACCGGGAGTGGGGCTGGGGTCGGGGTCTTCATCGGGTGTTTTGTTGGGAGGATTGGGATTGGGATGGAAAGACATGATGGTGGTTTAGGATTGTGATGGGGTGTTGAGGGAGAATAGAGTTGTAAAGGAATATATGGCGACGATCTGAGACATGGTATGTGGTTCCCACTGTGTCTTACTTCCATTTCTGACGACATGGCTTGGTGAATAGGGTCTTAATCTCTGGCACGCTGTGATTGTGTGTACTTGTCCACGATGTGTAGCGCACAGTAATGTTCCTCTCCGACTTGGGTGCTCTCGTCTAATGGAAGTGTTCAATGCTCGCAATACATTCCATCCGTATCCTATGTATTCTTACGGGCATCGTCGCTACCTCGTTCGTTCGTAGGTCGTAGGTCTCTGGCTTCATATCGGTAGAATACAACCTTTCCTAGGTTGGTGTTCCGCACCCCTCCGATTATAGATTGCTGATATACAGTGATGCTCAGGATGTTTCCTTCTGCCACTATAATCACCACACTTTGCCTCTAGAACTCAATGTTCAACACCTCCAAATACAGTCTCTCAGCGCGTCCGGCGCCCACCCCACTGCTGGTTGGATTCTGCGTGTCTTGACTGGTGCTCTGTTATTCGAAGGGACTTACACTGTGGATCTGCGTCTCCAGCGTTCACTTCGGCACTAATTGCGAAGAATATATCTATGCTATTGGTACTTTTGGTACTTCCTCGTATTGGATGTATGTGACATGTGTAGCACTTTCACGCACTCAGGCCTACTTCATGCTCGTGCGCCTTGCTCGGCGGTACTTGTCCTTCTGAGTACTCGCTATTTCTTCAACTCGTTCTCCTCCCCCCGGTGTGGTTTAATCTCGAAATGGAACGGCTCTTCAAGACTCAAGTGCTAGTAACCGTACTGTGCAGCTGAACATACTGAGGCTCGACTTGCTTCTGTGACTTTGTTATGCTCTTCAACCTTGGGTTGTTGACTAATTTGCTGTGCTAAAAGTAGGAAAGATTTTTGGTTTTTACACAAGTCCTTTTGAAGATACTACATAGTACTTACTACAAGCGCTTAAGGGTTATATAAATAGATGCCAGTAATTACCATTATGCTAATATTATCCAATTATACTATTGCGCTGTGTGAGTCCAGCATTCTCTTCTTCTTCCTCGTTCACCTCCACCACGTCTACCATCACCGCGTTGTCCTCCTCCTCCTCCACTTCCTCAGCCCCAACCACTTCCATCATCTCGTCGTCGTAGTCGTCCACCTCCTCATCCTCTTCCACCACCGACTCCAGGAAATCCTGTTCTTGAGGTTGATCTCCTGGGTCATCGAATGACACTGACCGTCCGAGCTAGACGGAACAGGCCCATTTAAACTCGATGCTCCTTCGATGTTGGCATTCACCTCTGGAGTTGTCTACAGAGAAGCGTCAGCAGCAAGTTCAAGTACAGGAAGCAGGCAGGGATACTGACAGTTTCTGTCATACCGGCTTGATGTTGGGAACAGGCGTTTTATCGGGGTCTTCGTCATTGGGAGGATTGGGAGGATTGGGAGATTAGGAGAGAGAGACATAGTGGTGGTTTGGAATCAAGATAGCGTGCTGGGGGATTGAAGTAAGATAGCGTGTTGGAGGATTGAAGGAAGGGATTCAATCGTTCAGGAATTCAATACCGATCTGAATGGTCTTCACTGTATCTCACTGTCAACACATCTAATTCACGTACTCTCACGTACTGCGTATTCAAGTGCTGCATTCTAACATTCGCAATACTAAAACGCGCTATCACCTTCTCGCTTTGACTCGGCAGTACGTCATTGGTATCTGGCTTGTCATATTTGTAGGTTTGATGTAGGCTAGGTTCCAACATGTTTCCCTGACTGTTATGTTACTGGTTTGTAGCATGGGCTATACTGGTAACAAGTAGTTCATATAACTTTCCTTATGCTATACTCTTTGTCGTTGGGATTTGTCTTACCTATTAATTTGCTGGACTCTATGTAACGGTAAGATTACATACTGATCGGTTTTATCATAAGCTATCCGATGAAATGGATAGTATATGCGCATCCTCAATACGTACATTGTGATACACATTCGTTCCAATGCCGTTTTCGCGGCCCAGACATACCTGCTTTATATAAAAATGCTATACGATCATTTCGTCGCTTTTGTTTGCGGACATAAACTTGATAGAAGTGAATGCTTTTTTGTTAAATACTTATACACAAGTTCAAATCACTTCGTCACAATGAACCCACCAGACCCAACAGATTCAAATGTCAAATGGAACTTCGCCGGGTCCACCTGCGAACCACTGTTGAAGAACTGAGTAACCTTTGAAACTGTAGTGGAGAATCCAATGTCCTGCAACCTAATTGCCGCCGATACGTAGTTAATGTTACTTCCAAGAACAAGTGTATCAGATCCAACGGTCCATAAGCCAAAGTCGACACCGCCTGTAGTAATCTGCTTGAACGTCGCTGAGGGATTGAAAATGAAGGGTTTCATCTTTGGTAATGTGAGAGCCAGTGCAGAGGCGGACGCCTTGATGTCTGCCGGTGTAGGGTCATCCCATGAAACGACACCTGTAGATCACGTATTCGTCCTCCATTGGTTAGTACTGGTGACATATAAGAACGCACCTAAACCACCATGGTTTATGCCAACAATGCTTTCAACGACGAATTCTTTTCCAGTTGGATACCTCTGTAAGACACAACCATTCAATATTCAGCACCCAAAGCTACGGTATAAGTCAAGCCTACAAACCGGCCAGAATCTGTTCACCGAGTGCATAAGTTACTGAAACAGAAACCGCGGAGTACAGCAACGAGCTACTCACGTTTCATTTCCAAATCCTTGAGGAACAGTCCAGATAGCTTTCGTACGTTCCCATCCATTTATAAATAGGCGGTCCTTGAACTCATCCATGCGAGTCGATATATCCGTGAATGACCCTATGCAGTTATCACATCTTCCAGCTTCATATTAAGCATCGCACGCGAACAGAGGTGAAATAAGGTAACTTACCCGCAGCACCCGTAATCCCTAGTACAAACGGTGCCATAGACAGCCGAGAACGTAACATTATTCCCGACCATGTATACGTCCTGCATAACAATATCTGTCCCACTGGTGTACGAACTACACAACACCCGTCAGCTCATTACATCTTTACGTTGACTGAGAAACATACTTAAAGTTAAAGTCTTCACAATTCAGTACCAACGATACAGGGTGGTATCCAGCGCCTCCAGCTCCATCTCCACCATCGAGCGACGTTATAAGGTTCGAAGCTTTCACTGTGGCGTCCAAAGGGTCGAAAGTACCGTCAGGTTCGTCTGCGGTGTACCAAAGGAGAAGATTCGGACGCGATTTAATGCGGTTTACTTGAGCTGTAACAGACGTCGCGTTCATGTATGTACTGTAGTGTAGTGTACTGGTTGTGAGTAGTGCTCAGGAAGGACAAAGCTCGAAACATACTTTCGCATATCGTACATGAGGTATAACCCCGCGTCTTGCATTTTATCGAAGACCAAGTCGAGAGCGGTGAGGTTGTTGAAATCAGGAATAGGGTGCACCACAGTGAATCTTTGGGTATTCCCGTAAGTATTCGAATGAGAACTGAAGCCAAGTAGCGAAACGTACCCTTGAGACTTTAACGTAGCGGGAATAGTCAAATCCTGGGCAAGGTAGTTATCAAACTGGGTATAAAACCCAATCGGGAACACAGGCGCATAAGCACCGCCCTTCCCATTCGCAGGTCTCGCGAGCAGGGCGCCAGTCCTCAAATCCATCTTTGTAACTGACCCTATACTAGCTGGCTTCGTAGGCAAGTACGTCAACGAACCCGTTGCCTTGAAAGTCTGAGATGCAATAGTAGCGCTGCATGTTAGATCATACGCAGCCGCTCTAGGTTCGAGTGCCGAAAGTGAAAATGGAAGTGCATGTTTCGTGGCGTTGAGCGGGACGCTGCCGCTTGTAATTTTCTTTCCATTTGCCGAGACGGTAACGATCAATGAGCCCGGAGAAGTTGGGTGGGAGAGAGTGATCGGCGCTGCGTTGGATATGCGGGAAAATACGACGGGGGTGTCGATGAGGATTGCTACTGATCCGTCTGTGCTGCTTGCGTCTTCAGGGAGGTAGGGTCTTATGGCCTGTGAGCAGCGCAGGGCGAGTAGTGGCGTCGAGGATGTGACGGGTACTGGAAAGTTTCCGCCTATGAAGAAGGTTGTTTAGGTTTTGGATTTCTGATAATGATAGAATGAGCTCACCTGGTGGTACAACAGGCGAACCCAGCATGTAATTCTTACCGCACCTGGTCCATCAAACATGTAAGACTTACATCTAATCTGTAGACCAAACCGAATGAGTACCATGTCTGCGCACCGACCAAAGGAAGTGCAAAGAGTGCAAATGCTAAGCCGTGCATGTCTGGGAACAGAACTGCTGCTCACGAAGTGGTGCAGACGGAGGCTCCATTATGTATTGTTTCTGACCTGTCGTACGCGCGAAACATTTATCATGCGAAGCGATGAGAACCTCTATATCTCGCGTGCATGGTCACATTTGCCAGATCATAACAAAGAAGCTTTAAAAGCTTAAAATAGATTAAGTGGGTCCTTCGCTTTTAGTCTCCTCGGTCGGAAGGTCAGGCTTGGATTGTAACACATACGGCGACCATCTTAAACTTGATTTGAAGCTAGACAATCAACTAAGTAGTTCAGCACGATCTCTAAATGCCAGCTCGTTGCATGCTCACCTCTGCTTGAAAGCTGTCGGACATAACAGTAACCACATGTTCAGTGTGAATTCACGGTCGTCTTATCATAGCATCCTTGTCATTAACGACAACATCCCCATGCAAGCAAACTTATGACTCGAAGGCATGAGGACAGCACTATCTTTCGTATGGATTGTCTTCTAAGACGGGGTTAAAATAGATTAGATTTAGAATACGAAGGGCATCAGGATCCACGTGAGACATCGAGAAGAGTAGAAGCTATGTCTGATTGCATTAAATGTACATGTATTCTCAGCCCAGCGGTTAAATTTACTTACAAATAACGTATGTGGCTTGTGCGAGTGTGCTGATTACGACAGCCTATAATTACTGCCCATGGGTCTCTCCCCTGCCTCATGAACTGGATACGTGGTTTGATGATAGCCAACGGTAACAAGCCAGCGCCATTTCCAACGTGTCATACATTTCGCCAGAGTAACACAAATCCAATACCACCTTTAGGCACGTATAGCAATCCCACATGGTGCGACGACATATCCAGGTGAATGACAAGGCTGGAATTATCTTGAGTGGCACAATCATGTCCATTATGAAACGACAAGTGCCTAGATAGATTTGTTGCGCTTCAACTTTCATACACAACAGTTGAAAGAGTTCCTGAATGACGGATTACAACCAAGGATGGGTTCAACAGTCCAAGTGCCCGTGAGTAAATTGAAGAAGCAGGATTTGCGGAGAACGACGTGAAAGGTCTTGTGCCATGCGGAATACGATTGCAAAGGGGCTGGCAGATTTCAATCAATGGCGAAAAGACCAAGGGCATAGAAGATGGCCGCGGCAACAATCAAACGTGCAAAGGTTGTGCAAAGTTCAAAGTTATTCCCCCAATTGGGTTGACCTTGTTTGTTTGATCCGTTATTTCCAAACAAAGCCAAAGTCCGTTCCGCTTTCAGTTCAGCCGCCAGCTTCTTGGCGTTCCCGCCTTCAGCTTCAACCTTGAACCCGCCCCACCTTGAACCAGCTTTACGATGTCTCCAGTTATTGATTTTAAATATTGTTATATTGGTATAAATATTTTACTGATGGTTCAATGTAGCACTCAATGGAGCTTTTATACTCCAAATTTCTCCTGATCATAGTGTATCAGAGTAGCCAGGCGGAGGAAACGAACTTGGCGAGTCTTCAGTGAACTTGGCCTGTCGTTTCGTTCCTTGGCCTCTCGCGCATGCACAAATACCACGAACGTGCCCCTCTACTGTGGGGTATAGAAAGCTGTGCAAAAGGATGTTTTCACTTAGAGTCTTTCCACCCAGCTCTCCTTCTGCATCAGCCGCCGCTCGTAGCGCAATAACACTGTGTGTTGCCTCCACAATGCCCTCACCCAAAGAGATATGGAACTGTATGTTCTTTTTACTTGTTCCGATTTATCGCCTGTACTAATTTTAAACGTCAGCGTACTCTTTTGCAGAGAAGCGCAATATGTAATTGATCTCGTGCCACTGTCGCGCCCATTTGCTGATCTCTTCGCAGTGCCGTATACGTTGGTGGGATTATGTGCTACAAACTTGGGCTTGAGTTTTTCAATGGCTCTATCTCAACCCTCGCCACGGATCGCTTCAACTCATCCAACACATTCACCAAACGTACGTGTCGCTGAATTTTCTTTCTTTTCTCTCCTGACCTCGATCCAGTCGGCGCTGCTCAGGGTGTCAATCAAGCAGCCCAGTGTGTTGGCGCCATTCTCATTGCTCCTCTGATCAAAAGATGGCCTACACGCACTGTTCTTTCCGGGGCTATCTTCATGTTCTCCCTAATGACTGTCATTCTCCTCATCGTCGATGCCGCCACCAGCGGCAAAATCAAGCCTGCAGACGCCCAAAAACCTATCTACGGTACTTGGGATGCAGACCTTGTACGATCACGTTCCTTTATATTGCGACAGACTGCTGACACCTCTCCAGATCTTCCTCGTCTGGACTCTGGCTGGCATTTCCTACGGTATGGTCGAACTCATCCGCCGCGTCATTCCAGCCGACATTGTCGGTGGAGACGTCAGCAAGCTCCGTCGGATGGACGCTGTCGTCCACATCTTTTACGAAGTCGCTGGTACCAGCGGCGCATTCACTTCCTCTTCCGCCATAAGCCGATTTGGCAACAACTACAGCTTCTTCCTCACTCCCAGTATGTTCTCCTTCCTGAATCCTTTTACTTGTCCCCTCCTAACGTTATTGCAGTCTTCTTCGCTATTGCAGGTGTGGTTTGGATCTTCATCAGTGCCCTTAATTTCAAGAGCCGGACACAACTTGCTGAAGAAGCTGCTCAGGCTGGTCTTTCTGAGGTCGAATCTTCACCAAAGAAAGAAGGATATACGAAGCAGGTTCTATACGGTGCATGGGGCTTTGTCGAATCTGTCTGGGTTGGCTTCAAGCTTGTTTTCGGCAATAGGTGCTTCATCTGGCTCTTCCCGTCCTAGTATGTTTCTTTCTTCTATGATGGCCGTCCGATGTTCACCCACTTTGTAAATAGTGCACTTGCCCTCTACTGTCATAGATTTCGAGAGCTCTCTTGGTAATGCTTTCGCGAAGCGTGTCCTCGGTACCTCCGCCTGGAGTCAGATTATCACGGGTGGATCCAACTTTGGAGAACTTCTCGGTGCTCTTGGTGTTCTCGTCTTATCGGACATGGTTCCTACTCCAGTATGTCTATTGAGTACAGTGTAGGGAGTGTACAGTGATACTGATGGCTTACTTACAGCTTCCTTGGCTCCGCATGGATGCCTTGACACTTAACATTGTCTGGATTCTGCCTCACTTTGCTAAAATTGCCACACACGATGTTGGTTGGGCGTGGAAGATTGCTGGATGCTTTATCCCCATCTCAATGGTAAGTCTCGGTTGGATGTGTCCTTAGTTTGAATTTACGATGATATGTAGGGTTGGGCCGCTGGTGATGTTTCCCTCGCCGCTTACATCCAGTCGTCTCTTTCCAACTCTAAATTTAGTAAGCATCCCCGCTCATTTGTCTGTTTATGACGCTGACGCATTTCATTAGCTCACAAAAACGTTTCTCCACTTGGCGCTGTCATGGCGTTCCTCTACTCCACTTACATCGTCCTCAACGCCGTGTTCAGCTCCGTATTGGGTAAAGTCATTGACGAAGACTATAGCCGCACTGGTAATATCGAGAGCTCGCTCACCCGTGTTGGAGGGTACGCTAATTTCCTCCTTTTTACTCGCGATGCACTGAATTGATCTTCTTTATTTAGTATCCACTTCTCTGTCTGCTGCGCTATTATCCTCGCTTCGACCTTCATTCCTAAGGGAAGCTTCTCTTTCAACCCCAAGAGTCTCGGAAGGATCACCACCGGCAGGCGTCCTACATTCAGCAAGGGTGAGGAGCAGAGCACCGATCATGAGAAAGATATCAAGAAGGATGTCGAGTCTTTCACTGATGACAAGAGTGACAGTACATAATCTCGTGCCCTTCATGACGTTTTACGAGTATTATATGTACAGTTGTTTCTCTGTCTCTGTTGGGCGATGGAATTATGTTTATAACTTAGAATCGATTGGATGTACTATTTCACCACTGTACTATTATTTTGTGGCTTTGCGATACTGGCGATTTTATAAACGCGGAGGAATACATGTAATTTCTAAATAGCTTGTAGTCTTATGCTAAGACTTTGTTATGGCGTGGCGATACTGGCAATTTATTAAATATTGAGGAATGTATTTATTTTCAAAAGCGTGTTAGACACCTGACTCTAAGACTTTGAGGATTTACCAAGAAACGAACGTGTGTGTCGATCGACTTTTTGACTAAGCAACTTCCGGCTATTGATAAGATCTATGAAAACCCTTTGCAGTGGCGATGAGTTGTGGTGAAGTAGCACATTGTCTACCCCGTGTGTAAGCAGCGTTTCCAGAATTCAATTTACCAAACCGTTGAAATCTGGTAAGGATGATTGCCACCAGGAGCGACCATGCCGATTCAGGCACATTTTCCAGGACCTCTTACGCAGCACTGGCTGTAACAGTATAGCTCGGAGTTGGTACGACCATCATAAATAATTGAGATCCGGTTAGTGGTTTCTCGAAGCGTGGGGTGATATACTTAGAGCCGGCTAAAGAGTATGAACGACCATATAAACCCGACTTCGTACCGGGAGAAAAGTACACGGAGTGCCGATAAGATGAGAATAGAACCGAAGGCGAGAAAAATTGATCTCGAGGACATGATGCCAATGAGTCTAAAATTCGTGAGAGGGGTTATTCACAGATTACTATGGGCATAGGTTCCGCAGCATTGGCGAGATGCCTTTGTGAGATAATTAGTAGGTTTATAGGACCTGGACACTGGGCCTGAGAGTCACTGGCCATTTTTGTATTATTGGTGGAAATAAATGAATATATGGATGTAGGTGTGCGGGTGTAGACGTACATTTTCGATACTACCATGAATACATGGGTCATTTTGTCCAATGCCGTTTTCCCGCCTTCTGGAACGGAATTCCAGGATTGAACAGCATATATGGATGCGTATTCACTACCGTGTGTACACGTACGTTTTCATCGCCTCCGTTCAGATATTCACGTTTGGATGACTCCTAAGAGACTCGTCTTTGCGATCATGAATATTTTGTTCTAACAGAAAAAGGAATAAAAAGCTCACCGAGCCTCAGTACTACTTAATATCTTGAATAATGATGCTAAAGGCTAAAGCCACTACCAGCAAGAAAGCTAGTACTTACGTAAATAAAAGTCATTGCAGAAGTTAAGAATTCGTCTGAAATGGGGCACCTATCTATCTACAGTTCGTTCTGAGGCAAGTTACGAAATTGGAATGAGCTTGAAGTTCTGGTGTATGGCGATAATTAGGCCTTATGGAGTATAAAAGACTCACATCCATGTCCGAAAACTCACCCAGTGAATCTGTACGAATTCCAAGTCCAAGGATATGGTGCTGGTGTCAGATACAAGAATAGTGGACTGCCACTGGCAAAGTAGCACTAAAGAAATGATAGTTTGGACGTGGTTAGTGTTTATCTCGATCTCAAAAATCAAACGCCCATCAGACGCTGATGGCATATAGTGGTAAACAAACAAGCCGAGTTTCCAGCACAACGGTACAACACTCAGCGATAACTCCGCGAATTCTAATCTTCTGATCACATCCTGCCGTCTTGTCAAACCTGTTACCTTAGACGCCTGTTCAACAATCCACTGGCGTTTGTAATTACAAAGCCGCAAACAGAAATCAGAACCCATATAATTGGTGCGGAAAGATGCGTACGTACTCGAATGAATATGGACTCCAGAACGGGAGAATAAGTCTCAAGCAATGATTGGCCAAGAATTGGTTAACAATCAGTGGTTTACAATTCACCCTCGGAGAACTTCATCGATACCAGAAGGTACGGCATAATTAATCAACTATTCACTTGCAAACCATCTCAAGCCAGCCTCCAGTGAAGGTTCATGCGTTCACGATCCATTACTGCAATTCATCATGTACGTAGATTTCGGGAGACAAACAAAACACCACCGTAGCTCTGCCCCCTAAGATCGCCCGCCAAACTGACAATCAACCTTTATGAAAACGTGATCAATGAAACTTTGCACGCAGGTTTCATAACTGAAAACGCCAGACTGGGCCGCTATGATATAATTCATAGATGATGCATAGATATAGCCCTACTTCGGCGCAGTAATGATGTGATTGTGGTGCAAAAAACAGCATTGCGTAGCCTGTAAAGGTTATGTATCGTGTATTTCATCTCCACGTACTGCTGGTATCCTTCTTACAGTGAGCACTTTCACAGCATGCTATGACCGGTTTACAGATCTTTATGCCGCAAAAAGTCATAAAAGGTTTAATGCACCTGCATGAGTCAGGTATACCACAGGTGATTCGATAGAGGTAGAGAATTTAAAGTGCATTAATGTTAAAAATAGGCAAAGGTGGATAAGAAACTGGAGATATCCGCATGTATGGTAGGAGATTAGGTGTCCGAGTCGGTTATGGACCGGATACGGCGGATATGATTGGGACATTGAAGGTTGGATTTACTGTAAGAATCGAGCGCGTTGTTACAATGGGTGAGGTTTTCGCGGAAGAGAGTAGTTACCAACGCGTATATCGGCCTTACCTGTAGTACTTTAACGTATTCAAATTGAACAATGGGAATTTCACTACCATTGTAAGAAAGTACCGCTATTGTTCTCAGCAGCTGACACTTAATTTACGAAGGATTTCTTTGTTCTATTCATGTAGAGCGCTGACCAAAGGTCTCGACCTGTACCCACTTCTCTTCAGTTAATCATCCGAATAATCCTGGTAGTGGGGTACTTGCTGCAATGCGTTCGGTGATTGCAAGTTATCCGTATACGACAGTATTCGCGCCCTTTAATGCCGTGGGTGGGCGACTAAGCTGTATCCTGCAATTTTCAAACGCCGGTGGTTGCTGACAGGACATATTTTCTTTGGATTTTAACGCCACGAGCATTATGTGAGCGAGCGCGAAGTACGGCGCTTGGATAAAGATGTTTGAAGTGGGATTAAATCGACGAACTAATCGCTTGGCCATGACTTCGATTCAGATGTAGTGACAAAATCTATCACATTTATCTCGCGATGGCACAGTAATTAAAAACATAAATAGACACGTACATTTAAGTACCATCTCCCTATCCGCGAACCTGTCGAATAGCACACGAACTCGTGGATTATGAATGTGTTCCTGCCTGTCATCGAAATCTTCTACCCATGACACTGAAAGCGGGGATACTGACATTCCATACTAGTAAATATCAGGAATTATCGGGATATCAGAATAAGGCTAGCTCAGATGCCCGCAATTTTATTAAGGCAGAAAAAGACTTCTTTATTCTCTGCTCGCAAAATTCCTTAAATTCTTGGTATATTAATAGAACCATCCTGAGAATTAAGATGGTCGATACCAGATACGCTTGACAGTAGACAGGGGTTTTGTATCGTCATAGCACGAATGATAGCGCAGATAGGAGATCCCAGGCACTCATTGACCGTCGCCGAGAGTTTGAGCTTATTATTCTTGACCTCCCACCCATAATCATAATATCTTCCCAGAGTCCATTCAAGACGACACGAGCAAGTATAATTGTCACTCTCTGATCTCCGTCGCCTCAGAAATCTCAAACGCACAAAAATAAGATAGAGGACCGACACCACGGGTCTTTCACGTTCTTTCACACGCTCCATATTCAAGAATTTCGCTGTCAAGAATGGTCACTATGACCCAGGGAAGCCACCAGTCCTATTTTTACTTCTCCAATGTGATCTTTTAAAATTTCCTGGGGCGGGGATGAATGATGGTATCGATAGCACCGATCTGGTTTACTGGCAGAAATTCGATTTTGGGTTTCCGGGCTGGGGATGAGTAGGTCGATACCATCGGGTAGGATGGTGGCCTCTGAGGTTCCGAGGATTAGGCCATTGGTGAAAGTTCTGTAGGAGTGTAAGTAAGTTGTGGATGATAGAGGGCTTCCACTAGTTTGATAATTCAATTCATCGCTCCATATGCACATACATGAGGTGTCATCGTCTTAGAAGCCGTTACATGTGGTTAGAATACGTAGAGCAGCTTCCTTACCAACAATGATATCTCGTTGAAAGTGGCTGTAATAAGTGAAACCCACAAGCGTTATGACGACATACCCCTTCCATTATCACAGTAAAAAAGCGAAAAGAAATGTGAAAAAGCGGAGAAGCGACGGAACCTATCCCTACCTCGAGTCCCAGCACACGTGGCTCTTGTAATTACCCCTTCCTTCCTCATCCAAACGGCCACTTGTCACCAAAATGACAACGTACATAGAGTACATATATATAACAAGGAAAGAAGGAAGAACTTGAGAGTTGAATGTTCTGGGAAATGGACCCAGCACGCTGGCTCGCGTGTCGCCGGATACACGGAGACAGCTGTTATGACGAAATAGGAAGGTGCAAGGAAGGCGGGGGGTGTCGTGCTGCTGGCACTGGGCATGTCAAGTGAGGTCGGATGAGCCCCGGAAGTGGGGTCCTTCGCGAAGGGATCCAGAGCGGCAGAGCGTTTGAGGTGAGGATTGAGGAAGTGGAAGGTGCCAATGCACTTTATGTGAAGTACTTCCGATTCGGATTGGGTTCGTATTAGTTTTCTCGTTTTCCAAGGACTTTGGAATTTTGGAGAATTGAAAACGGACTTTTTATTGTTGTTGCCAACTACCTATTTTATCAGATTTTAGTTGAATACTTGTAACTCCATGACGATGGACGGAATTTAGCCCCCGAGCACGGAGCATTGCCTCCGCTAAAATATTGTCAACCTGTGCAATGAAAGCTAGTCTATAATGTACGGTTAAAGCTCGGATGTACTTACTGACTCCTCTCCATGGGTTGATCTCGTTTGAAGAGGCGTGCATAGACAAGTATTACACTCTGACTCCTCGGAAACTGAGTTGGCCAGACCCTACTAGAGACTAGCTATTTGATCTGCACGTCTAATTCCATGACGATAGAAATAGAACTAATGTGGATGGAGACAGAACTCAAACCCAAGCACTGGGTCGAGTCTTAGACTCTACCTCGTTTCTGTGATGAATGCTAATAAGTAGTGAGGTCGCTTATATGTTATTACTTATAATCTTGTGTCAATGGCTCCTCGGAAACTGACTAACCCTGTGGGATCAAATCGTAGTGCAATTAAATTTACTGTAGGCGTTCAACTAAGACTTGTGTGCTCTTGTGGGTCCTTCGAGTCGTCAGTGTCTATGATAACTCCATGACGATACAAATAGAACCAGTGAATTGGATACATGGATTCAAACCTAGGCCTAAGCACTGGCTCGCCAAGTGGCAGATCGATCAAATAGTAGTGTTTGTGGTGGATGATTAAGTAGTACAAGTTGAAGTACTTGTGCGTGTGCATCTAAACACTACTTACGCATAGATTCAGTTATTCATTTTCCGGAAGATCCAAGGGAAAGTGCTTACTGCGCATGAAGAGAGTTTGGATTCTCAGATTCCTCGGAAATTGGCTGGAATCGCATTTGTAAACACTATGTTGGTGTCGAAAATCATTATGAGCATGAATACGAGAAACACTCTTTGTATCTCATTTTGCATTTCTTCCATTGTATTGTCGAGGTCTGGTCCAAGGCGCTTTTGTTTTCATAGTGGTCAGAGTCTCAGGGAAAGGGCTTACTGCGTATAAAGAGAGTTTGGGTTTTTAAATTCCACGGAAATTGACTCGGATCGCATGGTTGAACGCGTTGGTGTCGGAAAATTATTATGAGTCTAATATGTTATCTAAAACCATGAATATATCCCACCTAATTATTTTTGCGTTTCTTCTACTGTACTTGTCCTATTCCGAGGCGCTTTGTTTCCGTAAGGACGATTATGTACTTTGTAAATATTGATCTGAGACTTTGGTACTTTGTCGTTATTGATGTTATGGGATCTATGGACCGAATTCCGGATAATACTTGCACGTTTCTGCCATGAGTTGGGCTTGGGTATGATAATGCAGTTAGACAGTAAAGAGATTGCAAAGGTTTGGAAATTTCAAAGAATGGATTGGATTTCTTTGTCATGGAAATGAACGTTCTTTCAAAGAATCGCCGAGTAACCAACCAAGTTGTGTGGTATGGTGTTCTCGGACACCAGAGGTGATAAAATACTCGAGTGTCAGACGACCTTTGAGTTTACAGTCTAGAGCATTTTGTGACATCAGAGGAAATAAATGGGACCCTTGTTGGATGGTCCCGAATGGCCGCCGCAATGGACTAGATGTATTCTTGGAGTGGTAGATGAAACATATTTGTTGTTGGCTCGAGAGATGTCTTCAGGTTTGTAGGCGCGTCGGGTAAAGTAAATTGTGTCTCGACTCTCGACTATGGCCGTCCAATATATACGATGCTCCAAACTGTGAACATGTCAAATTGTAAACATTGCAAAAAGAGATAGAGAGCAGCTGACGAGCAAGAGTGACCAGTTGGTGGGGCTTAGGCGGGGTGTTGGTTGTGCCGGTACCGAAGGCCGAGCGCTGTCGCTGGTTGAAATGGCTGGAGAGCGCAGTGAGACGTTTAGCATTTACATTTGATCTGAAGATAACAATTGCAGTAACCAGAGTTGTAGTTGAGAGAGAACCGAAAGAGCGGAGAGGGCGGAGGCAATAAGAGGGGATCCGGTGTTGTGGTGTGGGAAAGGAACGGACAACCCGCCCGATTGGACTCGGAGATAGAGTTTGGTGCGCGCTGCCATCGACCCATCCCCGTTCTCCCTCTCTCAAAACATACCAATGACTATAACTCCTGCTCCTGCTCCTCTCCCTCTCTCTTCTCAACACCAGCACCAACAACACCCGCCCTCATCCCCTACCCCCGCAAGACCTCCACCACCTCCCCCTTCTACCCATTCCATTGCAGGGGATGCCCCAAGGCTATGCCCATGATAGAGATCGTCTGTGAGTCTCTTTTTTCTGTGCTGCGAGTGCGCAGGGGATGGGAGTGAGCAGGGGACTGGACGAGGGCGGGATAATGGGCTAAACCCGATTCCCTGGGGCTGGGTCTGGAGGGGCGGGAACTGGAAGTGGGAAGGGTGTGCTGTGTTGGGATCACCGGCTTCCGTGCATGTCTCCCACCCCCGAATCCTCCCCTTCCCATGCACGTCTTTTCCTCTCATCCCTCGTATTCTATGCAGTCATATATATTCCAGTCCCGTGCCGTGCACTGACTTTCCTTTTTCTTTCTTTCGTTACTTTTATCGTGCCTCGTTGTCGACTGCGATCTGTCTCGTCTTGTCTTTGAATCGGACATATACACCCACACGCCTCTACCACCACTACCACCACCACCACCCTCTGCCCAATGCACCTCCCTCTCCCCCACTTTCACCCCTGCTCCGTCTTGTACGATATCGCCACAAACCCCCATCTCCGCACCAACGCCCTCGCTCTCAACTTCAACCTCGCACCAAACAGGATCTATGAGCTCGTCGTGCGCCAGGAGCCGAAACAGGCTAGAATGTGTGGTGTCGGTGGAAAAGGTCATTTCTCATCTACCTCATCTCATCCTCATCCCTCGCTAACTCCCTAAAAGCGGACAGACGCCCAATAGATCCACCGCCAATAGTACAATTGCGCGTCATAGACCCGCTCACGCAACAATCGGCCTCTTCCACCTCCTCCACAAAAGAGCACGAAGATGAAAAAGACGACAGTGCAATGTCAGGCACGGCCTCTACCTCTGGTCAAGGACAAGGCGGGAGCTATGCGCAGAGTTTTCTGCAGAATCCTTATTATTTTATGTTTGCGAGTTTGGCCAAGCCCGACGATGATGCTGAATTGCATTGGTTGAAGGTTTGTTTCCCGCATTTTGGGAGATCATATGCTGATCGTATTGTAGGATGGAAGAACAAGGTGTACGACTGGAAGTGTTGTTTCGTCCTTGTACCATTTGAAGGATCCGCATAATAATAACGAGGTCTGTCTTTTCTTATCTTTTTCTCTCATGGGCTAATGCATCACAGACGCTGGATTCTTCGTCTTTCCGGACCTCAGCGTGCGCACGGAGGGGAGTTACAGGCTCAAGTTGAGTTTGTTCGAGGTTGTAGGGTGCGTTCATTTCGATTTTCATTTATTTTTGTTTCGATTTCGCCTTTCTATTTTCTATTTTGGCATTTCGTTTTATTTTACTCTACGCTACGCTACATTGGTCGCTGGATGGGATCGTGGACCGGACGTACCGAAGACTGTGGTAATCTCTACTGGGATATCTCATTAGACTTGCATCTCGCTACGTTCGCTACGTGTGCTCCGGAATCGAATGGACATGACATGAAATCATAAAAGAAGAAAAGAATCTCGTCCGCGGCCGTGACCGTGGATGCTTCATCTGTCTCCAGATTGGGTTTTATCTTCTCAAGCTGCAAGCCGAATTGGTATGGGGGTTTACGATGAGTCATGAGAGGATTCTTGGAGATGAAGATGGGTGGGGTGGGATGGCGATAAGCGCTGGAAGTGGAAAGGTGTCGTAGGCGCTGCGACTCGTATCCCAGCACGCCCATTTCGCGTTGTTCTACTTCGTGACTCCTGCCTTTTTATGCTTTCTCTGGCTGGGCCGACAATTTGATCAACTCTGACTTCAACCGCCTGCACGCTCACCCCCACATTGCATTCCCCTGGCTCTTCGTGATCCCCGCCTTTTTATGCTTTGTATGAGCCAGTGGTTTGGTTCGCTCGTAGGCTGCTCGTCGTAGCTGTTGATTTCTCCCAGTTCGCGCGCTTTGAATCTGCACGTTGTGCATCGTACTGCGCCAGATCAGTTTCGTACTTCCAACATGCCAAGTCCGCGTTGCATCCCAGCCGCGTACCCACTCCGCCCCTTCAAGCTTTATTGTCGTCCAACAAGTTGGCGTACTCCGACTTTAACCCCCGCGCCCATACGCCCACTCCACATCGTGCCTCAGAGGACCTAGGTTCATTAAATGATGCCTGTTCTGCATTTTCTCGCCTCCTTCTCGGCCTCTTCGTGATCCCACCTTGTCAAGCTTTTTCTTTCTTTCCGGCAGGTTGGTACATGCGTATTGGATATTGGACGATCTGTGTGATCTGCTCTATTCCATGGTTCTCCACGTTGTGTCGCCGCAGACTCGTTGCCCCTACCCGCCCCCGAGGTACACCTTCATCTTCCGTCCTGCGCTTTTTCTCCGTTTATTTGTGGGCGGACTTGTCAAACTTCAAAACTTTATTTTGGTGCCCGACCGGTAATTTGGTGCAATAAGCTGATCAGCTAGATCGCTTGGGGTTTGATACCCATCTTGAATACAACTTTGCGCTCTGGCTGGTACTCATCTTCAATCGATTTGGCTTCGCTCAACTTCGGGATCCACGTCTTCTCGCCTGGGGGGTCGTTTGACTCCAATCCCACCCCAGCCATTCCATTCTTCCTGATCCACGTCTTCCCCATCCAAGCATACTTCCCTTGGTACTAGTACGTGGTCCCGAGGGATATATGCTTGAGGAAGGAAGGCGGGTTTCTGGGCATGGGAGAGCTGCTTGGAGTGGGATCTTGGAGGTCAAACCTCCTCATCGGACGAGAAACGGGATACTTCCCTTCTTTGAACACTCCCGCCTTTGCATCTCAGTTCATTACCGACCCCACTTCTATTGGTGAAGTATCCGGTTGGGTGGCTACTTTTGATGAGAAGCCGAAGCGAAGTATCGAAGGGTTCATTCACTGGCTGGCTTTGGAAATTGGTTTTTCCGGATGTGGAGAGGTGTATTGCGGAGGATGTAGAAGGCGGATTGCTGGTTATGCTTGTTGGTTGGTGCGCTCCATTGGCTTGAGGAAGGATCGCTGGAATGAGGCGATGAGAGTGAAACCTGCCCGGCGTGATTGGCTCCTGGATCCTGGCATACTGACATGGAGCTGTGCTTTCATTCTTGCTGTCCACCTCTCCTGTCTTGGGTCTGTGGTCCTGGAAATTCAAACGTCGGATGGATTCGGCATCTCGTGCTTGCCGGGAATCTTCTTCCCCATTCCCCCACACCTGCGGGAGGATATGAGCATTCATCCTGTCAATGGGTGGTGGATCCTTGCTGGCTATTGCATTCAATGGGCTGGGTTTCTTTGAGGGATCCCAGGCTTATCGCCATTCGCGTGCATCCGCGATTTTGGGTTACACCGCCGCTGGGACGCGGCTGACAACTAAGGCGCGCGGACTCCCATAACTTGGCCAAGGATGGAGAAAACTTCGCTCCTTGGTTCTTCGATGCAGCGCTCCCCAGCTATCTTTGGATTATATTCTTTTCTTTATTCGTCTTCTTTTTTCTTATCTTGCTTTTTTAATTATGGTAATAAGCTTATGCTAACCTTATCATCATCAGGAACAATGTTCGACACTGTAAATCAATATACTCTGCGCCATTCTACGTCTACACTGCAAAGAAGTTCCCTGGGATGGAGGGTGGGTATTTTCGATAGTGTGTTTTGTTGTCGTTGCTGATGATTTGCTTGATTGTAGAATCTACGCCGTTATCGTGTTCTCTTGCTGATCAAGGCATCAAAATCCGGATACGAAAGGATATTCGTGTGCGGAAACGACCTATTCAATCGTTAGAGCATCCTATCTCGATGCCGGCCGGGGACGAGTCAGACGATGAAGACCCGCACCAGCGACGGCCGAGAGATTCAAAGCGCTTGAGGGTGGATGATGGGATTGAGCTTACGACACCGGGGGGCGCTGCGCAGCAGCATGGGCAGTGGCCGCCTCCTGCGTCATTAGACCCCAACTCGGGGCCTAATATACCTCCGCCTGTTGGTGCGACGCAGATGCCTGCTACTGCTATTCCCCCGCCTCCTGGAGCTTCGATAATACCGCCGCCTCCAGCTGCTGGTCCTGCTATTCCTCCTCCGGGACAGGAGACCCCGGGCGGTGTGGCGATGGGCGTGACGATGCCTCCTTCGATGCTTACTGGTCCGTCTGTGTATGATGGTCGTGGTGGGGGAGTTGTGTATCATCCTTATGATCCACCACAGCAGCAGGCGCAGGCGGGGTCGTCTATACCTCCTCCTCCCGCTCAACAGGCACAAGTGTCACAGCAGCAACCTCCTCAGCAACCGGTGCAGCAAGGTCCGCCTCCTGCGTACCGTGATCCTAGCCAGGCTCCTCAGCCCCAGCCCCAGCCGGCTCAGCAACAGCAACAGCAACAACAACAGCAGCAGCAGCAGCAGCAACAACAACAACCGGTAATGCAGCAGCAGGCGCAGCAAGGATATCCTCCCCCTCAACAGCAGCATCATATTCCCCCACAACACCTTCCACCTCCGCCTCCGCATGCTCATATGCCTCCTCATGGCCACATGCCTCATCACCCTGTTCCCCCTCCTGCTCCGCAGGGTTATGCTCCATATCCTCAGCAGCCTGGCTGGGGTCCTATGCCGCCTCATCAACCCCAGCCTCAGCCGGTGCATGATCCATATTATGCCGGCTATCACCAGCCTCCCATGCCTGCGCACCATTATCAGTATCCCCCTCCCCCTCCGCCGGCTCGATATGATTATTCTGGGATGTATCCACAGCCACCACCTATGGCTCCCCCGCCTCAGACGCCATATGCGCCTTATTATGAGCAGCATCCCCCGCACTCGCAACCTCCGCCTCATCAACCCCCTCCGCAGCAGGCTGGGCCACCTCCCCCGGCGGCGCATCAACAGCAGATGCCGCATCAGCAGCAGCCTCCCCAGTACGCGCCGGCTCCTGCTCCTGCTCCCGCACCGGCCGCGGCGCCTGCAACTGGTAGTGCATCCCCTGCTCAATCTATTCCCCCGCCTGGTCAACCTCCCCAAGCCCCTCCTGCCACTACACCTGGATATGCTGATTATTCCGCTTATCAGCGTGCACCCACTGGTTCTCCTCGTCCCACTTATCATCCCCATTCTCAACCACAGACACCTTACTACCCTCCCCCTCCCGTTCATCACCCCCGCCATCCTTATGCTCCTCATCCTCCCCCGCCAGCATATGGCTACGCGTACGCGCAACCTGGCCCTGATTGGGGCACGCAACCTGGATTCGGCGCGGCACCGACCGATGCATGGAGTGGCTACGCGCAAGGTCAACCACAGCAACATCAACACCAGCAACAGCCTCAACAAGCAAACGTGCCACCCCCTCAAAGTCAAAATCAAGCTCCGGCATCGACCTCTGGACCGTCGTCGTCGTCAAGTGGTATGGGCGGGAACAACTCGAACGATCGGATACAGCTTGCTCCTCTAAGGGCATCGTCAGGGAGCGTGGGGAGTCCTGTGATGCCGTTAACGCTGCCCTCAGCTTCAGGTGTTACGCCGAATGCAGGTGCGCAGTCGGGCGGTGGGTATCATCCGGTCATTCAGCTAAGGAGTAGTAGCAGGAATGGGTACAACTCGTCGCAGTCAAGGGAAGGCGGTGATAGAAATGGATCGCGAGAGGGAGGGCGAGATGCAGATAGAAAAAGGAACCCGTTAAGTATAGGCAGCATCATATCAGATGATCATTGATCTTTGAGATTTCTTCTTTTCTTCTTTTTTCTTTTTCTTTACGCAGGCTGCTCTCGGTTTCTTGGTTTACTTATCGCTTTCTTTGTTGTTTATTATTTCATTTTCATTTTGCAACAATCTCGCTTTGGATTCATTTCTGTCCTTTTTTTTTTGCATACCTCTGCGCAATCTCTGCTCGTTCGCAATCACTCGTCTGAATATTCTTGCTCTGTGTTGCAGCTCTCTCTCTCCTTTTATTATTATTGTCTTTCTGAATGTATAAGAAGTTTTGGCAAGATGACTGGACAGCTTTGTTAGTCAATGAGCATTTGTTACTTCAGTTCTAAAGCAGTAGAGAAGATGTAGTTACTTAATGGATAATTAAGACTAACATTAATAAAATGAAGGTGTTTGTTCTCACCGTAGTACTTGGTGTAGATCTACTTTTGAGATTTGCAAACAGTTTACTTCGAAGTCATTTCAAGGGATTTGTATAGATCAAGACAAGTCATATATCAGAAAACACTACAATAGTAGTAACACATCTATAACATTCTAGAAACTATCAAGATATTTCCATGCACATCTATGATCAAGCTTTTCAAGCATAGTTCCAGTCAACTTGGATCCTCCCAGCATCAAGAGGCGCCAGAGCTTTAAATGCTGCAGGAGAGAGGTCAATGCTGTATCGGCTGCATCCCGGGCAAGAATCGACGACAGTAGCATCAATTGTTTTCCCTTGGTCTGAATATAATATCTAAGTTATACGTGTTCGTTCAAAAGAAAAACTATCTCACAGTGAACTTTGATGTGTTGCCAGCAATGAGCACCTTTGTTGTACTCCTGCGTGGAGAGAGCAACAATGAAGTCACTGTCCTTACTCTGGGCACCACAATTTCCAAGCTATGGAACCTATGTGAGTATCAGAGCCTTTAAATGATACATGATACCTACGCCGGTATTGTAATATGTCGCTATTGTTCACTGGGAATTAAATTCAGTTGGCATAGTATACGTAGAAACTTACCGTCCCCATGAGACGCGTTTGCCACACCATTTAGTATCATAGTAGCAATGGTAAAAGAAGTAAGGGATTTAAACATCGTGAGATTTATCGAAGAGTGTAAGCTTGAAATACAGAGGTTCAATGAACTCGGTGAGGTATGTTGTTGACTTCGTCTTTGCTTAAATACCTAGGAGTGCGCCTAGTATTTGCAAGAAAAGAGGTCGGCATCCGATAACCACGATTCTTGCAGAATATTCATCGCCGTAAGAACCAAGAATTTCTGTGCTATCGTTGAAAGAGCTAAAATATCGGCGCAACACACAGAAAAAATGGATTAGGAGGAGGAATTCACGTTTCGAACAAGTTACAGCTTTTGTGAAGTCAGCGTCTTACCAATATCTTACTATAAACTATCTTTATTTCATTAAGTTGAGACTAGCAATTTTTCTGTGTTGTTTTAACTAAGACATACTTACCGTAATGTTGTGTTGGTGGCTGAGGGGAACAAGAGGGGAAAAACGAGGGAGAAAACAGAACTCCGAGCTTGCTCATGTTGTCTAGTGTTTGTCAACACCATAGCGCGGTAACTAAATGCAACTTCGTACTTTTGCTTTTTTGAACTTCAAGTTGCTGCTCGAAAAACCTTGCGAAAAATTGTAGATGCTGATGGTACTATTTCACTTTACATATGAAAGTCTCCGCATAACTAGAACTTGCTAATTATCAACCCTCCTGGAGGATGATGCAGGATGGCGCAAACAACACCGATTAATAAGGCCTACAACGCAGGCATTCCGTCCGTTCCTTCCCGCTGCCAGGACAATCAGTGTGATACAGAGAAAGCGTATAAGTAGATGAGTATCACAAGTTCATACCTTTCGAATCGGTTACCAGCCAATAAATATCACGAATAGATTTAAAGATTCAGAATCTCTTGAATGTAAGTAATGCTAAGAGGACGTTTGCCAAGTTCGAAAATACTTGATCACAAACAAGATCGCTAGTCTTAGTAACTAGTTCGTTATAGAATTCTCAGTACTTAGTTAGACTCTGAACTTTTGAAATCGTACTACGTGAAACACGTCTCTTTACGATTGCTCTACAACATAGCACATTTTCTCCCTGATTTTTATCTCCCACGGGCGCGCCTGTGCATACTCAAGTCCTGAAGACTTAGAATTTCTTACAGAACGCTACGTCAATACTAAGTTTATCGATTATGTTTATATGGATAGGCTGAATAATTCACTCACAGCAAAAGGAAATATGTTTGAAACAATGGATTATGGTGGCCATTGCCATATTTCACTGTTGGAAGAGCGACAATAAGACCCTTGCCTAGGTGATTTTACCACAGACTCCAAAATGGAAAATATAATCAATTACAAGCACAGAAAAAATATTCTGATATATCTTACGCAAGGATTATTGGAGTAAATAACAAAACAAGAGAACATCAGCATAAAATCGCCTGCGTAGGCAAGTGACATAGCAATGAAGGTGATCTCGTTAAAAGGAAACTCGGCGCATTTGCTTTCGCTATTTAGTAGAAAATGGAAACTTCGAGAAGAGCAGACTGTAACAGATAACTGAGAAATTAGAATTGATTATTACACTCTTGAAAAATAGTTCGCCACTATTTTTGACAGTGCCGAGTGCGAAGTGCTCGATATGCAATGTTCCAATCAAGTTCCAATTTCATAATAAACTAACATTTCTTCATCATTCCGCCAACAACTCATCACAGTGGTATTATTCCGTTTGTAGATAACATGCTAACTCAACGACCGACATAACGTTGCGAGGTGGAATCAATAATTTACTTCGTCTTACCTTCGAACACGTTCATGAGGTTCTTGCCACGGCACACCAAGGATTTTGAAAATTTCTTGTTCAGTCTCAGAGGCAAGAAGTACCCCTATTTTACTCGTTAGATATCATTTAAAAAGAAGTTGAAAAGAAGGCTTGTTTTTCTCATACCTTTGTTCAACTTGACTCGTTTATCTCGCGGATCCCGCATAACTTTTGAAAATAGCCCTCGTTGATTTAACGAGTAGCCTAATGCATTTGCCTTCAATCGAATAGCACGGTTAAACTATAACAATTTCAGAAAAATTAAGATATTCCTTGCAGTATAGATTCAAACTCACAATATCGTCACCCTAAGAAGCGTTAAGCCTCAAGATAAGAATAGATGAAACTTGTGGACAAAGCTTACAGTATAGTACAGTAATGCAGCACCTCGGTATTCCCACGGAACTGTCAGGAAATCTATTCGTCGACGCCTTGATCCTGATGTCGGAAGATGGCATAGACCACGGTATATAGCCTCCAAATCGTCCGAATGTTCGGGAAGGGCAAGGTCCTCCGTAAGAATTCCGACTTTGTGCAGTTTCTGAAGGAGACGTGAAAGAACCCCTGATTATCTTGTGTCGGTACTAATAATAGCTGTATAACTCTAGAACCCACCTGCATGTGTCGTATTACCTTCTGGCTTTCGGGTGATCAGGATATCAATGTCACCGCAATCGGCCTTTCCCCTAAAACGCATATAAAGTCTTAATATTTAAGAATATACGACGTGGGTTGAAAAAACTGTACCGTCTGTAACTTCCCATTATTTCGATAAACAGCTTCGAGTCGATGGAAAGAGCTAAAAATAGAATAATCAAATACATAGTTTTCAGTGCTAGCAATAGGCTCAAACCTATAGGTTTGATGAGGTCAAATATGGCCTTGGCTTCCGTCCGAGGCATTCGGTCGTTGATATCTACATTCCGGCTGTCAGCTATGCTGATTTCGTGGTTTCCATATTGCATTACCGTCGTAGAATCTTAACCCAATTTCCTGAGCTGGGGTCAACTTCACACCACATTTGCCTGCTTTTAGGTCATCAAGGGTGCGACATCCGGCAGCATACCACTTATAAGCAGTGGGCTGACCTAAGGACCTCGTAGCGTTAGCAAAAAAGAGGTGCATAGGTAGAGGTTATGCTAACCAACGCCATAAATCCGCGTAAATAAGCGAGTCACCTGAACATCTTCGGTCTTTTCGTAATCTATCCGAGATAGATTACCTGTCTTTATGATTTCCATGATCTAAACACTCGTTAGTAGCTGTATCCCTTTGTTCAATGCATACACAAACCTTCCGAGCGGTCTTATCACCCACACCTCGAATACTGCGCGCTTCACTGAAGGACTTGATGCGTTTGGGATAACTTCGTAAAGCGGGTATGCCTAAGGGATTGTTTATCACACGGAATAAAAGGGGGAAAGGCATGGTTACATTTACTGTAAGTAAAAACACGCCACTTCTCATCTTGTCCTGGCTTCGCATCATGCAAGATTTTAAGCTCTTCGAGCTATCAGACAGAGATAAATAGCTGCTACGCTTTAGCCGCGAACATCTTACTTTGTCAATCACGTCCTGATTAGGACAATTTTTAACCCGCACACTCTTTTGATCACAGGTCCAGCCCTAGATAATGATAATGCTGTAAAATGCACGTTCGGAGAGGATTTCATTAACCTAACTTACTCTTTTTGGAGTTGGATTAATGACAGGCGTTGTGTTATCGTCATCATCGTCGTCATTATCTGATTCCTCTTCTCCGGGACGACCAAACTAATGCATCGTCATCACCAATAGTAACAAGGGATGCAGTGTGGAGCTACGAATTTACCTGAGCATCGTGTTCGGCCAAGGCTTGTGGATAGTATTCGGCAAGAGGATCATCTTTATCGGTCACTGGGAGTGGGCAAACACTTGAAACTGGCGAAGAAGGTTGAAGCTCAACCTCGCCAGAACCTCGATGATTCAGAGGTGTAGGAGAGGGAGGGGTACAAGCGGGACTTCTCCGAGGACCTGCAGCGTCGCATGCTGGAGCTGCGTGAGCGGGCAGGGAGCTGCATATACATACAGTCTTAGGTCACGCTTAAATTAAGTTTTAGGCGCTGTCGACGTACCCTGTCTGAGGTGTTTCGATGTTTTTCTCCTTCCGGTTAGACGTACCTTCCTCTAGATTAGAATGATTGTTCCGAGTTCGGCGCGGATATTTTTTGACGCCAGCATCAATTCGTTCGACGAATGCTGCGTACTGAAATATTTGATGTTCGTCAAACTCTTCCTTTGTCATCTCTTTAATACAGAGGCTATCAGCTACCCAGTTCTAATTTACGGTTGGAATATGGTCGGGAATCTCTCTCCAACTCTTTAGTCCCATAGCATCTACTGCCGTTCCTAGAGTGCAGCACGCAATGACATGAGTAACGGTCGAAGGATCAAATTTCGGAGCGAGTGTTCCACCATGTTTAATAATCTACACGCATGAAAGGTGTGAGGAGTTTCGCTATGGAAAACATGTTTAGCTTACAAGCTCCATTCGTGCTCGGGTAGTAGCGCTAGCCTGGCGAAAATCTCCACCAGTGTAGAAAATAGTTTTACCCTCGAGAAATTGAGGCCGTTTTTTCCCTAATGGCCCTTCCTTAGCTCTGTCCACTAGAAACTGGGCGTACTCATGTGGAAGCTTTTTAGAATTATCTTTCTCCTTTCCCTTGCCTTTTGCATTCCCCTTTGCGGGATCCTTTGTTGTCAGCTTCTCTGTACATGACTTAGAGACGGCTGTATCTAACTTCCTCCGCTTTCGCGCGGGATTGTCTGAAGTTGATGAAGAGGCTTCGCGAATCTTATCTGATGCCTTTATTTGAGCCATTGGATTGCCATCTTTAACTCCCTGTTCAGAAATTTCTGTACCTCCTCGCTTCAGAAGTTTGGCTTGTTTCTTCATGCTTTCATAGTGAGCAATTTTTTCTCGTAACTGAAGGTACAAACTAGGTTCTGACTTAAGGGGAATTGAGGAGGAGCTCGGATCTTCAATAGGGGACGATGGAGGATCATTAATACCAGACTTCACTCTGCCTTTCGATCTCACAGTATGTTTCGTCTTGGGGTCATCCAACGGAAGAAGATCAATGGCTGCCGGTTTAGCGACAACAGGTTTCTTCGGCAAAACATCCTTCACAGAGATATTTGAAGTCGTTTGGAAGGATGTTATCCTGCGGATAATTGAGAAAATACATGATGAGGTGTTAAGAACCGCTTACGGGCTTAGTTGCTCGGGGGTCTCAACTGGAGCTAGGCTCGGGCTGCGTATCCGGGAATCAGCCTGCTTGACCTGCGGATATGAGTGTCCCGCTTTCTTAGAATTGTTTGAATCAAATTCTCTCACAGGCTCCGGGCTACTGTTCATGATAGTATCGTGAACATCAGCTTGTTCTGAAAATAAGTCCCCGCGTTCTCGAAGTGTCGCAGCAAATCTATATGACAAAGCGTTAGCGGCATTCTGAAATGAATTGGAGTTTTCATTGTACATAATACTAGGGTCAGGTTGCGAACAATCAGCTGAGTCTGTGTTGGGATTCAAAGGCGATGACGACAGCTAATCACGGAGATGAACGTAAAAATTGAGAATGGGAGAATGTAATTGTATGCTTCGAGTACTAACTGGAAGAATTTTCGAGACCAAGTTTGGAGGCTGTATACATGCACTATCATCCGAGTGATCACTACGGTCAACTTGAAGAACGGATGTTTTTCGACGTTTCGCAATGGGAGCAGGTTGGGGTGTAGTTTGCCTCTTTACAATATTTCTGCTATCAGATCGAATATATTCGGATTTCCTATCTCGTGGTTTGCACGTGGAGTTTGCGTTCACTCTTTCTCCTGCTGTGCGTTCTGCGCGTGGATTGCCTTGAATTGAACACCGACGTTACCTGAAAATCTGAGCTCACCAATCACATCGCCTAGTTCGCCATTAAATCTTGAGATACTGCTTCTTGTTTCTCTAACAATAATGAGTATTGCCTGGCGCGCGGGCATGAACATATGTTGAATCTGACCTCTTAGCATACGAAGCAAGCCGTTGAAGGTATTCCCGCGAACCTTCTTCTGGCATGTTCATGCGCCTGTCTAATTCGGAGAAGAATTCATCAATATCAATGTCCATAGTAATAGCACTGCAGATGTTGATGAAAGGTAATAAAGATGCGACTATATAAAGGTTTCGCGGGTATGTGGTGAGTCAAACTTAAAGTGAATCGGGTGCGCACTTTGAATATGCGTAGTCACGTGATAATAAATAAAAGTCACACGTACCCCAATCTTGGTCTAGACTCTAGATTAGTACACAGGAGCTTGTGGGTTAATTATAATTTATGGGCGTGCAAAACCGACAGCACGGTACTTACCTCTGTGACTCGTCGATGTTAAAGCAAGAAGCTATTAAGCCTACCAAAATGAAATGCTTTAAGTGGCAATGCTGGCTGCTCACAATTGGTACGGAATGTGATACGGGACTCGTTGAAGTTCAAGTCGGTGAGTCTTAAAAAGTAATTTACATATTTAGCCAAGCGCTGACAACAATGATAGTGATATGTTTTTATCTTGCGCTCTCTTGATGATTCGGTGTGTACGCGCCATCAAGTTTTGGGTCAGGGAATCACAAACTGGGATACCCTTCTTCCGAACGTTCCAGCTGATGGCTCGTGTCTTCCGTTGGTTCTCCGAGAACATACATATGTTTGCGGACCTTCAAACCAGGTCGGGGTCTACAAAACCTGACCGTTACATGCAGATGCAGTTCCCATTATGAGCTATAGATTCAGTGGCTGCGCGTAACGGAGAATACCTGCGCTTGTCCTTCGCGGAATTGTTGAGCCCCATAGGAATGAGATACACGTTGAAATAGCCTTTCGCCCATAATCAGCAAGGGCTCTACGAGACAGTAAAGCCCGCGAGCATCCTATTGATCTGTACTGTTCGTGTTAGAAAATGCTGTATGGACAAACAATGCTTCCCCTATAAAAACCTGCTCGCACCCCCAAGGTCCAACAACCGCAAGTAAACTCCAAATGTCAAACTACAATACACCCCTCGAAGATCATCTTGATACAAATGTCGAGGAAGAGGTGGTGGCAGAGGGAGGTGAAGGCGACGACGGCCTCGACTTGGAATCCCCGGATGCTGCAGGCCTCTTGGAATTGACCGACGACTCCTTTGCAAGTCATTTCGACGAACGAGATGGTCGGTTGTTCCGTTCCAACCCAGATTCTCTGTACCCTCTTCCCGTGGACACTCCAGAGCAAGAGGTATGTATTCACGGCACGAGCATTTGATTTTAGGGAGTACTGACAAGTCAACATCGGCCAGAGGATGAATGTTATGCATAACATCCTGAAGAGGTTGATTGGAGCGTGTTACATTGGGCCAGTTCCCGAGGTTTTAAGCCAAAACAATGGCCGGAGACACAAGATTGTGCTTGATTTGGGCACAGGCACAGGAAAGTGGTGAGTAACTTCGTGTGCTAAAAGAAGCTTGGGGTAATCGATTATCTTCTAACGTGCTAATGATGGTAGGGTCATGGAGATGGCAGGACTGTTTCCGAACGTCCTATTTAGAGGGATAGACATAGGTAATTGACTCACCTAGCACCATCTATCGTATGTAGTCCTGACAACCACCCTTTATACGTAGTTCCAATCGCCACTAGATATCCGCTGCCCAATGTGCGGTTCGAGATCCACGATGTGAACAACGGCCTCCGTTGGGAGGATGGATCCATAGATTTTATCCATGCACGCAGCGTGTCGATGGCGGTGCGTATTCTCAATTTCCTCGGAGTCGTATACGGTTAATGGATAGCATGAATCGTCAACAGATCAGGGATTATCCGGCCACATTGATGGAGGTCGCTCGAGTCCTTCGTCCGGGCGGCCTCTTCGTCTCAGTGGAATGGGACAGGCACCCTTGCTTCCATCCTAGGTTCGGTGTCGATCCACTGATGGCTATGGACCATGCGCCAGCATTAAATCACTTTTTTGAAGTTGTGGACGACGCCGCCAGAGACCTAGGAATTTATCCAGTAGCAGGCGACGTACCTGGCATGTTGGCAGACTCCCATCTCTTCCATAGCATCACGTCCCAAGTCTGCTACGTCCCTATCGGCCCCTGGTGCTCTAGTGAATCTCTAAGGCGGGTGGGACATGCCTATCGAGCGGCGGTGGTACGGTATGCAAGTTCGGTGACGCCAATGCTAATCGACGCTGGATTGGCCCAGGCGGAGGTGGAGAGTATCATCGAGAATCTGACGAGGGAGCTGTTGACCGTGAGAGGACTTGTCGGTGCTTATCATATTGTCTATGCACGCAGGATAGAGACGCTAGACATCTCTACTCTTCCTTCTTAAATTTTATAGCACAGGTAGTTCCCATGTACTTCACATAAAGGATATTTTAATTTGTTTTTGTTTTTGTTTTTGCTTTTTATTTTACAAATGCTATGATTTATTTTCTAGACTGTTTCAAAGAGAGTTCGTAAACTTTAATTAGTATTGATCTGAACTAGCTACCGGCATGGATGTAAAGGGGCAGAAGTGATTGTGGAATATTGCGGTGGTTTTCTTCGTTTTCCCCCCAGTTTTCTCCTGCCAAACAGAGACGCTTTATTCGGCTGATGTTTGTCCTCGTGTTGGAGACAAATGTTGCATACCTTCTCGGGACCTTAGTCACCTAAATAATTTGCCCTCACTGCCCTCCGCAAGCTCCAAAGTGATTGCTGTATAAGCATAACAAAAAAAACAATCAAAATATATTTACTAATTAGATGGTCAGTTCGAAGCAAGTGCCGTTAATTCCTCCAATTACAGCTATAAAGTAAGATTACTGATTCAGAGACAATATATCGATAAAATAAAATGGATCCTCCATTGTATACTGAGAAACAGAGGATGGAATCAAAATGGACGCCTTCGGCGGTTGGGGTCTGCTCCGACAGCCAGCGGCGGAGTTTGCGAGGGTTCGCGGGGCTGGAAATTGGAAACGAGGATAACAAACAAGGATAAATATTTTGAATTAGGCCTTAGGCATCTAATAATAACACCGGATTTCCTTTTGTAGAATTGCGCACGCTTGTAATTTCACGTGAGCCAACGGACAAAGTGCTGAATTATTTCATTTCCCAATCATTAACCCCTCATTCGTACAACATTTTGCTTCATGCCATGAAAGTTTGGAGAATGTAGGTTTCCGGTACCAATCACTCGAAATTCACTAACATTGAAACCTTTATAATGCTAGATTTCCTGCTAAGATTGATCCCCACTTCGTTCTCGCAGTCCAATCGCTACTGGAGCTTGACTAGAGCCTTGATGCTTGCAGTTTGCACCATCCTTTGTCGTAAACCACGCAGCTTGCGAATCGTTCTCTCTTTGCATCATTTCCCGAGCCAGTAACATGGTGTGGCAGATACAACCTCGACACCTATAGCACTTATCGGACTGGCATTGCTAATAATATCCATGGAATGCGAACGAAAGCTAGAGGAAGAGCTAGATGCTTAGCGCAGGGAGTGGACTCCGTATATCGACCCTGTGACCAACTGGGACGGGACGCGTTGCGCTGCCGCCATAATGAATCATAACCTTCCCGTGAAGTATTCGGTGAGCCTTTGGTGCATCTCTCGCAAGTACAGCTTACGAATTTCTACTTATTTCCCTCTTACTATATTACAGGCCGATACTGATTTTCCACATATCGAACGAAACCCTCGACCTAAGTCAAGTGTTCATCGGTGCATAGAAGCCAACGGCCTTTCGTCAGATTGCATAACTCCTTTTAAGGCGATCAACTATGATTCTCGAACCTTAGGTTCCGTCTATCTTCCCTCTCGATGTATATACTTCCAAGCATCCCCTATCTTGGTCAGTCCCGCGGTCTGAGGAGCTATGTATGAGCGGGTGCATCGTCGAATGCCGGTGACAGCCAAATGACCTATAACTGGCGGGTTAAAGCGGGTATGCCAACGTTCTAGTTGTCCCGGTGGATATGGATCGAGGGCACATACTTGCCTTGCTCCGGCTGAAGTCACCTACAGCTCGAGCCTTCAACTCACAAGGGGTGTTCTCGGGCGCGGACTGGCGAATAACCTCCCGCCATCTTCTAGAATTCTACAGTAGTGCACTTACACTCCAATAGGGCTCATGCATCTGCTGGCTGATCCTCGCTTTCTGGTTACACCGGTACCTGTGTTATATTACTATGGATAGCCGCGGCTATGGACGAAGATAAGTATAAGTATAGGCGTGGATTACAAGATTACTTTCATAGAAGTAGTAACAAGAAGGCAAAATGCTACGTATAGTGTGGGCCTAGATGGTCAATATGTTTGTCATGCTCCTTATCCCGTACTCTGGCATCGAACCTCATTTGTAGGATCATGGCTTCACGCTGTAAAATGGGGTGCTTCTTGCTGGGTTGGAAGTGGTGACTGTCTTGGGCTCCGGGCGTTTGTAGAGCCATCACGTCTGATCATAAAACTGGCGCTAATATGGATCACGGTGTACATCATCTGCACTATCCGATGTTTTATAAAGGCCACACCTGAACAACAGTTATCCATCTTTGAACACAGGACCTTCCATGTTATTCTGTTAGTGGAAATCTCTTCCGCTCTACTGCGGGTGGCGGTCGTCGGCATCACCCGACTCCCGATTATTTGGCACGCCCCAGGTAAAGGTTCCTCGACACTGTACATTTCAGGCTTCAGGACTCCTATCCTCTATCCTCTACAAGATCTGGTGATGCAGCGCGGTCACCGTCCATATGGTATATACAGCAAGAGTACTTATGTCGGAAATCTTAACCATTTTAACTATTCTCTCGCAAACTCCAGGACGTATATATCATGGTGCCCGCGGATATTTTGGGGTCTAGATACCAACTGACAGGCTTCGCGGCTTAACTTTGTTAGTTAGCCCAGCTCGCACCCTACAATTGTGTTCATGTTCAGTCACAGTGCAAACTCTCCAATTAAGATTAGTGGATTTAGATTCCCCAATGTGTGTCCCTATAGGTCCTCAAGCGCATGTTATCTTTAATCCGCTGACATGTCATGGGAAAACCTCGCCTCTTGTATGATCTTTTAGAAGATTGCCTTTTCGGGATATATGTTGGGATCGCTCCGTGCTCTCTTGCCACGTGTAGCAAAAATCTGAATTTACACAGCAGCATCACAACCAGCCGGCGACATGTGAATCGCTTATCGTCCTGTAGGTCCCAAGAAAAGTCGGATCGTCACTACGTGGACAGAATGATGACTTCATTTCGTCAGTGACATTGTACAAATCCCATTTTTCTCATACTTAATTTGCCGGAGTGCATACGAGCCTTCTTCTAGACAGCGAAGTGCGGATGCGGCCTCATTAGTGCTGCTTGCTACCTTATCCAAGGGGGACATCAATGGTAGCTGGGGACAGTGTCGGATGGTATATAAATGGTAGAGCCGTTGGCGCAAACTTTGTAATTATTACTGACCATGGCTCCCATTATCTCTATCAGACAGCATACTACAGCTTCGACTCCTCGACCGCATATTCTCTATACAGTAGAGGTCACTGAGCCTGACAGGCCTACCACCACCTTGAATAAGCGTTACTCTGAGGTAGGATCTAGCTTCATTGCCATCACTTGATTTTGGCGAACTCACAAGCGTACCCTTACTAGTTCGTTGCTCTTCATGGTCAGTCTGACATGTTCAAGCTGCTCGTCGGTCTAAGTCAACTCAATTGCATATAGCTACATTACAGGACAAGCTCAACCTCCCACCCAAGCGATTGGTTGTGACTAGCTTCCTTCCTTCAGCATGGGTTGACGACTCTTTGATCGCAGAACGCAAAGCTGGTCTCGTACAATACCTGTCGAGTCTCGTTGAGGACCCCGATTACGCGTATCACCCCGCACTAGTCAACTTCCTTACTCCAAGAGGTGCAGCGGATACCGATAAATTTGACGTCGAGGACGCAGTGCCTTCGACCTTGTCAAGGAAGGCTGCGTTGGCATTGGTTAAAACCGTGGAAGACGTCAAAGCTGAGGCCACAATGATTGCCGCGGCGTACTACCCAGATTGGAGTGCTGGCAGCTTCCCACCTGAGAATCTCAACTTCTCGAAGTTCAGTATCTTGTTCTTCGGTAAATTCCCAATCTGCAATGACAGGATAGTTGCTAATGTGCACTTCTTCGATCAGCCTTTGCTACTCCTAATTCTTCTTCTACCTTGTCGTGGGACTCGGGGAGTCAGTCTATTCTGCAGCGTCTTGTTTCAAGCGCCCGCAGCAGCGGCAAGGGTACAAAGGTCGTGCTTTCTGTTGGTGCGTTTATATACTTCTATTTTTGCATCCAATCTCACGTGAGATATGATCAGGCGGATGGGGAGGCAGCTACTGGTTCAGTCAATCGGTTTCAAGCTCGAGCAACAGAACCAAGTTCGTGAACGCACTCGTCAGTGCTGTGAACACCTATGGGCTTGATGGTATGCATAAGTCTCGACTTACAGTCTATTTCAGCTCCTTACATTTTCTTTGCTAGGAATCGACATCGACTGGGTAACCAACTGCCCTATTTTTGCATTCGTTTTTAATTAGCTAATACATCCAAACACAGGAATATCCGAACTCAGAAGGAGCAGGCAATCCACATTCTTCATCCGATTCTGCAAATCTTTTAAGCTTCTTCCAACAACTTCGGTCTGCACTAGGTACACATCAATTACTTACTTTCTCAACCCCGTTGTGATGTTCATGTTGCCATAGGGACTTCAAAGATAATCTCTGCCGCTGTCCCTCATCTGCCTTGGCTGGGGTCGAATGGGCAGCCGTTGACGAACGTCTCCGCATACGCTACCCAGCTTTCCTATGTTAACATTATGTATGTGTGAGAACGTTATCGCCCGCGACATTTGTTGACGTTTGACTAGGAATTATGATGTTTGGGGTGCTTCTTCTTCCCCAGGACCTAATGCCCCCCTCGGTACGCAGACTTTCTTTCTTACAGTTACGACTCGACTGGGCTAAAGCATCGAATAGGAAACTTATGTGGCACGTCGACCCAACCACAAGCAAGCGCCCAGTCAGCACTGGCGCAATGGAAGGCGGCTGGCTTCCCGGCCTCCAAGGTATGTAACTTCTCAAATAAATCACATTCTCTTCATGACGTTTCTTCAGCTTCTCCTTGGACTTCCGCTCTATGGATACGTTTCAAACAGTACGAAGACCAAGCTGACCGGAAGTCTGCTTCCAGACGACAAGATGATTCTCCTTCACAAAGCTGACGTCCCTGCCGCGAAAGGGGAACCTAACGTCCACTTTTTGAATGGAACACACGCCCGCCCGAAGAAGAGCGATGTCAAAGTGGAAGCAACCGCCGACCTTACTTCGTGGTGGGGGCAACAAATCCCGTTCAGCAGCATCGTCCAATCTGGTGCTCTTGTCAAAGGATCAGACGGAAACTATCAGCAAGGAGGAGGCTTTACTATGGGTAACGTTTCTATTACCTGACTTTCTCTTCCGAGTGCTAATACCGAATTTGGATAGCATGGGATGACTGTAGCGACACCCCTGTGAGCAGCCTGGCACTGATGACGCCCCCAACTCCTGACATCTTACAATCCCATCCCTAGTTCTTGTTCAACACATCGCAGAAATCTGTCGTCACGTACGATGGTAAGTATAATCAATGTATCTTTGACAGATAAAGCTCATGTTTTCCTTGTACAGACACATATTCTTTGGCAGATAAGGCAAAATTCGCCCAACAGAATGGAATGGCAGGATGTTTTACATGGTCACTCGATCAGGTTCGTATCGTTCATTTCTTTACCCCCACATTGAATGCTCAAGTGCACACAGGATGATGGATTGACTCTGCAAAACGTCATTCGAGCAAATCTTGGTCTGTCGTAATTAAGTCGTAATGTCTTTTTATGCACATCGTTCACGAAGTAGAATGTCTGTATTATCATGTATTTCTCTTCAGGGTTTCTGTTCTGTTCTCAAATCTGTCCTCTGTTCTTCAAGTACGACCGCTTATGATGCCTGCAACTCATTGTGATGTATTAAGTTATTGCTGACTGAAATAATACACTGTATATCTCTACGAATGTGTCTCAGCCATAACTCAGCCGTTCAAAAAAAAAAAAAAAAGATACTGGTGAACATATGTATGTACTCATCAAGGAAATACTTAAACTCGTAAGAGTAGCAAAAAGCTGACAAGGATGGGATTTGAACCTATGCCACAATATCGTGATGAGAAACCCATCACTAAATTTGTGAAGGTCTGATCAGTGATATGGCAAGTACAAGGTAAGGTATGCAGCTTCTGTAGTGAAATTGAGACCTATCTATACTATTCAAATAAATGCAAGGCAAGATGGCCGAGCGGTTAAGGCGTGTGACTCAAGCGAAAGCTTGCCAATCCCAGATTGGTTTCTCATCACGATATCGTGGCATGGGTTCGAGTCCCATTCTTGTCAAGTTTTTGCTATTCTGAATAAGGATTATGAGAATTCTATGTGATGACCAGGCAAGACTAGAATATAATTATCATATGCTCAGTTATTTTTTCGATATTAGATGAAACATATTTGGTAAAGAAATTACATTGGCAAGCTTTCGCTTAAGTCACACAGCAGTTTACTAAATAACATTCACAAAGTCGTCGACCACTGCTCGGTCTCCACTGGATAACTTCCATACCATGTAACTACCAAAAAAAACAGTAGTCACATAATTTCTTTGCAGCCATATACCAAATATGTTTTATCTACTATCAAAAAAATAACTGAGCATATGATAATTATATTCTATTCTTGCCTGGTCATCACATAGAATTCTCATAATCCTTATTCAGAATAGCAAAAACTTGACAAGAATGGGACTCGAACCCATGCCACGATATCGTGATGAGAAACCAATCTGGGATTGGCAAGCTTTCGCTTGAGTCACACGCCTTAACCGCTCGGCCATCTTGCCTTACATTTTGTTGAATTGTATAGCTACATATCGCGTTCTGATTTAAGATGGCAGTAAGATAATTGAAAACCATGCCGCTCTGGTGAAATTCAACCTGAACACTGTACAGTTCAAGTTCAATATTCATCAGGTGCACGACTCACATCTCACTAGATCTCACAAGCTCATATCAAGTATCGCTGCAGTCACTACTGAGCCGATTCGTCTCATGTAGCCCGTACGAACATCGTTATACAGGACGCGTACATGATCTGGAATAAGTAATGTTATGTTCCGCTTGAATGGCATAGGCTCGTTCGCAGATATATCGGCTCATACGGAAGAGAGGTAAGAGGAACCATGAAGGCTTCGGTTTCCTTTTCCTCTGTACTGAATCGACATTCCCAACGTTGGAGATACAATCCATATCCTATAGAACGATACATGTACCCGGTTTTGCAATGGCTTTAGCAAAGTAGTGCTGTTTGAACGACTTTCAAGTTTCTCGGTGTCGGCTGAAAACAATTGGTCAGGCCGGAATTTTATACGTTAACGTTAAATTATCTCCTCCATCATAACTTGTATAAGGTTTATTGAGCTTGGATCTCACTGGCATCATCGCTGATAGTATTATGAGCCTTAGCCGTCTCGTTGACGCGTGGATTGGAGAGAACATAAACTTGTCCAACTCTTTATACCACTAACAAGGAATTAGTACGAGTAACGAAGGCGAACTGGTTAAGAGCACAATGCTGACCATCTTTATCTCGTCCTCGTGTGCTTTGTGTATTCGTTTCACATCTTCGATGTATTCCATCTTCCGCTGCTGCGCCCTCTCCGCCATCTGCTTCCGCCTCGCTTTAACCTCCTTTAGTGCCCTTTCTATTTTCTGCGAATACACGATGTCCGACAAAATATCCATATCAAATTGATTCGCGGCTGAGCTTGAGGCTCGTTCAGTTGAGGGAGAGACTGCCAACAGGTTCCATGATGGTTTACGTGGAACAGACTCCATATCCTATAAAACGACATACGTACACGACAATCACAAGAAACACCCCACCCTACGCACCTTTCAGGTGCCATTCCCGCCGACGGCACGGCAACAGTGCTACTGCAAGCATGTACCAACCCCCATTTTCATTCTTGAATCCTCCCGTTCCCACAGCTTGTAGGCTCACATTCACACCTGGTTTCACGTTCACGTTGAGGGCGCCCACAGCTTTCGGTAGCCTAGACCAGAAGCACACGTTAAGGTACGTTGTAAACGACAAACATCGTGTTCTACTAATCGATGAATGACGGGATCAGTATACAGTGAAAGTGGTGGATGGGGGTACGTACCCAGTGGATTTTCGGGATGATACCTTGGGAGGGCGTTTGCAGGGAATCGTGGTGCGCGATGCTGCTGAGTTATGTTTAGGCGCTGACTTCCTCAGCTAACCACGTCGCTGATACATCTGTTGTGGACTGGGTAACTGATCTGTGACCGGCAGAGACACTAGTCAATGGATATTCGATATCAAATTGCACAATGTAGCCGAAAGCTAGCAGCATGGTAACCCCTTCGGCGTTCGCAGAGCGATGATTGAGCTGTTGGAAGGATAAGTGGACATACGTACGCGTATGCTTTTCATTCCGGGACCGTAAGTACATCGTAGGTAGGATGTTGAGTTTATCCTTGAATACCACGGAATGCCAGATATACAGGTACTTTTCTTGCATTTTGCACAGTGAACTGATGGGCAGGGAGCTCAGCGTAATAGGTAAAATGACCTGGTTGTCGCGCTTGAAAGTGTTGTAGAGGGTCACTTTGGTAGTAGACGCTATACCGTCTCTTCACTAAATGGCTCGGTAGTCAGCAAGGAACGACGTTGTGATTTAAAATTTCAATACGTACCTAGAATGTGCGAGGAATGTTGATTTTGAATCTTTGATGGAGAAAATGTTAGGAGCCTCGCAGCTACGTTTCTCTTCCCCGTTTACTCTGACAGCGCAAGTTAGGAGAGAAACTCCCCCAAGGACACTTAGGCCATCACAAACTGTAAGGCATGACCATGGCAGCCGCGACTGGAGGTTACACACTGAGAATACATGGCTGGTGCACAGGGACTGTGATCCATCCCAGTAGACCATTCTCCTGAACGCAGGACTCACGGAATACGCGTCAAAGATGGCTGCAATGTTAAGACACTGAAGACTGTAAGTATCTGTAGTGCTGAAGCTCTGAGAACACGAGAGTTTGCTAGGGTCATGGTATGGGCTAGAGGCTGCTTCTTGCTGGCGCTCTGGTTGTTTCCACAGCCTACTTCATTTTGTAGTTTACGCTGGACTCAAAGTAGACGAGACATATAAGATTGAATTTGAAGACAACAGTAGAATTTGAAGAAGAGCGCAGAGTAGTGAACAACGAGTAAGTAGGGCGATCGGTGATACGAACTGGGTGACCGGACGAAGCCGGGAAGAGGCGATTGTGAGGAAAGTCGGTTAGCGTGTGGTCTTGCACCAAGCCACCAATATCCTCTCTCCCATTTCGAAAATCCCAATGCTCGCTGCAAGAGCGTCGGCCTCGCGCAACGTCCAGCGCATAGCAAAGCGCTCACTGGCCACCGTAGCAGACGCTACAGGTATCAAGGTCGCAGCAGTCGACCACGGCCAGCCCACCACCGCCGTAACTCTCCTCGTCAAGGCCGGCTCTCGCTTCCAGTCCAAGGAGGGCGTCGCCCATGCTCTCAAAAACTTCTCATTCAAGGTCAGTTCTGTGCCGCCTTCTCATACTCGCGGAAGCAAACGGTTCTCATTGTGTTCCGGGACTTAGAGCACTGCGAAACGCTCTGCACTCGGAACCGTTCGCGAGTCTGAATTGTACGGAGGCGTGCTTTCCGCCAGCTTGTCGAGGGAATACCTCGCTCTGACTGCTGAATTCCTGCGAGGCGACGAGTAAGCTCACTCTCCTCTTCCTGCTACACTCCCCCTTTCCTAATTCACCCCACCCAGATCCTTCTTCGTCGACATCCTCTCCTCCTACATCTCCTCCGCCAAGTTCACCAGGCACGAATTCGAGGAATACGTCCTTCCTCTCATCGAAGGTGAAACTGACGCGGCAGCAACAGACAACGCAGTGCGCGCCATCGAAGCAGCTCACACCCTCGCCTTCCGCTCCGGCCTCGGCTCCTCCCTCTTCGCACCGCACCACAACGATCTCACAGTAGGCGACATCAAATCCTTCGCCGCCTCCGCCTTCACAAAGGGCAACATCGCCATCCTCGGTTCTGGGATTGAGCAAAGCGCCCTTGTCGATGTTGTTGAGCAGACTCTCGCGGGTCTACCCAGTGCCGCGGCACTTTCCACCAGCCCACTGCGTACTTTGGTGGTGAGACGAGGTTGGATGGGACTGGCCCCCAGACTGTGTTCATTGGCTTTGGAGCACCCGGTGCGCCTTCTGCTGAACTCGCTGCTCTTGCAGCACACCTGTCGACGAAACCGTCGTTGAAGTGGTCGAAAGGCCTCTCCCCCATCAACGCTGCGATCCCGCTGGTACTTCTGTCGAGAGCGTGTATCTCCCCTATACCGACGCCACGCTCTTTGGTCTCCTCGTCCAAGGCCACTCGGCTGAGGCTGTCAAGGAGGCGGGTAAGGTCGCTGTGCAGCAGCTTGGCGCTGCTGCCCAGGGCATTAAGGAGGAGGATGTGAAGAAGGCTGTTGCAAAGGCTAAGTATGCTGCTGCGTTTGCTGCTGAGAGTCGGGATGGACTGGTTTCTACTATTGGTGCTAAGGTTTGTTTCTGGTTCTTTACTTTCATTTATAGATGCTAATTCTATATTGTAGCTCCTCTCGGTGCTGATCTGTCATTGACCGCCACCCTCTCCTCCTTGGACGGTGTCTCTGCCTCTTCCCTCACCAAGGTACTTTCCTTTCCTTTATCCCTTCTACATGCTAACCTAATCCAATCACACAGGCCGCCTCTACCCTCGTCAGCGCGAAACCGACATACGTCGTCGTTGGCAACTCACATGAACTTCCCTACTCCGACGAGCTTGGTCTATAGACGTCAATGTTGATGTAGAAATTCAAGGGTTGGGCATATTAATACATCGTTTGGATTGAGAAAAGTTGAGTGTGTGGGTGCGGGGGTTTTATTTCTAGAATTTGAAGTTATCGTATTCCCGTCTTGTGTTTTGAGTGAGGTGAGGTGTTATTGGGGTGAATTTGGCGCTCCAAAAGCAATGTATGATATTCGCGGTGAGTTGAGCGCGGCGGGGATGGATTGATCGGGAGGGAGGCAGATTCACGTGATGTAGTTTGATAGAATCGTGATTTGCACGTGCGACATCACACGCGCTCTGGATCAATTTTGGGTTGTGCTAAATATAGAACCATATTCAAGTCTATTCAGGTTCCCATCTGCATGCCGCGGACAATACTTCAACAATACTCGGTGAATCGAATTAGGGTACAGGTCGTACACCTCAATTAAAAGCACTCCTAGGCCTCAAAAATGGATATCACTTGTGCTTATTTTCTTAGTCTTCCATATGATATCTGTGATATTGTAAGATTTTGTTCACTGACGTATACATATTGTCTACAACACTATTCTGAATATCAGTACCGCGTTTAACCGTAGTTTACAGTTTCCCGCAGAGGTATGTGTATTTGGATGAAGTATCTAAACAGTATATCTGGTGTACAAATTTATGCTACTCCCAAGTTCAGCCCTAAAACTCCATGCCTATAACATTATAGATCTCCCGCATTCGCTGCGCAGATGGGTCTAGAGTCGAAAATCACGGAGCGCCATCACATATTGTCGCTGGTACATATTTAAATCTTTCTGAGCTTCGAAAGCTATTGATACTTCGTGCCCAAGGAAAAAAATCAGAATCTTCTCATCACTGACAACTCAAATATTATCGATTTTAAAATATTTTCTTATCTTCTTGTATCTTCGCGCTTTTAGAAGCAATTTCCCGCGGTGAATGCATCCGCACTTGTGAACCAGTAGATTTTAGATTTCACAAATCCACGTCCAACTGGCAGACTGCTATTCTAGTACTAATAGAAATACTATGCTGAACAGCGCTGAACGTGTCTATTCCTGAGATGAAGCATTGCAGCGAAGGTAGTATTGCACTGGTATAAGTGAAAACAGGCGGCCGGTCACCGGTGCACATTTACATTGAGGACTGCTAGAAATTTCTTACTAACTTGTTGTGAACCTATAGATTATAAGCAGGCTTCTACTAGCAGCAGCTATACAAATTAGGGATGTGTGGCGATTCATAAGTTGAAGTTATTTACAGACCAAATACAACTTATAGCCATTAATATTGTGAATGACACAATTAAACGTTTAAATTCTCACTTGTGTGCCTTGCTTTATTTATTTAGAAAAAGTAACTATCTCTTCTTCCCATGGCATTTCGTAACTCCAAGTCCCCGCATTTTCTGTCCCGTGCTAATATGATGTACAACCATAATCTTACACTAAATAGTATACTGTATCTTTTTTTGTGGTACCTGTGATTTAACATAGGATAGTTTAGTTTTAACAAGGTTAAACAAAGTGCCCAGTAGTTTTAGTATACCGTATCTTGACGAAATATCTAAGTAGCATTTCCACTACACAAAATAAATCAATTACGTCTTTAAACATAATACAACTTCATGTACTTAATAACGCACTTACAATTGTGGTAGGCCTCACTGCGCTATTATATCCAAATGATACCACTGTGCGCAATTTTTTTTTGAGGAAACTCCTTATTACTGATAACTAGAAATGCTTAAGAAATGCATGTAAATGTGAACCAGTAGCCTTTAGGGAACGTAAAAGCTATCACCGCAGCTTGAAGCTTCTCGTGAACTTTGATTCGGAGGTAATAGTCAGTCAAAAATCAAAAGGTCCTACAGAAGCGTTCTAGTAAAATTTCAGGTAGCCATACCACAAAGATGAGTAGCTAATCAGATCATGTCCACTCCTACCGAAAGTTGCATTGGTTAGACAGCTGGTGGTCCATGGACGCTTGATTAATTGACTATTTGAATGTGCCTGGGATCGCAAGGTGTACGTTGTCGAAATGTAGGCTCAGCAAAGCCCCTCTCACGATATCGCCGTGGATATCTTGGGCGAGCCTAGTCGAAAATCCGATTCTTTCTTCAAAGTCCAAATATACTTAATCTAAATGATAGATGAGATTACATTTCAGGCACCGGATCATGCTGAATCAGCCGCAAATACCCGTCCCCATGAATTATCCGTCATACATAGCGCTCAACGTGCTCGAGTATTGGCAGCAAGAATTTTCGCTCTTTACCTTGTTTACTAGAGACTGGAAGTACGCTTGACATGGGAAATAAGTGTCAAGAGTGGAGTATATCATTCTATGATATTTAGACTGAATTAAGTTTGTTTATAATGTCGTAAAGTTGACATGAATGTTTGCTACTATATGGCGAGCAACTACTACGAAAGTGAACCTCCAGTGTCAGTGGATGTTTCGCTTTTTTTGTAAAGCGGGGGGATACGCCAGGTGGCGTTTAGAGTTGTCTTGGCCAGTTTCTTATCATTTTATGTTTAATTTGTTAATTTGTTTCATGCGAACGCGATCTTAAGTTGGGGTGCAGACTTTTGTTGTTGGCGGCTGGATTCAACCTTTCTCACAAGCCTCTTTTTAGAATTATTTTTAGTGGACAAGGACACACTGAGGTTACAGGTTCCTTCAAATAATTGATACGGATCTTCAATGATTCCGACTTACGGATTACTGAAGTCTCTGAAGACCATGAAAAATCATCATTCGAGAACAATTATAACGTTACTTAAAAACTTTCTATATTCAAGTCAGTATATCATTCTTAAAGGCAATGAAATGTAAAGCAAATTTTTTGGGGGGTATATTTTGGTGTAATCGATGAACCATAAAAAGTAGTAAATACAGGATATAACAAATGTGGTCAAGGTATCTGATATATACGAAAGTCTACAGCGATGCGAGTGTCATTAAAATGATCGAATGCATAAACAATGTACAGTTGGATAATGGATGAATCTAGTTGATTGTCGTTTGTAATTTATGAAATTTAATTTTTTTCAGCGACTATTATACAGTCTCAATCTTTTAAATAACAAAGTTAGCTTCGTTGGATAGGCAAGTCAAAATAAGTTTACATACATTTTCTCAAGCTGCAACAATGGCATATTTTAACCCATGTCGGCAAAGGGCTGTGCGCAGATACTGATCTTTTCAGGGATCATCGACATATGTGAAGGCATGGGCTCAGGATCGTCAAAGCATAATGCGCTGACGATGACTTCCGTATCTACTTCCATTTTTCTCTGAGTCTATGGCGCGAGTTGAACCTATTAAGATTGTTTAGATTATAATTATATGAGGAAATCAGACAACTTACAGCGCAAGCATCGAGTTCGCATATACTAATAAGACGAAGTTGTTAGATACTTTAGACTGTTATAGGGAACTATCATGCGTACATCGAGTTATTGAGAACTCCGTGATCAGGTAAAGAACAGTGTTTGGGAATGCCACATACTTTTGCGAGAGTTAGAAACGAACTTAATTAATTAATTAAAGAAGGGACATACCAAGACAAGATAAGATAAAGAAGCCAAACTTTTAACCAAAAGTCAGAAGATGCTTAAGTGCCATTTATCGATACTTTCTCACCTTGTAACAAGTCCTGTCGCGACGCAGTATTGAATGAGGCATTGAATTACTCCATCCGTTCTCAAAGCACTGCATGCTAGTTAAGACACATAGATAAAGAAAATAGTAATGGATGTAAATCTTACAATATATTATCTGAGCGGCGCTGTAAACGAAGTATGACGCACAAGGATGCAGCAATACCACAGTCGATAAGCACTGTAATTCCGATTCCAGCATAGATCATATACTAAAATATATACTATTAGCTATCTGAAATCTGCTGTCCAACGTAGAAAATTCATTCACCTGGAAGCTAATTGGAAAATTAAAAATGGAGTTGACGCCTTGTCTATATCAAAAGGCATTATCAGAGAGTGTAGGCACATTAGAGATCAGGCACATACAGCTCGATGAGGAAAGCTTCGAAAGAGAGAGAGAGAGAGAGAGATGTAAGTCCCAAATAAGTCCATATGGTGTAGCGTCGTGGCTCACCTATGGCGGCCACTACAAAATAGCGTATATTAATATTAAGCTTATCCAAATGTTATAATCGAGATGCATACCCAGTGATGTAGCTGCCGTTAAAAATATTGCAAACTACAGAACTGCATCAGACAGAAAATCAAGAGAGACAAAGATATTCGCACTTGTATGCATAAAATGGATTTATAGAAAAACATCCGTTTGGTCACTGTTGCTTGCTGTGTCAGTTGCGTCTTCCATTACAAGAATAATTTATTCACATATCCAGATCCGATATAGATATAACCTAAAAAACATGGTGAGGAAGTAATCTTAAAAAGGTAATGATATTTAGACGTACCAGTGAACGAAGGCGATAAGCATGACCTGGGGAATATATAGGTAAGCTACTGTATTATGATGATCTTTGAAAAGAAAGAAAGAAAGTACCTGATCCGAAGCCATTACCTGATAGAGATCCAGAGTGAGTCAATATTCGCACGAAACGGAAAAATGAAGCACACCTTAAAGCTCCTGAAACGATGTCGTGAGTGACCCAGATAATACGATACGGAACAACACTTACCATACAGCGTTCTTCCCAGCAACTGGACCTCCAAAACCTTCAACTAGAAGTATATATATCAAGTATGATGCAAATGCGATGTGTACTGTGTCCAAGACGCTTAGTTTGTACCCGTATAAGTGTCTCCGTATCTAAACATATATTAAGGAAGTCATACCAAATGCCTCCGATCTGTAGTATATGTCAGCTAGTAGCAAGAGGGTACTTGGAATAACTCACTGTTGACTTTCGGCATATAGAGTCGTCCTTTGAATGTTTTGAATTGGAATAGTACTGGTAGCTTGGAGGATCGTAATTCCGTAGAGACTAGGAAGATCAATTGTTAATAACAACGCAATGCAGCAAACCAGAAAAGATATACATTGCACCAATAGTGAATCCAACGTAAGCTGGACCAATTGTTCCCTGAAGGTCAACCATGATATAGATATGTCGTGTCGAAGCTTCAGTAGTAGGTTGTGTAAGGTTGTGTACGGAGGTTGTGGCCGGAGGCAGATGGTTAAATTTAATAAGAAGCACTTGAGACCTCGAGGATGAGGGATGTGGGCGTTGGTTCTCACTGACTCTTCGATAGGGCCCCTTATTATAATAAAGATAACGCCTAATCAGCGAGCGCTGATTCAAAAGGAAGATAGAGGAGGACACATGCCATTCAAGTTTATACCATCTGATCTCCCAGCCAAGCGGATGCCTGCTGTATCTAGCATTGCCAGCATCATCGGTGAAGTCCATCTGGACCCACAGTAACCATAAACTATAATTAGTCCCTTTGAAAGGAAATGGTCATGCACACACAGAGCTGGGAATCTCGGTTTCTTGTACTTAGGATCAACCTGCGGTGATTATTGCTGTCCATAGCTGATAAATTGTTGACTAGTGAGAAACTCACTAGTTGGGATTATATATCTATATTTGGAGGCATTACTATTAGAAACATTGCGCCACACTTCATTGAACGCACTGGGCGAGAGAAATGAAGTAGTCAAAGTTTCTTATCTTGTTGAACTTTACTTCCGTTATGGTATCCGATAAATGCGCAGGTGAGCACTCAGCATCGCGATATACATCTGGTACAGTATATTGTAATCGACTTAGTTTTCCCTTGAACTTCGTAAAGATCTACAAACCGCGATATGATCTCAGTTCATGGAAATAGATACTGTCTATTAAATATAGGTTCAATAAATAAAAGTAAATATTTTGGCGGAGGACTAGTCATATGTTGAGTGTATGCACCATAGACGGATGGAGGGACAATGCGTCCCGATTTTTGCTTATTTTCAGTATGTAGTTTGAAGTATTTGTTTAATACTGTGAAAATAGTAGTAATCTGGCATTATTTACAGTACGGTAATTAAAAATTCAAACAGCTTGTATATAAAAATCCTAGCTGTTAATCGAATGTTCCTTCTGATTACCAATATGTTATTTCCAAAACCAGAGAAAATATTGCTGGTCTTAAAGACTGCAAATAAAATGTTCTATTACATTTTTTTGGATGCAAACTTCACAACACTCCGGCCAAACCATACTGCCAGTGCAGGGACCCAGCTACTATATACCTGATGCATACAAAACTACAGGTGCAGAATACAATTTGTAGTCCCAGGCAAAAAGCAGTGACTCTACCAAAATAATGCCCTGATGGAATTGAGACGATGATATATAAATGGCGCTGTTGAGTGGCGCGGCAGTGGGGTGGGATATGCAGTCAACCAAACCGGGAAGGGGGCGGCCCCTAGCGGCGCGCAACATTTGGAACTTCAGCAGAGTCCGCTTCCAATCGACGCAGCGCCGCAGGCAGTGACCACCGATTACTATCTCTGGTGCACCGCTCCGTAGCTAGTTATAATTACTGCGTGCAAGTGATATAATTGGTGATGCAGTATCAAAACTACAGTAGTGTTGCCTGTGCCTACCATGTCTGCCTCATGAATACCGGCATTCCAATTACTTCCAGTTGCCATCCCAATCCCCCGCTGTCGTCGTACTTAGAATGTGGTAATCATGCATCGAGGTTTCATCTCACCTTCGCGGTTCTGACCCCATGCTTCGATCTTCGATCATCCGGTCACGATGACAGGAAGTCTAAAGGTGACATAGAACTCTTCAGGGGTTTCCCGGTTTTTCCCAGGCCTTATAATCTTCTGTTGATTTGGTGTTTAAAATTGGCAAGAATCGTTCAACTTTCCCTTCTAGTTGCTCAGCGCTCATTTCTATAATGTTATTTTAGTCTGGATGCGGAACACGACTGTTATAATAGCTCAGAAAGCGTCTGAATGCAACCGCTCGATGGTAGACGCCACGGAAATAACCATGACATACCTCACAGGCCCAGGGTCCACGGATCGGGATGGCAGTAATCAGGTGTTGTGAATAGATGACGTGATCCACGCTCTGGAAGCCAGTAAGAGATTTCCTTTCTATCATGCTCCCACCCATTCGCATCTCTTTCCTCTATCGATTCACCACATCCTACAAACGATATTACTCACATTTTTCGATGTCGAAGAAAGTCATTATTGTAGGAGGCCACGGAAATGTAAGTGATCAATGGAATGACGTCGCTTAGATCTCAAAAAAGACTCGGTATCTATTCGATGATAATCTAGGTATCCCTCCGTCTCGCACGCATTCTGGCACCAAATCATACCGTCACGTCTATAATTCGCTCTGCTGATCATGAAAAGGATATCACCGATATATCAGCAAAACCCCTGATTTTATCACTTGAAGACAGCTCGGTCGAAGATTTCAGCAAAGCATTTATAGGACAAGATGTGGTTTATTTTTCAGCTGGGGCAGGGGGTAAAGGTGGAGCTGACCGCACGAAGGCAGTTGATTATGAAGGGGCAGTGAAAGCATTTGACGCTTTGGAAGGTGTTAATGGATCGAAACCCCGGCTTATTCTAGTGTCTGCTGTCGACATCCGCGACCCAGAAAAGATACCGGCTCACTATGTGAGATATCTACTTGGCTGAACAGCTATTAGTATATGTCTCATTCAATTGGCTTACATCTACAGAATGAAGCTGATATTGCTCAGTCAAAGAGAACGCGAGGAGCTATTGCTACCTACATGCACTGGAAATACGAAGCCGACAAGAACCTAGTTAAACGCAATGCATTCAAATGGACTATCCTCCGTCCGGGAGGATTGAACTTCAACCCCGGGACCGGGAAAGCTTCGATTGGCCGAACTCATATTACCACTACCATCTCCGTAAGTCGAACTCCATGGATTTTCCATGGATGCCTTCGTTTCTCTAAGCATTATACTATTACTAATTTTATACCAGCGCGACGACGTAGCGGAGGCGCTTGCGTTATTAGTTGACCGAGAAGACGCCGCCGGTTTGGCTATCGACATCGTCGGAGGTGATACTCCGATTAGGGAAGGACTGGATGCCTTCATTAAGAAGGGGGAGACTGATTTTTTGGGATGAAAAATGTTCTCTGCATTGGCGTCAAAATACCGAGCGTAACGCAATACGAATGAATTATCATCGAGTGTATACAAACTTCCCTACTAACAGTACCTTGTATGGAGAAACTCTTTTGTAAATGGCTCTCACGATAAACACCCTTACTAACAGCTAACAGTTGCTAACGCACGAAGATCTTCAACTGAGCTCCCGCCTCGACAGATTCACGAGAAGATCGCAGCCATGTGAACATGTAGATCACTAGTATGTAAAGGTTGAATGCGATAAATATCCAATTTTAGAACACACGATGTGGGTCCTCTGCTTTATAAGTACATATAAGTATACAGTTTAAACTTAGACAGGTCCAGTGTCGTATATGTTACTTATACCTGTCAGCCCAGAAGCATACTCTCATGGCTACATCCAAGTTGATGTATCCCAGCAACGCGGTTCTCCTGATCTACAGGAATGCGACAGAACTCCGACACCTCATATGTTCTATGCTGAACCGAGCAATGCATTCTGCGAGGTTTATCTCACATGGTGAATAGCCTATGTATAGCACAACACACAGCATGGTATGACACCAACTAATGGAATTCCGAAATTCTGCATAACATACAAGTACTTCAGACTGATTGCATCTAATGATTTTAAACACTTTCGTACTCGTCCCCATGACTGAATGGATTCTCCGGTCTCGCATGATGTTTCTGGGCCGCTCCTCTTCCTGGCTTGCCGGACGACCCCTGATGCGCCCTATCCACCGAGTACCCCTTTCCACGGTGAGTCCTCATCCTCCTCGCACCGCCATACTGCGCTCCCTGGGCACGGAACGTTCTGATAGGCTTGCGGTAAGGGCTTATAGGTTCCAGCTCCTCAAAGGGCATAGAAAGGCGGGACTCGCGGAGGCGCGATATCCGAGCCAACGAATCCTCCGATGGAACATGAAGAGACGAGGCCTAGTTTCGGTGAATAGATAGGTGTGAGTGTGGGTCAAATGCGGGAACTGAATCCGATGGTATAGATCCGACTTACGCTAGCGGGTACTCCGAAAGGACGTGGTTTAGTAACGTCAGGCCTCAGGTCACTTTTGGCGCCTTCCGTTCGAAGCGCCAGGCCGATAGTGCTAAGGCACAAGAGAGCGATAATTGATAGTGAAATACGCATTGTTTCTTAGTTGAATGCACAGTTATTTCCTGAAGATGATGCGGATGGGCGAAGAGACCTGCTCTCAGTAGTAGCCTATGCGATAGACGAGTCCTGCTCGGGGGCTGCCAACACTGATGGGTCTGCATTTATATACAGCGCACGGGCGCTAATCATTGCCGTGTTCGCATCATCGCGCTGTGACGACACAAATTGAAAGAGCCTGGAGACTCCTGGTGGCTGTGGTATGAAACAGTGGTGATCGCGTCGGAAGACACAAATCAACATCATCTGCAATGCCTTCCAGATGGCGAGGACTAGAACCACGAGGTACAATAAATCACCCAGTGGTACAGGCGATATAACTACTTGCAGAAGTATTCTATCAAGCATTTCAACGACTCATTCAAACAACCAGACAAGAATTGCGTATAAGAACTGCATTTCACTGATACATAACATCATAGACTATAAAATATCTAATCTAAATCATGATCGTCTCTTCCTTCACCATCATGGCCGTTTGATTTCAACTTGCGCAAAGTCGGTGCCTGAAGCCTCCCCTCAATTCTCAACTTTCTTAAAAACGGACTCTCTCCATGGTGGCTAAACGAAACAGGTCTCGAAAGAACTTTAAACCGGCTTCTAAAAGACCTATGCTTAGAATGTTTGTGGTCTGTAGGCGGTGGGCGGCGCGATAGAGAGTCAGAGTCGTGACGGAAGTTGGAGATACGAGTTTGTGCGCCTTCTGGGACGGATATTGGCTATGTGAAGAATGTAGTCGGCTACTATGGTGGAGAAAGAGATGGAAGCTGCTTACACTTTGTGGAAGGCCGAAACGCTGGGCGGCCAAACCCTTACTGCTCAGTTCCCCAACGATTACAAGTCCTAGACTAGAGCCGATGTATAACGCGGTGACGACGGTGAACGATACACGCATTCCGGGATGGAGGATCCCTGACTGGACTGGTTTTGTCTAAGGAATCTATGCAAGATCAGCACGATAATCAAGAATAACCGTAACGAAGAACGCACAATAAGGGAAAAGGGCGGGCGAAAAAAGAGACCAGCTCCTATACGCAGTAAGGGGAGACCAGCTCCACGAAGAACTCTGTCTCTATCCAAGGGGCTTTTATACCTTTCAGAGCAAGGGTGGTAATGCATCGATCAGATCCGGTACAGGTCGTTACGCGAAGGCTGGACATGGTAAGTTGTCCCGCATGGCGGCATGGGCGACAGAATCCGTTTTGAAATAGATTTATAACGAATTTGATGTACTTTGGGGAGCACACGCGGGGTGATTTTGTTTCATCCCTTGGAACAGAGCTCGCGAGACAGAGTACTTAGATGAGCAAAAGTGAGCATCTGAGCTAAACTTGCGAAGCAGAGGTGCTCAAGTTTGCAGCATATAGGAACATGACGATATTTTGGTTGGCTGAACTCCTCTTCAGAGATCGTACTCCAGTCAGACAAGTCATGGCCAACTTGGAATGGGTGATGGGAACCTTGTCGTCAAGGACATCGTAGATCAGTGACAGAACGCAAAACTAAGGAGTTTTGTTGAGAGGATGGATGGGCGCTGTGTAACATATTGCATCGCCTCTGTTGGCTGAGATCATAAATCATGATATTCCCTTGATGTTGCACAGAGACGCGACTTGTATGCGTCACTTCTCTACCATCTTGTCGAGCACCGAGAATGCGTGAGCAAGCCAGACTGAGAAAGAACTAGAGGGGATATGTTCAACAATGCGGGGTTGTCATAAGGAGCGCACCAGCTGCCCAGGAGACGCGGTAAGACGCGGCTCGAACAAACAAGAACAAAGCAGCTTCATTTTCTTGGGTGCTGGCTCTTTTTCTCTTTCCTTCTTCAACAACAACCATGAACCCACTTCGCGAAACGTTCTGCTAGTCGTCGTCGAGCTATGATTTAGCCTAACTTCTGCAGGCTTGCATTCAAGTGCACGGAGCTATGGTTTCATAGACTCTTTTGCCGACGCCGACGCGTCGTTCCTCGTCGATGGAGGTATAACGCGACCTCATTTCGCTGTTTTCAATTGCTGGCATTCCACCTCACCACGTATGTGAGTACTTTATCTCTTACCTTCTTTCTAAGCGATCTGCCCTTGCATGGCGCACTTCCAAGATGAGACTATTATGTTTTCAGTTATCCCTGTCTTAACATTTCATTCACGAAATGACAATGGAGTGTCGAAACCTTGAAACTCTGATTCTTCCTTTTTTAATTTTAATTTTAGAATTTCATTTAATGAGCTCAGCTAATATATCTTCGACAGGCCAGCATCTCAACAGCGTACATCGTTGGAACGACAGCGGCAGAGCTATGCTTGAATATCGCTATGGTGAGCATTTGTTTCTTGTTCCCACTCGCACTTCTCGCGGGATGAGCATACTATATTTTTCAGTTATCCCTGTCTTAACACTCAGTGGCTTGTCGAAAATTTGAAAATCTGATCTTTTATTTGTTTACGCGTTTACTCTTGAACTTTACGCTGACTCTTATTCTTTGCAGGAACATTCCCTTGATAGAAGATCGTCTAGGATAAACAGAAGAATGGATGGTGGGTGCTTCCGCTGCCGTTATATACATATCTTGGGGTTCTTTAGAGACCCTGCCACTGTATCTCCCCTTTATCTTTATATATGATGTTAATTTTACACCATCCCTCTGAGTTGTCCCACCCACCATGTCCGAATCTCCCATCGATAATTGTCCTACAAAAATGCTTTCGTGGCAGACTGATGTTCCGAGAATCTATGGAATGTTTTTTCTTCGAGGATCGCATAGATAGTTCCCACGATGCCTGCCCTAAACCCAGTCTCTGTGACAGCACGTTATCAACGATCGTGACTCGGCAACAAAAAAATTGATAGACAATCGGCGAAGAGACCATTTCCTCCATCTTTTCTTCCATCTCCTTCATCCTCCTCCAAAAAACTCGACGTAAAAATGGCACCCATCGGTACTCTCTGGACTACTCCCGCTCAGAACAAGGGCACCATCGTATGTTCGTTTCCCTACTGCAGAGATCGACCACTGATTATCAGCGTTTTTCATTTAGATCAGGGCCGCTGCTGCCTTCGGTGGTGTTGAGATCGCTCTCCCTGCTGCTTACGAGCACTTTGTCGACAACAAGAAGCCCGAGTTCCTCGAAAAGTTCCCCCATGGCAAGATCCCTGCATGGGAGGGTGCTGATGGCTTCAAGCTCTTCGAGGGTGCCCCCATCGCTCGCTACAGTGAGTATCCCATCTTATCTTTATCTAATCGATCATTCGCGGGAGAAAGAGCGACATTGAAGGATGAGAGTGTTATTATTTTTCAGTTATCCCTGTCTTAACTATTATGTCGAGATTTTGAAAATCTGATCTTTGTCGAGCTTTCTTCGTCTTATTTGCATTTGGGCTTTGAAAAGATCATTTCTGACGATATTTCGTTGCAGTCGCTTCTCTTGCCCCCAACTCTGGACTCCTCGGCCACTCATCTGAAGATGCTGCCCTTGTTGACCAATGGGTTCACTTCGTCGAGTCGGAAATCGATTCTCACACTGGCAATATCCGCCTCATTTGCTCCGGCAAGATCCCTTACAACAAGCCCGTACGCATGGAATATCACTCTCATGTTTTATCCCTCTGACTTTAGCTATTCCAGACGCATGCCCTTCTTAGCGATCGTCTGACACGCAGCTTGAATACCCTCGAGTCCTACCTCGTGCACCACACCTTCCTCGTCGGCGAGCGCATCACCCTCGCCGATCTTGCCGTTGCCGGTCACATCCAGAAGTCCGTTTCCATCACCATCGACGCTGAGGAACGCAAAAAATACCCTAACATCATTCGCCACCTCGAGACTGTCGTCAACCAGCCCAAGGTGAAGGACGTCTTTGGATCCATCGACTACGTCGAGAAGGCCGTCCAGTTCGTCCCCCCCAAGAAGGAGAAGGAGGCTAAGCCCACTGCTGCTGCTCAGCCCAAGGCCGAGAAGAAGCCTAAGGCCAAGGAACCTGAGGATGATGATGATGAGCCCGCCGTTCCCGCTGAGCCTAAGGTCAAGAACCCCCTCGATGACCTCCCCAAGTCCTCCTTCAACCTCGAGGACTGGAAGCGTGCCTATTCCAACATGGACACCCGTGGTGCTGGAGGCTCTCTTGAGTGGTTCTACAAGAAGTATGTCTTCCTATCCTTATCCGTTGATTTTTCGCTAACCTTTTCTCTCCAGCTACGATGCCGCTGGCTTCTCCGTCTGGCGCGTAGATTTCAAGTACAACGAAGAGCTCACCCAGACCTTCATGTCCGCCAACCAGATCGGTGGCTTCTTCAACCGCCTTGAGGCATCCCGCAAATACCTCTTCGGCTCTGTCGGTGTCCTCGGCGAGACCAACAACTCCATCATCTCTGGTGCTCTCATCCTCCGCGGCCCGGATGTCACCCCCGTCGTTGACGTTGCCCCCGATTACGAGTCATACGCATACAAGAAGCTCGACCTCTCCAACGCCGATGATAAGGCATTCTTCGAGGCTGCTCTTGCCTGGGATTTGGAGATCGATGGTAAGAAGTGGGTTGACGGCAAAAACGTAAGTCTCCTTTTCTTTCAGGATTTCTACTGTGATGCTGATGATTGTTAATAGTTCAAGTAAACGCATTTGAATTTGCAAAATGGGGGAGAGACGGTGTGTCAGTGATTGTTCGCTGTCGTCATCGTCGTCGCGTGTACTAGAAGTAAATCCTTTTTTGTCTGTTGTACTTGTTTTCAGGTTTTTTTTGTTACATACATATTTGCATATTCATATTCCTGCTGTGGCCTACGTTTTGATGTCATTGAGAGAGAACAGGTGCGATCACGTGGTTACCGGTTACACTCAACTCAGTTCTGAGTTACAGCTTCTATCATACCGAGAACTCGTTCTGTTATAACACAAGCGGCACAACACCGACCTCCGTGGTCAGTTTTACGGTGCGTTTGGAGTTGTATAAAGAAACAGGGTTTAACGGGCGCTAGTCACAACTGAACAAGACACTTGCCCGGCGCGTATTTTGAAGTCTGATTCGAGTCTAATGAATTCTCCTTCCTACTACCAGTGATCAAGGGGTACATTTTCACATTTACGTGAAGTAACAATTCATGGAGAGAACTTCAGCTGCTCGAGATTCTGTCACCGGTATGTACCTATCTTGTCAAACATTGTAACAACGACTAACATAGCTCAGTTTCGAACAGAGATAACATGATCAACGGAGCGTGTCCTTGAAAGCAGATCCCACATTTGACATCGACCATCAATTGAATCCTCAATGTATTTAACGCTGTTTGACTGGGCGATTCTCAATCCTACGTATACCACGGGTGCGTACCATTATCATTCGTGGCGGTTCACTACTGATATTCGTTTAGCTGAGTGTAGACTATATGCACTTTGCAGTACGATTGAGAAGACATAAACACTAATGACCAGTGTGTTAGACTTTGGACGATGCGAATGGCAGATAGGTGAACTACACTGGTGATTCCAATGCCTAAGATGCGAAGGAGATGTGTCAGCACCGGAAGCGCGACTATGTTATAAGACTCGGATACATCGAGGAGAAAGAAACCAGTGCGCATTAGGTGAGACAAGTTACCGACGCAGAGAATGACTGAATGTACGAGTAGAATGTGTCGAGAAATACTCGATCTGGAAGGTAAGACAGGCTGGAGATCACATTCCATGTCTCAGTTAGTTGCCTTTAATACCTGTGCAATCGAGTCCTTCCCCTAACACCCCATCTTAGTCCTAAACCACCATCATGCCATCTCTCCCTCCCAACGAAACCCCTGATCTAAAGCTAAAGCACAAGTCCAGTGACCGAGCACAGACAGTCAGTGTCATATCTGCCCCCGTTACATGCCGCTAAAGCTTCTTTATAGGACATAGCTCCAGTGCAAGCTGTCGACGCTGCTGGAGGGGCATCCAGCAGAGCCCCAGAAGATGTAGATCAATCTCAAGGTTTCCCAGCTGAGGGGGCGACAAAGAAGGAGAGGAAGGGAGTTCGGAGGAGATCTTCGAAGGGAAAGAGAAGGATGGTCAGTGATATGACTGTCTGTTTCTTATCGTTGCTGATGTCTTAACAGCGGGAGAAGGAGGAGAGCTTACAGGAGGGCATGAGGAAGAAGATGACGGACAAGGTGATTGTCGTGTAATTTGTTTGCCACCTTAGTTATTGCTAAACCTTCTTCCTAGGACACAGATTCTGTCAACATCAAACACGCTACCGGCGCAAGCACGCCGGTGAACCTGGAGACTATGGAGGTCAGGATGGATGAGGAAAAGACGAAGCAGGTGGACAGATTTAGTGCAGCAGTACCCAGTGGTTACACGGTCGAAGAATATAAACGTGTTTGGGAACAGAAGGACAAGCTGACGACACAGACGGCGAATAAGCTCGGGATGGTGGTGTCAGGGGAGTCTAGTAAAGAGATTGACTTGTTCAACGTCATCACAGAGGAGGTCAGTGACATGTTAGCCTGTACTAGTCATTGCTAATATTTTAACAGATGAGGCTGAAGGAGAGTGAGAACAAGGTGGAAGCCTGGTTGGAGCAGGTGAGCGACTCAGAGGTCAGTGTCATGTATACCTCCCTAGCTGTTGCTAATACCTTTCCTCTGTATTAGGATGAAGGTGAAGTTGCTCGTCTCCACACACCAATGGACCAGTTCACGAACCACACTGAGGTTCGTAATTCTGACCATGTTTAAATTTCTCACTAAGCCTAAGGTGACCAATCTCTTTTTAGCTGCAAATGTCTCAGCCTAGGACACCTACTTCAAGTATGAAGGTTCGTAATTCTGAGCATGTGTAAATTTCTTACTACTTAAGTTGAAGCAGTCTCCTAGCCGAGAATGTCCCGACCCAGATCACGTACTCCAAGTTCTTGAAGTTATTACCCACTTCCGTCCGCGCAACGAATACACCATGTCCCGAAAGATCTGAGCTGCTACTGAATGTCCGAGTCGATGCTTATTTTTGTAGGAATTTTTATAGGAACCAGTTAGAACATGCACCTGCACCTGAGTGCTGTATTTAATAGATACTAGAAAGTTAGCGTAGAGTCATATACGTCGTCTTTGTTAATACTTAATTTAAAAAAACACGGGAGTTAGAGCCGCCTGGAGAATCTTATCACTGTTGCCTAACAAGTTAGTCACGTTGGTGTTTACACTTAAAACTTATGTGAAGGGAACTTCAGTCGGAGACTCGGAACCTGGTCGGAACGGACCACATTGACTTACTCTACTTATCTCTCAGCATCCTCCAACGCAAGACGAACTCACTCCTTTCTTGCTCAATTATATTCTTCTTCGCCCTTGATATGGCCACACAGTCCATTGAACTACCGGGATTTTCGTTATGTAAAGTGCTGTGCGCGTGTAGGAGGCAGTGTCTTCCTAACTTGGTATTGCTCAGGAACATTCACCATGCACTAGTACTTAACTCAGAGCGAGCGCGGATCCTGCAACGCGAAAATCATGTCCCTTCGACCCGCTGAAGATGTATACCCACTGGCTAGGAAGAAACTTCAACGCGTAGCGGCTTCGGATGTCAGTGTATCTCTTCATCGCTGGGTTTTGCTCAAGAACTCGTTGGTCGATTGCCACAGTGTTACCTCAGGTAAGATATCGTACTCAACCCAGCTGCTTTCTAGTGACTGATGTTGTTTAGATGAACAGAAAGAAGGCGTATTGTCTGAAGAGGTTGATCCTGCTGATTTTGTCTTTCCGTCGGTGTCCAGGACCGCAGGTTTTTCCCATGATCAAAGTGAAGCAGAGTGGTTGGATTCATTATTAGACTCTCTCGAGGATGATAATGATGTCCTCGTGGACGTTGAGCGCGACGCGGGTTCTTTTGCGTGTCTTACAACGCAAGACCCCCAATTACATACTCATGACGGCATTCGTATGTCCTTTCTTACGTCCTGCTTGTGGGTATGATATAGCCTTCCAATCGATAGATATGTTCTCCCATTCGCATGAAGTATCAATACATGGGGGAAAATTCAACAACGTTGGAAGAGATTCAGTAGTTCGTGAGTACCTGCCTTGAGGAGTACTTCCTTGGTACTTCCACAATGACTTACACATCAGTACGCTGCAGTATCCAACAGTAACAACACGATCTACCAAAGCTATAGCCATGTTTCGGATAGCGGGCTCTGTTCGAGATGTAATCTTTTCGTAGCTCCGTGCCCTTTTCTTGGGCTGCAAGACGTCCGTTTCTCAAAGGAACTGCCAACCTCATCTAAAACCGATTCCCCGGGATCTTCTACCCCGAAATCACCTTCATCAATCGACCTACCTTCATCGGAGCTACTAGTGCACAAGAGTTCTTCTCTGTCTACCCCCTCTGTATTGTGTACTTGTAACTGTGGCAGTGGAGAGGAAGAAGACTTGAAGTCGTTAAAAATCGTCACTAACATCCAAGTTGACGTTAGCGACGGCGGAAACAGTCCTTCGGAACTACAGCCCGAATCTGAAGAACTCTTCTCGGAACTTGCTTTACCCAACGTTGTGGCTGAGCAATATATTAACTCAATGACTACAAGTACTCAAGGCTATCCTTCCATCGAGGAGATATGCCGCGTACTTTCCGTCCTCCCTACTTCGCGCAAGCCCGACCTTTTCAAAGTCCTTTCGTTTTTAATATATTCCTACGACGATCTCCCGTCATCCTCTATCGCTTCCCTGCTTTTTCCAGATGATTCATCCTCCCTCTGTGAACTTCTCAGCTTCGTTGATCTTGTCATATCCACCCCCCACGATAATGGTCGCCTAGAGTTTACTCACCCCTCGTTGAAGCTGTTCTTTGGTGACCGATCGCGTGCAGGAGGGTTCTTCGTGAGCTATGTGCGAGGGCACGGGATATTGCTACATCGTTGTACGGAGTACATGAAGCGATTGAGCTGGGGGTCTCTAGGAGACGGTATTGGATCCGTTAATGAGCAGGCACTTGAATACGCATGTCGATATTGGGAGAGGCATAGGAGGAGCCTAGACATGGCGAAACTGTAGTTGACACGGGCCTGTGCCTTCAGATTCAACGAAAGCCAGTTTAAATTTCTCACTAAGCCTAAGGTGACCAGTCTCTTTTCAGCTGCAAATGTCTCAACCTAGGACACCTACTTCAAGTATAGAGGTTTGTAATTCTGACCATGTGTGAATATCTTACTACTTAAGCTGAGAAGCCTCCTTCTAGCCGAGGATGTCCTGATCCAAATCGCCTACTCCAAGTTCTTGAAGTTATTACCCGCTTCTGTCCTTACAACGAACACATCAAGTCCCGACAGATCTGAGCTGCTACTGAATGTCCGAGTCGATGTTTATTTTTATAGAAATTTTTATAGGAACCAGTTAGAACATGGACCTGTACAGTGCTGTATTTAATAAATAGAAAGAAGCTACTGGTACTTATCATGTCTTTGCTTAATCGCTTGATTTGAAAACAGAGCCGACCTGGGGTTCAATTCCTAGACGCCGGCGGCGCCGAGGGAGACTTTCTAGTCGACATTCTTGGGCGGGGTCGAGCTTCAAGACGGGGTGAAAGGTTGGGATTCAAGCGGGAAGGCGGAATTTCTTAAGTGATAGATATGTTTTCACATGAACATAAGGTAGATTCTGTCGTCCCAACGTATCGATATGTTATCGAATCCCGTCCAACTAACTGATGTAGTGTAGTATTCAATTGCAAGAACATAAGCTGGTTTTGGACAGCGGCCTCTGCTCTAGAGATATTGAGCCTTGTCGTGTCATCGTATCCTTTGTCTAGTCCAAGCCCAGTCTGTCTCAAGAATGCCACCTCGATCAACCAGTAGTGCGACCTTAGACCATGCGAGATGCGAGTATCCTATAAACAAACTTAGGGTACATTAGATAAAACGGAGGAAGGGTTCAACGTTCAGACACCATCACTATAACTTCGCTGCTTTGTTTAGGCTCTTTTCGTGCCTCTCCCAGTATCGACTAGCGTAAATGAACGCCTTCTCGTCAATAGATCCAACATTGACTACTCCAGATTCCCAGCTCAGCTGCTTCATGTACTCCGTACCACAGTGGAGTAGTGTACTGTGTCCCTTAACATAGCCCATGAAGAACTCTCCTGCGCAGGATCGGTCCCCAAAGAAACACCTCAACGAGGGGTGAGCAAACTTGAGGTGGCCATCGCCTTTGGGAATAGGGATGATGGGCTCAACGATGTTAAGAAGTTTAATGAGGGTAGAAGTATCGTTTGGGAAAAGCAGTGAAGCAACAGAAGATAGAGGGAGATCGTCAAAATAGTACATCAGGAAAGACAAGGTTCTAAAGAGGATAGGTTTGTGCAGAGAGGGGAGAAGGGATAATATATGATGTATCTTATTGTTAGATAGACAGCTTTGAGTATCCACAGCTTCTTGGTAGGGGGTATCAATCGACTTGAGCCCAACATCGGGGATAAGCCCAGAACCCTCGAGTTCTGGAGGGCACGTAGGTTCTATTAAAAGTTCCTCTGTTTCCAAGAACCCTTCCGTGGGCTCGTTTTCGTGGTCGTTGGGTACGTCAATCTGCATGCTGGTAGTGAATATGATGTTCTCTCGCACTTCATCACTATCGCAGTCACATGCAAATAAGATAGAGGCAGATATGGAGGAAGGATCCTGTGCTGGGGTGGGTGGTTCGACTGATGGAGGTGGTTCTTGAGTGGAAGGAGATGTTTCTGAACCACCTGCAGATGTCAATGTTGTATCAAGAAAACGTCCCGAGTAGAGCCCGCTATACATCATTTGGCTATAGGATTGGTAGATCGTGTTGTTGCTGTTTGATACTGCGGTGCATTGGTCATTATGACAACATTCAAAAGGTAACTACATACTGATAAAAGAATCTCCTGCGACATTGCTAAAATTTCCCCCATGAATAGACACCTCACAGGAGTGAGAGAACATATCTACCAATTAGAAAATTAGATGACACATATAAGCAGAACATAAGAAAAATCACATGTGTTCCAGCAAATGTACATGCCTGGGGATCCTCAAGAGATGTACATGCAGAATTGGCATTATATTCAGCGTCCACAAGTGGTGGTGGTTGACTATTCATACTGGTTTGAGTTCCATCTGGAGAGAATGCCACTGATGTCACCTGATGACTGTGGCCTTCAAATGGTCCAGCAATGGTTTTCCCACTTTTCACATTCCACACTCTGACTGTTTTATCCCATGAGCCAGACACCACTTGAGTTCCATCTGGAGAGAATGCCACTGATGTCACCCAATGACTGTGGCCTTCAAATGGTCCAGCAATGGTTTTCCCACTTGTCACATTCCACACTCTGACTGTTTTATCCCATGAGCCAGACACCACTTGAGTTCCATCTGGAGAGAATGCCACTGATGTTACACAATCACGGTAGCCTTCAAATGATCCAGCAATAGTTTCTCCATGTGGACTGGGGTGATGCATTGTCGAAGTATCAATGTTACATTCATCATCCAGAATAACAGTCGACATGCTATACAAATGCTCTCTTATATGGGACGTGTGGTTGTGGTCAATATCATGCCAATGGGGAGGGGGAGAAGCGGGACGTGCAGCAGGGGGGGCGCGGTAGATTTCATCCTGCTCTCGCTCTGTCTGCTCAAAGAGGGACAGAGGACCAGGTGGGGACTGGCTGTTGGAAGACGAAAGCACCATTTGGGAGATGTGCAGACTTGCAATGCACTATTCCGTAACAGACTGCAAGTAGGTCTGCGCAGCGGGGCGTAATTGGGGAAGGCGGGGTAAAACTCTTCCTCGAGCTTGCGTGCTGGGCCCACCAGGCATCAACGATGCACTGCTGAACCAGAGCGAAGAGGTAATATTGTGAACAAGGTACTTCCAGCTTTTGTACCCCAAGTAAACGTAGGGTAGTAGTTGAGGGTATTGTTGACGTTGGGAAAAAGGCCTTGAGGTAGGATTCGAGGCGGGGAGGGAGCTCTGTTGGGGAGGCCTCGGACTTCGCAACGAGAAATTTCACACGGATAGGCGTGTGTTTGTAGTTACGATTTGGCACCGACTTTCTTTCGACATGATTGCAAAGGGGAGAGAGCTTTGAAGGCCTCTATGTACTGTGTCTTACTTCCGTTTCCAATAACAATTATTCCCTTGTATCTGCACGCTCTGCTTTCGTCTGCACTTCTAGTCAGTGCTACAGTACGTACATGGGGGACACCGTTCTACGCAAGTTCTACAGGTACATATAATACGTCTTGGCATTTTTATATATATCCATTTCCCGCTAATCCTTCTGGGTACTAAAGCTGGAAGTACCCTACTCCAACATGCACACCAGTGATGCTGGAGACTAGACTTCCTGTAGTTCGAACCGTTCCACACAAGTTCTACAGGTACGTACATCTTCGCGTTTTTTTCTATCCATCTCCCGCTAATCCTTCTCCACCAGTATAGATGGACGCTGCTTGCCTCTCATCTGACGCGTAGACTTAAGGAAAGAACCCCAGGTATTGTAAGTCTATCTTCTATGCATTCGCATGTTCGGTATCTGTAATGCTGATAGTAGATTTTCATATCCAAGTAAACACCACGCATTAGCAAACGTGAGGAGGGGCGATTATGATTATCGTTCACATTCATTGCCATCGGGAGGGAGGTATTTACCATTCAAGAACACGCTTGAGGCTAACCAGCGATGGGACCTAGTTAACACTATGAGCACATTGTGCGCGGAATATGGAATGAGAAGCCAATAACCTGGGCCTGAACTGAAGGTAAGACAAGGCAATGTGTTATGCCATGTCTCAGATCGCGAGCTTAAACAAACTACCACCATGCCTCTCAATCCCAAACACACCTCCATTTCCACCTCCAAGTCCGACTCCGACCCTGTTGTGCAGAAAGGAATGTTGGGAACGGTCCGACGAGGCCTGGCGCGCGACAAGAAATTTCACACGAATAGGCGTACGCTTGTTGCTCAAGCACCTCGATATTGCGGACGAGAGAGAACCAAGGCCCGCATTCCTTCGGATCTGCACGCTGGGCCCTCGTCCGCGCTTCGTCTCATCATCCACAATTCTGTGCACATTCTATTCGTGTCCTACGGATTCTTACCGCCCCAGTTATCTTGTTCACAATGTTTTTCAACGCGAAAACGCGCTATCACCTCTTCGCTCTGGTTCGGTACCGCGTCGTTAGTGCCAGCTGGTAGGATTTAACCCGTTCTGCACCAGTCTGCACCCCTCACATGATTGATATCATGAAATACTCAGAACTGTTACAGGGATATTCTGAAATCTCTAACTATTGCTGATCTCAGCATATCCTGGGCACGCTGTGTTCTTGTTATAGCTAGGCCTCTCGTTGGCATCTACAACCACTGTTATGTGGCTACATCTTTTGTACGATGGGTGGATATATGCGCACGTCTCTACAACTCAACGTAAAATGGCACCCATCGTACGTTCGTTTATTTGCTGTAGAGATCGACTACTGATTATCAGCTTTTTCATACAGAACAGGGCCGCTGCTGCCTTCGGTGGTGTTGAGATCGCTCTCCCTGCTGCTTACGAGCACTTCGTCGACAACACAAGTTCCTCGAAAAGTCCCCCCATGGCAAGATTCATGTCTGGGAGGTTATGATGGCTTCAAGCTTTTTGAGGGCGCCCCCATCGCTTGCTACAGTGAGTATCCCATCTTACCTTTGTCTAATCGATCATTCGCGGGGGAAAGAGCGACAATTCAAGGGTGAGAATATTATTATTTTTCAGTTGTCCCTGTCTTAACGATTATGTCGAGTTTTCTTTCGTGTTATTGCATTTGGGCCCTGGAAAGATCATTTCTGACGACATCTCGCTGCAGTCGCTTCCCTTGCCCCCAATCCTGGACTCCTCGGCCACTCCTCAGAAGAGGCTGCCCTTGTTGACCAATGGGCCCACTTCGTCGAGTTGGAAGTCGATGCTCTGACCGACCTGATCCGCCTCATTTACAAACCCGTACGCATGAAATCTCACTTTCTCATGATTCATCCTCGAGTCCTACTTCGTGTACTACACCTTCCTCGTCGGCGGGCGCATCACCGTCGATGACTTCCCAAGTCCTCCTTCAACCTTGAGGACTGGAAGCGTGCCTACTCCAACATGGACACCCGTGGTGCTGGAAGCTCTCTTGAGTGGTTCTACAAGAAGTATGTCTTTCTATCGTTACCCGTTGATTTTTCGCTAATATTTCCTCCCAGTTACGATATCGCTGGCTTCTCCGTCTGGCGCGTAGACTTCAAGTACAATGAGCTCACCTAGACCTTCATGTCCGCCGACCAGATCGGTGGCTCTTTCAACTGCCTTGAGGCGTCCCGCAAATACCTATTTGGCTTCGTCGGTGTCCTCGACGAGACCAACAACTCCACCTCTGGTGCCCCCATCCTTCGCGGCCCGGATATCACCCCCGTCGTTGACGTTGCCCCCGATTACGAGTCTTACTCATACAAGAAGCTCGGCCTTTCCAACGCCGATGATAAAAGCGCTCTTCGAGGCAGCTGTTGCCTGGGACTCGGAGATCGATGGTAAGAAGCGGGTTGACGGTAAAAACTTACGAGATAAGTCGCGATAGGATAATGTAAGGCTCCATTCCAGAGGAGATGCGCTTATATACACACGTTCTGTGAGGAACAGTGGGAGTGGACACCGGGGAGGTCGATGATTTGTAATGTGGTGGCGTTCCGAGCGTTCAACCAAGTACTTCGATACGAAAATCAAGCTTGCCCTCGAGCCTCGAGATTGAAGCTGTTAGTGATGGTGGCTGGATACGAGTATGAACGCTATATAAAGATGGCTGTCTAATTCGAGGTTTCTTCACTTCAACCTTTTCCCACTCATCTGGATGCTCGGTACTCGTTTACCTTTTACACCTTTCAACAACCTCTCAATTTCTAATAGACTCGCGGTCCGAGCCAAACGAACTGCTTTAAGCCGCAAGTGCAACAGATCCACACTGGCGCGTACCTGTTATAGATGTATTTCAGTATGATGCTTCCAAGATGATATTTGATAAGTGGCTATTCATGCATATGTCTGACACATAACATATTCCAAATATTGGAATATGCTCACACTGTGTCGATTTTTATACCCCCCCGACTCGGAGTATTCTGCAAGTATGAAAATTGTATAAAGATGGCTGTCTAATTCGAGGTTTCTTCACTTCAACTTTCTCCCAATCATCTGCATGCCCGGTTCACATCTCACTCTTCTGGAGACTGGCGCATCGGCCTTCGCCTCTACTCCTGTCTTCAAAATTCCTTGCCTCGACTCTACTGGAGCTATTGAATCCTGGCGATCAGTGTCATACTCAGAATTTCACCGGGATGTTGAACTTTATGCGAGGCATTGGACCCATGTGTTAAGGAAGGACGGGATACCTAGAAAGTCGGTTATCGGGCTATGGTAAGTTGTCTCCTATATCTGTCGCCATCGCGCTGTTGACACCTTCACAGGCTTAGCGGGTTTGCCTATACCGATGTCCTTCACATATATGGTATCTCTCGTGCTGGCTACGTCCCACAGCTCTTCAGCCTCCATCTACCCAATCCCGAGGTAGTTTATGAGCTCCTTCAGAGGGCAGGTGCAAAGGCACTCATCTACCTATCTTCATTCGAGTCCGTATTATGCGATTGCCCCCTACCATCTCACCGTGCTTTGGACACGGAAGCCGTCGACTACGTCAACGAGACTCTTCCCGACATTTTGAGCATCCAGGAACACGAGATGGCATTTGTGTTCCATACTAGCGGATCAACATCTGGTATTCCAAAATTGGTGCCGTGCACTTACCGATGGCTGGACACCATCATACAGAAATCACGAGTTGTCTGTATGCCACAGAATCGAGACCGTCAGGATGTCACTGTCTTCATCGGAAGTATGTGCCATATCGCACAGAACTGCAGTGAGCCTTCATAATTGTTATCATCATGAATCATCTGCTGACATCGGATTGCAGTGTTCATCGGTACTCTCCAGTATGGATCTTGCGTCGTCCAACCTACCGCCTTAAGTTTTCTTCTGATGAACTCATTGACATGATTATTCGTTGTGGCTTGAACCGATTGAATCAGTTCTCCTCTTTCCTGGCGAACCACTTCCGCAAGGCACGCGAGGATCCCAAATTGCTTTCGTTGTTGGTCACTCTTGACGATATTCTATACTCGGGACTTGCCTTGCCTCGCGAGGAAGAGCAATTCGCATACAAAAACGGGCTAAAGCTAAGGGCGAGTAATAATATTTGTACATCCAGATCCCATAATATTTACAATCACTTTTCAGAATATATTTGGGAGTGCAGAAGTTGGAGGAATGCTTCTCTCCGGTTCAAACGAGCGCCATCCAGCTCTCCTTGCTCCATTATCTGGATCTCGTATCGATTTGTCCCCACAGACTCTTCATCAGTTGAATCTGCTCGCCAGTCTACCACAACCTTGTTAGAGCTGGTCATTCTCTCAGACTCTCCAGATTGCCCTGATTCATCCTTAATTCGTTCAGATGACGGTAACTTCCATACTGGTGATCTCTTCCAGGAAATTGTCTCTGGGTATTATCTCTTCCGCGGGCGGGACGACGACTGGATCCATTCGGAGAATAGCCTTCGATGTGATGCCATGGCTATTGAGAATAACGCGCGAGCGACATGCAGAAACCTCATCTCAGAATGCGTCGTTGTTGGTTCTGGACGACCATCGCCTGTCATATTCATCGAGCCATCCGTTGAAATGGACCACAACAAACTCAAGAAAGAAATCTTCCGCAAAACGCGTCGCTTCCACTCACGGCGTTATTTTCACGAGCGGATAACTTCGACAGATATGATTGTCATCGTCCCCCCTCGCACACTACCCCGAACGGCCACCAAGGGTAATATACGTCGCCGAGCTGTTGAAGAAACATTTAAGGTTCAGCTTGACCAGATTTTTAATTGTGTCCAGCCCATTCTTAAGTTCTGCTTGCTACATATGATATAACCCTCCAATCGGTAGATATGTTCTCCCATTCTCGTGAAGTATCAATAAGCGGGGGAACGTTCAACAATGTTGGAAGAGATTCTGTCGTTCGTGAGTACCTGCCTTGTGGAGCACTGACACAATGACTTATGCATCAGTGTATCGTAGTATCGAACGGTAACAACGCTATCTACCAAAGCTATAGTCATATTTTGAATAACAGGCTCTGTCTAGCGCCGTACTCTTTACTTGGGCTACAAGACAACTGTTCCGCAAAGGAGCTGCCAATCTTATCTAAAACCGCTTCCGCAGAATCTTCTACCCAGATATCATCTTCATCAATCGAACTACCTTCATCGGAGCTAGTGCACGGGAATTCCTCTATGTCTACCACCTCTGTCTCGTGTACATGTGACTGTAGAAGTGGAGATGAAGATGCCTTGAAGTCGTTAAAAATCGTTATTAATATCCAAGTTGACGTGGGCAACCACGGAAACAGTCCTTCCGAACGACCTTCAGAATCTGAAGAACTCTTTTCGGAACTTACTGCACCTGATATTATGGGTGAGCAACTTATCTGCTCGACAGCTGTATGCACTCAAGGCTATCCTGCGATCGAGGAGATACGTCGTGTACTTTCTTCCTTCCCACTTCGCACAAGCCCATCTTTTCAAAACCCTTTCGTTTCTAATGCACTCCTTCGATGATCTATCATTACCCTCTATCGCTTCCCTGCTTTTTTCCGATGATACATCCTCCCTCCATGAACTTCTCAGCTTCGTTGATCTCATCATTTCCATCCCCCATAACAATGGTCCCCTCCGGTTTACTCACCCCTCATTGAAGCGATTCTTTGGTGACCGATCGTGCGCGGGAAGATTCTTCGTGAGTTGCGTGCAAGGGCACCGGATACTGCTTCAGAGTTGTACGGAGTACATGAAACAACTGAGCTGGGCGTCTCGAGGAGACGGTATTAGATCCATTGATGAACAAGCACTCGAATATGCATGTCGATATTGGGAGATGCACAAGATGAGCCTCAGCATGTTGGCAAAACTGTAGTTGACACGGGCTTGTACCTTCAGATTCAACGAAAGCCCATATCAACTCTGGCGTGTAGACCTGAAGTTGAATTCGAATCACTTGGCTCTTGGAAACGCGTGACATCAACCAAGGACGCGTTTTCGTGCAGACATGATGAGACCGCGGAGATTAGGAGATCATGAAGTTGCTGCTAAAGTAAGCGCTGGAGATGCGCGAACATTACCCGCCAATCCAGGATGCGTCGCGTACTTCCAACACAGAAGCCAGCGGCCAATGGCCGAGTAAGAGACTTGGTACAGTCACAAGGATTACTGAGGGAAGAGAGCTTTTGGTCAATGATGACGAGAGCAATGTGGAGATGCGCATACATCCCCCCCGTCGAACTGGCCACATAGCGGTGGGTGCACTGACTTGAAGCTGCCAATGAGGGCCTAGCAATAACAAGAACCAAACAAGAACACAGCGTGCCCGGGACGTTCTGAGAGACTAGCAATAGTTGGAGATCTTAGAATATCAAGCCATGTACGTATTTGTGCAAATTGTAGTGACCATAATGGTGGAAGGGAAAATGTTCTTGTAACAGCTCTGAGCATTTTATCATAGCAATCATGCGAGGTGTGCACTGCAGACTGTTGCAAAACGGGTTGAATCTAACAGGCACCAACGATGCATTGTCGAATAAAAGCGAAGAGGTGATACTGATAGCGCATTTTCGTGTTGCAAAACATTGTGAACAAGGTAACCACAGTGAAGTGTTCACAATCGGAACATTAGGCGAGAAATCCATGTCGGCGAGTAGCACTACCATGTGTTATGGAATTGTGAACGATGAGACGAAGCGCAGACGAACGTAGAGCTTGCAGATACGTAGGAATATAAATGTCGGAAGACACAGTAGGTGGTTATAACGACGAGACACGAGCGTGTGAAATTTCTTGTCACGCGCTAGGCTTCGCCGGACCGTCCCCAACAACCCCCTCTGCACTGCACAATACCCGCCTCGAATCCTACCTCAAGCTTCAAGGCCTGCTTCCTAACGTTAACAACGCCCTCAACGACTACCCTAGTTTCTAGTAAAGCTGAAAGTGCACTACTCCAACATGCACACGGAGACTGGACTCTCTGGAGTTCGAACTGCTCTACACAAATTCTACAGGTACGTATGTCTTCGCGTTTTTTCTATTCATCTCCCGCCAATCCTTTTCTCCCAGTTTAGATATCGTCTGTCTGACGGGTAGACTTCAAGTACAACGAGGAGGTCACTCAGACCTTCATGCCCGCCAACCAGATCGGTAGCTTCTTCAGATATCTCTCAGGCTGCGTCTGTTTTAGGTTAGTATACAAATATGTCAGTCATCACATATTGACTGGGACGCTTACTTCGTTTGTTTTAGATCTCGGTTCTTGACAAGTGGATATTGGAGAGGTCCATGATTTGTAATCGATGATGCTCCGAGGCTGCATACGAGTATGAACGCTATATAAAGATGGAGGTCTAATTCGAGGTTTCTTGATTTCAACTTTCTCCCATTCATCTGCATGCCCGGTTCACATCTCACTCTTCTGGAGACTGGCGCATCGGCCTTCGCCTCTTCCCTGTCTTCAGAATTCCTTGCCTCGACTCTACTGGAGCTATTGGATCTTGGCGATCAGTGACATGCTCAGAATTTCACCGGGATGTTGAGCTTTATGCCAGGTATTGGACCCATGTGTTAAGGAAAGACGGGATACCTAGAAAGTCGATTATCGGGCTATGGTAAGTTGTTTCATATGTATGTCACCGTCAGCACTTGTTGACACCTTCACAGGCTTAGCGGGTTTGCCTATACCGATGTCCTTCATATATATGGTATCTCTCGTGCTGGCTACGTCCCACAGCTCTTCAATCTCCGTCTACCTAATCCCGAGGTAGTTTATGAGCTCCTTCAGAGGGCAGGTGCAAAGGCACTCATCTACCTATCTTCGTTCGAGTCCGTACTGGGCAATTGCCCCCTACCATCTCACCGTGCTTTGGACACGGAAGCCGTCGACTACATCAACGAGACTCTTCCTGGCATTTCAGGCATCCAGGAACACGAGATGGCATTTGTGTTCCATACTAGCGGATCAACATCTAGTATTCCAAAATTGGTGCCGTGGACTTACCGATGGCTGGACACCGTCATACAGAAATCACGAGTTGTCTGTATGCCGCGGAATCGAGACCGTCAAGATGTCACTGTCTTCATCGGAAGTATGTGCCATATCGCAGAGCTTCTGTGAGTCTTCATAATTGTTATCGTCATGAATTATTTGGCTGATATCGGATTGCAGTATTCATCGGTACTCTCCAGTACGGATCTTGCGTCGTCCAGCCCACCGCCACAAATTTCTCTTCCGATGAACTCATTGACATGATTGCTCGTTGTGGCTTGAACCGATTGAATCAGTTCCCCGCTTTCCTGGCGAACCACTTCCGCAAGGCACGCGAGGATTCCAAGTTGCTTTCGATGTTGACCAGTCTCGATGATATTCTATACTCGGGACTTGCCTTGCCTCACGAGGAAGTGGAGTTCGCATTTAAAAATAGACTAAAGCTAAGGGTGAGTAATAATATTTGTACATCCAGATTTCATTAATATTTACGATCACTTTTCAGAATATATTTGGGAGTACAGAAGTTGGAGGAATGCTCCTCTCCGATTCATACGAGCGCCATCCAGCCCTCCTTGCTCCCTTACCTGGATTCTCGTATCAATTTGTCCCCGTAGACTCTTCATCAGTCGAGTCTGCTGGTCATTCTCCCGCAGCCTTGTTGGAGCTGGTCATTCTCTCAGACTCTCCGGATTGCCCTGATTCATCCTTAATTCGTTCAGAGGACGGTAACTTCCACACTGGTGATCTCTTCCAGGAAGTTGTCCCTGGGCATTACCTCTTCCGCGGAAGGGATAACGACTGGATACAGTCAGAGAATAGCCTTCGATATGATGCCATGGCTATCGAGAATAACGCACGAGCGACATGCAGAAACCTTATCTCAGAATGCGTCGTTGTTGGTTCCGGCCGACCATCGCCTGTAATATTCATCGAGCCATCCGTTGAAATGGACCACAACAAACTCAAGAAAGAAATAATCTGCAAAACACGTGCTTTCCACTCACGGCGTTATCTTCACGAGCGGATAATTTCGATAGATATGATTGTTATAGTCCCCCCTCATACACTCCCTCGGACGGCCACCAAGGGTAATATACGCCGCCTAGCTGTTGAAGAGGCATTTAAGCTTCAGCTTGACCAGATTTTTAACTGTACCAGCCCATTCTTAAGTTCTGCTGCTACATATGATATAACCCTCCAATCGGTAGATATGTTCTCCCATTCTCGTGAAGTGTCAATATACGGGGGAATGTTCAACGGTGCTGGAAGAGATTCTGTAGTTCGTGAGTGCTTGCCTTGTGGAGTACTGTCACAATGACTTACACATCAGTGCATCACAATATCTAACAGTAACAACACTACCTACCAAAGCTATAGCCCTGTTTTAGATAACAGGCTCTGTTTGGCGCCGTTCTCTTTACTTGGGCTGCAAGACGACCGTCCGGCAAAGGAGCTTCCAACCTCTTCTAAAACCGGCTCCGCAGAATCTTCTTCTACCCCGACATCATCTTCATCAATTGAACTACCTTCATCGGAGCTAGCGCACAAAAACCCCTCTACGTCAACCACTTCCGTCCCGTGTACACGTGACTGTGGGGGAGGAGATGGAGATGCCTTGAAGTCATTAAAAATCGTCATTAATATTCAAGTTGACATTGACGATCGCGGTATGAGTCCTTCGGAACGACTTCCAGAATCCGAAGAACCCTTTTCGGAACTTACTTTACCTGACGTTGTGGGTGAGCAGTCTATCAACTCGATTACAAGTACTCAAGACTATCCTTCCATCGAGGAGGTACGCCGCGTACTTTCCGTCCTCCCTACTTCGCGCAAGCCCGACCTTTTCAAAGTCCTTTCGTTTCTAATGCACTCCTTCGATGATCTACCGTTACCCTCTATCACTTCCCTGCTTTTTCCCGATGATCCATCTTCCCTCCGTGAACTTCTCAACTTCGTTGATCTCATCGTTTCCATCCCTCACAACAATGGTCCCCTCCGGTTTACCCACCCCTCATTGAAGTGGTTCTTTGGTGACCGATCGTGCGCGGGAGGATTCTTCGTGGGCTGTGTACAAGGTCACCGGATACTACTTCAGAGTTGTACGGAGTACATGAAACAATTGAGTTGGGCATCTCGAGGAGACGGTATTAGATCCGTTGACGATCAGGCACTCGAATATGCATGTCGATATTGGGAGATGCACAAGATGAGCCTCAGCATGTTGGCGAAACTGTAGTTGGCACAGGCTTGTGCCTTCAAATCTAATTGAAGCTCATACCTACTCTGGTGTGTAGACCTAAAGTTGGATCCGAAACACTTGGTTCTTGAAAGTCATATTACATTAACTATACGCCGGTCATTAGATTGCTGGACATCGGATTCTTAGCTACATACAATTTCAAAAGAATACTGAAATCTTCAATAAGGCTCTTAATAGATCCTATCAGTTTACCATCCTAACCACTTATGCACCGTTGAACGGCTCCATTGGCTCCATGTTGAGGGATCTACTTTGGAGGATGTCGTCGAAGGTTTATGTAAATTCTTGTTTGAAGGTTACACATACGCCCCTTATTACTAACTGATGGTCTTTCATTGCACTTAATCGTTCATGAACCACAACTGGCGCAGCACCGACCCCCGTGATAAGTTTTACAGTGCGTTTTGGAGTTGTAACAAGATACAGGGTTTAACGGGCGTCATCGAAGTTGAAGTCGTGTATAGTCGCAACTGAACAAGGGCCAATATGCATCAAGTCTGATTCTAATGAACTCTTCTTCCTACCAGTGATCAAGGGATATGTTTTCACATTCACGTGCGTGAAGTAACAATTCATGGGGGAACTTCAGCTGCTCGAGATTCTGTCACCGGTATGTACCATCTTATCAAACTTCATAATAATGACTAACAGACTAACATAGCGCAGTTTTGGACAGAGATAACACAATTAACGGAGCGCGTCCTAGAACACAGCTTCCTGTCACTTCAATCCTCAATGCACTTAGCGTAGTTTGACTGGGCGATTCTCAATCACAAGTATACCGTAGGTGCGTTACCATTGTCATTTGTAGCAGTTCACCACTGATAATCGGTTAGCTGAATGTAGAATATACGTGTTTTGCAGTACGATTACGAAGATGTTGGCGCTAATGGCCAGCATGTTTGGTGTTAAGCTTTTGACGATGCGAATGGCAGGTGGGTGGACTACACTGGCGATCCCAATGCGTAAGATGCGGAGATGTGTCGTCAGCGCTGGAAGCGCGACTGTATTATAAGAGTCAGGCACATCGAGGAGCAAGACACCAGTGCGCGTTAGGCGAGACAAGTTACCGACGCAGAGAATGACTGAGTGTGCGAGCAGAATGTGTCGCGAAATACTCAATCTGGAAGATACGACAAGGTGGATACCGCATTCCATGACTCAGGTGGTTGCCTCTAATACCTGTACAATCGAGTCCTTTCTCCAATACCCCCCACCTTAGTCCTAAACCACCATCATGCCATCTCTCCCTCCCAACGTGATCGAAAACTGAAGCCCAAGTCCAGTGATCGAGCACAGACAGTCAGTGTCATATCTGCCTCCGTTACATGCCGCTAAAGCTTCTCTATAGGACATAGCTCCAGTGCAGGTTGTCGACACCGGAGGAGCATCCAGCAGAGCCCCAGAAGATGTAGATCAATCTCAAGGTTTCCCATCTGAGGAGCGACAAAGAATGAGAGGAAGGAGGTTCAAAAGAAATCTTCGAAGGGAAAGGGAAGGATAGTCAGTGATATGACTTTCTGTTTATTGTCGTTGCTGATACCTGAACAGCAGGAGAAGGAAGAGAGCTTATAGGAGGGCATGAGGAAGAAGATAACAGACAAGGTGATTGCCGTGTAATATGTTTGCCACCCTAGTTGTTGCTAAACCATCTTCCTCCAAGGACACAGATTCCGTCGGCAGCAAGCACGCCGGTGGACCTGGAGACTATGGAGGCTAGGATGGATGAGGAAAAGACGAAGCAGGTGGACAGATTTAGTGCAGCAGTACCCAGTGGTTACACGGTCAAAGAATATAAACGCGTTTGGGAACAGAAGGACAAGCTGGCTACGCAGACGGCGAATGAGCTTGGAATGGTGGTGTCAGGGTAGTCTAATAAAGAGATTGACTCGTCCAACGTCATCACAGAGGAGGTCAGTTTCATGTTAACCTCCGCTAGTCGTCGCTAATATTTTAATAGATGAGGCTGAAGGAGTGAGAGCAAGGTGGAAGCCTGGTTGGAGCAGGTGAGCGACTCAGAGGTCAGTGCCATGTATGATGTTTACTTCCCCTAGTCGTTGTTAACACCTTTCCTCTGTAGGATGAAGGTGAACTTGCTCGTCTTCGTCTCCACACACCAAGGCAGCGCAACGCGTCTCGTCCCAGTTAGTCACAGGGCCGATATACGGAGTCCACTCCCTGCGCTAAGCATCTAGCTCTTCCTCTAGCTTTCGTTCGCATCCCATGGATTTATTAGCAATACCAGTCTGATAAGTGCTATAGGTGTCGAGGTTGTATCTCAGGAGTCAAGCATCCCAGCTTTCAGGTCTTCAGGGCCCAGGTGTCGCCGCCAATCGCCACACCATGTCATTGGCTCTGGAAATGATGCAAAGAGAGAACGATTCGCAAGCTACGCAGTTTATAACAAAGGATGGTGCAGACTGCAAGCATCAAGGCTCTAGTCAAGTTCCAGTAGCGATTGGACAGCGAGAACGAAGTAGGGGTCAATCTTAACAGGAAATCTAGCATTATAAAGGCTTCAATTTAGTGAACTTTCGAGTGATTCGTACTGGAAACCTACTTTCTCCAAACTTTCATGGCATGAAGCAAAATGCTGTACGAATGATTAATGGGGTTAATGATTGGGAAATGAAATATAATTCCGCACTTTGTCCGTTGGCTCACGTGAAATTATGCATAATTCTACAAAAGGAAATCCGGTGTTATTATTAAATGCCTAAGGCCTAATTCAAAATATTTATCCTTATTTGTTATCCTCGCTTCTAATTTCCAGCCCCGCGAACCCTCGCAAACTCCGCCGCTGGCTATCGAAGCAGACCCCAACCGCCGAAGGCGTCCATTTGGATTCCATCCTCTGTTTCTCAGTATATACAATGGAGGATCCATTTTATTTTATCGATATATTTTCTCTGAATCAGTAATCTTACTTTATAGCTGTAATGGAGGAACTAACGACACTTGCTTTAAACTGGCCATCCAATTTATAAATAAAATCTGATTGATTTTATTTTGTTATGCTTATCCAACAATCGCTTTGGGGCTTGGGGAGGGCAGTGGGGGGGGATTATTCGAGGTGACTGAGGTCCCGAGAAGGTATGCAACATTTGTCTCCAACACGAGGACAAACATCAGCCGAATAAAGCGTCTCTGTTTGGCAGGAGAAAATGGGGAGAAAATGAAGAAAGTCACCGCAATATTCCACAATCACTTCTACCCCTTTATACCCATGCCAGTAGTTAGTTTGGATCAATAGTATTAAAGTTTGTGAACTCTCTTTAAAACAGTCTAGAAAATAAATCACATAATGTATAAAAAACCAAAAACAAATCAAAATATCCGTTATATGAAGTACATGAGAACCATCCTGTGTTCTAAAATTTAAGAAAGACGAGTAGAGATTTATAGGGTCTATAACCTGTGCGCATAGACAATATGATAAACACCGACCAGCCCTCTCACGGTTAACAACTCAGCCCTCAAATCATCGATGATCGTCTCCACCTGCTGCTCGCTCCATCCTGCATCCAATAACATTGGCGTCACTGAATTTGCGTATCTCATCACTGCTGCTCGATAGGCATGTCCCACCCGCTGCATAGGTACATCTGGATACCATGGGCCGATGGGGATGTAGCAGAATTGAGTTGTGATATTGTGGAAGAGATGGGTATTCGCCAACATGTCAGGTACGTAGCCTGCTACTGGATAAATTCCTCGTTCCCTAACGGCGTCGTTCACAACATCAAAGAAATGACTGCTTGCTGGCGTATACCCCGGAACCTGTTGTGGGTCTATACCGCAGCTAGGATGGAAGTAGGGGTATCTTCCCCACTCCACTGAGACAAATAGGCCATCCGAGCGAAGAACTCGAGCAACCTCCATCAACATCGTCGGATAGTCCTTGATCTGTCGACAAGTCATGCTGCTCATTAGCCGTATACGCCTCCGAGGAAGTTGAGAATACGTACGGCCATGGATACGCTGCGTGCATGGACAAAATCGATAGATCTGTCCCCCCAACGTAGACCGTTGTTCACATCGTGGATTTCGAACCGCACATTGGGCAGCGGATACCTGGTGGCAATTGGAACTGTGTATATAGGGTGGTTATCAGGACTAAATGCTGCAGGAGGTGTTAGGTGAGTCAATTACCAATATCTATCCCTCTAAATAGCACGCTGGGAAATAACCGTGCCATCTCCATCACCCTACAACCATTAGCATGTCAGAAGATAATCGATTACCCCAAAGCATACGGAACCTCGCACCATTTCCTGTGCCTGTACACAGGTCAAGCACAAACTTATGACTCTCGTCATTGGTTTGACTTAAAATACTGGGGACTGGACCAACGTAACACGCTCCAATCAACCTCTTTAGGATGTTGTGCATGACATTCATCCTCTGGCCGATGTTGAGTTGTCAGTACTGTCTAAAATTAAATGCTTATATCGTGAATACATACCTCCTGTTCTGGAGTGTCCGCTGGAAGAGGGTACGGCGATCTTGAATTGGAGTGGAATAAACGACCATCTCGCTCATCAAAATAACCTGGAAAGGACTCGGTGGTCAATTCAACAAGGCCAGAAGCATCTGGAGAGTCCAAGGAGAGGCCGTCGTCTTCTCCCCCGTCAATTATGTTGCGATGGTTGTCGAGGGGTGTATCGTAGTTCGACATTTGGAATTTTCTAGCAGATGTTGGACCTTGGGGTGCGAGCAGGTTTTTATAGGGGAAGCATTGTTTGTCCATACAGCATTTTCTAACACGAACAGTACAGATCAATAGGATGCTCGCGGACTTTACTGTCTCGTAGAGCCGTGGCTGATTATGGGTGAAAGGCTATTTCAACGTGTATCTCATTCGAATGGGGCTCAACAATTCCGCGAAGGACAGGCACAGGTATTCTCCATTACCCGCAGCCACTGAATCCATAGCTCATAATGAGAACTGCATCTGCATGTAACGGCCAGGTTTTGTAGACCCCGACCTGGTTTGAAGGTCCGCAAACATATGTATGTTCTCGGAGAACCAACGGAAGACACGAGCCATCAACTGGAGCGTTCGAAGAAGGCTATCCCTGTTTGTAATTCTCTGGCCCAAAGCTTAATGTCGCGTACACACCGAATCATCAAGAGAGCGCAAGATAAAAACATATCACTATCAACTATCAGTTGTCAGCGCTTGGCTAAATATGTAAATTACTTTTTAAGACTCACCGACTTGAACTTTAACGAGTCCCGTATCACATTCTGTACCAATTGTGAGCAGCCAGCATTGCCACTTAAAGCATTTCATTTTGGCAGGCTTAATAGTTTCTTGCTTTAACATCGACGAGTCACAGAGGTAAGTACCGTGCTGTCGGTTTTGCACGCCCATAATTAACGCACAAGCTCCTGTGTACTAATCTAGAGTCTAGACCAAGATTATGATACGTGTGACTTTTACGTATTATCACGTGACCACGCATATTCAAAGCGTGCACCCGATTCACTTTAAGTTTGACTCACCACTCACCCGCGAAACCTTTATATAGTCGCGTCTTTATTACCTTTCATCAACATCTGCAGTGCTATTACTATGGATATTGATATTGATGAATTCTTCTCCGAATTAGACAGGCGCATGAGCATGCCAGAAGGTTCGCGGGAATACCTTGATTGGTGAGTTCAGATCTTCAGGTAGCGTCGGTGTTCAATTCAGTGCAATCCACCCGCAGAACCCGCAGCAGGAGAGAAAGTGGACACAAAATCCATGTGCAAACCACGAGATGCGAAATTTGAATATATTCGATCTGATAACAGAAAAACTATAAAGAAGAGGCAAACTACACCCCAACCTGCTTCTATTGCGAAACGTCGAAAAACATATGTTCTTCAAGCTGACCGTAGTGATCACTCGGATGATAGTGCATGTATGCAGCCTCCGAACTTCTTGGTCTCGAAAATTCTTCCAGTCAGTACTCGAAGTTACAATCTCATTGTCCCATTCTCAATTTGTGCGTTCATCTCCGTGATTAGCTGTCGTCATCGCCTTTGAATCGCAACGCAGACTCAGCTGATTGTCCGCAGCCTGACCCTAGCATTATGTACAATGAAAACTCCAGTTCATTTCAGAATGCCGCTAGCATTTCGCCATATAGATTTGCTGCGGCCCTTCGAGAACGCGGGGACTTTATCAGAACAAACTGGTGAAGTTCACGATACTATCATGAACTGTAGCCCGGGGCCTGTGAGAGAATCCGATTCAAACAATTTTAAGAGAGCGGGACACTCATATCCGGAGGTCAAGCAGGTTGATTCCTGGATACGCAGCCCGAGCCTAGCACTAGCTGAGACCCCCAAGCAACTAAGCCCGTAAGCGGTTTCTAACACCTCATCATATGTTTTCTCAATTATCCGCAGGATAACATCCTTCCAAACAACTTTAAATATCTCTGTAAAGGTTCTTTTGCCGAAGAAACCCGTTGTCGCTAAACCGGCAGTAATTGCTCTTCTTCCGTTGGATGACCCCAAGACCAAACGTACTGTGAGATCGCTGAGGGGCGGAGGGAAGTCTGGTATTTATGATTCTCCACTGTTCGCTATTGATGATCTGAGCTCCTCAATTCCCCTAAGTCAGAACCTAGTTTGTACCTTCAGTTACAAGAAAAAATTGCTCACTATGAAAGCATGAAGAAACAAGCCAAAATTTGAAGCGGGGAGGTGCAGAAATTTCTGAACAGGGAGTTGGGGATGGCAATCCAATTGCTCAGTAAAGGCATCAAATTTGATTCGCGAAGCCTCTTCATTAACTTCAGACAATCCCGCACGAAAGCGGAGGAATTTAGATACAGCCATCTCTAAGTCATGCATAGAGAAGCCGACAACAAAGGATCCCGCAAAGGGGAATGCAAAAGGCAAGGGAAAGGAGAAAGATAAATCTAAGAAGCTTCCACATGAGTAAGCCCAGTTTCTAATGGGCAGAGCCGGGGGGGGGTCATTAGGGAAAAAACGGTCTCAGTTCCTTGAGGGTAAAACTATTTTCTACACTGGTGGAGATTTCCGCCAGGCTAGCGCTACTACCCGAGCACGAATGGAGCTTGTAAGCTAAACATGTTTTCCGTAGCGAAACTCCTCACACCTTTCATGTGTGTAGATTATTAAACATGGTGGAACACTCACTCCGAAATTTGATCCTTCGACCGTTACTCATGTCATTGCGTGCTGCACTCTAAGAACAGCAGTTGATGCTATGGGACTAAAGAGTTGGAGAGAGATTCTCGACCATATTCCAACGGTAAATTAGAACTGGGTAGCTGATAGCCACTGCATTAAAGGGATGAAAAAGGAAGAGTTTGACGAACATCAAATATCTCAGTACGCAGCATTCGTCGAACGAATTGATGCTGGCGTCAAAAAATATCCGCACCGAACTCGAAAGACGCACTCTAATCTAGGGGAAGGTACGTCTAACCGGAAGGAGAAAAACATCGAAACACCTCAGACAGGGTACGTCGACAGTGCCTAAAACTTAATTTAAGCGTGACTTAAGACTGTATACATATGCAGCTCCTGCATGCGACGCTGCAAGTCCTCGGAGAAGTTCCGCTTGTACCCCTCCCTCTCCTACATCTCCGAATCATCGAGGTTCTGGCGAGGTTGAGCTGCAACCTTCTTCGCCAGTTTCAAGTATTTGCCCACTCCCAGTGACCGACGATCCTCTTGCCGAATACTATCCACAAGCCTTGGCCGAACACGAAGCTCAGGTAAATTCGTAGCTCCACACTGTATCATTTATTGCTATTAGTAATGACAATGCATTAGTCTGGTCGTCTTGGAGAAGAGGAATCAGATAATGACGGTGATGATGATGATAACACAACGCCTGTCATTAATCCAACTCCAAAAAGAGTGAGTTGGGTTAATTAAATCCTCTCTGAACGCGCATTTTACAACATTATCATTATCTAGGACTGGACTTGTGATCAAAAGAGAGTGCAAATTAAAAATTGTCCTAATCAGGATGTGATTGACAAAGTAAGGTATTCGTGGCTAGAGTGTAGCAGCTGTTTATCTCTGTCTGATAGCTCGAAGAACGTAAAAACTTGTATCATGCGAAGCCAGGACAAGACAAGAAGTGGCGTGTTTTTACTTACAGTAAATGTAACCATACCTTCCCCCTTTTATTCCGTAGTCGGAATGTAGATATCAACGACCGAATGCCTCGGACGGAAGCCAAGGCCATATTTGACATTATTAAACCTATAGATTTGAGCCTATTGCTAGCACCGCAAATTATGTAGTTGATCATTCTATTATCAGCTCTTTCCATCGACCCCAAACTGCTTGTCGAAACAATGGGAAGCTACAGACGGTACGGTACAGCTTTCATCCCACATCGTAAATTCTTAGATATTAAATTATCTGCGTTTTAGGGCAAAGGCTGATTGTGGTGACATTGATATTTTGATTACTCGAAAGCCAGAAGGTGATGCAACACATGCAGGTGGGTTCTAGAGTTATACAACTATTATTAGTACCGAAGCAACTTTGATGATCAGGGGTTCTTTCACGTCTCCTTCGAGAACTGCGTAAAGTCGGGATTCTTGCAGAGGACCTTGCCCTTCCCGAACATCCGGACGATTTGGAGGCTATATACTGCGGTCTATGTCATCTCCCGAAAACAGGATCAAAGCGCCGACGAATAGATTTCCCGACAGTTCCGTGGGAATCTCGAGGTGCTCCACTACTGTACTATACTGTAAGCATTTTTCACTAGTTTCATCTATTCTTATCTTAACGCTTCTTAGGGCAACGATATTGTAAATTCGAACTTATACTGCAAGACAATATTTTAATTGTTCTGAAATTGTTGTAGTTTAACCGCACTATTCGATTGAAGGCAATTGCACTAGGCTACTCGTTAAATCAACGAGGGGTATTTACAAAAGTTATACGGAATCCTCAAGATAAACGAGTCAAGTTGAACAAAAGTATGAGAAACATAAGGTCTTCTTTCTAAATGATATCTAACGAGTAAATAGGGGTACTTCTTGCCTCTGAGACTGAACAAGAAAATTTCAAAATCCTTGGTGTGCCGTGGCAAGAACCTCATGAACGTGTTCGAAGTAACTTATTGATTCCATCTCGCAACTTTATGTCGGTCATTGAGTTAGCATGCTCTCTACAAATGGAATAATAACAATGTCATGAGTTGGTACAAGTTTCCCTTGCAATGTCCACATTTCCGTAGTGTTATTTTATTTGAAGATCTTTTTTCAGTTTGGTGGAGCGATTTTAGACAACATGTTAGTTATTATGAAATTGGAACATTACATATTGAGCACTTCACACAATGAACACTTCGTAGACACTGTTAATAAGTCGCAAGCTGTTTTTCAACAGTGCAAGAATCAATTCTCAGCTACTCTGTTACCGTACTGATTTGCTCCTCTCGAAGTTTCAATTTGCTACTAGCACCTTCATTATTATGTCATTTACCTACACAAGCAATTTTATGATTTTTCATCCTCGTATCAGTGAGCAAAATACTTATGCTGATGTTCTCTCATTTTGCTACTTACTTTGATCGCGGGATAAGATATAGCAGAATATGTAAGAAAAACTCTAAATCTTCAAAGACTTAAGTATGCTATGTCCTCGGGTACCCCCCCATGCGAGAGAAAAATCAAGGAGAAAATGTGCACATATTACAGAGCAATGTTCCGTGTAGTACAATGTCAAAAAGTCAGAAATAACTCAGAGATAATTCGAAATATCCAGTAATGATTAAAAAGTTGTTACGAATAGCGCCGAGGAAACGGTCAGTTGCTTTCGAATGTGACAGAGACTAACTAAGTACTGAGAATTCCATAATGAACTAAGACTTGCGATCTTATTTATATTTCCGAACCAAATGTCCTCTTGTTTACCCAATGAATTTATAAACTTGTAATACGTGTCGATACGCTTTCTCTGTAAGTATCGTATTATCGCGGCCGCGGGAAAGAACGGCCCAGTAACGCCTGCACCGTAAGCCCTATTGCTTAATCGATGTTGTTTGCACCACCCTGCATCAACCTCCAGGAGTAGTAAGCAACAAGTTGTAATTGTGCGTAGACTGTCATTGAAACAAAACGAGTCACCATCATCCCCACCAGGCTCCAAACCAGCCGTCGTGGGTATTCTTTAAGTATTATAAGTTGAACTATTTACTTTGATTTACTGCGTACGCAATTGTCTAAGATGGCATCAAAAAAACATATTATGTAAGTAACTTTAATGTTGGACCTTTGCGTTAAGGTTTCTTACATATGTACTTTTTTGATGCTACTTATCTCGCACAATTCTGTGAAGCATTTGAACATGGATGATAGTGCTGAAGAATACATATAGCATATAGAACACCCACGACGGCTGGCTTGGAGCCTGCATTCCCACTAACTTTAGTTGGTAGGGTTATAGGGCTCGGGCTCCAATAATCATCAAGTAAAAAATTCGAGAAAGTACGAAGTTGCTTTTAGTTACCGTGCTATGGTGTTGCCAAACACTAGACAACACGAGCAAGCTCGGAGTTCGGTTTTGTCCCTCTATTTCCCCCTCTTGTTCCCCTCAGCCAACAACATAGCTCGCTCCAACTTATGTTTTAGCTAAAACGACGTCACAGGAATATAGCTAGTCTCTAATTGTTGCAATGAAAATAGTTTAAGGTAGGGCCAACAAAGGTAAGACTTCAATAAAACTTGTTCGAAGCATGAATTTCCTCCCAATTTCCTCTATCTTATTCCGTTTCTTCCGTGTCTTGCGCCGATAATTCAACGCGTGCTATCTTTTTCAATGATAGCACGGAAATTCTTAGTTTCTCTATGGCGATGATTATTCCGCAAGAATCGTGGTTATCGGATGCTGACCTTCTTTCTTGCAAATACTAGGCGCACTCCTAGGTATTTAAGCAGAGGTGAAATCGACGACAAACTTCACCAAGTTCATTGCATCCCTGTAATTCAAGCTTACTGTCCTCAACACAACTCACAATGTTTAAATCTCTTGCTTCTTTTGCCATTGCTACCATGATGCTGATCGGTGTCGCAAATGCTTATGATGGAGATGGTAAGTTTCTACCGTGTACTAGGGCAGCAGAATTTAATTCCCAGCGAACCATAGCGACATACTACAGTGCTGGCGTATGTATCATATATTATTTAAAGGCTCTGATACTCACATAAATTCTATAGCTTGGAAATTGCGGTAACCAGAGTAAGGACAGCGACTCCATAGTTGCTCTCTCTACAAAGGAGTACGGCGGGGGTGTTCATTGCGGGAAACACATCAACGTCCAATGTAAGATAGGTTTCCTTTTGGATGAACACATATACCTTACATATTATTTTCAGACCAGGGGAAAACAGTTGATGCTACTGTCGTCGATTCTTGCGAGGGATGCAGCCAATACAGCATCGACCTCTCTCAAGCAGCATTCGAAGCTCTGGCGCCCCTTGATTCTGGGAGGATCCAAGTTACTTGGAATTACGTCTGAAAGGCTTGATGGCAGATGTCTATGAAAGTATCTTGATAGTTTGTGGAGTGTTATAGCTGTGTGTTAACGAGTTGATTCTGCACTTAGTACCAGTCCCATTGTAGTGTTTTCTGATAAATGATTACTTATGTGCAAAGTCTTAAAATAACCACGAAGTAAGGATAATGCATGCACTAGAAAAACGAACCTCAATCTTCGTAGTAGATGGCATAGCGATCTATACTACATAAGTAGTGCGGTGAGAACCTGAATGTCTTAGCGCTCTTCTCAGGCTCTTTAAACGCCGCCATTTTTTTTAATGTTAGTCTTAATTATCCATTAAGTAACTACATCTTAAAGTGACAAATGCTCATTGCCTAACGAAGCTGTCCAGTTGGCACCAGTGATACTCTGCCGAACCAGAGCGAAGAGGGTAGCCCGTTTTCTTGTTGCAAACATTGTGAACAAAAGTAACCACGGTGAAGTGAGGTGGTAAGAATCCGTAGGACATAAATGAAATGTGTCAACAAACATTATAGCGAGATAATCCATGTACTGTAGCACTGATTCGAAGCGCAGACGAAAGCAGAGCGTGTGTTATTAGAAATGGAAGTAAGACAAAGTACGCAGAAGCCTTGGTTCTCTCCTATCCGTGTGTGAAATTTCTTGTCGCGCGTCGTCAGACCATCCCCAACATTCCCTCCCCACCTCGAATCTAACTCGAATACTACCTCAAGGCCTCCTTCCCAACGTCAACAACGCCCTCTACGACTACCTACTGTTCACTTGGGTAGGAAAGCTGGAAGTACCCTACTCCAACATGCACACTCGTGATGCTGGAGTGTTGCTGAAGTGGTTCGAACCGTTCAACATAAGTTCTACAGGTACATTTTCGCGCGTTTTTTCTATCTATTTCCCGCTAATCCTTTCCCCCCAGTTTAGATGACGCTGACCTCTCGTCTGACGCGTAGACTCCAAGTACGATAAGGTGCTCTGCACTCAAATATGCCAACCAGATTTGGATTTGCGAATTCTTCAACCACTTCGAGGCATCCAGCAAATCCTCAGCGCGACCAGCATCTCTGTCTTATCTTGGCAACTTGAAGATCGGTGGTGGCACTGGAAGGAAAGAAACCTAGATAATGTGAGTCTTGCTTCTATGTCTTCGCATGTTCGGTATCTGTAATGCTGATAGTAGATGGTCATATCCAAGTAAACACTTTACATGTGCGAAATCGAGGAGAGATGATACTGATAGTCGTTCGCATTCATTGTCGTCTATCGGTGTATCTGTCACCCTTCTGGACCCCTGTCAGATCTTGGATACTGCGCGCATGTATTCATATTCTTGCCGTATTCTTTATCCTGTGGTCTGATATAGAGAAAACATAAACTTTCGTAAATTGCGAATGGATAATCCTCGTCAACACACTCATCGTGTTCTGCCACATATCCAGCACGGCGCCGATTACGATCTCCAACCTCTCACCATGCTCATTTATCGTTACACTTTCTCTAAACGGAAAGAAGCTCTCAAGTGGCGGCATCTCGCACAATACCACGAAACTCGTGCTTCCATTTATTGTTATGCAGGAAGCGAACATGGTCGAGTAGGATTTACAGAGGAAAGAGAACATTTATACATCGTTGACGTGAGCAATGTAGAGACACATATATCCACTCGTTAAACAAAATATATAGCCACATAGCGGAGGTATTCAGTATTCAAGAACACGCTTGAAGCTACCGGCGAAGGGACCTAGTCAATATTATGAGCATATTATGAGCAGAATATGGGATGGGAAGCCACCAATCTGGGTCTGAACTGAAGGTAAGACAAGCAACGTGATCTGCCATGTCTCAGATCATGGACTTAAATACCTGCTCCACCATCCCATCTTAACTCTAAGCCACCGCCATGCCTCCGAAACCCAAACCCGACTCCACCTCTAACTCCACCTCCAACCCCAAATCCAATACTCCAAAGAAGGTCAGTATTATATCTGCCTCCTGTACTTACCTCTAATGCTTCTCTATAGGCGCCGCTGTTATGGTGGCTGACGACACTAACGATGTCTCAAGTTCAAGGACGCCGGTGCCTTCTGCAACGGCCAACGTCTCTGTAGAGACTGTTAGTATCTTTCTACGTTCTTCTCAGCCTTCAGGCTTACTGCTAATGCTTCTCTGTAGGACGCAGCTGTTAAGGTGGCTGACGGTACCAAGGATGCCTCAAGTTTAGGCGCGCCAGTATCTACTGCAACACGTGATCTAGCGGCCAATGTCTCTGCAACAACTGTCAGTATTTTTGCTGCGTCTCTCTCGCACTTACCCATAATGCTTCTTTATACTTATAGACCGCAGCTTCTAAGGTAGCTACCGACACCAACGACGCCTCAAGCCCAAGTGTATTGACTCCTCTTGCACTGCTCGATCTAATAGCAAATGTCCCCGCAAACGATGTTGGTTTCTACTTTGCATCCTGTACTTTTCGCTTACACTACTCTGTAGGCGGTACCTCCCGCGGCGATCGTCGATTCCCAAGGTGCCTCAAGCTCAAGTTCAGAGTAGAACTGTGGTCTATTAACTATCAGAATATCAGAGCCGGGCCACGGAGATTTTATACTAGTCGGGCGAAAGACAGATCGAGGACACGAATCGGGATATGACGAGGGAGAAGCAGAATATGGAGGATCAGCACCGAATAAATGAAGCCAGGAATGCAGAGTTAAGGCAACAGATGGAGGGAGGGAAACGGAATTTAAAGGATAGTAACGAGATATTCGTAGGAAAGCTGGTTAGTGACATGTTTCCTTTTGCCTTGACAATCTCTAATAAGTATTTCAACAGTTGCGCATGGTGAACCTGGCGGTGGACCAGGTAAGATATGATGACACCAAAAATATGGTCGGTGTTGTGCACTGTTTGCCCACGTAAAGTTGTTGTTAATACAGTACTTTTCTATTCTATGCAGGACAGCTTCAAAGAAGTCTCAAGCTCAACAATGGATCAACTTATGGCTTTTGCGACAAAAATTACGGAAATGAGACTGAAGGGGATGGTGAATGAGGAGGAACTGATGAAGAAACATGAGCGGGATGAGCTGGAGGAGGAGAAGGTGTCGGAGAAGGAGCTGGAGAAGGTGTTGGAGAAGTTGTTGCAGGAGTTGGAGAAGAAACGCGTACAGATGATGCGGGGTCTGGATGAGTTGGAGGAAGAATTCACGGAGATAATTCAGGCGAAGAAGCAGGAGAGGATGCTGACGGCGAGGAACAACCACGCACGGGAACTGCAGGAGCTCCAGAACAAACATAGGGAGGAAAGGGTGAAGCTGGTCAGCGTTGTGTTTATATCCTCTAATTTTTACTAACACCCCCTTAACAGTTCGATGATAATTGGGAAAAACTGGTTAGTATCATATTTTAGTCCTTCAATTGTTTCTAATATCTTTATGCAGATGCGAGGCCTGGAGAAAGAGCGCAAGGAGAGGATGCGGATGCTGGAGGAGCAGTTGGAGAAAGAGCGCGAGAGGATGCAGATGATGAGGGACGACCACGCGCAGGAACTGCAGAAGCTCCAGAACCACCATGTGGAGAGGGCGGAGCTGGTCTGTGTTGTGTTTATATCCTCTAATGTTTTACTAACACCCCCCTAACAGTGTGATGATAGTTGGGAAGAACTGGTCAGTATCATATTTTGGTCCTCCAATTGTTTCTAATATCTTTATGCAGATGCGAGACTTGGGCCTCCGGGAGGCTGAAGAACTTTCTACGAATAATCATAACGTCGAAGAAGCCTCAAACTTCGGCGGTACTTTGGCATCTAGTGACCAAAGTCAATCTCTCGGAAACCCTGGAGTGGGGAGAGCGTGAGGGACGCCCCGAAACCTGAAGGGCGCTGGTTCGATGGGGTTAGGGTCTCGCTCGACGGTGAGTGTTGTATTGAGCCTTTCATAAGTATGTGCTGTTGATAACCACCCGCCGGCAGATGCCTAGCGGAAAGAGACACATGTTGAATATGGTAGACGCTGCGTCTAGAAGCTTGGTAGATGTTGATTCAGCTACCGTTAGTAAGTTAACCAAAAGTCAGCGATGTGACCAATTGTTTTCAGTCGACGAATATGACGTTTAAAGATTACATCAAGTACTTGTACGATAGGTAGATGTTAATAAAGGGCACAAGAATGTCGGACCCACTTAGCACAGTATAATTGAATAGTATTAGCATAATAATGATTACTATACATCGTCTTATTATGTAGTTCAGCAACGCTTGACTAGTATGCGTTAAGTCAGCTCAAAGGAACTTACAATACCTAAGACCGAGAATCTTACAGTTACTGTTGGATACTCCACAAGGTAGGTACTCACAAACAACTTTCCCCCGTGTAGTCAAACTTCATGCAAATGGGAGAACATATCTATCGATTGGAAAGTTATATAATATCTACAAGCGGAACGTAAGAATGGACGCACGAATGCCGCTATGAGTACATAATTGGGGGCCATGAGTTGGAAAATATGCAAAAGAACCTGAGTCGTGCTCATGTCCACGAGCACAGTAGGTTGGGTTCCGGGATATGAAGCATCATCGTCATCGTCCCCGAGAGTATCTAACAACGAATCCAACCACTCTGCTTCACTTTGCTCATGGAGGGAGCCAGCGGTCCTGAACGCTGATGGAAAACGAACTCAACACTTCTTCAGACAATATGCCTTCGTTCTGTTCAACTGCATAACATCAGTCACTGGAAAGCAGCTGGGTGCAGTGGTATCTTACAGCTGTTTTTCTTGGGACGGTAAGGGCGGGTGAATAGGGATGTAGATGTGCTTGGTGTGCTTGGTGCAGTCGGTGTAAGCGACGGAGAGGTAGGAGAGGTAGGCGTAGTAGGCCCCTACCCCGAAAACACCGACGGAACACGGGAAGTGTTCAATGATCTCAGGGTCGGCGCAGGACAAATCACTTTCTTCGGCCTCTTCAACATCCCTACGCCAGACGCCGATCCACCCCCATAAAGAGGCCGACTACGAGAAATGCGCTCCTCCTTGCAGTGGTCTACAAACGCGTGAAATTCGAGTAGTTGGAGGTTATAGCACTCAAAGTATGAGCACTGTCATTCAATTCTTTAGTTAAGGGAACGGAGGGGGGTGGAGGGAACGTACAAAAGCCAACTCGAGCTTCGAAATATGATCTTTATACACTCTACTTCAGAATGCCCATTCCAATACCTGAAGCGAAGCAATTGATGATAACGGGAGATCGTTGTAGGAGTACATTAGAAGTGAAAGGACTTTCAAAAGGTCAGGATTGCGCGAAGTAAGGAGGAAGGAAATGTCGCAAATCCAAATCTGGTTGGTGAATGTGAAGGTTGCGTAGAGCTCCTTATCGTGCCTGAAGTCTACGCGTAAGACGAGAGGCAAAAACTGAGGAGAACGATTAGCGGAAAATGGATGGAAAAGACACGAGGACGTACCTGTAGAATGCAATAGAACGTGTAGAACGGTTCCAACCACTCCAGGAAGTCTAGTCTCTGGCATCATGCATCATAGGTGTGCATGCATGCTAGAGTAGGTTACTTCCAGGTTCCCTCTTAAATGAACCTTGGGGGTGGTCGTTGAGGGTGTTGTTGACGCTCGAAAATTCGAGGAGGCTTTGATGTAGGATTCGAAGCGGGTGTTGCGCAGAAAGGAATGTTGGGGACCGTCCACCATCCGAGGAAGCGTGCACAAGAAAATTCACACGAATAGGCAAGTGTTCCTGCTATACTTACAGGTACCTAAGTTGCACTCACTATCCGTGTGTACCATATAGGCAGTATGCCCTACTTCACCTTGCAAGCAGATATGTATAGCGTTGGTGCGAAGAGGCAATGAAGAGTTCCACCGCTACTGTCAGTGTAAGTTTCATATAATCCAGCGCGGCGCCGATTACTTACCATCTCCAACCCCTCACCAGGCTCACTTTTATCGTTACCGTCTCTGTAAATGGAAGGATGCTCTTAAGTGGCAGCGTCTCGCACAATAACACGAAACTCGTGCTTCCGTTTTCGTTTCAGTTCGCTTTGGTACCGCATCGAGAATGTTGTACAGTCTTAGATCTTGACTCTTACATTCTTACATGCAGCGCTTTGTTACATGTATGCTTTCCAGACGTTCAAGGTTAAGTATGGTGAAATTGACTCATCCACCCACAAAGCTGGTTAGTGTTGGATCGGTGCAATGATGGATTTGAGGATGGGTGCTTTGCTCGTGAGACTTCCGAATGGAAAAGGGAGGGACGCAGGATTACACCTAATGCACGAGTGTTAAAGTATGTTTTTGAACATTTTCCTTCTAGAACACCAGTGACATATAGTACAATAGCATGAACACGGCGGACATTATAGCCCAGGTAAAACTACATCAAGCCCCGACCAAATCGTCTCCCCGGGATACTGGGGACAAACCTGCCAGTACCTCTGACTTTTTGAATATTACGGTGAAAGCTTCAAACCCGATGCTGGAGCTTGGGTTACTGGACATCTCTCCGTATCTTGGCTTGAAATTTAACTTTAATTTCGGGTACGTTTGTCGGTTGTGTGGAAATTTGACATGAGCTGATTGGCGCTGCGTCGTTCGTACACCAGTGGTGCGGATATTGTTATGCAGGAAGCGTACATGGTCAGGAAGGTACAAAGGGAAGAGAACACGACCTGAGCAATGTAGAGACACGCATATATCCACTCTTTGAACAAAATATACAGCCACATAGCGGAAGGATTTGCTAGTCAAGAACACGTCTGAAGCTACCAGCGAAGTAAGCATATTGTGCGCAGAATATGGAATGGGAAGCCACTAATCTGGGCCTGAACTAAAGGTAAGACAAGGCAACGTGATCTGCCATGTCTCAGATCATGGACAGGACTTAAATACCTGAATTCCATTCGTTCCTCCACTATCACATCTTTACTCTAAACCACCATCATGTCTCCCAAACCCAAACCCGACTCCACCTCCACCTCTACCTCCAATCCAACCAATACTACACACAAGGTCAGTATCATGTCTACTTGCTGTGCTTACCTCTAATGCTTCACTGTAGGGTGCAGCTGAGAAGGTGGCTGACGCCTCAAGTTCAAGGACGCCGGTGCCTTCTGCAACGGCCAACGTCTCTGCAGAGACTGTCAGTATCTTTCTACATTCCTCTCAGCCTTTAGGCTTACTGCTAATGCTTCTCTGTAGGACGCGGCTGTTAAGGTGGCTGACGGCGCCAAAGACGCCTCAAGTTTAGGCACGCCAGTATCTACTGCAACACGTGATCAAGTGGCCAATGTCTCTGCAGCAACCGTTAGTATTTTCGCTGCGTCCCTCTCGCACTTACCCATAATGCTTCTCTATAGGCAACAGCTTCGAAGGTGGCTGCCGACGCCAAAGACGCCTCAAGCGCATTGACTCCTCCCGCACTCCTCGATCAAACAGCAAATGACCCTGCGGACAATGTTAGTTTCTACTCTGCGTCTTGTACTTTTGCTAACACTGCTCTGTAGGCTATACCTCCCGTGGCGACCATCGACTCCCAAGCTGCCTCAAGCTCAATTTTAGAGGACTTGAAAAAGAAGCTGCTGTATATTGAGGGTGAGAAGGCGAGACTGCTCAAGAAAAGCCTGGCCACAGAGGTTGCACGCCAGGCGGGCGAAAGACAGATCGAGTATAAGAAACAGTATATGGTGGTAGAGATGCAGGATATGGAGAAGAAGCACCAAGAGCAGCGGGAGGCCGAGGAAAAAGTAAGAGCGGCATTGGAGAAATATATCCAGGGCGAGTTGCTGAAGCTGAAGGAGCTGCACCTAAGACGTGATGCCCAATTGTCAGTATCAAGTCAACAGATGAGAAAGAGAAGCGAGAACTGGAGAAGGATAACGGGATATTCCTAAGGACTCTGGTTAGTGACATGTTTGCTTCTGCCCTGAAGATTTCTAACAGGTATTTCAACAGTCGCAAACGGTGAACTTGGTGGGGGACCAGATGAGATATGATGACACCAAGAAGATGGTCAGTGTTGTGCATTGTTTGCCCCCGTAAAGTTGTTAATACAGTACTTTTCTATTCTATGCAGGACAGCATCAAAGAAGTCTCAACTACAACGATGCAAGATTTTGTAGATTTTGTGGCGACAGCTGTGAAAATGAAACGGGCGGGAATGGAGGATGAAGAACAAATGCTGAAGGACCATGAGCGGGATCAGCAGGATAAGGAGCTGAAGACAGAGAAGAAGGAGAAGAAGAAGAGGAGGGGGGTGGAGAAAGAGGTCGAGAAAGCGGTGGAGGAGGGGTTGAAGAAGAAACGCGAAGAGATGATGCAGAAGCTGGAGGAGTTGGAGAAAGAGCGCAAGGAGAGGATGCGGAAGCAGCAGGAGGAGTTGGAGAAAGAGCACAAGGAAAGGGCGCGGAAGCAGCAGGAGGAGTTGGAGAAAGAGCGTAAAGAGAGGATGCGGAAGCAGCAGGAGGAGTTGGAGAAAGAGCATAAGGAGAGGGCGCGGAAGCAGCTGGAGGAGCTGGAGGAAGAGCGCAAGGAGAGGACGCGGAAGCAGCAGGAGGAATTGGAGAAAGAGCACAAGGAGAGGATGCGGAAGCAGCAGGAAGAGTTGGAGAAAGAGCGCAAGGAGAGGGTGCAGGCGATGGTGCAGGAGAGGATGCAGGAGTGGGCACAGGAGAGGATGCAGACAGTGAGGAGCGACCACGCGCAGGAACTGCAGGAGCTCCAGAACAAACATAAGGAGGAGATGGCGAAGCTGGTCAGTGTTTTGTTTATACCCTCTAATTTTTACTAACACCCTAACAGTTTGATGACAATTGGGAAAGACTGGTCAGTATCATATTTTAATCCTCCAATTGTTTCTAATATCTTTATGCAGATGCGAGACCTGGGCCTCCGGGAGGCTGAAGAACTTTCTACGAATGATCAAAACGTCGAAGCCTCAAGCGTCGATGGTACTTTAGCACCTAGTGACCAAAGTCAATCTCTCGGAAACCCTGAAGCGGGGGAGAGCGCGAGGGACGCCCAAAAACCTGAAGGGCAGTCCGATGAGGGGGTAGAGCCGAGCTCGATGGTGAGTGTTGTATTTGACCTTTCATAAGTATTTTCTGTTGACAATCGCTCGTTGGCAGACGGAAACTGAGTCCAAGGAGGCTTGACCAGTTGTGTAGTCGACGAATAGGACGTTCAAAGTTTACATCAAGTACTTTTACGATAGGTAGATGCAAGGTAGATGTTAACATTTAGGGTACAAGGATGACGGACCAGTAAAGTAGTATTAGCAAGTAAAAATAGTTACTACCGTATGAATCTGATCAATTGGGCATGTATTTTGGCACATCAGAAATTAAATCTAAATTAGAGCTTGATTAGAGCATATATTTAGCCTTTTTGAGAAGAAAAAATAACTATTACACTGAAATTTTTTGGTGTTACGCCGGCAATAATTCCAACATCGCAGAAATCATTATAAAAAAGCTAGTATTTTTATAACGATGTTAGCACCGTTCTATAGATGCAGAAATACCCTTATAATGAAGCAGTCATCAAGTACACTTATTACAACAAAGCTGCATTTATTAAATTTAAGCAAGACAAAATTATTCAAGTACATACACCCAACTATCAGCGGGCTCGCATGCACTTGGGATCAAGTGGGACTTATTGTACATGACAACCGTCGGTTTGTCGGCAGTGGCCAGCCGCAGAAATCCATTGTGTAATCACTCAAGTCGATATCATAATAGTCATCACTAAAACGAAAATATTAAATAAATTGACCATTAACCTTGCATTAACCATGGATAATGAAATCAATAACTTACTCAGTTCTAAAGTTCTCTTGTTTATTTATCTTGTCCACGTCTGTCAACTCAGACTGCCAACCATTGTGGCCACTAATATTTACATTTGTCCCATCAATGAGGTCGGCCACATTACAATGTCGCATTTCCATCACAGCAGCCTCCTGATTGAACGAGCTCGGTAACCGTTCCGTAACAGTGCGAGTCTCATCATCATCAGAGTCATACACTTCCTTATAAGGACTAATTTTTCCCTTGATAGGTCCAATTCGAGCATTGTCAGGACATTGCTGGGTACACTCGTCGTCGCCTGAACACTTGCAGCCTAGACCAAACAATTAGCTTAGCACACCTTAAATTTTCAGACAGATGAGACATACCTGACTATACTCAGCAACAATACAGCCTATCTTCGTAACTTTGTACAAGTATAGGTCATGAAAGGGCACTGGCTTTCCGGTAGCGTTGTCGACAACCATCTTCAACTGTTTAAAACAGGACCAACGGTGTTTGGAAAGTCCATCGAGACTAGCACGTCGCGTAACGGGATATAACTCCAATTCAAAATATGAGGGATCCTGCAACCTGAGTATAACACTGCGAACAACAGCCGGACGGTAAGGAAAGGCCTGTTCCGGAAAGGATAGTTGGTGAGGAAAGAAGCTAGGATCGATGCAACGAGGAGGATTTTCGTAATCAAGAGTCTTGTTAGGGTTCATCTTTAAGAGAACTATGTCGCCCCGTTTGATGGATGGTAGGGAAGGTAGAGATACTCTACCAGGTTTCTTGAATGCTTTTCACTCAGATTTAGCAAACGGCATTGCACATTCATACATACGACTCACCTATATCTTCCCATCCGAAGTTGTCATCAGCATCCGAGGAAGCGAGTGTAGCTAGCTGGTTTAGTAGAAACTGGTAATCAGGCTCGTCGCCAATTGCGAGGCTAAAGTCGTCATCAACAGGTCTCTCCGGGGAAGCGAGCGTAGCTAGTTGGTCTCGTAGGAACTGGTAATCAGGCTCGTCGCCAATTGCGAGGCTAAGACAGTAGCTAGAAAATAGTTGGAGTTCAAGTGGGAGATCTTGGCAGAGACGGGCTGCAGTCCATGATCGTTTCTTCTTGAGAATGCGTTGCGACTGATGCTTAGCTGTTCCCTGTTTAATGCAACTCCATGGGAGACCCCCATGAACCAACGAAATAATAGTGTAAGTTAGTGCATGAAGATCGTCCCGACGAGTCTGTTCTGAAACATAAGATCAGAGACCATACTCAGTAAGTTCGGTAAAAAACATACCTTGCCCAAGATGAGTATGCACAGATACATAATGCGGAGTCCCAATAAGACGGTGTTCACCATGCACAGAGGTCTCATCCGTCACATCTCTCCAACGTCGTGCGAGTCCAAAATCAATTAGGTATACAGAACGTGACTTATCGCCACGTCCAACCACAAAGTTTGAAGGCTTGATATCACGATGAATGAAGCCTCGAGAGTGTATATTGAACGGCGTCCAGCTGTGAGTAGAAGTAGTAATTCAAAATAAGTATAGTTCCAGGCTATTGCGGATATAGCTTACCATTCCAAGAGCGAGATGCGCCGTTTCTTCCAAACCGGCCTCCTCAGCTTGGAACTCTGGAAAATCTAAACTTCGTCCAAGCAGATCCATTACCAAGCTATTAGTTTTGCCCAAACGGCCGTATGCGATGGCCTTGGGGATGCGTTCATGGTTCCCAAGCGCTTTCAAGACATGATATTCATGTTCCAAATGTGTGCGAGTAATTTGAACCGAAGCGAACTCCTGCTTTATTGCGACTAATTTGTCGTTAGGTCCGACTGCGCTAAAAACCATGCCTGTAAGAATGGGTTAAATATTAAATATCAAGCTGCATTAACCTGTTCGGTTGGTATAGATGTACCGTATGACCCTTCTCCAATGCACTTCAGGTTGCGATAGGAATCAGGCGATAGTTTGGATTCCATTAGTTGAGTGCCAATCGCTCTAGTTAATTACTAAGAGACTCGCGAGTCGCAGTCATTTGGTGCTTCGTTTGATACATTATTCAAACATAATTGACTGTATCAATACGACCAATTGTTCGGTAATTGAATATAATCAAATATAGTATTACAATTTACCTATAAATTGAACTTGTCACTTTCAACTGAGATTTCATAATGACGGTTATCTGCTAGGGTTAGGAAAGGAGATACGGGTTGGGAAGAACTGGGGAAGCTTCAAGGAGCCGGAAGAATCGAGAATGGAAGTGAGCTGTGTGCAGGTTCGTTTGGCTAGCGCCGTTAACTCCGTAGAACTTACAAGTAGAACGTAACAGTGACACCCATCCTAACCTCACCCATCCCAGCGCCAGCGTCTGCAAAACTTTAGCACGTTCCAAGTTTCAGCTTCCTGTATGAAGGCGTACGTGTTCTACGCATTTTATAGCGCTGTCAATATGGCGTGGGGGCTCTCAAGCGTTACTTAAGATGGATCGCATCCTGGGACGTGGAAGACATAACCCACAATTAACACCAACCGTCACATGGGATCTAAATGCTCTCAGTGTCATTTAACTCGAAAAGAACTTCGATCTTCATTTCTTATGGATAAAATAGGTGTGTTAGTACTGATATTCACATCAATTTCGTACTTAGAGTCGCGCAGCTGAAAGTATGATCTGGGCATTGCTGTCTATATTACTGCAATAACATCTCATCTTTTACTCCTCCGCATCCCGGAACTTAGACGGATGCGGATGGTCATGCGCCTCTCCTTGTTGACCCCATAAACATGATGCTAGTTCCATTCCAGAGCTCGAACAGAGTACACGCACTGGCACCCGTAAGACCTCTTTTATGTCATACTTGTAGACTGGATCTGACCTCTGTGTGCCAGATATGTTTTCCCATTCTCACGAAGTATCAATACAAGGAAGAACGTTAAGCAATGTTGGTAGAGATTCTGTAGCTCGTAAGCGGCGTCTGCCTTGTCGAATTTCATCTCGATGACTGACATAACGTAGTATCAAACAATAGCGCAATTTACCATAGCTGTAGTCATTGCGGACAACCGGTTCTGTGCAGGGTATCACCCTGTCGTATCACACTTTCCTTCTCGACAATGCGACCGTACTGCACCAACAACAAGTCTCGAAGCACCATCTCCCGGCCAGGAACCACCATCAGCCAAACTGCTACTACCGGACCCAGCAAATGAGCATTCCTCAGTATCCGTATTAAAGGCCGCCGATACCCAGGCTGACATTGTCCATGACCGTAGCGAAAATGTCCTCGCCGAGCAACTGTTGGGACCAGAAGAGCTTTTAACACAGCCTCCATATTACCTTGAACTTGAAGTTGGTAAATTTACCGATCCTGTGTCTAAGCCACTCGATCTGCTCCAACCTGCAGTGGTACCTACCCGAGACTGCTTTTCTTACGAGGAAATACACCCCACAATTTCCCTTCTCCCTTCTCCCCCCACCCTCAAATCGATATTTATCAAGATCATTTCGTTCGTAATGTACGCCTTAGACTTGCCTTATACGATCTCCCACTATCTGCTATTGCCTCTCTACTTTCGCCCAACAATCCCCACGCCCTCTGCGAAGTTCTTCGCATGGTTGTGCCCATCGCATCAATCCCTGGCGATAACGAGCATCTGGGGTTTGCGCATTCCTTGTAGAGGCGTTTCTTTGGTGATCGATCGTGTGCTGGAGAGTTCTTCGTCAGCTTTGTAAAAGGGCACGAGACCCTGCTTCGGTGTTGTACAAAGTACATGAAGCGGCTGAGTCTGGGACCTTATAACGTTGAATTCATTAACGAGCGTGCGCTTGATTATGCGTGTCGGTTTTGGGAGATGCATAAGAAGAGCCTTAACAGGTTGGCGAAACTGTAGTCGCCCCTGGCTTATCGCTCTCGTCTGTTCACGCGCTCTGGATTGGAGAAGTTCCACTTGACTTGTACCGTACCATAAGATCTGGCTATACGACAGCTATATCGAGATTATACAGAGAGCCATGTCGGTTAAGGACGCCTGTTCGCTCGGGGATGGTTCAGCTACCTGAGCGTAGTTCACTGCTGTACGTTATGTTCCTATTGCCTTTTAAATTCCCTCCTACTATCCAACAAGACGAAAACAAGCATATAACCGGACAGCACTAAACACCCACTCTTTATCCTGGCTGCGTTTATGACCCTGATATGGTCACTAACCGCCGTGGATGGAGAGCGGGGGCTGGATGAGGGTTGTAATTTGCAATCGGAGCCCCCCCTACCTTTTTTTTCGGAGTTTTGTTGAATCGCAACTAATACCTATTGCTAATAGGCTGTAAGGGCTATAATGGCGGCATTAGTCAGGAAAGACAGATATGTAGGTTATACGACGCGAGATGGCGTGAGGCGTTAGTCTCTTCGCAAGCACGCGTACACCTGGTTCCGACGACCTTAGCGCGGCACCGATGTTCGATGGACGCAGGACAGTCGCGATTCGGACTCTCCTTAGTCATGTATATGTTTTGTGCCAGATCAGCTCCTCAGCAGACTAACATATCCGTAACTTCTAACTACGCACTGGTTCACTTACGCAAGGAAGCTAATAGCATGGTTTTGTACATGAAGTGTGTCTTTCGCTACGGCTGGAGATTCCCTGCCACTCAAGGAGATGGGTGTATTAAGAATGTTTATGGATGCGATTGATATACAAGGTTCCGGCGCGCCTTCCAGCGAATGGAGATTTGAACACTTCATGTGGATTAAAGTTGCAGTGAGAATCGATTCTCTGCGAGCTTTTCAGACGTCATCTCGGACCGAGCTACTTGCATTTTAGTGTTCCGACTTCTGAAATCAATAATTCGCAACTGACTAAGTACTGTACTAGTATCAAACTAGTGTATAGTATTTGAGAACATATTCTTGCACCTCCGCACAGTACTTGCCGGTGAAACGTGCTTTAAATTCTCTTTTGGATTAATTTAATCGTATACGTGGTCCACGTTGCAATATCTTTGGAGGTATTGCGTTCGTGCCTGTCCACGCTCAAAACAGGGCCTTGCCGTATATCTAAATCGAACGAATGGTTGGAAACATAGACTTTGATGTAGCCGATGTCGTATTCTTTCTCTGGAGGTACGAAGTAAGTCATCGCTTCGTCTTCGTTATACTTGGAATGATACCCCAGATATAAGGTATCACCGGGTCTTAAACATGGTTTCGCCACATTGGGACTGGTGTATGGCTCTACAAAATCGTGCAAAGGGCTCTGTCAAGATGCACTGAGAAACAGCTATACTGAACTTACGTATTTCAAAGGTGCTGTGATCAAAGTAAAAGATTTTTAAGTAAACATCGGAGCATGGAGAAATGTTGGTAACTTCGAAACCATAAATCTCGTTCATGTCATCAACAGACATATCATCCTCATACCCAAGAGCAACAGCACTAATAGACACTTCCTGGTAAGGTGCAAGGCCATTGGGAATTAGATTCCTGGGAGTTCTCTGACCGTCTGAGTCAGATGTCGGCACCCATGCATTGTACTGCATGTTGATCAAGGGAGCCTCTGCCTCTGCATTGTTTTGTTCGCGTTCGGGCAGATTGTACAAGTGCCAGTCATAATGCGAAGCAGAGTTTATCATTTTTTGAATGCACTCCACGGTGTCTTTTAGATCAGCTACTCCGCTCGCTGGAAGATCAATTTCACAGTCGAGTGGCCAAAACTCTCGACTACTTCCGTTGCCGCCGCCGCCCAATTCGCGATCCGGAAGGGCCATAGCAAAGACTATCTTGTTTCGTATGTTATTCAGTCCAACCAGCATTCGTGCAGAATCTCGGTTATCGATAAGTTCAATGGTTCCAATATGTGAAGGTGCCCAAGCATCCGTTGGTCGAGCAAGACTTCGCTGAACGTTCCGGAAGAGCTCTTCCAGCACTTCCCTATCCTCGGGTTCAATATACACTAGGAAATCGTAATTGGAGCTCTCCTTCACGACGTAATAGATCTTTTCCCTTGGCCAGGCCTGCTCCTGATCTGCGGTAAGTAAATCCTTCGTAATAGCTAATGAAGTCGTGGTCGTCGTAACCTTCTTTGCTACTAATGTTGCAAGAGGACTAGTGCGCTTTAAAGCGGATTCTATAGTTTGGTACATCGTAAACGTGAAGCCTTTTGCGATCCCTGAGGATTGCCCCTGGTGGATGACATACGGATAATCTTTGTCAGGGTATGCTCTAGTGGCTGTAGTGCGGTATCTAATCTTTCCGTCAAACAACACTCTACCCAACGCATTGAAACTTTCACATTGAGGGTGTTGTTGGCTGTAAGGCACGCGGTCAGCGTACATTATCGAGTAACGCAGAATTTGCACATACTGGGGAAGGTTGTCTATGCTTTTTATAAGCTGGAGATGCGTCTGCTCAGTGCCATTTGTCTTCAAACTTTTCAATAGCTCATTAGTGAAGCAGCCGCTGTGATATCTTCCCATATCGTCACTATCGTAACTCTCTTCGAATGCACCTTCACGTGTATGGCATGCAGCAAGAAGGATGTGGGAACGCAGTACAGCACTTATAACATTTTCCATGATGCATCTGGTTGGATGGCTAGTCAGATGTTCGTTTAACCAGGCCAGATCTTGAGGAGAGAAGTGGATTTCTGGAAGTTCATCCGGCACACCGCGCATCACAGCGTCGCTGTGAGTACCAGGACCCGAAAAACAGCAGTCTAAGATAACAGTCTGTTATGATGGAATAAGTCAAAAAAAAAAGTGCTTTATACTGTTCATTAGCTGACTTACAATGTTATTACCCCACTTCACCGCCATGCGTTGGAGCATCCCGCCAAGTTCAACGTCGGTGATACCTTCAATCATCCATTCCCCCCTCTCGAAATTCGTATCGTAGGGAAGAATCATTTGTACATTTTGAAATCCTTGGGGCCATTCTTTGAGCTCTGGCCACCGAGTATGTCCACCGTGGCCCGCAAAGTATATAACAATAGGATCATCTTTTCTGATCTCCCCGCTATTGATGATATTCTCCATTCCTTGTATAATCGCTTTTCTCGTTGCCTTGGAATTGTGCAGCTCCTGTATGTAAGGTGGACGCTGTCCCACTCCGTTTGTGATGCTGAACAAGTAGTCTCGGACGCGCATGGCGTCCTGCACAGCGCCCTGGAGAGGCTGTAGATCAGACATAGCGTAGTTGTCGATGCCCACCACCAAGGCGTGCAGCTGTGAGGTCTCTAGTGAAAAGTCCATTGCTGTCCAGTTTTTCTTCTTCGTGTCGTTGCTCGAGGATGGGTTAGGGAAAGCCATGTCGTTTGCAATGAAGTTGTCTATGGTGGTTCAGTGAAAGAGGTTAATACTCTGAACCACCATGTGCGCTGAAGGGTGATTAGCATCGTGGCATGGCAGTGCATGCTATAAGATCCTGGAAGCTAAAAGTATCGTGCATGGTTCACAAACAATTTGCCCTTGAAAACAAGACAAGACATCTGGCGAAATGTCTGAATCAAGTCTGAATGCTGCAGAAAACCTTCTGCAGGTTTTATTATATAACATGATTTTTGTTCCCTGTCGACAACGAAGGGTGAGCATTATTTCCCAGCGAGATAGAGAAGTTAAAAAAAGACCTAGTCGGTGCTATCTTGAAGCCGTGCCATAAGCGCTGTAAGTCTCAAGTCAATGTCATAAACAGGGCCAACTACCGCTGCAGATTCAAATATAAGAACCAAGATTGAAGCAATGTTTTTTCTACGAAAAAGTAGGAGGAGAAATTGAGAATACGTCTTGAGTAAAAACCCAGGATGAGTACTTCAAGCTGACTTCAAGTCCAAGGTTGCATCGGAGCATATACCACGACTTTCAACGTGAAAGCAACAAGAGTTTCTGATATTGATGATGAGCGAGGGCGGCACTGCAGTGAGAGATGCAGAAGTTTGGCAGAAATGGTTTAGAAGTGGTTCAAAAACACGGACCGAACTTATGATGCGGTTAACCCCGTTGTCGGCGTTTACAATTATTACCGGAAATTCGTATTCAGTATTCAGTGGCATTTAGTCCAAATTCAACCTTGAAACGATTTGCCACAATCCCGACTTACGCAGACGTAAATGCATCGTTCTACACGACAAGATCTCCGTTGAAGATGTTGAGCACAATAGGCTTCGAAACAGCAGTTCTAACTGTCCTACGGTGCGTCTTTACAAACGTTTATCGAGATATTTGCAAGATACTGAAATAATCCTGATTTCTCATAGCCTTCTGCTGTACCTAGCCTGCAAGAGGTATCTTCTGTCGAGCCTTTACACAGACCTACAGTCTATTTCATCTACGACATCTTCTCCTACCTCACCTACCACCGAAACCGAAAATGGAGTGGAACTAGCGATCCTTCCGACGCCTTCTGTGCACACACCAAAAGCACAAAGCTTTACCGATACGACTTATCTTCATTCAACAGTATCTAGGGTGCTGTTCTCATGGACGTTCGCGGAATGTTGTATGCTGTTCTTCTTGTTGATGCTGCAGGGTGTAGATGTGATGTCTTCTGAGTAAGTAACTGTCTGCATGTTGCTTCCTACGGGATATGCTAATGCGCAGCTAGAACACGATTTTTCAACTGGACACTATCTCTGTACTTCCTACTTGCTACGATCCTCTTCTTCATCCCCCTCTCGACAGGCCTCATCATCGCATTCTCATCATCCTCATCTGCTGGTACGTATGTCCCTCCCTCCTTCATAGTTTTCTAATAACGTGCTCTTGAAACGACAGGCCGCCGAGTGCGCGCACTCTTCACCATCCTCACAGTCCCCGCCTTCCTCTACCTATTCTCCTACATTGCCCTCCCACCAGCACTTTCCTCCGCATCCCTCGACACAGCAGCTCTAGCACGGCTCATCGTCCTAGGAACCATAATTCTAGGCCTACTATCCGGCTTTGGTGCTGTCTCCAGTGCATGGGGCTATCTTCCTGGGTTGTCAAGGACACGGTGCATCTCTTTCTATCCTCTTAGAAAGCTGCGCAGAGCTGATAGTGAGTCGATAGAGTCGTCGCCAGCGACCCGGAAATTGAAGCTGCGGAGTACTCCCTTTTGAGTATTCGTAATGATTTGCGAGATCGTAGGGCGGAACTTACGAGGAGGGAAGGAGCTTCTGTGTGTGCATTTTCTTATCTGTCTCCCTTATCCTGAGCTTTAGTTGACTTTTCTCCTTGTAGAAGGATAAATCATGGCTCTCCCGCGGTGGATCGTCATTCCGCGGTGGGGACAGCTGTATGTACCATTTCCCCTTCTTGTTCTACCGCTCGTCCTCTAATAACATGCGCTGACGTTCTGCGTAGTATCGCAGGAAATCGCAGGCCTCACTGCCTTAGAACATCAAATGACCATAAATGTCTCCTCTCTACGGGAAGCACGCACGCATGAGAAATTCAGAAAGACTTTCAAAGGGAGAGCCTATGCCTGTATCGGTGTGCTTTGGGCGGGGTACTGCGTTGTGCGAGTATGTACTGTACGTATTCCTTTCCCTCTTTCCCTCTTTCCGTCTCCTCTTGAACCAAACATCCATCTAACGTTGTTTTATTAAGGCAATTTACAACCTCACCCTCGCACCCACGCGCTCCGCCTCCAACTCAACCAACAACGCAGATATAATAGCGCAGCTTCTTGCTCTGCCACTTTCGCATCTCTTCCCAGACACGAAGATCGATGTAGCGTCGCTTGCCAGGCAAGTGAGCTTGGTGCTGGTGGGTATGCTGATTCTAGCGAGTATAAGGAGAGTTTTGGGGGGCGTTACTAGTGTCAGTCTGAGTTCTTCCTTTCTACGTCTGATAGTATGCTGATATAATGAGGATAGGTACTGAGAGTCGCCAGCCGCTCAATGGCAGCATCGTTCATGCTCCTTCTCCTCGCGCAACTCATGGTACCGCTTCTCACTTCTCGCCCTCCCTTATCCACTAACATCTCATCCCATAGGGCATCTACCTCCTCTCAACCATCGTCCAACTACGTTCTTCTTTCCCTCCTCCTTCCACAGGATCCCCAGAAGATTCAGGCACAACAGGGAAAATAACAAACCTATTCTCCACGATCCCCGCATACGAAGTGTTCGGCTCGCTATTTGATTCTTCATTCCTCCTCGCTGCGGTGTTGGCGGGGGTGGGTATGTGGGGTAAAGAGAAAGTAGGGTGGTGATCGACCAATTGCGGTTTCCGGTTCCCTGCAGGCAGGGAAGGACTGTCTCAGTATGTGTTCTTAAACCTAGCGTATACTTACTTGTCACAGCATGTAAGCGGACGGCCAACAGTGTACAAGGATAGGACTGCGGTGTAGTATTTATATTTATCGTTGTAAATGAACGAATGTATTTATGTATGTATCATATATGGACACTGCAGATGGATGTGCATCTATGTGCATATGTGGTGCGATTCTAATCAATTTGATGTATGTCTTAACGCGATCGAATATTACATACATATATTATTATGCGGGCACTACAGTTGGGGTCATGCAAACACCAGCAATTTTATATCTCGACAACGCGAATTTTTGGGCACAAACTGACTTCAGATTCAGAATTAGCAACCTCAGAAACATCCAAAAACGACGTTTTCGGAAAATTCCCACGAGAAAATAGGTTGGCCAAAATTTTTGACCAAAAAATTGACATGTTACAGGGTCCAAATCTACCTGAGTCAGGCTGTGGACTGTATTAAAAACCTATTATGGTATAGGAGGGAACTGACAAGTCTCGGAAAACCCAATTTTAAGCCCAAAACTACTCAAATTTATAACTACATACATAATAAGTATGCCCTATCTAAATTAACTGCCAAACAAAGGACACGTATCATGCTGACACATCAGAGGTTGCTGACCAAGTCTGTCAGCCTGGTGCGCGCTGAACCCCTACAGAGGGTACTAAATAGTAAATGCATTGACAATTGTCTACTCCACTAGTTGCTGCTTTGATATCTTTGATGGGTACCTCAGAGTTCAAAATTGAGTCAATGTTACAAGTTCTCATCAACATAGTATTTATAATGAATCTATGACTTGTCAAGAATTAAATAGTTTGTCTAATGTTACTTTAAAGTTTGTAGTAATTAGTATATGATACTACTTGGTTGCATATATCTTAATAGTATAGTATTTACTTGCAGTCTACCAAAGTTTTAGATTTCTGCTGCTTCTACCACAATGTTACTCAATAAACTATTTGAGCAAGATTTAATACATTTTAAAGGATTTTAGGGCATTTTTCATAGTGTATACTATAGGTATGGCCAGTTACTTAGCCATTTTTTAGTGTGGGAACCGGTACTCCGGTGGGAATTATTTTAACGGAATCATAACTAGATTTATGAAAGGATGCCGAAAATGATTTTTTTCGAGATTTTACCTGTTTTTTTCGGCAATGGCCAAATTTTTGGGTCAAAAATGCAAAAAATCGGTTTGAGCGAAATCAGCTTGTGGAAATCAAAAGCAAACCCTCAAAGTATGCTATTCCGATGGTTTTCGGAGGCCAGAAGGCATTGTGGGTGTGGGGAAAAATCAACCAAAAAAGTTGGTGGTGTTTGCGTGACCCCAACTGTAGTACATCTGTTAATGCTAGTAAATCGGTCATATGTAGTAAATCGACGGGAAGCATACAGGTATATTCCTCGAGACTCTAAATCGCATACTCGACTAACTTCTGGTAATCCACAACGCAGCAATCACATTGCCAGCAACAAAACTTTGAGCCAAGCCTCCTTTTCAAAGTAGCCTTGTCCTAGTATACGCTTAGAGAATAGCATATATCGCAGAACAGCCCCGCGTTCCAGCTTCTTATTCGCCGGTATCCTACGTGCCACTGAATGCAGTAAGAGAGTTAGAACCAGTAGTGCACTTTGAAGTTGGGAGCTTTAGGCCAAAGTGCTTAGATGTAATGGTCCTGTTGAGATCTCTGTCAGCTGTATGGATACCAGTGCCGCGTTGAGCCTCACTCTTGCTGTAGTACCGTCTCTTGCGTATCCTTTGAGATAAAGGAATAGAAAAAAGCATTGAAGCTCCCGTCATTTCTCCATTTGACCCTCAAGATATGTCCTTCCTTCAAGTATGGTTAAAAATGCAAAGAGCATGAATAGTGGGACGTAACGAGTCATTGAGCACGTTGGGATCCCAAACATGACGATATCTAGATGACGCAGGTAGCTGCCGACAGGGTATCCTCGACCATTGCTGGTGTTAACTTGGGGACTGTGCTGGAACCATGACAAGATGCGCATTTGCGCGAGGTGTCTCATGCAACTGTGAATGTATGTAGAAACTAGAGTTTACCAAGACGCTAGGCACAAGCCTAAGCAGCATACCAGCACCATCCGATGCTGCTAATAGAACACAGAACTAAAGTAGCACCATTCGCAGGACGTTTGCCAGCACCATTCGCCCCAGGAACAAGATTGGCCCTCATGGGTGCATATGTTGCGGTTCGAGCTCTGCGAATAACCCTGGAGCGGAGCAGTAGCTGCAGCATCTCGGGATGACTATGTAGATTTGACGAAGTATTTGTTATGTTTGACTTTCTCCATAGCTAAGAGCCTGCTCTCCGATGCAAGACTTGATGCTCTCCAGAATAAAAACCTCCTGGAGTGTTAGTAGATTGGATGACTGAATAGTGCAAAATGACATGTCTTGGACAAGTCATTCAGAACGTGGCAGCGCTTCCGTCTGCAATCCAACAGAAACAGTGGAGCAGGGCGAACACGAACTGAGCTTGTATTCATACACGAAATCTGGCCTAAAGATATGTTAATGAGGTCGGAGTTCACTACAAGGATCTCGTAGGTGTGCCTGCTGACTGGCTTGGTAATGGGTGTGAGGAAGTCCTGCGTTGCTCATAAAGAGGAAAAGGCTTCAGGCCCAGAGATAATATGACTGTCTTCTGGGCTAATCAACAACGGCCTTCATGCATGGCCTATGAATATATGCGACACAAGACTATCTTGCTGCAGATGATGAGCTTCCAGAGACGAAAGGTTGACTGTCCATATCCTTCATCTGTCTCGCTTACGCTGGTTGGCACCACTGAGTTTTATTGCGGCACCGCGAGGTACGAGAGACGTGAAAGTGAGATGACAACAGCTTCGACCTATATTTCAATCATTACACTGTAGTCTCCTTGGCCGCCGCTTCATCTCTTTTGTCACAGCTCTAGGCCACCTCATGTGAAGCTAATGAGATGTTGGTTCATAGCGAATAGGTTAAAGAATTGAGAATACTTACTACCGGCATTGTGCTTTCCTGACCGTATAGCGGTATGGGTTGGGTAGGTAGTGGGTAGATGATTTGGAGAGCGAACTGGAGGCTATAACATTGTCAGAGAGTCTGCATGTAGGATGTGACCAAAATGTGACTACTGTTCTCGGACGGCTACTAACGCCGCCAAATCCGTTATGTACTCAGCATCAAGTTAAGCATTGGTCGAACATTCAACAAACATAAAACCAACATTTGTCCCCATAGTAATCGGTGTAGTTACTACCATCGCACTGGAGCCTGGTCTCAACCTTGATATGTTCATCATAGTAGATGAATGAACAATCATAGTGATTAGGACAACAACATGTCTTTCTTCAAGTTGATCCAACTTCCAAGGCTACTACTGTACTAATCAAAATACTTTGGCACCCTTATATGTGCGTGACAGGTCCAACTGCGGAACCACTTTGTCAGGTCGAAAATATTGTGTGACAATTTAAAAAATTCGGCATCTTTGCGAGTAGAAGAGCCCCAAATATATAGCTTTTAAGTGTAAATAATTTATAACATGTCATGGTCTAATGGTAAGTTGTATTTAAACACTGTAAAGGGCAGAATTTGTGAAGAAAAATTGAAAAATCATTAGTTCGAATGCTCTTCAGCAAAATTTTTATCCATGACCTCTCAGATGTAACAACCCCATGACACCGTCTGTCTCTCGTTTCTGTATGTGTTCGTTGCCCAACTCTCGTCGTTCATTGTCCCAGTTCTTTACTCATTCCTGTTTCATTCCCCTTCACATATCTATGATATATTACTTTCCTTCACCCTCAGCAACAGAGCTAGTTAGCTCCTTACTATCGTTTATTCTCTCACATTGGACTATTACTACCATTGTCTCAAGGAGTACTTACCCCACCTATAACCCGATATCGGACCTTAGGAATAGTATTTAAGACCTAGAGTACTTTCATGTTTAGACAGTGAATCGTATCCTTACAACTGCAATTCCTCTCGTGTGACAAAACTCCTAAACCGTCACAAGATGTAACAGGCTTTTGCTACATATTTTTTTGCATCTACACCCGACTCGACTCTTGTCTCTACTTTAACTCTCTACTCGTCTCTTTCTCTCTCCTACCTCTCTAACTGGTACCCTTCTGGACTGATCATCCGGAAACCGCCATTTGACTGGTACATACCCAAGAAAATCTTTCATAACCACACAAAAAATAGTTTGTCTCTGTCTCTTCCGTTATAACTAAAACCTTTAAATTCTAGAATAAATGTCTAACCATGTCACACATGCCCAAACCCAAGCTTGTCTAGCTGGAGTAGCTACCCAGCCCAGTGAGCACTCTATTCCTTCCAATAATACTAACACTGCTACTACAGGAGAATTGTTAGCAACAGACGAGCAAAAACTCGAAGTCGAACTCAAACACTTGAAAATATGGAAGCGAAGTGAATCTTATTGCTTGTCTGGAATAAACTAGCACAAGAATAAGGAATATCTAACTAAAATGACCGTATTTATAATGAAAGTCCATGAGGAAACTGCATGTAATCTAACCTACACTATAACGCATGTTTACTGTGCTTCTACTGTGCAAACTCATGTATTACGTATGTAACAAGCATGGCTGGACTGTGGACTGTGCCCGTAGTCTTGATGAATAACACATGTTGATATACATGGTGTCCACATTGTAAGTCAGGTGATATATGTCAGGTGACTATGATAAGATAAGATATATGGATTAGATAAGATAAGTGTGAAATCCTAACAAGAATCTCATTCTACTTTGGTTCAGGGTACTGCTAGGACCCCCGATGCTCCACGTCGTTCCTATAGGGATGTGGCTAGCTCGAGACCTCCTTCCCCTCAGGAAGAGACAACTACCCGGAATAATGGCATGGACAATTTGTCTGCCACCCCAGAGTCTATTAGTATTAACAATATTATTGAGAATGAATCGATTTCTTCTGTTTCCACTTTGACCCTGTCTGAGTCAAATGATGAACAAGATAGCAAGAACCCATGGATTACTGTAAAGTCTAGGAGATCTCACAGCTTAGAATCCTTCAGAGGCCGAAGGATTGATCTCAGGAAAGCCAATCCCAATAAGCAACCTAAGCCTTTGTCCAAGGCTCAGAAACAGACTGTCCAGGAGGCTGAGAAGACCCTCACTGCTGAACAAAAGAAGCACATTGATCGCCAAAATGATAAATTGCGCAAATGTTCTTCCTCTCGTGAAGAAGGAACCTCTAAGGCTAAAGGCAAGGGAGTTGACCCTCGCAACTGGGGAAATATTGACCTCAATGAATCGGAGCTTGACATTGAAGCTCAACAGGCTGTACTCGAGTTGCTTAAACTGGTAAAAAAGCGAACTCACAGGAGGAGAAGATCAAGTCCATCTTCTTCCTCTTCCGACTCGGGAAGTGAGGCTTCCACACCAGTCCCTCATAAGTCAAAGTGCAAGGCTGTTAATGTTAACAACCTCTCTGCTACATGTAGCACTGCTGCAAAATTGCGTAATGTTCATTACAACTTGGACCCAATACATCAAATCCCCTCTGCTAGTCACTTGGGGAAATCATTTGATAAACACACGCGTAACAAAAAGTGTCGCCTTAGAAGTGGATCTCCCAGTTCTCCAGATGATTCAGATGGCTCAAGTAGTGATTCATCTTCAGACTCAAGCCCAGACTCTGATGACTCAGGCAGTAGCTCAAGTAATTCTGAATATAATGAGGATGACCACTCGCACCACCAAAAAAAGCGAAAAGGGTCCAGACATTCTCATCATAGCAGGCGTCACCGAAGGCCACTAATTCATCCTATGCCTCCAAAAGAATACGATGGTACTATTGAAGCCCGAACATTTCAGCGATTCATGGACGAAGCTACTGCTTATGTTCAAGATGGGAAAGTGTTGCGAAAGTGGCAAGTGTTCATTATTTCATACTACCTGATGAACAAAGCATATGATTTCTATGTTCAGAAAGTAGCAGCTAACCACTCTGAATGGACTCTTGATCAGTTCTTTACAGAAATGTTCAATCATTTGTTCCCTACTGATTACCAAGAATAACAGCATGAAAAACTGAAAAATTTCCATCAAGGGAACTGCTCAGTACTAGAGTACTCACATAATTTACTTGAATTAATAAAATCTATTGGTGGTATCAGTCCATGCGAGCGTGTACAAAACTTGTGGGATGGATTCTGCGTACCTATCCAGGAGCGCCTGTGGCTGGAGAAATTCAACCCCAGTATCTCCAAATGGAAGGATGTTGTTGAGGCAGCCCAAATCATAGAGGTGGCTCAAAATATGAGCCAAAGAGCCAGCTGCTGTAGAGGAAATAACAACATTCACGAAGAAAATGGTGGACCTGGAGGGAACGGAGGTGGAGGGCGCACTAGTGCCTTCAAACCTAATAAACCCCCAACCAACCATCAAAATGGTAATAACTGAAATAATTCGAGCAACCAAAATGCACAACGCCGAAATCCAGGTCCCCACAGGGGAAATAATTTGAACAATAATAATTCAACAAAAAAGACCCCGAATGGCAACCAGAAGGCTAGGACCTCACTGCCACAGCTTTCTGATAAAGAGCGCACAGAGCTGCTAGCAGCTGGGAAGTGCTTCCGGTGTCACGAAACTGGACACCAGTCCAGACACTGTCCCCAAGGAAATACAGTCCGCAGTAATAACGGCAATAAACCTCCAGGAGTCTCCAATTTTAATATGGAAATGACCGAAATATCAGATGAAAATCCTGATAACGAGTTTGAGCTATTGGAAAGCCTTCCACTAGCTGCAATGACAATCCCAGAGAACGTATTCTGCACTCTCTTTGATATTGGAGAGGATGCTCCTTGGATGAAATATAAACCAGATGAGGAACCACGAAGACAAATTGGGGACTGTTATGCAATGCATGCCAAACACATTCTTGATGTGTTGCAGCCATTCCCTGGAGATGAGTACCATATAACAAATTTGGTTGACTATCATTTTCAAGTACAGTTACTGAGTAACGATCCAGCTCAGTATGTTATAAATGATCAGGCCACTGGATTGGTCCTAATGATCCCCGCGCACCATCTTAAAAATAAAAAATTTAAGTTAGGAAACTGGTACTCAAAACGCACTGCAGAATACTATGGTCTCCCCAGAGGAGGTCTGCGTGATCACCCCATGGAAGACTTGGTTCTAATTGTAACTGAATATCTCCTTCGTGACAGGATAGCCAAACATTATCCTACTCTATCAGAGGAAGTTGATTATTACATGCGCTTTCGAGTGGAGCTAGTAACAGCAGGCGTATATCAAATTTTCGACGAAGATTATCCCAATACCAACATATATATAAGAAAAGCCCTTCTCGAGGACCCATCCTTTGACCTTGTTGGATGGTATGCAAACCATGTTCGGAAAGGTAACCCAGGGAGTTACCCTGGAGATTATAATGACGACCTCTCTGATTCCGATGACTCTAGTAGTGGCATATATCAAACACCACCTGAGTCTCACAGTGAATTAAGCGACTCACTATATTACAGTGTCTGTAACGGAATAGCACAGCTGCTGGAATGGTGTAAACCATATCCAGGAGATGCCTCTATATCTCGAATAGGAAAGTGCTTTTATGTGACGCTTTGTGAAGAAAACAATGTGTTGATTCAAATCCATGACGCATGGAGGAAAATTGAAGTATATCTTCGATATGAACGGCTCCTTGAAAAACACTTTGAGGTTGGTACATGGTATGCAGAATTATTAGCCAATATGGTAACTAAGCACAGAGCCAAGAACTTGGTTAACCAGTGGATAAGGAGGCATCAACCATTACACACCTCTCAGCGAATAATGGAACAAGCTATCGATAGTGTGCTTAGCGAGAACAGCTACCAGTTCAACAACATGTTCCCTCAGATTGGATCACTTGTCCGATTCAAGGTAGAAGTAAACCCATGCGAAGTTGTTATTACCGACCGTAAGCGAAGATGTATTACATATCTCACAATTGAACACCTCCGTGATTCCAAACTAGACATCCCAGGTTGGTATGATCTGCGGATGGCAGACTATATGGCACGCTGTTCAATGCGCCCAGATCTTCTACACCAGAAGTCACATATTGTAGAGGGATATACCCTGCCTTCAGTGGAAGCAGAGTTTATCCAACATGGATCCAAGAAAACTTGGAAAAGAAACCAATGGCGACGCCGCCAAAGACATAGACAGCAGCAGTCCCCATATGCAGAAATGGATGACGTGCTATACTGGGATAACATATCCATCCATGGAGTACAAGTTCCAAGAGGAACATACTCTACAGTACAACATAATGCAGCACACACTAAAGGATCCAGTAACATAGTCCCCAAGCCCATTATTGTTACCATAAAAATAAACGGGCATCCTGCTCATGCACTCATAGACTCAGGGTCTCTAGGTGACTTCATGTCCACTACACTTGCAAACCAGCTTGGAGTTAAGCTTACAAAGCTAGAAAAACCCCTTGGTCTACAGTTAGCGGTACAAGGTTCACACTCTGTTATAAATTCATACACTGAGGTCAATTTCGAATACCTCTCGGTATCTGAAAAGCGAATGTTCGACATCATTAATGTCATGAACTACGACATCATATTAGGCACACCTTGGTTATTCCAACACCAGGTGTGCATAGGTCTCAATCCATGCCGAATATTAATTGGTAATAATAAAGCCCTACCTGTAAAGGGCAAGGCTACAGCCAGTATCACAGCGAAAAGTGTCGCATTTTCGAATAGTGACCCTATTGAATCGGCACAACATGAATTGACTCAATATGCTGAGCCACTATGTAAAGATGTGGTTGAAACTGGCTTACCTCCATTACGAGCCATTAACCACACCATCCCTCTTATTGATGAGGATAAAATATATCCTTGGAGACCATCCCAATGCCCTGAAGCCTTAAAGGGACAGTGGCGTGAAAAACGCGAAGTGTATTTGAAAACTGGAAGGTGGAAAATAACCACCGCTGGGAACACAGTGTCACGTCCCATTCTATTCCACTAAGGACAAGAACCTCGGAGTAGATAGTCTAATAGAAGCGGAGTAACTCGCACACGTTAGTAGGGTGCATGGAGGTAGTGAACGAGTACAGGAGTAGTGGAATGTTGGCTTCAACTTGTGTGTTGCACCCCTTGGACTTCCAGTTCCGTATTTAGAACAAAGCGGAGTAAGTGGCAAAACAGCGGAGTTGGCTCAAGGCCCAAGTAGGAGAAAGGTGTAAACGTAGTTGATTTGAAACTGAAGTCTATCTACATTACAGGAGTAGTTTATATAGTAAACTACTTTGTCTGAATGCGTACGGAGTAATGCTCATGGGTATGTGGCATCCTAGGGTTAAGTAAACTCCATGAAATGTAGAACATGGTAAACTAGTAGTATGCCTCTAGATTATAGTCATAGGAGAAATGGCCGCGGCCGGAGAACGAGGTAGTAATATTAAAGGGAAGGAACAAGTAAACAGTTACAAGTAAACATTAGTAAGGAAGAGTTCGATATATAACAAGTATACATAGTCTGGAGGAAACATACTAAAAGCGGAGTAAACCCGGAGTTGACTCCAATGGTACAGGGATTGTCACGGATATGACACACAGTCCCAATGCTGTTGCTACCGAAACCCCGAAAAGATGGCCAACCAGCTGAGCTATGAACAGTTTTCGATTTACGAGAACGAAATCGAAACACAAGAAAAATGTCCTCTCCTCTCCCTGACCCTGAGAGCATTTTCCGACGTGTCGCAACAGAGGGCGAGTTCATATCACTCTTGGACCTGAAAGGTGCCTTTGAACAAATCAGAATAGTACCTGAACATGTATCACGTTCCACCGTTACCACTCCAGATGGTAATATGGTGAGCCTAGTGGTCCAACAAGGCGATTGCAATGCACCTGCTACTTGCCAGGCACTCATGAACCACTTGTTCTCTGTACACCTGGGGATATTCGTGTATGTCTATCTCAATGACATAGTAATTTTCTCGAGAATGCTAGAGAAGCACCTTAAACATGTTAAAATTGTCATTGATATTCTGAAAAGGGAAAAACTTTACCTTAGCAAGAATAAATTAAATTTTCTTCCTTCAGAACTGAAGCTCCTGGGACAAGTAATTGACTGCGAAGGCATTAGGATGGACCCAGACAAGGTGGATAGTGTAGTGAACTGGAAGACACCAACCAATCAGGACCTACTAAGAGGTTTCCTTGGATCAGTTGGGTATCTAGCAGATGACCTTCCACTTGTCCGCATTCCCATGGGTGTTCTAAGTGCAATCACAGGTGATACTGTTCCATTTCATTGGACCTACACTGAGCAACGCGCATTTGAGGACATTAAGCGGTTGACACAAAATTTTCGGGATCACAGCCGGAAACCACTTGATTATTCTCCAGACGCACTCCCTATCTGGGTAGTAACAGATGGATGTCTGACTGGAATAGCCGGTTTGGTATGCCAAGGCCTGGACTGGAAAATGGCAACCATAGCTGCATTTTTCTCAGCTAAGCTGAATTCAGCCCAGCAAAACTACCCCGTTCATGAAGTTGAAATGCTAGCCGGTGTTGAAACGATGTTGCAACACCGCGATATCCTCCAGGGAGCAATGTTCAAATGGGTCACAGACCACAAAGGACTAGTTCACCTATTGAATCAAAAGAATTTGTCAGGACGACAAGCTCGCTGGCTCGAAAAAATCAGTGAATTTGACTTTACCGTTCAATATGTCCCTGGAGCGGAAAATGTTGTTGCTGATGCACTATTGCGAATGTACTCCAATGATAACCCTGGTACTATACATGCCAGCAGTGAGTATACATACTTTGATGTTATCAATGATGATGACTTACCAGAACTGATCACCATGGATATGCCTGTTCTTGCCGGTATACAGGCTGCTATGGCTATAATCTGCAAGCCTAAGGAGACATCCTCTTCACCAGATGATGTTTCAGCAAGACGCTCATCTCGCTTGTCTTCAAAAGCTCCACTTGATGATAGGCTGGTACCCGAGCCAAAGATCAGCAAGCCTCAACCGGAGCCAGTAAAAAAGGTACCTACCAAACCTAGGGCTAAGAAAGCTCCACCTCCAGGAGCTGAGACTGGCTGGCCAGAAACGTCAAAAGAATTTGCAAAATGCACAGTGAATCGCTTTGTTCTCAAAGGACCACGAGAACAAAGGGAGGGCGAGAGTACACCTAACATGCACGCACAACCAACAAATATTGAAACTCCACCCACAGAGGAGTTCGAACCACAGACCATCGAGAACACACTCCCGACTCATCATACTTTTGAATATGCTTCTCTTATGGATGCTATTTCTAATATGAAAACAATTGATTTGATTGGAGGTATAAAACATCAGTATAAGTCTGATCCTACCTTCAAGGCAGTACTGGCTGATCCAAAAGGCCACAAGAACTTCACTTACACTGAAGACGGTCTGCTTTTTATGCTTGGAACTGACAACAAAAGGATCTTATGTATTCCTAGGATAATTATCGAAGGACGAAGCACTAGGGAAATCGTTATCTCTGAAGCCCACTCCCTCCTAGCTCATCTCGGAGCATCAAAGACCATCGACTACCTCAAGGATCATGTTTGGTGGCGCGATATGGTCTCAGATACTTGCATGTTTTGCGAGAGTTGCTCCACTTGTCGTCGTAACAAACCAAACAATCAAAAGCCCTATGGCTTGTTAAATCCCCTTTCGGTGCCCGCTCGGCCTTGGGAATCGGTTGGAATTGATTTTGTTGGCCCCTTAAAGGAGTCCAGTAACCGTAATGGTACTTTCAATTCTATCACTGTTATTATATGCTTATTAACAGGAATGGTTCATCTCGTACCGAGCTGAATCGATTATAATGCCAAACAGTTAGCAGAACTAATGTTTGAAGAGGTGTACAAGCACCATGGTATCCCCAAGAATATTATTAGTGATAGAGACATACTTTTCACAAGTATATTCTGGCATCACTTACACTCCCTATTAGGCACAAAGCTAAAGATGTCGAGTGCCTACCACCCGCAAATGGATGGCTTGACCAAACACGCCAACTGCACAGTTACGCAGATGCTTCGAACCTGTGTAAATGATAAGCAGACGGACTGGGTAATGCGGCTCCCAGCTGTGGAGTTTGCAGTCAACTCTGTGCGATCTGAAAGTACCGGATATGCACCTTTCTTCCTCAACACCGGGCGCATGCCTAGAGCTATGATCTGGAACTCAGCCCCTCCTGACAAATACCCATCCATTCGCAATTTCACGCTTCAGCGAAAATTGGTCCTTATGGCAGCACATGACAGCATGCTCGCTGCGTGCATCAAACAAACATGAGACACAAATCGTCGTCGCTGTTCTGAACCTTTCAAAAAGGACGACCTCATCTACATGTCATCTAAGAACATTTCATTCCCTAAAGGTCTTGCTAGGAAGCTCATTCCGAAATTCATCGGACCTTACAAGATTCTGGAAGATTTCAAGAATCACTCCTTCCGGCTTGAACTACCTAGGCACTTGAGAAAGTGCGGAGTTCATGATGTCTTCCACTCATCACCTCTTCGTCCACATATCCCCAATGATGACCGCCTATTCCCAGGACGACTGGACACTCAGCTCAGGAATTCTGAAGACTCAGAAAATGAGTGGGCCATTGAAGTTATAACGGACCACACTGGCTCGAAGAAGAATGCCATTTTCAATGTGAAGTGGAAATCCGGGGATAGCTCATGGCTACCCTACTACCAGGTATCTCATCTCAATGCGTTGAATACTTATTTGGAACTTTTAGGTGTTCCTGATATTTCCCAGTTACCGAAGGGAACGGGAAAACCACCTCTTGACGACGAGCAAGTTTTTGTCAATGAGGATGAGGCCTTCCTTGGCGCTATAGGTTCCTTCACCTATAAAGAGGAGCCCAATTCTCATTCTCCTTCAGTATCGTTCCACCTCTGTCACGAAAGTCGAAACTGCATTGCAATATATTGAGCCTTTATTCTCACTTTAAGATAATTGAAAGTTATGGGTGGAGATATTTGAATGGATCTACAACACGTTGTAAGAAAGGGGACATAATACAATGTCTTTTGTTGCTACCAAGTATAATATAATGTTTATTAATGTATGTACATTCTTTATCTAAGCTTTAAATGATGGAATGTTATTGTGAAATAACTTGCGAGGCTTTGTAGACTTGAGTACGGTATCTTGCAGTGTGTCTTAATTGATATATGTTTGCCACAAAGTCATGTGCTTCAGTTATCGTTGATCTGTTTCAGTCTGTTATCAATAATCTGTATCTCATCTCACTCTCAATGGCTCGGTCCTCAGGCAGACGTTCAAAGTATGGTGATGAATCTGTGTGTAGGTACTGTCACCGTCATTTTAAGTCACAAGGCTTTCGCAACCACCTCACATCATGTGCACGTCGCCACCACTACACAACGGCCATCACTCCTAATGACCTTGAATCATACGACACTGACACCGATGCAAATATTACACCAGATATTACTAGTAGTAATATAGGTAATTTTGATAATCTTAACTCAAACTTTTAAATACAGTCCTCATACTTTTATTATTAGTACTTGTTGACAGTACAATAAATTTGGAACAGATGTCTGTTGACGATGATCAGCAGGATCATTCAGAGAGTCAGTCTGGAGTTACTGGCAAGTAGTACTGCAGCTTATATGTACTAGTCTAATTCAATTATGTCAGATGAGCCACAAGAATATATTAGAATTGTTTATCATCCCCACAGTGGAAAGGATCCGGTACAAGTACCTATTGAAAGTTATGAAGTCAGAGGCCCTCCTATCTTCAATGGTGACATACATGAGATCTGGGATGAATTAAAACCATGGCATCCATTTCGTACGCCTCAAGACCTTGAATTTGCAGAGAAGTGCACGAGACTTAATTTCAGCAATAAAACAAGTCAGGAATGGTTAGATTACATTCGGCAACTAACGTCCAAGAACTCGAATCTAACCTTCTCCAATATAACTGAAATGAATCGATCCATCGATTCGGCCGCCTCAGCATCAGTTGGGGTAACAAGTAATTGTTTTTATGGTTTACAAAATATACTTATAAAAATGATCAGTTTGAAACGGTGAAGTTCATGGTTCCATACAAAAAAAAAAAGTATCAGTATGAAGTTTTGCGAAGACCAATTTGGGACTGGGTGAAAGAGATTATTTCTGATCCTGTCATATCTCAAAGCTGTACTTGGTATGCAGAGCATCGTTACCACATACAAGGAGAAAAGACAATCCGGTTTTACAATGAACCATGGACTGGAGATAAATTTTGGAGATTACAGGTATGCCTCTGCTCAATATATTTCAAACATTTGATTTGAAAGCTTAATCATGATAATTAGAGTGAGCTACCTGAAAATAGTGTTCCAATATGTCTGCTGCTTTGGAGTGATAAAGGCCGTGTCTCAAACTTTGGAGGACGAAAAAGCTACCCTGTCATAGCTCGAATTCTAAATCTTCCCTCCCATATTCGGAATGCAAATGGGTTTGCAGGTGGACACATTATTGGGTGGCTTCCGATAGTATGTCATATATATACATCTATTTTACTGAAAAGCTTAATTATCATATTTAAGATTGCTGATGATGCAGAAAATACTGGCAAGCATTCGTGGGCCAATCATCATAGGTCTGTTTGGCATGAGGCAATGTTCCATGTGCTTGAATCAGCTATTCAACCTGCTACCACTGGTGAATGGTTTGAGTGTGGTGACGAAATCATTCAACAACTGTTTCCATCCATATTAATATATTCTCTTGATTATGAAGAACAGTAATTATTTACATTCAACATAGAGTTTAACTATACTGATTTTTCTACAGAAGTATTGCTGTTCTAAATCGTGGTGTAAATGGAGAGGCAGCATGTCCTACCTGTGAAGAGCGAACTGATAGCTTCTTAAATTCAATAAGTAGTGGAAAGCAACGTACAACAAGTGCATATATTAAGCTATGGAATAATTCGTTAAAACAGACAGCAGAAGAAACAGAAAAAATATATAAGCCACTCGGTCTTGTTCATCTGAAGGTACTTTTGAAATTGTTCGATTTAACATCATTTAAATAACTTTAAATTGGTTAGAATTGTTTTTGGGCATTTCCTTATACTGACATTTACAGTACTATGTCATTCGATGTACTGCATGCCATTGAGCTAGGAGTTTTGAAACGCTTATGGAGATATATCAAACAATATTTCAATGAAGATCGTGATGCATTATCACGAATTGAACACCGGTGAGATTTGAGACAAATTTATCACTGCCATGCTTTAATCAGCTATAGTATTGCAAACTTGCCTGCATGGAGCAGCTTACCATCCTTTCCTAATGTTCTCAGCATTGATTTTACAGACGGTACCAAATATGCTGACCTTCTACGAGTAGGCTCCACTTATTCTAATAATAAAACAACAACATTAATTGATTCTATTTGTAGGTTATCTTGCATGGGATTGCACCTGAGATAGCACAGTCAAACGAAGTCATAATCCAATCTGTCCGTGGCCTAGCAGTGATTAGTAACTATGCACGTTTAAAGGTGCATACAGAAGACACAATTGCTGAAGGGCGGGAAGAGATTAAACAATTTAGTACATCACTTAAGGTATTTAATTGTGTTCTCTTTAGTACACTCATTTAAGTTTTATACTTCAGCATACTACTGAAAAATATGGATGGACATGGAATATACCAAAAATCCATGCACTCCTTGCACATTTGTTCGATGACATTGAAGAGAAAGGAGTAACATCAATATATAATACGAAGTTAAATGAGCATGAACATGGTCCACTAAAAGCTTTTGCAGAGCGATTCAATGATAGTCAAAAAAACATTGGAAAACAGGTGTGTCACTATTATTAATCCAATTAATTTATGATTAAACATCAGCAGATTATGAAACAAGAACATAGCCAATCTGTCCTCTCAGTTATGAAGAAGGAAACAGATGAGTTTTTGCATGATGAACAGCAGAAAGAAGACATAGATTTAAAGACAAAGCACATTTCATTGGCCGGGAAAGGGCTGGAATTTAGCCCCAATTCTTTACCACCTAATCTTGCAAGAAACCCTTCGCTATATAAGTTCTCTAGTTGATTACATGGATATTTAACACAGATTTATCAAGAGAGCGGAAAACTACAAGCGAATGAATATATTACACTTGGAAAGGTATGGATTAACTTGTTTGAATTTCTTTATAATTTTAACTTAAAAAATAGATCTGAGAATTCTATCAACTGGATGTTTACTATGCATCAGAAGAGGACTGGACTATTTCACGAAGCATCTTGCATTGTAAATCTGTTTATCATGGCCACCCCAGGCATGACTGTGTCATGTTGGTTATAGACAACAATGTTGTTTTTGCACAATTATTGCTCTTATTTGAAGTTGCCGTGACAACTGATGGACAGAAACACCCCATGGCATTTGTTCAACTTTTTGAACCTGTGACAAGACTGAACTGGAAGGACCGAGCACTAGGCTTTCGCAGGCTGAAGGAGATTACCAGAAACAAGAATAGTACTGCATTCATTTTTCTTGAATCTGTTATTCAAGGTGTATATGTGGTGAAAGCGGAATCAAAGCATGAATATTACATAAATGATTTAGTTGACAACGATATGCTACTCAGACTACGTAGAAACTGAATCCGACTCATTTCCAATACAGTCAATCATTTCGTTGTAATGTTCTTCATTACATATCGCAATAGGATCTTCATCAGCTGGGTGATCTGGAAAAATAACACTGCTGTACATCTGAAATACTTCACGAATACTAGGCTTGTTGTACAGTTTGTAAAGCATAAATTTATATGCAGTGAAATCATTGGCATAGGTGATACCTGATGCCCCTATCGGAGTAAATTCAGGATCACCTGAAAGTCCAAAGCGTGTCTATATATATGATAATTAGTGAGCGATAAAGAATAGATGGTATCATAATTTACCAAGATAGCAAAGAAAGCAATAAATCCAGGAGTTACAGATTTAAGACCCCAATATTTCACAACGGTGTTTGAGTTAACAGCCTTCCCCTCCTTCTTAGCCCGAATCGCACTGGGTCCACGAAGGAGGCATAGCGCAACCTGTAAATATAATAGAAATTAGCTTTATACAAGTGAGAGTATTGAGTACACACATTGACTAGTATATCTGATGCAAAAACATGCTTATCATGGGTGTTCAAGTTGGGAAAGAACACAGCCGGAAGTAGGTCATACTTTCTTGACTCTGTGTTGAATCCCAGAAGCATATTCCTATCCAATGCATTGTCGAAAAGTTTTGGCAATACCTCACGAACACGTTCAGCAGAATTTGCATGTTGCTGCTGCATTCCATGATCAAGCTGTACCAATGTAAGTATAAAATGTATATGCACATGCAATTGAAACACTCGCCTTTGCAATGAAATGATCTGATGAAGCGCCATTCATCAAATTATGCAAAAAAGCAGGCACAATCATGCGTAAATCACGACGGACTCCCTCCAATTGTGTTTCAGGATTGATATATCGTTCCCCCGAATTCCAGTTCGTAGAATCGTAGGATGGATCAGGAGGAACTACGGCTAACTTAACCGGAATCCAGGGTGCAAACATGCACCCAAAATGTCGACCCGCTTTGACAATCAAGTCGTCATCGGGAAGCACAGCTGTGCGTTGAAGCTGGCGCCGGGTGCGTGTCTTAGCGGCCTCGAGTGCTGCCTTCTCTTTATGAACCTTCTTGAAGACTTTGTAGAGCTTCGAAAACTTAAGCTGTGCATTTCGAAGTCCCTATCATCGCAAATGTACAAAATTGTATCAGTACTGAGACTTTCATTCACTGACTTATAGACAAACCTTGCGCAAATCCTCTTTACTAGCTGCTGGCCCAGGAAGTACGATGTCGAGATCCATAGCTACAGTCTGTGGCTCGACGTCTTGCTCTTCCTCCTCGTCTGTAGAATGCTCCTCATCCGAGGCATGTTCAGATGGTGGAGATGCAATACGATAGCGATTTGAAACCATGAGAATAGTACTGTGATAATATGTGAATGAATTATACGAGTGAAATGAGACGTGAAATACACACCTTTTATACCAAGGTGAAACTGAACTATCGACATTAATTGCAATAAACTCCCACAACTTGAAAATGAATGACGTCAGGCTAGAGCTGTACTCGACTACGTGATGACTCACATTAGCAGCTCTAGAAGAAGGCGGGAGAGGACGGGGGTTATATGAGGCGATGTCTTGAACTTTGCATAGTACGTCTGGAATACCAATGACCGAGATGATTAGTCAATACAGGGACATACCTTGGTGTAACACTGTGGATGAAACTCGGGCTGTCAAATTACATGGCAATGGTACGTTGATGGAAGTGATGGGATCTGAGCATGTGATCGCGTCAATGACCTCGAAAGGCCTAACCATGGAGAAGAGCCTGGACAGTCTTGATGATTCCGAGGGACGCGGAATTGGGGATGGTTATCACTGTCGAGAACATACAAGATCCGGAGAGTGCTGACAAAGTGGTTTGTACAATATGTATAAAGAAACGTGAACCTCTGCGAGACTGGGCAGCGAGCTATTGACCCAGTCCCAACCTAACCCTGAGCAAAAGGTGAGAATGATCTACTGCTTCCACATACCACTGCCAGTACTCACTGTTTTCGTTGTACCATACATATTTCCATTAGGAGTCGTTCAGAATACCTTTCCTAGAAGTATAGGAGGGCAGTTGGACGTCTGAGGTGAGCATGCTGATACATTCATCGTTGTTGACTCGAGCTGACGCATGGACAAGCAGTGAGTCTTGCAGAGTGAACGTTGCTACGTAGACCGGGTTACCGTGCATTTGATAGTTACTAGCTATAGCCTTGGCCGAAAGGGTTAAATAGATATAAATACTTCTTAGTAGTAATCAATATAATTTCATTGCAATAATGTTCTAAAGGTCATGATGGGCAATTAGAGATCGTAATAAAAACTGCTCAATCGAAGGAAATTGTATTGTTATCATTCACCTTCGGATATCACAATAGCTTGTCCCTTCTACAAGTGATCTTAAAATACTGAATATATTGTATGATATCGTGTGCCTTGTAAGAAATAGCTCGTAATATTATAATCAATTCAATGTATTCAGAAACCACGCAACAAGCTATGGTAGGTGGCAGGATGTCCTGAAATGTGCTATAAACCTATGTGAATTTGTGATCCATTACATGGCACGCAGCGAAGCCTTAACATCCAATCGAGGCTTTCGTCCTCGATTATATGCCTTGTAAAGTAGCCAGAGTATTAAGGCGTTAAAATGCGCTTCAAAGCATTGTGTGGCAGATTCAGTTTTCGTGACATCAAGCTCTTCTCATTTATCTTCCACACTATCCTCACCATCATCTCGTCTATCTACCTTGTCACCCTCAATACCTTTTTCCCGTCACCCAAGATGCCTGTCCACAAGTTCCGCGCTGAGATTGATCATCCTGCCATCACTCGCCTCACGTCTCACCGAATTTTACTCCAAGACCCTATCAGTCCTCTCGCAAAAATTCGTTGTAACACGTCTCAAGTCGTGGACTTCATCAACCATGACAAGCACTTACGCGCACATGGTGCTGATCCTACTGATGGACCCCTTGGCTACAACGAATTCATAGCCCTTTTCAACCACCATGCGCCAGGAGAAGCGCGTTTTTCTACTTACGATGTCACTGCTGGCAATTACATTGTCACCGAGGAACCTATCAAGCTCGAATTCTTTATGTATCCTCAACCTATCCCTCAGAACCCCCCTGCGCCTGCTGCCACACCCACCGTCGCGCCTCCTCCACCTCCCATTGCTCCGCTTGCACCAGCCAATCCCGCTAATCTCGCCGCACTGTTTGACCTGAATGACAACGCCATTGCCAATTTGCTCTCCAAGCCTCTCCAGCAAGCTCATATGCTTTGACTCGCTCTTGGTGCCGCTGACCACCTCGACCGCAATTGCAATTTCTACCAGAGACACAAAGCAGCCAATGCTGCTCGTAATGCTGCACAACAAAACCCTCACATCATGGCAAAAGGCAATGTAAAAAAGACTCGCACACCTTCCAATCCCAATGCCATTGCCTCATCTTTGACCGCCTCGTGGGGATCTTCTTCTTCTGAAGAATACCAGTTCATCGATTATGATATGGTCGACAACTCCCAATCCTCCTCCAACAAGAAGTGAGGAATTTGTCTGGCAAATCCCTAGAGGGTGTATGTAACGACCCCGTGACACTGTCCATCTCTCATTTCTGTATGTGTTCATTGCCCAACTCTCATCGTTCATTGTCCCAGTTCTTTACTTGTTCCTGTTTCATTCCCCTTCACATATCTATGATATATTACTTTCCTTCACCCTCAGCAACAGAGCTAGTTAGCTCCTTACTATCGTTTATTCTCTCACATTGGACTATTACTACCGTTGTCTCAAGGAGTACTTACCCCACCTATAACCCGATATCGACCTTAGGAATAGTATTTAAGACCTAGAGTACTTTCGTGTTTAGACAGTGAATCATATCCTTACAACTGCAATTCCTCTCGTGTGACAAAACTCCTAAACCGTCACAAGATGTAACAGGCTTTTGCTACATCAGACCTTCTGTCAGTTGCAGTTATGACGCGTGACAAGTACCAAATTTCGGCACGTCTGGTAGCTGTGTGACGCGTGACTGCCGAAGTATTTTGATCAGTACAGTAGATGCCATGTATTCGTCGACAGTCATACTGCACCCGGCGAACGATGGCGAAGTATTGTACTGGATAGCTACACTCCTTTCGTATCATAACTGTACTCCAGATATCGAGCTTCTGCTAACCAAGTAGGCTTATACGCAGGGGCTGGCAAGATCGAACCAGTTGGATGTTGGATCTTGAATACCTGCGATTTTAATCAAGCTGACGTTTCTGCTTTGATTCCGTCAACTATGGAATATATGTGGCAGCATAAGTTTTACGTTACGTCCCATGGTATGTCGAATAAAACACGGCCTTTAACATCTTTGGTACTTATTTCAGTAATTGATTCCTTGTTGAGTCCGGTGCCGGTGGGGCGGGACGCCACTTAATTTCTCTCGCTTGCTTCTCTTTCGCTTCACCCGAGGTCGGTCAAAAGATGATATCAGTACTTATATTTAATGCGCAATATGGAGACTGAGGCACACGAAATTATCGCAGAGCCACCACAGGGCGCAGAGCATTTAGCATCAGCCAACAAAAACAGTAGGTAAATATGTGTATATTCAAATCTACCAGTGGGTTTACAAACGCTTCAGGATAATGCGCCAAATAAATTAATCTCCTCTTATCGTGGCCAGTGCATTGTATACACGTCAACTTACTGATTCTCCACATTGAGACTTTAGTATTTATCCTCGACACGCAAGGTGTGCGTGGTGTTACGCTCATGAGATTCTTTGGGAATTTTAGGACTTTTTAAGGCTACGCCTACAGTATTTAATTCACATCGGAAGCTCAGCGCTGTCTTCGATCAACTTGTTCGCACCGCTCCCGACTCGACCAAACTTGAATTAATCATTGGTAAAGTGGTAGATGGTATGTTAATCACACGCACCCGCGCACGCCCTATTGCTCATCGATGGTCAGACACGGACATCTTTGAATGTTTGTTCCAGAATATCATGACTGTAGGTATGATCATCAGGAATTAATTTCTAAGCTTGGTTTGACATTCTCAGATTTCAGCAATCCGCAGCAATCCATGACGTATCCGATTACTTGTAACAAACACAGTCTAAAGCAAAAAATAGATTTCCTGTGAAGTGAAAATACATATACGGATTCAAAATGTCGGCCTTGAAAGTCTGTAAGGTGTACTAATTATGACGAAGTCATATTTCTGGTAGCTGCTTTGTGCACTATATGTTGAAATTACTGTCTCCTCACTATTGCTAGGGAGCGTATACAAGTGAACTCACGGAGGACCTAGGCGCCCAAGTATTACCACTACAAGATTTCTAGAAAGATAGTGATTTTCCGATGCTATATACGAACTTGAACTGGTGAGATAAAACGGCGGATCAATCAGAATTTGATTCTTCAATGAATATTTTCTGTAGGTGCGCGACTCACTGCATTTGTGCTTTCATCTGCAATATAAAAGGCGCCTTTTTCATCCAAGTTAGAGCAGTATTCATTCATTCGAAGCACAATGCCCACAATTCTATTCACAGTTCAGACGTCCGGCGGGCCAACTATAAGCCTCAGCGAGGTGACATTAGTGTCAATGTTCGTTGAATCCGTGCTATATGGTACGGTATTTCGCCGGTATCTCTAACTTGAACAGTGACCACTTACTATGGCTACAACCTTCAGGGTTATTCGTGTCAGTCTTTGTGTGCTCGACGTACATTTTAGTCAAAAAGTTCCGAAGAAACAGCCAAAGAACAAACAAACCCCTCCTAATAGTGTCAATGTTGATGTTTATTCTCTCAACTATGGTGGATTACTTTCTGTATTCTCGCGCTGCTACTGATATATTTATTTATACCTTCCAGCATATTGCTGCGGACGTTCATCGCGTAATTGAAGGGTTTATTAAGAACGGGAATTCCGGCGACGGAGTACTAGAATTATATTTTAGTGAAGTTAACACGGCGGTATATCTTGTCAAGACGGTGGCCTACGTATTACAGACTCTGGTCGGAGATGCTTTTGTTGTAAGTGTGCCGACCACGCACAGTATACTAGTCAAGGCTAATCTGTGTTTGGAATACAGCTCTACCGACTTTATCTGATATGGGGCAGAAACATGGCGGTAGTGTTACCTATGTTCGTATGCTTTCTTACTAGTATTGGTGAAATTTGTTTCAATTTTCGGACTCGGAAGGAAGGAGGATACTAACAATGATATTATAGGTGTGGCCATAGGAGGTATTCAGTCTTTCGTTCGAGCAACGAGTCCAGAGAACCTTGTATTAATTAATACGCTGCAACAATGGGTTATATCCTTTATATCACTCACATTTTCGACTAACTTTATCTCGACATGTATGTGTTGCTATTAAATTCTCTACAAATTCTAGTACTTCGCCTAATATATTACCTTCAGTGCTCATTTCCTCCCGTATATGGTGGTCACATCGCAAAACAATGGGAATGGAAGTGAAAGGCCGAAGCCTTGGTCCGGCAATAATGATTATTATTGAATCCGGGGTGACTTACTCTGCATGCTTGGTTATTATGCTCACCGTATACGTCGTCGGTCATTTCACAGTATACATAGTCCAAGACGCGGTGTGTTCCATCACATTATTTTTCCGAAACCTGACTGAATTCAAATTTAGATAACTCATGTGATAGGAATTGTATTTTCACTTGTCATCGTGCGTGTTGCATTGGGAATATCAAGCGAGACAGTTGCTACGCAAAGGACTCTTAATCCACTCAGCTCGCCGCGTGAAATAGAAAATGGAGCCACTAGACATGCTCCTACAGCATCAGATACTGCTGTGTACTCACTCAGGAATAAAAAAGAAGTCGACACGCCGCCCTGTTTGACTAAACAAACCACAAATTCCACTGCTTGCAGTAATAGTCAGGACGCGCTGTAGAAACTGAATGAATCAAGTGATCGTTTGGCGATCGTGTTTGTTTCAAGTTTTTTCTCTCTTTTTACAAGCTGCGAATACGGGCAGGAATAAGTAGGTCGGAAATACCTACATTGGAAATTGCGGTGGTTCTACTTGAAAATTTAGTTGTTAGAATTGTATGTAACCATAAAAGATTTATATATATTCGAATTCAATCAGTGTTTATGAAGCTGGACATCAAGTTGACTCGGTTCGAATTACTTGAACTGAAGTTATATTATAGTACTCCGTCATCTTTAATTATATCATAGTGTCTAAGTACGTTGGTATCATAGTCTCCATATGTTGAACCAAAAAGAAGATTTTTTAGAATAATAGTTCATTACTTTCCAAACTTAACCTGTCTTAGCCTTGAGCTCCGTCCAAAGAACGAGTTGCATCACAATCCCAATCCCAACCACGGCAATCTGGATAGCAGCATACTTCTCCATTCCTATTTTAACTCCAGCGCCACCCATGATAGCACCCGTCACTCTCCCAATGTAGTTACTATACTGGATAGCCATACTGGCCTTCGTATTCCAGTTACCTGGCATCTGCTTACTCAACAAACTGAGGGTGCAAGTGCTGGCAAGGTTGAAGCCCAATGCCACCAGGAACCATGCGACGAAGAACGAGCCAAAATGAACTGTATCTGTTGTCAAAATCGCGAGAAGAATGAGAAGTCCCAGGAGGCCAAGAGATGTTCCTGTGGCAAGGATGACACGGTCCTGAAATCGGTACGCGTAACGGACATTCAAAAAAAGGAATGGATAGGCAACTGCAGCACCTATGGCGATGAAATTCCCTGCCTGGTATGGAGTATAGCCCAGTACGGCCTCAGTAAAGATAGGAATGTTGCATTCCCAACTGGAAAGGACGAAGAAGTATGCAGTGCTATAGTAGCACATGCAAAGAAGGACGCATTTCTGTTGAAGAGTGAGCGCGAAGAAGCTTGGTGGAGGTTCATTTGCAACATTAACTGCAAGCGAATTCATCTCGATCTCTCCTATCGCTGGACGCCTCGCCCTGGTACCACTAGAGACCTTTGGCACATCTTCAAAGAACCGTCCACTGACAATCAAGAATACGAGCCACACTCCTGCCATCACCCATCCAGGAGCTGTATACCCATTAAACTCTGGATTACCAAAACCTGTTTTATACAGCATCCCCCCTACCCATGGCCCTATGCTGAATCCAAACACTTGTCCAAGCACGTACCAACTCGCTAGAGTTGTCCTTCTGCGTATGCCTACAATTCTTGGATCGGTGCAATACATGCGACTGTACATAAACGATGTGAAGCTTATGCCGACAATCATGCGACCTATGAGAAGAAGGTAGAGGAAGTTGAAGGTATAAGCAAGGGCGTAGATGACATTTCCAATGAGCGCTGCGATATAGGCAATGACAAGCGGGCGACGATATTGACCTAGGAGGAAAATTAATGTTACCTCGGTGTCGTCATGCACTGTTTACTGAAGAATGATATCACGTACCACCATCAAACCTTTTCACGACCAGTAGGAGCGCGATTCCTGAAAATGCCGTAGGAATACCAATTATAAGCCCGGAGAATGTCGACGTTCCACCTAGATATTCGACGTATAAGCTCGCGGAGGGAACAACAATGAAGAATGAGAGCTGTTCTTCAAGGTCAGCTTGAACATCTCTTTCCCAATCCAAATAGAGATATGCACCTGGAACAAAGCGTTGCCTGCCATCACTACTGCCAAAGACTTGATTGAGGGCAATCGAGACTCTGGAATTTCATCATTCACGATGTCGATTGGTGATATTGTCTCCGCTGTAAACACGCTTTGTTGCGTGCTAGTAGTACTGCTGCCTATTTGCCAAGAAGTGGTTGGAAGCATAGAGCTCGTCCTCGATGGCACCTTGACTCTTGCAGCCTCTGGAATCTCTTGCAACATGGTGGGAAGGATATGTGATAACTGGGCGCCATATCGATTGATAAGAATGCCTCGAGTTCATGCTAGAACCATTAGGTATAGGATCTTAAAGGGTAAGCGAGTGCATCTCATAACTATATATAAGATATCAAGCGCTCCGGAGTGCTTGTGCCATGGTGTTCTCCTTGAGTATCGGAAAGATAGAAAAGATTAGTAATTTAGAAGTTAGTAGTAAGTACGGTACTTACTAACAGACGTCAGGTGATTTGATCTATTTAAAACGGAGATGCTCTGAGAATCAAATATCCATCAAATAAAAACATACAACAACCCTGGCAATTACTTATTGCCGCAGACGCCGCCGGACTCAGAACTTTTCGAGTCTCGACTCGCAAACACTAGAGGCTACTTCAACTTGTCACCAATTCTATAAAGCCCTCCATGGCCAACGTCGATGAAACTCTCGATATCCTGAGGACTTATCTCCCATTGGAACTTCAGGAACATGTGCTCCATAACATCGAACAGCCACGCGATCTTGCAGCGTTCGCTGCAACGTGCAAATACTGGGCCAGACTTATCATGCCTCGACACATAGAATACCGGATTCTCCGCCTTTGTAGCAATATATGCACTCCTGGGTCGCTCTTCTTCAGTGCAAATGATCCAGGTTGGGTTGATTCCACAGATCAGACTCTACTCAACGATGTTTTATTCCATCTCGCATCTTCCCCTCAACTCGCAAGTGGGATTCGTGAAGTAGATATTACTCAGTATGGTGACGATTCCTCAGATACTTTCCCTCGTTCCCTCATAAGGCATTCCGTGACCTTGGAGAATACAAAGAGCTCTAATGGGGCGTTATGGGTATCTTATATGCAGCAGGCATTAATCAATATGAAGTCGCTTTCTAAATTTACATGGCAAATATCATTGTCAGAAGATTCAAAGCCGCCCTCAGGAATAGCACTGCTTGCAGCCCATTTATATCCTACTGCACAACAGCAAAGATCGCTATTTGAAATCTTGCGGAACTCCAAAACGTTAACCAGTCTGAATGTAAACATAGATTCTACTTCAGATTTGGCGGAGTTAATTATCCCTAGATACCCTGTGCGTGCTGTCAACTTTTCATTTCTGAGTGACCATTCTGATTTAACCCTGTTAGCTATGGCACATTGGAGTTGGAAACCTGACCTCCCTAAAGTTGACATACTTCGCCGATCGTGATAGGGAAGTTACAAAAGCCATTGGCTTAAATATCATCAACATGCTTCAATGCAACTCTCTTCTCCGAGTATGTAACCTTTCGTTTCGAGCCGTGGTCTACCAAGCAATTCTAAATCAAACTTTACAATACATATATAGCAACTTTATATTCAATATAACTCGGAACATGCTGCTTACTTCAAATCTCTTCGCTTTCCTTATCTTCAAAAGCTCGGCTTCGGTCCTCTCAATGAATGTGACAGTGAAGGACACTATGACTTCTTAAGTTTCATCTATGCACACCCAAGCCTTGAGGATTTCATGTGGAACATTGACTACAACTGTTCTGGTATTCAACTGAAGTTCCTTCCAAGATTGAAAAGTCTCTCTAGTAATTCTGAGCTCATAATCAAAACAATGTGGAGAAATGCACAATGTAACTTGGAACAAATCCATGCTATATCTTTAACCACTGAAACATTGATTGAGCTTCGGAGGATCAGTTTCCCGTGTCGTTTATTTGTGAAGAACATTCAGTTTTCTCCGTGCGACTCCCCGGACCTGGTTGAACAAGCTGTACTCCTATTTCCTAACATTACAGTACTTATGGCCTATTGTCTCAGAACTCATTACTCACTTGTGAGTAGTGATTTTCACTGCATATTTCTTACTACACATTTAACCAGTACTTCCTTTTGTTAGGAACAACTCATCACGACTCTCTCAGAGTTGCCATTCATTGAGGAGGTTCATGTCGAAGGAATCTGTAATCTTATTCGAGCTCTACCTAACTGCGAGAAGAGAACTTTCTTTTTATGCCTAGGAAATGCCTGTCCTCGACTGAGACGTTTGGGAGGCCATTCTAATGGTTTTTCTTTGATTCGAGGTGGAGAAGAAGTAACCTGGAAATCTATACGTCTGTAGCTTACTTCATTCTCAACCTCTATATGATTGTAGAAGCTCTTTGAGAACGGGTTAATTGGAGGTAGTAGAGTGGGGTATTTTTGCTATATATCAATGTTACGAATACCAATAGTTATCAAGCTCATAATTGTGACAATCTGCTATCGAGTCTCGACTACTTTTTTCTGAAAACCGTCAATGAGAAAAGGAATACAATTTTAGCAATGTATCTCACCTACGAACTTATTTGATTCTTTCAAGGTATAACTCAGGTGAACTAAACAGAGCCATATCTTGGAACTCAGAGTGAAAACATTATGTGTACTGTCATTTGAGGCGCTCATACAGTGCCCTGCACTTAGTAAATCTAGTCAGTGTAAATTATATCAATACAAATACCTTGTTAACGGATGGAGAGATGTCATAGAGAGACTCGCATATTCTTCAGTAGACAACTATATTTTAAGATCAACAGATTACATAGGGAGCTTGAAACCTTTACACAATATTGATGTGAGCAATGTAGCCATACACATATATTAACTTGCTGAAAAAAATATGTAGTCACATAGCAGAGAGATGTACTAGTCAAGAACATTCCTACTAGCAATGAAGGGACCTAGCAATGTTATGAGCATATTGTGCACTGAATATGGGATGGGAAGCCACCAATCCAGGCCTGGACTGAAGGTAAGACAAGGTAGCATGGCATGCATGTCTCAAATCATGGCCTTAAATACCTGAATTCTGTTCATTCCTTCACTTCCCCATCTTGATCCCAAACCACAACCATGCATCCCAAAACAACCACACCTCCGCCTCCGCCTCCGCCTCTAACTCCAACCCCAAACCTGACTCCATTCCTTCACCAGAGACAGTTAGTATCATGCTTACCTCCTGTACTTTCCACTAATGCTTCTCTGTAGGATGCTGACTTGAAGGTGGCTGACACTACCAATGCTGCCTCAAGTGCAACCACATTGACGCCTCTCGGAACACTTGAACAAATGTTCAATAACCCTGCAAACACCGTTAGTATCTTTATGTATCCCATACTCACTGCTAACATTTATCTGCAGGCCGCTCCTCTTGCAGTGACTGTCAACACTAACGAAGCCTCAAGTTCAAGCACAGATCACTTGAAAAGGAGATTACAGTCCATTGATGATAGAAGAAAGAAGATGCTGTCCATAATGGATGAAAATAAGGTGATGCAAGAAGAGGTGGTTGGGCTGAATAAAGAGATAGCGAAGGATAGGCAGGAAGTGGAAGAAAAATACGAAAGGAAGCTGAAGGATTTTAAGCTGCAGATCGAGAAAGAGAAGCAGCAGGAGTTCAAGTCACTGGCAGCCGCGAAGATCCAGAAAGTCAAAGAGAAGTCAGAAGCACTAGAGAAGAACCTGAAGACCACAGTGCATATGGGCAGGAAAAACAGGAAGAGTCTACAAAATGAGGTTATTAGCATGTTTTATTCCTTCCTAACCATTACTAATGCTTTAACAGCTGCAGGAGGTTGTGAGCTTGATGCCTGAGGTCGGAGACAACGAGTCCAATACCGTAATGGTCAGTGTTGTGCACTATTTGCTATGTACCCATAAAGCTTTTGGCATTTGCTAATACAGGACCTTTCTATTCTATGCAGGACATCACGGAAAAAGTCACGAGCTCAAATTCAGATAAGGTTCAAGTTTCCACGATAGAAATGTTGAAGATGAAACTGGGGCGAGCAGAGGGGGATGAGCAGAAGAAGATGAATTATGAGCAGAACACGGAGAACCTTACGAAAGCATACATGGAGAAGGCTCAAAAGTTGTTGAATGACTATGAATCCGAAAAGCAGAAGCTGTCGGATGACTACACTCGGTATATGCAGGAGAGCAGGGAGAAGGGAGTCAGTGCTGTGTATTTTCCCACTAATTGTTACTAATACCTTATCAGGTGCAGGAACTCAAACAGAAGATGGATGAGCTGGTCAGTATCACATTTTCTTCCTTATGGCTGTTTCTAATACCTTTATACAGATGAAAATCCTGAATGCTCAAGACGAGCCTGCGAGGGACTCGGATGCCCAGGAATCTGAAGGGCAGTCCGATGGGGAGGAGAAGCCAAGTTCAGCAGTAGGTGTTGTGTTTGACCTTTCATAAGTATTACATATTGTTTATAACCGCTTATAAGTAGATGGATGCGGGGTCTGAGGAGGCGGATGTTGATTCTGAAGCTACCGTTAGTGATACGGAGGGGTACAACTTCTAAAGGGGTAAGTCTACCAAAAGTTAACAGCTACATGCTATTTTTCTCTCTGGTAGGCTGACGAATTTGCATCCTTAGTCGCTCAAGGCCTGCAGCATGTATATGATAGGGATCTTAATATGTTTATAAGGCACAAGAATGTTGGACCCACGTAGTATATTATAATTGAATATAGTAATAGCAAAATTATATTTATTACATAGCGTCAATTATATAGTTCTGTGATGCTTTAATTCAACTAGCATGATTGTCAACCATTCTGTAATTATTGGACGGGGGTGTGATTTTATTATTATTACGGCACCAGGTGGCGGAAACATACTCGTACAGCATCGGAATGGAGAAAAGGTAACACGAAAAACAGATATACACACTAGATGTATCCATTTAAATCCTCTCCAATGTCGATTGCATTTCATTCTCGGTACCAATCCTGTAAACTGTTTGAGGAAATCGACCGTTGTCCTGCACGCACATCTAGGCGTTCTGTGTAAAACTACAAACCAGCCCCTGCATTTCTTCCAACCACCAACTACCATCGTTTCATCTCAACGCTTCCAATATTAAGAAACTTCGGAACCGTCGCATTTCCAGTTCTTGGGAACGAGTCTTAGTCGACTGAGTAATCTCAGGCTCTTTGCTTAGTAGCCAGCGCATACTCATCTGGGCCCTATATTTCCCAACGCCGCCACGCTTCCAATATTGAAAGTCTTCCGACAAAAGGCCCAGAACATCATGTGAATCACATCAAAGAACCAGGACCGTCAAGTTAAGTTTCAATTTTCTGGGAAAGATTCAACCGAGCAATCTCACAGCACTGAACTTTACTCACCAACATATACAGTACCCACCCCTTTCTTCAAACGTTACCATTCTCCCTTCTCAACGCCCAGACACCACGTGAACTCTTAAGGTAATAAGAAATTTCGGGACCGCCAAGATTCAGCTTGTTCCTTGTTCCACTGAGTTCTCACTGTGAGATTGCGGGGTGGCGGGTATCCCGGTGATGCCTTTGAGTGAATGTGCTTAAACATCGGTAATAATTATAGGTGCGAGGATTGTCAGGTCCGGTGATGCGCGTTTGTAGAAAATAAGTACTTCCAGGGGGCGGCGTGGAGGTTTGATTTGTGTATTTTGGTTGAATGCCGAGGTTTGAGCGATGGGACTCAGCATACTAGGCGGCATTTCGTTTACAGAATTTTAAGAGAAACACTGTCTGAAAATGAAAAGATGTATCTACAGAGCATACATCGATAAATGTGAACTGAAAGTCAAACGTAGTTCACAGTTCATACACCGAAAGGTTCAAAAGTTCACGAAAGCACTTACGAACTTGAATTAAATCGAGTCGGGCCGGGAAATGGAAAATAAAATACCCTCCAAGTCTACGTGTATGCAGTTGTATAAATATATCTCACCTGGACATGTACCTTTTCCCCAAGTTGGTATTTTCCCGCTGCGGTATCTTGGCCCTTTGCGTGTTGAAATTTGAAGGATTCATGACAGCTCGCTCCAGCTACTGCTATCTTGACTGAGAAAATGGTGTGTCTGGATTATTTGAAGCCACCTTCGTAAGGTGCTGTGCGCCCAATAGAGTGGTCTTCGAGTTACCTGTACCAAGTAATTTATGCGCGTCAATCATTAAGCGCTTATATTCGACTCGGAGTATGCGCGTTTATCGATTATCTCCTTAGAATTCAGAACTTTGTTATAAGATTGTGCTGATACTAGAAACTTTACCTCGTTAGCCGAGTTATTTAAAATCGCTCTGGAGGGTTAGTTTAACTTGTTTACTTTAAGTTTCTATGGTTTGATCAGTATAATGTAAAACGACTGATAATGAACATGATTCTCGTGTTGAACTTTCATTAATCAATCGTATGTTTGATACGTCGACTCGAAAAGCCGAACGAACGAACAACCGGAGAGGACCTTCCCAAACAAGCTAAATTCGCAGTTTGTGGTTGGTGTACGATGCCATAATGTGGAGTCAGTCACTCGAAGGAATATAGAAAATGCCAAGTGACATGCGGGCGTTTGTTATATGCGTGTTGGAGTGAGGTTGCGCAGTTTGTGTTTTTAGTGGTCAAATGTCAGTTGAGATAAGCAGTTAGTTAAGCAAGGAAGTAGGATTTTGACAAGCCCACTTCGTAAAATTCAATACATTTTTTCAGTCCACGCCACGGACAAAGCAGGTGGCTCTCCTCACTGAATTCAACGCTTCTTCCCAGTTCCCGCCCACCTTGCAAAAATACATCATATCGCTGGCCACGCGACGAGGTAGCGTGCTATCTTGAGACGCTCTACTCAATTACACTGTAGGTAACCACGTTTGACGGCTCCGAGGAGCAGGCGGGCGGAGTCTCACAGTGGGAAGGGGTGGTGTGTCGGGGTTGTTGGAGGGTGAATCGTAGTTGAGGTTGAGAGAGTGCTGCGCACGATGTTCCCCATCCTCGGTATCGCAGTCTACAAGAGAGAGTCTGAGTATGCAACCCAACCCAACGGATAAGCTCATAGCAAACGCCGGCACATCGGCCCAAGGAGATGGTAACAGCGGCATCCCCATTGACGGCGTGAACACCCCCTTTCCAAAAGCAGTAATAAATCTCCAGAAAGGGATCTAACGCGAGAAATCCGAATCCTTGGCTTGGGCGAGGACAATCCAATCCAACCCTCTGAGCTCTCTCTCTTCCTCACCACCACCATCCATGCCCCGCCCCTCCCCACTCTGAACAACACAGCCATGACCCCGCCTCCACAGGACGAACTCACACATACAGTCTTCGATGCACTGCAATCCCTCTCTCCCCTCGTCAAGGCTAACTTTCTGCTCGATTCCGCGTTGAAGAAGATCGAAGCTGGCCAGTGCGTCTTTTTCCTTTCTTTCCTGTGTATAGAGGTTGATGGAGGGGAAGGTATGGACAAGAAGTCGAAAATTACCTGGAGGTGTACCTTCGCACACCAGGACTGCCAAAGGAAGACGTGGCAAGAGCCCTGTTGGCCCGTGGAAAGGCGAGAAAGTTGGGCGGAGAGAGGTTGTTAGCTAAAGCTGAGCAGGGTGTGTTTCTTACTTCTCATTCTTACGATTGTACTAAGAAAGAATAGATTTCCAAGCAGTGGTAAAACTAGACCCAACAAACCGGGAAATACAACACTACATTCGTCGAGAAAAAGTTGTGCGTCCCCCTTTCCCCCCTCCCATTTCTCCCCCTAACAACAACCCCAGATACACTTCACATCATCCCCAGCATCCCAACGTGCCCCCCCAGAAATATGGGAACGCATAGCCCTCCACATCCCACGATACCACCTCCGCACCTGGCTCTTCGTCTCCTCCTTCCACCGAGACATCGCCGTCCGACACATCTTCCATACACTCGACATCTACTTTGGCGAGGACCAAGAAAACCTGAACCGAGGACTCGACATATTCGATCGGGCAAAGGACGATCCGGTCTTTGCGTCCCGAGTGAAGAGTCTACGACTCCATTGGGCATATGAGGAGGGGGATATGCTGGATCTCATGACGCGTGAGTCACGTCACTTTATAAAGAAGAAAGGAATGTTAAAGTATTGGAAATAGGAATATTTCGAACTGCCTTACCTGAATTCCGAGCTTTGAAAGATTTCGAATGGATAGGATACCCCGAAATGCGAGCGGAGATGGTTCAGGCTGTATTAGCTTCCCACCCACGCCTACACGGGCTCGGGCTCATGTACGTTCTTCTCTCTCCTCCTCCCCTACCCTGCTCACCTCGTATTAGAGGATGGCACTTTGACGCAGTAGGCGTCTCCGCATTCACCCACCTCCGCAAATTCACTCTCCGCGCAGAAGACGACGATGGCTTCGCCGACATGGGCGAAGTCCGCACCGTCCTCGACAACAACATCTCCACCCTCAAACACCTCGTCCTAGGCGCCTACCTAGCACGCCACCACTCCTGGGACAGCGCCTTCCAATCCGTGACCATCAAAAACCTAACCCACCTCGACCTCGTCGATACCCGCATATCACATATCGTACTCGCACGCATCGCACATGCGCATTGCTTGCAGAGTTTAACCTTGCATGGCACATTCGAAGAACCGAGTAGTGCCAGTGTGGTGTTTGGGAGTGATCATATTATAGATGGTCGACATACTTTTCTACCGCATCTGGAAGCGTTTAGGTTTGTCCTTGTTGGACATGATGATGAGTTACCTTTGTATCACTCTATCATATCGTTTTTGAAGAGAAGGACGAGGTTGAGGAGGTTGGATTTGGGAGGGTGTCCTTGGGATTTGGTTAAGAGTGTTTTACCGGATTTGATCAGTTTGCGTGTGTTGGGTGTGAGGATTAAGAAGCTTACGAGGGAGGCGGTTGATGAGCTTGTTGGGTGTTTACCGAGAGGTATGACTGCGCTTGGATTAGGATGTGTGGTTGAGGATGCTAGTTTGGTTCGTTCCCCTTTCCTCTCTCCTTACCCTTACTAAAACAATGAAATAGGATACATACGCACCACACTTCCGCCCACTCCCTTCTCTTTCGTTTATCCATCTCCAATCGGCATCCAAGCGCCGACCGAAGCCGAATCTGATGAGCGAGAAGGATTTCCAGTTACAGACTGATATATGGATGAGCAGTGCAAGGAATGTCGCTCTGGCGTTGCCAAGTGTGGATTTTGTAGGGTGGCATGGGGAGCATTATGTTGTTGTTCGTTCTGGTTCTCCTTCCACCCCAATTCCAATTCCAATTCAAATGGGAATACGAACGGGAAACCCACACGCAAACGCACGATACTGCACCCCCGCTCCGGAAGAGAACACATGGGCGTATGTGCATACTGTGGAATTGAAAGAGTTACCGTCGAGGAGGAGATTGGATTGTGGGAAGGGTGTGGATTTGGGGAGTGAGGATGCTACTTGGTTGGAGAGGAAGGATGTTCCTATGGATTATGAGATGCCTGGGTTGGAGTAGGCGAATGAAGTGCGAGAGGGTGTGGGGGAGGGGGAAAAGGAGGGGGAAAAGAGGGAAGGGAGGAAGGGCTGCGGTGGTGCTTGTCAACTACCGAACTGCGCCTGTCTACTTTTTTTTCTCATCCCATTCGTATTGTATTGTATTGCTATCTTGCTCGTTTCTTGCTCCATTCCAAGCTGTATAGTATCGCATCTTCATAGAAATATATACCCTCGGTTTTATTTGATAGCTCATTAATGTTAGTCTGAAGGTACATCGTATATGAAGATATTTAGTAGGTACTGTAAACGATGTGTCAGAGCCACTTGTGGATAAAGATACTTATGACATGAATTTGTTTCAATTATAAGCTCAGAATTACTGACTAGACTGTTCAATCTTGGAATAAGGTCCATATTGCTACAAAGGCAGAGCACTCGGTATTCTATGGTCCTGGATAAGTCTGGCCCAGTATTTGTGGCAGGTTGCAGCGAACGCTGCTAGTCTCTAGATCCCGTGGCCGCTCGATGTTATGGAGAACAGGTTCATAAAGTTCCAATGGGAGATACGACTTTAGGATATCGCGAATTTCATCGATGTTGGCCATGGAAGTAAGTACTGTGGGATGGTTTATAGTTGGCATGTCAAAGTTGGAGTGGCTGTACTCAATGTATGTGTTTATTTGATTGAAATATTGTACTTGGTTAATACTAACGACAACATGTTAAGATTTGTATTTTAATACATTGACTCGGAGTGTATGGAAAGTAAATTTCGAAATACTACTTTTCATGTCTTGTAGCACATTGGTCACGTGGGGTGGTTGGGTAGGGATGAGGCCTACCTTACTGCTAACTACGATGTATTTGCTGTGTAACTGGTCAGTGGATGTCTCGGACCGTGACTACATTGAGCACTGATATATCTTTCCGATACTCAAGGCGAACATCAAAGTACAAGCATTTCCGAGCGCCTGATTTATATATGTATAGATACAGAAGCTTGCCGAACAGCATTTTCACCCTGATGGATTCAGACGCGCACGATGAAAATGGGGACCTTACAACAACCTCAGACTTTAAGATCCCATACTTAATGGTTCTAGCATGAACTCGAGGCATTCTTATCAATCGATATGGCGCCCAGTTACCTACACATCCTTCCCACCATGTTGCAAGAGATTCCAGGGGCTGCAACATCAGCAAGCACTGGTTTTTGCATATAGCATACTATAGTATGTATATGAATCCTTGTAACATGTATAACTTTTCAAATTAGCCAAAGTCACTGTATAGTAGTTTGTAGCACTCTGTAATGTAATTACTGTGCTGTATAGCTCTCTACAATTTATGAGAAATCTGTAGCAATATATAATGTAATTAGTATGCTATAAAGTACTATACAGTTTCCAAGTGCTATGCAATAATCTATAATGTAAGTAGTACACTATGTAATTTTATACAGTTCAACACCAAGTGCTCTGTAATGATCTGTAATCTATCTAGTATGATATGTAGTATTATACAGCACTACTAAATTTAATAGTTGAAACTTGTACATAGTTGGTAATACCCACAAATCTGCTACATATTACTTAAAGTTCAACTCTCTGCTGTGGAGGGAGTAGTTGGTATACTGGTATAACCCAGTACTATACTTATAATTTGATTTACTTCGTTTCATTTATCATTTACCTTTAATTATCTATTTCTACTTACTCTAAATTCCTATCTACATATTTCTATCTTTTTACTTTGGTTCTACGACATGTTGTGCAAATAGTGCACTCGGATTTCTGTGTTTTCATTCCATGTGTGGACTTAGAGACGCGGCGTGGCCTCACCAAATATTGGGAAGCCAATGCCAAACAACACGTGACGCGTGTATGTGCTGTCATGTCTCGCCTATGCTACAACACATTCTGCTTACTGCTTTCCATATCACTCTCTGCTTTCTTTTTTTGTATTCTCTAGGCTTTCTTTCCGTTGCCTCAAGGCCTGTCAAGACGACATTCGGACTCTCTGGGCATTATGTGCCCCTTGGACAGCTCGAGACGATAGGGCTTAGGGTTGTACACCCACTCAAGACCCCTCTTTCTCATCAAGATACTTACACGTTTGGTCCTCAAGACCGGTGTTTCGAACGCCGAGGCACGATGACTGGGTCTTTACCCTCATTGTGCTATGCTATTACTGGTGGAAGGATAAGGTACTTGGGTCAAGGCATTGGGTTTATCTTATATCTGTTCGTTTTATTCTTTTTCCTCAATCATTTTCCTTTCTTTCGTTATACAATTTCGTCACCCTCGTTTTTTCGTTACGATACACGTCTGGACTCTTTTCCTCTCATCATTCCTCATCCGATATTCCAACTGCCGGTGTCCGATGACAGAGCACCCCGCCACCAACGACACGTTGTTGAGATTTCACACATCTTTGTGTACCTTTTTCTTTTTCTGGGCAATGGCGACGTAAGAGCATGCGTGCGCTATCCCTATCAGTCTTATCTTTTGCATTGACAATGTATCTACAGATGGCATCATGAACACTCTTACTTCGTCATCCGCTCTGCTTGCTCCTCAGCAGCAGACTACGACGGAGACTCCTCAGATCCGGTCTCAAACCGATGCTTTAACGCTTCATAGATAGCCACATCATCTCATCAAGTTGCCCTCCTCAATGTCCGATGCCGCTGGCAAGAACAGTGCGAAAGCCACGCGATCCACCCCCCTCCTCCCTTCTCTCCCGTGTCACAGTGACAATGATGCCACTGGATACAGCCCCTTCCTCCCCCCTTCCTCCCTCGTCCCCTGCGCAATAACAATCACCACACATCATCCAGCCCCCTCCTTCCCTGCACCATTACGATGATGACGAAGCCCATCCTGTCTCCTGTCGGCAAGTGTGGTGTTGAGGGATTTTGTTCGCGAAGGGTTGGACGGGATGCACAATTTGGGGTACCATTCTCATTGAATATTATTATTTATCCTGTATCTATTAAAATTATTTAATATATTTATTTATTTATATAACTGAAGGAGTGACACTATTGGCTGAGGTATTAGAATCCCAAGGAAATCCTACAGGACCTGCTGTAATCCTGGATATTCTAAAGCTTCCATAGCATACTGCCAAGCCTCCACAGTGTTGTATAGCACTCCATAGCATGCTACCATGTCTCTGTAGTGCTTGATAGCATGTAGTGATAACTCTGTAGTACTACAGAGTTGAACACCTTTGTTATGGTGCTATGGCATTATACAATGCTCTGTAGCACTACTGTAGCACTGTGTAGTATAATCAGTACTTGCTGATGAAGAGTCAAGGTGCCATCGAGGACAAGCTCTATGCTTCCAACCACTTCTTGGCAAATAGGCAGCAGTACTACTAGTACGCAACAAAACATGTTTACACCGGAGGCAATATCACCAATCGACATCGTGAATGATGAAGTTCCAGAGTCTCGATTGCCCTCGATCAAGTCTTTGGCAGTGGTAATAGCAGGCAACGCTTTGTTCCAAGTGCATATCTCTATTTAACTTAGGAAAGAGGTGTTCAAGCTGACCTTGAAGAATAGTTCTCATTCTTCATTGTTGTCCCCTCTGCAAGCTTATATGTCGAATATCTAGGTGGAACTTCGACCTTCTCCGGACTTGTAATTGGTATTCCTACGGCAATTCCAGGAATCGCCCTACTGGTCGTGAAAAGGTTTGATGGTGGTACGTGATATCATTCTTCAGTAAACAGTGCATGACGACACCGAGGTAACACTGATTTTCCTCCCTAGGTCAATACCGTCGCCCGTTTGTCATTGCTTATATCGCAGCGCTTATTGGAAATGTCATCTACGCCCTTGCTTATACCTTCAATTTCCTCTATCTTCTTCTTATAGGTCGCATGATTGTCGGCATAAGCTTCACATCGTTTATGTACAGTCGCATGTATTGCACTGATCCAAGAATTGTAGGCATACGCAGAAGGACAACGCTAGCCAGTTGGTATGTGCTTGGACAAGTGTTTGGATACAGCATAGGGCCATGGGTAGGGGGGATGCTGTATAAAACGGGTTTTGGTAATCCAGAGTTTAATGGGTATACAGCTCCTGGATGGGTGATGGCGGGAGTGTGGCTCGTATTCTTGATTGTCAGTGGACGGTTCTTTGAAGATGTGCCGAAGGTCTCTAGTGGTACCAGGGCGAGGCGTCCAGCGATAGGAGAGATCGAGATGAATTTGCTTGGAGCTAATGTTGCAAATGAACCCCCACCAAGCTTCTTCGCGCTCACTCTTCAACAGAAATGCGTACTTCTTTGCATGTGCTACTACAGCACTGCATACTTCTTCATCCTTTCCAGTTGGGAATCCAACATTCCTGTCTTTACTGAGGCCACACTGGGTTATACTCCATATCAGGCAGGGAATTTCATCGCCATAGGTGCCGCAGCTGCCTATCCATTCCTTTTTTTGAATGTCCGTTACGCGTACCGATTTCAGGACCGTGTCATCCTTGCCACAGGAACATCTCTTGGCCTTCTGGGACTTCTCATCCTCCTCGCGATTTTGATAACAGATACAGTTCATTTTGGCTCTTTCTTCGTCGCATGGTTCCTGGTGGCATTGGGCTTCAACCTTGCCAGCACCTGCACCCTCAGTTTGTTGAGTAAGCAGATGCCAGGTAACTGGAATACGAAGGCCAGCATGGCTATCCAGTATAGTAACTACATTGGGAGAGTGACGGGTGCTATCATGGGTGGCGCTGGAGTTAAAATAGGAATGGAGAAGTATGCTGCTATCCAGATCGCGGTGGTTGGGATTGGGATTGTAATGCAACTCGTTCTTTGGACGGAGCTCAAGGCTAAGACAGGTTAAGTTTGGAAAGTAATGAGCTATTATTTTAAAAAGTCTTCTTGTTGGTTCAACTTGTGGAGATTAGGATACCAACGCACTAGACACTATGTTATACTCAACGATGACGGAATAGTTTGCACGGTTTGATGTACTGTAATATAACTTCAGTTCAAATAATTCGAACCGAGTCAACTTGATGTCCAACTTCATAAACATCGATTTGGATTCGAATATATATAAATCTTTTATGGTTACATACAATTCTAATAAATATATTTTCAAGTAGAACCACCGCAAATTCCAATGTAGGTATTTCTGATCTACTTACTCATTCCTGCTCGAATTCGCAGTTTGAAAGAGGAGAGAAAAACTTGAAATAAACACGATCGCCAAATGATCACTTGACTAATTAAGTTTCTACAGCGCATCCTGACTATTACTGCAAACAGTGGAATTTATGATATAACCCATTGTTGCAGCGTATTAATTAATACAAGGTTCTCTGGACTCGTTGCTCGAACGAAAGACTGAATACCTCCTATGGCCACACCTATAATATCATCGTCAGTATCCTCCTTCCTTCCGAGTCCGGACATTGAGACGTTCCTGAAGTTCCAATGGGAGGGATGTCCACAGGAAATCGAGAGTTTCATCTATGTTGGCCATGGAAGTATTGAGGGATGGTTTATAGTTAGTGTCAGGTTGGAGTGGCTCCAGATACTTACGAGCAATTATGAGTGGCTAGTATGGCTTGCATGGCTGTACTGTATGTGTTTATTTGATCGAAATTTGGTTCTCAGAGCATCTCCGTTTTAATCAAACAAATCAAATCACCGGGGCCGGAACTTTGTACTTAGCCTTTAGGTACTTACTGTTAACTACGATGTATTTGCTGTGTAACTAGTCAGTGGATGTCTTGGGCCAAGACTGACATATCTTTCCGATATTCAAGGCGAACACCAAAGTGCAACGAGCGCCTGATTTATATCTGTATAGATACGGAAGCTTACCGAAGTTCGAACAGCAGACTCCGGTGGATTCAGACGCGCACGATGTGAATGGGGACCTTACAACAACCTCAGGCCTCAGCCTTTAAGAACTCATACTTAATTGTTCTAGCATGAAGTTGAGGTATCCCTATCAATCGATATGGCACTCAGTGATCTACATATCCCTTCCATGCTGCAAAAGATTCCAGGGGCTGCAAGAGTCAAGCTATCGTCGAGATCGAGCTCTATGCCATCCACTTCCTGGCAAACAAGCAGCAATGCTACTAGCACGCAACAAAACGTGTTTACAGCAGAGACAATATCACCAATCGACATCGTGAATGATGAAATTCCAGAGTCTCGATTGCCCTTGATCAAGTCTTTGGCAGTGGTAATGGCAGGCAACGCTTTGTTCCAGGTGCATATCTCTATATAGCTTGGAAGAAGAAATGTTCCAGCTGACCTTGAAGAGCAGCTCTCAATCTTCATTGTTGTTCCCTCCGCGAGCTTATATGTTGAATATCTAGGTGGAACGTCGACATTCTCTGGGCTTGTAATTGGTATTCCTTCGGCAATTTCAGGAATCGCGCTCCTAGTCGTGAAAAGGTTTGACGGTGGTGCGTGCTATCAATCTCCAGTAAACAGCGCATGACGACGGTAACACTTATTTACCTCCTAGGCCAATACCGCCGCCCGTTTGTCATTGCTTATATCGCAGCGCTTATTGGAAATGTCGTCTACGCCCTTGCTTATACGTTCAACTTCCTCTACCTTCTTCTCATAGGTCGCATGATTGTTGGCATAAGCTTCACATCGTTTATGTTCAGTCGCATGTATTGCACTGATCCAAGAATTGTAGGCATACGCAGAAGGACAACGCTAGCCAGTTGGTATGTGCTTGGACAAGTGTTTGGATTCAGCATAGGGCCATGGATAGGGGGGATGCTATATAAGTTAGGTTCTGGCAATCACGGGGTTTTCAATGGATATACTGCTCCTGGATGGGTGGTGGCGGGAGTTTGGCTCGTATTCTGGATTGTCAGTGGACAGTTCTTTGAAGATGTGCCAAAGGTCTCTAGTAGTACCAGGGCGAGGCGTCCAGCGATAGGAGAGATAGAGATGAATTCGTTTGCAGCTAATGTTGCAAATGAGCCCCCACCAAGCTTCTTCACGCTCACTCGTCAACAGAAATGCGTACTTCTTTGCATGTGCTACTCTGGCAGTACATTCTTCTTCGTCCTTTCCAGTTGGGAATCCAATATTCCTGTCTTTACTGCGGCCGCACTGGGTTACTCCCCATACCAAGCAGGGAACTTTATCGCCATGAGTGGCGCAGCCACCTTCCTGTTCCTTTTCCTGAATGTCTGTTATGCGTACCGATTTCAGGACCGTGTCATCCTTGCCACAGGAACATCTCTTGGCCTCCTGGGACTTCTCATCCTTCTCACGATTTTGATAACAAATACAGTTCGTTTTGGTTCGCTCTTCGTCGCGTGGTTCCTAGTGGCACTGGGCTTCAACCTTGCCAGCACCTGCACCCTCAGTTTGTTGAGTAAGCAGATGCCAGGTAATTGGAATGCGAAGGCCAGTATGGCTATCCAGTATAGTAACTACGTTGGAAGATTGACGGGTGCTGTCATGGGTGGTGCAGGAGTTAAAATGGGAATGGAGAAGTATGCTGCTATCCAGATCGCCATGATTGGGATCGGGATTGTGATGCACCTCGTTCTTTGGACGGAGCTCAAGGTTAAAACAGGTTAAGTTTGGAAAGTGGTGAATTATTATTTAAAAAAATCTTCTTGTTGGTTCAACTTATGGATATTAGGATACCAACGCACTAGACACTATGGTATAATCAACGATAACGGAATAGTTTGCACGGTTTTAACTTCAGTTCAAGTAATTCGAAACGAGTCAACTTGACGTCCAACTTCATAAACATCGATTTGGATTTGAATATATAAATCTTTCATGGCTACATACAATTCTAATAAATATATTTTCAAGCAGAACACCGCAAATTCCAATATAGGTATTTCTGATCTACTTTCTCATTCCTGCCCGAATTCACAGTTTGAAAAAAGAGAGAAAACGTGAAACAAACACGATCGCCAAATGATCACTTGACTAATTAAGTTTCTACAGCGCATCCTGACTATTACTGCAAACAGTGGAATTTGTGACTTGTTTAGTCAGACAGGGCGGAGTATCGACTTCTTTTTTATTCCTGAGTGAGTACACTGCAGTATCTGACGCTGTAGGAGCATGTCTAGTGGCTCCATTTTCCATTTCACGCGGCGAGCTGAGTGGATTAAGAGTCCTTTGCGTAGCAACTGTCTCGCTTGATATTCCCAATGCAACACGCACGATGACAAGTGAAAATACAATTCCTATCACCTGAGTTATCTAAATTTGAATTCAGTCAAGTTTCGCAAAAATAATGTGATGGAACACACCGCGTCTTAGACTATGTATACTGTGAAATGACCGACGACGTATACGGTGAGCATAATAACCAAGGATGCAGAGTAAGTCACCCCGGATTCAATAACAACCATTATTGCCGGACCAAGGCTTCGGCCTTTCACTTCCATTCCCATTGTTCTGCGATGTGACCACCATATACGGGAGGAAATGAGCACTGAAGGTGGTACATTAGAATTTGTGGATAATTTGATAGCAACACATACATGTTGAGATAAAGTTAGTCGAAAATGTGAGTGATATAAAGGATATAACCCATTGTTGCAACGTATTAATTAATACAAGGTTCTCTGGACTCGTTGCTCGAACGAAAGACTGAATACCTCCTATGGCCATACCTATAATATCATTGTCAGTATCCTCCTTCCGAGTCCGGACATTGAAACGTTCCTGAAGTTCCAATGGGAGGGATGTCCACAGGATATCGAGAGTTTCATCTATGTTGGCCATGGAAGTACTGAGGGGTGGTTTATAGTTAGTGTCAGGTTGGAGTGGCCCTAGATACTTACGAGCAATTACGAGTGGCTAGTAAGGCTTGCATGGCAAGCAGCAAGCTCAGACTGCTCAGTGGCTGTATTGTATGTGTTTATTTGATCGAAATTTGGTTCTCAGAGCATCTCCGTTTTAATCAAACAAATCAAATCACCGGGGCCGGAACTTTGTACTTAGCCTTTCGGTACTTACTGCTAACTACGATGTATTTGCTGTGTAACTGGTCAGTGGATGTCTTGGGCCGAGACTACATTGAGCACTGATATATCTCTCCGATACTCAAGGCGAACATCAAAGTACAGCATACTTGAGCGCCTTATATATGTATAGATGCCGAACAGCTGATGGATTCAGACGCGCACGATGTAAATGGGGGACTGTACAACAACCTCAGCCTTTAAGAACTCATACTTAATGATTCTAGCATGAAATTGAGGCATCCTTATCAATCGATATGACGCTCAGTGATCTACATATCCCTTCCATGCTGCAAAAGATTCCAAGGGCTGCAAGAGTCAAGCTATCGGCGAGGTCGAGCTCTATGCTCCCATCCACTTCCTGGCAAACAAGCAGCAATGCTACTAGTACACAACAAAACGTGTTTACACCGGAGACAATATCACCAATCGATATTGTGAATGATGAAAATCCAGAGTCTCGATTGCCCTCAATCAAGTCTTTGGCAGTGGTAATGACAGGCAACGCTTTATTCCAGGTGCATAGTACATACCTCTACTTAGCTTGGGAAAAGAGATGTTCGAGCTGACCTCAAGAGCAGTTCTCATTCTTCATTGCTGTCCCTTCCGCGAGCTTATACGTCGAATATCTAGGTGGAACGTCGACCTTCTCCGGACTTGTAATTGGTATTCCTACAGCAATTTCAGGAATCGCGCTACTAGTCGTAAAAAAGTTTGACGGTGGTGCGTGCTATCATTCTCCAGTAAACAGCGCCACTAATTTCCTTCCTAGGCCAATACCGCCGCCCGTTTGTCATTGCCTACATCTCAGCGGTTATTGGAAATGTCGTCTACGCCCTTGCATATACCTTCAACTTCCTCTACCTTCTTCTTATAGCTCGCATGATTCTCGGCATAAGCTTCACATCGTTTATGTTCAGTCGCAAGTATTGCACTGATCCAAGAATTGTAGGCATACGCAGAAGGACAACGCTAGCCAGTTGGTACGTGCTTGGACAAGTGTTTGGATTCAGCATAGGGCCATGGATAGGGGGGATGCTATATAAATTAGGTTCTGGCAATCACGGGGTTTTCAATGGATATACAGCTCCTGGATGGGTGGTGGCGGGAGTTTGGCTCGTATTCTGGATTGTCAGTGGACAGTTCTTTGAAGATGTGCCAAAGGTCTCTAGTAGTACCAGGGCGAGGCGTCCAGCGATAGGAGAGATAGAGATGAATTCGCTTGCAATTATTGTTGCAAATGAGCCCCCACCAAGCTTCTTCGCGCTCACTCTTCAACAGAAATGTGTACTTCTTTGCATGTGCTACTCTGGCAGTACATTCTTCTTCGTCCTTTCCAGTTGGGAATCCAATATTCCCGTCTTTACTGCGGCCGCACTGGGTTATTCCCCATACCAAGCAGGGAACTTTATTGCCATGGGTGGCGCAGTCACTGTCCTGTTCCTTTTCCTGAATGTCCGTTACGCGTACCGAATGCAGGACCGCGTCATCCTTGCCACGGGAACATCTCTTGGCCTCCTGGGACTTGTCATCCTTCTCGCGATTTTGATAACAAATACAGTTCGTTTTGGTTCGCTCTTCGTCGCTTGGTTCCTGGTGGCACTGGGCTTCAACCTTGCCAGCACCTGTACCCTTAGTTTGTTGAGCAAGCAGATGCCAGGTAACTGGAATACAAAGTCCATTATGGCTATCCAGTATAGTCACTACGCTGGAAGAGTGACGGGTGCTGTCATGGGTGGTGCCGGAGTGAAAATGGGGATGGAGAAGTATGCTGCCATCCAGATCGGCATGATTGGGATTGGGATTGGGATGCACCTCGTTCTTTGGACGGAGCTCAAGGTTAAAACAGGTTGATGTAGTAAGTTTGGAGAGTAAAATATTTCTTGTGGATTCAACTTACGGAGATCGGTCGAAAAAGAAAGGTGAGCCGTCTAGGAGGAGATTGAATTGTGGGAAGGGTGTAAATCTGGGGAGTGAGGATGCTGCGTGGTTGGAGAGGAAGGATGTTCCTATGTATTATGAGATGCCTGGGTTGGAAGGAGTGAGAGCTGCGGTGGTGGTTGTCAACAACCGAACCGCGCCCGTCTATTTTTTTTCTCATCCCATTCGTACTGTATTGTATTGCTATCTCGCTTTCTCCAAGCTGTATAGTATCGCATTTTCATAGAAATATACCCCCGGTTTTATTCGAGTAGTAATAGGAAAGTTACTCCAACCCGTACATTGAACTAATAAATAAGAAAAAAACAGCCTAGTTAGGGTATAGTTATTTTGTACGTTTCGTCGTCATCGTCAACGTCAGAGAGATAAAACGTATAGCATAATAGTTCTCGTTAGTAATAAATCCAACCTTTGTCGTTCATCGTAAATCAAAATCGTACATCTCACCTCCGCATCTAAACCTGACTAACAGGCGTGTACTCCCCCCTCGAACTCCCCGCGCGTCCAATAATGCCCATAAACAACCCCTTCCTCCCCGTCCCGCCAACCTTCCTCCCATCCTCCTCCTCCTCCCTCTCCCTCCTCCGCTTCGCCTCCCGGAACCCCTCAAGCGGCACATCATAAAGCATCTCATACTCAACACCCAACTCCCTCCCGGCGCTCCAAAAGTCCTTACAATTCCCAACCAACCCCAAATCGAACGGATTTCTCGCCTTTCCAGCTCTCGCTAAGCCATCGACCGCTCGTCCTTTCGTAAATCGATCAAAGCCCAGGAGGTTCATTAGGAAGCCTGATTTATGTACGTGCGAAGGAGGATCGGAGACGAGTGAGGTATCTTCCGAGTCGAGGCCTTGCACGGGGGATCCGTTGGATGAAGAGCGGTGCCGGTGTCCCATTTGACCGGCCATTGATGCGCCTCGGCCACCCATGAATCCGTATCTGCCTAGATTGGATACTTCGAGAGTCGTCATCTGCCTCGCGACTTGCCAGAGCTGCGAGGCGAGGAGAACAAGTGTCCACGAGAGCTGGAGTGTCGCCCAGATTGCTACTGCCACGAGGAACGAGTCGTATGATGCCAGGTAGCACATCTCGTTTGGCAGGAGACACGAGGCGGAGAAGGATGTTGGGTTCGCTGGGATTTCGATTGAAGAGAAGACTGTAAAGTGTTAGTATGTACAGGAAGGAAGGGAGGGGGAGGAGGACGTACATTCGTAAGTGAGATAATCGAATAGGATAATGCCTATTACGAGCGTGATAACGAACAGAAGGAATTGTCTGTGGTTGCCTACGCCGATACAGTTCCATACCCAAGGGCAGTGGTGATCGCTCCGTGCAACGCACTTGTCGCATACGCGACAGTGTTTTGAGCGTAAAGGCTTGCGAGCCATACATTGGATACAGAACGTCTGACCGTTCAAGCGACCTTCAGTCGCAAGGTCCTCGATTATCGACTTGAGCTCGTCATCGCTCGCGGGTTTGGGGCACGTTCCAGGATCCAGAGTAATAGCTCGGAAAAAGTTGTACGCGCAAAGTCCGACCATAAGTGCAAATGAGAAATGAGCTAAAGAGTGGTATTGTGTTTCTAAAGCACCATTAACGAGCTTATATTGTGTAGAAGGGAGGAGATACGTACCCGCAACTAGTCGTGTAACCCAGCAATATGTAACCCAGATAATAGACCCGCTGATGATTCCGGCAAAGTAGGGCGTTTGGTTGACACTGCCCGTGTAGGTTGATTTATTCAACAGCACACGAGTAACGATCTGCGGGACGTCAGTACGAGCTTAAAATAGCATCTGGGGAAAGACATACATGGTGCATTCCGAAAAACTCGGCGAACGCCAGTAGAACACCGGTGTACCATGGCAGTAAGCTCAGAGTCGTGAAAATGAGGGAGAAGAATATAGTAGGTAGGATGAAGATGGCAATCTTGGTATTGCGCTACATACCATATCAGCAACAACGCAAAAGCGGGGAAATGAAACCACTCACATCGCTCAAAGGCTTCCCTTTCTTCACTCCATACTCATTCATGCCTCCTTCCTCCAACGCCCTCTTCCACGCACCGAGACTCTTCAGCTCAACAGCCATGTCCCTCGGTGTCCTATCCTGCTGATCCTTCGCACCCAAATCCCCGCCCTTCTCAACCAGCCTCCGTATACACACACTATTCCCCCTCACAACAGCCCAATGCAAAGGCGACAGCCCCAAATCATCTTTTGCATTCGGATCAGCACCATGACGGAGCAACAAATCAACACTAAGCGCATCCCCCTGGTACGCAGCCCACATCAAACTCGTATGTCCCTCCGAGTCACGGCTATCTGCTGAAATAGGCTGGTGGAGGAGATACAGCAACGGCATAATACTACTCGAGTGCGTGGCGAGGTGCAGCGAGTTGTACCCCTGCGAATCAGTGATGGCTGGGTCGGCCCCGTGCGTAATGAGCAGATGCACAGCGTAGAGGTATCCATTGCGTGCTGCCCATTGTAAGGGGGTGGCTACGAGCTCGCCGCCCACTGCGTCTACTTCCGCACCTTGCTCGAGGAGGTAGCGGCATGCTGCGAGATGGGCGTTTATAGCTGCCCAGTGGAGTGGAGTGATGTTCTCTGGGTCGCGGTCTGTCGCTTTTGCCTTGCCGGACTCGATGAGCCGCTTCATTGCTTCCACATCGCCTTGTTGTGCTGCTAGGAATATACTCTCCTATAGAACCAAGGGTTAGAAATGCGTAGGAAAAAAAAAGGTGGGCGCTTGGACGAACTGCTGGTGCATCGTTGGCTGTCTGTTCCAAGGCTTGGGTGAAGGAGAGGGCATTTGCAGAGACGGATTCTTGGGTTATGGATGTTGCTGGTGCGGATTTCGCAGAGACGAGAGCGGAGGATGGGTCGTCCATTGTTTGTGAGGACGGAGACGAGGTGATGGATAGGAAATGAATGAAATGCGGAGACTCGACAACCACACCGCCATCATCATGCCCATTATGTAATCTCGCTTTGTCTCGTCGCCGAGGTCATCGCCACTGCCTCCGAGCGCCCACCATCAACTCCTCGACGTCTGATTTTCGTATCCAATCCTGTCAATCCTTTGGATCGGCCAGAGAACGGAAACAGGGTCCCATGGAACGTAAAAATGATTGCTTTAGAGGGAATAGAAGAATCTGGGAGGATGTAGACGAGTATGGAAGAGTCTAGGAAGATGTAGAACTTGCATGAGGCTACTACTATGTTCCATATGGTCAGCATATTGCTTATAAAAGTGCGTAATCCTCCTCCTCAAGACGAAGGCTTTCGTACCTTCCCTCGTCATCCACAAATATTATCTGCATCATAAATCATCTATCATTTTGTCGGCGGAACTACTATCATCAGACGAGCAACTGTTACAAGGTCGTTCTGAAATAACCCAATCATCATCGCTCGTGCGTTCGTAAAAGTACCGATAACACGATACCTTCAGAAAAACGACCTCGTATACACCAACCACAAATTTTATCTTCCGCTCGTACTTTTACGCAGACTACGCAGCGTTGCACCGTTTCGGCGACAGGAGTGTCATTCTGATATAAACCAATCATCTTCTCGTACTTACCTTCAACGTGGACACCTTCCATCCACTCATCAGCCATACGCATCACAAATATCCTCTATATTGAGTTTTATCATCATACATCAACGTAACACTTCCGCTCATAATTTTAGCCAGACTACGCGGCGTTGTATCTTTGGTCAACAGCCTGCAAACCCAGCCATTTGTTAAAGTTGCTCATAACCATCAGTGTCTTCGTGAATTTAACGAATACCAGAGGCACGTTTACATTATCAACTGGACGTACCTAACAAAAACATCATAATCCAATAATCCTAACAAACCATGCCTAACAACAAACCCAACACCTCCTCTCCCTCATATCAAAATGACAACCCACCCCTCACACCATTCAACAACTCCCTCGGAACCCTCCCAGACCTAATGCATCACTACACCCCCGACGAAATGCACATCCACGAAGTCGAAGTAGGCATCCCAGCCTTCACACCACCCACCTATATCCCCCACATCAAATCCATGCCCCCAGCAGACCTCTGGGACCGCATCGAACTCGCCCTCAAACTCGGCCGCCTAGCACTCAAAAAACCACTCCGCTCACGAAGCCTATCTCGTCGAGAAGAACAATTATTCGAAAAAGAGTTATCTATGTTCCGAGACGTACTCACATTCATCCTTCAAGTTGATTTTCCGGATGGAACAGTAGGATACTGCATCTCAAAACCCCGCCTACACAAATTCATGAAAAAGCTAAAAAGGAGGAGAGACGAGGCACAGGATTCACTTGTTCTTCAGTGTGTTCGGATTCCTTGTCTTCCGGTGTGGAGTCGTAATGGGGACATATCGGAAATTTGGGAACGAAATGAATTTGAAATTCTCGCTGCGTGTTTTCGAGTTGAGGTGGAGGGGTTTTAGGGTATTTAGCTGATTTTCACGAATTTGATACTGCTTCGACTACTGTTGCTGTTTCTCGGCAAAGTGCTCGGGCTGAGGGAAATTACGAAAGAGCACGGGAAGAGCCTCGGAATCGGACTGAAACTGAGACGAGGTTCAAGTATTCGTTAGGCCATCCTTTGGATTATTGTGATACGCCGAAGATGAGAGAGTTGTTTGCGAGACCGAGGTTTACTCGTGAGGAGCCGAGGAAGAGAACGATTAGGAGAGTTGCAGTGACGGAGGTTGAAGAGGAGTATTATCCTGCCTGAAAGAATTAACGGAATTCTTTCCATACGCTTATATTTTTAGATTTATTTCGCTGCCCTTTTGAGAAGATTGTGAAGGCACACCTACTATAAATATTCAAAGACCCAATATATATATATGTACAGAACACGTTAAAAATATTGACGGACATCTCACATTCCTTTTCTGTTTCTCCTCCTAGGATACTTCGTACCTTACATATCCCACTATACTCCTAGATACGAGAAGACGCATATGGTACCTCACTACCGACGTTAAAATACAGGAATTTTATTTTTAAAAGAAATATATGTACATAACTTGACACGAATATCAAAGTAAATACACTCCAAAATTATACTTGTTCTCCTGATATAACACTTCTGAATCTGCCTCATTTGTTTCTATTAAGTATGTAAGTTAAATGGTAAGGTATTTGTTCAGAAAGACATCTGAGGCTTTTTACTATTATTGAATTTCAATTTGATTTCAATGCAAGATCGTTTCTGAATCACGTGAGCGCGCCACCGCCCCTGGGCCTTGCATATATTCAATGCACAGTGCTCCAATTTCCAAATGTGTTTAAGTGGCATAAAATTACCCTTTTAAGCTGCTTTCAACTTCACGAGTTGACTTTTATGGACCATGTAGTTCTGCCATCGCATTGTGCAATCCTCATTCACGAGACATATTTGGTCAACCATAGTACCCTTAAATTCTTTAAATACCAAGTGGTTTCAAGAAATATGCATAATCCACCACTTCACCCCAACTACGAACCACTCCAAAATGTCGTCTAACATGTCAAACATAACCTTCTTGCATCCTATTATGGGCAATCCAGAATCAATGAGCTCAATGATGGACGTGCATAATCGTCCAATTCCAAGGGATAGATTCTTCTTCTATGATGACCGTATTCACGCTCGAGTTGACGGAGTCGACTATGTGCGGGAGGATGCCTCCGTCCTTTACGATATCCTTACATGTACTACCAAAAAGCGCAAAACTTCTTTCGCGTACCGGTCTTTTGAATACTATCGCGCCCAGCTGTTACATTACGATTTTCCGGAGCTGCAAACGATGGAATACACTCAGGGTATTCCCTTGGATGCATTCAAGCTAGAGCCAAACGGCGAAAATATTTTAGAGATTCCTCGAAGAATTCTGGCTCTGGAAAACAAGCCGAAGGAAAAATGGATCAAGTTGTGCATTGCTAAGGAAAGGACGAAAGAAATTCTTGAATACAGCGATAAGCATCCAATCATGGCTTATGCTGTTGAAACACGCATAGGATTTTTCTCCTTGAATAGAGAAGAAGCTGAATGGTTTCTTTATATTATTCTTGCGGATAATAATTATGCAGAAACAAACCTTCGAAGTGACCTGGATAAGCTGGGTATAATGACTCCGAGGGGTCCCGTCAACTATACCAATGTCATAACAGTGTGTTTTAATTTCATCCAAGACGTCTGTTGACTCATACTCATGGGATTTCGAAAGGCTTTTTTTTCATTGGATAAAGTCACAGCTGAAAAACTTTTCGACTATTTTCTTAACGAAAATGGAGACGCGGAATGTCAACTCCATTACAATTTTGTATAGATAGGCACGATTAAAATAGGAAGATACTATAACATAACTGAATATCCTGAAGAAGTGAGTTTGCAATTCATTTAAAGTGATTTTTAAATACTCACGGATTCGCAGTATACGGGAAAGAAAATTATCCATACCCACCTGTATATATTTGTGTTTATACCAATTACCTTGTTGATGGTAGCCTGAATTTATGTTTCTTGTAGACTGGAAAGGCGGTATAAACCTGAAGAACTGCAACTTGCTCAGAAGAAACGCAGGAACTTCGTGAACCAGATGCAGACGCCGGTATGTCTGTCCTTAGCTCTGTATAGCGACTGGTCTGACGTACACGTGCCAGATCTCCACTAACTGTATTGGCAAATTTAAAGTGGTTATAGCAGAATATTCAGAACACGCAAATGAAAAAAAGAACAAACGATAGAGTTTTGCCCTTCCTCAGCCGGTTCTCACCTTTGGGGATTTTTTCGCTTTGGAGATGTCCACGCAATCATTCAGTCGGTGGGCCCGCCTCCTTCAAGTGACACAAAGTTTGTTATGAATTTTATCTGGCGTGGGTGGTATGGAAAAGGGGATGCCACCCCGATATTGACTGGTGATTTCCACAACAAAGTGTCCATCGTCCTCTTCGAGGAAGTCGGCAAGACAGCTATAATGGGTACCATTGAAGGAGGCGAAATCATTGGCAACACCAAATTTAATGAGTACAAGACAAGGAGTTCTTTGAGGACTTGGGAAGGCCAAGTGAACTACTGGAAACTGAGTTGGCGTTTATTTAACGGGAGCGTCAACAAACAGGATGCTGAAGACTTAAATAGAGATGAAATAACCGTTGAGCTCCCCGCAGAGTCCGACACTAGTGCCGGTGAAGACATTGAATACTAATAGCTTAGGCAACTGGTATTAATTGCTCAGAGTTTTCAGACCGTCCGTGATATTGACGTTTCTGATAGTAACACTCGGTAGTACTTATATAAAAATGAAGATTCTCTTTAATAATCTCAAAACGTCTACATACATACACAACGAGGTTTCATTTCCTGAATTCATATGTATAAAGCAAAGTTAAACAGACAAGTAATGGTGTGAAATATGTATATGTTTTTTACCAGCTCCAGTCTCCTTCGTAAGATTGATTCTTGATTGCTTTGGGACGGATTCTACTCCGATCTTCATTGACTCGTGCACTAGGTTCCTGCTCAAGAAAATTCGTGTGATTGATGATAATGTTTATGCGACACTACCCCACTTACTGTTCCAGCTGATCTATTGGGAAGTGATGTCGTTTTGTTCATGTCAAAGGACATGGTCAAAAATTCTTTGCCTGGGTTTCTTTTTTCGTTACTCCTGGCCGCCATCGTGGCCATTGATAGACTCTTCGTACTGATGCAGCCAACTTTGCAACATTTGATTTCTGACTTCAGCATTGAGTCTTCCGTTCGCACAGAGAAACAGAGCAGAATATATCGTATGCGGGTTCAATTGAACTATCTGAGAAACTGGCCGCGACAACATCAGCAATCATCTTAGCGCAGTGAGAAACTCTTACTATCTTGCATCTACCACGAAATCAGAAATCCAATTTCTATGTGAACTCGAAAATGGTGTTTTCTCGGAAGTGCAAATATTGTAACAGATCATCGAGCGCGGGATAGGTCATTCGCTGTTGCGAGCTGAGAGAAATGAACGATTGGAAGAGCATTCAGCTTGGAAACCACTGTCAAATGATCAACCTGCATTTTATACATACTCTCGGTAAATTAGTTACCACGAGTCTGGGAATTATTAACAGAGGGCGGTGCACCATCCTTTCAACACAGCCCCACGATTTCCACGTGAAGAACCAAATTTATAGACTTTATATACTGTATGTTGCGTCCTATGCTATTATATTTATGTAATGTTTCTGAAACTATCCACAGAATTGTCTGTGATAATGCTGTGTCCTAGCCATCCATAAGCAGCAAGTAAGAAAGAAATCCGTTAATATCGTATCTCTTAAAGTTAGTATAACCCATCACTAAGCTCCACCCTATGGCCGCAGAAAGTGCAACCACGAGGCCAGGGATAATCTTCTGCATCGTGGCCGCAGTGTTCGGGATCGACCCCTTACTAGTACTGCCCATGTCCCACTGATCCCTGTCTGTCCCGGAATGGCCGTTCGATGTCGCTAGCAGCGAAGGGTCAACAGTGACGGTGTTAGCGGTCTTGGTGCGGGCCGTGGTAGTGAATGTTAGAGGACTTTGTCCCAGCGCTAGATCATCGTCGTTGCCAAAGAAGACGAGTGCAAATCCTGGAGCTGGTACAGGAACAACGCATGTATTAGCCGCTTGGTTGCAGTTAATAGTAGTAACGTTGAGGTCCCCTCTCAGACGACCATCAACATCGAATTGACCACCAAACGTCTGGGCTGTAGTTAATAAAGTATTCAACGCCACGACGTATCCAAACATACCTGCCCAGCCCAAGTAATGTTGTTGAATGAAACCGATTCTGACAGAAGGTATCTACAAAAATGTTCAGCATTGCTATAATCCCAAGGAGATGAGCCACGTACTTCACTCTGACACTCGCAGGAACACCGGCACCTGGTACTGAGAGAGACACTTGAAGATCGCTTGCACCACTTCGGTCATCAACAAAGTTGAACAAGGCGGCTTTGGTCAGGACATCATTCTCGTATATAGCATATGCAGGAGTGTAGATATTTCCATCATTGCTATCCATGTCGATAATTCGTGAGGTATTGGATTTACCGAAAGCCTCGGCTATAACCAAGGTGGAGTAGTAGATGGAACCAATGGTCCATTGGCGGTAGGTAGATTGATTAGTCGGAGGAGCAGTAAAAGGCTGCATACTTCAGTTGGACGAGCAAGAGGACAAGTTTCTCTCGTACTCACATTATAATAAACGGTCTGTCCACCAATGTGGAGCAATGCGTTAGAGAAGTTACTGTATGCCATCGTAAAGCCATAGTCAAGAGCCCACAGAGCAGCACCGTAACTGTTTGATATTCCGGGGAAACCACCACACGAAGCGGTGTTTGTCTCAAACATGATGAAAGGCTTTCCGACCTGCTGGGCAATCTGGGTGGAGTTGATATAGGGCGCAATGAGATTACGACCTGCATTGTGGTCCAGATAAAGAGGGAATTCTTCTTGAGGGAAGCGCTGAGTACCGACACCGAACTGAGCGAAGCAATTGTTCGTCGGATAGCTATTTAACAATGCAACCACTCGTTAGTCGCCCGAAGACAATCGAAAAGGCACAGACGAACTGTTCAACACTGAGAGCATAAAGATTTTCACTGCACGCTGTTAGGAATCCTGCGTCCCACACGCTCTCTGGTGACCAATTTCCCTCAAGGTTAGGACCAATGAGCATAGATTTATTGGGGATATTGGGGTTCGAATTCATTGAAGTGATTAAACTTTGGACTTCCGACACATAATCGTTGGGAGTGTAGGTTCCAGTTCGATGACCATTACTAAGGTATGTCAAGTTAGTGATGCCCTGACCGCAAATATGCATAAGAAGCCTTACTTAATGTAAAGATCTGGTTCGTTCCCCGCCTGAAGACCGACCAAGTGGTCTCCAAGGATGTTCTGTCCATACTCAGCTATCTGTGTCCGCCAATTGGTCGTATCGTTAAATGGGATTCCTGCCATTTAAGTCAAATTAGTCTGAGATTACTAGAAGTTCTTTGATATTTTAAATACCCATGAACCATTTTACGTTAACCAATGATGAGATATTAGCAGCGAGATAAAATAAATCCATGGTATAAATCACGCCTGGAGTACGAGTCTAAGGAAAGTGGGTTCAGTAGTGAGACAGTAAACTATTTTTTTTGGGATATACCGTCGTATCGTGGCCCAACGCCTCCTTTGAAATAACACGATACCCATCAATACTATCAACCAAGCCCGCTTGCTCCTGTGTATTTCCGCCCATTCGTATCAGCACCTCACCCGCACGTTCGACAAGGTTAGCCATAAGATTAAGGAATGGGACTTGAATTAAAGAGCTGCAGAGAATGAAGTCGGTAATACGACAGGCCAAAATAGCAAACTTCTTACGAGTTTCTCCCAACTGCATAACACATGAGTGAGGCTCAAAAGCTGAAATAAAACAAAATTACTCACGAACTTGGTTAACGACTGACATTTCTATGGAAAATCCAAAAAATGCAGCTCCGCGATGAGGGATCGACAATCCATTAACGTTAGCGGCATCACGTTGCATTTCCACAGTGAATTGCCTCGGAGGGACCGGGCTAGGAACGGGTGGGGGTATTAAAATCGTTTCATCATAGGCTGGCAGCGTCGTCAAAGCAGGATTCGGACCAGTCTGCGTTGCACTAGCAGCAGCAGCCAGCGAGCTGCTGATCTGACCAAGAGGTATTTGGCCGTAGACCGTAACCTCAGCATTGACTCGCGCAAAGGCGAGCAGACATGCTGCCCAGAAGGCTAAGGAGAGCATGGGGTAAAAGAGTGAGGGGGAAAGAAAGGGATGGAATGGAAAACCGCAAGGATGAGGGTTACAAAAACGCAAATCGACCTGTCTAATTGAATGGACCACCTGCGAACTGCCGTTATTTTGACGTTACCGAAATGCGTAGCGCCTTTCGAACCCTGTTCGGATCAGGGGCCAGAGAACTTAGAAGTGATGGCACGCCGGGAAGGAGCCAGAAGACGATCACGTTCAGACATTCGAGCTCGAGAAAAGTGCATGGAATATCAGCGTTAAGTGTTTAAAATAGATTGTGGGGAAAACGCGTCGACGCGTTTTCTTGGAATATTTTGGGTGAACAAAGACCTACAAAGACTTGAGCGAAAAATATACCGAGTTAATCAAAATTGATCGTAGCCAAGACCGCCAAGCGTTGTTTATGAGCTTTTCTGGCGTCGGCACATGTCGAAGATGGACCAAGGTCTAACGGTAGGCAGCGACGGGACGACACAAGTGAAGGCTGTAGACAAACTGTAGAATTGAGCGGTGGCAACGAACAGGAGTGTTCAATAACTTCAGAGAGTGGATCATGTCAGAACTAAACCTTCTTGCTTACATATCGGAGTCACAACGGAAAAGTAAAACATTTCAGAATTTGAAAGAAGTACTTGATAAATTACGCCCTTTTGGGAATCCTTCAAATAGCCTTCATGATTGTATCCAAGTAAAGCTTTCAGGTGATTTACTCTCGAGTTGGGAGCACAATGTAGTGAGTAGCTGGCCTATATCAGACCATATGTTTCTCCTAAATTTTTGGCGTTGACTTGTCTTCGAAGTTCGGTGACGATAGACAGCTTATTCGGTCCAGAAAAATGGAAGCAAAAAAGGTTACGTTGAGAACCTTAAAACGCTTTTGATATCGGCGACGTATCGGTGATAGCTGCAATTTGGCTGCAATTTTGCCGCTCGGCGCATAAATAACCTAAGTAAGTACTTAGCACACTTAGTAAAGTGCACTCCTGTTCACAAGCGTCGAGCGCATATACCATGTAATGGTAAGTATACTATACAACAATTGTTAGTCTGTGCTAATAGAAGATTGTGCACAACTTATCTACTAATACAAATAAATGAACATTCTCACATATATCGCACACTCACGACTCAAAACAAGTCTCATCTCGCCAGGTCACGTTTTCTCCATCTCTAATCAGAACAGCACATACGTCAGACCCATCCTCGCTGTACCAGCAGCCGATACGCGTCATGTTAGGACACGAGGCTGCCAGGTGCACAACCGCACTTTCCCTTTCTGCATCTGGTAAGAATTGAATACGATTCCACAAATGGGAATCTTGGAAGTACTCCAGAAACCGGAACTTCGAAAGTGTGACGACGTATTGTTCCTGACAAAAACAGGTAAGAAAGCAGAGATCCCGAGAGAAAGAAAACTTACAATCGAATGAATAGATTGAGCTCCGTAATCCGTAATATCCAGATGAGTAACATTAGGAAACAAAGTTGAGATTTCGTCAACCAACTCCAATGAATCAAATCGCGCAATAGCAAGTTTCTTCACACGCGAACCGTTTATTTTTCTCAGTGTAGGCATAGTCTGTTCAAATACGACCATGGGAGAGATCGTTTCCCACTTACGCTGAGGAATCGTATTATCTCTCAGTAATGAATAAGCTAGGCCGGGATTAGTTTCGAGTCGCTTTAAATTCGGAAGTAAGCCCGGTCTGACTCCCGAATCGAAAGTAGAACGCCATTGCAAGTCCTCAATGGTAGGGTGGGCATAAAGGAAGCTTAAGATGTGATGGTCTTCGTCTTCGGCAATCTCAACTAAGCCCTCATGACGCATGCATAGCTTACGAAGATGTGGGAAATAAAAAGATTTGAAGTGGATTGCGTTTGAGGGGAGATAGCTAACAGTCATTTCCTGTACATAATTTTAGAACGGCCTGAAACACAATTCATGAGAACCTACCTGCAGTAAGGAGTTACGCTGAAGAAACGTGGATAGACCGGTACCACTGCAGGATAACCAGCCATGAGGACCAGTAAGCGCAAGTGATGTCAGGCCGGTTATGTGCCATAGCTAGGAGAAGCAAAAGTCAACTAATGTTCGCACATGAAGTTAATGATACGCACCGGATAGTCCAGAGAACCAAAATTTTCGAAATGCATGGTGCGATCTATCTGCACGTGTAGACTGGTTAGCGTCTTTGAATGTCGTAAGATCTCAAATATTGCTTTCTGCTCCTTTCCAGGCTGCGAAGAATCGACCGCGGTTCCCAAGGACGGGTCCAAAGGCATGTCCCACGTGAATTTATGCAATGATTTCATGTTGAATAGTGCCTGTAGCATGTAAAAGACCCATAACGATCCATTCCAACTATTCGTCTGCTCTGAGGGCTTGAAAGATTCCACAAGAGTGCGAGGGAAAATATCTGGACTGCCGCTGCGACGATCAGTAACCTTGACCTCCCGGATATTACGCGTAAAGGCAGGGGAAGAGGCGAGGTGGAAGAGGACATCAAGGAGAGGTTTGCTGAGACGCGCAGTGCGATGCTCAATGGACCTAGGCGTGCTCGTATCAACCCAGACGCTCTTAGCTGCATCGAAAGATTTCACAGGCCGTGCAGTGCTACTGAGCCGGAGAATTCGGTATTCGATGTGGCGAGGTATGATAAGCCCAGCCCAGTACTTGCACGTCGCAGCTAAGGATGCAAGATCGCGTGGGTTTTCGAGACTAGAGATCACTGCATCTTGTAGTTCGAATGGGAGGTATTTCCTGAGGGTATCAGGGGATTCGTTGACAGCGCTCATGACCGTGAAAGGTGTAGGGTGAAGACCATGCAAGAGGTAAGGAACAGAGATGGGGCGATTGGAATTTAGTGATCCATACCAATGCCATTTCACACGCATCATGGTTCCGCTTAAGCAACCGACTTGCCGCATCGGCGCACGAGACCTGCTTTACTCAGTCCCAGTTTAATATTATTGCGTCTTAAAAAAAATAAGGCAAAAGATATTTATGTAGCTGAAGTAAGAACGAAAAAAAAACAGGTTTTTCCCGTAGAAATCCTGCGACGAAAAAGTCAAAAAGAAGGTGTACTTTTTCTTAGTTGCACATGAATTTCTAGATTTGAGGCTCCCCCAAGATATAATGAGGACACAGGAGATATAAACGAGACAATAAAAAAACTGGTATCACTATGTAAAGTAATATTGAAAATGGTTGCAAGTATGATGAGGTTCGTACTTTCAACGATCGAAAAGCACCAACAAGCGCTGAACTGAATTTGCGCGCCTGCGCCGTTCCGCCGTCTCCAAACCAGTCACGTGATGCAGTTATATCTGAGTACAGCAGTGCCACCCCACAACAGCTCTTCATCTTTTCTATCATTTTCTTCATATTCTCTTGCTATTTCATGGACTATCTAGACACGGACGAGCAACTTGCGAGGTGAGATTCACTTAAAACCCTTGAAAAGCTTCAACTGACTAACTTTGTGATAGAGCAATCGCGTTGAGCATGCAAGAGGCAAAGAAACCAGAGGTCATAGTGATCGATAGCGACGAGGAACCTGTAGACGACGCAGAAGAGAAATTTCAAGAGGAACTAAAACGCGCTATGGAGGCATCAAAAGCTGAATCATCAACTCAACCATCGAGGCCACCTGCACCAGAGCCCCCACGAACCCCAGCTGAACCTCAAGCTCCTATTCCCAGTACCAGCACTAACAATGGATTGCCGTCGTTCTTAGCGGAGAGAGCGCAGATGGAGAAGGAGAGGATGGAGCGTCAGAAGAGGTTAAGGAAGCAGGCAGGCTTGAATGTTGAAGATAAGCGAAGTACGACAGCAGAAAGCTCAGACTCAGAAACGGAGGAACCTCCAGCCAAGAGGCAACGTGTTTCCACTTATTCACGAGCTCGCGCTGATGCGCATGGCGCTAATAGTGCCAAAACACCAACCCAAATGCCTACGATCGATCAGGTGTTCCTGGAGGGGGAGTTCCGACAGACAGCAACGCAGCATGCTGAACCAAGGAGAGATGGAAAGGCGACTTTTAGATTGACGGAGGTTCTGGGTCAGGTGTGCAATCACTCACTTCAAGTCATGTCTCCTGTAAAGTCTAACCTTTGTCTTGACAGAAAAGTGACCTATCATTTGCTATCATGTCATCTTATGCCCTGGATTTTCCTTGGATATACCAGTTCTTTGATCCTTCGGTGCCTGTTATCATGGTAGCTCAACCTGACGCAAACGGAGCTGCTAGTATGAAGTTTGTACTCCCAAATTGGATAAGGACAACCCCGCCACTACGTGGCGGTTATGGCTGTCAACACATGAAGGTGCATGATAGACGTTCTCTGAGAATCCGCTTTTGATACTATGTTACTTCTAGTTTATGTTGGTATGTCCTCGGTGTTCCTCAACTGGCGAAATATAGCCATAACTCCCGTTTTCGCAAGCTGTTCTACAAGACGGGTCGGCTGCGTGTTGTGATATCAACAGCCAACCTCATAGCGTATGACTGGAAGAACATGGAAAACGTAATTGCACATGACCTGTTGGCATCATACGATCTGAGGACTAAATTTATCATAGACCATCTGGTTACAAGATATTTCTCTCCGTTCAACGCCCATACCGCATGACGCGAAAGCGAATGACTTTCCGGCTACCCTTCAACACATGCTCAACTCCATCAATGTTAGGCCTGCGCTATCAACCATGATAATGGACAACGTACGCTGATAATATATTCTGCTACTTTAAGCCATGACGAGTTGACACTTTCTAGCATCCCGACCTACCCATTAAATCCATCGAGGAGCTACGTAGTAAGTGGGACTGGAGTAAGGTCAAAGTTCATCTTGTGGCATCTATCGCCGGAAAGCATGAAGGCTGGCCTGCTGTTGTCAGGTAGGCATCTAGAGTGATAAAAGTCTTGGTGATGGTGATGCTTATTTTTAGTAGAGCTGGACACCCGCGGCTGATGATGGCCATTCGGAAGATGGGGATGCGAACGGGTGCGGGGAAGAGTAAGAAGGATCTCGTTCTTGAGTGTCAGGTATGATTTGTCAAGCCGCATTTCCTTTCTTGTTAACCTCTGATGAATATTCCAGGGATCGAGTTTAGGAAACTTTACTACACAGTGGCTGAACGAATTCCATTACTCTGCTCGAGGGGAATCGGCCGAGGACTGGCTGGACCAATCGAGAAAAATCCGTGAGAAGCTGACATTTCCTCCTATACGGATTGTGTTCCCGACCAAGTCCACTGTCCAACAGTCGGTGAACGGAGAGCGTGTAAGTGTTACTCTGTTATAGATCTTGCGATGTTTTTAACCCGGCTTCGTAAGGGTGGAGGGACCATCTTTTGTCGCAGAAAGCAGTGGGCGGCCAAGAACTTCCCAAGAGATCTTTTCTACGACTCTAAAAGCAAAGGAGGTCCAGTGTTGATGCATTCAAAGGTGCTGTCTCCTATGTCCTTTCATGACCGTTCGTCTCCTTACTTCTAGACAGATGATCATCGCAACAAGGAAGGATAAGGCACTGACCGGAAAGGGGAGGCAGCCACGCGAGTCTGATACGGAGGACGACACCGATGATGAGATCCAAGTAATAGAACCAGCGATCGGTTGGGCATATATCGGGTCGCACAACTTCACCCCCTCAGCCTGGGGAACACTTTCTGGTTCAAGTTTCAATCCGGTTCTTAACGTAAAGTTCCTGTATATGTTACTCACATGGACATCCTCCTAACCATTCGACATCTTTCAGATAACCAATTATGAAGTGGGCGTCATTTTTCCGTTGAAAGACGAAAAAGATATCGACAGGGTGTCATGCTTTGAGCGGCCGCCAAAAAAATATGTTGCTGGGCGGGACGAGCCTTGGGTAAGTCCGCCTCGCGTCTCACAGGTAATTTTAGCGTTGATTTTCGCCTAATATACAGATCCAAGAGGAATCAATCTATTTCCAGGAGGAGCAGTGATCGTTTGAGTATGTAGGCGCCCAATTAAATATACGGTTTTCGATGCCATCATAACTTTTCTTGATTCGGCGTATTGCACCGGATCCCTATATGACACATGGACTAACGACAATCAAACGTATGAGCTTTTCTATACTTACTGTAAGCTACTGCGCAACAATTGAATCGGCTTGCTACAGCTCCGCCCTCAAGTGAGCTATATTGACACCTGCGATGGCGTGCAAACCCGTCTACAGGGGGACTGTTTGTGTACGTATTGGGATGAATGGTTTTAATTGAACACCTTGAACTGCTATTTTGATTTATTCAATTTCAACACCTTGGGCGCTGTAACGTGCTATGTTATGCCCTTAGACGTTGTCATGGCACAAATATATTATTTCACGATTCATTTGCATTGCTCGCTGAGAACATGCAAAAGTAATCAAACATCAAGTACAGCATATGGATATACACCCTGTCGACACGCCAACGGTATACGGCCGCCACGAATCTGAATCTGCAACTAGCACAGACACAGGCTTTTACAGCTGTACCGGGACGTCAGTTAATCTTCCCTGCGTTACCGTGCTTTTTTGATGGGTACCAATCTGATAGATTGGTATTTGACGAAACTCAATATCACTATCATTTGTTCCAAGTTATTTATTCCAATGCGATTGTACATTAATCCATTGCAATTTGAATACATGCATCGGTAGTACATGTGAGAAGATAGTGGTAAATGCTAAAGCTACAGGTAGATGTGTGTAATAAGTCGAAAATGTTGTAATTCTACTAGAACGAAGATATTAGTGGCGCTATAGATATAAAGTTAGGTAGATAAATAAGTTGTGTTAGGTAAAATAGGATAATTGTATGTATAGAAACAAGAAGAGTCCTCAGATCGTTGCCCTTCCTCCAGGGCACCGATCTCTAATTATACTACAACTGTCACCGGGCACAATTGAAAATCTGGTCAAGCTGAGGCTTAAATGCTTCTTCGACAGCTCGGCGACGTATATTGCCCTTGGTGGCCGTCCGGGGAAGTGTACGAGGGGGGACGATGACAATCATATCTGTCGAGGTTATCCGCTCGTGAAGGTAACGCCGTGAGTGGAAGTGACGTGTTTTGCGGATGATTTCTTTCTTGAGCTTGTTGTTGTCCATGTCAACGGATGGCTCGATGAATATGACAGGCGATGGTCGGCCAGAACCAACAACGATGCACTCTGAGATAAGGTGTCCGCACATCGCTCGTGTGTTATCCTCGATAGCCTTAGTATCACATCGAAGGCTATTTTCCGACTTGATCCAGTCGTCATCCCGTCCGCGGAAGAGGTAATACCCAGGGACAACTTCCTGGAAGAGATCACCAGTGTGGAAGTTACCGTCCTCTGAATGTATTAAGGATGAATCAGGACAATCCGGAGAGTCTGAGAGAATGACAAGCTCCAACAAGGTTGCGGTAGACTGGTGAGCAGACTCGACTGATGAAGAGTCTGCGGGGACAAATCGATACGAGAATCCAGGTAATGGAGCAAGGAGGGCTGGATTACGCTCGTATGAACCGGAGAGAAGCATTCCTCCGACTTCTGTACTCCCAAATATATTCTGAAAAGTAATCGTAAGTATTAATTAGATCTGGATGTATAGTAATTACTCACTCTCAGCTTGAGCCCGTTTTTAAATGCGAATTGCTCTTCCTCGTGAGGTAAGGCGAGCCCCGAGTAGAGAATATCATCGAGACTGGCCAACATCGAAAGTAACTTGGGATCCTCGCGTGCCTTGCGGAAGTGGTTCGCCAGGAAAGTGGGGAACTGATTCAATCGGTTCAAGCCACAACGAACAATCATGTCAACGAGTTCATCAGAAGAGAAATTTGGGGCGGTGGGCTGGACGACGCAAGAACCGTACTGGAGAGTACCGATGAACACTGCAATCCGATGTCAGCAAATGATTCATGATGATGATAACAATTATGAAGACTCACTGAAGTTCTGCGCGATATGGCACATACTTCCGATGAAGACAGTGACATCCTGACGGTCTCGATTCCGTGGCATACAGGCAACTCGTGATTTCTGCATGACGGTGTCCAACCATCGGTAAGTGAACGGCACCAATTTCGGACTACCTGATGTTGATCCGCTGGTATGGAACACAAACGCCGTCTCGTGTTCCTGGATGCCCGAAATGTCAGGAAGAGTCTCGTTGACGTAGTCGATGGCTTCCGTGTCCAAGGCACGGTGAGATGGTAGGGGGCAATCACCTAATATGGACTCGAATGAAGATAGGTAGATGAGTGCCTTTGCACCTGCCCTCTGTAGGAGCTCGTAAACTACCACGGGGTTGGGTAGACGGAGACTGAAGAGCTGTGGAACGTAGCCAGCACGGGAGATACCATATATGTGAAGGACATCGGTATAGGCAAACCCGCTAAGCCTGTGAAGGTGTCAACAACTGGTAACGGTAGCAGACATAGGAGACAACTTACCATAGCCCGATAACCGACTTCCTAGGTATCCCATCCTTCCCTAATACATGGGTCCAATGCCTTGCATAGAGCTCAACATCCCGGTGAAATTCTGAGTATGTCACTGATCGCCAGGATCCAATAGCTCCAGTAGAGTCAAGGCAAGGAATTCTGAAGACAGGGGAAGAGGCGAAGGCCGATGCGCCAGTCTCCAGAAGAGTGAGATGTGAACCGAGCATGCAGATGATTGGGAGAAAGTTGAAGTGAAGAAACCTCGAATTAGACAGCCATCTTTATACAAAGTTCATAATCGTAGAATACTCCGAGTCAGAATCGGACGCGCACAGGAGGATGGTAGATTTGGAATATGTTATGCGTCGGACATGAATAGCCACCTATCATCTTTGGAGGCATCAGCCTGAAACACATCTATTAACAGGTACGCGCCCATATGGATCTGTTGCGGCTCAAAGCAGTTCGTTTGGCTCGGACCGCGAGTCTATTAGAAATTGAAAGGTGTAAAAGGTAAATGAGTCAATATTAGGCGACCCACTGCCAAGATACGTCTGGTATTAAGGATAGCGTAGAGCGGGTTGAGGTGATACTGACAGCCCTTTCCAGTAGCGTTGCTAGTTCCCGCATAGTTGAGGATCCCAAGGAGTTAAGGCCAGCACGCGTAAGGGGCTTAGTTGAAACCCATTGGAGGACAGAATTAGACTACAGCCACGATTTCACTCCTTTATCATCGCCACAGCTTTTTGCTGATGAAGATATGATGAATCCGATTTCAACTCGGAATACATACATCCCACGTGCCACGTGGTGAATTCTTTTTCGGTCCATTCCCGCCGGCTCCGGTCTGCTCGCCGTCTGATCAGAACTTTGTACTTTGCAAAATAGAACGGAAATATAAGCTTTATTCGTCAACCAGCCTCGTCATCGTCGTCCAGCACGGTTGCAACCAGTTTCTCATTTCAAAAATGAGTCATGGCATCTTGGTTGCTGTGTTTTCTGGAATGGTTAATTGATTAGCTGCGGTTTATTTATCGCTCATAATTTCATAAATCCATAAGTAGGCGCTCAGCTTGATTGTTGTCAAGGCTGTTCACTTTAAATGCGAACCAGCTCTAAAGACCGGCTCGTTGGGTTCGACGTAAGATGTGATAATGTGATGGTTGACTTCACTTCGCGGTCTAACTGCTCAGGGACGAGAACTAAAAGTACTCATGGCTGACATTGTCCTCACTCCGCGCAAGTTAAGTATATTATCCAGTTCTAGGCAGGAACGACTCTCACCGACTCCCACACTGCTCTTCATCATTCCCTTCTTGACGTGGTCCGTAGTAGCTCACGGATGAAGTACCGATTCACTGCTATTCCCGCTGTCGCGAAGTCCAGACGTCAACTGAGGGGAACTCGTTGACTGCCCTAATTGATAGTCATGACTGGTAGCCGCAACATGAGTCTCTATGGAAAACTGTCGGCATCTATACTGATAATTACGCACTTCGGCCAATTTTCAGCTAGTACCTCCAGTCGTTTAGAGATGGTTGTTGTATTACGCACTCCCTTGCTGTTCCGTTGATTGGAATCATAATGTCTGGAAGCAGATCGATTCAGTTGATTACTGATCTTCCTAAAGTACTACCACCAGAAATGATGACCAACCTATGCTATAATCTTCGTAATCAGCTGTTGCTTACTCTTAGGTGATAAAGTGCATGCCAGTTACCTACGTGGGTAAATGCCAGGTTCATTCGTAATTGAGCTGGGGCTTTTCACAGAGTCATAAGACCTGTTAAGAATCGGTGCCGGGCAGGAAAATGCTGTTCGCTGTTCGAGTCGACCATGTGTATCTGACAAATATCTGCCCGCTGCTCGTAGAACGCACTGAGTCAGAGAGACGTTAACGGTTAACGAGGTCCTTGAAGTTGAAGACGCGACCGTGGCGCCCGTAAAAATCCGTTCCTAATTGAGAACAAGACGGTCACGCGATGATTTGTTTGGCATCGTAGCCAAGCACAAACATTCGTGTTTGACCCGACATGAAACACGCCCCTATCACCCATCACTTCATCATATAGTCTAACATCGCTCTCCAACGGTGAGGCGCTATGAAATGGCGTCGATGAAGTCCCGACAAGAAAAATTGTAAAATGGAGAAGGCTGAGCACTAAATTGTTACAAAAATCCACAGGTTGTACAGCAGAACTCCCGGCAGTAGCCACCCGGTAATCATTCTCGGTATCCATTTTCGAACTTTCACTCCAACTTGTGGATCAGGTCACCATATCCAATCTCCTGATCGCCCAAGCTTCTTTCCATCTGCATCTCTTAAACGGGCAGGTTGATTACCTTCTGTGGCTACCTGTGTATTTTAATTCTCGTCTTCGCCGTCTCCACCGGTCATTTTTCGTCCATTCCTCTTTAGAGAGTGCTTGAATGTCTTCCGCAGGACGTAAATTCCCGCTCGTAAGTATGCCCTTTTCGCTTAGGTACCGGGGTTAAACGCGGAGCATCCTCAGTACTGCCTCTTTTGGCTGCTTCCGTCTCATTGACCAGGGGGACCTGTGGATCATTCTGAGTGCGGCATGGAATTATTAAGCTGGGCTAACCAGGGCGAGATACATTTTACCAAGTGAATCTCAACTCACCCAGATGCTGTTCGCTGAATTTTTCTGATCTGGACGTTTAGAACTATTGGCTACATAGGCACAGTGAAAGTGGGGCATCTGATCGCGTCGCGTTTGCCTTTCTTCTACTTCCTGATTAGATTGGATAGATTGCGCTGCTCATCAAAGTGAAACAGGCTAAGTAATGCGCTCCAAGTCAAAGCGGCGGAAAGTGTCAAGTCTGCAGTTATCCATAGTCGCGATGCTGGGTAATTCCATTTTATCACCTACAAGGCGAGGTTAGAGTTTTTTTGACATTTGCCATTGCCTTGCTGTGCATTTTCGTACGTCTTTTCCTCTAAGTCAGCCACCCGAGCACCATGACGTGGCTCATTGCATGAAATAAGGCAAAGAAATACCTTAGAATCACTATCCCTGCATCATATGACCTCAAGTGTGTGCGAGCTGCAATCGACTACCACTCAGAAGTCTTGATTTGAGCATCATTTTAATGCCATTCCGCACGCCACACAATTCACGCAGCGCTGGCATATGGCGTATATGAATGGTATGGATGCCTTATTCTACGATAAGCCATGTGAATCTCGTTTCGAGCCACGGATAATTACTCATAATCATAACAGATCCACCACAGACACTTGAATCTTGTATTTACTAACGTACGTCTACCACTGGTATTAACTTCGAGATTCGGAGATCCCACAGTTCCATGGGAAGTAAGTCCAAAAAAGTTTGTGTGCACTTTACTAAAATACTATCAAACACTCTTTGGCAGTTTCGTAAAGACGTAAACGTTTATCTTCCGACTCACAGCTCACATTTTCAAATCTTTTGGGATCTTGAATTTTTAACTCCAAGCCACTCTGGCAGAAGCTCGAACGAATACTTAGATCTTTAGTCGAGCGCATCTGAACGCGAACCATTCTTATTAGAACCAACGCCCATGGATTTTTCGTGCTCCATATAGTCTATCGCGTAGGTATCTGCCCATGTGAAGTGTATTGCTTTCGCTTTTTACACCTCCGCCGAGAACGGGTGGGTACTCAAGCTATGCATCGGACATTCGCGTTTACGCGAATTAAACAAGAATTACCCATTCACCTATGGAGTCAATATGTTTTAAATTTTCATCATTGCATGGTCCCAGGAAATATGCCTTCTTCGGTGGTCTTAGGTGTAAGAAAACATCTTACTAGTTGTTTGAAACTTACAAGTATTAACGCACTAAACAAATGCAACCAAAGCAATCGCGCGTTTTGCCGACTGCCGACTTGCCGAGTCCGAATGCTCGAAAGGCGCTCGGCCTCGGTCCAAGCCCAGATGCTTCGAGCCTTCGCTCAATTTTCCACTCTCAACCTCCACTCTCTTCGTCGATATCTGTTAATCTCATCCTAATGATTCTACAGCATCATAATCGAGAACTTCAATTCACCTTGATTGTAGAGTATGATTTGGGAAGGTTGCAACGGGCTGTGCGCGTATATGAATTATAACATGGTGTGTAAGCTATGCATTCGTTTTCACGAACTAAATTACCTACATGCGTAAGTAACCCGCGTGAAAGCAAGAAAAACTACTAGTCATTCACGACAACACGAATCCTCATGGATTTATTGTTGTATGTATAGCATGCACAGCGCGCAGGGCTTTTGCAAGGCCTTTGATATATGTGTACATCATAATTATCATGAATCATAATGTAGCAACAGTTTGTTGCATACCAACCTCTCGTAACCATGCACCATATCGCACCGAGACTTTGACCGACTGTCCATCACGGACGCGCACTTCAGTAGTGGGGGTGCGGTGATACTAGTGGTATGTAGTGGCGCTTCTTTATGCCATGTACACCTAACATTTACGTTACATACTTCGATAAGAGGTAAGTTAAAATAAGGTAGTACTAGTAAGTTATTCCCAAATGTTGTGGCTATGGCGTCTATGAATGTTAATATTTCTGAATAGTGGTGTATGTGCAATTGGTGTCCTGGATGTGCCTGAGGTTTAAGCTCGTAGACTAAATACCAAGAAAACACTAACACTATTGTCAGTTTATAATTACAGTATAAAGATACACGTGAATCGGACAGCTACATTACTCTATACTTATCGGACAGGAGCGGAATCTATGCCAGCGCATTCATCGTCGAAATTCTCACGTCTTTCAAATTCTTCCCTAGAGGCGACTTCCCTTTCAACTTTATCTCAGCATAGTTTATTGACTGAGATTGAGATAGTCTGGCCTTACTCGTGAAAATATCTGGAGCTCGAAAGGATCCACTGTATGTTCATAGATCATGAGTTGCTTGGCTGGAAAGTCTTGTTGACCTTACAGTAGTAACGAAATAGAGCCCTCATTCTAGTAGGGGCCAAGGAATGCATGTGACGCGAGAAGCCTTATTTTGTGCTTTCTCATGATCATTCGAATTTGATCATTACACACCAAGACTCCTGTCTATTGGACGATTAATGGAAGCCTCGGATGATACTTTAAATAACCCTGTGGACAATATGCGGCTAGGAACGCACTCGCCCACCTTCCTCACCTACCACACCACCATGGCGCCGCCGATGAGCACGAAGAGGTACGCAGGAGTGAGTGTGCTTGAAAGGATAACCCTTACTTTGAAACTTCTTCGCCTCCGTACGTCTTCAGTTATATCATCAGGAGTTAAGCTAATTGGTCTTCAGCGTTTGTGTTGTCCTGGGCGTTCGTTCGCTCACCATTCTCGCGCAAGACATGGAAGCGTGTGGTTTCAGACCAGGCTCTCCGTACTCTTATTACCTCGTTGAGCATACCTCAACTTCAAGTGGCAATGGGTACTACCGATGGAACCTGTACAGCTTGGAGCAAGTCGACTGGCATACCTATCGAGACAGAGGAACTTGGAGATGAAGGTAGACTCCACTGGGTTAAAAGCAAACAACAAACAAAAAAAGTTATTATTTATATTCATTGTATGCCTTTTCTTTTTCCCTGTGGATGTCATATCTGATATATGGAGATGATGAAAGCCGGTGGTTTCATAGCTCCTGTTGGTGCCGGTAATCTGTCGTTCCTTCGATATCTTCAAGGCCAGCTCGGATCGCAAGGAAAGTTTGTGAATATCGCCATTCTGCGGTATTGTAAGTCACACATTTTGTATATAATAATACTTGTCGAATAATTGCTTTATAGCTCTCGTTCCGGAGAGAGGATTCCCCACTCCTTTGAAGCAGCTTATTCTCGCGATTGAGCGCCTCGTGGGAGAGGGAATAGAACCTGGTGACATCTCTCTAATAGGAGATTCGGCAGGGGGAAACCTTATCCTCCAGCTATTCTCCCATCTGCTTCATCCGCATCCGTCCATTCCTCGACTAGAGCTGGCATCTCCAATTCGCGCAGCATACCTCATGTCTCCTTGGGTGACTCTGGTGGACAGAAGGAATAATATGTCGAAGTACGACGTTACCGATATCCTCACGGCCGACACCATTAATTATTGGGGACATGAGGTGTTGAAAGATGTCCCGGAAGATCAGCTTTCCTACGCAGAACCCAACAGTGCTCCCACGTCGTGGTGGGAGGGCGTCGATAAACTTGTTGACCAAGTACTGATTTCGGTTGGAGGAGCTGAATGCCTCAAAGACGAAACTGTTCTCTTCGCAGATACTTTCAAGGCGCATCACAAAAACTCCAGGTTCATAGTCCAAACTAATGGACTGCACATAGATCCTATGTTGAACTTTATCGCTGCGGAGAAAAAATCCGACGACTTGACCACAATTATCGTTGAGTGGTTTTCTGAATTGCTCTGATTTCGGCGTATTACCTTGGGTGCGGTTTGTGGACTTTAACCAATGGATTTTGTCGGAATTATGTATGTTTATATCAGTATGTAGCTACGTGAAATTATGAAGCAGTACGATTGACCTTGAGTTCAACTATAGTTACCAGGTGTAACGCAAGGATTTGATTGCTAGAGACCGATCATTGAGATAGAATATTGCACTCAAACTGTGCCTGCAGGTATACTTTCCTACGATCGACCCTCCAACCTTCTCTCTCGTTCCCTGAAATGCATGTGACGTGAGAGTCTGTTTTCGTACATTCTCATGATCCTTCTATAGTTGTACATAATTTGATACGTACATAGTGAGATTCCTGTCCACGACGCTTATAGTGCGACTTTGCCCACCTTCTTCACCATCACACCACTGTACCATGGCGCTATCGACTAGCACAAAGAAATATGCAGGTGTGAGTGCTCTTGAAAGGATAACCCTTACTTTGAAACTTCTTCGCCTTCGTACGTATTTAAATATATTTTTAGTAGAGGTGGGTTAAGTTGGTCTTCAGCTTTTGTGTTGGCCTGGGCATTCATTCGCTCGCCATTCTCGCCCAATACATGGAAGCGTGTGGTTTCCGATCAGGCTCTCCGTACGCTTCTTACTTCGTTGAGCATACCTCAGCTTCAAGTGACAATGGGTACTACTGACGGAACGTACGCAACTTGGAGCAAGTCGACTGGCATATCTATTGAGACAGAGGAGCTTGGAGATGAAGGTAGACTCTATTGGGTTAAAAGTAAACAGCAAACAAAGAAAGTTATTCTTTATTGCCATTGTATGTTTTTTGAAGTTCCATGCGTATGCCTATATCTGAAGTATTACGGTGATGATGAAAAGCCGGTGCTTTCGTGATTCCTGTTGCTGCTGGTGCTCTGTCATTTCTGCGCCATCTTCAAGGCCAGCTAGAAACGCAGGGGAAGTTCGCGGATATCGCCATTCTACGGTATTGTAAGATATGCTTTTTTTATATAATAATACTTGTCGAATAATTGCTTTATAGCTCTCGTTCCGGAGAGAGAATTCCCCACTCCTTTGAAGCAGCTTGTTCTCGCGATTGAGCGTCTTGTGCGAAAGGGAATAGAACCTGGTGACATCTCTCTAATAGGAGATTCGGCAGGGGGAAACCTTATCCTCCAGCTATTCTCCCATTTGCTTCATCCGCATCCATCCATTCCTCGACTAGAGTTATCATCTCCGATTCACGCTGCATACCTCATGTCTCCTTGGGTGACTCTGGTGGACAGAAGGAATAATATGTCGAAGTACGACGTTTCTGATATCCTCACGGCCGACACCCTCAACTATTGGGGACATGAGGTGTTGAAAGATGTCCCGGAAGATCAGCTTTCCTATGCAGAACCCAGCAGTGCTCCACCGACATGGTGGAAAGGCGTCAACATACTTGTCGATCATGTACTGATTTCAGTTGGAGGAGCTGAATGCCTCAAAGACGAGACTGTACTCTTCGCAGATACTTTCAAAGCATATCACAAAAATTCGAGTTTCATCGTGCAAGCTAATGGACTGCACGTAGATCCTATGTTGAACTTTATAGCCGCAGAGACAAAGCCTGACAACTTGACCATAATTATTGTTGAGTGGTTTTCAGAGATGCTCTAATTTCAGTTTTTTAGCAATGAATTTGTATACTTACTTACATCAGTATTAGGATGTACCAATCTGATATTGAGAGCAAATTGAGCAGTGATACTACACCAAAAACCACTACACTCGCTGAAAGTTGACAGAAATGATCAGTTGAAACTTGAGGCTGGACTTCGATGAAAATACAAACACCGCTGAGCTCATTTTAACTGTAGAATGTAACCATACTCTTCTACGATCGCTCCCCACCTCCCCCGATACGCAATTAATGGCCTTACTGAGTTGAATGAACTAGTGGATTCGGGTAATCTGTTTTCTCTAAATGGAGAACCTGTGGCTGATATACAATACAGAAGCGTAACAATGAGGATCAGATCTACGTATGTGCATCCTACTTATAAGTTTACAATTGCTTCAAGATAACTAGTTTTCGCAGTGTAAATGTATCAGTTAATGAACTTCGTTAATAAATTGGCACAAAACAGTCACAACTGGCACCACTACCTCAGTGATATCCATTAAAGCACTCCTCAGAGCAAATGCTTTACAACTTTTGAGTATATCTGTTATTATCATTAATGCGTACTTCTCCTGTTTGAGGATTGAAGTTAAATTGAAGTATCGGCACAAAGCTATATATGAAGGCATGAAAGTGGCAGTGGCTGAGTAAAAAACTTTCTTTAACCGCAAATCAACCACCTTCTACTATGACGTCGTCGGCATACAGAAGGAAGTAGTATGTAGGAGTGAGTGTGGCGGAAAAGATAACGCTGACAATGAAACTCCTTCGTTTGCGTACTTATTTAATTTTGATCTTAGAAGTCAGTCCCGACTGTCTCCAGCTCCCATACTGCTCCGGGCATTGGTGCGCATACCATTCACGCAGCGAAAAAAGTTTCAGGAACTGCTCTTCGTTCCCTCGTTACATCTTTGAACATCCCTCAAATCCAACTACTACTGGGAACTACTGACGGAATCTGCAGAACTTGGAGCAAGTGGACTGGCATACCCCTGCAGCCCGAGGAGGTAAGGTATGAAACGTGCTTTATTGGATGAAAAGCGAACGGAAAACGAAGAAGGTTATTATATATTGCCATTGTATGCATTTTTCCTCATTTCGATTTTGTGCTCTGACGTGTAATTATTGCAAAGCTGGTGGATTCATAGCTCCTATATCATTTCATTGTCTCTTCTTTCTTAGACATATTCATAGTCGACTCAAATTGCAGGGAAAATATGCAAATATTGCCATTCTACGGTATTGTAAGTTATAACACTGTTTTAAGATACGATAATCCTTGACTAATTGTACACCACCTAGCTCTAGTTCCAGAGAGAGGATTTCCTACCCCATTGAATCAATTAGTTCTGGCGATTACACATCTCTCGAAATCTGGCATCAACCCAGCGACATTTCTCTTATAGGAGACTCGGCTGAAGGAAATCTTATCCTATAGCTATTTTCTCATTTACTGCATCCGCATCCATCTGTTCCTCTGTTACATCTTGAATCTCCGGTCCACTCAGCGTGTCTCGTGTAGCCATTGGTAACCTTGACGCATAGACGAGATACGACACTACTGATATCTGCACTGGCCAAGTTTTAATCCATCGGGGAAATGTTGTAATACGATTTGTCCCGGAGGATCAGCTTCTTTATGCTGAACCACATAGTGCTCCTACATGGTTTTCAGGGGTTGACATGCTTGTAAAGCATGTGTTGATTCAGTCGGAGGAGCTGAATGCCTTAAAGACGAGACTGTAATATTTGCAGATATGTTCAAGGCTCGTCATAAAGACATGAAGTTCTTTGTACAACCAAACGGCGTGCACATAGCTCCTATGTTGAACTTCATTTCATGGGAGCAACCTAACGACTTGACCACAATTATTGTGGATTGGGTCTCAGAAAGTCTTTGATTCATTGGCGTTTTGATTAGCAAATATTCATATTTGGTAGATAGCAATTCTTGAATCAACCAACAATATTAGATCTTTTTAAATTAACTGGGCGACGGGCATTGTAGTGGTTAGACAAGCTATTAACTAAAGAAACATTCGTTTACGAGAATAGGAGTTATGGGATGGAATACCTTACTGCTCAAACAGTCGGAACCGTTAGTACAAACTCGGATAAATACTGCAGTACGCGCAGTTAACATTTATTATTAACCATGAACTACGGTTCTGTGCATAAAAACACTTAGGAGCGTCCAATGACAGGACCTGTCTCTCACAGAAGTAGTCACAAGACAGTTCTCCGTTTAGCTTCAGGTCTGAATCCTCCTAATCGTGTATCACCGCAGCAGTCGCTTTTAATGCATACGGAGCTCCTAACATTGCTCACTTGACTTGAAAATTCGGAATAAGTATCCACATCTCATGCAATGGTACAATCGTATATTTTAAGTAAAAAGGCTGAATAGATGACTATCGACCAGCTAAGTATAAGCCCACGTCAGCTTCACAAAAAAACTTACTGTGGATGCAACGTCCCGCATGTAACTTGTTATCTAAGTGTCCACTATTGACGGCGATTATTCACAAACGTAATTCAGACTGGTCCAGCGCCACCAACGAACTGAAAGGGTTGGTTCCCTGACAAAAACCGATTCGAGAGAAGTCAAACTTCGAACTCGTTCGACAGTGTTCAGGAGAGCACCATGTCTAATTGCGAACGACAGCCACCAAGAAATTTTAAGGTTCGATCATGTTCTAGAGGGTCTAGATTGTACAAGGGAAGCCGTGAAGGCGGCGAAATATGCACTTAAGAGCAATGCTGTACAGCGACATCTAAGTGAATTGATGATTATCTAGAAGTCACCGTTATCATTATTACATGTTTATCAACTTGGATCCGAAAGACTTGCGTACCCGAGTTCCGCCTGACAGATTCTATGTTGCTGATTCTTTTTACATACTACTATTTCCGCCTACCTAGAATTGATAATGAGAAAATGTTGGGAGACACTGGTATCACTATAAGAGATACTCGCTGTAAGAAGTTGTCAGTTTCTTTCTTTTTCACGTTGTTTAGCCCTGTATCGTAAGGGGTAAAGTAAAATTAGCACGATATTCCTAGGAACTAAGGAAGCACCAGATTTCTTTCACAATGGGATATTCTTAAGTTAGGACTCCCAGGTGACCATCAAATATTGTTGACCAGGCTCGAGAAAGTATTTCGTTCTGTGGCGTAGAAGGGCTTTCCAGCGCCTCCTCTGAACTTGTGAGCTACTCAGTTGTTCTAGTACATGCTAAAAGATAGATAAACTGTCAATGACTAGTATTAACCATCTATCAAAACCATACATAGTGATCTTCGCACCCGTTGGACGCTCGAGAATAGTTGATATACGGTGTCACGGTGATGGATGCTGATCCTGGTAAGCGAATAAGGGCAGTTGTTCAAATTGACGACTTCGATTAGGAGGAACAGGTTGGCACGGGGCCTTCCAGTGATACCTAATTTTGACAAGCGTATTAATCTGACAAGTACAATCAATCACGATGCCTGGCAGATAGATGCCACCTTCGACGAAAGTCGAGTTTCTTTTCCCATGTCATGTGGGAAACTTGTACTTACTCGTCTACTCCGCCTTCGAAAGATGGAATACTAGATATTTTTATCGAAAAGCGTAACTAATTTGCTCGCTGTTGGGATGGGTACTTACTAATGAATCATAAAGCGGTTACACGTCGGCGGTGATGATTTCTTCATGAATGCCATAGCTGGAAGATACCAATGCAGTGGGACATAGAGACGTAACCAAGACATGCTAACCCTGCAGTGAATACACGGTGGAACTCGAGAGGAGAAAGCATAAAATGACACAATGGTAGTGTTTCCTCCTCGGAATGACGGATTACATAGTGTTTTGCGTTTAATTTTACGCAGGTTCAGGCATGGCCTAGGCAATGGTGTAAGACGTCTTTCTTTCGAGTACTAGTAACACCGAAATGATGCCAGCATACACATGTTTTTATGATGGTGGGACGGTGCCACAACGAAAGACGTCACAGGCAACATTCTGCAACGAAGAGAGCTATGGTAACCCTGAAGAACGGTGAACAATTTAGACCTTATGAATGATAGGTGGCCTCCATCGGGGACATGAGGCAGCATGATTTTCGTGAGTAAATAGACTTGAACGCCAGTGAAGTGGTACATGAAAGCAACGAGGGCGAGATAAACGAAAGTAGCTGCGGCATTCTCATGGTTTAAGTCCGGAAACGTATTCACTGAGTCACTGACAGATAGTAGATATTAGAAGCCGTACACTGGATTTAAGCCTGAGAAGACGAGGTACGTGCTATTCGCCTATTTTTGCTCGTGTTGCAAGGCCAATTTCTTAGTTAACGGAGGGGATGGTCGGAGTTTGACTGCCAGGTGTAGTGGAGGTGACCATCAGCAGGGTTCAAATCCCATGTATCATAATGTTAGATATCACTTTCACTCTATGTGTTGTATGTACTCCTTGCCACTCGAATATCGACATTCTAGTTCAATGCGCGAAAAACGCAATAAGAGATAATCGCGATGTTCACGGTGGTACACGCACGTACTCCAGGAGGCCACCACGATTTGAATGTTCTAGTCTCTATCAACGTTTATTTAACTCTGCTCTGGAGTAATATGCGGATTATGACAACTAGTCCTCGGACTGGGGCTAGAGGGCTCGGAAAAAAATTACACTCACTACTGTTTATCTCCTTTATCCTGGGCCGTGTTACTCTTATGAACAGGTATCTACAGTGTGTAGTGCAAGTTCATTTCCGTGTGAGTAAAGATATGCCAATCTTCCTGTCTTATTTTCTGCGATGGCTCGGGAGAGAGAGAAGGGACGCCTCTCGCATCAGAGGCTCAGACTCAGACTGAGATTCGCCTGAGATAATTTGGTGGCAATCACCGGGACCCTCGTGATCTCGATGGCAGATCAGGTGATCGAGCGATTACGCGTCCTCCAGAGTCCAGATACGCCAATTTTGAACCAGAATCTTGGAAACATTTCATTATGCCTCCCCGCACACATTCCGCGATTTACTCGCCAACTCTAACCTTACATACGAAAAAATTAACTTGAATAGTTGCCGACATGCAGATTCGAATTGCTTGCCACGTTATTTTCATCCTCGACGCGTCGGTGTCGCATCCCCGCCATCAAACATCCATCTTCTTCGAAGGCGCGTTCGAGCTTCGGGAACGCTGACACGCTGTTCACGCGTATCCATGACACGAAGTCAACAGTGCCACTTTGTTTAGATGTCCTCTATGATTTGCGCTGCGGGCTTAAGGATGCCCCACCGAGATTCCAAAAAAGTTCTCTCCTGCTCCCGACAGTTCTTTGCGCCGGAACCTCAAACCATATGTATTCACGCATCTTGAGATTCTCAGCACTGATCGTCGACATCTACCGCGCAACTGACCCACTCGCCACTGAGGAATAGAGCGGTGATCTATATCTGACCTCATCCATCGATCGATAGTGGCAATCCGTAGGGACTAAAAAAACTGAATTCACAGGGTATCCCGACTCTTTTCCACTTCGAATCCCCCTTTTCCTGTACACCCTACCTCGAGGCAAAACTATTCGTTCATTCTTGTCGTTCTTCAGTCGTGCGCTCCTCTCTAATGGCGCATACACCCGTGACCGTGCATAAACGCTTTTCAGTGGCCTTGGCCATCATGCACGACAACTCTGGGGTCGTCGTGCCGCTTCCATGCGTTTCAGCATCTCAGCTGAGCTTTAGTTCTTCTCCATTCTCCATTCTTTCTGGTACCTTGCTCAGTCATCTTCAACGAAACGAGGCGTCAGCAGCTGGGCTGAGGGCGCAAGCGGCCCCCCCGGTATATTCCCGCTCTCTCTCACTCGCGGATGTTGAACTCAAAAAGCCAATTTTACCGTGATCTGCAACCACCGACTTGAGGCTGCAACGTTTTTTATCCCTGAAAAATCCTTGATAATTTGGAGCTTATTGCTCTCTTGGGATGATGCACCCTTTATCTACGCGAGATTACACGGGCTGGGTCGAGAACACCGGAGTTGGGTATGTTTCTAAATGAGTGGGATAGGGGAGTGGTATGTGGCATAGTGGCTCGGGAACGGAAGCGTCCGACGTGATTACCATTGACATGATTACAAGTGGCTGGGCGAGTGGAGCGTATCTCTTCTCTTCTATGCCATTCGCACGAGGCTTTTTCCTACAGAAACATTTGAAAATATATGGATTGGTGGTTACCTTCACACTATCTCGTATCTCGGGAGGACCATGCTTCCAGAACTTCACTGACAAGTCACTAGTTCCAACAAGCAAAAGATAGCTCGCGCAACCAGCCTCTGCCAGGTTCTCTGTCATCATTCGCTGCATCTTCCGACTCCCGACACCTTCATCCGAAACTTCTTCGCACCCTCGGGTACGACCTGCCGCATTCGTTCCAGCCCACATCTGCAATACTTGCTTCAGTGCGATCTCTCGGGAAGTCCTGCCAGATGCTGATGCCAATCCTCAAGGCTTCGTTTCTTCGGAACTCATATCTTAGCGTCTCAACGCGCCCATTCGCAATCGCGCCACCAGCGAAATTACAAGTTTCCGCTATACAAATCTCTCATTCTGACTAACGCCCTTTAACCCTCACGTGCCCGCCAAGCTACCATCTCAGGCTTATCGATGAATGATCAGCGTCAATCCGATAACATAAATAGCACGCCTCTTCGCTTTCCAGAGGAGGATCGCAAGATAGGGAAGGTGACCAAGATCCCTTGGTGCCTCGTTTCTGTTGGCAGATTCGAATTTGTCGGTAGGAGTAAGTTGGCCGGAGGTAATCTTTGTCTCGTTTCAGGCCTTCCTTCTGATAATGGTTGTCCTGCGCTGGACCTGATTGTCTCGCATCATATTATTGTCTTGCTTATTCTCCTGGTCTTTCGTTTGAATCCTCGGATCTTCGCAGCGCAGCGCTGTGAATTCTTGCCCACAATACAGCAGAAGCGATAAGTCGTTGTTCACTCTATTCCCTCTTGGAAACGGTGGTATGAACGTGCAAGAGGGCTATTCGCTGCTCGCTAGGGGGTACGGGTATTATAATAATTCCAGTGATTGTTCGTTGACAAGCTATTGGCAATCGGTGGAAGTTGCAAAGATAAGCCGGGGAATTCGTACTTCTCTTTTTCCACATCCATACGCTCCAGACGCCCTTTCATCATTTCGTTTGATTCATTAACGTTATTGAAATGATAGGTTCGCCTTTACCCCCTCGGTACACCTAGGGTGCATAGGTTGTAATAGAAGTATCCAGGCAAGGATACAGCAACAGCGACAGCATAAAGCGTATTTTAATTATATCTATACTCATTTCACAGCCCACCCTCCCGAAGTGATAGCCGTAAAGACGTACCATCGGAGAAATGTTGGCTCATCTGGGTTTCTAAAATTCTGGGCATCTAGCGCTCTCGCGCCGCTATCAGCGAACATGGTTAACCGTACTTAAACGAAGCCTCGAGGCTTATCCCGTGACGATTCACTCCCCCCTCGCCTTTTGTCGGCACAAGGACTCCGGTCTCTGTTTCTGTTTCTATTTGATATCTGAATGAAGAACAAGGACGAATGGGTTAGAGTTAGGCACATGAATGTTTTTTTTGCTGGTAGGGTTATGGGCAAGGCTTTGTGTGTGGGTTACTGGTTGTTGGTGCGTCTGTGGAAGTTTGAATGTATGTGTGTTTCTCTGGAATGTTTTGGTATGGGATGGATTTTTAGGACGCGGTCACGATGGATGTCGTACTTACTTACGCCTCCTCCTCTCTCCACTTGGTTGATTAAAACACGGCAGGAGTGGGGAAAGGCTGTTGTTAGGAATTAATGAATGAAACGTCAATCCCTGGGTTATTCATTTCATTTCCAGTGCCACTACTTTATGTCTCTTTTGCGACATCTTCCCGCCTTGAGCGCATCGTGACTTGGCTTCGTTCACGATTTAGTTGTTCACGCCCACGGTCATCTCCAATAATAGTCAGTCATAGCCGCTTGACGACACGAGGACCTTTGAATGTACATTTACGATTGGTGTTGTTCTCGAAGCCTCACGTCTCCACTGTTCTGTTTGTTGGTTGACTGGGTGCATACCTTTGACAGGGATGAGAAAGGAAAGGATCCGTTTTGATGGCTGGGCTGGGTGGCTTCACGCAGTGCACCAACGAACGCGAAAATAAAACTATGTACTATGTAAGAAAGAGATTCTTATTCCTCCGCCTTCGGTCTTCCCTTCCCTTCTTCTGCACCCGGTAGAAGGTGTGGAAACGAAAAGGAAAGGAAGGTGGGTTAATGTCCGTTGGTCCGTCCTGGTGGTGGTGGTGTGGTAGAACGGCATCGTCCAGGCCAGTGTACAGTATGTATGTAGGTGCGATGCCAAGTCTGGGGAAAGTGTGAGATGTGGTTAATGAAGTGCCATTTTCTGTAAATCGCGATTGCGGGGTCAGCCAGTGACTGGGGTGAAATCGTCATTGCCATTGGAAAAGAAGTGTTGGTTCTGTGTCTGACAAGTGGCTGGGTTACGGTTCCAGCGAGGTTGAGGTGCTTTTTGGTTTTGGAATTAGATCTTGCGGTGCATAGTAAGTACCCATACTGTACAGTTGAGAGATGAAATGAAATTAGACGGTTGGTGAGATTTTAGATTTCTCCAGTTGGTTTAGGTGAGATATATTCGGTTAGATCCCAGTATGGCAAGCAATGACGCTCGCTATCTCTGTTCCCAACTTCCCAAAGACAAAGCGCAAGCAAGATCTAATCATTCATTCATTCAGCAGCAACAACGTTGTTCTATGTAATATGATATGTCTTTGATTCTTTGTGGCTTGGTTGCCTGCAGCCCTCCAGCTGGCACTGCTTCTTGGGTGCAGGGAGGAGGGGGACACGAGGCACGCAGGCCAGGGCCTTGTGGATTGTGATCATGATCTGTGGGCAGCAGTCGAGCGTGCTGTGTGATCTGGGAGAGTCGGTTATCGGCTCGAGAGATGAGTCATGAGATAAAGTGGCGGAGGATGAAACGGAGGACGAAAAGAAATAGATAATAAAAGGGAATAACCGGATTAGGAAGGATGGAACCACATTTTTTTAATCGGCGGTTGGGCCGTTTGTGGGTATAACATTGGATCAGAGCTGCTCTCTCTTCTCCCTGATATCGCCACCTCCGACTGCCCTCTCTCTAAATGCCCTCTATCCTCAATCTCAAGTTCAAAGTTGGTGCAATCCTACCAGCCAGAAACCAATAACTCACCCGCTTTTTACAGGGTAACAAGTCGTTTGTCGCGTTCAGCAACCTCAACGACACAGAGTCGTTGACCAAACCTGGAAGGCATGTCTTATTTTTTATCAGTCGACGTGGAAGAGACTCACACTCAGCAGGTTGCACAAAGGTAGCCAGCTACCTCGAACAGGGACAAAGGCTCGAGAACTTGAGTTGGAGGTTATGGCATCTGCAGAACCTCATGGTCGACACCGACAACGCCAAATCCAAGCGCGAATTCAAGAAGCTCTCCAAATGCATGGGCGATAAACTCGACAAGGAAAAAGGAAGGTTCGTAAATTCCCCTGCCTTGTCCTGCCCTGCCCCTCTCCTGCTCCTCTTTTTTCCCGCCTTTGAAATCCATCCCCACACACATTTAAACCCTATACCCTAATTGGTCCAACGGTCGCTAACGCACCTTATTGTCTCAGAAGCATCGAAGAGCTTGAGGCTCCCGACTTCAAGCGCAACCACTCTACCGACCTTATTCGCCAGCGCGCAGTCGAGAAGGAGCGCTCCCGCGAAGCCAGCCAGAATGCCAAGCCGGGCACCATCAAACGCATGCAGTTCACCTTTAGCGTCGACCAGCCAGCCCCTGCCGCACCTAACTTTCCCCTCAAGAAGCCCGACCTTAAGCCTTCCCCAGAGTTCAACAAACGCACGCGTGCAGCTGCTGCGCGTGCGCAGGTTGATGACTCCACCTCCGGTCCTGCTGCCCCCGCTGATGAGCATGACGACATGAACGTCGTTGAGGACGAAGCGAACGATAAAGACCCTCCTCGCACTTCTCAATCCATCTCTTCCGCTTCCATGGCTTCGTATGTTCATCATTCTCTCAAATTCGACTCTTTCTTCAGTAACGATTTCGGCCCTACTGCATTGCTTTTTGCTCAACCCACACTCACGAATTCCATGAACTATGGCGAAGGGCTCAACCCCTCCGCAGCTAATGATTCTTTCTGCATTTCTCGCCCCACTATTGAGCTCCCCCTCGATGATATTCTCCACGGCATGGAGGCTGATAGTCCCCCTACTCATACTGCCCAGCTCTCCCACGACCAGCATCTCGACGTTGCCATGCAGAATGCGGTTACGCCTACCACCGCCAAGCCTGACGAACAGCAGCTGTCGTCGATGAATGATAACAGCTCAAACGATTCCGACGACGAAGCATCCGATTCGGGCAATATTGCATCTGCCTCCTCCTCTTCCTCCCCTAACCTAACCGCCACCACCCTTAACGCCCCCATCATCTCCCCTGTCAACACCAAAAAGCGCGGCCGTGGCCTTGCGCCCCCCTTACCGCAGGCGGAAAGGGAAAGGGACATTCTCCCAGAGACCGTCGCACCCAGCAAAGTGAACAATCTGTACTCCACCCGTTCCAGCACGCCCACCGCCCGTCCGACTCTTACCGTTCGTACGCAGGCTACGCCTGCCACTCGCTCCTCTGGCCCTGGCGCCACTGCCACCAGTTTGAACCCTGCTGTATTGAGGAGCACCGGGGGTAGCAATTCGGCGCCTGGCGGTGTCAAAGCTGAGTGCTCTAATTGTGGCGCTACGCATACGCCCCTTTGGAGGAGGGGTTTGAACGACGAGTTGAATTGTAATGCTTGTGGACTTTACTGCAAGTTGCATAAGAGACCTAGACCGAAGAGTATGCGAAACACGCATGGAGAGGGAAGGGCACAGGCTCAGCCACGGCAGGAGACGGTGGACGTTATGGGTGTGTTTTATATTTTTTCTTTGTTCTTAATGCTCTTACTGATGCGACGTTGTTAGCTCAATGTTATAACTGCCACACCACTGCGACGCCTCTTTGGAGAAAGGACGACGAGGGCAAGACAGTATGCAATGCGTGAGTCTATTCGGATCTTGGGGTTTCGTTATCTAACGCCCGCACAGCTGTGGGCTGTACTACAAACTGCATGGCTCTGCCCGTCCCATCTCCATGAAGTCCGACGTTATCCGCAAGCGCTCCAGGCACGATGCGCGTAGGGGCACTAGTGGCCTCGAGGACACACCATCTGCCAGCCCGGGCGTCAGCCGTCGTGCATCCCCCGCTCGAGACGCCTCGCCCACTCTCGCCCCTGACTCGTCCACTGCCCAAGTATCTTACGATTTCAACAATGACGATATGGTCGTGCAGCCCCAGTCGGAACTTATGAATGCCCTCGGTCCCGACCAGAACCAGCACCATCTTTTCCAGGGATATCATTATCCTGGACCGTACCACCCCGACTATTTGTTGCAGCTGTATAATATGCCTTCAGACCCGCTGCCGTTTACGAATGTGGAGAGTGGGGAGGAGTTGACGATGAGTCCTCGTGGAGCCAAGAGGAGACGGATGAGTGAGGATTCGGCTTCGGAGCCTCCTTCGTCTGCAGTTTCGTTCTCGTCTTTCACGGATGGGTATTCGTCGAATTCGAGTGCGACTTCGCATTCGCAAAGGTCGTCTATGGATTTCCCCTTCAGCACGTCTTATCAAAATGCGTTCAATCCCAATGGAAATGTGCTTCGTGGATCGGGCGGGAGTGCCTTTTGGCACTCGCAGGATAGCAATAACACCGAGCATATCTATCATCCTCCGATGCTTCCCCCCGATGAGTCACCCATGGATTATCTCCACCCGCCGATGGCCTCTCAGGACGAGGAGTCGCTCTTCTCGACGTACCTCCACCCACCGATGGCTATCCCCGAGGACAACTCGCACATGGACAATTCGCACATGTTCTCGAACAATTTCTCGGGCAATCACGACTCGTATGATAATAATATGCGCGTGTATTAGGTCTTTTTGCTCGGTATCGTCTTCTTCGACGGAGGATGGGATTTGATTCCTGTTCGTCGTTCGTTGTTGCTTTGTGCTGGCCTCGGTTTCGGCGGACCGTTGGGTGGGGCCGTGCTCTCCCCGATGTCGTTATGGTTCTCCCCCTGCATCTTCTTTTACTCCAGCTTGCTTCCGCTTCTTGTCAATCTCCTATTCACACTCTCACTCCCAGGATACGGCTCTTTGCATTGCATGGTTTTTTTCTATTTTTTTCCCAGCATCACGTCCTTTCATCATCCTCTCTCTCCTTTCTTCATTAATTATAGATGCATCCATCTTAAAGCCTCTCTCAAACCTGTCTTTCTTGCATTGCTCTCGAATTCTCGTCGCACGCCAGACTGCATCTCATACATCACCTTTTTCTTTTTTGTCTTGTTCTTATTTCTTCATCTACGTACGTACGCAATCACACTCTGGCCCCTTCTCCTGTTCTTGTTCTCTTGTCTCTTGCTCCTTTCCCCTTCCTCTCTCTCACTTGCATATCTCCATGACCTCACGAAATGCATATCTGCTTGGCACCAGTTACAACCTTTTGTTTCCTACTTAAAACTGTTGTATACCGTCTCCCTCTCTTTGCGAAGGGCCGCGCAAACCCCGGCCCCACAATAAATTTTATTTGTTCTGTACTATACGATACAATTGATACAAAGTGTGCTATAGTCATCCCCCCCATATTTTTGTTCTTCATACTTGTACATGGACATTGTTACCCACCTAGTGCATAGTACATACGTACTCGCTCGATATCAATTCAGCGATAAATTCAAGGCATCTCTTTTGGTCTTTGCTTGTGTCGTACGATGCTTGAGGCCGGTGATTATGGTAACGGTGACGGTGACGCGCGCGTGAATCTAGGTGGATAAGTAGGGTTATGGGCATTTTTGCTTCCTCCTCAAGGCCCCGATCCGGCCTTCCGCCATCAGAGTGCATCACATGGGGCCAATGAATCCTCGCCTATTTCTGCTACCGTGTAAAAAGGCGATCGCCCAGTAACAGCAGTAACCGCTTTCCGAACAGCAACTGTTGATCCGGAAAATCGACCAGACAAATTCTTATTTTTATTGCCCTATTTCTTTTTTTGTGTGTTCTTGACATAGGGTGGATGGTCGGTCAGGGGGTTCTAGCCAAGGAACATGTTAGGACACGTTCCTCTCTGTGGCTCTGCGACGATATAGGAGAATCACTGCGAGTGCCTGAATATATTACTATGTAGATGTGTGTGCTTAGACCGGGCGCATCGCACCGATGATAAGATTGTACATATGCGCAATCAGTCGTATGTGTCTTCTTCTTTCCAGTTTTCGGTGGAAGTGCTGTGAATATTCCATTTTATTGTTCTGTTCTTCACGTCGCGTAAAGGAAGCTTATGCAAGTCTCTCACATAGACCGGGGTAGGCGCTTACAGAGTTGTCATTTCTACTTTTCCAAGGAATGGATTGGAGTAACATCTAACATGAGGCGTCTTTTTTCGAATTTTCATTGACAAAGAAGCACTGATACACCACTGCCGATCTCGACGCACATGCGTAGCGAAAGGAAAAGTTGCCACAGACGTAACATAGTCTTTTCAAGTCTGGGCGCTTGGGCAGAGGGTTTTATTTATGGTACAAGGTTTGCATCAGGTTACATTTGGGTTTTTGCTTCGGGGTAAAGCGCCGAAGTCTTGCACCCGTTCCCCTAGGCTTTCCTCCACAACACCACAGTCGAATGATTGGCGAGGGGGTAAAAGGCAAAACACTGGGGCATCAAATGTGCAATGAAATTGGGAAACTTATCTGCACCGCAATTAGGAAGCCATGAGCGGGCCAAGGTTAAGCACAGCACACCAACCGAATTTCCATCAAGTCTTCCTTCCTCTCGTAGTCGTACGTTCCGATGCTTACTCAAAGTCTATTGATGAGTGTGAAGAGGTGTGAAGTTCAAATCAAGAACCATTTCAAATAGAAGCGCTTAGCATCCTGCTTTCAGCTTGGAGCGTGCTGGAAGAATGATCAAGGTTGGCAGATACTTCCGATGATGAAGGTACCGCGCTCTGGTCGTGGCTCTTCGAGGCTACTGGAGTTAACGACTCCATACGTTGTAAAAATAGGAGAAACAGAAATGACATTGCATCTTATCGTAAAGCTTATGTCATCACCATATATTTGCATGTGTTGAAATCTAAGGATCCCGGGAAAATACATGCTTATGAGCCATTTCGCCGATTCGTCATCGTTTTCAACGTTCCACCCACAAATAACTTATGAGTACACCGCTGTATCCCTTCTTGCTGCGGAGGAACGAACATAATCCTACACTAGAATTCCATCAGTTAATTTCCGAGCTGTTTCCACCATCTTCCCAATTTCATCCCTCTGACTAATTCAAACGGCATTAGAGAGGTTCACGTTGCGAGCCAATGATATCTCCAGTCTTCTCCACTAGCGGCAGAATATCGGCACATGCTTTTCTCTCATGGGTCCAGGTATCTTCCAATCGCTGTAAATGCGTATCATAGGGGTCGGATCTTGTGCGTAAGCTCTTAAAGTTCATATGAAATGGAAGACAAGTCGTTTTGAAGGCGCGGAATGAGAATGGTGCAATGTTCACCACGTTCAAGGGATACGATAGACATCGAATCCATTCTATGGTTGCCCTTGGGTTTGTCCGTCTACACGGTCTAATCTTACTGTTGAACCCGCTAGGAAGTATCCATTTAGCTCCCAACAACGTGATTAACATTTATTAACGGGGCCCGAATTGGTAGGTTGCTGTACATAATTATACTCTACATACGAGACGTGGATTGAAATTATTTATGACTAGCCGATCCATCAAAGCTATCTAAACTCTAGCTGCAAACCAATTAACTATGAGACTTAACATTTCACCATGTTTCTCTTCGCCTGCTACAAATTCCACCAATGGGTCGGCGCGATTGCATTTGGTTGTAAAATAAAGGTGAAACCATTGTGATGTTTTTTTAGCTCGTTCGAAAATATAATGCATTCTTCCTTCAAGCATTCAACTCCTCCTGCAGTAAGCAGAACTCGGTCTACTACAGTTTCGGCGTTATTCCACCAATTTTCGGAGCATCATTTGGATCTGCGTATGGACGCTCGTCAACAGGAATATCTCTAAGAATGAGCTTTCCCCAATAGTTCAAAGTCTTCGACGAAACAAAATCAATAGCATCGTTAATAGCCATGTTGTTATTTTTATCCACCAGTCTGATCCATGGCGACATCATATAGGCAGACCGGAGAGGCATGACGAGCTCTGGACGTGGTACTCTTGGATGAGGATGCAAAAGATGCGAAAGCAGTTGCGATACAAGATGCCCTCCCGCAGATTCTCCGAGGATGCTTATTCGGAGGGAATCCGGCCTGCATTATGGTAAATACAACTTGTCTCAACGGGGCAGGAAATGTCATCGCTGGATAAATAGCTGTGAAATACGCGTCGTAAGTCACAAAATGTACGTTTAAAGAAAGCGAAGAATTTCGCAGTATAGTACCATGACAACAGTTACGCACTTTCCTTTTTTCTTCAGTTCATTTTGTAGATATTCCAAATAAGATAAGCTACCCCCTGTCACGGGAAGTATATAGCCACCCGCTTTCGACCCCAGTAAACAGTGCATAGAACACAAATGACGTTTGCACACTTACCTGGATAGTGGAAGATGATATGGTCTGCTTCCTCCTTGCTCCCCATCCAAATCAATTTCCCGTCCTCTTCTAGTTCAAATTGCAGTGGTATCCCACTCTGTTTACTCCAAGTTTTACAATTTTGTATCGACTCGCTAAATGCAACCTGGAGCTGGTTGACTTTCAAAAATTTTATGAAGTATCCAACCTGACAGTCCATACTAGAACCATAGCTAATTAACACGTCAGATTTGCATCCGAAAGTTAATGAAAATGTGACTGAAGGGAAGAGAAGAGCTTTGAATGCCAGTTCGATCTGGTCATATATGGTGACGTCTCCGTACATGGTCGTCGTCTTGCCTGAGGTTACTTCCATTACTGTGGAAATCAGTGGGTATGCAACAGAGAGAAGATAACGTTCGGGTGCAACAAACGTTGTTGAAAACTTGAAATATTAATGCTAAAATTTTTTGGCCCTGTGAACATTTATATGATAGAGTACTATTGGAAAACTGGTCCCAGAGGCAGCTACTGACTCAAACGTAGATGTGGTTTCAACATCCGTCGACGCGTTGCTAATTCTCAAGTGGGTTTTGAAGGCGTCGTGGAGATCAATGCGTAGGAATTTAGGATTTTAAGTGATGAAGATGAGGATAAAATGCGGGTGATCGCTGGGCTGAGAATGGTGGTAAGACTGTGATGAACGAGGCCAGGCGTGTTTGTCTGAGTTTTACAAGTTGTTTAACTGAGCTTAGCGTAAAATATGTAGATTTCCTACAGGCGTTGGAAACCGGGCGGAAACTTTCAACTCGCTTCTTCCATTTTAAAATCAACCCGTAGTACCAGGAAAAGCAAGTAAGAAACTGGATGAATTTGTACCTTCTGACAGCTTACTAGAGAAGTTAGGTGATTTGACGATGTCATTTATGACCTCCAGGTGTTCATGAAGGAGGTCGGTGTTAAATTCGTTATAGAATACATCTCTAACCAGATCATTCTTGTGCGAGCACAATTCCCTGTTACGCCGCCGCATTATAACACTGGAGATATAAATGCTGGTGTTTCGTACTATTAGTACTGCGGTCTGATCATCTTATATGATAGAGTACTATTGTGAGAGGCTGCCGTGTCAAGGCAGCCTCACTGGCTCAAACGTAGATTAACAGGGTCAAATTATCCTTCGTTGCTAGTAGTAAGAATGAGCAACGAAGACTGAGAAGAGAATCTCAAATAGTGAGAAAAAAGGTGAGAGTAAAATGCGGAGGTGATCGATGTGTGCTGACACACATCGGTGGAGAGACTGGATGAGCAGTAGTACGAGGCTAGGCTTCCAAATTGCTGCTTCCAAATTTGGGCACAACAATCTTCACAAATACATGTATGTACTCGACATTTTTCCAATTTCCCTCAGGCTGTAACAGTTTATAATATCGTATTACCTACTCCATCATTCAAGTACTAAGCACATAAAACCACACATAATCTTCCTCGCAAAAATCGTTAAACTTTACTGGCTACTTCAGAAGCGTTTAATTGAAATCGAAACTCGACACAAAGCCTGGAGCAGAACAAATTCAACAAAAGAGTTCACAAATTTTCTACAAGCGATACTTATACACTAGAAGATATGCATACAAATATGATTAAAATGTGATAGAATTGTCATACTATGTGCCACAGGCGAGTGCGGTGGAAAGCTAACCTTCAGCTAACCTTAGTCATCCATTGATCAACTTCTCCGCGTTTGCTCCGCCGTCTCATTGGTTCCCGGTCCCGTTCGCTTGTTATCAACGGTACCGTACATTACATCGGTGATGTCACCATCGACTCATTGCCTTGTTCCCTTTTCTTTGACTTATGTACTACTTACAAAATACCTACAAATAGATACATTCTCTGACTCGTTATAAGTACACTCATTCTAACTCCTCTCCATATCGTACACATACAAGACAACGGCGTACCTCATTCAATTTTTAGCGCTTTGATGACTCTACTGAACATAATTCCTGCCTCTGGCATTACTCCTTGGACTGTGGAAGTTGCTTACGGGTAGTAGACGTGTACGTGGGCTACCTCCTGGACCTTCTACAACACCTTTCTTTGGGAATGCTCTCCAACTTCCAACTATCTTCATACACCTGAAGTAATGGGTTATCTCTTCATGGTGTATATACGTTCGTAACTCAAGTTACCTCTAGGTTGGCGGAATGGGCAAAAAAATTCGGCGAAATTTACTCGGTGAGTAGTGTTCACTATGAATAATTGTAACATGATCATTCACGCTGAAAGTATAATTTATAAAAGATAAAAGTCCTAAGCCGGACAATAGTTGTAATATCTGGTCCTGAAGCTGTCCGCAACATCCTTGAGAAGCAGGGAATGTTGAGCGGAGGAAGACAGCCGAACCAAATTGCGGACATGTTATCCGAAGGATTATATTTACCACTCCAAGATATGAGTAAGGATTGAGCTATATCTCATCTCATTCAGCACGCAGCGGTACTAATATGAACTAAGATAACTGGTGGAAGATAGGGAGGAAGTACATACATGCCGCGGTTTCCGAGGAATCGTTGGCAAAGTATCTTCCGTTGCATGATGAGGGAAGTATATCATTTCTGAAAGATGTTCTTGATTCGCCCAAGGTATGTTCGTATCTTTGTGATTGTCTTCGAAATTATATACCATGGGTATGGCTACAGGATATCTATACGCATATTAAGAAAATGACGGTATCAATTATGCACAATCAAATATTTGGCAAACCATGTCTTCAATATGAGAATGACACTCCGGAGAAATTTTTCGAACTCGCAAAAGCTTCCAATGAATGTTTTGAAATGACAACACAGACTCTATTATTTGGTATGTTGCCTTTCCACAAGTGGATACCAGAACGATGGACTTCCTGGAAGACGAAGTGTAGAACAGCGCTGAAGTTAAGAAGGGATTTGTGGGGAAGCCTTTTATCCGAGAGCGAGCAATTGATAAAAGAAGGAAAATCTAAAGGATGCTACCTGGAGACTATTCTCCAGCATAATGACGGACCTGATGCTTTAAATAGAGATGAGATCGAGTGAGTATCTATAAAGTTCCGTAACTATATAAATGCTTACTTGACTGACTCGGGTGCATCTAGATATCTTGGAGGCGTGATGTTAGATACCGGGGCGGAAACTTCCTGTTCCTTTCTACAAACGCTTCTTCTAGCATTTCTCAATAACCCGGAATGCCAGGAGAAAGCGAGAAAAGAACTTGATGAGTTTATACCTTCTGACCGACTACCTGTTCTCGATGATTTCATAAATCTTACGTATCTTCAAGCGTTTATTAAAGAGGTGAATAATTATGCCAATGAATATGTTTTTGTCATAACCTCTAGCTATTTTATTCATGCTTAGGTTCATCGCTATCGACCACTCTTTCCCGTTGTCCTCATTTTTCAACGGGTGATATATCAGTTTGTATTTCTTCATTGAACCGTTAATATTTTTTTCTAAAGTTCTCCTACCGTTTAGTATAAAGGGTACTGTATTCCAAAGGATACAACCCTCTTCATGAATACATGTATGCACCCAGTTTTTTAAGCTATTCGGAAGTGAATTTTAAATTTGAAGATATGTTTTAGGGCATCTATTTAATGATCGTGGTAAGCACGTAAAACTGGTAATTGTTTCCTCTGAATAATGAATGCCAAAAATTGTAGAATTCTACGACGAGCCGGAATTATTTAACCCCGAAAGATTCATGGCGACAAAATTCGGTACCAAACCAGGGGTAGAAACTAAAGACTTCCGTAATAATTTCGCTTTCGGAGCTGGCAGGGTAAGTGCAGTCTGTAGCACTCTCTGCTAACCTTGTCGCTAAGTGCTATCAATCAGCGAATATGTCCAGGAGAACAGATGGCTGGGCGCGTTGTCGTAAGTATTGATACCTCTTATTATCCTCCTTCCCCACAAATCTCTTTCAGGCATTGAATGCAATGAGATGGCTCTGGTCATTCGAATTTTCGAAAGACACATCCGGGACTGGCCATATAAGTATGGATGCATATGCAAAGGTAACTTAGACTCCAAAGTTGATGATAAATAGTGTTTATGTTCATCCACAGGGATTTGAATTAGCGCCATTGCCTTTCACTTGTACTAGTGCTCCGCGAAACAGGTCTCACAGTCTGGTTCGCACGTGCGGGTTAGGGTGGGCCCGGTAGGAGTCTAATTCGCTGTGCGAATCAGTGCTAATTAGCAATGCGAATCAGCAAATCCAGGCTATTTCGCATGCTGATTAGCAATATTGTGCAGCAGGTACCACTACATATCTTACTACATTTTTACCTCTATGTTATTCATACCCACTCAACTCGATTCATCTTCGATTTATGTCATCAACCAGTCAGCTTCCATTGGAACAGTTTGTTTTCTGAGAGAAGTGTCCATGACGACAGCAGTACCAATGCTGATCAGATTGGAAGGCTCCTCATTGGTGGTTTTGTTATCCAAGATATCGTTATAGTGGGAGAGGTTGAAACAAGTGGCCAGAGTAAAGGTAAAGTCATCTTGCACTGTTACTTCATTCGTATGTGAGTGAATTGAATGGCTTTGAGTGATATTTTTAAACTCTTACCGCAAGAACGTCTGCATGTTCCTCGTTTGACAGGTGCTCCCAGCATTCACAAAGCAGCTCATTTACTTTTTGCGAACAGTTGAGTGGCTCGGTGCCTTTGCAGTAGCGGTTAGATTGTACTCTCAGCAAGACAGGGGTTTACCTCCCTCATCACCTCTTTTACTTGATCTACTGTACGTCCATTCTCCTCGTAAACTGTTCTATATTCATTCTTCAGCAACACTTGTGGTGAAAGTAGAATTTATTTTTCGGCCTCTGGCTTAGAAATTATGGATGGGACGCTCCCGGCGCAAATATTAAGCGTTGGTATGGCCAGTGGATCTGGATTACTGTACTATTTCGACCAATTGTTCGGTCACGCGTCACGCAGGGTCTCCGAACAGAACAAATTCAGGCCTTGTCACGCATCCCAGAGAGCATTGAACAAAGGGTCAAGGCAATTAAATAAGGCATAATTTTGATAATTTTTTTTTTACATTAGATGTATGTATTATATCATAAAATAGTGTTTCATGTTTGTCATTGTTAAAAATCTGAGGACAATGAACATTGTTGGCATGAACAAATCTTAAGCATGTCACGCACTGAACTGGTCCCTGAACTGAACAATGAACCCAAATTTTCGGTCACGCTCAAAATGAGCGAACAATTGGTCGAAATAGTACAGTAAAGAGAATGGATGCAGGGTTGGTTTGCTTTATGAGGCCACAATTAGTGATATCTAAAATCATGCCGTGCCATTGATACATACAAGGATCCAACATAAATGCTGCCAAGTAAACATTTCTGGCAATCTCATTTTCAATGAGCTGTGATAACCTAAAGTTTTCAATTTGATTAACTTCATTCTTAATACTCTACATATACTTCTGCAACTTCAGTCCATCATCTCTTACAATGAGATCTTGCAGCTGTGCAACACAGCAAGCCAAAAGGTGTAAACAATAGGCTACATATCTAGAATATGATATTATAAAGAGTTCTTCTGTGTTGGAGCTATTTAGCACTAATTCGCATATCATTTTTAACTGTCTCTTAAGTAGTCGCTAATTAGCTAGCTAATTAGCCATGCGAATTAGGCCGTGCGAGTTTCGCAAAGCTATTTCCCGGAGCACTAACTTGTACTGTCGTGCCTCGGAAAGGGCGAGAAGAGGTTATTCGGCAACTATGTTCTGACTCCAGTGTGGACAGTATATAGATCATCCGGATATCAACAGACTTTCGTAGTATTAGTGTAGCCTGGCGTTGAGTATAATGATTCCTGATATCCATCCACTGATATCCGAATATAACAACCGATCTGTTCAATGAGTCTTGGATTGTAATAAGCTTACTTATTGTTCCTGCGATTTGTTGTGTAGTCACCTACTTATGATTTCCATAGCGCCACCAAGGTGTATGTGGCGAAGTAATGTAGCGATAAAAACACGGTGAAGACCAAGTGCCACAGTGTGATTGCGATGTCTGTGGATATGTATGTAAGTGAATGAAACCACCGAGAAGTTGATGACTTCATACATGAAATAAAAGACATGCTATAGCATTTACACACAATTCTTATAATGAAGCAAAAACATATAAACGACTCTGTCGCTCACAACCATCACTCCACACCGCACAATTCCCCAGCCACCCGCACTAACTAGTAACTTAAGACTAAAGCAGATGTGTAGAGCACGATAAGCCTCGCGTGGCTTCTACGCGCCCGCTGCCAGCCCTCTCGTCCAACTGGAAGCACCAACAGCAAGACACAACCCGTCACGGCGGAACTCCAAGTCAATATGAATGGCGGGAGTCCTTCTCAGAGCGTGGCTTGCTGGGGGTTCGGACAGTAGCCGGTGTGTACGTTGGGAGTGGGCAATGCTTCTTGGAGAGTATCACGCCTGCGTGCGAATGGACGGCGGTCATAGGGCGCGTTCCACTCCAATCCCTCCTTTCTATACAAGCTAGCTCGTTCGAACGAGGACAACTGACAACCTCTAACAGGTTGTCACGATGTACGACAGATGTAAAACTCAATGACCGTCGATCGAGTGCGTAGCATGTGTCGATTGTGAAGAGACTAATGGTGTCTTTTGCGTGGCTTTTGAAGGGGTCAATCTTGGCAGAAAACGATAAAGGTGGGGAAGAGGGTGGATCTCTGGGGTTGGGCTCTCCGCGGGATATAAATGTAATTACTTCGATACCGGCATTTAGGCGTGGGGGGGAGAACGGATTTGAATGGGCCGGCAGCCACGTTTGAGACGAAGAGTAGCGGTGTTTAAGATAATCTTAGCATGGTAGGCGAGCGATAACTGGTAGCCTTCGCTATCATCACTGGTGGAGCGAACAACCTATACGCAAGCAACAGCGATGGAATTGATGAAAATCAAGGTAAGTGGTGAGAGTATCCCACTCAGGAACATCAGAGTTCTTGGTGATGGTGACGTTGGTGGTGACGTTCGCAGCGTACATAGTGTCGTGCGTATCGCTTCAATCGAATGGATTTTGGTGTGTGGGTTAATGTCAGTCGGGACGGAATGGATGATGGGGTCCAAGACTCATCCATATAATGTCCGTCGAAACAACGGCAGTCGAGGAAATGTATATACCTAAAAAAAGCAATGTATTGAGTTGGAGAAGATAGAAAATAAATCCTAGGGCTGGCTCACGCCGGCATAGCCCACTACCTAGTACCTAAGTATTCCGTGATCATCGATCAGTGCCCAGTGCTTAGCACTTAAGTAGCTACAATTTTTTTTTAATATTGAATACAACTGTGTAGCATAAAAAGATAGAACAAAGAACCTAGTAATTTTCAAACATTTAATGGGCATGCCTGTAGGCTGTGGTGTCAAATAGTAAGAATTTAGGTCTAGTCTGATAACCAGCTATTGAAGATTACAGCTTGGAATCAGGGAGGGGTGGCAGGAGTGCATACTCAGTCTCAGACACTCAGAAGAAGACTTGGATATTCAGCACTCAGCAGTCGGAAGGTTTCACTGAAAAGAGCAAACCATATGTATTTACACATTATCTATAGTAATTATTGCATTGCACAGTGGGAAAGAATTCATTTGCTCTAGTAGGCCTTTGGTAAAGTGCAACAATCTCTTAGCACTGACTGGTTTTTGAAAACGTCGAGATATAGAGTACTATCAAGGGACAGAGCAAGCAGCATTGAGTACCTACAGTGACATAAGCTACTCAGAACATAATGGACATATTGTAATACCACGGTAATTCAACGAGCGTTACTCGCCAAACTAAGCGTGATACATGGAGTGGGGAAGGTCTTAGGTAAGTAAAATGAGTGCTTAAACTGTCTCGATTCAAGCTTGTCCTTACTATACAAATTATAACTACTTAAATACTCTTTTACTATCTATTTACTATCTGTTTACTATCTATCTAAATATGTACTGTGAATGAATTACCCTTCGTTATTATCACCATGTGCATCACTTACTCTTGTGTGATCTCTGAGAGGGTTAAGGAACAGATCACATAATGCATACGATGAGTAAGTGAGGAGATAGACAAAGGAAGGTGAAACGACTCCAAGAGGTGAGTGCATCACTGATGCACATTCTAGGAGTGTCTAAAGATAGAATAGCACAGAATACTATATTGGGTAGTTTACATATTGGGTAAACTATGCGTGTCAGTCTGTCCATCACCACGACCCTTACACATATATACAGCCCACTTACCACTGGCCGCATACGAATAATCATGTTTTGGTGATCTGTATCCATTCAAAGCCCAGCCATACTCCATCAATGTGTAGAAAACTTAGTTAAGTGACTTGCAAGTGGCTTTCATTGACAAAGAGGAGCTGTTGGGGAACTAAATATCATCTGGATCAGTACAGACTGAGACATGTAAAGTTAGATGCTTACACTTGTGTTATGGTTTGTGTTCAACTATAATGCTGGTGTATTCCTGTGAATACAAAATGTTAGTCTTTTAAAAGTAGTACCTGTACGTACCTTTTAGTGTGACTTGAGTTCTTGAGATGTGGGTAGCAATAATACTTTGAGGAGTCGAGTGTAGAGTACGATAAGATTCAGTAAGCAAGGTGACTCAATTCACCAGAGACTGCTAAAGGGAAGACCATGTGATCTTCGCTTTCAGTAGGCGTTAGAGCAAGTCAGTAACATCCTATAGCAGTATTTAAAGATTAAACAGAATGAGTCTGTGTTTAATCTTTACTTTAGGTTTATTTTAGTAGTCTCGATATGAGAGTCTCAGTTAGAAGTTGGTAAAAGATGATATTCACAGTAAGTAGGTATAGTACTTATACTTAATGCTAAGATAGCCTTGTGTACTCGTAAGGATGTCTAGAATATTCTACAATCATCGCCTAACTTCTATATGTTTAGAAAGGTAGGCATAATGCGGCTTGATAATAGAGTATCAAGCCTAGTGGTGAGAAATATGAAGGCATATTAGTAAGGAAATTTCATAATCCATAACAACTTGGATGCTACATCATTCAGCAAACAGCTGTAACTCAACTGCACAGCATAAAATTCCCCGCATAACCGCAAGAATCTGGTGCACCCTATAACCCTACTACCTTAAAAGGTAGTGGGAATAAGTTAACATACAAGTTTACATGTGGTATTCAGCTGCCTCCAGAACATCCTAACTGAGTAGCGAAGTTGTTATATAAGTATGTAAGACCTGTGCAAAACATGCTGTGTTAGACTTAAGAGTAGTCAAAATGGAATACCCATGTAGCCATTCAGAATATATATGCGAGGCATCGAGCTGGCTCAGTGCGTTCATGTATAGCAGCAGCAAAAAGAAGTAAATTGATGAACTTCCAATTGTTCTCACTCACAAAAAGAGTAGGAGCGGCAGTGTGTAAGTTCTCCTGTGAAAGTGAGAACAATGACACCACCTTGAAAAGGAAACCCATCTATTGCTGTCAAACATCGATGCTGCACAAGTGGCACAATAATAAAGAAAACAGAAGAAAAAATACGAAAAATGAGAGGGATTAAATGAGAGGGAGTATCGGGGACGGCATGGTGAAAGAGTATTGTATAGGTTGATAAGTAAAATACTAAAAATGAAAATTAAAGGTTATGTGAGGTTTGTGGGTGGGTGGGCGCAGCATGTAAGAGAAGCAATGTCAAGAATACCTGTCTGGTGCAGGAGGACGAGGGATGTTAGAAAATTTGAATAACAGACAAACAAAGGTAAAAACAGACCTGGTGCAGGAGGACAAGAGATGCAGAATAATCAGTTCTTGCAGTCCTCTTTGTACCAAAGAAGTGGAGTCTAGGACTGATAAGTCAAACTAGATCCACACTGACTGAATGAAGTGATGTCAAGGTTAAGTACTTAAGTCAGCACTACCTCACAAGTTTGAGGTAGAGTGCTACTGACTCACCCAGTCTGGGCCCAGACTTTAACGGGTGCTCATGAAGTCGGTGTGACTTCATGCACATGGATTGAACATGCTCCTGTGTGATTGGCTCAGTGCAAGCCTTCGTCTTGAACTATAATGAAAGTAACATTTGTGTGACACTGATGCAGTAAGTCTGTGAGTACCTTATGTCATGCCGTCACGGTCATGTGGTACTTATCCTGCAAAGCTTTACAGGTAGTCAACGTTAAGGCTCCAACCCTATAGTATACGAACTGTATATATATGGTTACAGTTCTATATGTTTATGTATATATCTGGGATATCCCTATATACAGTAAATATACGGTATACACACAGTTGTATACAGTTGTAAATTTCTTTGCAGTAAGCCTTATTATGCACTCGGCTTCAGCTCTTTGGTTTTGCACAGCTTTGGACCGCGTGAATTTCAGGGTCTAAGGAGCTGGGCAACGCGCTAATCACCTATCATGTAGCTGTTTGCACCTCTGCTTCACTGTACCAATGTCAATGATTCATTATACAGTTCTCAGTATCGAATATATGTATATCAAGACACCATCTATGTGTACTTGCTCACATCTTAGTATTTCTTAAGTTTTGGTGCTATCTAATCACTTATAAATATGGCTCTCTTTAAATTATAAGGAATTTATGCTCACAATGCCAAGAGCTGCACCATGCGACATTTTACAGATACACAAAGAGCACTGATCTTTGGTTCCAGCAGTCTAACAGTCCAACTAAATCTATGACATCTGCTGCTGTACACCCAATCTTTGCCCAAGTTGAAAGGCTTTCAAACCTTATTCCTTTGCTTCCAGATTCTGTACCATTGGCAGAGGAGAATGGTACAATTAACAGTATATTTAAAGGAATTCCCATTCCTTCTTCTCCTACTGGCAACCATTGGAGTGTTTTTAACTGATGAATGGGCATACTTTTTGGTGAAGATGTTCATACAACTTGTGGCAAATTGTGGAATATTCAATGTGGTCAATTCAGAATGGACCTGGTCATTGACTATATTCATTTTGCAGTCAATCTTTGCTCACTCCCATATGATATTGCGGCTATAAAGGTCAATCATCTTGTAGCTGAAATCGAAAAATTGACATATAAATTTGTTTCCTATCAATTTAATTTAACATGTGCTTATCACAATTATTACTTTACAGAAATAGTTCAGCTACCTCAACTTTGGAAACACAGTTAGTCATTACTATGAGCCACTCCATAATTGATACTGACAGACATTGCTTGAATAGAACATTGAGTGAGTGTGGTCCAGTTGCTACTATTGAGAAGTTTGGATCTTTGACTACAGGAACACAGTAAATAGCTACTTTTCAATTGTTGTTGATACTTATTATGTTGAATTCTATAGAAGCACTGTCATTCCTTTCTTATGCTTTCCAGAATGGCACACAACTTTCTTGTTATACCTGCTACTAGTGTTTCTGTTGAACAGGTATTTTCAAAGTCTCACCACATTTGCTCAGATCTTCAAAGTTCACTCAAAGCAGAAACTATACACAAAGCAATTCTAGCAAAAGTATGTTAGTCAACGTTCAACAGGTAGTATAGTACACATATATACTTGTGTGTACTAGTTGTATACGCGTTGGTTACCCTCTGGCCGCTGGTTAACCACTGGTGCCACTGTGCCAACGACCGTCATTTCTTTAACTTTTCAGTTGTTGCGTTTCGTTAAGTCAATGTTTCAACGTTCGAAGTTATGAAAATGAATTACATACGTGTGTTTAAATACTTTCCCTTTTTAAAGCTTACACCTCTCCTACTAGACCTAGTTGAACTTATGTTATCTCGTTGCAGATCACTTACACACTCTTTCCCTCATGGCTCGCCGCATTTCTGGTTGAACTTGTTTGTGAAACATAACGAGTCTTCAACATGTCCCCTTTTCTCCTGAGCAAATGCTGTACCATATATTGGATTCACGTATGTTCTTGTCATTGAAGCAACGATGCGTAACTGGTGTGTTGAATGGTCCACAGACTTTGACGAGAACAATTACATAAGAAGAGGGCGTTACGATTTTCTAGTCCACTCCGGGCGTGTTGATTGGAACAGCCTGCCCAAGATTGTCGGGAGGGCTGGGTGAATACCCAATGACGATTTCAGATGGCCGTCCTCGCACACTCCAGCACTTCCTACACCCGTGCAGTCACTTTCCTCATCTGTGTATACACTAATGAAGAAATATCATATTGTATGGGTACCTACTGACATTCAGGTAAGCACATAAAGCCACATATAAGCTTCCTTGCAAAAACAAAACTCGTTAAACTTCGCTGACAACTTCAACAATCCAGAAGAGTTTAATAGAAATCGGAACTCGGTACCAAGCCTGGAACAGAACAAAGGATGTCAGAAGTAACTTATGTTTTCGTGGCTGACAGAGAAGCACCAATCCCATTGCTACGAACCAGCCAGCGCTCCCTGGGGAACAATTAGCTAGTCAGCTTATTGTAAGTATTGTTGTACTTACTAGTCCTCCTATTTATTCGTGGCTAAGTATTCAATACTTCAGGCATGAGATGGTTCTGAATGTTTTAATACTTGAAGGATGTGTCTAGAAATAGTCATATAACTATGGATACGTATGAAAATGTGTGTTCTACCACGAATATGAGCCCCAGCCTACTATTGGCATAGCCTGACTCGTCTCTGCCAATCGAGTCTGCACCGTTACCATTTACTTGCGTTGTCACGTCCCGGAAGGGACGGAGAAAGGTCGATCGGAAGTTGTTTGATGAAAAGCCGAGTGTTAGTGAAGTTTGAACCTACGATGACAGACTACCAGAATTTCAGTGTAACTTAGGAAGTAAAATTTCGCGATAGTGCGGGGGCTGTCACGCAGCTTTAGTCACCTGCCAGTATGAGACCTTCCTTGAAAGACACATGTCGATCCATATTCTGCTCTTCTCGATATATCGCATTTGTCTATTAGCAGTGAAATATCCATTTCCAGGAAAGCTTGGATTCAGGTTGACTGATGCAAACGAAATAAACGAGCTGTCCAAAGTGCTGCTTTTAATGAACTGGAATCTTTTCATCTCGTAAGCCTAATGGGAAAGGATATTTGACTACAAGTTGCTAAAGTGATATGGAAGAGATGCATGTGACGAATATGATCGAGGTACATACTATGCGCCACAGGCTAATGCAGCGGAAAGCTAACCTTGGCCATCCATCCATCTGAATCACTGATTCTTTCGGGATACGCAGCGTGCTGCTGCGAGCTTATATATATACAGGTGTACCTCCTTCAATTCGCACGTGGCTTTGATGACCCCTCTACTGAACACAATCCTACTTCTGGCACTATTCCTTGGACTGTGGAAGCTGCTTACGGTTGGCAGACGTGAGCGTGGGCTACCTCCTGGGCCAGAGACGACACTTTTCTTTGGAAACGCTCTTCAACTTCTAATTATCTTCATACACCTGAAGTAATAGTCCATCTCTTCATGATGTATATACATTCGTAACTCATTACATCTAGGTTGGCCGAATGGGCAAAACAATTCGGCGAAATTTATTCGGTGAGCATTGTTCACTACTACGGATAATTGTGAAATGATCATTGACGCTGAAAAAATTATTTATAAAAGATCAAAATCCTAAGCCAGACAATAGTTGTAATATCTGGTCCTGAAAGCTGTCCGCGACGTCCTTGAAAAGCAGGGAATGTTGAGCGGAGGGAGACCGCCGAGCCAAATTGCAGACATAGTAGCCGAAGGGTTATATCTACCACTCCAAGATATGAGTAAGGATTGAACCGCATCACATCTCATTCAGCATGCAGCAGCACTAATCTGAGTTAAGATATCGAGTGGAAGAAAGGGAGGAAGCATGTACATGCCTCGGTTTCCGAGGAATCGTTGGCAAAGTATCTTCCGTTACACGATGAGGGAAGCATATCATTTCTGAAAGATGTTCTTGATTCGCCCCAGGTGTGTTTGAATTTGTGATGGCCTTGTGGTATTGTATATCATGTTTGGTATGTCTACAGGATATCTATACGCACATTAAGAAAATGACGGTATCAATCATACAAAATCAAATATTTGGCAAACCATGTCTTAAATATGAGAATGACACTCCGGAGAAATTTTTCGAAGGCGTGAAAGCTTTCAATGAATGTTTCGACATGGCGACGCAACCTCTTGTTGACATGTTGCCTTTCCACAAGTGGATACCAGAACGATGGGCTACCTGGAAGACGAGGTGTAGAACAGCGCTGAAGTTGAGAAAGGATTTGTGGGGAAGCCTTTTATCCGAGAGCGAGAAATCGATACAGGAAGGAAAGTCTAAAGGATGCTACCTGGAGACTATTCTCCAGCATAATGACGGACCTGATGCTTTAAATAGAGATGAGATCAAGTGCGTATCTATAAAGGTCTGTAACTATATAAATGCTTACTTGACTGACTCGGTGCATCTAGATATCTTGGAGGCGTAATGTTAGATACCGGGGCGGAAACTTCCTGTTCCTTTCTACAAACACTTCTTCTCACATTTCTCAATAACCCGGAATGCCAGGAGAAAGCGAGGAAGGAACTTGATGAGCTTATACCTTCTGACCGATTACCTGTTCTCGATGATTTCATAAATCTTACGTATCTTCAAGCGTTTATTAAAGAGGTGAATAATTATGCAAGTGAATATGTTTTTGTCATAACCTCTAGCTATTTTATTCATGCCTAGGTTCATCGCTATCGACCACTCTTTCCCATTTTTCCTCATTTTGCAACGGGAGATATATTAGTTTGTATTTCTCCATTGAACTGTTAATAATGTTTTCTAAATGTCCTCCTTACCTTTTAGTATAAAGGGTACTGTATTCCAAAGGGTACAACCCTCTTCATGAATACATGTATGCACTCAATTGTTTCAAGTTATTCTAAAGTGAAATTTAAATTTGAAACTAGGGCATCTACTTCACGATCCTGGTAAGCACGTAAAACTGGAAAATCCTTTGCTCATAATAAAGGCCTAAAATTTTAGAATTCTACGATGAGCCAGAATTATTTAACCCCGAAAGATTCATGGCGACAAAATTCGGTACCAAACCAGGGGTAGAAACTAAAGACTTCCGTAATAATTTCGCTTTCGGAGCTGGCAGGGTAAGTGCAGTCTGTAGCACCCTCTGCTAACCTTGTCACTAAGTGTTATCAATCAGCGAATATGTCCAGGAGAACAGATGGCTGGGCGCGTTGTCGTAAGTATTGATATTCCCATTATATTCCTGCCCAACAAGTTCAATTTGTCAGGCATTAAATGCAATGAGATGGCTCTGGTCATTCGAATTTTCAAAAGACACATCCGGGACTGGCCATATGAGTATGGATGCATATGCAAAGGTAACTCACCACTCCAAAACTGATGATAATCAGCATCGTGTTTATGTTCATCCACAGGGAATTGAATTAGCACCATTGCCTTTCACTTGTACTGTAGTGCCTCGGAAAGGACGAGAGGGGGTTATTCGGCAACTATGTTCTGACTCCAGTGTGGAAAGTATATAGATCATCTGGATATCAACAGACCTTTCGTGGTGTTAATGTAGCTTAGCGATGAGTATTTCTTTCTATCCAACCACTGGTATCCGAATGTAACAACCTGTCCTGTTAAATATTCAACTTCAAACTGAGCTCTTAAGCAATGTATTCAGAGATCAGATATGGTCCCTCGAGTGTTGGCTTTATTGCTCTTGTAATTTGTTGTTTTGTTTCTCATCATATCTATAGCACCAGCAAGGTGCTGCGTGGACTAAATGTTGTGAGAAAACATGGGGAAGATATGTAAGTGAATAACTGATCAGAATTTCTGACAATTTTGAGCTATCGTCATTGGTACTCCTTTGTTGGTCGGAGAAGCGATGAATTTCTCCTAGTTAATAGCATAATTGGTCAATAAATATTATATGAGGGAGAAATCTCACAAATATTTATAATTGTAGCGTTCGGAAAAAGTAATGCGAGTTCATTAAGCAGGTCTGGCGATTCGCAATGTGGAGAAATTTCAATTTCCCTCAGAAGTAAACGGCTGATACGTTAACCCTCCGGAACACAGATAGTGTTTGCGCGGAGAGCTCTATGTAATCGATTTTCTCCAAGATGCATTGGGAGGCCTTCTGCAATGTACTGACTATCAGCTCAGAATTAGAACTGAGGGTTTTCAATTTCGGCAGGAAATCCAGCCGAATGCTAAAATTATAATTAGTATCCCATTGTAGGTGCTCGATATCAGGATAGGAATAGATAAAGTTTAGCATGTCATTATTCCCTTCGTAAGAATCATCGCGATGGGAAAGATGGAGAATTCGAAGGTGTGGGAAATGAAACGATTTGAAATGAACCGTATGTTCTGAGAAGTAGGAAGTGTGGAGTTCCTATTGTAATACTTTTCTATCAGAGGAGCCTAGAAAAGCGCAATAACTTGCATACCTCGAGGAAAGGGCTATGCTGCAGCATGGTAATGAAATATGGGCCAGTGGGATGCACAAGTTTGAGATTAAGAGATGTCAAACCAACAACGCGCCACAGCTAATATATTTGCGGTGAAATGGTCAGCAACTAAGCCAGCTAGTATGAGAGAAATGTTGCGCACTGGGAACCCAGCATCATCCAAAACCTTGTCTTGTGTAGTACTATCTATAGACACATCCAGACTCACAAGAGTGTTTGACTGTCGTAAGATATCAAATATTGCTCTTTGCTGCCGTTGAGAAGGATGGGAAAAGGCACCGGGTATCTTGTGGCGCGAATGTCGTGGCCCATTCGACAGTGGTATTCGCCAGGTAAACTTCGAGAGTAATTTCATATTCATTAGTGCTTGCTGCAATAAAAATGGCCATATTGTTTTCAATTTGTTTGAATGTTCTGAGGGTTTGACAGAGTTCACGAGAGAGCGAGGCAAAATATCCGGGCGATCGTTGTAGTGTGTAACTTCAACCTCGCGAATACCGTGTGCGAGCTGGGAAGAGGCGAGATGCAAAAGGACATCATTGAGGAGGTTTGATCAGTGATGTCAATCCAATCGTGGTCTTCGAGATATTCATAGAATGTGTTAGGGGTCGATATGGTTTTACAAATCCTGAGCACTCGGTATTCGATGTGACGTGGCATAATAAGTTCTGCCCAGTATTTGCACGTCGCGGCGAATGCTGCAAGATCGCATGGCCGTTCGATATTAAGAAGTATATTATCCTGGATTTCAAATGGGAAGTACGACGTGATAATCCCTTTACTCATTGCTGTAAAGACTCGATGAGTCACGTTTCAGTAAATGAACGAGGATGTACGTTGGGTGGCGCGGCTCCTGAGTTTTGTCAAGGAGAGAAATTGTGCACTGCTTCAAAAGTGCGTCCTTTGGGGCAAGCACTGTGAGAGGATATACATTAACTAGGACCGGAATAAGTAAGGTTTGTTTCAAAAAGAATTCTGACGGCGTTATCGGATATTTGGGCGGCACCTGGGGATCGTTGAAACGTTGAAGAGCGAAATCTAACTTAAACACAGTGAAATTCATCAACAACCTACATAATGATCTCACGTTGACGCATAAAGTTAGTGGAACTCATAAGTAATATAACATAACACTTGAATGCAAGTTGAGAAGCATGCGTTCTGCCTGCACTGCAAAATGCAGATTTCATTCCTTTTCATTACCGCTGCCTCATTACCTACACATTGTCATTCACATGACCTTTACCTCATTAGCTACATAAGTGTTGTACCTACAGTCTGGTCTTCTCATGGTCATTCAAAGGGCGGTCCGTATGTGTAGTCCGGAATGTCGAGACTTTGTATTATTGAGTGAACTTGCAGTGTGGTGAAATAAAAGGAGGTAACTCTGTGGAAGGACGACATTCATGTTGATGTTGTGGTTGGTTGGTATAGCCTAGTCCGAACACGAACCTCGGAAACTTTTAGAAACAGGAGATATGTCCAGAGGGCGTGGAGAGCTTTGCAGTCAACAGCAAACACTCATGATGGTGAGGAAGAAGCTATGTACAGGGAATGACCGATATTTCAACTCAAAACTCGGCCTTTCATGGGAGGTGTTCGCTCTGCAAAATTCAGGATTTTCATCACCCTCGATAACCCTACTGCCTTGGAAAGGTATCGAATACTTACCTTACAAGGTGTAGACTTATACTACACTTGTTGCAATGAAAACAAAATAATACATCGGATGATCGATCAAGACGAACTTGGTCAACGCGTATGCGGAAGACCTCGCTCGTCGTATGTAAGCAAAAATTGCCTCTGCCCGTTGGTCCGCTTTTCAACTAAACCACTACTTACACCAGTTGAACCCAAACCTACATAACAAAACAGAGGAACCATTCGCTAACCCCATGTATGATTCACTACCCAAATGCCAAACAGACAAAAAATCATGTTCCAGTATGTAGTAACATAAAAAGTAGACAAACTATGCACTCGACCTCTTCAACCCACTACCAGCTCAACGAAACGAGGTGTAAATAATCGAAAAAGTAACAAAAAAAGTAACAGGCGTAAGATAACGTAAACACTCTTATGTGCAGGGGACGTAAAACAGGCAGGAGACACGGAGGAGGCATAACACTGAGAGAGACATGAGGTGTAGGTAGAATAGTTCATAGCCCAGAGGCAAGGCGGTGCTTAACGCTCAGTGCAGTAGAAACTACACAAAAGCCAAAGAAAACATACAAACAAATCGGAAAAAGACGAAAAAAACACAAAAAGAAAAGACGGCACCATAAGCCCAGGCATTCGGCCCGCTCACTGGTGGATGTAAACCTCCTACACAAATAAAACATGAGTCAGTTAATTGTTTTTTGTTCCAGAGTTCCAGAGCGGACGAGAAGATAAGATTAGAGATCTGCCAAAAGGATGCGAGCAGGAGAATGGTAAATCACATGCGAATGGATTGGGTATGGTTGGGCGCCTCGAGGACGATGGATGGGTCGATTTCGGTTTCGACTCGATGGATGTTCATTATGAACTATCATGTCGTCGACCCCCACCGTTGTCGTTGTAACGGAAAAACGAATACCTCGGTGGGGGCTCAATGAGCGCCGTGCTAGCATGGCAGGCCCCCAAGCTGAGGACGACGACAAAAAGCACAAAAGCATCGACGCCACGGCTCATCCCGTCGTCTACCGCCCACAACTCCCGCAACATCGTCAGGTGATAACCGCCTCACCAACAACTGGGGACAACAGACCGCCCCGAAGAGCATCTCCGCCTTCCTAGCGCTGATCATAACAACAAAAATCATAAAATCATCAACACCACAGCTCATCTCGTCGTCGGCCCTAGTAACGCCGAGCATCATCGTTCAGGTGATAGCCACCTCACAAGAACCAAGGACGATAACAACACCCCGAAGAGCATCTCAGCAGACACCCTATCTACCGCTCCCACAACGACAATAGAATAGCCAGAAGCAACAGGCGCCAACACTCCGAAGATCGAACAGCGCACACACATCACACAATCATATGACCCAGGCACCAAAGCGCTCACAGCGAAAAGGTGCAAATCATCACCTGACGCCCACCCACACCGGGCGAACCCAACGCCCGACACCAAAATCGCTCAAAAGCAATGGAAGCACCCTCAGATGCCCTCTTTCGCCCACAACACAGATACGATGGAGAATCACCCCCTCTCCCCCACCCCAAAATGAATCAAATGAATCAAAAAAGAAAACCCACCTTAATCTCCCCCTCAAAAGCCTTCGCAATCCTAGCCCTCTGAATCTTCTGTGCAGCAGTAACAAGCCCACTCTCAGGCGTCCACTCCTCACTCGTCAAAATAACAGCCTGCAGCATCTCCATAGGTTTAAACCCATTCTTCTTACCCAACGCATTGCACTCTTTCAGCACCAATGCCTTGACAGCTGGGTGTTTGCATAGGTCTGCGAGGGGGTGGTTGGTGAGATTGCTGTTTCCGATCCTGAGGTGCCATTGCCATTGGAGGCGCCGTTGGCGGAGGAAGAAGCGGAAGAGAGAATGATGTTGTTGATTTATCTTTGTCTAGGGCATGTCGGAGGTGAGATTCGTGAGGGATTATAATTGCCATGGGCTGTTTCGCGTCTTGCGAGGCGTGCACGCAGATGTTGGATACGAGGTTACACGCTTTGTACACCGATTCCAGGCGTTCCAGGGCGATATACTACAAACTCGTCAGCACCCATTCGCTAAATTCAAAAAAACGAAAAACAAACCTCTCCACTCTGCAACTTGATTAAATTCTTAATCCGATCAATCAAACTCAACGTTCCATCCTCATTCCACCTGCCCACATCCCCAGTCCTAAACCACCCATCCTCAGTAAACACCGTCCTATCCTCATTCAAATCAGGGCGCTTGTAGTAGCCCTTTGTTACACTGGGTCCGCGGATGCATACTTCGCCTTGGGCGGGGGTGCCGGTGGCGATGTATCCTGCGTCTGGCACGTCGAGCAATTTTACGTCAACGGAAGGTACGGGGAGTCCGACGACGCCGAATTGCATGAGTTCGGGGGGGAGGATGGCGCACATCCCACAAGACTCTGTCATTCCGTATCCTAGTGCGCGTCAGCGCTGTTCAACCAGGGAAGAAAAGAAAAGAAAGACCTTGGAGGAGAGTAACAAGCGCAGCACTCAAAAACTCCTGCGTCTCCTTACTCACAGCAGCACCACCACTAAGGGCAACCCTCAACCTTCCCCCAGTAGCAGCTCTAACACCCTGCAAAACCACACTATCTGCAATCCCACTAAGAACAGGCGTACCCCTCCGCTTCAGTCCAAGGGCAGCATTAAACACCCCCTTCTTAACTCTTTCCTCCCTGATTCACCTTCGAGAGGATTCCTTTACGTATGGTCTCCCACACCGCAGGGACACCAACCATAATGCTCGGCTTGAAAGCCGCAATATCGCCTTTACACCCGCGGACAGAAGCGTCCGTGAGCGTTTTGACGCGTCCGTAGCCTGTCGGCATGCCTACGAAGAACATGATCATTTCGACAATGTACTCGAGGACATGTGCGAGGGGGAGATAAGCGAGGTACGAATCCGTCGGGGATAGGTGATGTCCTAAGAGGACATACACCGCCCCAACCGAGGCAATGAGATTACGATGCGTGATGCACACGCCTTTGGGCGCCCCTGTGGACCCGGAAGTGTACATGATACAAGCGAGCGTATCAGGCGTAGGCTGACGCTCCAAGAGGGGTTCTAGGGGTTTACCCTTACCCATCTGGCGGAGTTGCTGAATGGAGTAGATTTGAATGTCTGCTCGGACTGCGGAGATTTTGTCGAGGAGATCTTGGGAGGGTTCGCCGTCGAATACTATGAATTTGACGGTGGGGGTGTTTGGAAGGACTGCGAGGAGTGTTGGGAGGAGTTCGGCGTTGGTGAAGAGGCCTATGCAGGACGGTTCGTTGAGGGAGTGCGTAAGCCCGCTTTCGCCTAGGGTGTCGTAGGCTGTTGCGATGGTTGTGCTGATTGAGGCGCATGCGTGGGCTATTAGTTGCCAATGTGGGCTGTTTAAGAATGTAAGTACGTGAAACGAAAGTAAGGGAAAGAAAAGAAACCTAGTCTGAGCATAAACATTAAACACATCCTCGCTCTTAACACCCAAATCAACCAACGCTCTAGCAATCTCCCCAACGGCCTCTTTAACCTCTACAAAGCTCAGATACTTATAGTCGCTAAGCTCGAAATACTTCCACTTCTTCTTCTCCTTGATTTCTTTCCCAGCTACGACTTTCGTTACTTCTTTCTCCTCTTCGTGGACTTTGACGATGTCGCGCCAGCCGAGGGCGTCTCGGGTGCCGTGTGTGCGTGCTGCGTAGGCTACGATGTCGGAGACGGTGTCGATACCTTCGAAGGGTTGGGTTACTAGGCCGTTTTTGCTTAGTGCGCAGCGGCGGATGGGGCCTTCGCCGTCGCGGGCCGGGGGCTCGTGCACGTAGGAGCCTTCTGCGTAGTAGCCTGGTTTGAGAGTTGATATGCGGGACATTGTTTGTTGGGGGAGGGAAGTTGGGAGGAGGAAGGAGAGAGGAGAGAACAAGATGAGAGGAGAGGAGGGGGTGGGGCTTGGATTGTTCGTTGCTAAAAATGCACGTGCTCGTCACGTCACATTCTTCCCTTTCCTTCCTTCCTGCGAATCTGAATTCTGAACAGAACGGAAACGGGAATCATTTATTTTACTCTTATCGCCCCTGTCCGTTGTCCACTTGATTAGTTTATTACTCCTCATTCCTACTACTTTTGTTTATTTATTAGTTCTGTGACTCTGAATAAGCATTCCTCACTCGATCAACTGGATCGTTGGGGAGATCATTGCCAGCCTCACTTCAACGCGTCACTCATATTCAACCCTGCACAAGCCCGACTTGGCTTATATCTCTCTCCCCACCAGGCCCCGCCCCTGGCACGCGACCTTTAACAATTCAGCTGTGCCTGTACACTGCGATTTCATTTCAAATTGAATAGGCTTAGCTTGCTTGTCGAACTAGTCCATTCAGGAGAAATTCAATTCGTCGACGATATACTTACGTTTGCTTCCGTTGTCCACTCCCTCACGAGCACGGCGTTCATTACAGTAATATGCACCCGGGAGGAACTCAAGTCCAAGCCCACCCCCTCCCCCCTCTCCCGCCCCGCGCAGCGCAGCGAGCGTGACAGTGACACCTATTTCCGTACGATGCCACGATGACGCGTCCCGCGTCTTTCTCATGGAATCAGACTACATAGAGCCAACCCGAAGGAGATCAATCAACTTATCAAGAAGCACAGTTGTTTGAGGTTTTGACTGCTTCATTTGACAGCTTTCGGCTCCTTTAATGGCCGTGTGTGAGCATGACGCAGCTGCTGTGCTCACTATCACTGACAGCGGTGGGGTAAATGCAAGGGGCCAAAGGCGAGGTAGAGGTGTGTTTTGCTTATCTTGGTGGACGTGGTGCGTTGACGCAGTGCTGTACGTAAATGACTGCGGTACATCAGCCACTGCACTGATCATCTTACTCGAAAAGATTTACGCTGTTCGACGTCGACAGCATCATACCATTCTCGATGCTGTTATGTATTATGTCCAACATTCGATGATCACTATTCAGTGTAAAATAGACATCTCACACGATCAATAGAGTACCTGATCTAATCTTCGGTAACAAGTCTAGCTCTCCAGAGCTCTCGTCGCAACTACATACCCTCCAAGGAGCTTCAAAACAAACACTGCGACAAGTTACAGATACTTTGTAAGCAGTACATGTGTCAAGGAGAACAACTTTATAATACGTACTTTGGTTTATCCGACGGATTACAGCGCAAATCAATGATCATCTGGATTCCGAGCACCCGTGATATCATCCCGCTTACTTGCCTTCTATGACTTCATAATCATAAGTTAGGTAAGCTCAACAACGGTCGCATTCGCCAATTTCAACTTTGAAGTTATTACAGAACTCGTGCAACACACACAACTCAAGCACGCATAACTAGCACCTTCCGAACACACGCGTAACGGTTGTTTTACGATAATACGGTACATATACAGTATATCCGAGTACCCGCTCTATGTATCAAATACAAGAGGAAAGGTACAAAGAAGTCCAATTTACGTGTGCTCACAAAGTTCGTAGAACAGCTCCCGCAAGACTGCAGAACTTGGATGTTAGGAAGTAAGCAAAGTAATTCCGAAATGTACCCGGCCCGCCGCTGATTCACAATTGATGTCGTATGCAGAAGAGGTCCGGGTATGTTGATTTCCGACCCGGGAGCGCACCGCTTGAATTTGAAGACGTCATTCGATACGCATGCGATGTGATGTGCGTCTTAGAGTAAGTTCTTCCGTGTGTATTACTACATATGAAGTGGGTACTTATTCTCTATCCTAGAGTCCGATCTGATTTCATCCATTCCAGGCTCCAGAAATTCAGTAGTGACAAACTCATTTTGAGAAGACAAACTGCACGAGACTCTGGTTCAATGCCCTCACTGGTCTCGGGAAAAAAGGCAAAGACGTGGTTAAGCAGCTTGTAACTTATCTTGTTTATATGACTGTAGAGCAGGCAAAGTGCCTGCGATGCGAAACGCGATATCTCGGACATCTGAAGACGTTTCAAATACGATTACGTAATCACGCATCACGCATCATTGATGTGTTCGTACGCGCTCCGCTCGTCTCAACCTGTCTTCTCCTTCCCGCTCGCTCTCTTCGTACTATCCTCAAATTATACCTCTTCGTTCACCGTTCCGACATTATACCCAACTCCTGCGACACGTCGAACTCTCAAAATAGCTTCAACATCGGCACCGACACCAGACCCTGATGTTTGGAAAACTTGTCTCCTCGCAAACCTCAACACATTGGACTATCTTACTGAGTTTCCTATTTATTTCTAATGTTTCACACTTTTCCTTTTACATCCTCCATCCAATATAATTACTCTTACTTATTTTAGATTTATTGGTTTTTTTTAGTATATAATTCCTGTAGTTATTCTACAGAACAGGTAATCAATTTTCCCTCTCACCTTAGAACACCCCAGATCGGACGGACGTCTCGATCGACTCGGATATTTATTCTTTGACTAGGTACACCCAACCGACTTACCACCTCTTCATGACATTCCGGCTACACTAGTTTCTAAGGCCAGAGTCGGCTTCGTTTCTATCCTTTATCCGTTACTCTTCGGCCGTTGGATAATATCCATCCTTCATTTACAGTAAACTTGACCAACAGCGAAAGATTTCGGTAAGACCTCTTACGTACCACACAAAATGGTTGTTCAGCATACGACGGATACACTGGCTCCGCTTACATGTTCATTCTATCCGTTGCACTGAGGACTTGCTGATTCAAAGTTTGAAATGGTTCGGCCGCTTGATGCCTATCCATACTTTTACAGTAAGCATTTCTGAAAGTGATTACTCTTACCATAGTACCTCTTGGTGTAGTGGATTTCGACGGTTGGACTTGCACGGGCAGCATCTGCTCATATTGTTGACATAGGACTCCGTCGGGTAGACTTTGTTCCACGGATTCATCTCTACCTTCTATCCGTTTGGATACTGCTCGGCCGTTGGATATCTGTGACTCAGTTATCTAATCGGCTGTAAGCTGACTGCTTACCACTGCACGTCCAGAGTCATTCTGTTGACACTGGAAGGTATATTGGTTCATCGGTTCCATCTCATCATCTAGCCGGTGTGCTGAGGACTGCTCGGACGGTTAATACCTATCCGACTTTTATTGTAAGCACCTGATCCCTATCCTCCACCGATTATGCCATTGTCCCATTGGACTCTTGCGTGCAAGGAAGTCTCATATGCCAGTGAGACTTGGACAAGCCATGGGTAGTAGTAGGACCCGGACTGTGTTGGCGGATACACTAGTTCCTCGGTCCCATCTCCATCCTCTATCCGTTAACTAAACTGCTCGGCCGTTAGATATCTGCCCATCGATGTAAGCATATTAGCATATCGAAAGTGATTACTTACCGTCGTATCAGCTCTAGCAAGATTTCGGTAGCACGTCTTTCCTGCCACAGGAAATACCTGACTGGAAGAAATCTCGTACTTGTTTCCTCTGCGGCTCGTGTTATTCGCCCGCCCATTGACATTGACAAGCACTTGGATAATGGTTACAATGGTTCCTCCGTACCATTTCTATCATCTATCCGTCAAGTTGTTCGGCCGTTTGAATAGTGTCCTGAGCACGGTAAACATCGGTGTTATTCCAGTGACGGGTGCTTGCTTTCAGGTCGTTGGAAGGAGTATTTCGCGCTTGGCCTTGCGTAAAATGTGTCTGTACTTTGTCAAAACAATTACTACAGTCATGACAGATACAATTCCTTCTCATCCGTGCAGGGACTGCTTCCGCAGGATATCTTTCCGGAATGTACACATTTTTACTTACATATTTGTGCGTCCGAAGGACAGCTAACCGGTTATTCCTTCCTTAGACTTGTAAAAGCTGATACATGAAAGACGGGTACAGCTACGTTACATTCCTCCCTCGGTAGCCAGCCGCTGGATATTGTTCCGTATTATCGTGTTGCAGTAAGTAGTAATAGTCGAATAATCGGGTTTCTATCCGATTCTGACTGCTTACGACTTTAACTTTGCGCTAGGAATAATATCCGGTTGAATCTACCGTAGTACCTGGAGTATCTGGAATAAGCCACTGGATGCTGTTCCGTATTATGTTCATTGTTTTACAGAACCAAGGTTTCATCCGATTAGCCTGCTTACAACTTTTGAAGTACGTGGGCTAGGAATATTACCTGACTGTTCCTGTCAAATTGAAGTCAAGCCACTGGATGTCGTTCTGGATTATCTTCACTGTTTTACAATACTAGTCAACTTTACTCCTCGGGTTCATATCCGTTCAACTTCTTGGCGTGTATAGTCTGGGATACTAACCGGTTTTCCCAGGAATTGGATCACCATAATAACAATTCATACGGAAGATTTTCCGAATACAAGTGATTTTCCCTTACAAACTTAACTGGTTGATTCTACAGCTCTCAGAGACCACTCTAGATGAAATTCCGGACTCGGATTCAGAAATACTACATTTATCGTTCTAGTAGTAATTTCCGGTACCCTTACGACTGCAATTGCTTACTATGAAGTAAATAATTTGAGCTCCGTCCTGTAAGTGAAAATATCTTTAGCAGAACGATCAAGTACATATTAATCACGTGACAGTACGACGAGCAAAAACGAAATGGTCTGCACAACTAACTTACTGTAGCATGTTTACGTAGGACTCGGATGACGGATACATTCCCTGGACTTGCGTGCATTTCAAGAAATACACTGCTGTCGGATACCTTCCCGCACTTTTTGGCGTACTGTAGCCTAGTAGGTAAATTTCGACATCGGTAACATATCCGATTCTGACAACATGTTATTATCTGCACTAGGATTATTAGCCGGTTGTTCCCTTTTACGGTTGAACTTGACTTTTCGCATCTATGCCAGCAGGATAATTTCCGAGAAAATGGCGTTTATGCGCCTCTATGCGCTTGCTCGCTCCATAGACTCACTTCCCATGTGCTGCTTCAACGCCTACTAAACCGCTGGATATCACTCCGGATTTTGAATCAACTTCTTTTATAGTAAGCGTCGGTTCCAATTCCGATTCCTTATGCTCAGTACCCTCGCATCAAGAATGAGAAGTTTGAATTCGCAATGTTATCCGCCTGTTCCCTAGAATAGATGTATATGTGCTTGGGAACAGTTCATTTCGTGGATACTGGAAGGCCGGTGGATATATTTTATGATACTACCGTGTGTCTTCCTTGGAAATTATGTACACCGGTACCATATCCGATTACTTCTGCTTGAGCTAAAAATTCCAGGTCTTACTAGCGGTATTATATCCCAGGAAAATTCAATGATTTACTTATGTAATTTATCTGGACATTTTGGACAGGCTCTCGAAATGACGTAGTAGGATAACAGTTTCCTCATGTAAATACGTGGGTTCATCCCTTTCAATAATACTACGCCACTTGTATTCGCCACTTCAGATAAGAAAAGCAAGCTAAACAATAACCAGTTTCCCTCTGATGTATTTTATTGTAATTGTACTTACGAATAATAGCGAATGAACAAGGACGAAGTTTCAAGATAGTATACGACCCCACTTTCGGTTTACGGAGCTTCCAAATCATCGGCCAGCCACGGCTTAAAAGCCCGCCAGACTGGCCACCCACAGTTCGGAATTCCATTTTCATGTGGCGCACTTGCCGCGCACAATCAATCACCACATCGCCACGCAAAGGTATTGCTTCCTTCCAGTGTGCCTTTTACGGTACATGTATGGTAAGTGTTCGAGATACTAGTAGTAACATATTGAGCCTGTGCTTCACAAATCCCCCCATGACAATAGCTCAAAATATTTCATGTTTATCATTCGTAGCAGAAGTCCAGTAAGAGCTGTCGTTTATAGTATACTTACTTACGAGAAAGAAATACGTGCACGCCACAGCAGTCCTCGCCACGTTCGCCATTTGCTCCCTTGGACATACTCGCTGATTCACAGAAACGATTTAATGGAAATAGAATTTGGAGATCGACTATGCTCACCCTACCAGCCCCGAAAACGAAGTTACTTCTGAAGTCCTTTGTTTCTACCCCTGGTTTAGTACTGAATTTTTATTTTACATATATGTCCGGATTAAACGCCTCCGGATTATCGAAGTAGTCTACAAAATTGACGGCCTTCGTCTTTGCGAGGAAATTTATGTGTTGCTTTATGTGCTTACCGGAATGTATATACTATTTTTAACATTGCATAGACTGATCTTTAAGAGTATGAGAACGTCTTTCTCTGTATTTCAAAAGACATGACTTCTTTCAAAGACTTGCAAAAGACACGCTTGCCACTTTGAAAGAAAATGGACCTATCATTACAAAGACGTCAAGATCTTTGTACTTTAGTGTCTATATTGGTATTTTGCGTCTTTCGGGTATTTCGAAAGACGTCTAAAGACGTCTTAAAGATACACGGGTTACCTCGAAGCTCATTCAACGAGCTTCGAGGTATGATGCTAAATTTCCTAATGTAAATATTCTCAGGTAGTTGTTTGATGCAGTGACAGAGCAACAAAAGCGAGACAAACTAAACAGATAGTGAGATTTTAAAGTCAAATTACATGTGGTGAAAGTAAGTACATGTCAATGAATCCATTCTCTTCTCAACGCAATGTATATGTATCCGCAGTAGCGAAATTCTCAGGCCAACGACTTGGAATCTTTATCGTAATGATGTTTCGCTCTTGGCGCACTACATCGATTATAGCTCCTTCAGGAACTAAGAAAGTTTCCCACTCTGGGTCATAGCGCAAGTCGCCCAGCGTGGTGGGTGGAGGGCAAACGTGACGTCCCTGGCTATCCCTCGCTTGATCGAGGGCTTGCTCAATAGTGAAAAGCTCGTCGCCGAAGGGACGCTCAATTAGTTTGATATTGGTTGGTTTAAGTTTATGGCGGGATCTTCTGTCATTTTGGACGAAGTCTAGAGAATAGACACCTGTCATTCCGCTGCGCCAAAATCGAACTGCAGTGTTGTCCCCGACGTAGATAACGTGAACCTCATCATTTGTGGTAGGCTTTCTCTGTGGTAAAGATGAATATTTTTTGAAATTTAAAAGGCTCAAAGAACTTACCCCAATCGCTATAGCACCTTCCTGCCGGCGTACTGCCACCTGGTGTTCCATATTTTGAAAATTTTTCTTTGCAGTATTTAAATCTCCTGCATTTTCCACAATTGCCGTGACACGGTTCATGTCTAAACAATTCAGTGCCAAGGCTACCCTCTGTTTAAACTGGTCGTCAGAAAATTCCATGTAGTTCACTGTAGTGCTCGGATATTGAGGTGGAACATAAACGTTCTGTGGTTTTTGAGAGTGCAAGCCCTGCATTATTGTATGGGATGTTGACACCGAGGGTAACTGGATTCATTAGTCTTCGATAGCAGACTTTAAGTAGCTAGATACCTAGAGGTGCCATGCGTAAATGTTTGATCTCCTAACCATTTTTTCGCCGTAGACATAGCTTATGCCATTGTACTGCAGTATTACCATGTGATAAGGACGCACTACTCGGTTGTCTGATCTCCTACCCATTGTCTTATCATTGTTTCGCTTTGGGCGTAATTTATGCCATTGTATTACAGTACTGCCATATGAAACTACCTGACGCATTTCGTTTACCACTGGGACCATATGCACTATAATCACTGCACTGCCATCTGTTATGCGAAGATAACCATTGTGCGATCCTATTTAGGCATTTTATCTAGTACTACCCGGTTGTCTTGGGATTGCTTCTTTTGCTCTACCCTATTCTCTATTCTTGTATGCATGCGGCACGCGGCGTTTATGCTGCCGTGACATGGAAGGATCATAAATGTATAACTCAAAAATATGTGATATTTTTCTTCATATAAAAGTCAGGAAGGAAAGGCTGTTACCGTCTTACTGCACCATCTTCAACTCCAAATTTTCCGACAACCATATCATATTGTAAGTATTGCTATTCTACAGCTGTGCATAACTAAGGTCTGTAAGGAACTTAGATCTACCTCAAGCATGTCATTTATAGGATCTACGGCGACTTTTGTTCTGGGACAAGTACAAAACGACATCGAGTATGACGATATTCTTGGAGGACGTGTTCGCGAGGTCGTCCATATCTGCATCATGCGATTTGCGGGTTTTATGGTCACTAGATATGATGATGTTCCGGGTCAACCGCCTATATATCTAAACGGAGACCAGCAGTTGATTGGGATGGACGAAGGTCCAGGCCTACTTCCGCCACACCAGCGCGGTGCACCTTTACAACTCAATTCTGGTTTCTTGACTTACAATGGAATTCCCATGCCATTCCCTTCAGGCTATCTTTTGCGATTCACAGACAGAACGGTCATCTTTTTGGGTGCTCGAGAAACTGTTGGGGCGGATAATCTCCGCTACGTCCCACACTCACGCCAATCCCCAGACCAAACCATGGTTCGAAGTGAGTGACCAGCAATTTTGTATCGGCATATCAGTTATGGAGCACAGGTGCAAAACTGGAGGAAAGGGTTTAAAGGGAACTATTTGTACTAGCATTCTAAGACTGCTATTCCACTTAAATTGTGTTGATATTATATGCATACATGACATCACTTTGTAATGCGAAATGTTTTTGCAATAACATCACAGTGAACAAGGGTTATTAAAAGTACATAAACAACTTCAAATTTTCTTTATCGACTTTTGATGCATCAATGTAAAAAATGTAATGCTAAGAAGCACAAACATCTGAATCGAAATTGACCTACTCATTAACGCATTACGCATTATCATTAAACTGGAAAATGTCGTAGAAATCCAAAACACGCAACATATGGACCATTGACCAATGCGTTACATATTGTCCACCTAAAGTATGCATCGGTAATGAGTCCCCTGTTACAATTGACCATACCAAATTGGGTTATAGCACAAGATTTTGACACATCACGTGATTGGTTCGCAAGCCAGCTTGAACGGTGCCGCGACGCTTGCAAGGCGCTTATACGGCAATCCTTCGCGCGATGTTTCCTGTGCTTGCATTTTTGTATGTAACTCCCTAGATACAATAGATACCTCACTACTGTTAGAATCTGGGTGTTTGTGTTGAGGCACAGCCGCATAGTTACATAATATAGTTACGTAATCGTTCTCTGTATGTACGCGCGTCGTAGTTTCTGTGCAATACACGGCTTCGTCTGTCACTATCGTCGGTCAGCGTTTTCAATCTGGTCTTCCTCCACGGTCAGCTCTTCAACTCTCCCCTTCTATTCTTGACAACTACAGTAGATAATAAATCTACTATACTTACCTGTATTTGATATTTTATTGTAGGTAGGCATTAAACAAGTGCTTATAAACTGTAGGTAACCACATGTCTACATCTAGTAACAGTAATCTACTAAGGAAATATATGTATTCACTGTAGTGTCTAGAAATGACTTTAACTTAATATTTGATTTCAGTAACTACTTACTGTAAGGCGGTAGCACACTTATCAACATTCATAGTAATGCTGTATAAGTGTTATATTTATTGAAATAAAGTTATTGATTTTGTAAATATTTATAACTCTTGAGCCTCTTGCGCCGTTTACAGAAATTGTTAGCATGTATAAGTAATAGAGGTGTGTAACTAGATAAAGTAAGAACACTATATCAGGTAATATAAATAAGTAAATGAATAGCTAAGTATAGTGTGCTCTGCTCACCTCAGTTCTCGTAATGAAGAGAGACAACTGAGGTGGGCAGTAACATCGTAATCTACTTTTATACCAGGAAAAGAATGAAAATTCGTAATACGGGGTCGAGTCAAGTTAGTAAGGAAAATGGCAGTGCCCCGCCGGCTGAAGCGCTGACATGGCACATCAATAGTGCGAGGATTGAATGATAAATCCGTGTTCCATAACAGGGATGAGATGAGGGCATAAACCACTTGCGTAGATACTAAATTACTTTTGAGGAAAGTATATGTAGGTACAACATTAATATATTAAGTATTTGAACACAGTCTACCTACTGTATACATTAAAAAACGTGGGTATAACATTCCGCAAAGTTGTATATTTTAAATACTACATAGATATGCATATGTAGGCACCTTACAACATGACCCACGAAAATTAATTCACCGGCCGGTGGTAATCCAACATCCAACATGGGTACATATCTATCAACTTAAGTATAACTACCAGTTTATCAGATAAAATGATTTCGAAAAAGATGGGGAAGAAAAGAAAGGATCAAGTTCGTACTGCACGGTGTTGTATTATCCCACAAACATACTATTTGTTTATATAAAAATGTTACTTACATACATACCGATTTGTAACTTCGATATTGATAAACAATTTCACAGACAAGAGTTTGTAACTATCTCTTAGCTTGACATTCTGGTTGGTGGTCATTTTTTAGCACAATGTATTGAATAGTTGTAGCTCCCCAGCAGTAATTGTTCATATACTTATCTTAAACACACATACTTTTAACAACGTTACATCACTTTCTGTTTCATGTATTTTATAGCATCGGAAATGAGAACAAGTTCCTCCAACAGAGAAGAAAGAAAATAAATCCGCCTTTTATTCCATACTGTACCGCACATTCCCTCTTATCACCTCACGCAACTAGAACGCGAGGGCGTTAAGTCAGCGGAAGAGGTTCGCTTACATAAAGGCTGCCATCCGAGCCAAATCCGAGCTGATGCGTCGAAATCTCGCGCTAGTACCTAATTTGGTATAGTCAGTTGTAACAGGGGACTACGGACTCAGTATGCATCTATGATCTATGAGTGTGGTTGTTGTTGACCCTCCCATTGTTTAATAATACTACGTTAACATCAGGCTCCTAAAACCAGCACGTTTGTATCTCACTACAACCTCCTTAGGTAAACAAAGTCAAATATTTGCTTAAGGCAAATAAACCTAAGGGAGGTTCTGCTCGATAGAGCGGCTGGCAAATGTGGTCACTGAAGTTTCACCGCAGACCCTTTCCATCAACAGGGAAATCGATGGCGGGGCATGCCGCGTTCCCACATCATACATATGTACTCGCACTCATGAACACCAATGAACACAGCTATCTACAATAATTTGAGCCTCATACTCTCGATGCACTTATTCTCTTTATTTTTGGTCTTGCTCTCTGAAGAGTTCATTGGTATCTTCATATCTTGCTAAATATTATAATAATAATGTTATTGAAGTGTATCTGTATTGTGGTAGAATTAAGGTAGAATATACTATAAATCTTTCTTCATAAATTTATAAGTACAGTGTAATTGATGAAAGTGTAAAAGTGATGGGTGGGTTGTTCTAAGGTGTTGAGGGTAGGTGATTAGTAAGTTGGAGGGGAATGTTCTTGAAACAAATATGACGAGAAAGACACAAAAAATTGAAGAAACGAGACAATAAACTTCAAGGCTAACTGTGAGTGAGGCCAAACTTATAGAAAACTAGAACAAGGAGTTTACTTAACGAGGAATGGTTGATAAAATGGAAATTAATAATGTTGAGATCATAGATTTATGTAGAAAAAATGTAAGGTATAAAACAGAGAACTTGAACATACTGATGAATAGAAAGAGAATTTAAAGAATAAAACCTATGGAGGGAGACTTGGGGCATTGACATGAGCTTCAGTAAAACTTTTTCTAAGGCATTCACTAGATATTGGTAGTGCAGAATACTGACAATATTTCGGTGCTTGGGACGGTGTAGGAGTGTCGGTGTTGGAGGGAAAATGACGGAGAAAGTGAGAGTGAACAAACGCAAACACTGCATCGATGCACATACAAGCTGACTCCTTTCAGCCAACCAGTATTCAGTTATTCAATTGTTGTTTAACTATTTGTAGACTGTGGACTCTGGAGTACATACTGTACCTACTTTATTTTCAATCTTTCACATTCATATATATGTAGGTCAATAATTTTGGCACATCCTGTTTATTCTACTACTCCATGGTACAAATACTATTACTGCAGTTCACAAAGTTAGACCAAAATAAAATATTTGTGCGTTGTTCGTGAGTGCGAGTACATATGTATGATGTGGGAACGCGGCATGCCCCGCCGTCGATTTCCCTGTTGATGGAAAGGGTCTGCGGTGAAACTTCGGTGACCACATTTGCCAGCCACTCTATCGAGCAGAACCTCCCTTAGGTTTATTTGCCTTAAGCAAATATTTGACTTTGTTTACCTAAGGAGGTTGTAGCGAGATACGAGCGTGCTGGTTTTAGGAGCCTGCGTTAACATCGTTAACACGCAAGTAACACGTGGGTTTGTTTACTCCGCCAAGTTTCTTGTTATGGTAATAACGCATGACTTAAGAATCTAGCCATCAAAGACTCATCCCCGCTTTCACGTATCCCACAACACACACAACTCGCATTATACTACCACCCACATCAACATGCCTCCGACCCGCACCACCAAGCCACAAGATGTCGGGACTCTGCTGCCTTACCCAAGTAAACTCATAGACTATTCAACACTGAACAACTCCCAATTCTACGAGAGAGCTGGAAGGGTGATGAACCTAAGTAACACCAGAGAAATAAAGAGGGCGATCAAGGCTTTAGCAGAGGATCCCATTGCTGCAAGACATTTGATTCAGCAGATGGAACATGAAGATGCAGAAGCCATACAGCCTACGCCCTCGCCTGAGCAGCCTTCTCAGGCAAGACGGTCGTTACCTGCGTACATAACTCATCAGAGGACAAAAAGTGTACAGAATGCTGGGTCAAACAGCGTGAGTCTTCATTCATGGGGATGCGAACTAAAGTTTAAAATATACCTAATAATATATTGCACAGACACCTTCCCACTCGCAGCAATCACAGGAAATTCATACCTTCCCTCCCTATCCAAGCACAGGAGTAAATTATATGGACATGACCGAAGAGCAGTTTTACCAAAGGATGAGCCTGGTAATGAATTGCCCTGACAGGAATCGTCTTTTAGAAATTTTGAAATATGCAGGCGATCTTGATACTATGAAGGTTGGTTTTCAAAAACAGGAGCAATATTTGGCAGAACGCCGTGCGCGAAATGGCGTAGTGCAATTTGGGGTAAGTTCATCGGGCTCCTTTTCAATGGTGGCATATTGAATATTTATCAACTATTTTCTTCTCTGTAGGGGAAACCAATTCGAGACGAGTTGGCACACTATGTTGACATTGGGAACAATACTACGATTCGGTTTTGGAAGAGCGGCCAGCGGGGTGTCTATTCCCTCGACTTCGTTTATAGTGACGACCGTTCTCGTCACCGACGGAAATCAATGACGATCAAGTTGTTAGAACGACCTTTCGGTGCTGAGCTATTTTCTATAGAAAACGCTCTTGATAAAGCAAGGGACTCCCAAGGACGCCGCGTTTGCCCTCCAGCTGCTGCTCTGGGAGACCCGCGCTATGACCCAGAGTGGGAAACTTTCTTGGTCCCGGAAGGAGCTGTCATCGATGTAGTTCAGCCAAAACTTGATACTATTACATTCATGATACCGGGTCGCCAGGGCGGGGAATTAGCCGTAGTAGAAACATTCAGAGTACAGTGATATGTATTAAAGTTTTGTCTAATACAACTTAAATGTGCCCGGAAATTTATGTTCTAAGTTCAGATACTTCATGATCTTCCGCTTCATATGGTTTTTGGAAGCTCCAAGTTTGAATTCTGTCCATGATAGTAAATATGTATTCATAGCAAAGGTTTACATTAAGCGATAGACAAGCTAAGAACTAAAGTCATATTGCAAAACATCAAGTGTTGGGTCGTCAATCAGTACTTAGGATTAATAATTTATAGTAGTACTTACACACTAAACTAACTTACAGGAGGGTATCTTCCATCTTACCGAGAACTTGTCAACCTTAAGCTTGTCCTTGATCGCTGGGTGGATATCTGCTCTCGACATAAGTTCCGGTTTAATCGACTCGGGTACATCATAAGAGTTAAAAGTGACCTCGGGTTGTTTTGCTTATCTTGGTGGACGTCGTGCATTGACGCAGTGCTGTACGTAAATGACTGCGGTACATCTGCCACTGCACTGATCATCTTACTCGAAAAGATTTACGCTGTTCGACGTCGACAGCATCATACCATTCTCGATGCTGTTATGTTCAACATTCCGATGATCACTATTCAGTGTAAAATAGACAATCTTCCGTTCTAGCCCTCGGCAACTGCATAGTCTACCTCGTCGCAACTACACACTCTCCAAACCACTGCGACAAGTTACAGATGGTACTTTGTAAGTGCATGTATCAAGGAGAACTTTATAATACGTACTTATGATTTATCCGACGGATTACAGCGCAAATCAATGATCATCCGGATTCCGAGCACCCGTGATATCATCCCGCTTACTTGCCTTCTATGACTTCATAATCATAAGTTAGGTGAGCTCGACAACGTACCGTTTCAACTTTCTTCCTTTGAAGTTATTACAGAACTCGTGCAACACACACAACTCAAGCACGCATAACTAACACCTTTCCGAACACATGCGTAACGGTTGCTTTACGGTAATAGGTACATATGCAGTATATCCGAGTACCCGCTCTATGTATCAAATATAAGAGGAAAGGTACAAAGAAGTCCAACTTACGCGTGCTCACAAAGTTCGTAGAGCAGCTCCCGCAGGACTGCAGAACTTGGATGTTAGGAAGTAAGCAAAGTAATTCCGAAATGTACCCGGCCCGCCGCTGATTCGCAATCGCAATTTGATGTCGTATGCAGAAGAGGTCCAGGTATGTTGATTTCCGACCCGGGAGCTCACCGGTTGAATTTTGAAGGCGTCATTCAATGTGCATGCGATGTGATGTGGTATCTTCCGTGTGTATTACTTACCATGAAGTGTAGTGAGTGTAAGTGGCGCTTCATCTCTATCTTCTATACGTTACTCTTCGGCCGTTGGATGTTCAGCTATCCTTCGTTCACAATAAACTTGACCAGCAGCAAAATATTTCGGTAAGACTTCTTGCGTACCATACGAAATGATTGTCCAGCATACGGCAGATACACTGGGTCAGCTTACATGTTCATTATATCCATTGCACTGAGGACTTGCTGATTCAGAAGAATGGTCGGCCGCTTGATGTCTATCTATATTGTACAGTAAGCATTTCTGTAATTTCCGAAAGTGATTACTCCTACCATCGGCTAGTTGGACTTGGACGAGCAGCATCTGTTCATACTGTTGACGTAGGACACCTTTGTTCCTCAGCCCCATCTCTACCCTCTATCCATTTGCATACTGCTCGGCCGTTGGATATCTGTGACTCAGTTATCTAATCGGCTGTAAGCTGACTGCTTACCGCTGCGCTTCTAGGGACATTCTGTTGATGCTGGAAGGTATATTGGTTCATCGGTTCCATCTCATCATCTAGCCGGTGTGCTGAGGACTGCTCGATCGGTTGATACCTATCCGACTTTTACTGTAAGCACCTGATCCCTATCCACCACCGATTATGCCATTGTCCCATTGGACTCTTGCGTGCAAGGAAGTCTCATATGCCAGTGAGACTTGGACGAGCCATGGGTAGTGGTAGGATCTGGACTCTGTTGGCGGATACACTAGTTCCTCGGCCCCACCTCCATCCTCTATCCGTGAACTAAACTGCTCGGCCGTTAGATATCTGCCCATCGATGTAAGCATATTAGCATATCGAAAGTGATTACTTACCGTCGTGCAAGCTCTAGCAAGATTCCGGTAGCATGTCTTCCCTCCCACAGGAAATACCTGACTGTGAAGAAGTCTCATAATTGTTTCCTCTGTGGCTCGTGCTATTCGCCCATCCATTGACATTGACAAGCACTCGGATAGTGGTTACAATGGTTCCTCCGTACCATTTCTATTATCTATCCGTCTAAGTTGTTCGGCCGTTTGAATAGTGTCCTGAGCACGGTAGTCATCAGTGTTATTTCCAGTGACGGGTGCTTACTTTCAGGTCGTTGGAAGGAGTATTTCGCGCTTGGTCTTGCGTGAAATGTGTCTGTACTTTGTCAAAACAATTACTACAGTCATGACAGATACAATTCCTTCTCATCCGTGCAGGGACTGCTTCCGCAGGATACCTTTCCGGAATGTACACATTTTTACTTACATATTTGTGCGTCCGAAGGACAGCTAACCGGTTATTCCTTCCTTAGACTTGTAAAAGCTGATACATGAAAGACGGGTACAGCTCCGTTACATCCTTCCTCGGTAGTAGTGTTGCCACGGCTCGGCTCGGCTTGGCTACGGCTCGGCTTCTATCAGCTAATGGCTTTTTGTATCTTGGCTTGAAGCCGAAATGAACAGCTACGGCTTGGCTTCATCAGCTTTGGCTAGCTAATCAGCTAAGCTGTTGGCTAAGTTACCTATTTCTCTTTAGTTTCTAAACAAATGTCATAATAATAGAAAATGTAAGTATTCTACTTAAAATACACTGCAAAGACGTATGCAAATAGAGAATTAAATATTTACAACAACTGAATATTTGGCATTAATGACATTGTAGCTCAAAATACTTGGAAACAACAAAGCCTGAGGTGGAGGATTAAGTAGTTGCAGTGCCGTGAACCTGAACTTAATTAAAGTCACACTAGATCACAACGTTGTCACGTGTCGCGCATCGTTACGCATTAAGTCAATGTTAAGTAGAAAGTTTGGAAGTAGTTTGCACACATAACTGAACATATTTCGATATAATGACATTTTCCAACATTTACAGTTGTATATACTTACAAACAACCAAAATGTGCTGACAAAATCACACAACATATAAAATGTGAGAAATAGGTAGATAAGCCGCTGGCTTAGCTGGCTTTTAGCTACAGTGAGCCGCTAAATTCTTAGCCGTCCCTCAAATGAGCCCTGAAGCCATGAAATTAGCTTGGCTCAGCTTATTTTCGGCTTGGCTTAAATGGCTAGTGGCTTTCAGCCAAGCCGTGGCAACACTACTCGGTAGCCAGCTGCTGGATGTCATTCCATATTAAATTTATTGTGTTACAGTAAGTAATAGTCGAATAATCATCGGTCTTCTATCTGATTCTGACTGCTTACAACTTTAACTTTGCACTAGGAATAATATCTGGTTGAATCTACCGTAGTACCTGGAGTATCTGGAGTAAGTGTTATGGTTCGAAAGAACTTGACGTTGGTGTATTCCTGTGAATACACAAAGGTTTAGCAAAGCAGTTTTGAAATTGGAATGTACCCTGTAGTTTAGTGTAGATTTGAGTAATAATGTGTCTGAATGCGAGAATGCTTAGTACATTTGGTAAGGGTCGAGTTCTCGAAGCATGAGTCAGCCAAGCTGGAGATCAAGTACGTCATGGGCTACCGCCGATTGGACTATCCATTGATATTCAGCAATTGACAATACTAACTTATGTAGTATGTTTGTAGCGAGTAGATAGGTATGAAATACTATGTACCCTTTTTAGCAATGATATGAGACTTAGCGTGAAGCCTTAAGTTGAGTGCCAGATTCTTACAGTTCACACTGAGTTGAAAGGTAGTAAAAAGGTTGTTTTTCCTATCTACACAATGAGCTATATACCTTGTAATACTAATATATCTAGATTGTTCTTGTGTAGTCCTATGTATTCTACAGAACTCAAGAAGGTACTGCTTCCAGGGCCTTCTCAGTCAACATAACCGAGTTGGTTTATAGCCTTTTATGGCAGGAGTAGCCTTTAGCTGCGTAAATACTTACTTGCTTAGGTTACTTCTGTCGTTCTGAAGGTAAACCAAGATAGAAATAAAATGAGTAGTTAGTAGAGCTACGAGAGATTGGAAAATATATATAGGTTTTGTAATGAATTTTGTAAAATGTAGTAGACAGAGATAGAATTTATAGATGAAAAACCATGAGTGTGCAAATGTAGCTAAGTATACATAACAGTAAGCCACTGGATATGTTCTGTATTATGTTCATTGTTTTACAGAACCAAGGTTTCATCCGATTAGCCTGCTTACAACTTTTGAAGTACGTGGGCCAGGAATATTACCTGACTGTTCCTGTCAAATTGAAGTCAAGCCACTGGATGTTGTTCCGGATTATATTCACTGTTTTACAAGTCCAGTCAACTTTATTCCTCGGGTTCATATCCATTCAACTTCTTGGCATGTATGGTCTGCGATACTACCCAGTTTACTCAGGAACTAGATCACCATAATAACAATTCATACGGAAGATTTTCCGAGTACAAGTGATTTTCCCTTACAAACTTAATTCAGTGTGTTCTGGTTGATTCTACAGCTCTCAAAGACCACTCTAGATGGAATTCCGGACTCGGATTCAGAAATACTACATTCATCGTTCTAGTAGTAATTTCCGGTACACTTACGACTGCAGTTGCTTACTATGAAGTAAGTAGTTTGAGCTCCGTGCTGTAAGTGAAAATATCTTTAGCAGAACGATCAAGTACATATTACTCACGTGATGGTATGACAAGCAAAAACGAAATGATCCGCACAACCAGTACTTTCCACACACCCACCTATACATGTGTACTCCATGTGTAGTACACATTTCCATGTGAAGTCCACATGGAATCCACATATCTGGAAAAAAGTACACATTTTCCATGTGTAATTCACATGGAACCATGTGGAGTACACATGGATTCCACCTTTCTTATAACTTGATGAAAATAACAGTTGAAAGGTGTACTTAAGATGTACTTCATGTGTACTTTTCTAAGTGGATTCCATGTGGACTACACACGGAGTGCTTGTTGTTGTCCTGCCATACCCACCCACCATGCTTGTTGTTTCTCACCTTTCCCACTCTCCATGCACATTATTACCCCCTGTTCCCACCCTCCATGCATGTCATTTCTTGCTATTCCCACTCTCCATGTGTGTTGTTTCTCCCTGTTCCTGCCCTCCATGCATATTGTTTCTTGCTATTCCCACCCTTCATATGTGTCATTCCCCTCTGTTCCCACCCTCCATGTATATCATTTCCTGCCATTCTTGAAGTTATTGCAGTTGTCACACTTGTCCCACAGTATCAGTGTCACATGTTATCACACTTGTCCCTTATGTTACAGTCATCCCACCATGTCACACTCGATGCATGGTGTCACACTTGATGCATGGTGTCACACTTGATGCACGGTGTCACACTTGACACATGGTGTCACACATGATGCATGGTGTCACACATGATGCATGGTGTCACACTTGACACATGGTGTCACGCTTGATACACAGTGTCACACTTGATGCATGGTGTCACACTTGATGCATGGTGTCACACTTGACACACAGTGTCACACTTGATGCACGGTGTCACACCTGATCCATGGCGTCATGCTTGATCCATGGTGTCATGCTTGATGCATGCATGGTGTCACACTTGATGCATGGTGTCATGCTTGATGCATGCATGGTGTCACGCTTGATGCATGCATGGTGTCACACTTGATGCATGGTGTCATGCTTGATGCATGCATGGTGTCATTCTTGATGCATGCATGGTGTCACGCTTGATGCATGCATGGTGTCACGCTTGATGCATAGTGTCACACTTGATGCATGGTGTCATGCTTCTTGACACACAGCATTACACTTGACACATGGTGTCACACTTGATGCATGGTGTCACGCTTGATGCATAGTGTCACGCTTGATGCATGGTGTCACACTTGATGCACAGTGTCACGCTTGATGCATGGTGTCACACTTGTCACATCGTGTTCACTCAACACATACTTGTCACACTCAACACATGGTGTCACACTTGTCACACACTTGTCACACTCGACACACACTTGTCACGCTTGACCCATAGTGTCACACTCAATACATAGTGTCAATACAGTGTTACACTCAATGCACACTTGTCACACTTAACACATACTTGTCACACTCAATACACATTTGTCACATGTAATGTAGTGTCACACATGTCCTGTCATGTCACAGTCATCCCACCATGTTGCAGTTGTCACAGTTGTCACACTTATTGTAGCTATCACATTTGTCCCCTGTCACAGTGTGTGACAACTGTGACATGGTGAGACAAGTGTAACAATGTGATGACTGTGGGAAAAGTGTCATAACTACAAGTGTGACATTGTGACAATCCTTTGTGTCATTATGCTAAAACATTCATTTTTGTTGTGGTAGTGGTGAGTAAGTGTATTATAAGTAACTACAATGTGTAGTGTACAAGTGTAACTAGTTCATGTGTATTCCTTGTGAACTTCACTTTGCAATTCCATGTGGAATTTTGATATTTCACCCCTACATGTGCACTGCACGTGTACTTCATGTGTACAAAATTCGCAAATTTGAATAGAAATTTGCTGATTTGAATACATTTGAGGTGGAGTGTAGTACATATGAAGTACATGTGAAGTACACATGAACAGGTGGAATTCACATGTATTCCACGTGTAACAGGGGGTGAGCATAAAGTCCTCCACACAACTTACATACTGTACCACATTCACTTAGGACTCAGATGACGGATACATTCCCTGGACTTGCGTACATTTCAAGAAATACATTGCTGTCAAATATCTTCCCGCACTTTTTGGCATACTGTAGCCTAGTAGGTAAATTTCGACATCGGTAACATATCTGATTTTGACAACATGTTATTATCTACACTAGGATTATTAGCCGGTTGTTCCCTTTTACAGTTGAACTTGACTTTTCGCAGCTGTGCCAGCAGGATAATTCCCGAGAAAATGGCGTCTATGCACTTGCTCGCTCCATAGACTCACTTCCCATGTACTGCTTCAACGCCTACTAAACTGCTGGATATCACTCCGGATTTTGAATCAACTTCTTTTACAATAAATGTCGGTTCCAATTCCGATCCCTTATGCTCAGTATCCTTGCATCAAGAATGAGAAGTTTGAATTCGCAATGTTATCCTCCTGTTCCTTGGGGTAGATGCATATGTGCTTGGGAACAGGACTTGTATGCATTGGCAGTGGATATGTAAGTTTCTACATTTTATTTTATACTTACTAGAGACTGACAACTTTCTCAATGAAGGGAAATCCTACTCGACAGTCTGATGGATACCTTTAATCTCCCTGCTCATGCCAACTGACACACCAATATACAACCCTATAAGTAAATATAGCAAAACTTTTTCAACACTTGGAGCTTCATACACCACAGCTAAGAAAAAATTACTTAAATGTTTTTAACTACATTCTAGACTTGCTGATTACACCACTTTATATGATATGTATATATGATGGAATTCTTGATTTATATTTGATATCACATCAGGTTAATGCTTATTTGAGGACTAAAATAACCAGTGGTACAGCAATTGAATCTTAAAAAAATACCATACTAGAGAAGCTGCATCTCAAAGCTAGGTGTGAATGGTATCAGGATGTAGTCGTTAAGAACGTAGTTGCCAGATAACTTCTTCACGTCCTTTCCTCGGCACAGCAGTACAAGTAAACGGCAATGGTGCTAGTTCAAGTCCCTGTAGATGACCATAAGCATATGCTGATAGCTATGGAATAATAGCTGACCTTTGCATATGCATTTATGTTTATATGTCCAGTTCCAGATGTGTCCTTCGAAAATTCAAATGCCCAGAGCCATCTCATCGCATTCAATGCCTAAACGTTTTCCTAAACAAGAGAATGATACAGATATTACAGTACTTACTATAACACGATTGGCCATCGGCTCCCCCGGACACATTCGCTGATCGACAGTACTAAGTTAGCAACCAAAACTCCTATAAAATGTGTATATTTCACTTACCCTGCCAGCTCCAAACGCGAAATTATCCCTATAGTCTTTCGTTTCCACCCCTGGCTTGGTACCGAATTTCGATACTATAAATCTTTCAGGGTTAAATGATTCCGGATCATCGTAGAAACCTAACAAATCGAGCCTTATTGTTATGAAGAACTAATATTTTAGTATTATGTACTTGCCAGGATCACGAAGCAAGTACCCTGTAAACAAAGCTTTAAGTTAAAGGCACTATAAGATGGTTCAACATAATTGAGTGCATACATGTATTCATGAAGATGGTGGAACCCTTTGGAATACAGTACCCTTTATACTAAACAAACAGGGATCAGAAAGTAATATTATCGATATGATGAAGAATTACAAACCGATATATCACCTGTTGCGTAATGAGGGACTCCAATGGGAAATAGTGGTCGATACCGATGTACCTATACATGCATAGAATAGCTAAGGTAATGAAATGATTGAACATGTCTTTAATTATTGACCTCTTTGATGAATGCTTGAAGATATGTGAGATTTTTAAAATCATCAAGAACAGGCAATCGGTCAGAAGGTATAAATCCATCAATTTCATTCCTTGCTTTCTCCTGGCATTCCGGGTAATTTAAAAGAGCAAGAATAAGTGTTTGAAGAAAGGAAGTAGTAGTCTCTGCTCCTGTGTCTAGCATTATGCCTCCAAGGTATCTAAATGTGTAAAAGTCAATCCCATATATATTAATAAACACGGATACATACTGGATTTCAGCTCGATTCAAAGCATCCGGCCCATCATTATGCTGCAGGATAGTCTCCAAGTAACATCCTTTGGCTTTTCCTTCTTTTATCAGTTGCTCACCCTCGCATACAAGAGAGTCCCATAACTCCTTTCTCATCTTCAGCGTTGTCCTGCACCTAGTTTTCCAGGATGCCCATCGTTCTGGAATCCACTTGAGGAATGGAAAGATGTCAACCGGAGGCTGTGATGCCATATCAAAACATTCATTGAAAGCTTTGGCACCTTCAAAGAATTTCTCCGGAGTGTCGTTCTCGTACTTAAGACATGGCTTGCCGAAAATTTGATTTTGCATGATTGATACCGTCATTTTCTTAATGTGTGTATAAATGTCCTGCAGATATATGTACACATGTTATATGTAAGGTAAGATCCACAACGAAAATACGAACACACCTGGGGTGAATCGAGAACATCTTTCAGAAATGAAATGGTTCCCGCCTCGTGCAGTGGAAGATACTTCATTAATGATTCCTCTGAGACTGAGGCATGAACATGCTTCCTCCCTTTCCTCCAACCATTGTCTATGTTCAGCTTAGCGAATGCTAGACAAGATGCGGGGTGGTGGTTCAATTCTTACTCATATCCTGGAAGGGTAGATATAATCCTTCAGTTGTAATGTCTATAATGTGCCCTCCTGGTCTCCCTCCACTCAACAGCCCCTGCTTTTCAAGCACATCACGGACAGCTTCAGGACCGGAAATTACAACAATTGTCTGGCTCAGGACCTTGACCTGTTAAATTTTATGCTCTTAGAAGGACGGGTTTGAAAGTAAACATTGTGACAAATGGATACCGAGTAAATTTCGCCAAATTGCTTCGCCCATTCTGCTAATCTAGAGTCAATCAGCTTGAAGCACATATGTATCATAAAACGATAGCTTCTTACTTCAGGTGAATAAAGGTAGTTGGAAGCTGAAGAGCGTTTCCGAAGAATGGAGCTGTTGTTGGTCCAGGAGGTAGTCCACGCTCACGTCTACCGACCGTAAACAGTTTCCATAGCCCAAGGAGTAATGTCAGAAGTAGAAACGTGTTCAATAGAGGGGTCATCGAAGGCGTGTGCGGCTGACAGTGAAACTCGAAGGAGCTACTTCGTTGTCCCTCATATATGTGAGCTCGGGGCCGGAGCCCATTATGCAACACGATAAGTCACTTTCCACCTGCCACGTTCAGTGCCTGTGGCGCATAGTACACACTCTGACAATCGTATACATAATTTCTATGCTAAAAATGACTTCGAACTTCAAAGATCCTTCCTTTCAAGCTTTGAGATAAAAGGATTCTATAATTTCATAGATAAATGCGTACGTGAAATCCCACAATCGTGGAAAGATTCCCTGGTTCAATGAAGGACAGAATGCTAGGATGTTGATTTTATGACTTGTCTGCATCCGAGTCGGCCAACTGACAACGACGCCATGGTTGTTGTCATTCCGCACTTGGCGTTCTGAGCTCTGCAGACTAGCGAAGTAACAGTACTTAGCATATAATATGTGTAGTAGAAGAGAGCTGAAGTCGATATAAAGCTTACTAGGCAAGACACATCCCGACCCACACATGCCAATACATGTCAAGTTTCAACTAAGTATGTGTACGTAAGTTAACGTAAGGACAGCGATGATCGAACTTGGATCAGAGCACAAAATATGTAGAAGATACTTGGAAGAAACTATGGACCTCTGCCATCGCAGGTTCAAACTTTACTCGGAAAACTATCTACCCTTTCATCAAACAACCTCCGAACAACTTCTTCGCGTCCTTTCCGAGGCTTGACAGTGCAAGAAAACGGTAACGGTGCGGACTCGATTCCCTGAGACAAAGTCAATCTGTGCTAATAGGCTTGGAATATCTGCGGGTTCACTCACTTTGTCGTACGCATCCATAGTTATATGACCAGTTCCAGACGTGTCTTTTGAAAATTTGAACGCCCAGAGCCATCACATCGCGTTTAATGCCTGAAGGTGTATCGGATTGTCAGGGGAGGATATAATGCGAGAAGTACTACAAATAACTCACAACAAGCTGGCTAGCCATTTGTTCCCCTGGGCATACTCGCTGATTCATAGAAACGATTTAATGGTAATAGAATTTGTAAATCGACTATGCCCACCCTACCAGCCCCGAAAACGAAGTTACTTCTGAAGTCCTTTGTTCCCACCCCTGGTTTAATGCCGAATTTTGATTTTACATATCTGTCCGGATTAAACGCCTCCGGATCATCGAAGTAGTCTACAAAATTGACGGTCTTCGTCTTTTCGAGGAAACTTATGTGTTGCTTTATATGCTTACCTGGATCGCGAAGTAGCCACCCTAAAAATATAGCGACGGCTTAGAAAACGTTATGGGATAGGCGGAATAATATGGAGCACATACATGTATTCATAAAGATTGTTGTTCCCTTTGGAATACAATATTCCTTGTACTAGATCATACATATAACCAGATTGCATTCTTAAAGATTAACAGTGGAAACACAAACGATTATATCTCCAGTTGTATAATGTGGAAGTACAACCATAGTGGACCGATGAACCTGTACAAAATAATCCCGTTAGATATAAATTCTACAAAGCGTATATCACACCAACCTCTTTGATAAACGCCTGGAGGTAAATGAGGTTATCTAAATCACCAAATTCAGGCAGCCGGTCAGAAGGTACGAATTCATCGAGTTCCCTCCTTGCTTTTTTCTGGCACTCCGGGTTATTTATAAAAGCAAGAAGGAGACTCTGAAGAAATGAGCTAGAAGTTTCTGCTCCGGTATCCAACATCGCACCCGCAAGATATCTAGGCATTCAAAAACTTGTTAGCTCATATAATTAAACACTGGTGAGAGTTAATGAATACGCACTGGATTTCATCACGACTAAACGCATCCGGCCCCTCATTATTCTCAAGGATAGTCTCTAAATAACACTCCTTCCCCTTTCTCTCCCTAATCAACTCCTCACTCTCACACAAAAGCGAATCCCACAAATCTCTCCTCATCTTCCTCGTATTCCTACACTTCGATTTCCATGACGCCCATCGTTCAGGAACCCACTTGAGAAACGGAAACGCATCGACGGGGGGCTGAGACGCCATGTCGAAGCATTCATTGAAAGCTTTGGCGCCATCATAGAATTTCTCTGGGGTGTCGTTCTCGTATGTGAGGCATGATTTGCCAAAGATTTGGTTTTGCATTATTGATACTGCCATTTTCTTGATGTGTGTGTAGATGTCCTGTAAATGCATGGATGCGTTATGTGAGACCAAATGAAATAGGAGATGCATACGTACTTGAGGCGAATCAAGAACGTCTTTCAACAATTCTAAATTGCTCTCATCACGTAACGGAGCATACTTTGCAACAACTCCGGTGATACATAAGCATGTACATGCCATCTCCCTTTCTGCCATGCTCTAGGGCCTGTATATGTTAGACTAGAAAAAGACATTCGGCGTGCCTTGATACTTACTCATGTCTTCGAGTGGTAAGTACATTCCTTCAGTCATGAGGCTTGTTATATGTCCAGGCGGGCGTCCTCCGCTTAATGAACCATGCTTTTCGAGGATATTGCGGATTGCTTCAGGGCTAGAGATTACTACTACGGTTCGGTTTAGGACTTTAAACTGGAATATATGCTGGTAAGTATGAAGGCTTATAATATTAGTGATGCTTGAAGCTTACTGAATAGATTTCGCCGAATTGCTTTGCCCATTCTGTCAACCTGGAAGTAACAATGAATCAATAAAGAAAATTCACAACCGGAATCCAGGATGAACTACTTTAGGTGTATAAATGCAGTAGGTAACTGAAGAGCGTTTCCGAAGAATAGGGTTGTTGCTGGTCCAGGAGGTAGTCCGCGCTCTCGTCTCCCAGTTGTAAATATCTTCCATAACACGAATAGCAGGCCTAGAAGAATGAGTTGAACTTTTAGATCTAGCAACATCGAAATAAGTGGGGATTGTGGGAGCTGTAGGTATGTCTTTAACCTATGTATACGGGCAACGGAGCAGTCTACTAACCGAAGCAATATTATATTTCTAGCGATACACCTCCAAAGCTCCACAAGATATGGCTGTGCGATTTTGTGTCAACACTTGCAGTGCTCCAAGTCTATCGTACCGTGTACCCTTTTGTCTTTCCCATAAGGTATATTCTTCCGCTTATCATCTACTTGACCTATTTCCGGAATGATACTCCTTATCACGAATCTAAAAATAAGTCTGTTAATGGCATCATCACTCCACGAAGAAAAGTATACATGGAACCGACGGCTTTGAAATGTTTTAAACAACTGGAAATACTGCATGGCATAGTGGCTTCAGGTATTATGAAAAATAGGTTATACCAGTGCTTGAAATCCCACAACCGTGGAAATGTTGGGAGGATTGGTATTTATGTTGAGGATGAAGCTAAAAGAGAGGTTGGAATGTTGGTTATGAAACGGGACCGAGCGGGATAATTTAAATCCATCGTTTAGATCCCTACAGAAGTCACGTTTAACGCTGTATGTAGCGCATTTGCTGAGAAGTTTGCAGCGAAATAATGTTGCAATGTTCCTTGACATCTGACTTCCTCCGATATCGACTCGCCTCGTTCTTCGTCCCATGGGTATGTCTAAATTCAGTTTTCTAGTATTAGCAGTAATGACTACATACTCAAGGCTACTCCCAAACTTAGCCATCCCACGCACGTTCACGTAAACCCAACAGGCGGTATGCCACTGAGAGAGGAGCACCAATAAACTCACCTCAGCTAGTTTGACATTATATATCTTGCTCGTCGGTAAGAGGTGGCCATGTTGAAGTTGGTATGATGTTAGAGTTAGAGTGAATAATTCAATAAAAAAAACTGGGTGCGCTTGTCATGGTTTGCAGAAGGGCTGCTCAGCTGGTGCGACTTGGCAGTGAAGCAAAATTGATGGTCTTTGTATAGCGCATCCTCAGGATTTCTATGTTCCGAGTCTTATCTTCGAGTAGTAGATGTAGAAACACTGTAAACAATGAAGTTACTATGTAGTTACAAACGAAGGAATGTGTTGCCCACTACTTACTAACCACTGACAAAATTAAACGGTTTCATGCTGCGCACTGCTTATGTATCGCAGTACCTGAGTCCTGAAAATATGCAAATCTAGGGTATTCATTACGGTACAATTCGTAGCCACCGAATGATCGTTGTCGACCTGTTTAACTTTAAGCCTGTTCGCTTTTTGAGGTTGGAGTAACTTGTTCAAGTTGATGCCAGCAGCCAGTGGTTGGCTGATGGCTTGTTTTGCCCAGGAGTCGCTGACGTAAGGTTACATAACTAGGCGACAGTGTTGGTTGGCTTCCCCCAGACCCCTTCTGCTACTTATGTAGTTGCCTCTCTGCTCATTTTGATACTTGCGGCGTCCTTTTGCTACTAAGATCATCTTGAAACCCTACTGGGCTCTAGGAATCGGTCAATTATGCTCATTATCAACAACCACTAAGCAGCTCTGGCCAACTACTTACTAGTAAGTACACATTTCAAATACATTTCGAAGCCCCACGATGCCAAGGCACTTAACGGCAATCCAGTCAGACTCTCAACCTCCGCACGTCTTGGCTTTCTTGGACCTCGAACAAGGGGTTATTTCAGCAGACATGCATAATTAGGAACAGAGGCAGAACTTGCAGACGCGTCAAGTAGCAGGACAAACTGTAGGACATCGAGGTCGACCATAGGACAGCCTTAGGGTACGTACAGCATAGACCACAAAGAGACAAGACTATCTTGTACTGCTTGAACTAGCATACATCTTGAAAATGATAAATGGGGCCGTTCGGCGTTCAATCCCATCGTCGTCATTGCGTACTGACAGGAAAAGACAGCCAAGGATCGTCGTAACAAGACTTGTCGTACTGGGCATTCCTCGAGAGTCTTGTCCTTCAGGTAAGGAGGAATATCTCCAAAGAAAACACATGTTCCTAGATGTTCCTTCTTTTCCATCCATCCCTTCCTATTCTCTCAGCCTCTTCCTTTACATTCAACTCCCCTTTTATACCCGCACACTCCTTACTACACTCCCACCGCACACACCATGAGCACGCATAAGCTCCTCGCACTATGGGGCTTGACCCTCCTCACCACAGCCCAGGCAGAAATAACAGTCCACAACCAAATCCCCATCGGCCAAATGAGTACCACAGCGCCCGAAGCAGCCGTAACAACCTACGCAGCATACAACGACACCATCCTTACCCCTCCACCAATACCCGACCCCGCACCAGCAACGAGCTATACGATCGAAGTCCAGCGGGATGCAGTGAATGTGCCGAGGCTGTCTGTACCGCATACAGGGGGCGCATTTTGGGGGTTTTCGATTGAGATGTCTGTTATCAATCAAGTTTGTAGGTGTTCCTCCTCTTCGTTCGTTTGGGAGAGGTGCTGATGGCATTGTAGTAGGAAAGAACTCGTAAGCCGCGAACGCACTTGCGGAGCGCATATACTCACTTCGCGACAGAACGTTCTTGCAGGTCCCATTCCTGAATCTCATGGCAAACTTGGTCGAGCGTGCGGGATCCGTCTACGTTCGTCTGGGAGGAAACACCCAAGAACACGCGCGTATGGTCGACTTTATCGAGAATTACAATGTTATCACGAAGGAAAAGACCGATTTGGACCAGACAGTAAGCTTCTTCCTTTCCCCCCCGAAGTCACCTCTGACCTCTTCGATAGACGCAAACACCAGGAGTGCTATACACGGTCGACATGTTCTATATCATGAACAACATTTCATCGCTCACGAACGTCAAGTGGTTCCTCGGTATGTCCTTGAGCTGCGTTTCCGAAGAATGGTACTGACGCTAAACAGGTATCCCATTCGACGACACCGTAAACTGGCGTCTTCAAATTGCCGAGAACGCAGAAAACATTCTGGGTGAACATCTCCTCGGCCTACAAACCGCCAACGAGCCCGACTTCTACCTGAAGTACATCTTGTCCCATCTCTCGCACTGTGCCCATCTAACTTTTCACACTCAGTAACGGCCACCGTCAAGCACCCTACACTCCATACGATTTCTTCGGTGAGATGACCAATCTCATGGCGGCAATCGATGCGAACCCCAACATCCCCACCAAGAACAACTTTCTAGCTCCCAACCTGGGAGGAGAGTGGACGCCGGAGATGGTATGGGAAACCGGCTTCCTCGACGCGTTCCGCGATAGGCTATTCGCGCTCACCGTTGAACAGTAAGACTTTCCTTCTTCCATCCCATCCTCCCATAACTAACATCCCACCTTCCCCGCCCATAGCTACCCAAACAACAACTGCCACGTCCAATTCGGAACAGGACGCTTCGTGGACCCGCAAGAGGCATTTGCAGAGTATCTGACGCACCAAGCGGGAATTGCGCTCGCAGAGCCGTACCGCGCCGCGACGATGGTCGCACAGGAGGTGGGCAAGCCGTTCATCATGTTCGAGACGAACACGGCGTCGTGTGGTGGGTTCCAGGGTATCTCGGATTCGTATGGTGCTGCGCTGTGGGCAGTGGACTATGGGATGCAGCTTGCGAATAGCAATTTTACGAATGCGCTGATGCATGTTGGTGGGCAGAATGTTTTTTATAATGTACGTCCTTACATCTTTCTTTTCTGTATGGTGGGATGAAGGGATTGATGTATGTTGTAGCCGTTCACAGCTCCCCCAACGAACCAATCAAGTTTCCATGAATGGACTGTCGGGGCGGTGTACTACTCTGCCCTAGTCCTCGCAGAGGCATTTGGGAAATCCAATACGTCCCGTATTATCGATGTACAGGCCAACGGGGACAATTACTTGACTCCCGCATATGCGATTTACAAGAATGACGTGTTTTCGAAGATGGCACTGTTTAATTATGTTGATGATGATTCGGGGGCGAGTGATAGGGTTGTGTCGATTGCGGTTCCTGGGGCTGGGGTTCCCGAAAGTGTGAAGGTCAAGTGAGTAGTGCTTTGTTTTCTCAGTGCAGAGGATTGATGAGTAGGTGAAGGTATCTTTCGTCGGAGTCGGTTTCGTTTAAGAATATCACCTGGGCTGGACAGGTGAGTGTCCAATCTAGCATATGAAGGTTAAAACTCACCTCTGCCAGACCTTCGGCCCCAGATTCACAGTAGACGGCCGCCTCAAAGGTGACCTTAACGTAGTAACCATCCCCTGTGACCGTACCAACAATACCTGTCAAATCCCACTCAAAGCTCCTGACTTTGCACTGGTCTTCTTCAACGATACAGACGAAGTGCTCAATCTGGGGCAGGCAACACAGACGTTTGCGACTACCGCGCAGACGAAGGTGAGGAACACAGTTTCGGTGGATCAGGCAGTTTTGGAGACGAGTAATGGGCATTCGGAGAAGGATAGAGCGCGGATGGGGAGTACGAGTTCTGGATCCGTGCATGCTAATGGCGCTGTGGGGATGAATGGGTTGTTAAAGGCCGCGATGACGGTGATGGGTATTGTGCTTGGCGTGGGTGGTGTGCTGCGGGCGGTGGTGCGGTAGGATGGATGTGTATGGACATATAGAGTGAGTTGCTCTACCATATCTTCAGTTCCTGTGGTGTTCATGGGTCTTCTTGCATCTATTAGATAGGATATTCGTTAATCTTTATTTCGTATGTGACTGAGGTCTAATGTATTATATAACACGAGTGATGTCAGCGCTGTACACTGCTCGTATCGACGCCTCATACTCACCTTGACGTTATTGTGCTCTTGTTGTATGGGCTAACATCATTTGATATGTAGGTGCAGCGTCTTGCCTGAAAGAAGTCCGCAACCGGGGTGCTAGAGCGGATCTTCAAAGCTTCATTATCATTCCTTCAAGCTTCGCCTTCACAAGAATGTCTTGGCCTTCACGAACTTCTGGCAACTGTCTGCTAGTGGAGCAGTGCATACAGGCGTTATAATCGGGTATGATTTCCGTATCGTGGCCGTTCATCTTTAAGGTGGCCATTTGTTAGGAGATGACGCTCCCTATGAGGGAAGTTTTTTTGCCAAGCTGATGTATTTTTCCGGTTCAGGATCGAACATGTCCCGGGGAATAACAAAGGCAGCGCGGTAGGCCGGCCTCGGATGGTGCCCACTTGAAGCCTGCTAGACATTGGAAAGGCGGGACACGTCGTCGTGGACATGGTGGAGGTCAAATGAAGAGGTTACGGCAGCGTCGGGAGGGCGGGTCGGGAGGGCGGGTAGCGAGCATGAGTGCGGGAAGGTTTGTAGCTAAATTGAACATGGGTCTTAAGAACGATCGCCCGGCGTGTCGATCTGGCGCGTTCCGCAGCCATCACCGCCCGGGCCTTTCTTAGCGACAACCAGTTCTAGTCTCTCTTTTCAAGTCCTTCCCCTTCACAACTCCACTCCTTTATACCCCCACTTCAACCTTCCCCCAGTTGAAGTTCTCCTATAATGTTACCTTCCTTCCTATGGGGACTCTGTCTCATCTCTGTCGCCCGCGCAGATGTCACAGTATATGGCCAGAGACCATTAGCTCAGACGCAAACGCAGACGAGCACTGCTGCAGGTGCAGCCACGACGACTTTGGCTGCGTACAATCAAACTTTTCTTAACCCCCCTGCCGTTCCTGAGCCAGCCCCCGCCGCTGCGTATACCCTTGAAGTCCAGAGAGATGTTGCGAACGTTCAAGGAATATCAATACCACACACAGGGGCTGGATTTTGGGGATTTTCGATAGAAATGTCCGTTATCAATCAAGTTTGTGAGTAGGCGCGGTTGTGTTATTTTCGCTCGGGCGCTAACAGCATCATCTGCAGTGGGCAAGAACTCGTAAGTCGCGTCTGTATCGTCCCCCTGCTCGCGCTAAAAACGTCGTAGAACATTCATCCAAGTCCCCTTCCTGAATCTTATGCAAAACTTGGTTGAGCGCGCAGGATCAGTCTACGTTCGTCTAGGAGGGAACACACAGGAGCATGCTACACTGGTAGATTTCATTGAGAACTACCAGGTTATCACGAAGAACAAGACGAACCTTGCGCAAACGGTATGTTTTGTTGTTTCGTTTACCTCCGTGGACTCTGCTGACGTGCATGGTAGACTGAAACCCCCGCCGTGCTGTACACTACCGACATGTTCTACATCATGAACAATATCTCAACCCTCACTAACGTCAAGTGGTTCTTGGGTATGTCCTGAAATATGTGCACGTCGCTCAACTTCTGATGTTTTACAGGTATTCCGTTCGACGACGCAACTGATTGGAGATTGCAAATTGCAGAGAATGCGCAGAACATCCTCGGTGACAACCTCATGGGGTTGCAGGCAGGAAACGAACCGGATTACTACCCCAAGTGCGTTTCTATTACTATCATCTATCATTGTTGTTCATGGCGTTGGCAGCAATGGACACCGAACGGAAAATTACACCGCATCCGACTACTTTGGCGAATTCGGAACTCTGGTGGCGGCTATCGAAGCCGACGGGAACATCCCCAACAAGAACATGCTCGTTGCGCCCAATCTTGGTGGAGGCGGTAGTGGTTGGACCCCCGAGGCAGTTTGGGAGACCGGGTTTTTGGATAGCTATGCCGATAGATTACGATTCATGGCCGTGGAACAGTGAGTCTATTCACCTGCTTTCCTGATATCAGTTGTTCATTCGTCTACAGTTACCCCAACAACAATTGTTTCGTGCAGTTCGGTGTTGGTTCTTACGTCGACCCTCAGGAGGTCTTTGCCGATTACCTTACCCATAAGTCGGGTATTACCCTGGCGTCGCCGTACCTTGCAGCCACAGGAGTAGCACAGACGCTTGGAAAACCTTTCATCATGTTCGAGACGAACTCAGCCTCTTGTGGTGGTTTCCAGGGTGTCTCAGACAGCTATGGCGCTGCCCTGTGGGCGTTGGACTACGGTTTTCAGCTGGCGTATAGTAACTTCACTAATGGCTTGCTGCACGTTGGTGGTCAGAACGTCTTTTACAATGTGAGTTTTCATGATTCGAAGTCGTACCTACGACTGACAAGAATATTCCTTCGTAGCCCTTCACCGCTCCCCCAACCAACCAGTCGGCCTACAACGAGTGGACCGTTGGTTCCATCTTCTACTCTGCCATGGTTATCGCAGAGGCCTTCGGAAAGTCCAACACTTCCCGCATCATGGACCTCTATGCGAATGAAGACAGCATGTATACGCCCGCCTACGCCATCTATGAGAACGATGTTCTGTCCAAGTTTGCGCTTTTCAACTACGTTGATGATAAGACTGGTGCAAACGACAGGACCGTTTCGATCACTATTCCCAATGCCGGTGTGCCTTCGTCCGTTAAAGTCAAGTGAGTAGCCTGTGTTTCTTCGATGCTGCACGTGCTGATTCGGATGTAGGTACTTGCGTTCGGAATCCGTTGCGTATAAGAACATAACCTGGGCAGGACAGGTCAGTGTATATCTTTGTATGCGATGTTCTTTATCTTACATTACCTCAGACATTTGGTGGTACATTCGAAGCGGACGGTCGCTTATCAGGCGATCTGGACATCGTAACCATCCAGTGCAACACCATCAATAACACCTGCCCAATCCCCTTGAAAGCCCCCGATTTTGCGCTCGTATTCCTTTCTGAGGACTCGGTGCTGGAGCTCGGGCAGGCGACGCAGACCTATGCTACAACCGCGTATACAAAGACGGCGAACACTGCCAGTGTCGATGCGTCGCTGCTTGCTACCAGTAATGGTCATTCAGAGAGCAACCGTAAGAACCTGGGAAGCACGAGTTCGGGTTCGGTGAATGCTGCGGAGGGCACAAGAGGATATCTTCCTGGTGCGCTTACATTGCTTTCAGTGGCTGGTGGTGCCCTTGCGGTTGCAAGGAATCTGTGGTGAGTGTGAGTGAGGTGGGAGTGGCTTGGATTATAAAGGGATAATTTTACATTCGTTACATACCAATAATATACCTTGTTTAATGGAGATTGTTTAGCTGGAATAAGCAGTCGGTGGAATTACTACTACGTTCGTTACTGTATTGTAAGCACCGGGGCTGTTCCCTGCTGTTCCTGGAGTTTTAGTTAATAATATCCAGCAACTAATATAAAATTCGTACTTAAACATGTAAAATTAGCTGCGCTTGGCTATACTTGGCTCAGCGAGAACGCAACTGACAATGACAACTCTCAGTTCTTGGCCGTTTGGATCCCTATAAATACCATCATGTTCGAGAAACGTCCGTTGTTGAAAACTTGAAAGCTTGTTTTCTCTACATTGTTCAACCTCGCTGTTCTCCCAAAGCGCGTCGTCGAGGATTACCACGGTCCACGACTACAGGCAACCATGAAGCTTATCTCGAACCAACCCACCACTAGATCCTATTTCTCTTTAGTTTCTTTTCAACCACAGGAGGTTGTCTAGCTGGCAGCGCAAAAAGTGCTAGTAACGAGCAGAAATGGAAGTCTTCGACCATGGCTGCAACGTCCAACGATTACGAGGCTCGTTCTCTCGAATCTGCCTTCCACGGGCTTCCTAGGACCTATGGGCTCTTTGTTCTTTGTCAACGACTTGAAGTTTATGCACAGAGCAGGAGAAGGCTGTAGACAAGGTTGGATCCTGGAGTGCATGGTAGAGGCTAAAAGATGATGGTGCGAACTATCGATTCGGTGCGTATCATTACCCGTTTCACGCCTTCCTTGGTTCTGACTGGAGGACACGCAGCTTTAGGTAGAAGATGATTTGGTTTACAAAGAATAGGTAGTACATCTGAGATTCTGGTACACTGACTCTCGACTTGCGGTGATGCTCAACCGTGGTGCGGCGCCTCTTCTCCGCCCGCCCACATGTTGTCCAGTTTGTTTTCCGAGAAACCCTAGGGCCTAACATGCCGTTATGCACTTCGATAAGCTTCGATACCTGGTTCAACGGTTGATACCTGGGATGACAGTCGTGTCCTTCATCCCCAGAATCACTTCAAAGGATGTTCTTGGCATTAGTCTCAAACTCTCAATGGCGGCCAGGGGATCCCAGCGTGGGGTCTGTTACGACTTTCAGGACTTTTTTCCCTGTGCCAAGCTTTCGAGAATGTACTACGACAAATGCTGTTGAAACGGCTTCGAGGAGAAATACATTTTTCGAGTCCTCTGGTCTCTGGCTTCAAGTCAACTTCGGGGCCCATGAATTCCTTGTAACGGAGAATCCTGCCCGCAACCAGCGCTAGGTTGCTGTACTGAACTGTACTGATTACAGGATAATCATTGATAATCCTCCTGTAAAATGTTCATCCCGATATGCATCTGCTCATGGAGGTGGTCTTTGTCCGGCAAGGCCTTATGACACTCGAGGACTGAAGCGCCGATGACCGAATTCGGCGACTCGGTAGTAAAGTGTGCTATTTTTGAATACAACCACATGTTCCAAAGTTTTTGATATTCTTTGAATATGATAGTTTGTCTCGAGCCCTGCGATCATGTCGCCTATTAGTTTGTCGTGATGGATTACTGGACACTCTACGGAATACAATCTCCTTGCTTTGTCTCTGTCTTTCTTTCTCTAACCCTCACGTTCTTTCCTATGTTGTCCCTAGTAGCCTTCGGGCTTTCGTTCGTTTCTCTTGCCCGGGGAGTTACAGTCTACGGCCAGATTCCTTTAGGACAGACACAGACAGTAACAACAACACCGAGTGGTACAAGTACAGGAGCTGTTGCAGCTGTTACTACGTACGCTGCGTACAACGACACCGTTTTGACCCCTCCGAACATTACGAATCCGGCCCCAGGAAATGCCTTCAGTGTCGGTGTCCCTAGCGATGTCGCCACTGCCTCTACACAGGGCCTTCAACTCTCCATACCCCACAACGGTGTCGGCTTCTGGGGATTCTCTATCGAAATGTCCGTCGTCAATCAAGTTTGTGAGTAACTTTTTCTTCCTTGTCTTAGCGGTATGTCTGATTTAGATGGCGTACAGTGGGAAAGAATTCGTTAGTAGTTTGTTACCGATTGCTAGGCATCATCTCATTCGATACATAGCTCGTTCCTCCAGGTCCCTTTCCTAAATCTAATGGCCAACCTTGTCGAGCGTTCAGGTGGAGTCATGGTTCGCGTTGGTGGTAACACGCAAGAGCGTGCTGCTCTTGTAGATTCAATCTCTGATGGACGTGTTATTTCAAAAGAAATCCTTGATCCTACACGAACAGTGCGCACCCATGTAATCAAAGAGTATTCCCCAATTCTAACAGGACATTAGACAAGAACACCTGGGGTTATATACACGACAGATCTTTTCTATATGATGAATAACGTGTCTGCGTTGACGAATGTTAAATGGTTCCTAGGTTCGGATCTTAGCCGCCATATACCCCCTAGCACAACTCAACCTGCTGCGTCATTTAGGCATTCCTTTCAATGACAGCTCGAACTGGCGTCTTCAGATCGTTGAGCAGGGCCAACCAATCCTAGGCGACAATCTCCTAGGTTTCCAGGCAGCAAATGAACCCGATTTCTTCGTTCGGTATGCATTCCATTCATGGCGCATGTGGTCTTGCCCTAACATTTGATTTTGCAAATTTAGTAACCAGATGCGAGATAGCTATAACGAGTGGGATTATGTTGGCGAGATCGGCAGCCTCTCAGACGCGATAGATGCCAATCCGAACATACAGAAGAAGGACGGTATCCTCATTGCGCCCAATCTAGGGACAACTGATTGGACGCTGCAGAACATCTTCGACGCGGGCCTTATCGACAAGTATAAGGATCGTCTATATTCTTTGAGCGTTGAGCAGTACGTCCATACAATGCAGCTGTGCTACTTGCGGTGGCTGACCATTTCTACGTGTTCGTATAGTTATCCGGAAGACAATTGTTTTGTCCAGTTCGGTAGTGGAACTTTCCACGATCCCCAAGAGACCTTTCCTCAATACTTAACTCATCAGTCTGGTCAAGGGCTTGCTCTCAGGTATACTGACGGAACTGCAATGGCAGCCTCGATAAATAAACCCTTTATCATGTTCGAAACCAACACCGCCTCTTGTGGAGGGTTCCAGGGGATATCGGACACTTACGGAGCTGCGCTCTGGGCTCTTGACTACGGGTTTCAGATGGCCTTTGCCAACTTCACTCATGCACTACTTCACGTTGGTGGGCAAAATGTGTTCTATAACGTAAGCTCACAATTCGCATTCCTATGAGTTTAGTGCTGATACAGCCTCTTCGATAGCCTTTCACCCGTATGTTTCTCTTTCCTCGTATGATACTCTAGACTAATAACCCTTCGTAGCGCCACCGACAAATCAATCCACCTTCAACGAATGGACTGTTGGTTCAACCTACTACTCGACCCTAGTCATTGCCGAAGCTTTCGGTAAAACGAATACTTCGCGCATTGTTGACTTGCTTGCAAACGACAACAACGAACATACTCCGGCGTATGCCATCTACGAAAATGACAAGCTCTCAAAATACGCATTATTCAACTATATCGATGATCCAACCGGAGCCAGTGATATGACAGTTAGCATTACTGTTCCTGGTGGCACGGTTCCTTCTTCGGTCAAAGTCAAGTAAGTTATCATCTCGCAACCACGTAACCACCTTCGTCTCTAATTTTCTTCGTCTGTTAGGTACCTGTCGTCTGAATCAGTATCCGTCAAGAATATTACTTGGGCCGGTCAGGTATGTACGCAGTAGCTTCTCCTATGAGCACTTCATGAATCTGCGGCGACTAGACATTCGGCCCCAGATTTACTGTCGATGGTCGGCTCAAAGGAGACCTGGACATCCAGACAGTGAACTGTGATACATCATCGAATAGCTGTCCAGTCAAGGTTAAGGCTCCTGGCTTTGCACTCGTCTTCCTCTTCGACTCCGACGCAGCCTTACAGGAGGGACAAGCGACCCAGACGTTCTCCACTTCCACAAATACAAAGTTGCAAAATACGGCCACCCTTCCCTCGGAGGTAGTGGCGACTTCTAATGGGCACTCCGGAAAAGATAGGGAACATCTTGCTGGAACAAGTCGTCATTCTGTAAATGGAGCAGGGAACGTGTATCCTTTCTCTGCCGCGGTGCTCTTCTCTGCAATAATGGGAGGGATTTTGGTTTTATTCTCACTTTCGGACTAGGGTTCTCAATGGTCGATTTTTATTAAAAAAGGTGTAACTCGGCGATAATGCATATGTACTTCAAGTTGGTAGCTATGATGGACTAATGTTTTTAATTCATACAATTTAATTCGTAACCTTCGGTAGTAAGGCGTTCAGCCACTTCGCTAAATCGTCAAGCTCTGACACTTTCATCCAATGTTCCAGACCTTCATATGAATGGAACTCAATTCCTTTCGAAGTTTGATCATCCTTCTCTTTATCCTTTCCATCATTGAATTTGAATGGGACGCTAAGATCATTTGCTAGGGTCTTGGTGGTTTCGACTGCGAAGCTGTGGTTGTATAGCTCATCTGCTGTCCCATGTCCCCAAAAAATGGGAGTGGTCGTTGCATGGGGAGACATGATCTAGGGCAGTCGATGAATATATGGACCAAGAAGACGAGAATGATCCTTACCTTAGAAGCTTTTCCACGAAGAGGGACGTAGCTGCTCAGAACAAACACTCCACCTAAATGATGCTCTTTATATGTAATTCCTAGCAACAGCGACACAGCACCGCCCTGGCTCAGCCCTCCGACAATAATGCGCTCTGAAGGGATGGCGTTATCGATTATTTCCTTCTCTACAATTGATTTAATCCACCCCGTAGAGCGGTACAGTCCTTGCTCGTCTTCTGAGCGATCCAATGGGTCAAATGAATAATAGTCGAACCTATGCAAGCCGCCCCTTCATGAGCTCACATTACTAGCAGATTGAATATTCAGAATCACCAAGAAGGCATAAAGCGCTTGTGGTTCACCGTTACATGCATACGAGGACTAAACGAATAGTCGTCAAGAGAGTTCTATTCTAAAATATATATATCTCACGCGGAGGGTAAAATAAACTTGACATGTGCCATCGACTCTTTAGCACTGACATAATATGCGAAAGGCTGCATTCCATGAGCAGCATCTCCCAAACCCTGTAGACTGAATTTAATCTAAAGAATTATCGATGGAGAATGAACTCACATGTAGCCATATAATAGTAGCTGTGTGTTGCTCACGAGGTTCAATTATGGTGCATTCTGGGACGAAGCTATCGTCTGCCATGCCAAAGGGGTCAGTGGAAAGTTATGGATTAAATTTGAAAGTAGAGGGGAATCCAAGGGAAGGCAGTGCCAGTGGTGCTTCAAACGGGAAAGACACAATGGTTAAGTAATGTATTATTGAGTGAGTCAACAGTGGGGCACATATTTATTTGATCCGCGACATGCACTTTCAAATTTCAATTATAGTACATCTGAAGTTTATTCGACCTTTGTCAAATTCTTCAAACTCTCAGCAAACCAATCTCTCCCAGCCTCCCAGCCTACCTTGGCGGCTTCGACACCATCGAGTGGGTGGCTTTCCCCTTCAAAGATCATCATCTCAACTTTCCCATCTCCCTTTCCTTCTCCTTTGAGTCCTCGTAAGGCATGGTAATACCCGATTCCTTGATTAGGTGAAACACGCCTATCCGCTGCCCCGATCAGTAATAACACTGGAACTTTTACCTTTTCAACGTGTGCAATGGGAGACATTGCGTTGAGTTGCTCGTACATCGCAGCAGAAAGTATGGGAGGCCGGGCGGGGGGAGAAGAGGGAGTAAGAGGGGAGGAGAAAACAGGGTATGGGAACCCGAATTCTGAGTAGTACCAATCTGGTATATCCGTCCCAGTAGTATCGCCGCAAGAGATAACGGGGTTACGAAGGACGGCGGCTGTGAACACATCCGGATATTGACCGATAACTATAGAACAAAGTTAATTCATTTTTATATATAGAATTCCAACAACTTCAAACATACGATGAGCAGTAAGGAATCCACCGTGACTTCCTCCCATTACAAATTGCTTCCCTGGGCCTTCTTCCGCAATACCCAGCTTCACAAGTACTTGAGAGGACGCAATGCAATCTTCTACGTCCAGCGTACCACATTTCCCAATCAACGCTTGGATAGCATCTTCTCCATAACCTGTACTTCCGGTATAATTTACGAGAGAAATCGTGTCTTAAAAAAATCAACATTTATTAGACTCGCTTTTCAGAGAGAAAATGAGTAAATTACTTACATCCTTCAAGAACGAGAGCAGTCGTAGCGGCAGAGAATGCTGTCGTTGTTGCAGCATGAGGACCGCCGTGAGGAGCAGTGATACATGGTGGAATGCCATTAGCTAACATAGTAATAGGTGGTTGAACAACTAGTGTCTCTGTAGGATGATGACCCGCAATTGGAATTACAGAAAATCGTACTCCAGATAGAGCATCCTGCACTACAATAAAAATTGGTGATAAGATTCGTTCTTATTTAAATTTGCTAGAGATCCTTACCTTCGTCACTAAGATCTGGCTCGTCAATAATCGTCCAGGTCGCCTCACCCGAGTTGTTAAGTTCTCCAAGGACAATTTGATAAGGGTTCGTAGGATTGCTCCTTTGGCATAGTACTCTGTTCTTGCCATCCGTAGCTAATACGCCCCAGCTATCCAGATTATCCTCAGTAACTTCGGCTAGCACTACGCTGACTTCTTCAGCAGTCTCAGAAAACGCAGTCAGAAGAACCGTAGTTCGTGATCCCCATTGAGAATGGAATATAATTCCTGGTTCGCATAAACCTGGAATTTGAAGTGTTGGTGCGACTGGGAGATTGTAAGAGGGGAATAATCCAGGAATATCGCTTGGCTTTGGCTTTGGAACAGGATCTATGAGACAATAAGCGGTATCGAAAGTTTCTGGGCCTATTGCAGGCTCCTTTTCTCCGCGAATATCAACTCCATAGAGCATGGTACTAGCCATATGGGGACCTCCAGACTTGCAAGAAAACCAAATTAGCGCACAGATATTTTCGCTTTCAAGGATCCGTGGTGAGCGACATGAAAGGTGGGAAGGAGTTATTTTCTGAGCAGTAACCCGTCTCTCGGGTCCAAGGTCGCTCTCGGTCTCATGCTGGAGTCGTAGTTGCCAAATCCCACTGGGGCGATTGAAGCATCCTTTAATACCCAAGAGTCGTCCGTCAGAAGAGCACTCGTATCCAGTGGCGTACAATATATCATCTGTGTTTGGAGAGAAGATTGCTTGTCCAAACAGAGCAGGTTCAGAAACCACAATTTGTTCCAATAATGTAGATCCTCGTACGTCTGAGGCAGAGTGATCCCAGCGTAGGACGAAAAGTGTGGGCTTCTTCTTTCCAGAAAGGCCTTCACCTAAATCAGGAACGAAACGAAAACGAGAATATGGATCTTCAGAAGAGGTAGTAGGTGGTTTGGCTTCAGCGGTATATACGATCGATGACTCAGATCTGGAGAAAGATAACGTAGAGTAGGATTCTGCAAATCGGTAATCAACATAGATCTACTTGCTTCAAAGTTAACACATACCATCAGCGTAGAATGTGCCGTGTCTTTCGGAAACATCTAGCGTAGTTTCTAGTCTGTCGCCTAACCAAACCTCGACTAATCTCTTCGCATCCTTGCCATCAGACTTCACCTCGCGCAACACTGCGCGACGTTTCTTCGAAGGTGAAGTCACCGAAAGCACTACGTCTCCGACGTCTTGAAGGGGAGACTTGTACGATTCCCCCTTTGTCAGAACAATAGTTTTTGACATCGTGCGTTTTGCATTACGGATATGATCTTTCACGGAGTAGAATACCTGAACAACTGGATTAACAAAGCATATTATAAGTGCCAACTAACATTAGATATAAAGTAAGAATACCATTTTCATTTACGAAGTGACCAGAAACAGGGACTGGGATTTCTGCTAGATGAGTGTACATCGTTGAAATTTGGTTGAAACTTAGAGCGAGGTCAGTGAATGAGATCCCAAGCGACAATCAAAGATTACCGAAGAGATTGTCGGGCCGGGCCGTGGGAAGTATAATGGGGTTTCAGCAATTTCAATTGCGGAAACGCACGAGCTAATAGTCTCATAAGTATCGGGAATTCTAGTGTACTCGGTGCTCTATTGGGTCTATATACGTATCTACGGAGTAATGAGTCATGTGAAGTACGTATTGAGTCAGTATTAGCAATCGAAAAAAGGGGAAGGGTTTAACGTTAACGTTTAGGTTGTACTGAGTCACACCAGTCCTTTGTACAGTACCAATCCCTTGTACATGCCCATTTTCTCGAGACAGAGTGCCTCCACATCAATTTTTGCCTCATTTATAATAACATAATTCACATGCTTTTTTTTTAAGAGTTGTAGGTGTTGGCGTTCTTATATGTTAAATTTACTGTCTTTTCTGAAATTTCATGAGATCCGTGACATGGAAGGACCCTGTCACAAACCCTGATCAGGGATAGGTGCTAATACGTGTTGCAAATATTTCCATATTCTTAAATAAGAAATAAATGTAAAATCAAAATTGGGTGTACAAAGGACGGGTTGATCTCAGTATGAAGTAAATATAACGAATAAAGATCTAGAAATAAGAAAGAGGAAATTTCGTAATTGCGTGAGTCTTGGTAGCACATCATTGGCTCCGTCTTCCCCTTCGCCCTACGGTACCGAAGAGGTGGACAATACCGTAGGGCGAAGGGGATAATAGAGCCAGCGATGTATGAGGGAGCGTGCGACGATGAGACGAAAGCTTCGAAATATTTGTAATGAAGGAACTTCAAAGGTCGGCTAAAACCAGACTGCCACAACTAGTACTATAGGGAAAGAGTGTGTATTATAGTAATCACTACGAACGTACAAACAAAATAAAAACACGATATGCCTATAGGTTCCAAGTTCAACACTTAATCTTCCTGCAAACCACGGTAAACCGAGATTTGACCCCACAGCCTATCAATCTGTCCATTGGTAAATGAATTCAAGCATTCATCGTCAGAGTAATCCATATAGTTATCTGTGTGGGTTATGTCGAGTGTCTGAAATCTGAATATAGGCATGACTTACGAATCGAATCAAGACCACCTCCGGAACAGGTATCCTTGTTGTCTGCAGGGCATCCATCGGTTGCATCCGCTTGTGGAGGAGTATCTCCAACTTGATCACCTTCGCCAGTGCACCCACCCTGGAAAACATGGTATAAACCTGTCCAGTGGCCTGTTTCGTGAACCAAAGTCTGAAAATAACATAGCTGTATTAAAGATATTGTGGAACTGAGTACATAAAAACTACATACCTTGCCTTCGTTGTAAGGCCCATCATTGAGGCCAGGAAGAGAAACATACACGAGAACAACCCCATCATCATCTGGATCGTTCTCATAATCGTAGGGAAACGTGGCATATCCAAGGATTCCTTGATTTTCCTCGGCAGAGAATCTGGAATTATTATAGGCACGGTGAGAAATCATATAAAGCTTTTGCCTTCAAAATAATCAATTTCTGCGTACCCAACGGTATAGACATTGAGATCGCCTGCACCGCCCTGTCGCAATTGCTGCTTCATTTCTGTCTGTACTTGCATAGTCCTGCAAATTTACGTCAACTCAGCCATAATTATCAAGTACTGTTACTATGCGTACACAGTAGAGTTCGGGCCAGCATTGTTAAACCAGTTGGAATTGGAAACCCTATTGATGGACTGAAGCTGGAAGATAAGATCAGTACCAGAGAACCCGTTATTCAGGACATCCATTTGGGTTTGGATTATATCATCGCTTCAAAATCAATCTCAGTACTAATAATTCAGAAAAAATGGTTGAGTTTTAAGCATACCTGACATCCCCAGTCTGATTTTCGTCCTCGTCACTGATGACATGGAAGTAGACATTGACGAAGGTAGTCGCCATTCTATTTGTAGGAGCAGCAACTCTATTCGCAGAGAAATGAGCTTCTGCTTCCCGAATCTTTTCAGGAGAAGGATGAGACGCGCATTGGCGTTTTGCAGCCACAGCCACAGACGACAAGAGGCCAGAAGCAAGAGTAACAGATATGAGTAAGGAGCGAAGTTTGAACATAGCAGTGAAAATGAGTGAATGTAAAACCTAGAGGCTTCCGAGAGCTGAACGTCTAAGAGTAAGTTACTTATATGTCGTGGCTGATGCCTATTTTTGTTTGCGTTCGAATCCGAATTCGCTGCCGAAGACAATTGTACGCCTAGAAGAGCATTCAGAACCTTTGTCAAAGATGTCGTCGATGTATGAGCGCCTGACTCTTTCCTGACTCAATGAAGCAACGGTGAAGCTTGAAGTTGAGTGAATAACATACATATATTCGAAAGTTATTTCCTTTAAAATCTCTTTTGCCACATTGGTAGATCATATCTTTCTTTCAGAAGTCAGATGAAGTAAACCTTCAAAGGCTTTCCAGTAGTAGCTAAAAGCAAACAACCGAACAAGATTAATAATCTTCATTTGACTTGTCCAATGTTGATGTACGTATAATTCAGAATTACCCGAATAGCCTAAAAGCTATGCTTCATTTTTCAGTTCATTTTGGCTTCACATACCCTGGACTTTGTTAAATTCCGGTCATGCGTTGTCAGTATGTCATACTATTACCGGTGATTCGCTGAGTATAGACCCAAGTAACGTGCTGTCGAAAGTGAGTCCGATCAGAAGTAAGTATGATATTCCATCACTATGAGTTGAACTCCAAGGGCGATACGTGTAGTAAATCCAGGGTGCTCGCAATCGACGGCTGTACACCTGGTAATGCAGATTCGAGAAGATGTCGCGGGTGTCGAGCGAGTACTTGAAGTTGAGCTTGTTTCAGTGTGGTCTATCACGATAGTGAGGGGGTTTGGGGAGCATATCGACTAAGTTTCATATGGCTAAACGAGTGCTAACCGTTGCGGAAATTGGACGATGAAGTTCACGACTCTCAGTTCATTGTAAGTAACGGAACAAGTCTAAAAATTTATTTCCCGAATAGACTTACTGAAAACTCATATAAGCCCATGAACTGAAATTCTGGTCATGTGTTGGATAATGATAAGTATTGTTGGGGAAATTATTGGGAAGTATGATATTCCACAGTATGTCCTGAGTTCCGAGCCATGCATGCAGTTGACTGGTATATCTAAATCGCTGTGTTGAACTGCAAACTGTTTGATGTCAGCTTATATTCGATACTGTTAACTTTTTGATCCTCTGACTTTAACATAGTACATGTGCTTGAATCCAGGACAAGGGATCGTGGAAATTGATACTCGATGCAAGCGGAGGATCTAAAGACTTCCTGGTACCAGAGGTATCATCAGATGATTGACTTTCTGCATCTGTTGTCACTGCGAGTGCGGGAATATAGTAAACACGCCATACAGTATCGGAATGATACTTGTATGGTTGAAAGACGGAGAAGTTTTAGAAATCTCACTTAGTGAGAGTGGAACAAAAGCTGTCTCCATCTTTTGATAACTTCATAACCCCTACGAAATTTATTATGGTGCAGTCGCTATTAAGATGTGCGAGTGGGTAGCTTTAGTTTATTCTCCTATGCGCCGTTCATGCGCCCGAGAAGATGTTTTATTAGAAATGGACAAAAGTATGCCGGCGGGGGTGGTGTTTAGTTGGTGTCGACACTCGCCGTTAGGGGGGTGTTGAGATCGTTGATAAGAATCCCGAAGTGAACTATTACTCGACCATTCCAAGAGGCGAGAACAGAGGTGTTTGAAATAAATTAAGAAGATGCGACACGACAATGAAAGAAGGGAGAGTTTAGGAGGGTCCATGAAGAGTGACATTGTTTGTTGGGATCCGTCGCATTGAAACTTTAGGGAAGTATAAGCTAAAGTACGTTATTTTTCGTACGCGCTTACAAGTACCCGACTCAACATATTGGTAGCATTGGAACATTGAGCATCGTGGAAGTGCAGACAGATGATGGCAAGGGCATCAAGGTGCGTGGGCCGTGGAGCGGAGTTGAAGGTGTCAGTGAACCAACAGTGAACCACTCGATAGGGGAGTTCAAACCTAGGTGTTTCGTGGCGCCAAGGTAAATGGTTGTAACGCGCGAACTTCATTTCGTATCGTCCTAGGTTTGACAACCCCCAATACTTACAATTTCAAATGAAGGCAGCTGATGCTTAGTCAGAGCGGAGTTCAATCGCGGAATGAATTGTGTTAACGCGAGCCTCGCATATCTGAACGACAGCAACATGAAAGAGCACTATTAGAAGCGAGAGCTGTTCTTCAAGAGACTGAAATAGCTGAAGAGTTCCAGAAGGTATGTTAACAAGAGGATGGGGATGCTCTGCCATGTATGAGAGACTGCAGCACAGCAACAGCCCAATTCAAATTCCGACTGAGGGTTTACTTGGTTGAAGTTGGATCTCGCAACGATACAAGTGTCAGGGATAAAAAACCCTTCAGCTGCACCCATGGGAAGTTGTATCATATCATTGTTCGATGTCATATCCGTGACAAAGCCCATAGGACCGACGCAAGTCTGTTATGTTTTCATCCGAGGATTGTACGTTTCCTCCGGACTGTATACGTTTGTTATAAAAGGAACTCTTACTTAATGTTTACTTGTCATTGTTTACTTGTCCCTTCCCTTTATTACTACTATTCGTTCTATGCCTTTCCATTCTTTCTAGTTCATTCTATAACTCCCGTCCCCATTAGTTTTACCCCATTCCTCGTCATCACCGTAACTATCGGCATTATACGTTGACTGTAATCTAGAGGCATGAAACTAGTCTACTGTAGTCTACATTCTCTGGAGTTACTTATCCCTCAGTATGCCACAAACCCATAGACACTAACTCCCTCCGCATCCGGGACAAAGTAAATACTATATAAACTACTCTATATTGTAAGTAGACTACAGTTTCGAATCAACTACGTTAATACCCTTTCCTTTGCTTGGGACTTGTTCCAACTCTGAGTTATTAGCATCAGCTCCGCCTTCTTCTAAATACGGAACGAGAAGTTCAAGGGGCGCAACATATAAGTTGAAGCCAACGTTCCATTACTCCCGTACTTCATTCATTACCCCCGAGCCGTTTACTTACGTGCTCTCTCATCGTTAGACCCTTCTTCGTGGTTCAACCCTTAGTAGTTGGAATGGGACGTGACATTCGACTGTATCATATTTTTGTATTGCCAGGTTTAAATTCCCCTAATGTCGCGCTGATATCAGGTACTTATGATGAGTCTAGGGATGGATAACATTGTCACGCTTTGATCATGCTTAATCACATGCTAAGTGATGTACTACTTATAACTTATACCAATAGATTACTGATTCAAACATTCAATTCCAAAGATCTCCAAGTTAGAACATGCCTATAACTTATTAGTTTATATGAGAAAGCTGTATAATGGCCATGCTTAAACTCTCATATTATACTTTGGAAGGTCATACGACACTTCATTTATGGCTGATGGCTCACCACATTGACATGGACCATGATATATACTTAATTTAAGTCAAGCTTCACCTCTATTCTTCACGCACTGAGACAAGGATTTATAACTACTCCAACCATCTATGAGTCTCTAGGTATACTAGCTGTATTACTTCCCACTAAATATATATATTATTTATATGCAATTTTCATCTAACCTTTCAATAAATAGTGCACACAGTATATAATTCAAATAGACAGCTGAAACATATTATCATCAGATCCATTTAGTTTTTGTTGTCTTCCTCCAAGTCTTCTGACAGTTGGCCTAGGCCAGAACGGGCAAAGAATATTGAATGAGATACATTTGTTCTGTTACTTGTATCTATGTCTGACAGTTGTTTTAATTTCAGTACCAATCTAGATCCCTATTAAGAGGGACTCAGTATTCCTCAAAATTGAAAGATTTCATTGCTTACTGTGAATGATAACATTGCAAGGTAGCAGCTATTGGAATGAATAAGCGCCTTCAGAAATTATCCAGAGGAGTTTTCTAGGGAGCATACATACGGGACTGAAATTCTAGGAAATATAGATTCAGGATGCAATGCATCATCAACAGCAGAGACTATCATAACAATAGTCATCACTGAAAATATTAACATATCATCCAGAGATACCCTAGGATTTGCTCACCGAAAAGGACGCAGAAATGCAATGTTCCGTCACACATAATTGATGTACGGATTGGGCTGAAATTACTGGTTTCATTGCGAAATATGTTCTGCAGACCCCCATATTCTGAAATCAAATCTTTCCCCACCCTTGTGATCGTTAGAGAAAATAACATAGCTTTACATAGAACTTGGTTAGTAGATTTAGTAGAAAACGACAATGTAGTGCATACTGTGAAAACCAAATGATAAGCCAAATGATAAGTTTTGCAAGTTGACAGATAAATTGACGTTTTTTGAATATGAAGATAGGCATTGTGGAATGTTTGGGATGATAACAATATTCTGAGATGAAGAGACAGCTATAAATATTGAGGTGAAAAGCATTGTCTGTTGGTACATAGAAATCAATAATCAATTAGTATGGTCATCAATTTTCGATAACTTAGTGGGAAACGAACCGTGAATTGTGCTACAAATATGAGTTGTGAATGTTTCCAGAAATTAATTAGAACATGGCAGCACGCACTAACAAAACTCAATGCGAGAAGTAAGACAACTACATTAATCATTGCTTTTTCTCTTCGTTTTCAACTTAGACTATTTGCTCACCTCGTCTTTTGTTTTGATAAAGCGCACCCACACGAAACACAAATATAAGGTCGACAGATGTACCGATTACGACCATACCCGCACTAAAATGGAGTGTGATATATACCGTAAGTTCAGTGGCTATTCATATTAGGCAATAATTATGACCAACTATGAAACCATGTCGCTGCTCAACATCTGTTGGAATGTGTCAGGATGATCACATTGGAGTAATTTTATTGTTACATCTTAAATAGAGCACGGTTAGCTTTATAAATGAATGAGGGAACGTGCACATGAACAACGACTTTAACTTACAGCCAGTGATGCATTTCCTACTGCTATTTCGAATGTCACTGTTCCTAGTTAGTGTATGGGAATAACTGTAGTGAAAATTGTTGGCACTTACAAATAGTTTCAATGCTAAAAAATATTAAAGGGGCTGTTGAACAAAGAATATATTATAGGATTAAGAAAACTCACAGGAGATATAAAGGGCAGTGATACCTTGCGATTAAATATAGCAGCTTCGTAAATGACCATTGAGTTCCACTGTAGAAAGTCCAGTGTAAGTTGAGCTGGGGGTTACTGGCATTGTAATACTCACCTCCAAATATGCTTCACCTATGGTTGCGAGGGAGATTGGTTAATGCTTGAAATAATTACGATAGTTACATACCTCATCGGAAAATGAAAAGGCAATATCATATACAAGGGATGTTACGACAGCAGCTAAAGGGCATTGAGTTACATAGTACTGAGAGTAAAGAAAGTGAACTTCTTACCATATAACATATTCACTTTAGTGGAAACATTGATAGTGTTAATAAGAAGCGATATTTCACTGGGGTCTGCCATTGTAGATGAGAATTGGCTTCAGGTGCTATTGAGTAAGTCTCATAGTACATAAGTGTCAGCCAATTTATTCACCATTTGCCCTAGAAATATGAGTGCTAGCAATCATATTATCCAGGCAAAATTGAGTGCTATTTTTAAAAGGCATATTGAGTGAATGTAATGTAATGGTGATTATTGGCACTCATTTAGTTATTATACTTCATTATTGGGCTGTAATATTATTGAATAAAGGGGCACTCAAAAGTGATCATTTGAAGAATATTAGGTGGTGATCATTAGCACTCATTTTATTATTATATCTGATAACTAGGCTATTGTGTTAACTGAATATGGGGGCACTCAAAAGTGATCATTTGGAGAATATTAGGTGGCAATCATTTACACTCATTTAATTATTATACTTGATTACCAGGCTATTGTATTAGTTGAATATGGGGGCACTCAAAAGTGATCATTTGCAAAATATTATGAGGTAATCATTGGCACTCATTTATATATTACTTGTTATTACTAGGCTATTATATTACTATAATATGGAGGCATTCAAAAGTGATCATTTGCAAAATATTATGAGGCAATCATTGGCACTCATTTATGCATTACTTGTGATTATATTAGATGGTGATCATTTGCACTCATTTCAATACTAACTATATTACTTTTAAAAAGATATAGTGCTCAAATATATGCTCTTTGTGACAATTGTGACGCGTGTCACGCATTTCCCGCGCATTACATTTGTCACATTATTCCCGCGCTTCGCATATTTCCCGCGCATAACATTTGTCACGCCTTCACGTGCGTCACAATTGTCACATCATTCCCGCGCCCCACGCATTTCCCACGCATTACATTTGTCACATCATTCCCGCGCTCCGCATATTTCCCACGCTTTACATTTGTCACGCTTTCACGTGCGTCACAATTGTCACATCATTCCCGCGCTCCACATATTTCCCGTGCATCGCATATGTCACGCATCCATGCGCGTCACAATTGTCACATCATTTCCGCGCATCACATATTTCCCGCGCATCACATTTGTCACGCTTTCACGAGCGTCACATTTGTCACACATTTCTCGCGCAACTGGCGCATTACCTATTTCCCGCGCTGTAAATATTTCCCACGCTAAGCATATGTTATGTTTCCCATGCATCACACATTTGTCACGCTTTAATGCGTTTGTCACGCTTTAACATGTTTGCCATGCTTTAGTGCATTTTTCATGTTTTTGAGATGTATCATATGTTTTTCATGTACAGTGCAACTTTTTAGCAAATATCACACTTTTCAATCAGATGAGATTTATCTATTTCTACAACTATTCAAATTGTCATGAAAGTGGAGTAAGTATCTAATGGTACAGAGTAAATTATAAATGCAGAGGAAACAATATGTACTTGTAAAAATGGAAGATTTAACATGTAAAATGACAATCAGAGAGTTATAGAATTGTGGTGGGAATAAGAAACTAGAATAAAAGATGTAGAGTGTTTATGCAATTGGAATCTTAGCACTATTTACAGAGCATGAGATATCTGAGAATGGGATAGTATGAGATGTTTTTAATCACATCTAGAGATATAATAAAATGACAAAGTATAAACTATAATGAATGTTTTGTCTGAATATGAGATAATGAGGTTATCAAAGAACTGTAGTACACATGGATAACAAATAGGAAAGAATGGTCTTATACCTCCAACACACATTGTTGGGTCACATATATGCTTACTCTATATGATTACATGATACTTCTACACTGTCACATGTGTTTCACTTCTCTAACATATGTGATATAGCTCTTTTAGTATCAGTATCCATTCATACATATGAAAACCACCTCCTGTACTTCTCTACATTTTCTTGTGCAGTAGCCATTACTTACTTACTTTTCTATTCTTTAGTTTAGTATACACTGAAGGCCACTTTGCCTTTTCTTCTCTCCTGCCTAAAAAAACTTACTATTATTTCTCCATAAGTATTGTTATTGACAGCATCAGATCCCATCTGTCAAAAGGGTCAGAATCATTGACTAACAGCCATCACAGAATCATCAATGCAGAGTCATTAATGCAAGAGGCTGAATTACATTACTAAGGAATGGGCTTAGAGTTTTCTGATTCATTAATTGTGAAAAGTATAGAAATATTTTCATTACACACCTGTTGGAATCCCATTAACATGTCACAATCATGGCACACATGCAAGCATGATGTGCTTGAAATGTACAACACTCCTCATAAATGTGATGCATGTGACATGTGTGATGCTCATACAAAATTTGACAAATGTGACATATGATGTGCTTCCAAAGCATAACAAATACATTAAAGCATGACAAACATGTCAAAGCATGACAAATGCGTTAAAGCGTGACAAACGCGTTAAAGCGTGACAAACGCGTTAAAGCGTGACAAACGCGTTAAAGCGTGACAAACGCGTTAAAGCGTGACAAACGCGTTAAAGCGTGACAAACGCGTTAAAGCGTGACAAACGCGTTAAAGCGTGACAAACGCGTTAAAGCGTGACAAACGCGTTAAAGCGTGACAAACGCGTTAAAGCGTGACAAACGCGTTAAAGCGTAAAAACGCGTTAAAGCGTGACAAACGCGTTAAAGCGTGACAAACGCGTTAAAGCGTGACAAACGCGTTAAAGCGTGACAAACGCGTTAAAGCGTGACAAACGCGTTAAAGCGTGACAAACGCGTTAAAGCGTGACAAATGTGTGATGCATGGGAAACATAACATATGCTTAGCGTGGGAAATATTTACAGCGCGGGAAATAGGTAATGCGCCAGTTGCGCGAGAAATGTGTGACAAATGTGACGCTCGTGAAAGCGTGACAAATGTGATGCGCGGGAAATATGTGATGCGCGGAAATGATGTGACAATTGTGACGCGCATGGATGCGTGACATATGCGATGCGCGGGAAATATGTGGAGCGCGGGAATGATGTGACAATTGTGACGCACGTGAAAGCGTGACAAATGTAAAGCGTGGGAAATATGCGGAGCGCGGGAATGATGTGACAAATGTAATGCGTGGGAAATGCGTGGGGCGCGGGAATGATGTGACAATTGTGACGCACGTGAAGGCGTGACAAATGTTATGCGCGGGAAATATGCGAAGCGCGGGAATAATGTGACAAATGTAATGCGCGGGAAATGCGTGACACGCGTCACAATTGTCACAAAGAGCATATATTTGAGCACTATATCTTTTTAAAAGTAATATAGTTAGTATTGAAATGAGTGCAAATGATCACCATCTAATATAATCACAAGTAATGCATAAATGAGTGCCAATGATTGCCTCATAATATTTTGCAAATGATCACTTTTGAATGCCTCCATATTATAGTAATATAATAGCCTAGTAATAACAAGTAATATATAAATGAGTGCCAATGATTACCTCATAATATTTTGCAAATGATCACTTTTGAGTGCCCCCATATTCAACTAATACAATAGCCTGGTAATCAAGTATAATAATTAAATGAGTGTAAATGATTGCCACCTAATATTCTCCAAATGATCACTTTTGAGTGCCCCCATATTCAGTTAACACAATAGCCTAGTTATCAGATATAATAATAAAATGAGTGCTAATGATCACCACCTAATATTCTTCAAATGATCACTTTTGAGTGCCCCTTTATTCAATAATATTACAGCCCAATAATGAAGTATAATAACTAAATGAGTGCCAATAATCACCATTACATTACATTCACTCAATATGCCTTATAAAAACAGTACTCAATTTTGCCTCAAAAATATGATTGCTGGCACTCATATTTTCAGGCTAATTTGTGAATAAATTGGCTGACACCACTCCATAGTAACTCGATGGTATTTATACAAAATTCCAACCACACAAGATGAACGATCTGCCAATTTTATATCTAGTGCTTGTTGCATTGCATAGGATTGCTTGACATAGTAATGAATGAGATATCATTATCAGCATTGCATCCGATCAACACGACAATTTGAGGTGAAATCATGAGTGTGCGCTCAATGTAGTACTTGTTATGTTCTTTCATGAAATACAGACGGAAACTACTGAACTAAGAAGTACATTGATATCGCTGAGGACAGGCGCCCATAGTACTTGTGTGAGTCGAGATGATAGGTACAGTCTTACATGCCATATATCACTTATCAGGGAGACTTCAGCATATACTTTGGCGCTCATAACAGCAGCGTTTCTCCGTGGCTGAGTACCTTGCAACCCAAAGCAGACATCAATAAAGATTTAAAGAATAACTGGAACTTAGGGAAGAACCGGATTCAGTAGTGCTATACATACTTACCGTTAGAACTTCGTTTTAAACCTTCAGTTGATTGGAATACGGGTTATACACAAAGTTTCACAAAAGAATTTCGATATTGATGCACGCCATGCGTGCACCTATAATAATTCAACTTCTTCATCTTGACAATTTTACCGAGGGAGAAATTATTCATCGTACGAAGGAGAAAAAAAAGGGGAGAAGAAAAGACCAAAGCGCTCTTGACTGCAGTGCCTGTTACACCAAACCATGCCCGCCCAGTGAACTAAACCAAATTCCAACAAAAGGAACAGCATCACAAGATACGAGCAGGGAGTCGATGAAACGCGTTCCCTCCGTTCCCTCCGCTCCCAAGCGCCCGCCAGCTTTAATTGCTACCATCAACCTCCCCATTAAATGAACACAACATTGGGTGTCACTCTGAAAAAACGAAAGAACGCAACAGCTACTTGGGTAAGGGAGTCAAACAAGATCAACATAAAGCTACAAATATTTATCTATCAGATTAACATCGGGCGCCTACGGGGACTGAGCCCAGTATCTCAGGTGATTGCACCGCACTTGACCGATCGACTACAAAAGCTACACTATCTTCGTACAACAGGTGTCCTATATCCCACATTTAGTGTACTTGTCGGTGAAACCATTGCCATTCTATCCATCTTTGAAGTGACTACAGCCCTCAAGGCCTCACCTCTGCTATACAATCCATGAGACTACGAGGGCTACACAATCAAACTCTAATTGAAACACAGAAACAAAATTTAGTGAAGAAGTGAGGCACAACCGTTGCGGAGAAGTTTAGAACTAACTGCACACCAGCTTTATCAGAGCCGCAGCACATTCAACCATAAGACCACGAAGCTGCACACATTTCGTTGTCGCTCTTTGCATAATATAACGATCTACTAACACCAGCTGAATCATTATGCATTATAGAAAACCGCTCTTAATTTTCAAAAATGTGTTGACTATTGACCCAAGAATAAAGTTCACAAATGGCAGTCCGACCAGGTAACCGGTGAATTGCGACCGATCAACTAAATAGGCTGCACAATATCCAATCGACTTTTCATTTATCAGCGCTTCAAATCTTGCCAGTCCTAAAACATCTCAAAATCAAGTATCACCCATCACCTTCTTTCACATTCGGAACGCCCATAATCATGCAATATAAAGAGAGAAAAAAATACACGGCTCAGCCAGTTAACTTGAATAATTGAAGTACTTAATACTTAAAGAGTAATGTTACGATACGTAGCCAGCTGATCCTTCATTCTGACAACTTGACCAGGGGTGAAATTGTTCATGCAGCTGTCGTATGCGTAGTCCATGAAGTTATCTGCTCGAGCGTCCGCGTCAGCGTTAATCACTACATGGGACGGAAGGGGAATTAAGGGGGCACTGAATGCAGCGCCCACTCGAGCTTCGCTCCGAACGAACTTGCGAAATCATCAATTTTGCGAAAAAGAGAAGTGGGGTCGATGAAATGCGTTCTATCTCCAAGCGCGCATTCACTTCCCCGTTCAACGAACGTAACAAAAAGTCAGATCACCTCGAGAGAACGAAAGAGTAAAACAACAATCGCCCCCCCACTTTATAAAGAGAGAACGAAAGAACCAAAAACTCACGAATAGAATCCACTCCCCCACCCTTACACGAGTCCTTAGTCTCAGGACATCCATTCGTAGGTGTGCTCTGTGGGGGCGTATCCTCAACTTGGTCGCCCTGGCCCTCGCACGACATGCCTTCGAAGGGATGGTATAGGCCTAGCCAGTGGCCTACTTCGTGTGTTATCGTCTGTGTGTCGCATTAGCGTTGACATAACCGGAAGAGAAAAAGAGGAGGGGAGCGAACAGGGATGGAACGGTGGGAGATGCAGAAAGTAGACAGGAAGAGAAGCGATGGAGTATGGAGGAAGGGAGGAGATAAAGGGGAGAATTTGGAAAGGAAGTGGCGATATGAAATGAAATGAACTCACCCTTCCTAAATTGAAAAACTCCATACTGCCACCGGGAAGCGAAGCGTACGATACGACGACACCGTCATCTATTGGGTTTCCCTCGTAATCTATGGGGAAAGTCGAGTATCCTAAGAGGCCTTGCGTGTCCTCTCCGTTGAATCTTCACGAGAAGGTTAACAAGTAAGTTAACGAGGAAAAGGGAGAAGGCGTACCCGACGGTGTAAATGTTAAGATCTTTAACTCCACCGACGCGTAGTTTGGCTTTCATCGCGGTTTGAATAGACCTATGCGAACAGCAACTTAGAGTCGGAAGAAGAAACGGGGAAATAGCAGACGTACGTTGAAGCACCAGGTCCAGCCCTATTGAACCACGTCTCATTAACCGTCCTCGTTACATTAACCAACTTGAACGTAACCCCGGTAGCACTATAATCTTGATTCATAACTTTGAGTTGTTCAGCGATCTGCGTATCGCTGCTCCTCATCAACCCCCTTCCCCTCTTCTATAAAGCAATGGAAATACGCACTTGACATATCCCATCGTGGTGGCATTATTACTTAAAACGTGGAAATGCACACTGATAGGTTGAGGCGGCCCATATGCAACGTTCGCTATGCCCAATACCTTGTTGGCAGAAGTGAAAATGCGGTTCTGGGCAAAATGAGCTTCGGCTTGGAGGATCTTCTCGAGGGAGGGCGTAGAGCCACAGATACGCGTTACGATTGCTTCATTCAAGATCGTCGTGTTCAAGAACGAGAGGGTGGAGAGGGGGAAAGCGGATACGAGGGAAAGGGGGGAAAGGGGGGAAAGGAGAAAGAGGAGAGAAGTTCCAAGTAGGAACTGCATGGTAGCGAGCGTAATGTTAAAAGAGTGAGCAGAATTTGTCAAAAAACACGAGCCTTAAGAGGAAAGTAAGGGAAGGGGAAGAGTCGAACGTGAAACCCAGATGGCAGGGATGTTTACAGCGCGTATGGAGGTCCTTTATACTGGGGCAATTACAAAGTTCGCTTCGTGGGATGCCGCTAACGCCCGGAAGAAGCTCGTCATTCTAATAATTAGCGTCCTTCCGACCAGGGTTTAGCGGAACATCTAAGGAACATCGCTCCGCTCCAACAATTTGTGGAGAGACGTCACTGTCAGCGAAGGGAGTGCGTTGCCATGGTGCGATAACTTGTCAGCTGGGCGGATGTTGCGCTGGAATCTTCGGTCGAGGAAGGATGTAGGCGTCGGCTCAGCGCTCAGCGCTCGAGTCTCGATGTCGCGGGGTTCTGTTGCCGCTGTCTTTCAGGAATACGTGCTTGCTTCGTGTTGATGTTTGCAGCCTTCCATTGTCAGCGTGGGTCATTCAAGCTAGCTTCCTCATTGTGAGCGTATCAAGGCGCGAATCCGCGTGCATTTCTATTCCTCGTCGACATACCCTTTGTCTCGGTAGGCAATAACACAAGTGATGGAGAGCAGTTTAGATCGGATGCTGTTGCATCATCTTCGAAAATCAAATTCAATTTTCGCTAAAGCGAAAAAAAAAAAGTTACGTATGTGATTGCGAAGCTCTGAGTCTTAGCAAACAACCACATACAAAAGTCCGGCAAGTAAACCCGATTTCAGTCCGATGCCTGGTATGGGATCGAACGGACTGCATATTTATTGATGTACTAACATAGCACGTAGAGCCAACACTCGCACGTGTATTTTTTGAGTTTGAGCTATGTTTTACCCTGGTGTCAAAAAAACTCCAAAAAGATGCTCAATATATCACCGCAATATTATTATAGTAGCTCTTGGAAGCGTTCATTCCACCAGCCCACATAACCCTACATTCCGAATATGTATTTATCTCCAAATTATAGACCTTAACCTTCCGGAGTTTAATTCAAATCATGGAAGTCATATTAATATTACAATAGTCACAATTTTAAGTATGTAAATGTAACATAGACAATGTGAGTCAACACACAAGCCTTTTACATTTAACTTATTCTTCACCAAGATGCGCTGAAAATGTTCGTACCATGAAGTAAGTAAAAGGGAAAGTTTTTAAGATAATGATCTGTAGCTCGTTGAAAGTGCTCATTCCACCAGGCTACATGTCCGATACATTTTGAATACATAATCTTGTTGAAGTTACCTACACTCCACTGTGGTGTCAATTTTAAACCACACACCTGGTGCTTTTGTTACTGAGGAGAATTGGCATGACTTATTAAGCTTCTATTAGGTGGCACCTTAAAAATGGCAGTGACGCAATTTTGGAGAATGTCCAAGTGGAGTATTTGGCGGAGTGTCTTGACATTATTATTGCTTGCGCTTACATGTCAGTCCACCTAGCATTTCGGCTCCTCTGTAGACTCGTAGTGGATTATAATTTAGTTCCAAGTCAAATCCACCTATGGTACTCACTCTGCCTCAATTCGTCTGCTCTGATCAGTTCTGGGGGCCTGTCATACCCCGGTACATTTTATTGTGCAGGAATTCACATTCATGGAACTTAGATAAAAAATATGTTTTTTAGGTTATAATAATTGAACTCTATCGCGTTCACACACTCACATTCAGCCTACGGAATTGAACCAAGTGTCTCACCTCACTCCGGCCAGGTGATTGCACTGAAATTCACCGGTTGACTAAACGGGCTATACTTTGTCTAAACATCGAATTATTCAAGTCCAACCTCTTCACCTGCAATCACTTAAGCACACCGAGCACTGTCTTTAAATAATACCATGACTATATATATATGGCCCTCATGATTAATGGTAAAACAACTGCATTCTATGTATATTTTGTTAAAATGAGATAATTTTAACGCAAGCTCAAGTGAAATTCAAACAATTCATTAAGTATAAAAAGTATACAACCGGGGTTATTGAATGTTGAGGCCTTGAGGCCTCAAACCGCAATGCTACGAGTCCATGGAATATAGTGAGCAAGTATTGCACTTGACTGAATTTAATTCTCAAGAATGGCGCAAGATAGTAATTACTCATCGCAATCCTTTGGCGTGTCGGACTCTGAGTGAACAATTACTAGCTGATTAGTTACTATATGATACACTCTCATAAAGCCGGAGCCAAACTTATTATTTCATTCTGTATCTTATCTTGTATACCTGTTCAGTGTATTTATTCCATAAGGCTACAGGTCCATATATGTTCTTCGGTGCTTTCACAAAGTTGAACTAGGTCTTGATACAAACTGTTACAAGGGTTAACAGCTACTCATTGTTTTTAATAGCCATCGTACAATTTATTTGATCTGGTATAGAACATGTAAAAGTTATAGTCGTCACTCATGTCAGCCATAGAACATGAACAACTCCGAAAGGTTACGTGTTCTTGCAATACAGCACACAATTATTACTGTTGATTTTGAAAAAAAGACCATTGTTCGTTTTACTTACAACGAAGTTTTACACGAAACATTTCTTTGTATCCTAATAATGATTACCATTGTTTTAAATTGTTGAAACTCGGAGTCAGGACAACTCCAAAAAATTTTGAGTTGACGTTCTCACTTCATGGGAGCACATGAGACATCTTGTTTGCGGTATTTATCCCACAAGACTAAATGTCCCTACATTTCGAGCGCATGAACGTTTTGAAGATGACAACTGAGACTTCTCTAGATTTCCATATGTTAATATCATCATCAACATAGAAAGATCAAAGTGAACTATATGTATTTCATTTACAAAAGATTTTCAGTTTCGAGTCATGGAACATCGATGACCTTCAAGTTATCACCAACTCTACACTCAAACCGTTAGACTACGTGTCCCTGGAATACATGCACAATAAATAAAGTTAACTAAAGATTTCTGACTAGCGTAGGAAACTTAGTTCAATGTGGACTTTGTGTAACGTGGATTGCATGCAGTGAATTCCAGCGTATTGTAGAAAAATATGAAGGATTTGGGATGTATCTATATGTTAACAGGTGTCGCTGAGGTGCGCGCTGGTGTGGTAACACAGTTTTCAGTGAAGTGGGACTCAGCATTGAATATTGAGGATAGATTCCCAGGATGGATCTGTTCCGCATAGACTGATTCGAGCTATTTGAACCAACCAGCGCAGAAGTTTTACATAGAAAGGATGCTATAAGTAGAAGGCCAATAGTAAGGTTTCGAAGACGTTTGAACATCATTGTCGTTATAACTGCTGCTTTTGGGATATAACACAAGTAGATGGATAAGAATTGGTTTGAGGAGAAGCATACGTTATATACTACGTCGCTCGCCATTGTTGAGTGAAACTTGAATAGTTTGGTGCCTTGAGAGTCGATAACCACCAAAGTTCAGTGACAGTATGGTTATGTTCATCGTACTACGCACGTTTGCCACAGCACTTTAATTTAAAGAGCTCTAATACTTTGCCAGCCGGCTACTCGATAAAGTTGTACCCGCCGCTTCCTGGGATCTTGAATAAGAGCTTCCGATGACTACTATTAGAAGTCAGATAGATAGCTCGAACTTGAATATAAATACATTGGCCCTTGTTAAGCCAAAATGTTCATTAGAATCGGAATGACAGAGAAGAGGGTGACAGAAATAAAACTAAGTGAGGCTATAATGATGAGTCAATTCACAAACAGGGAACAGAAATAGAAACAAAATAGGTGGTAGATCAAAAAGAAGAAACAGGTTCAGTATAACTTGCATATGGAGGCGGCTGTTCACGGACTGCATCTCCATCTCGAGCTCGTACTACTATTGCTTCACCATCAATAGCAACACCATCTCCCAATGGTCCAATTTCTAAGGTCTTTCCTAGCCGACGAACAGGTGTAGCTCCGGTAGCGGTAGTAGTGAATCCGTGGTGGTTAGAAGGTTGGTGCAGATTATTTCCCAAGACATTGGATTTGCTAATCGGAAGAGGCAAAAAATCGGCCAAATTGGTGATTGCCAGCACCTGCCCACCAGCTTCAAACTGTCGAGGAAGAATATCAGGTTCTGCGAGCTCTTGTTTTCCCCACCGATAACGCTTGCGACACCATGCAGAGACGGTGCCAAGCAAAAGTAGAACGCTAATAGGTGCGCAAACGCCTACTATAATTGCCCTCTTTCTCCTTCTTGCGTTGAGTGCTAGTTCATTAATTGAAGAACTTGAAGACATGGTAGTCACCAGACCAGGGCAATCGATATCTTCAGAGCCTGAAAATGAGTGAATAACAATGTTGCTAGTCCTTGGTTGAATGACAAACCTTTTGTACTCACAATTGGTGTTCCAAAAGCCCATTGTCCTGTACTGTATGAATTTAGATTAACAAGTTTTATAAACAAATTAGATGAGAGAGCCTACGCGTCGCTAACAGCGGCTGATTATCATAGTCAGTTTATAGTAATTTGTCTATTTAAGTTAGAAAAATACCCAATAATTGTGACCCAGGATCTTCCCGGTTTATATAGGTGAATATATCGTCTTCGTAGGGCAGTGTAACATTTATGATGTCCGTGGAATTGAGAGTTGCGAGTGTAAGATTGTAGGGCTGAACCCCACCTTTGATGTGTATACCCCATGGCTGGCAAGTGGTGATTTCGTCGTAACATTAGCAGAAATACTAAGGGTTCCTGAGCCTCCTTCAGTGGCACAATCAGTATTTTGACCCTCTGCCGTACTAATATCAATGACCATCCACAAGTGGACACAAGATGAGCGCACCAGTCACCGAGTATAAACTTGGGGGGATGCCACCTGCACTTCCAGTGGAATCTACGACGGTAAGTAACAGCTTACTCCCTGTATTTAGCTTAATAAGATCAAGGTGCAAGCATTGAGTGTTATGCTTACTTACCAGGCGTGTGAGTGCACTGCCAGCTAAATGTTTCATTTCCCGTTCCTATTAATGTCGTCTTTGGCGTCCCGCCTATCTCAAACGACAGCATGTAGTACGGGGGCACCCCACCGGAGCTTGTCATATTTCCTAAGAAATTATAAGGTTGTATAGATATCGGTAACGAAACACAGGGCGGAAACGAGGAGGAAGAAAGCGTCTGTCAAGAAGCCTCAGGTGACGAAATATGTCTAAGCAAGCAAAAATACTCACGCCATTTTCAAATTGCCATACAAACAGACTTCTAGCTTGTGCGGGGACAGGAGCTGTAAGATATATCGCAAACGCGGCTATTGAAGCGTGAAGACAGGATGAGATAAAAAAAGGTCTCTCTTGCATTACAGTTCAGAGAGAGAACAGTGGAGAAGCCTGAACAGTGTTTGAAATTGATGAGATTTGACTCAGTGAGATTTTAAGTGAGCGAGAGGAAGCTCTGACTGAGGAGGATTCCAATTGGATCACTTAAGTATGGTCGTTCGATGGAAATGCGAGCAAATAGCGGCAAAGATCAGCATCATGAGGTCAATAAAACCTTAAATGAGTGGTGCGCACTGAAATTTGGGTACTTTCTTAGTTAGACTCTAGAGGCTCCAGCGATCCAACAGTCAAGCAGTGATCCGTATGCAAAATTAGTACTACTTTTGCGCAGCAATTTTAGAGCTTTGTACTTATTAAGCAGTTCTTATATTCATATCATTACGACTTACCGATATCAACTGTTATGTTGCAGTGTAAAAGCAGTGTGAGCCTGTGAAGCTTGAGCCACTGCAAAGCTTGACTCTGAGCATTGCCAGTGAACAGTGCAAGTCTGAGCAACCGGCGTTAAGCAACTGTACGACTTGTCCGTATTTGCTCCAGAGGGTAACGTCAAACAATTATCATACCGTCGGCGAAATCGGTGATCAGCGGCGTCATCGGTTTGACTGAACACAACGCTTTGAGTCACTTTCAAATGTCCCTTCACTCAACCCATTTCTTGCTCTAATTCTGCCATACCATACTTCAAAAGTTCATAATACTTCCTAAAGGACACAAATTCTAACAGGAACGCGCAAATTGTACTGTCGATCATGACGGATTCCAGCTTTCTTCCAACTCTTTCCCAGTTCGATGTTGAAAGGGCCTCTCAGGTACTTTTCTTCTTCATTACTGCTATACACGATACAGGACATTGATGAAAGTTGGGATTTAGCTGATACAACAAGCTTATGGACCTCCAGCTGGCTCAACTTCTCCCGATACGCTGCGCAGTTTGCAGTCTGAACTTTTCGAAATCCAAAAGAAACCTGAAGCTTGGGGTCTCGTTATACCTTTGTTGAGCCACGAAGATCAGAGCGTGCAGTTCTTTGGGGCACATACTACTCAAGTTAAGATTGCGAGGGACTGGTGAGTAGCTGTTCTTCGTTACCTTTGGGTGTTATGGGCCGAAACTGCTGGGATCACGATGGATTACACCCTAGCCCAGTGCTACTCTTACCCCGTTCTGACATACGCCATTGTTTCTAGGGATGCCTTCCCTCAAGATCAAGCTGAATCCCTCCGCGATCTCCTCATCAGCCTCACCGCACACTCAACCGCCATAGGCCGGAGTAAATTCATCCTCCGCAAACAATTCGTCGCTGTACGCCTTCCAGAGCACTTTTAACAATATCCGAACGCGAAAAAACTCATAGTTGCCCCCTTTCGCTACCTCCGTCAGCTCAGCTCACTCGCACTCAAGCTCGTCCCCGTCCATCCAACGCGTTGGCCTGATTGGATACTGTCCTGTGTCTCTGCGTTTTCGCGGGCAGGGTCACCGCCGGAGAACATTCACGACTTTTTGGAGATTGTCGCTGAGGAGGTTTGGGCTGCGGATCTTGTTGGGGCACAGAAGTACGTTTTTATACTCCTGCGCTGACTTTTGATGACGATGGTGATGTTCAGGTCCCAGATGCATCAAACTCTCCTCGACTCAATACCTCTCGTTTTGCAAGCAATCAATGCAACACTCACCGCTCGCCCAGAGTCCCTTCCACCTAAGGAAATCGCTTCCTCGCTCAAATGCTTGCAAGCTTGGATACCCCTCCTTCGCGCCAAGTATGTTCCTCGCTCGCACTCCATTGTCGTACTCACCTGTTCGAAATCAGCGACGTAACTTCACTCATCCAGCCCCTTATCTCTCTCCTCACGCCCACCCCAGCCTACACTCCCGCATCTCCTACATTTAGCACCGCATTCATCTCCGCCTCCGACTCGCTTCAAGAAATCATGTCCAAATCCACCCTCGCGGACGGCTCAGGGAGCAAGACTCTCACGGAACCACTACTAGACTGGCTAGACACCTACGGCTCGCAAATCATAGCTAACATGCTCAACCTCGACGGAGAAGGTATCGGGGAGGTCGAACACAGCCTATGCAAGCTCATCGTTGCATTGGGGGACCACTCCACCGCGTGGTTGGCGAAATATATCAACTCGCATCTTCTTGCAACCCCCACCAAAACCCGAGCGCAACTCGTACAGTCGTTCCTTCGCCAGATGCTTGCTTTTACTGGGCTCCCGGGGTATTATGGTGTTGATGAGGAGGAGAGCGAGATGACGCTGGGATTTTGGTACCTCTTCCAGGAGGCTTTGTGGAGCACGGATTATTTCATCCAGGAGGGGGAGGACGACGATGGGGAACCTATTTTGGAGAAGAGTGCGGAGCATGATGAGCAGATGTTGATCGCTAAGGCGGTGTATAGCGAGCTGGTGAAGGTGCTCAGGAGGAAGATTACATTCCCGCCTCCTGGGACGAATTGGGTGAAAGGTTGGTTAGGCTTGTGGTTTGCGTTTGTGAAAGGCTGAATGACGATGGTTTCGTTGTAGATCAAGTTGAGAAGTTCCAAACGTATAGGCGCGACGTGGGCGATACACTTATCAATGCGTACGTTATTCCTCCCTTTTAACTGCCAATCCGAGCTCTTAACTCTTGTATAAAGTTACTATGTGCTTCGGGATGCTATGCTCGTCTTCTACATCCGGGATCTGGAAGAGCACCTTGCGCGTAGACAGGAACATGAGGGGTGGCAGGTACGTTTCTTTTATGCTCCTTCGAACTGTTGTTGAATGCATATTATAGGAGATCGAAGCATCCTTACACTGCATAATGTGCATACAAGAATCCCTCGACCTCGATAATACACCTCTACTAGCCCGAGTATTTAGTCCCAACATCCTAGGCCGGCTTCCGAACACAGGCCATGGCCGGATAAGGAGAACAACGCTGAGCACTATCGGTATGCCTACGATCCCCTTTCCATAGATTTCACAATATCCGTACTAACGTCACCGACAGGAACCTACGCAACATGGTTCTCCACCCTCCCTATACTTCCTCCGAACTCCTCCGAACCCAATCTTCTGCTGAACGTTCTGGCATACGTCGTCTCCGCGCTTACGAATCCAAGCCTTTGTCTTCAGGCTGCTGTGGCATTAAGAAACCTGTGCGATGCCAATCGAAAGGCTCTCGCACCGCATATCGCCGCGTTTGGGGAGTTGCATGCTGGGCTGGAGAGCATTCCTGTGAGTACTTGCGTTGTTGATTGTTCGTTGTCCGCTGGCTAATGTTGGTTATTCAGGATTCGGAGAAGAGCAAGGTGTTACAGTCGATAGCGAGCGTAATTCAAGCATTACCACCAGATCAGGCCATTCCCCCTGTAGAGGTAAGTTGTCTTCAGGTTGCTATGCTACGTTGCGCTGACATATGATAGGGTATTGTCAACCCCATAGTGCAGAAGATAGGAACGGCGCTACAGTCTTCCACTTCCGTACGCATAATTTCTATATACTTTCGGTAATGGATTCTAATGCGTCCCTTTAGCTCCCTGCCGAAGCTCGACAAATGGCAGTTCTGCAACTTGAAATCCTTTCAGGCGTGGCGAAGGGTCTAACGCGCACTACTGACGAACCAGGGATGTACGACGAGACCGATCCCAAGGTGCAAGCTGAGGTTCAGAAGGTACAAGCGCCTCGGGACGACCTGAGAATGGTGAAGCTTCGTGAGGATATCTTTGGTGCCATTAGGACGGTGGTGGACCTGTGGTCTAGAGATGCAGACGTGTGTCATGTATGTTTGTATCATTTCTACTTTGTGCACCTGCTGATAGTAATCGATACCTCCAGGCGCTTAGTGACTTGTTCAAATCTATCACATCTCTGCCCAGTGATATCACCCTCATCTCGTTACCAGCGGGACCGTTACTGGAACTTGTTTGTCTTGCTGCCCAGCGACAGTTGACGGCGGTATGGTTGTCGTTGGCTACCATCCTGATTGCTCAACTTAACCCACCGCCGTTTTCGCTTACATTGAAAGCTGGGCCATCAGCTGAGGCAGAGGCTGTTGTAGCGAACACATTACCTGTGCTGTTGCAATGTGCGTTGAGTGCTCTTGGGGTTCCGGGTGCTATGGAAGCAGTGCGTACCAGTGCCCGATTGCTTTGATTCGCTTCATTGAACCTTGTCATGTAGAATCCTGATATCGTGCAAGAGTTCTTTGGTTGCATGGAGAGGGTATGTAGCTCTGATAGCTTAAACTTTCGTCAAACTTTTCTCACTTGTACCAAACTAGGTGGCTCAAGACTTTACGCATGCCTTCGGAAACCTACCCCCTGGCGCCCTAGATGCACTCGTCCAATGTGCTATCACGGCTCTAACTCTCCAGGAGCGATACTCCCTCGTTTCGGCGTGTACATTCTTAGGAACTCTTATCAACAGGTCTTCTGTCAAAGAGGAGTTGGCACCATTAAAGAGGATGCTGCTCTCCGTTCATGGCAAAACATTGATGCGGGCTATCCTACAAGGGTTCGCCGCTGTTGCGCCACGAAGTGTGGTGCCAAATCTCATTGAGCTTTTGGGAACCCTGATGACTCGTGGCGCTAGCACTGAGTATAATGGAGGGGCAGCGCACTGGACGAGGGAGATTCTTTTCTCGGTATGTGATAATTATGCTCCTTTATGTTCTTTATTGACCACAATTTGGTAGGATGACTTTGTACCAAGCAAAGCTGGCCCTGAAGCAAAAGAGAGATTCGTAAAGTCCATTATTGGGTATGTTGATATATTACTGCTTCATGAGTGAATTGGCGGAAGATAACACTCTCAATAGCTCGCGGAATCTGCGGAGAACCAGAGATGCAGCCAACCAATTTACTCTCGTGGCGCGAGGCTTAGAAGGATCTTCTTTTGGGTATGCTTCGGTGTCAATGTGATATTTATTAAAGGGAGAAGTATATGAATATCTGAAGACCTAAGATTTAGATTGTATTATCATATTCGGCCTTGCGTCTAAACATCAAGGAATAACACTTGTGACATACATACAAAGTTGCGATCTACTTCAAGTCCATCAGCGTGACAGCGGCATCGGACCGATAATCCGCTATCCATCATATCAATTGAAGTACAGGCCCGTTTCAACAGTAGTAAACAGATTTCTTAAACCTGAACAGGTTTCTGCGATTTATTCCTGTCCTTCTCACCGTTCTGAACGCCATGTCATCTTCTGAAACGATCGTAATAATTGGGGCGGGCTGCTTCGGACTTTCTACAGCATATCACCTTTTGAAGCGCGGCTACACTGATGTAACAGTTCTTGAAAGCTCACCTGTTCTTCCTGCCCCAGATGCTGCAAGTAATGATATCAATAGGAGTCGGCTTCAATTTCTTCTCGATAAATTAGGAACATTGCATTGACAGATTCTATCTTTCTAGTCGTGAGATCATCATATAATGATGTTTTCTACACGCATCTCGCTCGCGACGCCATTGCGGCTTGGAAGAACAAAGAGGAATGGGAAGATACTTATCACGAGTGCGTAATGCAGACATTTCCGGGCTACTATCGTGACTCATTTCAATCCTCCTGGAAATAATGCAATAGATCCGGCGTTATCGCTCTAGGGATTTCGGACTCCGATACCGGGCCATATTCGGACGACTCCTTGGCAAATGATATCGCAGCAGGCGCTCGTGTCCAAATCCTTGATAATGCAGAAGATATACGTTCGATATTCCCTCCTGGTTTAAACAAAAATCGTCCTGTCTTTCAAAATAAGAGCGGATTTCTCAACCGAGATGGAGGTTGGGCGAACGCAGGCAAAGGTGTCAGTATATTGATAAGAAAAGTCACGGAACTCAATGGAAAGGTTCTTCCTGGTAAACTGGTGGCCAAACTTATCAAAGAAGACGGACGTACAGTGGCCATTGAATGTTCAGATGGAAGCATATTCAAATCTTCCACGGTTATTATTGCCACCGGGGCGTGGACTCCTTCAGCATTTCCTGGGCTCGACCTGGGAGGTCAGTGTATTGCAACGGGGTCAGCAGAAAGCATTTATTTTTTGAAATAACTGATTTACACTGATACACAGTCAATGCGTTGCTATGATCCAACTGACTGAGGAAGAAGCTAAACTTTATGAAGGTATGCCTGTCGTTCTGGATTTTAGTTCCGGGTTCTACATCTTTCCGGTAAGGTTTTCAACGTGATCCCGGCGATTCTTATCGATATAAATAATTATAATAGCCAAATGAACACAGTATTATAAAGATGGCAGTTCATTCCGTAGGATATACTCATACTGTTGATGGTACCTCTAAGCCTCGGACCGTCGTGACGGACCCCGAAAGGGGGCTCTTCATTCCAAAGAGCAACCTTTTGGCTATGCGTCAACACCTTGAAGAAATATATCCTGAATTTTCTAAGAAAGCTTTTGTTGGCACAAGGCTCTGCTGGTATTTAGGTCCACGGTTATTATGACTCAGAATTTCATCGCATATTTGCACAGGTACAACGATTCGCCAGATGGCGATTGGATAATCGGACGCCATCCCATTGACCCTTCTATAATTATAGCTACTGCAGGTAGCGGACATGCGTATAAGGTTTGTTATGTCTTTACATCACCCTATTTGAACTTTTTCACAGTTGTACATCCTCAGTTCCTTCCGGTCATTGGTCGCATAGTTGCAGATCTATTCGAAGGAAAGCTTGCAGAAGAGCTAGTCAAAAAATTCTCGGTAAACCGGGCGGCCCTACACCGAGACTTGTCACGTAGTTTCGGGACCCACACTGAGATTAACCTCGAAGAAATATGCTCTTTGGATGATTTCTTACATTCCAACAGTCACGGCGCCTAAGAATCAATATTCAACATCTGAGGCTTATTCCACCCCTTATATTGTAAAATGCCGATCTTCTATGGTGCACACGGCTTAGTCACCACAAGATTTGTACAAGAAACAAGCAGTAGAAATTTCTCACGCTAAACCCTACCTTTTTCTTATTCCTCTTGTAGAATTGGTTGTTTTGATGAAAGGAATAAAATGTCAAGAGCGTTTTTTGATATTGTCAAAACTGGGTGAGATATATTTTTCGGAAAACCATCAAATTTGCCGCATTACCATTTTAGGAAGGAGTTACTATATATGGTAAGCTTAGTCATGATGTCAAGCATCCATTTGCCTGGCAAGGCTTTCTGGAATCCTGCGATGTGATGTGTATTTGTGAGAACTGAAGTTGTGAACCTCTTTTTGAGCATCCTGTGCATTGAGACCAGTTTCATAAGCCGATATCCATCAATGAACACGATGTTCCCATTTTCGTATGGTTTCAATAGACACTGAAGCAAGTGCCTTTGGCATATTCTCCTGTAGTGTGGTGAATGTATAATCACAATGATCACGAAGATACCTCTTAACAGCCCCCCAGAAGAACTTGATAAAATTAAGTTCACAGTGAAATTTTGGAAGAACAATGCAAAGGTGGCCGGCAGCTTCAATCACTTCAATAACAAGTGATTTTTGTTCTTGGAAGTCTGGCTGCAACTCAAGTATCTGTTTTGCACAGCAAGATGTTGCCTCGGAATTACATTTTCCTGACAAGTCATCACTTGGTTTTTTGCATTGCATTCTAAGACCCCTTTGGAATATCCTGCGCTCAATGAGTACCTGTTTCATCCCTTTAGCCTCACCCGGAAATTCAGGATGATCATCTGAAAACACCATAGGCTGAGTAACTTTAATTCCATCTTTGATAAACCACCCATTGCGCATTTTTGATTGCTTTCCTCCTGGATTCATATTCATCTGATTGACAAGGAGAGCATCCTGTGCATACACTGAGTGGCCTTGAGAATTGTCAACCATCATAAGCATTTGATAACCAGGAGGATGTGCCCTCTCAAATGCGGGAATAATCTTTTCTTTTATCTGTTTATTGCAATCAAGGTTAGATTTCATTCAAGAATAAATAAATGGATATTACCTGTGTTATAAACATCTCACCATTCCAATATCTGTCGTAATTTTTACCATATTCAATGGTCTGACTTGCTTCTTTAAGCCACCCAACTGTTGAGCAAATCACATCCGATTGATGCAACCCTCTTCCAACACCCTTCTTTTTTAATGGTTGCTCGCCTTGCCAAACCCAAGTCATTTTATTCCCATCATTCGCCTGTGCAGTCATTTCATCCTGGGCTACGAGAACAACTGGTCGTTCACCAGGTTTGAGCATTGGCGGGATTTCTTTCAAAACATTTCCAATTTCAAACTTCATCAAGCGAGGTTCAACTTTTCGATAATATGGAATGAATTTTTTCTGACGGACATTGATCACATCTGGCTGTTCATGGCCATCATAATACAGTGCTTTATTGTGTGCTGTGTAATGGAACCCTTCCTTTGCAAGCCAACTCCTTGCTGTCGTCAATGATATCCCCTTTACGACTTTCATGTGGATGCGAGGGATAAGTTCAAGCTCGAGATACTGTACCAATCCCTTTGGCATCTCGTTTTGAATGACATCGGTGAGATATTTCTTCGATTCATCTGGCAGAAGTTTATTCTGTGTGAATAATGCGAGCTTTTTGGATTGATTGACCATTTGTTTGAATGCAGATATGCTCGCAATTCTGTACAAACTTCTGGATCATCAAGAAGTGAGAAGACCTTTGAATGGGCACCCCTTTTGGATACAGGAAGTTCACGAGCATGTATCCACGCATTAACCCATGACCTCAAAAGTCGGCCTCCATGAACCTTTGCAAATCCATGACTCTCTGCAGCCACCTCTGAAGCCTCAACAAATTTTCTTTTGCCTTTCACGATCATTTGAAGACAGCTTTGAATTGCCTGTGCTCAATATGCTTGCAGACCGTTGTGGCCTACATCAAACAGATCTCGTTTCGAAGCAATAAGCTTCTCAATTCCAGTGAGTCCCTCTTGCAGTATATCCATCTTATGAGCTCTCTTCTGCATTCTGGCATCACGAACAGAGACAGATAGTTTACGGCGTTTGGATGGTGGTGGGGGAATTACATTTGATGAGCTTGTAAGTGTGTTTTCAGGCTCTTCTTCATCGTCTGATTGCCACACTGCAGAGTTGGTTTCATCTTCGTTATCACTAAGATTGGATATATATCCATGGAACGAGTCATCAACTTGACTGACTGTGAAGAATGAACAAAAATTCTTTGCAGTATCACTGTCAGATTGGCATGGTAAGTATAAATTTTACAATACATTCAAACCAACATTAACACACCTTTCTCTTACAACTGCATCCTTCAGCTCTTTGTCATGAAGACATTTATTATGGTGATGCTTGGTTCATATTGCCAGCTTGTTGTATCCAAGGGAATGGTTTGCCTCAGCTTTCTTCCAAAATGATGCAGGCTTGCTCGAAAGCACCTTCTCATAAGGTGTTTGTTTGCTTAAAATATCCATATCTGCATGGAATTGACATTCTCTCTGCAGGCTCTCAAAAACCTCCTCTGCTGAAAGCTCCTGCAGATCTGCTCCATCACCTGCCACTTCACCTTCATCAACATCAACCCACCCCTCAATTTCCTCCTTGGACTCAGATACCACATGGTTAACACCACCAGTCCAAGATGTGCACTCAGTCTCTTCCAATCCATCATCCACTGACAGCTCTGGATCATTTTCTTCTGGCTCGAAGAGTTCTTCGACATCAGAGGTGCCGAACACTTCCATAAACTCGACAGCATCGCAACTGGCATGTTGGCGTGAATTCCCTTTAATTGTGTGCACACAGTTTTGATGTATTCGGCCTTCTCGTGCTCGAGCAGCTGCCTGTTGTTTTGCTTTTCGAGTTTTCTTTGGTCAACCCATTATGTTGTGATAGTACAAGTGAAGTGCAAGTTAATCAACAATGGCTCAGTACTCAGTGTTAGGAGGTGGTTGAAACCTATTGAAACTCAAGTGCACATATAAATTCGTACTACGGCTGTAACTATGCAATAATCAATGCTGATGCTATGCTCAACGGTGACCAAAATGATGAAAAATAAATTCATTTTTTTTCACAGGCCATTTTTGCCGCTGTCCAAAACAGGTGGTGACTAAGCCACGCGCACCATAGGGAGGCTGAACGCTTACGTCTTCCAAAATTAGATATGTTACAGAGTCTTAAATTTAGATTGTGCTGCCATATGCATACTTATTTCATGAATTTCTCTCATGACTCAGGTCGGTTATAAGTACTGTGTTATAAGCACATGGTAACTTGTTTGGGTCTGTGTATTGTATTGACTCATCACAGGCACCTCTAAACAACGTTTCTCAGGAGACAACCCCCAGCGCGCCGCTTTATCCCCGTTTCGTGCACTGCTATGAACACCATACTATCCTCTGATAAGATCGTAATAATCGGCGCAGGCTGCTTTGGACTTTCGACAGCATATCACCTTTTGAAACGGGGCTATACTGATGTAACCGTTCTCGATAGATCGCCTATTCTTCCTGCTCAAGATGCTGCAAGCAACGATATAAACAGAGGTTTGCTTTTCTTTCTCGTTGAAGTAGGTAGATTTTATTGACATATCTTTATACTGATAGTGGTGAGATCTTCATATGATGATATTTTCTACACGCGCCTCGCTCGCGATGCTATTGCGGCTTGGAAGAACAAGGAGGAATGGGAAGATACATATCACGAGTATGTTTGCTTTCTGTGCCTATTATGATTCATTATGTACCGTATACGTGTCTCACAATAATCTAGATCTGGTGTTGTCATTCTGGGACATATAGACTCCGATACCGGAGCATATGCAGACAGCTCGATCGCAAACGGTATCGCAGAAGGGGCTCGTGTCCAGGTCCTTAATAATGCAGAAGATATACACTCGATATTTCCTTCCGACGTTATAAAAGATACCAGTGTTTTTGAAAATAAGAGAGCATTTCTAGGCCGAGATGGAGGTTGGGCGAACGCGGGGAAAGGTGTGAGCTTAATGATAAGAAAAGTCACGGAGCTCAATGGAAAGGTCATTCCCGGTAAAATGATCATCGAACTTATCAAAAAGAATGGCCATACGGTAGCAGTTAAATGTACGGATGGGAGTATTTTCGATGCTTCTAAATTTATTATAGCTACGGGGGCGTGGACCTCCTCCGCATTTCCCGAGCTCGACCTTGGGGGCCAGTGTATTGCAACAGGGTAAGCATGATATTTGTTTTAAGCAACATGAGAATGACTTGCCGTGTACACAGTCAATGCGTTGCTATGATACAACTGACCAAAGAAGAAGCGAAACATTACAACAACTTGCCTGTCTTTGTGGACTACGGTACTGGATTTTATATCTTTCCAGTAAGAGTGATTTAACGTAGCTACTTGGAGAGCTTCCTTTGATGTGCCACGATACTAGCCAAACGAAAATAATATCGTAAAAATGGCAATCCACTCCTTGGGATACACTCATACTGTTGAAGGTATTTCTAAACCTCGGACAATTGCGACGGATCCAGAAAAGGGACTGTTCATCCCAAAAAGCGACCTTTTGTCTCTGCGTCAGCACCTTCAAAAAATGTATCCTCATCTTGCTTCGAAACCTTTTGTTGGAACAAGACTCTGCTGGTATTTTTATCCCTCTTTTAAGTTACGATTTCTAGAGTCATCAATCGCGCTCAGGTATAATGATTCACCCGATGGAGACTGGATAATCGGTCATCATCCTAACGATCCATCCTTGGTTATAGCTACTGCAGGTACTGGACATGCATATAAGGTTCGTTGTAATACATTTACAAATAATGAGAATCTCATAATTTTGTGCCATTAGTTCCTCCCGGTCATCGGCCAGGTAGTGGCTGACTTGCTTGAAGGAAAGCTAGCTAAAGAACTAGTCAACAAGTTCTCAGTCAATCGAATTTACCTACATCGAGACATGTTGCGTAGCTCTGGTACCCACATTGAGATTAACTTTGATGAAATATGTTCTTTGGATGATTTTGTAGCTTCAAATGGACAGGGCGCTTAATAAATTTGTACTATTTGTGCATTGTTTTCCAAATGTTGCTGGTCTCCAAGGCAGTTACTTCTACATTGATGTAGTAGTAGTACATATGGCCTGGACCGCAACGGCGAGTGAGCAATAGCTGCAGATTTGTATCAGCTGAAGTCCATGGTTAGGACTATGTTGCCTCGAAAAATACGACCTGTGACCAGTCGAATGTCAAGAATTCCGTCCTAATTTAAGAACTAATTACAGCTTTCTACAGCTCACTTGCAATTCAATTCAGAACTTCGAAAGAAGACATAATCGCATGGCGTCTAACTATGAGGTACATTGAATACGGGTGAGAATCTTTCCAACGGGGCTTCTTACTGATGGTAACAGTGAAAGACCCCGCTGGAACATCACAACTTTGCTGTACATGTATTCCTCCGTGACGTTCGTGCACTAAAATTCGCATATACTTTTTCTCATAGATGCTTTACAGTATGGTTGTGAAGTTTGAACACCGTATAAGTGGTTGCGACTCACTCATTGAGTCAACAAGGGTTTCGAGAGCGTATAAATATCGCGTCTTGGCATAACTATATTCCTTTACTATTAACGCCAAGTGCCAGTCCTTCACCACAAAATGCCACGCGTAAACAAGTTCTGTCTTCCCGGAGCTATCATTTTGTTTGCGGCATTTGTCTTGTTATTCTTCACGTCGATCTCGCTTCCTCGTCTGTCCGGGGTTGATTTCGTCCGCGTCCAAGTCACTGGTGGACTGCCAGAGGTGAAGGATAAGACATTCAAGATTGCTGAGTTGCGGGTATATCACTTCCTCATTTTCTATATCATCTAAGCTGATTTCAGTCTGATATAGTTAGGAATTTGGGCGGAATGTATACTGTTCAGTGACCTTCATGTTTGTTCGCAGACTGGACACGGATATCAAGTACAACTCGCAAATCTCGACTTCACCAAGATAGTCACCCTTGGCCCCGCTTGGACTCGAGGTCTTGCAATTCATCCAGTTGGTCAGTACTTAGAAATAGCTCTTGCTATTTATTACCCGGTCTAACGTTGTCCGAAAGCTGCCGGAATAGCCTTTATTGCATTTGTATTGTCTATATTTCCAAACGTCACGATTTCACTTGCTGCATCCCTTACATCTTTCTTGGCGGCTGTTACTACGCTTATCGCATTCGCTTGTGATATTGCATTACTTGTCAAACTAAAGCACGTCGCAGAAGACCTTGGAGCAGACGGGACAGTCCGATCGGGACCAGGTTAGAGTTCATTTTATTGTATTCTCCAGACTCAAATTAACTCAAAATATTTCTGCAGGATTCTGGCTGACATTCGTCTCTATTATTCTTCTCCTTATATCCGGCTGTACAGTTTGTTTTGGAAGAGGTAGACTTCTGCAGGATGCGCGCCCAAGCTATTCTTCGAAAGGACCATTTATGTCTCGCTTCCGTCTTACCACAAAGTCTTAAATGATTTGTGTGGTCCTCCGATAGTAGCCATGCCCCATTTCCTGAAATTCTCCACTTCCCAAGGGTTGGACAATATTTCTGCACCCCCCTATTTATGACGGTTAATAATGATAGATAAAGGCTGCAATTTTATTCAACTAGTGAAAATATATTAAGGGAATGAGCCAGATCTATGCAGCTTTGAGGCAGCTCATTAGGGAACACTACCCACTACGCCTAGCTACGTCCGAGGATCATCTATTTGGCAGATGCTGAATTGATGAAATCAGACCGCTATTGTCTCCTCGTTGTTACCTTCCAAGTTTATTCCCCGAGTCATCTGCGATTTTTTTCCACAAAGCTTCACTTTATTTATGGCTATCTCCCACTGGTCTATCGGTAGCAACAGCCTTTTGTTTAAAACTTTCGAATGTAACGGTAACATATTATAGGGGGTTGAATCAGTGTTCTACAGAGGTATCCACGCGGTTGTTTAAATGAGAAGTTAGTACTAATGATATGCCTAGTAAGTTGAAATTGCGTGTTCTAGTTAAGTTGTAGTAGAACATATTACCGTACGTTCTCATGCAGCTATAACGGTCTTATAGCTTCTATGCTTTAAGATAGTGTATGATTCCATTCGTACCACCGCTGATTCTTTCAGGAGCTCAAACGTTAGTAAATTCTAGCCACAATGAATTGGATACGAGGAAGGTTGATGTGCCCTGGACCTGAAGACGCCCGCATAACCCGAAAGCGCTTGACAGCGTGGGGGACGTTGATCTGATTGCGATAGCTGACTTACTTATTACATAACTTACTTATACCTGATTTGGCAGGGATACATCACTGGGAATTGCCGACTCGGCGAAGACCTTGTTTGACTTTGGTGATGTGTAGTTGAGTGAAATATGATAGTATTATAGGGTTTATATTCATGTCAGTATTCTTACAAATTACATAAAGTAATATTTGAGTGCTTTGAACAGGTCGTGAAGTCAACATAGCCATTAAAGAATTGGCAAATGGTAAATTACAGTGGTGTACAACATAATTTTTGGAATGCATTTGAATAAAGTACAGACATCATGCACATAAATAGACAAATGTGCACCTTTTTGGGTTAACGATACGATAGTGATCAAATGAATGTGATCACTTGCGATTACAACATTCCCACTACCTTTTAAGGTAGTTGGGTATTAGGGATGTTTGGGCCGCTGGATATGGTAATTTGAGAATCTTGGATAAGATCTCAACCTGATTGGCTGGAGCTATTCCTGCAACAAATATGAGGCATGTGATGTGACACATGTTAATTATGTGTTACAGGCTGCTACAGGCTGATGTGGATGAAGCTCTTTACACCACAGACTATGAAAGATCCCTCAATGTCAACCCCACTCTGCCCACCATCTTTCTTTGTACTTGTAGAACTAATAAGTGTTTCCACCACCATCCACACTGTTGTCTCAGACATCACCTACCTGGACATGGTTTGGGAAGATTGAAGACACTACTATTTAGTGCAGAATACACCTCACTCTAGTGGCATGGTCCATTCTTAGAGCCTTTCGATAATGAAACAATACTTCATCCTTCCACCATGGATCCCTACCTGATCACATGATATTTTTCATAGTACTTGAAGTCCAATATGCCAACTTCAGTCAATAATATGGAATATCTTTTTCCTCCCACAAACGAGTTTGAACATTTGAACAGTGACTGGGTTTGCACAACAGCAGGCTGATATAGGGAATTTGAACATGAAGGAATCTCTGTGAATCCCATCTAGAGTTAAATGCACCCACATTGCCTGTGCTTGCAGAATCTTCTATTCATGTCACTATCACTGAAGGATGTAGACTCTTTCTCAACAACCAATGGTTCATCCTCAGCCACCTGCTCTGAGTCTTTTGACATTAGTGAAATGCTCCTGCTCATTGCTCTGCTTAGTTGGTGACAATGGTATGAGATTCTTTCCATGTAGAGAGAGAACAGTGTCATCCACACCTCCTCCTCCCTCCTCTCCCAGCATATCGATAACAATGCCTCATTCCATTGGCAAGCATGATGTTGACACCTTTGGCCTGTCTTTTCTCCAACAACCATCACTGCCTCCCTTCTCCTTTTTCCCTGTTTCCCCTGTGTCCACCACCTCCTTGCCCCACTATAGGGACTGACATGGATGGATCCGAGATCCATCCGCGATCCAATCCACAGATGGGGCCATTATTCGGATGGGTGACGGATGCCATCCACAAAATTCGGATGCATCCGCTCGGTACCACTGTGACTGCTGATGCTTTCAATTATTCCTTCATTACAGAGCATTTCTAATGTATTATAAAAACACAAAATTGCTTGTAATACAATAAGCATTATACATGCGAAGTGCAAGGTAAAAATATAATGGATTGATGTCACTATATGTTTTTTACCCGTTGTTGCCACAAAATGTGACCGATAGCCTTAGTCACGGTGCGTGACATGCTACTAGACATGTCACGCAGTCACGGACCTCATCAAAGCTTCACGAAGTCTCGCAAAAACACATTAATTTAAGTATATATTAACAAATCTCTCTTCAAACAAAAAATAAGTATGTGAATCCATTAAATACATATTAGAGTACATATAGATGTGGTACAATTTTAAGTGAATGTATTTATTTATCAGAAAATGGAAAGAGTGCATAACAGCTATTGGATGCAATTGGATGCATCCAAATACTGCGTGTATCCGCGGATTGGCATCCGGAACCGACCCGCATCCGCTATTTTCGGATAAAAATAGCGGATTGCCAGTTCAGGCTCATCTGTGTCAGTCCCTACCCCACTACCAACCTTTCACATCAACTTGTATCATGCACAATATTCCTTCCTCCCTCCTTCTCCCCTATTTCATGCTGATGACCTTGTCCTCCCTTCCCCTACATCACAATGATGGTGTGTCCTCCACTATCAATCATGCTGTGTACACCACTTCATCCACCCTCTTCCTCCTCTCTCCCTCCTACCTTTGTCACCACAATGACTCATCATGATGATTACACATGATAATGATCTTGACACCACATCTTCCAGCATCTTTCTCCCCCATCCCTCCTCCCTTTATCACTGTGCTGATGACACCTAACCCATTGGATAATGGTGTTGAAATTTCCTCATTCAGCCTCTTCCTCCTCCCTCCTCCATCGCCATATCCTAATATGCACAGCTTAGTGTTGTGGAATATTAATGAGTCCCATCTACAGGCTACAGAATAGTGTTGTAGAACATGTCAATATAGTACCCTTAAAGTTCTCACCTGTGGCATAGAATAGTATTGACTTGAACAAGTAGAGGTTGAATATCATACTAACAGTAGTGATCCTGGAAGCATGTAGTGTTTCTATCATACTGGTTAAGCCAAGCTAGGGAAAACAGTTGACCAGAAAGGATGACGAGACAGCAGGCTGAGCATAGAAAACCACTACTACTTACTTACATACCATATGATACAACACATAAGAAAATGTATTTTACTAGTAACACAGTTTCAGGTATTATCCATCAATGTTCAACTTTAATGAGTTGCACCATTCATGAATTAAATAGTGTAAATATTAGATATTTAGATAATTGGAATAGGTGGTAGTGGGCTTTGCTGCTTGCTGGCTCTATTTCTTTATTTTTTGCTGGGGTGGAGAGAGATTAAGGGATTGACTTTATCATAGTTTTTGATCATGTGAATAGCAACCAATTTTGTGGAGTACATATTGCGAGAATTTTTTCCCTCTTTTTCAGCAGGAGAAGGTCAGTTGATAAGCTTGAAATCAAGTTCCGCTGTAGCATTGACCAAATGGGTACAGAAATCTTTGGGATAGATAGGATCACCATTTTCATCAAATACTAAAGGCCGGTTAATACTGTGACTGTTGTAAAGCATAGGAATTTTGATCTGTGCAGCCTCAGTGACAACAGGCCAGTTATGAATTCTCCACCATTCTGTTTAATGTAATAGTATCAATATAATATTATGTAAGGAAACATACCTTTGGGATTTCATGGTCTAATTTTTCCTCAGGTACTAGCTACCCCAGAAAAATAAAATGAATTAGCATAATTATACAGAGAAGAAACAATGTAAATACCTCAAATAACTTGTGTCTTACTTTGGGATGCTGAGCAAAGGACAGTCCAACTAGAAAACTGATTTTTTTGGCTCCCTCTTTACAGGTAGCTTCTTTCAATAACCACTTGTCATTTTCTAGGACCTTAACATAATCACTCTTGAATGGTTCAACCATAGGAGCCTGCCTGACAAAGAAAGCACAAGGAGCAAAAAATCCCTAACAATTGCATTTTCCCATTATAATCAGCATTGGAAGGGAAGTAGAAACCTTCATCAGATACTTTTACTACAGCCATGAGTCCTGCAATAATGGGTCCATTGGTTTTGGCTAAATCCACATTCATATTATCATCACTATCAACTGTTGTGCTGGAAGAGGGCACAATGGGAGCAAATTAAAAAGAGAACAGAGTAGAAATACCATGAACACAAATGTACATACCAATCATTACCAATACATCGACATACACCAGTATTCATAGCAGCCTATCAATAGTGGGAATACAACAATACCCATGGAGCCAGCTAACTGTCCTGCTTAAAGAACATATACAAGAGATGGAAAAAAATGAGTGCATGCCCCCACACCCCATTCACTGCAGGCACACAAACAAAGTGAATCTGTAAACCACCACCCACACTGCTAACCTGACAGCCAATGTTAATTCCATAATTGCCAAAATGCAATCAAACTGACAGAGTGAAACAAATTACAAGGTCCAAGTTTGAACAAATCCCATGCAAGTTCACATACTGTGGCAATCCTGGTAATCAACCATTATCAGGATACAAGAGGACTGAAAGAAACCAAAAGAGCAAAGTGTTCACAATTCAAAATGAAACATGCTGAAGAACATTCATTGCCAATAGAACTATAAAATCGTAAAATGCTAGCTCACAGTGAATCTATTGAAACCCACCACAAAATGAATGAATGCACCTAAAAATGACACAGGAAACTGAATGAATGAAGAAAGTGTGAGGTCCAGCACCTAAGGGCAGGCAAGACAAACAAATGAAAGAAATAATTGACATGTAAATCACAGAATGAAATCATGTGGCATGCACATGCAGGTCAAAAAGTGAACCAATTTTGACCTCAGAGATACCTTGTCAAACAAGGTGATTTTCACTCTTACCTGAACTCCATTTCAACAGTGCATTATTTCAACTTGGAAAGACATCTAGATAGGTTAGTTCTAATGCTGTAGTGCTTCCCAATGTCACAACCATGCCCCTAGCCTGACTTGGCAGCAGAGTATGAGAGGGTGACTGCAGGGAAACGAGGGGTGAGTATGAGATGGAAGTGGAGAAGGAGAACTCAGGGGGTAGGACTTTGGCTTCAGCTTATGTGCTGCACCCCTGGGATTCCTGGTCCTGGATTTTGGAGTAAGGGCAAGCCCTTCAGAGAAGACAAGAGATGAGAAGACAAGAGGTGTAACTCAAGTCAGACAAGAGGGTGAGGACATAGTTCAATATGAAACTAAAGACTAAGTACAAATTGAGTGCTACTTAAATACTAGAGACTTGGAGTAAGTAAAGGCCAGCAGAGAAGTACGGTCAGGGTAGGCATATGTAGAATGAAGACTATAACTAATTAAACATAATAAAACATGTCGAAGAAGTGAGCACGTATGGCGGTGTAAAGTGAAACTGATAGTGGCACACTTAAGAATGATAAGTGACTCACTATGAGATGTATACTACAATACTGAGGGGATAGCTCAGTAGGGTGGAAGAAAGGAAACAGAGGTAATCTATGTACAGTAAGCAATAAGTAATATTAAGAATGTAATCAAAGTCCAGAGTAAACAAAGGTGAAGGCAAAGTAAGGGCATAGGAGTCCAGAGGTAGGCAATATGGGATATGACAGTATTCCCCCCTTAAGGCTGAGCCTTGAGGCCTGAGCATGGTTGAGGCAGAGAAGAAAGACGCAATGGAAGTGGATGAGGGAGGAAGATTGGGAGTGATAAGGGTGAGGAAACATAAGCAGGAAGAGACAAAGGTGAGGGTCGCTCAAATGATGGCACGACTAACTGGTCGCCCAGTGGAGGAAATGACGAGGCAAGGCACTTCTCCACCAGTACACATGGAGTACGAGGCAATGATGGCAAGGTTGGGACTCATGTTGTTTAGTAAAGGGTTGATTATGCAATCCTTACACTATCACAGGGGGGCCAATAGCTTGGTGATGACAGTGGATGAGTCGACTCCAGTGGAGGAAGTGGTAGAGCAAGCATTGGCAGAGGTAGGGCCTATGAATGCAGGGATTCCAACTCCTGTGGTAGAGCCAGAGGTAATGACCAATTCACAGGTAGGTACTTACATGAGCACAGAGCAGATTGCTGACTGTGAACACACCATTCAGCAGCTGGAGGCCAAAGGCCACACCATAACACTGGAGGAAGAGGTGGAGAGGAGTGTCCAGCAAGTGGAGAATGAGGGTGGCTCCAAGAGGAAGTGCACCAACACGAATCTGGAGGACGCAACAGAGGTGACGCCAAAACCACCAAGGAAGAAAACATCAACCAGGGCTTCTCAGCACAAAGGGGCAAAGAGTAAGGCCTTCATGGATGATGAAGCAGAAGAGGATGACACTAGCAGTAAGGCTAGCCAATCTGGAAGCAAGAGTCATACAGGGACAGAGAGCCAAACTGGCGACAAGTCTGATGTCGAGGTGGAAGAAGTGAGGACATCGGTGGAGAAGAAGGGTAAAGGTGTGGAGAAGACCAAGATGGTCACAGAGAAGAAGGAGAAAGAGGCCTATGTATTACCCAAGGTCCCCTGCAGCATATGCAGTAAGTTTAACAGGGAGTGCTTGTTGGATCTCAAGTAAGTTGTCTGTCTTCTTATTGGAGTTGTTCTGACTTGCTCCTAGGGGAAAGAAAATGAACCACAAGGCATGCAAGGCATGTCGGACAAAGAAAGGAAGATGCGACAACAATGGGATAATGTGGGGGACTGTAGCACTGGGGAATGCAGAGGAACAGAGAAGAGGTCTGGAGAAGATGAAGACCAGTGGTGTGGGGCAGAAGAAACTGGTGGAGGAGTTGCAGACGCAACTGGCAGTGATGAGGTTGGAGTTAGAGGTTGTGGAGGAACAAGTGGATGAAAGGTGGACCAAGCTCAAGATGTTTGATGTTGAGGTCAAGATTCTGAGGGACCAGTTGTTCCTAGTGGAGAATGAGTGTGACAAGTTGGCGCTGCAGCTCAACTCTGGGAGCCCCTTATCAGATATGCTGATGGAGGCCTTGGGGATGAATGTCACCATGCACATGGAGTTGATGGGCATGTTGAACAGGTTGATGACAACCACACAGGTGGCAGAGGAGGGTACTCCAGCAGAGACTAATGAGTCCAGGAGTAATGAAGAGGAAGAAGAAGAGGAAGAGGAAGAGTAATATACAGTAGGCAGAAAAATTGTAAATATTTATTTTGTGGACTTTAATGATTTTTTGGTGTGAGGAGAATGAAAAGTAAGAGTAAAAAGTAAGACAGAATAAACAGAAACACCTTAGGAGAAAACCAATACAACCCCATACTTCCACTCTCAGCCCACCTCATTAAGTATGCAAAGTGATGAATCAGCTATGCTTATTAAACATAGTGGTCATCATGCAAGCAGTGTCTGGAGAAGTGTCAATCTTCAACCTTTGGTCAAGAAGACAAATATGGATATACAATAAACTATAGTGGAGAAATGAAAATGTAAGTGGAGAAAGTCTATGAAACAGGAGTAGAAGGGTTGGGCTTATTGGGATAACAAGTGTGAAATTCCTCTATGAGCTCTGTAGCATGTTCTACTTCGGTGGCAGCCAACCAAGTGAGTTCTTCGTTGGTTTCTTCATAACCAGTCCATTGGACTAAGTAATGAAGAGGACATTTCTTGAACTGGTGATCCAGCTTGGAGTTGCAGATCTCACTGATCTTGAACTCGATATCTCTGTCGATTTCCACAGGGGGAGGTGGAGGTATCTCTCAACCAGGGATAGTGTTTTCTACTGTGGGCTTGAGCATAGAAACATGGAATACAGGGTGTACAGCTCAGAAATTGGAAGGGAGTCTAAGGGTGCAGGAGTGGGTACCAGTTTCGGCAATGATCTTGAAGGGACCATAATACTTTTCAGCCAATTTCTTGGAAGGGTGAGTGGTGTTGAAGAACTTAGCATGGATGAAGGCTTTAGTTCCAACTTTGAACTCCGGGGCAGGCAAGCAACAGTTGTCTGCTCCGACCTGATAGCGCTTCTGAGCAAGTGTTATTTCAGCCTTGAGGTTTTCATGAAGTTCCTGAAGATCCACGGCGTAATCCCTAGCATGAATGGAGGTAACATTGCATTCAGGGTAGACTGTGATCTGTGGATGATAACCCTTATTGGCGAAGAAAGGAGTCATATTAGTGGTCGAGCTTGGTGTATTGTTATACATGAAATCAGTAATGGGGAGGAGATCAGCCCAGTTGTCCTGCTGGTAATTGCAGTAAATGCGAAGGCACTGCTCCAAGACTTGGTTAATGCATTCAGTTTGTCCATTGCCTTCTGGATGATATCCAGAGGTAAAGTGCAAGTTGATGTCAAGAACCTTACCCAGAGACCAGAAGAAGTGGGAGACGAACTCTGAACCACGATCAGAGGTAATGTGGCTGAGAACACCATGCTTAGAGAATACATGCATGACAAAGAGCTTAGTGAGCTGGGTGGAGGTGATGGTGTTATGGCAAGGGATGAATATAGCTTGCTTGCTAAGACAGTCAACAATAACTAGGATTGAATTGTACTTATCAAATCCAGAGATGGGAAGCGTTTCAATGAAGTCCATAGAGATAGAGTGCCATGGGTGCTCTGGGATAGGCAGTTGTTTCAAGGTACTGTAGGGATGGTGACACTGTGGTTTAGACCATAAGCAGGTGGTGCAAGACTTACAGTAATCCTTGACATAAGTATGGAGTCCAGGCCAAGTATATTCCCATCGAATATTATCCAAGGTCTTGTTCTGACCAGGTGTCCAGTGAGTAAATGGTCATGTTTGTACTGGACAATGCGAAGGTGGAGAGAATCATCATCTGGGACATAAATCCAGTTGTTGAGGCAGAGTAAGCCATCTGAACTGACAGACCAACAATTAGTAGAATTGTGAAGGTGGATGGATGTGACAGTGTCTAGGGGTTGGGCAGTGAGGATGTCATGGTGGAGTTGCTCAACATCCATGATGATGCTGGTATGGAGAACAGGATGAAGGAGTGTGGTGACACAGATAGAGGTGATGAGCTGTTCTTGGGTAAAAACAGGGTGAAAATTGTGTGGATTAACTTTGGCATAGTTGTTATTCCCCCCTTTAGGGTAGACATCTCATCATCTAGTTAAAGCATCAGGTTTCACATCAAGTTTCCCTGGGCAGAAATGAATAACCAGATTGAACTGAGACAGGTACTCTGACCAACGAGCCTGGTGGCAAGTGAGAATCTTGGTGGTGGAGAAATACTCTGAGTTTTTATGGTCAGTAACCACATCAACCAGAGTACCAGAACCTTCCAAGTAGTGTTGCCAGACATGAAAAGCTTCAAAAATAGCCAGGAGTTCCTTGTTGTGGGTGTCATAATTCAGTTCAGGAGTGGTGAAGGTACAGGAATGGAACACAATGGGGTGAATATCACCATCGTCAGTGACAATTGAGAGGATTGCTCTGAGAGCATAGTCAGAGGCACCAGTCTCTACAATGATCTGGGCATCAGGGACCCAATGAGTGAGTACGGGGGCTGTAGTGAAGGCGTCCTTAAGTTTCTCAAATGCCAAACAGCAAGCCGGAGAAAAGTCCCACTTCAAACCCTTGCAGGTAAGATGAGTGAGAGGCACTACTATATCGGAGTAGTGCTGGATAAAACACCTGTAGAAGTTGGCAAACCCAAGGAAAGACTGAATGTCTTTAACCTTCTTAGGCTCGGGCCAATCCCTAATGGTTTGCACTTTATCCTGGGACATAGTGAGGCCGCCTGGAGAAAGGATGTAACCTAAGTACTCAACAGATTCAGTGTGGAATTCGCACTTGTCCACCTGGGCATAGAGCCCATGTTGGCATAAACACTTGAGGACTTCTTTAATGTGCCATTTGTGCTCCTCGAGACTATCAGAGTAGATTAGTATATCATCAAGGTAGACTGTAATGCACACATTGAGCATGTCCTTGAAGATGTTGTTCATGAAACATTGGAAAGCCGCAGGTGCATTGGTGAGTCCAAACAGCATAACTAGCCATTCAAACGAGCCATAGCAAGTGTGAAAAGTGGTCTTCTGCTCATCTCCATCAGCGATGTGGACTAAGTGGTAAGCATGGTAGAGATCAATCTTAGTGTAGATTCTAGCCTTGTGAGGAGAGTCAAGGAGGTCGGAAATAAGGGGAAGGGGATATTGATCCTTTTTGGAAATTGCATTAAGCCCACGGAAATCGACACAGAGTTGAAGGGATCCATCCTTCTTCTGGACAAAGAGCACTGGTGCTCTATGTGGAGAATGAGAAGGACAGATGAAACCAATCTGGAGATGTTCATCAATGAACTCTCATAGAGAGGCCAACTTGGACTGCAAGAGTGAATATACAGTACCAACTGGAGGAGACATACCTTCCTCCAAGTTGATCCAGAGATCATAAGGGCGATGCAGAGCAAAAGTGTCTGCTTGTGTTTTGCTGAAGATGTCGGCAAACTCGTGGTATTCCGGAGGAATATTAGAAAGGTCCACGGCTTCTGCAGCCATGGCAGTGGCAGAAGCTGAAACTACAGCACCGACTTGTATCCTAAACATCTGCGAGCCTGTGAGCTTACTAGCCCAGAGGAAAGCTGCAGCATTAATGAGTGAGATACTAGGGGGTGGACTATTGTCCAACAGAGGAACAAAAGACGAAGCTGGTGATGGAGGGGTTTGCAGAGAGGCAGATGCCTTCAGTGCAGGTGTCGACAAAGACAGAGAAGATTCTCCTAGGACCTGGGTTTGGAAGCCAAGTATATGTCTCTCAGTCCAGTCAATCAACGGATTGTGTTGGGAGAGCCAGTTAAATCCTAATACCATGGAGCAGGAAGAATCGAGCAGAGTTACATAGAAATCAATATCCATGCATTCACCAGTAGGAAACATTACAGATAATAAAATACTCTCTGTAAGTATAGAGTTAGAGGTACCATCAAATAGTTTCAGTGCAATGAGAGGGACCGGAGTTGTGGGGAGGTTGTGCTCCCTCACAAACAATGAGTTAGCAAAACAGTGGGTTGAACCAGAATCAATGAGTGAGAGGAAAGAAAGAGGCATATCCGGCGCAGCTGGAGAAAATGAGGTCAAAGGAATATGTACAGCTTGGGGGTCAAAAAGAGCAGATGCATTTAGTCTTATCTCCTTAGGTGCACAGGAGAGATTAATGCAGCCCTCAGCCTGTGCGGGGTCACTGGAGCCACTCTCTATTTTTTTGAACTCTCAGCTGAGTTCGCCGAGGGAGTTGCCTTGGTAGAGGTGGCAGTGGCCGCATGGGCTTTGGCAGCAGAGGCTGCCTTTCGACAGTCCTTGGCCTGATGACTGGCATTGCCACAGAATAGGCAAAGCTTCTGGTCCAGGTGATGTTTGCATTCTTCTGGGGTGAGTTTCCCATCAGAACCAAGCTTCCCAGTCAAGTCTGGCACCTTGGACTGGTTCTGCTTCTGTTTGTTCTTGGGTTTCCCCGAGGACAAAGTGGAGGTAGAAGAGGCAGAAGAGGAAGAGGAGGATGAGGAGGACTGAGTCTTGGAGGAGGAGGAAGAATTCAAAGTTGACTTCGAATTCTGATTGCCCTTGGGCTTCTCCAAAGACTTGGCAGCAGACTTGCTGTGCTTCTCCTCAATATTGCACTCGGTGTTGCACTCCCAATGCCTCTGATCATAGCCCTGGGCTACCTTAGTCCCGGCAAGAGTCATAGGCCGGCCTTGCTCTCAATGAGAGAGAGTGTCCTTCAGACGAGGACAAAGGCCACAGTAGTATGCCAAGTGGAGGGCAGCATTGTCCCAAGGCAAGAGTGCAGCATATTCATTGAACTTTATTTTATATGTTGTGAGCTGCTGATTATCCTCCATGTGGAGGGAGAAAATGCGAATTTCAGCCTCACCAACTGGGTTGGTATGACCAAAATGGGTACAGAGGAGCTGAACGAAGTAGCCCCATGAATCCATCCATGGCTCGTATGCATCATCATTGAGATGGGTGGCAAACAGGTTGCTTGCTGAGCCACAGAGGAAAGTCAACATGTAGTTGACTTTTGATGCATCATCCAGGTACAACTGGGGGTTGTTCTGGAACACCAAGTGGACTTGTGTGATAAAGGGCTCCAGTTTGAGCATGTTGGAGCCATCAAAGTTATCCGGCTGATTAACCTTCTTCTCCCGAACAGGAGGAGGAGGTGGTGGAGGTGGTGGTGGCAGGGCAAAGTAACCCGCCACAGAGGCCACCATTTCCAGGATCTCATCCCTGGTGAAGTTGTAGTGGTGTCTTGGGCGATGAGGGTTGTGATAGTCATCCCTTGAGGGAGGCCTAGAAGGAGGCTCAGAGGGGTCAGAGGGGTCAGAGGGAGGACCTCCGGAGTGATTTGGTCTGCCAGGACCATTGCTACCAGCACCTGCCTGCTCATCATCATCTTCTGGCTTGTTATCATCATCTCTGGATCCATCACCATCATCACCATCATCTCCATTATCATCTGGAGGGTCATTGTTACCAACTCTGGCAGAATTACCACCAGAAGGAGGTGGAGGTGGAGGAGGTCCTCCACTGCCTGATGCTACAGGTTGTTGAGCGGGTGGCGAAGGGGCTGTGGGTGCTTGCTGCTGGTGTGCAGCTGCATGTTCCAGAGAAAGCCAAGTATCCACCAGTTCTATGGATGCAGTGGGGACAAGGGTAGGGTCGAAAGGAATGCTTAATGGGATTGGGCATGGTGCATGCAATTGATTGCTGTGAACTGGCTGAAGTTCACGAGCTGCACAATGAGTGGAGGTAATTCCTCCAGATACTAGAGCACTAGCTGAGGGTGGGGTGTTTTGCCAAGAGAGAGGTGGAGCAGAGTCAACATGGTGAGGCATATTGTTATGTTCATGAGCTTGCTGGGCAGCTAGACGATTGCTATGGTGCACTTTGTTTTGCTGCTGTTCATGGCTCCTAGCATGTGCAGTCTGAGTCTGCATGCAGGTAGCCATGAGGGAAAGAAAAGTGTTATGTGAGGAATCCAAGGTGGTAGTTTCATATACTGTCATGACTGTGCCCCTAGCCTGACTTGGCAGCAGAGTACAAGAGGGTGACTGTGGAGAAACAAGGGATGAGTATGAGATGGAAGCAGAGAATGAGAACTCAGGGGGTAGGACTTCAGCTTCAGCTTATGTGCTGTGCCCCTGGGATTCCTGGTCCTGGATTTCAGAGTAAGGGCAAGCCCTTTGGAGAAGACAAGAGACGAGAAGACAAGAGGTGTAACTCAAGTCAGACAAGAGGGTGAGGACGTAGTTCAATACAAAACTAAAGATTAAGTACAAATTGAGTGCTACTTAAATACTAGAGACTTGGAGTAAGTAAAGGCCACTGGCCAAGGCCAGCGGAGAAGTACGGTGTCACAGGTGAAAGTTGATTTCACATAATGACATGAATACAGCTAAATCACTCAAAGATAGAAAAGCAAACACTTAGGAAACTTAATAATACCTTAACAAACAACACTTAATATGCACTTTAATTTCACTATTAATCAGGAAAAACCATACACAAGTGACTAATCAATACACTAGCAAATAAAGCTATATAAACACTAATAGTCCATTACCAATCAGAACAATTATACACAAACAAGTAACTACAATACCAGCTCATTATTAATCAAAATAAACATACACAAATACTTAGTCATACTACTGGACCAGCACTAATCAGAATAAACATTATCATACAAACAACTACACCAAGACTAATATGTACAAATAAATATACCCTATACAAAATAAGAAAGCCTTCAGGTACAAACAAAAGAGCACCATTGTCCTCAAGAGCTATTAATAGCACAACCATTGTGCTAAATATACCCATTGTCTAAGATGCTGACTCATGCATCCCCAGTTGGAGAACAATGGAGAAAAGGATGACTCATACTTTCCCCAGTTGGAGAACAATGGGAAAGTAGGTGTGGGATATGATTAGTTAGCAGGAGGGTAAAAGGCATATAAGGAGAAGGATTTGGCCTGTAGAATTAACAACTTATACCTAGTTTTTTTTTTTTTTTTTTTTAAAGTCCCATTTATTGTCATGAGGCAGAGCCTATGTTGACCTTACATTCATTTGTATTTAACTATTTATGCACCCCCTGAGTGTACTAGTGCTTGTGTCTTTACTATCGGTGTGAGAAGTTTGGTTAATCATACATCAAGACCTGCCAACACCATGTTTTCGAATTCCATACTTCATTAGTCATCACAATTCCCACGCGGCAAGCCGGCACCCAACAATCCTACTCAGACTCATACTGGCAGTATATTGCACTCTCCCACATTCTCATTGGACTCTCACTGAACTCTCACTAAACTCTCGAGAGTCTCACTGGAGTCTCACCACAGTCTCGATAGTACAGTGATACTCTCACTGGACTCTCACTATATTATCGAGACTGTGATGAGACTCTCACTGGACTCTCAGTTAAGCCCAACTCTATACTCTCAGTATCTTATCACCATGTATCACTGTGTATCACTGTACTCTCACTATACTCTCACTGTACTCTCACTGTACTCTCACTATACTCTCACTATGCACCACCATGTATCACTGTACTCTCACTATATTCTCACTATATTCTCACTGTACTCTCACTGTACTCTCACTGTAATCTCACTGCCTAACACTATGCACCACCATGTATCACTGTACTCTCACTATATTCTCACTGTACTCTCACTGTATTCTCACTGTATTCTCACTGTACTCACTCCTTAAATATGTAAACCACAAATATACAGAGAATGACATATATATTAAGTACAAGTTTATTTATCTTTGGAGACAGGGAAGTTCTGAAGTGACCCTATAACATAACAATTGAATACAACAAAAACACTATTCATATAAAATCAAAACTACAGTAAACAACCTACATATCATTATCTAATCCATAATCTGCTATCCCCTCTTCCTCTTCTCTGTCAAATTCATCTGCTGCTTCCTCTTCCTCCTCCTCCTCCTCTTCTTCTTCTTCAGAATCTTCTGATTCCTCATCTCTCATATCTTTATCATCTTTAGTATTATTGTCTCTTTCAAGCTGCTTTTTAATAACTTTTTGGGTATGAATGAATAGAAGTGCATGTATGGTCCAGTTGAAGTTTACAACAGTCATTCTATTAAGAATGCTTTGAAATCCTCCAAGCCAAGCGTTTAGCTGCTCACAAGCCTGTATCAAAACTTTAGATGAAGTTCTATATACATGTTAGTTTATTACTTACTTGGGTATTAAATGCTCTTTTATAATGTGGTCTTCCATGTATATCATTTTCTACTACAACCAAGTTGGGTGCAGATCCATTTAATGGTGCTGGATTGCACCATTTACGACAAGTATAATCAGTTGTTCTGTGATTAATGTAGTGATAAGAATCAACAATAAATCTTGTTGTTAAACTCCAGATCCTCCATGCACCATTTAGCACAGCATTTTTCAGCACTACACATGCTTTGTCAATACAGACATAGCTTGGACGAGATTCAAGAGTTGGATAAACATGATCTAAAAATCTCATGATATTTCCAGGTCCCTCAGATTTTGTAAACTTTGTCCATGCAATAACTGCTCCACATGGTGCACATAATGTTTCAACACAGTAAAACCGTGGAGCAGTGAAGTAATGGTTTCGCTCCTCATGTGGTGCAGGAGCATCATCATGAGGTATTACCTGCCGATTTATACGAGGAAGCCAATCCACCCGTTCCTCTTCACTTCTGCGAATAATTCTTCTTATTCCTAAAAGTGTTTGTCTACCAAATCTTACTAAATGATGGCGCCATCGCGACTGATGATTAACACATGTCTTTGAGTTATTTTCTCTTGGGTTGTTACATAATTTTATATGACATAAATGACCACGCATAGCTTGATGAATTATGCAAAATACTCCAGTTCTTTCATTTTCTAAATTACCATCACAATCCTGGTATGCACAATGTCTTGGACCCATAATTATGCCATCCATAACAACCATATTTACTATTGGCTTTATTTCAGCCTGAGTTGGTTGATCAGTATTGGTTGTTTTATTAGATGAATCACTGGATGAATCACTTGATGACTCATTGTCAATATCCATATCATTGGTGGTACTACTAATGTGTTGCCGAGCACTTGCTCTAGCTTCTATTTCCTCTCTCATAGCTTGTTCTGCATCTTCCCCCTGTAGCATGGGAACTGATTGATTTTCATCAATTCCAATTACTGCAGCAGGAGTGTCATCAGTTATTCTGTCTGCAGTACTTTTGTACTCATGTGTACATTCACTACATGAATGATCTTTAGCACATTCAATAATACCTTCTTGACCAAGTATTTCAAATGCTTTTCTAGTTAATTCTTGAATCTCACGTTCACCTGATGTTATTATAAGTGATTTATTATTGTATGTAGCTACCTGTCTTACACTTTCAGAAATGAATGCCTGCCAAGTTTGTCTGCGAGACAACTTGAATGATGACTCTCTAAAGGATTCATTCCAAAATTCTGTGAATGCAGCTGTAGATGCATGAAAATGATAAATTCCATGCAGAACTGCATTGGTGTAAGATCTATCTGCCCAGACTTGCTGTCCAAGCTTTAAATATTTTGCTGAGTTTGACAATCCTCTGATACGTGTACCATTTGCATGCTTCACACTTTTGTGATCAGCATAATAAAATGAGTTACAAATGCCACATTTTCCTTTAAGCACATAAGCACCAGTGTGGGGATGCATTCCTTTTATAAGAGTTATACATGAAACATCTCTCTTACGAACTTCTTGGTGAAGTGGAGCCTCTTTACAAGATGGTGTAGAGCAAGTGTAACGACTTGGACAAACAGTAAAAACAGGTTCAACTTCTGTGGTTCTTACAGAGTTTAAAGGGTGTCCTTTTTTAATTGGATCAAGTTTTAAAAATGTTGCAAATGAATCAAGTTTTGAGCCCAATGCATTAATTCTCTGCACATCAGTTATATCCTCAGCATTTGAAACTTCATCTTTGGTAAACAAATTATTAATTTTACCACCTAGATCCCTTTTTAGAACTCTAGTAAGAGCTGTAATCCAACTTGTTGCAGATTTTCTATAGGCTAATTTTTGTTTTCCATGAAGGTTCAATAGGTCTGTATTATTTGTTAAAGTAAATAACACTTTGAGTACCATTGCTAGTGTAATATCTGCATGGAAGTTGCTTGTAATAAATTCAGAAAAATCTACAAATGTTATTTCAGGAAATGGATCCTGCACTGTAGATGATGCCCATGCTTTAGGAATGCATGATATAAATCCATAAAATATAAAAAGCCAAATAAAATAGTGCCAGAAACTGAAATTTTTTAAGTTAGCTTATTATTCTTGCAGGTTAGGCAAAGCAAACAGAATATGAATTCAAACTATAGTACAAAAGTAAAACTGTTGAAGTTCATATAATACATACTTGACATACTTGTTGAAAGCATGAATAGCTATATAAAAAAACACAAGAAAATAATACTGTTGAAGTAAAAATATTATACAAGTCTTACATACTTGTTGAAAGGATGTAAGACTGAGAAAAATGAAAAACAGGTACTACTGAAGTAAAAATATTGTACAAGTCTTACAACTTGTTGAAAGAATGTAAGACTTAATATGGTACAACTTTACATACTTGTTGAAAGCATGCATGCATCATAATAGAAAAAAAGTCTAACTGAAAATATGAAAGGGCATTGAGAAAAATTCTTACAAATTATTGTCCCCTCTGTTCTTCTTCCTCTTTCCATCCTTCCTTTTCTCTTTCACTCTTTCCTTTCCTTTTCCCTTATCTTTGCTCTTATAATTGTCATCTGCAGAACTATCCTCATCTTTTTCCTTAGCAAGCTTCTTATCCTCTTTACCAAACTTCTTTAAAATGATCTTCAATGCCTCCTGAGTTTGTGGTTCTCCTTTCCAAACTTCATAATCTGGAATATCTGGGTTCCCTTCAAACCAAAGCTCCATTTTAGGATATTTAGGAAGCTTGCTAAATAGAGCCTTCCATCTATAATAGGCTGGAACTGATGTAAAAATGGTTGCAATAACACTAATAGGAGGCATTTTATTTTGCCATTTTCCAGCACTAATCATAGTAGGGAACTTTTTAATGATATTCTCAATGAATACCCACTTAGCATACTGAAGACGAATACTACAGCTCCATGATCACATAGTGCAAGAGGAACTTTGAAAAAATTGATTATTCTCTTTTGAGCTTCAGTAGATTCCCCTAACTTAGAAGCTGAAGATGTAGAAGCCTCTTCACTAAATACTGATGGAACATTAGAAATATTTGCAGCTAATGTTGTTCCAAGACCCTCCTAATCTAAGATTAAGTAACATTCTATGCTTGAAATAAATTATAAACTTACAAGTAAAATCTTACAAAATGTAGATTTATCTTCATCAAGTTCCCATTGAACTTCCTGGTCTTTATCTTCTAAAAGTTCAGAATATTGGCCAGTTAAAGACCACCCATTATCTTCCCATAAAAAGACATATGGATTAGATACTGAAAATAGTAAATATTTTAGAGTGATAATTTGAAATTAAGAAAGTAATAATACCTTGAATGGACTTGTACTTTGTTCCTATATATTTCAGAAGTTTGTACAGATAAACCTGGAGCTCTACTCTTCTGAATGTAAAGATTGGGAGAGAACTAAAAAGATCATTGTAAATTTTGATAACTCCAGTTGATGGAGGTGTATCAGTGGTATCAACTATCATTTTATCTTTGTCTCCAATATTAAAGATATTTCCAAGTGCATTCTGACGGCTGTGCCCACCAATAATCTTTGATGCTCCTTGAAGGTCAATAGATGTGTCATCTGGAGTGGAATATTCATATTGCCTTATAAAGTTTTCAAATTGCTCAGGATTCTGAAGTACATTGTTCCTCGCAGATTTTTCAGACATAGATGTAGAACTCCTAGTTGAAGTTCTGGACACAGACCGGCTAGAAGCGGACTGGCTATTTGATGCAGAACTGTGGGAAATAGACCTTCGGCTAATCTTTGATGAGTGGCTACTAGTACTCAGAGTGGGAGACTCAGGAGAACTGGATCTTCCCTGCTTTTCAGTAGCCTTCCGGGGAGTAGTCTCAATAATCTCATAATCTATATCCTCTTCTTGAATTTGACCTGGATGTGAGGAAAATACTAATGATGTCTCATGCTCATTAAACAGATGTCCCATGTCATTTGAAAGCGAACTAAATGGATCTTGAGGAGTAGGTACCTGAAGGATAGATGCTGGTGTAACAGTTCCTGAGCGTTCACGATAATGAGGTGGTGGTGCCACTGAAATATTGCTATTTTCTAAGATTTTTTCAACTCTAAAAAATGAGAACAATATGAGAAAAGATGTGAATATGAATAAAAAAATATACTTTGTAAATCTCTTTGGTTTTCCAGCAGCTTCATTTTGCTGGTCTTCTTTGAGTCTTTGAACAGAGCTTTTCCTGCCAGTACATAAGATGACTAAAAATAATATACACTTTTACTCACTTAATTTTCTTCTTTCTAGCTCCCCCTCCCTGCTCTCTCACTCCTCCCTCCCTCTCTTCCCTTTCCTCCCTTCCCTCTTCCCCCTCCCTTTCTACTCCAACTTCCTCCTCCCCTGTCCCACTTTCCTCCTCCTCCTCCTCCTCCTCCTCCTCCTCCTCCTCCTCATTGTCACTCACAATCCTTTTCCCTCCCTTCCCCTTTCTCCCACCCCTACCCCCCTCCAGACTTAGCTGGCCCTCCTCCCTTAGACTTGGAGGTAGAAGCTTGAGGCTTGGTTGTGTCAGCAGTCCCAGAATCCTTGGTCCTGGACCTGGTGGAGGTAGCAGGGATGGAAGATGCAGCAGCAGTGGCAGATCTAAGAGACCTAGGTGCCATGGTAAAAGAGCAGAAAACAGTAAAGTAAAAAGAGTAAAAAAGCGGTGACAGATCTTAAGTGATGCACTCAGATGAGGGAAGAAAGAAAGGGAACTGAACCTCAAGGTGTTTCTATATATTACAAGCTGCGACACATCACAGGTTCAAACTATAAATAAATACTTGACAAGTAATTACCGAAATTCTCCCACAAAGTTCCAAATAGGTCCTGCTGTTCTCATCACTGGCAACTGCCAGGATAAGAAGGCCACAGGACCTAACACGGAAAAGAATATCTCCGCCGAAGCAGAGGAAAGACAAAAATTATAATTAAACCGACCAAAGAGCCTCTGCACGAAGCAGAGAACTTCGAAAAATTGACAGAGCAAGTAAGGGGGGAAGAGCATTGCTCGACGCAGCAAGAAGGGCATGAAGAGAAGCTGAGTGCCACACCACACGAAGCAACATGAGGGTGGGGAGGAGATGTACAATGAGGGGAAGGCGAGGGGCAGAATGATACTCGATGCAACAAGAAGGGCGTGAGGAGAAGCGGAGAGCCATGCAACGCAACGCAACAAGAGGATGGGGAGGAGATGCACGACGAGGGGAGGGTAGGGGGCAGAGCGGGTGAGGGGAGGAGAGTGTCACCGACGCAATGGGAAGGGGGGGGAGAAGCGGAGTGCCACGCGACGCACCAAGAGGGTGGGGAGAAGATGCACGACGAGGGGAGGATGGAGGGCAGAGCAGGTGAGGGGGGAAGAGCGCTGCTCGATGCAACGAGAAGGGCGTGAGGAGCATCAGAGCCCCACGCTACGCGGACCAGAGGTGGTGCGTTGTCGGTCCTACGCAGCAGGGAGGGGTAACGCTGCATTCGCCTACGCTGAGAGAGGCCGCACGTTGTCGTCCTATGCTGCGAAACGGGGGACCAGACGTTGTCGTCTGCGAACCGAGGGACCAGAGGTGGCGCGTTGTCGTCCTACGCAGCAGGGAGGGGGTAACGCTGCATTCGCCTACGCTGAGAGGCCGTACATTGTCAACCTACGCTGCGAAACGGGGGGCTGCGAAACGGGGGCCAGAGAAGGTGTGTTGTCGTCTGCGAACCGAGGGACCAGAGGTGGCGTGTTGTCGTCCTACGCAGCAGGGAGGGGGTAACGTTGCATTCGCCTACACTGAGAGAGGCCGTACGTTGTCGTCCTACGCTGCGAAACCGGGGACCAGACATTGTCGTCTGCGAACCGAGGGACCAGAGGTGGCGCGTTGTCGTCCTACGCAGCAGGGAGGGGATAACGTTGCATTCGCCGTCGCTGAGAGGAGGGGAGTTCCGTGAACGCCTACACTGAGAGGAGAGGGAAGTTCCGTGATCGCCCATGCGGAGCACCGTATTCACCCACGCAAAGCGAGCCCAAGCCAAAGATATCGCCCATGCCGTCAAACATCTCAGGCGCTGCTAAAAAAAAACGCACGAGATCGAATAGAGACCAAAAAAGATGAGACTTACTATCGATCCCAATGCTGTCCTGCCAACCGCCCAATGCCTAACGTGCTTGAAGTGCTAGATAGAAGGTTACATATTGTGCGAGCGAGCAAGAAAGAAGGAGAGGGGAGGGGAGGGGAAGGAAGAAGTGTGTCGTTGTTGCATAGTGCAAGTAGCGAGTCCGGATGTGTCCGATGATTTGGTCACGTGAGAAATCAAATCGATACGCACAGACCATTAGCGCGCACGGACCATTCCCACGCACGGACCATCAATGCGCACGGACCATTAGTACACAAACTATGACAATAGGACCTACACATATGCACGGACCATGTCACGTGACTTTGATCACGTGACGTCTCGGGCTCGGAGCGATTTCTCAGTATATTCCCAGTGGACTCTCTGAGATACCTCTCAGTATAACCTCATTGGACTCTCTGAGAGTCTCACTAATGGGAATTTAGTGAGAGTTTACTGAGATACAAAATTGTATGTAATCTCACTGGACTCTCAGTAAATTCTCACTGGACTCTCTCCAGACTCTCAATACTCTCACTAAAATTAATGCTAATTCTCACCAGAGTCTCTGAGACTCTCACTGGACTCTCACTGGACTCCAGTGAGACTGTGGGTCAGTGTAATGACCTCCATACTGGTACAATTCCCAGGCCGCAGTGGCCATCTGATGTAAACGCCAGTTCCTTTGCTCCTATCCTAGGTGGTCCCTGAATGGGGGTGTGTACCTGACGATATAATTCATAGCTCCAATGAAGTAATGCGTGGTCTGACTTCAGGTTCGGAACTGCAGGACGTGATGACCTGGACCTTCAGCACTTCCAGAAGCTGTCGTTGGTTTGATTGGGTAATAGGGTCTCATGACAAGTGATCGTTCTGGTAACACATGATGCTGAGATTAGGTCAGCGAGTAATCAGGGTGGTCGAAGGTGAAGATTTTAGGGCGAGTAAAATTAACTGCGCCATGCATGGATTGAACCAAGGGGCTCATGCTCGAGCAGGGGTACCCTCTCTCTTGCCTGCCAGGGTGCAATGGCAGGCATGCGCGATGGAACCACTACACCATCGTGCCCCTCTATACCTAGTTTACATTTGCTTGTATCCCTTTGCAGTTGTAGCACACAACCCTTACCTACTAAATATAACCTATATACTTCCCCTCTACTCAGTACACATATTGTCAGAGTCACATATAAAGCATCAACAGTAAAGTGTGAAACTAATTTGTATTATTTGTGTCTACTTAGATAGTAAGGCACCATATCTTTGTAAAGTAACAGCAGCAGCAGCATCATATTTGTGTCCACTCAGATAGTGAGGCATCGTATCTTTGTAAAGTAACAGCAGCAGCAGCATCGTATTTGTGTCCACTCAGATAGTGAGGCATCATATCTTTGTAAAGTAACAGCAGCAGCATATTTGTGTCCACTCAGATAGTGAGACACCGTAACCTTGTATAGCAACCGTTGACATACCATATTTGTGTCCACTCAGATAGTGAGGCACCATAACTTTGTAAATTATATATGTGCCCCAGCTGTGAAGTTAGGAGCAGAAATCGTCAGGGACCTCAACTCCACTTCAACCTTCACCATAATAGTGACCTATACCTTCAGCCTACCCTTCATCTGCAAGCACTTGCCACAATCTTAGTTGTTGTGTTTGTAATTTGCCTACTCTTCTAGAATTACCCAACCATCCCATACCTTTATTTACAGTCCATCCTACTACCAAACCTCTTGAGTTAAGGAGAATATCTACAAATAATATCCCCCAACACTCAGGTGCAAAGCATGAACAAAGTCAATTCCTGCTGACCACCTTAGATAGTTATTATCTTAAACTGACAATGGTCAGGGTAGGCATACATAGAATGAAGACTATAACTAATTAAACATAATAAAACACATCGGAGAAGTGAGTGTGTATGGCGGTGTAAAGTGAAACTGATAGTGGCACACTTGGGAATGATAAGTGACTCACTATGAGATGTATACTACAATACTGAGGGGATAGCTCAGTAGGGTGAAAGAAAGGAAACAGAGGTAATCTATGTACAGTAAGCAATAAGTAATATTAAGAACATAATCAAAGTCCAGAGTAAACAAAGGTGAAGGCGGAGTAAGGGCATAGGAGTCTGGAGGTAGGCGATATGGGATATGACACTCAAGTCAATTAGGCAACTTTTTCTTGGGCTGCCAAAAAATGAAACAAATCTTATTATGTAATATGATTAAGTTGTATGATATTGCAGTCCATCCCAAGTCCATTCAAGCACTTTGAGGGACACATCAATGAGATTTATGTAAACCATTTCACAGCATAAGGAGCTTTTTTAGTTTAGAACTATTTTATAAATGCTTTAGGAAATGTTGCAGGACAATACTAATAGCACCTACTTGCATGCACTCTTGATGCACTCATATATCTTCAAAAATGATGAAACAATTTGCAGATTGAGATGCCTGATGGGTGTACACTACCTATAGCAATCAATTTTAGCTTTTCTATTATGTATATGAGTACTCACCAAACAGTAACAAACATGGGTTAGATCATAGGATTGGAGTTGAGACCTGAGCTGCCAGTTATAGTATGACTAAAAGTACACTCACCAAGGGTATTATTAACATAAAGTCTAAGGTAGTACTGCATACAGAAGCAGAGAGATAAAGACAGCACAAAACTCAGCAACTAAATGAATAACAGCCAGAAACATGTCTGGTGACATGCAAAGGTCACGTGACAAGATGCAATCAATACCCAAGAGAAGCAAGCAATGATGAGGCACCTTTCCAGGCACCTCAGTGAGTCCCGAAGTCCCAAGTCAACCAATCAACTTCTCTCGGAGAAACCAGTGAAGCAAGACATAGCTAGATTAAGTGATGTACCCTGAACCCTGACCAACACTTGAGCTATTCTTAGTACATCTGCATATAGCCAATCCTGTATCGACTGAAGGAACATGCACAGTGCCATATCCCCCATTGTGCAACTCTCTATGACAGACACTTGACGCCCTATCCAGCATGCTCCATGAGTGTATGGCCTTCCCTTTGCAGTGACATTGTTTACCATGCCTAGTACCCCAAATGTAACTATCTAGTAGCTATACAGTACCTTCAGCCACTATATTTCCAGCAGTATATAAAGTAGACGAGTTTGCCATGTACAGGAAGCTATTCCCCATGCAGCTTCCATTATAAAGTACCTTGACGTAGTGTAGTGAATTAAAGTGACCTTTCCAAGATTATTGATTAAGTGATTTGATTTGAGTCTAGTAAGAAGAGCCACAAACTCCTAGAGTATCACGTGTTACATCATACATAGCCAGAGATGTTACCTACCCACTACTTAGACAGTCCTCCACCTTCCTATACATCCCCCTTCTACCCCCTTTTGCCTGGAAGCATCCTTAAAACTGATCTTCTGTGAAATTCCTCCAAACTCATCACCCCGTTACATTGTTTTAGAAGTAAGTAGTTATTATTACATAATCTAGCTACTATCACCCCATTGTAAACATCTCTAACCTCTTAAGATGTGCATTGTAGAAACCACATGTAAACATTTAGGAACTAGCTCTTTGACTTTTTAAATGTTCCATCTGTGAGGCCACAGGATTCTATAGGGCTATGAAATATAATCTTGACTGAGTATTGTAATATCATCATTATTCAAGAACTGACTGTAATTTTCAAAAATCCACACCATCTCAATTGGGTTAAGTTCATATTAAAAATTTGAAGAAATATATGACCAAATCCTTTGATTACCAGTTGAAAGTGCCTTTATGTAGGCTTGAAACCACTGAATTCCCAGTAACAAGTAATTTTTTTCATACAAACACATCAGTTTGTAATCTAAATTGTATTTGTAATGTTCTCAGTCTCTTGGAGAAGCCATATATTGTCTGGCCCAATAAGTGAAAAACCTTGGGAAAAAGTTGGGTGATATCATAAATCATCTATTAATGAGTTTCATTCCAATATATATATATATATATTCCCCTAAATGTGACATGCTGGAAACATGACTGATAGCACTGTAGACCCTGTTTTTGAATTATCTTTCAGCAGAGAGGTATGACCAGAAATAGTGTCAGTGTTTCGCCAAGTCAATAATTAATTGTCTGGTGTTGCTTGTCAAATTTCATCAATATGTATAAATATAGCATTTATTCTATTTGTTCTATACACTTCACAAGCTATGTTGGTCTCACTGTATCATTGGATGTGCATGGTCTTGAAGCTGACTTCAAGTGGTAATATAAAATGAGCACTTGTCAACAGACATTCTTTTCATAATTGGAGTATTGCTGGGATTTCCTACTTATTAGTTGAAAGCAGATGGAATCATGTTAGAGAAGCTTGGGACAATAACAGAGAGCATTGAATAGATAAGTACTACTTAAGTTAGTTGTTTGTAAGTACCTTGTGCAAAAGTAAGCACCAAGTACTAAGCATGAGAAATTAGAAGCTGAAGTTCTCACGCCTCAGACCGAAGTTGAATACTCACTCTCCACTTCCATTAGCACTAATATACACTGCCACCACCATCTAGTTTCAGGTGCTATCTACCTGAGGCTAGACTTTGACAAGACTCTTATCAGTGGCAGCTCAGTACTCAGCATGATGCATCAAGGGTTTTTGATTCAGCAGCTATCCAACACATAAACAAGATGACCATGGTCAATTGCAAGGAGAGGAGACTGGAATGGTGTCCTTCTTGCAGCTGTCATCACCAATACCAGCTACTTGGGACTCCAAGAGCCTAGTTGCTACCAGCCACAATGATAAAGCTGCCCCCAACACCAACTTATAGGATGCTGGGTGTGTATTATATAGGTGTGTGTATCCCTGCTCCTTAACTTGTGATACTGATCCACTTCCCCTTTTCACAGTAGATGTTCCATACCCTCCTTTACAGTCAACAACGAATGGCATTTCATTGCCTGCTTTGATCCCTGCTTCATCAGCTCATGAGTAGCTCTAGACTCCACAAGTTAATGTGATGCATGCTGATCTGGTTAAGGAGTGGGGGAGTGTCATTCTCTATGCAGGGAGGCTGGGGAGGCTACTGGATATATTCTGAGGCTATCAGTGCATTTATTCTTCCTCTTGGTTTTGGGCAGTGCATGGTACAATTTGTGCTTACAGAGCTTCCTATGTGTGCTCAGTCTTCGACTTTATCTAGTCTATTGTTGGGGGTGTGGTATGGTATTGTGAATACCTTTTCAATGCCTGTATAGCAGGGGTTATACTAGACTGAGTTATATCTTCGTTTGTGCATGCTAGCCTTGTGTACAATGTACAGAAAACTCTTCTCATTGATGAGTACCTTCATTTTGGCTATTCTGTATGACAACATAGGTGTTCCATGGGTCCTTTACCTTTTCTTGCTTTTTGACAGGGACTGATCATATTGATGTTCTCTCTCCTTCATACCCCCCAGGCTTCAAGACTATGCAGACTTGTCCTCATTAGAAGAAGATTTTGAAGAGTATGATGGAGCAGAGGCTGAGGTTGACATACCTAACACATTCAACCCTAGCTCCCAATTGTCACCTCATTTGCTTATTCCTTGCAACATGTGCTAGGATCCCCAAAAGGACGAGCATAGTGGTTCTCATTCACTTCCATCACTGCCACCTCCCTCTGTCACCACTCTGAAACACTGCAGAAGGACACCCCATGCAAACACCTTTGTCTTTGATGCATGCTATAAGGCTGCAGTTGTGTGGATCGACTTATGAGGTTCACTAGTTTGATATATGAAGACTTGAAACTATGCAGGGCATGCCTGTGTGTTTTGTTAGGTCTGAGATGGATGTGGAAGGGAAAAGGCAGGATGAGAAGGAAGGTTAGTTATTTCATGTCTTTATATTTGTCTGTTCTGTCCTCTTTCTTTTCATCTTCATCTGTTCTACTCTAAGTGCCCTTCATTTCTTTACCCTTTGCTTCCTTTTGATCCTTGACATCTTCTTCTTGTCCTTCTCATTCTCCATTTTTACCTAGTGTCTTCTCTCAATATGGGCCCTAGTGCCTTCCTCTCACAGGGCAACTGGCCACCCTCAAAATACAATATCTGATACCATTCGCTGACTCTTCAAGCTTTCTTCTTGCTCCCTGAACCCTGACACTTTTGACTGGTGTCATATGTAGGAAGGCTGCACTTGCATCCTGAATGATTGGTGAATCATTTTTCTGGTTCTCTTTCCTCTTCTTCAGTTATAGGGTTCTTATTTGGAGGGCAAAGGAGGGATGGTGAATATTGTTGGTAGTAAGGGTGTGGGACTCCATTTGTGGAAGGGGCATTGAATCTCTTGTGCTGGGGGATAGAGTGGAAGCTGAGACAATAATGTGACTGTTCCCTATGGTGAGAGTGCCAGTTCACTGGTGAGCTTGATATGAGGTGCAGTTAAAGACACTGTCAATCCCCTCACTCCTTTGCACTGCAGAATCAGGACCCTGGTTGGGAAGGAAAAGCTGAGCTACAAGCCAAATATGTGTCATTGTCATGGACATTTTCTTCACATGGTACAGCAATGTGGTATAGTTGTGTCATGTTATATCATCTCACCACTGTGCTTCATACTTTTTTTTGTTAGGAACTTCAGAGTCTACCACTACACTGCTCCTTTATTGTTTCTCTGCTGTTCTTTCCTTCTCTTGTTAATGTACCCTTCCCTTTAGATCTCTCCTAAAGTTCAATGACTTGAGAAAGACCCTTGTTGAGCCTACAATATCACTTGAACAGAAGATCTCAAAGTTGACCTGTGCTCTTGCCCTCTCTCCCTCTCAGATACATGTGTAGTTGCAACTCACAAAGCAAACACTGTTGTGAAGTTGAAGGTTATTTCCTGTTTGTTCTCCACTTCCCACTCCCCCTCCTTCTGTTTCCTTGTTTTTCATGCCCTCCCTTTTCATTCTGTCCATTCACTTGCATAGTACTCTTGCTTACACAGAGTTTATCTTGCTATATACTACAAGGTTCAACCATTTATGGTCATTGAATTATTGACAGTTGATAATGATGGCAAGATGAAATGGAATTGATAGAAATGATGTGGCACACAGATTTGATATCAGTGGTTCATCCATTGTGCATCCCAGTCATGACTTATAAGTAATCAACATGCATCACCTGTTCATCATCCATGTAACATGATCAGCCTTTGACTTGATGCCCTCTACCCCTGCTACCATAACACACACAGATCATCTAAACTACAGAACAACAGCAGCAAAAAGTTAAGAGTTTTTCATTACAGTCTAAGCTTTCATGGGCATCAGTTGAGAACGAATATCCTCAAATAAAAGTATGTTCCAAATTTAGGCCTAGTAGGACTTGAACTAGTGACCTTCTGCTATTCAAAACAAAACTTTTGATGACAATGATAACTACCAGTAGTCCATAAACCTTTATTATAGTTATCACTCAGCTATTACTTATTCTGCCATTGAACTCCCACTCACCTGCATGTTTTGTATTCTGCTGCTTACCTGCAAATGTAAACATGGAATCTCTTTCAGACAGTGACAATTGTTTAGCTAGTAACATTTAATACTGATCATACCTTCTGTAAAATGTTGGTTATTATTAAAATAACAGATGAAAGGTTTAGAATCAATACACATTTATTATGTTGTCATAAATCATAGCCTATTGGATAAATTATAATTTAATGGAATCTGTTTTCACTCACATATTCAATGTACTCTAATGTCATTATATACAGATATTAAAAGGCAAAAACAGCTTTGACTTTATAACTTTACATGGAGGATGAATTGAACACGCAACTGCTTGTTTTCAGCCATTGTCAATGAGTCTTACATAATTCAGTCCAGCTCAATTTCAGTTATCCGGCCTCACACTTGCAGCAAGGCAATTTCTTTGTGCTAATGAGCCAGTAAGTATGGTCAATTTGGTGTAACATTTGTCACCAATTATCAGATGATGAGCCACTTGACAGTATACCTGACAGGTTACACTTCAGGTTACATGACAGCACAGAACCTGACAGCAAAATGCCCACCGTGTATGTAGCCACTACTCTGCTCAAACTCTGCTATCCTACGGTCACATGGTGAGCAATCAACAGATGAGAAGGTGGATCAAATTTCAAAGCTTATTGAAGAATAGTAAGTTAGACTGAACAGTGCAACCATGTAGCAGAATGTACAAATGACAAGTTATGGTTACTAGTACAAAAATGGTATACATTGTCAATTTTTCATGGGATGAAAGCATGTAAGAATTTGTGTTTTAAAACAGTGTTTACTATAGCTAACAATGAGACATGTGATAGAGAGGGCTGTAAGGTTAAGTGAGGTTGTCGATGTGTAGCTTTGAGTTTTATTTGCGAGCACGGTTGCATCCATCAACCGTTGCGCTTAAATTTGAAGTTGTGTTGTGCTTGTTGATACGAGATGATAGTTGTAGTTTTTGAAGCTTGATAGAACTACAACCAAGAGAGAGATATAAGTGAACCAGAGTGAATACAATAAGCTTTGGGAAATAGAACTGATTAAGGGCTGCTCAATCCTAGAGCCACTGACCCTTAACACGACTAGATGAGGATAGGAATAGATGTAATGGGGTGTATTTCACTGAAGAAGAGTAGCTAGCTACAGAGGGGTTTATATATGTAAATATCTAAGTGAGTCATATAAAATTTAAATAGTAAACTATAGTAAAGAAAGACATAGCTTTAAGTAGATGTGTGTGGCAATGTGTGCTGAGAGTTGTTGCTTTTTCTTCCGTCGTCGATTGCTGTGTCCGATTCCGTGAGTGCCGTCTGAACCGAATCGGGATGTTTGCTTTCGGGGTTGTTTGGTTCTGAGGGTGATGGTTGGTCCGGCACATGACTTGTTGGTTTCGGAACGTGTTGACTTTGGTGGAATATCTTTTGTATTCTTCTGACTTCATCGTTCTCCATCTTTGATCTGCTTCGTTCGGCATGTGCGCATAATGTATTGGTAGGTATTTCCTATTGTATTGTTTGTTATGACTCTGACAAGGGCTATGTATTCTAGGTGATTTCATGTATAGACTGCTGTCAGGTCTTACAGGGCTTCTGGAAAGATAAAGTTGGATTTCCAAACAGTCTCTGCCAGTGTGCAACACAGGTCACCAGTCACCCATCGAAAACATAAGTCCCATGTGCATCAACCTCATTACTATGACCACCCAACTGGTATTGCTCACCTTCATGTAGCTTTCCCTGAATTCCAGAGTGCAGAACACAGGCATCTTTCAAGGTGCCCGACATGTACTTATAAGTACGAGATATTGTAACATCTCTGTGTCATATACTAATGGAAAGGCACTCAATGACCTTACCTATCCACCATACTATGTTCTTTCCTTTTAATGCCCATCACTCCCATACCAATTAATGAAGCTGAAAATCTGCAATGATCTGCACACCTGTGAGTCTAGTACCACTCTGGGGCCCTATACCACTGTGATCCAGCTACATTTTTTGACCAAGGCTCAACTTAACATAACTTATGCACAAAGATGCACAACAGTACTGACAGCGATGCGAAAGTACCATCCATGGCCGACCAGAGACAGACTCCACAGAAGTGTGATTGTGTGCTGCCATTGCACTTGAAAGCTCTGAAAAGGAAAATGTAGAAAGTGGAAAAGGGAGGTGAGGACAGGTTGAGATGAGTGGAACGTGTACGGACACGTCAATGTAGTGTGATCCGTGATCTGGTGATTACGTAATTCCCACTACCTTTTAAGGTAGTAGGGTTATAGGGTGCACCAGATTCTTGCAGTTATGCAGGGAATTTTATGCTGTGCAGTTGAGTTTACAGCTGTTTGCTGAATGATGTAGCACCCAAGTTGACAGCACACATAGCTGAATTGATCGGCTTAGTGCTGCCAAGTCCCAAGCCAACCAACCAGTTCACCTTCCACTCCACCATTCCGTCTGCTTGGCGATAGCTGTCTCACTCTCGAGGATAGAGGGCTTTCATTCCACTCACTACATTATGTTTCATGCCTGGAATCCGATGCTTCAAATCCTCATCTCCCATGATATCAAGAACATAGTTGTCCGAATGGACAAGGAAGGTGTTCCTAGAACTGACATTTGCCAGTTCACAGAGCCCACACAGTGCTGTATTCTTGCACTGTATTGAAGAACAGGTAATGTAGAGTGTGATATGCTTGAAAGAGGCAGGAAATGGATTCTGAAGGGCTTAGATGCAGCTGTAAGCATCTAACTTTACACATCTCAGTCTGTACTGATCCAGATGATACTTAGTTCCCCAACAGCTCATCTTTGTCAATGAGAGCCACTTGCAAGTCACTTGAATAAGTTTTCTATGCATCGATGGAGTACGGCTGGGCTTTGAATGGACACAGATCACCAAAACACGATTATTTCGTATGCAGTCAGTGGCAAGTGGGCTGTATATATGTCCATTATGTTCTAAGTAGCTTACATCCCTGTAGGTACTCAATGCTGCTTGCTCTGTCCCTTGATCGTACTCTATACCTTGACATTTTCAAAAACCAGTCAGTGCTGAGAGATTATCGCACTTTACTGAAGGCCTACTAGAGCAAACGAATTCTTTCCCACTATGCAACACAATAATTATCATAGATAACGCATGAATCACCTTGCTTGCAAGGTTTTCTCTTGGGTCAAAATGGGGCGCACTTTCGACTTTCACATGCACTCTCACACAGTCACGTGTTGACACGCAACGCTCGGGCTCTCCTTGAACTCAAGCTTTCTGAGGAACATACCCTACTCACATGTAACAAATGTAACAAATGTATGAATGTATGTCCTGTATCATCTTCAATGGGACTGGGCTTTAATTTAACTTGTAGAGCACTCTCTTTACTGCAGAATAAAGCTTAGGTAGCATCAGTTGGGACAAGCTTGAACAGTGGATAGATTAAGCCGGAGACTAACAGCTGGCCTCAGAGTGCAGAACACGAATGGATGGAGCTTTCTTTCCATCTTGAGCCCATTGGAAGTGGGTGTCCATGAGCTCCAACAAGCCTGGTAGTTTCTTGCACGAAGCCTTCACCCATTATCGGGTGCTTTCAGTCACATTCTCATACCCATTTTCAGTAATAAACGCCGCCATATCATTCGGCAATTCATCGTCCCACTCATGCCTGTATAAGAGTTTACCTTATTGGACTCATGTGGTGGGCAGATAGGCTGTTTTTTGATTGGCATTTTTTGTATTGGGTTGTGTGGACAGTTGTGCTCCCGAGGATTGGGAGGTATAGGTTGCATAGGGTTGAGGAGGTTGGTCAGAATGGGTTGAAGAGGCATGTGTTTAAGCGGTTCCCTAGGACTGATTGATATTTTTCGTTTGTTCTTGATTTTGGTCTTTGTTTTGGTCCTTGTTTTGGTCTATTCTTTCATTCTTTATTTTTTCATTCATTCGCTCATTCGTTCGATGGGTTTTGATTAAAAAGTACTTTAATGATTAGAATTAGGGATTACACTCATGCGCTTACTTATGACTGCACCACCGTGCCTCATGATTTTTTTGTAGTTTACGTTTAGTTGTTAGTTAGTTAGATTAACAGACATGGATTGGTTTATTTGGTAGGATACTGTGTATTTTATTTGTAATAGTATAGTAATTTGGGATTTTGTGCTTTTTGGAACCTACATGGCTGATGATCTTTTCGCCAACATCGTATCCTGGGAAAAAAACAACAACATCGACAAAGTAACACAGAAAACAAATGAATACCAGTGGCTCTCCCAACCTACTATCGCAAGTCTCATAGCCATGGTTAAAATTTCAGAATGAGACTTTTCTTTTTCCTCTGACGGCAGTTTCACTGGTACCAACAGATCCACGACAAACCCCGCAGATTTACATCTAACATTATCTGGAGGCTGCCCATTGATTGAACCGTTTAAGAGCAAGTATCAGACAGTACTTGACAATATTATGTGGCTTCTCAATCAGGTTCCCGTTTCCGAGCATGCACGTAGACGAGGCATCTTTGTTGGTCCCCTTCCACACCTCGAACCAAAATAGGTCATCAACCATTCAATGTAACAGCTATCATTTTTTGGAAGCTCCTCCCTCTTATTACCTAGTAATTTTTAAGTCTATACCACAATGTCTTAACCAATGTTATCCTTCAGGTATGTTCATCCATTGTACAACCAACATATCCTAATATTCTCATAGATTACTTTGATCATATATGCATGTGGCCTGTTTCCACTAAAGCAGCTCGTAACGCCATATCTAAACTTTATGTCATGCATAGTATCAATCATCCCGCGATTTACAACATCAACAAAAATAAAATTCATCTCGTCGATTATCAGCGGTGCCTCATTAATGCAACCGCAGAAATACACTTTGAGATTAATCATTGCGAGATTCCCCATATAACTCACAATGGTGTACCCTACCACCTCTACTTGGCCGATCTTGTAGCAATTTACATAATCATTCCTCCTCCTAATATTGTTTCTCCTACTACCACACCTAACCCTATCACTGAAAAATAAATACTAAATGATCACTCATAGAACAGGGGGATTTAAATTAAACTCGCAAAGAATAGTTGAAATAAACACTAACTCGCTCCATATAATTCATGTATTTTATGTATTATTTATCCAACAACAAATACATCTTATGCTTACTAACATTTCCCTCATTCAACCAATTGCAAGCAAGGTTTTCGTCGACATTGTCGCAATAATTATCATAGATAACGCATGAATACATATGTTTTGCTCTTTTCAGTGAAACCTTCTGACTGCTGAGTGCTGAATATCCAAGTCTTCTTCTGAGAGTCTGAGACTGAGTGCGTGCTCCTGCCGCCCCTCCCTGATTCCGAGCTGTAATCTTCAATAGCTGGTTATTAGGTGGATGTTCACTGCATCGTTCCACCATATTATTGTGTAGTGTAACCAGCCTAGCCCACACAGTACACAGGCATTTTATCGTTGTCATTTTTCACTTGTGTCTCCATTTATAAGGGTCAATGAGATGATATATTTTATGGAACTCATGCAGTGGTGAGTTGGTGGGGAGGATAAAATATAAAACTGGCGCTGGCAGCAACCGCAGGCATTGTTCTACAAGTCCCCATGGCGTCATATACTTCTTGAGGTATGGTCGCCGGTGCCGCCATGCCCCTGAGTCTACAGTCTACCAGGTAGTGGGCTCTGCCGGCGTGAGCCAGCCCTAGGATTTATACAACTTGGAATGTCTTGAGGTATTGAATAAATTGACATTCGCAGCGTAGGCAATTTGCCTACTCTACAGCCGCTACATTCAATATCAAATTTACTACCCCTCCTGCTCACTCTTACCCCATTGTGATGGTAGAAACACCAGTGTTGACAGGTATACAGACACGTCTTATCAGGCCTACGAAGGGACACCCTAGAGTACGTGATTGACAAATATATCTGAGGAGCCTACGACTCAGCTGGCTGTGTTTTTTTTTTTTTTTTTCATGTTGAATCAATAATACCGTTTTATAGTTCAACTCTCTTCAGATCAACACGTCCACGTCATCAGGTCTATGAAGGGACGATGGCTGTTATGGGCTTTAGAGCTCAGTTTGAAGGGATCGCTACACCGGAATTTGAGTATGAGACTGACAAATGTGTCAAGAGACATTCCGACACTTCCTTTCCCTCTCACCCTCATACTTCCCATCCTCCATCCCCCTCTTTCCTCCCTCATCTCTTCCTTTAGTCATCTCTCTGTTAAACCCTGCTCCTTGTCATCACTGTCGGTATCGCCTTAGACTCATCCCTGGAACCTGTCTTCCTCATGTGCTGCTCAAATGAGCTCAGTGGAAATACAATGAAGCCCATGGAAGATGTAGGGGTATGAATTTTAAGTGGGGATGGCCGAACCGGTGCTTTCCCTAGCATGGAGGAGAGTTCGCACGATCTGCAAGAATGCATTTTGTCATTCAAGCTTGATACTTCACAGTGCGCTGTCACGCTGGATGTAACGGAATCGTACATTTGTCAGATGGAGACTTTGAGCACATTGCTGCGTAACATACATAACTTGGTCATCGATTTCATACTCTCCATGCATGTCTCTTATCGTTTAGAATAGCTATTGTTTTTGTACCTTTATTTATGCAAAACATTAACATTAGATCCAATTACAAACACTGTACAAATACACAAGCAAGCAAAACGCGTGATGTCCTAACGATGTGCCTATCCTTCTTAACATGATAGCAACGACATGAAAGAATATAAAATATGCCTACTTACTATGACCACGTCCATTCAGAGAAACTTATGTTATATTCAGGGACTTGGGCGGGACTTCCTAGCTTTGAAAAGCATTTTTCTACCATTTTTTGACAAACCAAAGGCGTCTGCCTTCTGAGACTGGTGCTGAAAAAATTAAATTGAATTATTTCAAGCTGAGGGAATAGGTTGTGCGGAGAGGGATAAAGAAACAACGCCAAGCGTTTCCAACTTGGTTGAGGATTCTTGGCGATGTCATATATAGCTGCGTTATTGGTGAGTAAGTCTATTCTTATACGCTCTAGCGTCGGTCCACACGTTTGCAGGTTCTGCAAAGATTGTATAATATAATCGAGCACATCGTCGTGCTTGCCTTCACTGGGGAAAAAGGGATACGAATTGCTATCGCGACTAATGGCGTGCCAGTCGGAATAGTTAAAACCCTTAGAGTAGGGGCAGTAACATAAGAGTTGACTAAATAACAGATTCCAGTAAGTTACAGAAAGATATTCTGAAATAAATTAAAACTCACAGTCAACAATGTTGACCGAAAGGAATTTCAACGTAGTTGCCCTGTTTATTACGGTGTTCGCCCACCCAGTCTCATCACTTAAAACGGATAGACTCGATATGCTACCGAAATCGAAGAGACGAACACCCCTACCAAGCCATTGGACAAGACTGGCTGTTTGGGAAGTATTTATTGACAGATGTGCGGTTCGCAAGGCGGAAGAGGGTGTAGCTATTGAGGGCTGAAGATGGACGATCACGACCCTGTCTAATACGACGTGAGCGAGGTCTCGACCGGAGAAATTTAACAGCAGGTCTGTCAGAGACGTTTCTTGATTGAACGCAACAGTTCTGATTTTGAGACTGTTGAAGTTTGCCGAAAGCCCATAGGAGTTTACGATGGCGTCCCGGAGTTTACTTGAGATGCTCTCCCATAACATCCCACTAAAGACGATTTCCAAAGACTTGAGGCCTACAAAACCTTCCATAGCCTGGCCAATACGCTCCTGTATCCCAATGTTCAACACACTTCCGACGAGTAATAAATTCCTTAGATATTTTCCTATTCTTTCGATGTCTAATGCGTCTAAGAGACTGGTTGAAGCGGTAGTGGTATCAACCTTGATGCTCATGAAGAGCTGTCTTTGCATAGGGTCGCGCATGGCCCTCGACGTCATTGATGCGGAAGAGAGCTCATGGTCGATGTCGATGAACTCGGCGATATAGTCGACCACTTCCCATGGGAAAGTGCTCATTTTTCAAGTACAAGTAGTATTCGGTAGCGGAATTAGAAGATGGCGGTGGTGAGATGGAGTGTGGTGGCTGACACAGTGCTTGAGTGCGCTTGGGATAAATATTCCCTACGCATATTTTATATCTCAGGTATATATATGTAAGAATAATCTGTATTGAATCGGATAAACGTTATACTCAATGACACTCAATTCAAATCGAGTCTCATTGACTCGAATAGAGTATTTTTATTGTAACAATAATCCCATTTTATTTAGCAATTATAAGTACAATACAACACACTAAAGTAAACAAAATCGAGCCAAATCGAGTGGAATGGAGCAGAAATGAATAGAATTGAGTGCAACGAAGCGGAATAGAGCGCCAATCAAGCGCGTTGAGGCTGCCCCCACCTTTACCCCATCCCGGATCTGCTGCCCATTCGCTACCCCGTTCGCTATCCCCTGCAATCATACCCATACAGCCCCCACAGCAAACTCGCCCCACTCCCCTCTAAAACCTCCATCCCAACACATTTCCTCAAAATGAAAGGATAACAAAGGATGAAATTAAACTAAAACTCACAAAATCAGCCGATGACAAGGTCTTCACTCTGGGTGGCAAAAGAAGAAGGGAGAAAGAAACTTTCGGTGGCCCGTGTGAAGCGTCAGGAAAAAGACTCTGATTGAGGGACAAGATACAAGTAGAGAAAAACAGGTAGGTGGGTAGGGGCACAAGAGAAGTAGGGGCGGGATCGTAGTATTAGAGAAGGGGAGGAGGTATGCTAATATCATCGAATCAGGAGGGGTGGTGAAGTCACCAACACGGGTATACGAAAGATATCGGATGTAAGAGAAGTGGGATGTAGAGGTGTAAATGTGTAAAGATAGAACAAAGATTGGGGCGAGAAAGGGAAGTGGAGATATAAGAGAGTAGGATCTCTAGAGTATAGCGTGATCAAACGAAACCATCGATTCAAAACTAAAAATTAAACTCACAGCCAGTTGATGAATGTCCCTCGACACATTTGTCGTCCACGTACTCAGAACCCTCTCAAACCTATATCATCTTCGTCCCTTCGTAGACTTGATACGACGCGGACGAGTTGACCCCAAGAGAGTAGAATGAGAAAACGAAATCGTCAAATCAAAACCAAAAACGAAACTCACAGCAAGGTCACTTTGTCCGCCACGTACTCAGAACTTTCCCCTCAAAGTGAGCTCTAAAAACCATATCAGCATCGTTCCTTCGTAGACCTGATACGACGCGGACGAGTTGACCGGGTATACCTGGCAGCACTGGTGGTTCTAACGGCAAAGTGGGGGAATATGGAGCAGAAGGGGGAGTGGGAGCTGGGTCGTCCTTGTTTTGATGTCAATCGCATACGGAGAAATGTACAGTTCGGTTCGAGCAGGTGTTAAGTCTGCTGTGATGTAGATCCATCCCGTGAAGGAAAATGTATATCCTATCCGTAAATCTCATTAGCGTACACTCGATTTCTTTAAATATTCGTATAGGACATACCTTAGTCACCGCGCGCACAATCCCACTCGTCTCAACAGTAGTAACAGCTGATTAATCACCCAGACACATTCGTCAGCCACGTACTCCGAATCAGATATAGCGATCCCCTAAAAGTCTGTTCTAAAACCCACATCAGTAGCCTTCCTTCGTAGATATGATACGACGCGAACTCGTTGGCCACGTATACCTGGCAGCAGTAGTTCTACCAGCCTAGTAGGAGGGAAAGCGGGGATGACATTGAATGTGGCAGTACAATCCTTGGTTTGATCTCAGTCACGTATGATGTTGATCACTCTGTGATACCATTAGATTTGTACTGTGAACGGAAAGGTAGATCCTGTGTATTTTCCCTTATCTATCTATAAATCTCATTAGCACATACCTCACTTAAAATATTCGTATAGGACATACCTTCATCACCGCGCGCACATTTGTCTCGACAGTAGTATACAGCAGCATCAATCTTCCCCTCGTACTATTTTCACTACAGGACTTGCAGATCGGAGTCCACAACTTGTTACCACTGTTTTGTAGTTTTATCTAGCGGAATGGTCAGTACAAATATTAACTCGAGCTTTGAAATTAGATCTCTTTGTAAATCGTGCTCGATCGAAGTCGATTGAAACTTGAAGGCGATCACTATGCTTTGTGCACTGCAGGTCAACTATACAGGTACCCCTCTCACCAATCTGAACCATAAATAACATCTAATGTGTAGTTCTATAAGGTGTGAATGAGGGAAGTGACGGAGGAGGAGAGCCAGTAGATGCCGTCGAGGGAGACACGTGGTAATACTATTCCGGGTACATACTAGCCAAGTTCAAGCGCTCAAGCGCTTATGCGTTACAATGTGTTACATGTGAATGTCATTGTCACGCTGACTCCCATCTTCGTCCTCCTCTCCGACAGTCCTACGCAGCTCACTTAGTACTTTCCTACCAGCCTCATACTTATCGTTTAATTTACGTTATTACTTCTAGAAGTTAATATGGTATGTTATATCACTCTATCATTGTACATTAGCTTCTTACCAGACTCCAGTTCTTAGCCCCACTACTGCATTTACCGCCGACATGCGTTCCCACCAGGCAAGCCCCATCCTACCTCAATATTCATAATTATGTTTACCATCACCATACCCACAGGCTTCTGTTGTCGACGCAACGTAGGAACCACGGCATCACCCAGCCACGCGTCTACCTCACCGTCCCGCACCTCACCGTCCCTGTTCCTACCGCGTCGTCGGCGACACGAGTATCCTCCTAAAGTTGTCAATGACAGCGTCGGCGCTGCACCTCCACCACTTCAATTTCGAACCCTCACCCACTGCAACGTCCTCACCTCGATGTCCCCCACCTCGACATTCCTCACCTCAAGTGCCCATGGTCCGTCAATGCATGTGGATCTAGGTGGCCCCCTCTCTCTCAGCCAGCTTCATCTTTGCCTACTATAGTCTACACTTTGTCGATGGCCAGACCCCTTCTCCCCTTCTCCCCTTCTCCCCTTCTCTACCATCTCCACAAAATTACCATCTTCTACCATCGCTACATTTGCCATCGCACTCGCTTTATCTCCACCTCCTGCACCTCCACGCTATCATATGCCCACCACCACCATACTGTTGCCGCTGTATCCTAAGCGCAACCACATCCACCCATTTCTTTGTATTAGTATTGATAACGTGTAATGAATTGTTTTATTAATATAGTTCTTGTGTCAGCCGCCCGTGATGTCACGTATTGACTTCACGGCCCACAGGAAAGTGCTTCCTATCTCGGATGGCACTTGCCTTAAGCGTCGGAAATATTGCCGAATGGTGTCAAAATTCAATGAATATTTCACGGTTCAAGTTCTAAACTTGCACCTGTGGGCCGTGAAGTCAATACGTGACATCACGGGCGGCTGACACTTGCGGTCGAGAATTGGTATGTCGTACCTTCTCAATGAATGTGGAACTTTACTCAATTGATTTACTTCATCATTTGTCACGCTGACTCCCATCTTCGTCCTACTCTCCGACAGTCCTGCGCGGCTCACTTACTTTCCAACCAGCCTCATACTATGAATAGTCAGAACCGCAGTTAAAACGTGACATATAAAACCAACATTATACATCCTCTCCCCCACACTAATACTACTCACACGAACTGCAAGTGAACATTTCTTATCGATAATAGCTTACAATTCTAACCTTACACACCATAATCTAGCCGTTAATAATCAACGACAATGGAATCTCCGAACAAGATATGCAATGATATCATCGAACTCGTCATAGACAAAGTAAAAGAACTTGAAAATAGTACTTCAACTCTCCTCGCATGCGCTCTAGTCAGCAAACAATTTCTAGAAAGTTCCCGACCTCGTATATTGCACACTGTCAAACTCGATTTTAATACCTATCGTGGCAATTCCGGATATTTGCGTATACAATACTTGCATCGCACATTGCAATCATCTCCGAACTTCGCCTACTACATTCGAGAATTATTGTTGCATCTCGATCCTAACAATCTGATTTTTGTCGATGAGCCGGTTTCTCTTCTTGCCGTGGTTCAAAAGATGAATAATCTCAATGTGCTGGACTTGAGTGTCTCGAATAGGTTGAATTGGAAACATTTAATATCACCTATGTGCTCAATCCAGGATGCATTCCGAGCATTGTTTAGGTTGAACTCTTTCACAGAAGTATCGATTTACGGAATTTATGACATTCCACAATCAATTGTCAAGCGACTTATGACATGCACCAATGTTACACTTTCCAGTTGTAGCTTTTCAAATGAAGTCTGCCACGATGATTTGTCACAATATCCTGTTGCAGCATCGGATAGTATCAAGAGTTTAATACTTCCCCTTGAAGAAGTAATAAAATTGGAACCGTTCATTAACGCCTTACTATCTATGAAAAGAAGCACCCTGGAGAAGCTTGAAATACGAGTCGCTGAACCGAGCATGGTGGAAAACGCACAAAGATTAGTTCGAGTTCACGCAGAAACTCTTACTACCCTTGAATTAATATATGATAATAACAGAAAAACTGGTAAGCAGCAAGGAATTATTATTGGGTGTTTATACATAACTCACATTATGGATAGGGCATTTCTTGACAACAGTCGACATTAGTGATCTTCTCTATCTTCGTGATATCATAATGATGATCGACTTTTGCGGAAACAGTCCCCTTAGTTCTGTCATACAAATACTATCAACGGCCCCAGAAAATAACAAAATCGAGCAAGTCATTATATATGTAGGCAGCGGTAGTTTCATCGAACTGAAGGAATCAGAATTTCAGATGTGGGAAGCGCTTGATAAATTGCTATCAGAATCACGATTTATGATGGTCAGGAAGGTGAAGTTCCGTTTCCCAGATATAGATCAAACTGAAGAAGAGATGAGAGAATTCGAAACTGCAATGAGGAACTTCCTTCCAGAGATGCATAGAAGACGTTTATTAGAGATTGATTATTACTAGTTTTCTTGTGTACAAAGTCGTGATATAATCAAGACAGTTGATATGTTTATTGGCTTTACGTGGGTCGGGCGTGTCTGCTGCTTCGAGAATTGGTCGTTTATCTGCTGAAGCTTTTGGTGCATTTGTGTTACCTTACGCGACGCTAATACATCCCATTCCGTGAATCCTCTAATATGTACTTAAGTCGTGGGCTTATCATTGACCTGATACCAGAGTCCACCTGAAAAAGAGAAACTGACCACGATACCGTTCCAGTGGGATGAGGGGAGAAGAGAAGAACTATATTAATAAAACAATTCATTACACGTTATCAATACTAATACAAAGAAATGGGTGGATGTGGTTGCGCTTAGGATACAGCGGCAACAGTATGGTGGTGGTGGGCATATGATAGCGTGGAGGTGCAGGAGGTGGAGATAAAGCGAGTGCGATGGCAAATGTAGCGATGGTAGAAGATGGTAATTTTGTGGAGATGGTAGAGAAGGGGAGAAGGGGAGAAGGGGAGAAGGGGTCTGGCCATCGACAAAGTGTAGACTATAGTAGGCAAAGATGAAGCTGGCTGAGAGAGAGGGGGCCACCTAGATCCACATGCATTGACGGACCATGGGCACTTGAGGTGAGGAATGTCGAGGTGGGGGACATCGAGGTGAGGACGTTGCAGTGGGTGAGGGTTCGAAATTGAAGTGGTGGAGGTGCAGCGCCGACGCTGTCATTGACAACTTTAGGAGGATACTCGTGTCGCCGACGACGCGGTAGGAACAGGGACGGTGAGGTGCGGGACGGTGAGGTAGACGCGTGGCTGGGTGATGCCGTGGTTCCTACGTTGCGTCGACAACAGAAGCCTGTGGGTATGGTGATGGTAAACATAATTATGAATATTGAGGTAGGATGGGGCTTGCCTGGTGGGAACGCATGTCGGCGGTAAATGCAGTAGTGGGGCTAAGAACTGGAGTCTGGTAAGAAGCTAATGTACAATGATAGAGTGATATAACATACCATATTAACTTCTAGAAGTAATAACGTAAATTAAACGATAAGTATGAGGCTGGTAGGAAAGTACTAAGTGAGCTGCGTAGGACTGTCGGAGAGGAGGACGAAGATGGGAGTCAGCGTGACAATGACATTCACATGTAACACATTGTAACGCATAAGCGCTTGAGCGCTTGAACTTGGCTAGTATGTACCCGGAATAGTATTACCACGTGTCTCCCTCGACGGCATCTACTGGCTCTCCTCCTCCGTCACTTCCCTCATTCACACCTTATAGAACTACACATTAGATGTTATTTATGGTTCAGATTGGTGAGAGGGGTACCTGTATAGTTGACCTGCAGTGCACAAAGCATAGTGATCGCCTTCAAGTTTCAATCGACTTCGATCGAGCACGATTTACAAAGAGATCTAATTTCAAAGCTCGAGTTAATATTTGTACTGACCATTCCGCTAGATAAAACTACAAAACAGTGGTAACAAGTTGTGGACTCCGATCTGCAAGTCCTGTAGTGAAAATAGTACGAGGGGAAGATTGATGCTGCTGTATACTACTGTCGAGACAAATGTGCGCGCGGTGATGAAGGTATGTCCTATACGAATATTTTAAGTGAGGTATGTGCTAATGAGATTTATAGATAGATAAGGGGAAAATACACAGGATCTACCTTTCCGTTCACAGTACAAATCTAATGGTATCACAGAGTGATCAACATCATACGTGACTGAGATCAAACCAAGGATTGTACTGCCACATTCAATGTCATCCCCGCTTTCCCTCCTACTAGGCTGGTAGAACTACTGCTGCCAGGTATACGTGGCCAACGAGTTCGCGTCGTATCATATCTACGAAGGAAGGCTACTGATGTGGGTTTTAGAACAGACTTTTAGGGGATCGCTATATCTGATTCGGAGTACGTGGCTGACGAATGTGTCTGGGTGATTAATCAGCTGTTACTACTGTTGAGACGAGTGGGATTGTGCGCGCGGTGACTAAGGTATGTCCTATACGAATATTTAAAGAAATCGAGTGTACGCTAATGAGATTTACGGATAGGATATACATTTTCCTTCACGGGATGGATCTACATCACAGCAGACTTAACACCTGCTCGAACCGAACTGTACATTTCTCCGTATGCGATTGACATCAAAACAAGGACGACCCAGCTCCCACTCCCCCTTCTGCTCCATATTCCCCCACTTTGCCGTTAGAACCACCAGTGCTGCCAGGTATACCCGGTCAACTCGTCCGCGTCGTATCAGGTCTACGAAGGAACGATGCTGATATGGTTTTTAGAGCTCACTTTGAGGGGAAAGTTCTGAGTACGTGGCGGACAAAGTGACCTTGCTGTGAGTTTCGTTTTTGGTTTTGATTTGACGATTTCGTTTTCTCATTCTACTCTCTTGGGGTCAACTCGTCCGCGTCGTATCAAGTCTACGAAGGGACGAAGATGATATAGGTTTGAGAGGGTTCTGAGTACGTGGACGACAAATGTGTCGAGGGACATTCATCAACTGGCTGTGAGTTTAATTTTTAGTTTTGAATCGATGGTTTCGTTTGATCACGCTATACTCTAGAGATCCTACTCTCTTATATCTCCACTTCCCTTTCTCGCCCCAATCTTTGTTCTATCTTTACACATTTACACCTCTACATCCCACTTCTCTTACATCCGATATCTTTCGTATACCCGTGTTGGTGACTTCACCACCCCTCCTGATTCGATGATATTAGCATACCTCCTCCCCTTCTCTAATACTACGATCCCGCCCCTACTTCTCTTGTGCCCCTACCCACCTACCTGTTTTTTCTCTACTTGTATCTTGTCCCTCAATCAGAGTCTTTTTCCTGACGCTTCACACGGGCCACCGAAAGTTTCTTTCTCCTTCTTCTTTTGCCACCCAGAGTGAAGACCTTGTCATCGGCTGATTTTGTGAGTTTTAGTTTAATTTCATCCTTTGTTATCCTTTCATTTTGAGGAAATGTGTTGGGATGGAGGTTTTAGAGGGGAGTGGGGCGAGTTTGCTGTGGGGGCTGTATGGGTATGATTGCAGGGGATAGCGAACGGGGTAGCGAATGGGCAGCAGATCCGGGATGGGGTAAAGGTGGGGGCAGCCTCAACGCGCTTGATTGGCGCTCTATTCCGCTTCGTTGCACTCAATTCTATTCATTTCTGCTCCATTCCACTCGATTTGGCTCGATTTTGTTTACTTTAGTGTGTTGTATTGTACTTATAATTGCTAAATAAAATGGGATTATTGTTACAATAAAAATACTCTATTCGAGTCAATGAGACTCGATTTGAATTGAGTGTCATTGAGTATAACGTTTATCCGATTCAATACAGATTATTCTTACATATATATACCTGAGATATAAAATATGCGTAGGGAATATTTATCCCAAGCGCACTCAAGCACTGTGTCAGCCACCACACTCCATCTCACCACCGCCATCTTCTAATTCCGCTACCGAATACTACTTGTACTTGAAAAATGAGCACTTTCCCATGGGAAGTGGTCGACTATATCGCCGAGTTCATCGACATCGACCATGAGCTCTCTTCCGCATCAATGACGTCGAGGGCCATGCGCGACCCTATGCAAAGACAGCTCTTCATGAGCATCAAGGTTGATACCACTACCGCTTCAACCAGTCTCTTAGACGCATTAGACATCGAAAGAATAGGAAAATATCTAAGGAATTTATTACTCGTCGGAAGTGTGTTGAACATTGGGATACAGGAGCGTATTGGCCAGGCTATGGAAGGTTTTGTAGGCCTCAAGTCTTTGGAAATCGTCTTTAGTGGGATGTTATGGGAGAGCATCTCAAGTAAACTCCGGGACGCCATCGTAAACTCCTATGGGCTTTCGGCAAACTTCAACAGTCTCAAAATCAGAACTGTTGCGTTCAATCAAGAAACGTCTCTGACAGACCTGCTGTTAAATTTCTCCGGTCGAGACCTCGCTCACGTCGTATTAGACAGGGTCGTGATCGTCCATCTTCAGCCCTCAATAGCTACACCCTCTTCCGCCTTGCGAACCGCACATCTGTCAATAAATACTTCCCAAACAGCCAGTCTTGTCCAATGGCTTGGTAGGGGTGTTCGTCTCTTCGATTTCGGTAGCATATCGAGTCTATCCGTTTTAAGTGATGAGACTGGGTGGGCGAACACCGTAATAAACAGGGCAACTACGTTGAAATTCCTTTCGGTCAACATTGTTGACTGTGAGTTTTAATTTATTTCAGAATATCTTTCTGTAACTTACTGGAATCTGTTATTTAGTCAACTCTTATGTTACTGCCCCTACTCTAAGGGTTTTAACTATTCCGACTGGCACGCCATTAGTCGCGATAGCAATTCGTATCCCTTTTTTCCCCAGTGAAGGCAAGCACGACGATGTGCTCGATTATATTATACAATCTTTGCAGAACCTGCAAACGTGTGGACCGACGCTAGAGCGTATAAGAATAGACTTACTCACCAATAACGCAGCTATATATGACATCGCCAAGAATCCTCAACCAAGTTGGAAACGCTTGGCGTTGTTTCTTTATCCCTCTCCGCACAACCTATTCCCTCAGCTTGAAATAATTCAATTTAATTTTTTCAGCACCAGTCTCAGAAGGCAGACGCCTTTGGTTTGTCAAAAAATGGTAGAAAAATGCTTTTCAAAGCTAGGAAGTCCCGCCCAAGTCCCTGAATATAACATAAGTTTCTCTGAATGGACGTGGTCATAGTAAGTAGGCATATTTTATATTCTTTCATGTCGTTGCTATCATGTTAAGAAGGATAGGCACATCGTTAGGACATCACGCGTTTTGCTTGCTTGTGTATTTGTACAGTGTTTGTAATTGGATCTAATGTTAATGTTTTGCATAAATAAAGGTACAAAAACAATAGCTATTCTAAACGATAAGAGACATGCATGGAGAGTATGAAATCGATGACCAAGTTATGTATGTTACGCAGCAATGTGCTCAAAGTCTCCATCTGACAAATGTACGATTCCGTTACATCCAGCGTGACAGCGCACTGTGAAGTATCAAGCTTGAATGACAAAATGCATTCTTGCAGATCGTGCGAACTCTCCTCCATGCTAGGGGAAAGCACCGGTTCGGCCATCCCCACTTAAAATTCATACCCCTACATCTTCCATGGGCTTCATTGTATTTCCACTGAGCTCATTTGAGCAGCACATGAGGAAGACAGGTTCCAGGGATGAGTCTAAGACGATACCGACAGTGATGACAAGGAGCAGGGTTTAACAGAGAGATGACTAAAGGAAGAGATGAGGGAGGAAAGAGGGGGATGGAGGATGGGAAGTATGAGGGTGAGAGGGAAAGGAAGTGTCGGAATGTCTCTTGACACATTTGTCAGTCTCATACTCAAATTCCGGTGTAGCGATCCCTTCAAACTGAGCTCTAAAGCCCATAACAGCCATCGTCCCTTCATAGACCTGATGACGTGGACGTGTTGATCTGAAGAGAGTTGAACTATAAAACGGTATTATTGATTCAACATGAAAAGAAAAAAAAAACACAGCCAGCTGAGTCGTAGGCTCCTCAGATATATTTGTCAATCACGTACTCTAGGGTGTCCCTTCGTAGGCCTGATAAGACGTGTCTGTATACCTGTCAACACTGGTGTTTCTACCATCACAATGGGGTAAGAGTGAGCAGGAGGGGTAGTAAATTTGATATTGAATGTAGCGGCTGTAGAGTAGGCAAATTGCCTACGCTGCGAATGTCAATTTATTCAATACCTCAAGACATTCCAAGTTGTATAAATCCTAGGGCTGGCTCACGCCGGCAGAGCCCACTACCTGGTAGACTGTAGACTCAGGGGCATGGCGGCACCGGCGACCATACCTCAAGAAGTATATGACGCCATGGGGACTTGTAGAACAATGCCTGCGGTTGCTGCCAGCGCCAGTTTTATATTTTATCCTCCCCACCAACTCACCACTGCATGAGTTCCATAAAATATATCATCTCATTGACCCTTATAAATGGAGACACAAGTGAAAAATGACAACGATAAAATGCCTGTGTACTGTGTGGGCTAGGCTGGTTACACTACACAATAATATGGTGGAACGATGCAGCGAACATCCACCTAATAACCAGCTATTGAAGATTACAGCTCGGAATCAGGGAGGGGCGGCAGGAGCACGCACTCAGTCTCAGACTCTCAGAAGAAGACTTGGATATTCAGCACTCAGCAGTCAGAAGGTTTCACTGAAAAGAGCAAAACATATGTATTCATGCGTTATCTATGATAATTATTGCGACAATGTCGACGAAAACCTTGCTTGCAATTGGTTGAATGAGGGAAATGTTAGTAAGCATAAGATGTATTTGTTGTTGGATAAATAATACATAAAATACATGAATTATATGGAGCGAGTTAGTGTTTATTTCAACTATTCTTTGCGAGTTTAATTTAAATCCCCCTGTTCTATGAGTGATCATTTAGTATTTATTTTTCAGTGATAGGGTTAGGTGTGGTAGTAGGAGAAACAATATTAGGAGGAGGAATGATTATGTAAATTGCTACAAGATCGGCCAAGTAGAGGTGGTAGGGTACACCATTGTGAGTTATATGGGGAATCTCGCAATGATTAATCTCAAAGTGTATTTCTGCGGTTGCATTAATGAGGCACCGCTGATAATCGACGAGATGAATTTTATTTTTGTTGATGTTGTAAATCGCGGGATGATTGATACTATGCATGACATAAAGTTTAGATATGGCGTTACGAGCTGCTTTAGTGGAAACAGGCCACATGCATATATGATCAAAGTAATCTATGAGAATATTAGGATATGTTGGTTGTACAATGGATGAACATACCTGAAGGATAACATTGGTTAAGACATTGTGGTATAGACTTAAAAATTACTAGGTAATAAGAGGGAGGAGCTTCCAAAAAATGATAGCTGTTACATTGAATGGTTGATGACCTATTTTGGTTCGAGGTGTGGAAGGGGGACCAACAAAGATGCCTCGTCTACGTGCATGCTCGGAAACGGGAACCTGATTGAGAAGCCACATAATATTGTCAAGTACTGTCTGATACTTGCTCTTAAACGGTTCAATCAATGGGCAGCCTCCAGATAATGTTAGATGTAAATCTGCGGGGTTTGTCGTGGATCTGTTGGTACCAGTGAAACTGCCGTCAGAGGAAAAAGAAAAGTCTCATTCTGAAATTTTAACCATGGCTATGAGACTTGCGATAGTAGGTTGGGAGAGCCACTGGTATTCATTTGTTTTCTGTGTTACTTTGTCGATGTTGTTGATTTTTTCCCAGGATACGATGTTGGCGAAAAGATCATCAGCCATGTAGGTTCCAAAAAGCACAAAATCCCAAATTACTATACTATTACAAATAAAATACACAGTATCCTACCAAATAAACCAATCCATGTCTGTTAATCTAACTAACTAACAACTAAACGTAAACTACAAAAAAATCATGAGGCACGGTGGTGCAGTCATAAGTAAGCGCATGAGTGTAATCCCTAATTCTAATCATTAAAGTACTTTTTAATCAAAACCCATCGAACGAATGAGCGAATGAATGAAAAAATAAAGAATGAAAGAATAGACCAAAACAAGGACCAAAACAAAGACCAAAATCAAGAACAAAACGAAAAATATCAATCAGTCCTAGGGAACCGCTTAAACACATGCCTCTTCAACCCATTCTGACCAACCTCCTCAACCCTATGCAACCTATACCTCCCAATCCTCGGGAGCACAACTGTCCACACAACCCAATACAAAAAATGCCAATCAAAAACAGCCTATCTGCCCACCACATGAGTCCAATAAGGTAAACTCTTATACAGGCATGAGTGGGACGATGAATTGCCGAATGATATGGCGGCGTTTATTACTGAAAATGGGTATGAGAATGTGACTGAAAGCACCCGATAATGGGTGAAGGCTTCGTGCAAGAAACTACCAGGCTTGTTGGAGCTCATGGACACCCACTTCCAATGGGCTCAAGATGGAAAGAAAGCTCCATCCATTCGTGTTCTGCACTCTGAGGCCAGCTGTTAGTCTCCGGCTTAATCTATCCACTGTTCAAGCTTGTCCCAACTGATGCTACCTAAGCTTTATTCTGCAGTAAAGAGAGTGCTCTACAAGTTAAATTAAAGCCCAGTCCCATTGAAGATGATACAGGACATACATTCATACATTTGTTACATTTGTTACATGTGAGTAGGGTATGTTCCTCAGAAAGCTTGAGTTCAAGGAGAGCCCGAGCGTTGCGTGTCAACACGTGACTGTGTGAGAGTGCATGTGAAAGTCGAAAGTGCGCCCCATTTTGACCCAAGAGAAAACCTTGCAAGCAAGGTGATTCATGCGTTATCTATGATAATTATTGTGTTGCATAGTGGGAAAGAATTCGTTTGCTCTAGTAGGCCTTCAGTAAAGTGCGATAATCTCTCAGCACTGACTGGTTTTTGAAAATGTCAAGGTATAGAGTACGATCAAGGGACAGAGCAAGCAGCATTGAGTACCTACAGGGATGTAAGCTACTTAGAACATAATGGACATATATACAGCCCACTTGCCACTGACTGCATACGAAATAATCGTGTTTTGGTGATCTGTGTCCATTCAAAGCCCAGCCGTACTCCATCGATGCATAGAAAACTTATTCAAGTGACTTGCAAGTGGCTCTCATTGACAAAGATGAGCTGTTGGGGAACTAAGTATCATCTGGATCAGTACAGACTGAGATGTGTAAAGTTAGATGCTTACAGCTGCATCTAAGCCCTTCAGAATCCATTTCCTGCCTCTTTCAAGCATATCACACTCTACATTACCTGTTCTTCAATACAGTGCAAGAATACAGCACTGTGTGGGCTCTGTGAACTGGCAAATGTCAGTTCTAGGAACACCTTCCTTGTCCATTCGGACAACTATGTTCTTGATATCATGGGAGATGAGGATTTGAAGCATCGGATTCCAGGCATGAAACATAATGTAGTGAGTGGAATGAAAGCCCTCTATCCTCGAGAGTGAGACAGCTATCGCCAAGCAGACGGAATGGTGGAGTGGAAGGTGAACTGGTTGGTTGGCTTGGGACTTGGCAGCACTAAGCCGATCAATTCAGCTATGTGTGCTGTCAACTTGGGTGCTACATCATTCAGCAAACAGCTGTAAACTCAACTGCACAGCATAAAATTCCCTGCATAACTGCAAGAATCTGGTGCACCCTATAACCCTACTACCTTAAAAGGTAGTGGGAATTACGTAATCACCAGATCACGGATCACACTACATTGACGTGTCCGTACACGTTCCACTCATCTCAACCTGTCCTCACCTCCCTTTTCCACTTTCTACATTTTCCTTTTCAGAGCTTTCAAGTGCAATGGCAGCACACAATCACACTTCTGTGGAGTCTGTCTCTGGTCGGCCATGGATGGTACTTTCGCATCGCTGTCAGTACTGTTGTGCATCTTTGTGCATAAGTTATGTTAAGTTGAGCCTTGGTCAAAAAATGTAGCTGGATCACAGTGGTATAGGGCCCCAGAGTGGTACTAGACTCACAGGTGTGCAGATCATTGCAGATTTTCAGCTTCATTAATTGGTATGGGAGTGATGGGCATTAAAAGGAAAGAACATAGTATGGTGGATAGGTAAGGTCATTGAGTGCCTTTCCATTAGTATATGACACAGAGATGTTACAATATCTCGTACTTATAAGTACATGTCGGGCACCTTGAAAGATGCCTGTGTTCTGCACTCTGGAATTCAGGGAAAGCTACATGAAGGTGAGCAATACCAGTTGGGTGGTCATAGTAATGAGGTTGATGCACATGGGACTTATGTTTTCGATGGGTGACTGGTGACCTGTGTTGCACACTGGCAGAGACTGTTTGGAAATCCAACTTTATCTTTCCAGAAGCCCTGTAAGACCTGACAGCAGTCTATACATGAAATCACCTAGAATACATAGCCCTTGTCAGAGTCATAACAAACAATACAATAGGAAATACCTACCAATACATTATGCGCACATGCCGAACGAAGCAGATCAAAGATGGAGAACGATGAAGTCAGAAGAATACAAAAGATATTCCACCAAAGTCAACACGTTCCGAAACCAACAAGTCATGTGCCGGACCAACCATCACCCTCAGAACCAAACAACCCCGAAAGCAAACATCCCGATTCGGTTCAGACGGCACTCACGGAATCGGACACAGCAATCGACGACGGAAGAAAAAGCAACAACTCTCAGCACACATTGCCACACACATCTACTTAAAGCTATGTCTTTCTTTACTATAGTTTACTATTTAAATTTTATATGACTCACTTAGATATTTACATATATAAACCCCTCTGTAGCTAGCTACTCTTCTTCAGTGAAATACACCCCATTACATCTATTCCTATCCTCATCTAGTCGTGTTAAGGGTCAGTGGCTCTAGGATTGAGCAGCCCTTAATCAGTTCTATTTCCCAAAGCTTATTGTATTCACTCTGGTTCACTTATATCTCTCTCTTGGTTGTAGTTCTATCAAGCTTCAAAAACTACAACTATCATCTCGTATCAACAAGCACAACACAACTTCAAATTGACTAAGCGCAACGGTTGATGGATGCAACCGTGCTCGCAAATAAAACTCAAAGCTACACATCGACAACCTCACTTAACCTTACAGCCCTCTCTATCACATGTCTCATTGTTAGCTATAGTAAACACTGTTTTAAAACACAAATTCTTACATGCTTTCATCCCATGAAAAATTGACAATGTATACCATTTTTGTACTAGTAACCATAACTTGTCATTTGTACATTCTGCTACATGGTTGCACTGTTCAGTCTAACTTACTATTCTTCAATAAGCTTTGAAATTTGATCCACCTTCTCATCTGTTGATTGCTCACCATGTGACCGTAGGATAGCAGAGTTTGAGCAGAGTAGTGGCTACATACACGGTGGGCATTTTGCTGTCAGGTTCTGTGCTGTCATGTAACCTGAAGTGTAACCTGTCAGGTATACTGTCAAGTGGCTCATCATCTGATAATTGGTGACAAATGTTACACCAAATTGACCATACTTACTGGCTCATTAGCACAAAGAAATTGCCTTGCTGCAAGTGTGAGGCCGGATAACTGAAATTGAGCTGGACTGAATTATGTAAGACTCATTGACAATGGCTGAAAACAAGCAGTTGCGTGTTCAATTCATCCTCCATGTAAAGTTATAAAGTCAAAGCTGTTTTTGCCTTTTAATATCTGTATATAATGACATTAGAGTACATTGAATATGTGAGTGAAAACAGATTCCATTAAATTATAATTTATCCAATAGGCTATGATTTATGACAACATAATAAATGTGTATTGATTCTAAACCTTTCATCTGTTATTTTAATAATAACCAACATTTTACAGAAGGTATGATCAGTATTAAATGTTACTAGCTAAACAATTGTCACTGTCTGAAAGAGATTCCATGTTTACATTTGCAGGTAAGCAGCAGAATACAAAACATGCAGGTGAGTGGGAGTTCAATGGCAGAATAAGTAATAGCTGAGTGATAACTATAATAAAGGTTTATGGACTACTGGTAGTTATCATTGTCATCAAAAGTTTTGTTTTGAATAGCAGAAGGTCACTAGTTCAAGTCCTACTAGGCATAAATTTGGAACATACTTTTATTTGAGGATATTCATTCTCAACTGATGCCCATGAAAGCTTAGACTGTAATGAAAAACTCTTAACTTTTTGCTGCTGTTGTTCTGTAGTTATTTTATACAGGCATTTAAACAATAGCATAATGATAAAATATTAAATAATCTCTGGTAAACTGCCAAAATGTATGAAGTTTTACACTGCACATGAATCAAACACGTGACTGCCTGTTTTCAGCCATTGTCAACGAGTCTTACATAATTCTGTCCAGCTCAATTTCAGTTATCTGGCCTTACACTTGCAGCAAGGGAATTTCTTTGTGCTAATGAGCCAGTAAGTATGGTCAATTTGGTGTAACATTTGTCACTGATTATCAGACAATGAGCCACTTGACAGTATACCTGACAGGTTACACTTCAGGTTACATGACAGCATGGAACCTGACAGCAAAATGCCCACTGTGTGATGAATAAGTATTATGTTTTAGATTCTGTTATCTTACTTGCCTTACAATTTAATCTTAAACAGTAATGGCAGTTTCTTTGCTTGTGTATGAACATTTCTATATGATGAAAATTTAAGTTGTGAATAATGAAACATAGATATGATACTCTTCTAATGTTTCCTGCTGAAGTTTGCACTTTTTTCTTTCTCAACCACTGATATACTCATGAGATGATATAGATCAAATTTATATAGAGGTGGCATAAATATTTCACATCCATTGTATTTGTATGTCATCCTTTCATATCTGTGTGTTTTGCCATTCTAAATGTTATTTTTGTTAGCTTTGGGTGTGTAAATTGCCTTTATTTGGACAGCCTATTGATTAAGACACATCTGTCATAGATCTGATATGTAGGCCTCATAGGTTTTGAGTTAGTATTTCTTCTAGCTTTTCCTTATCTTATCTAAACATGTAATGAAATAGGGTTTCTGCCAGCTGTTGGTTTCATAACTCTTCTATAATTGGATTTGTACTCATTTATGAGCTAGATCTTTTGCAGGAAAAAAAGACAACACAGTATGTTTCATTGATTCCTAACAAATTCAAAAGCTTTTATCTGATATTTAAATTTACTTTACAATTGTATGTCCCATTAGTTATCTGCTGGCTTGAATACTGAATGAAGGTAATTAATAGGTATGAACAGTATCTACAGGTTTGTCTTAGCTTATCCAATATGTTGTATGTAAAGTCAGTTCCAAACATTTATCTAGATGCAAGGTATATTTTCATCAGTAATTATTGCAACTGTGGATGTTGTACTAGTATATCAGTGAGTACTGAAGTCTGCTTTCCATTTAAAAGGATGTCTTCTGTAAAAACAACTGGCCAACTCTTGCACAGAATATGGATTCTGTATAGGAAGAGCCACTTTATCTTGTATGCTTTAAGCTTTGTTGTATTTGGTTGGTTTAAAGTTATTAACCTTTACTTCCTTTGTCTGATATATGAGAAGCTGAATTTATTGTAGTGTATGTTATCTGCTTTACATTGCTGTTATATTGCATCTGGAGCTGACATAGATCTTACAGGTAGAACCACACTGGTAGTAACTACCCTTGCCTCCCTGAAAGGTAATTATTAAACTGAGTATCCATACATATTTTTATTTCATTTATAATTTTATGGTAGTCTTCATACATATTGGGTATGTTTCATGTTTCTAACAGAAGAGCTTCATTAAAATACACTCATAGGCCAATATTAACAGGTTGCTATCCTTCAGGTATGTCATGCATTTTGTGTTCCCAGAAAGTTGTTAACCGCTTCCATGCAAATTCAGGATCACTCCCAGCATACTTTAAATTCTATGTTGTGACCATGCTCATAGTTGTATGTCATGCCTGCATTAGCCATTCACCCTTTGACTACACTGAAGAGTCTGATCTCACATTTAGGCAATTATCAATTTTTTCTTGACCATAAATGCCAGCTCCATTACCTTCTTTAGGAACAACTGGCAATATATGCCCATAATGATGCTGTTTTTTGTGAGATGGACTCTTTGGTTTGCAGTTTTGTTTGGTGAGTGTTTTCATATGTCATGTTCTTTGTTTAACACATTTCCCTGAAGCACTTACTTTGACACAAACCATTATTCTCACACTGGATCAAATATCTCTTGCACAACTATTAATTGGGTGTGTTGTCTCTGCTCTTTGCTTTTGTCAAACAGCAATGATTTTACTTTTATTCAACAGACCAACAGTTTCTATTTCTGCCATAATTGGCTGCTGTGTCCACCTTAATATCCTCCAAGTTGTGCTAAAACCAGATTTAGGGATTGATGTCATTGATATGTTTGAGCTGGACAAGGTGTCACATCTCAGAGTAGCCCATGTGTGCACTGAAGGAACTCAGGTGACATCAAATACTGTCTGAGGTGAAAAGGATTGATAGAGTCCATACTTTATTATTTGATATTATTGTTGGGCTGGTACTTGTCAATTATGCTACACAATTCAATGTGATGCTTAACCTTGAGTATAACTCATATGCATGTGTTCTCAGCCTTTTATTAGTAAAATGTTGTGTTCAATAGCATTCTGAATTTGTTGTGAATGGTCAGTTGGGTGTCTGACCAACAGTTGGTATATATATAGTAGATAAGGTGTCCCAGCTAAGAGTAGCTCATGCACAAACTGAAGGAACTCAGGTGACACTAAATTTTTAGTCACTTTTTTCAATGAGAGAATGAGGAGTATTTAAATAGTTGCCACTAAGATGTGACTCATCATTTATAATTTGCATATGTGACTCCATATGAAATGAGTGTGTTGTCTGTACAGAAGTGAGCATTGATGCATGTTATCTTGTTGTCACTAGAAGTGGGTACCTAAAGGATTTTCCTGAGGGAATGTGCATTTTTCATCAGCTATATAATGTGGAGTGAGTGCACTGTACAAAAGTTCTTAAGTGTTAAGTATTTAGTGTGAGCACTGAGAAATTAGGCAGAGACTGAAGCTAAAGTTGAAGTCAGCAGCAGATTTCTCACACCTTGGATTGAACATCATTATGCTCTGCTTCCATTAAAACTTAACACAACATGCTAACTTACAATGGCTTACTCATACCACCCAGCCTCAGGTGCTCTCTCTCTTGAGCAAGTGCCCAATTTGGCACTGTGTTACATACCATACCACTCAGAGGGATAATAGAGAGGTGCTGGGTTTAGCATGGAGGGAGTTATTGGTAGTATTATGTAAGCTTGAGGTCAGAAGCAGAGAACTCAGAAAGTGCAGAGGTGAACCTTGGCTTCAGCTTGTATACTGTGCCCCTTGTGATTCTTGGTGGTTCATATTTCAAGGTTGAGGTAGGGACAAGCTTGAGGTAGGAGCAAGGTCAGAATAGAGGAAGGTTGGAATAGAGGAAAGTCGGAATAGAGGAAGGTTGGAATAGAGACTCAGAACTAAGGACAAAACCTTAGAGACAAGTAGACAGAGTATAGTGGTATATTCATAATCATAGTTGATATGAAAACTGAAGTTACTTTACAAAAACTAGGTCTTAAATACTAAGTAAAGTAGGGAGTAGTTTGCTTTGAGCAAAGTATAAGGGTATAGTTAGGGATAGGTAAATGTGGAGTAAGCCACCATAGAGGAGTAGTGGCTGAAGAATGGAAGGAAAGGCTACATATGATATAGTGAAATGGATAGAGGTTGAAATAGAGGAGTAATACAAAATAGTGACATAGCAGATGAACATGAGTGAGTAATTGATAAATCATGACAATGTATCTGATGATTGGTCAGAAGTGTGGCCAATGTGGAAGTGTGGGAAGTGTGGGAATGTCGGGATAGTGCGGAATAGCCAATTTCAGACACAGATGTAACACACTGGATAGAAACAGGAACTGGATTTACAAAATATGCCTGAGGGTCTGAATGATGACAGACTGAGGACCTTGCAGCCAGCAATAGGACCAAGCACAGCATCAAGAGGGTTTCATTCAGTTACCATCAAATGTGCAACCATGACATTTATGATGGTGAATTGAGGGTTGTATTTGGGGTGGAGATTGATGTTGTGCTGGATGTGAGGAGAGTGATGAAGAAGACGATCACCATTATGAGGAGACTCATTCCCATCAGAAGAATTTGAACAGTATGATGGGGAAGGTGTGAAGTACCAAGTGTTGAGATTGAAACCAGCACCTCTACTTGTCAAATTCGATCCCAGCTCCTGTCTGTTGCCTCTACCTCTGCCTATTTCCCACTGTGCTAGAGAGGACCATAGTATGGCTGATGTTAATTGTCCTCATTCACCTCATGCCCACCCACTACATATGTGCCACCATGGCCACATTCCTTCACCACCCCTTCACCACATAACTGATGGCACTTCACCCAATGTGCACACCCCCTCCCCTCCCCTTATCTTCTGTCACACTGCAAATCACAATGCTGGAGATCAAGCTTGCAGGAATTGACTGCCAGCTGGAATTATGGGGTTCATATCAAGAGACTTACAAAGGAGACTCAGCAGCACATTTAAGACCATTTATGGTGGATGTAGAGGAGAGGGTTGGAGAGGGAAATACTGGTGAGGGTGAGACTACAATAAACACAAATATTGGTCCATTATATTGTTATGTTCTTTGTTTGAATTTCTTTTTTTCATCTACTCCCTCACTCTGTTGCTCTATTCTCATTCATTCCACCTTCATCTGTTTTACCCTATCCCTCATGTGTTCTTCCTTAGTCCCCTTCACTTTGCTCTTTCTTCCATTTCCTTCCATTCTTATTCCCTCCTTCTCTTCCATCCCTCCACCCTGTTCTCTTCCCCCTTTCCATCTTTCATTTTCATTCTTCTCTTATTCTTGCAGTCCTCTCTCAAACATGCACTGACCTCTTCATCTCACAGAACTAATAGCCACCTCCAAATATAACATGTCACACCCATTCATTGTCTCTTCTTCTGTGCCCCATATTCCATGACATTCAATGACAGTGAGTAATTCATGCAGACCAAGCAGTGTAGGTTCTACATTACTTGCATGGGGAGGTTATGCTTGCTTCTTAATGGATTGGTGAGGCTTTTCTGCTTTCTTTCATTCAGTTTGAAGGATGGAGACAGGTGGAAAGAGGTGGGTGGGTGGGTATGTCTACTCATCAAATTAGATCCCAGCTCCTGTCCACTGCCTCCACCTCTGCCTCTTCCCTGCAGTGCTAGAGAGGGCTTTAAAATGGATGAAGTTAAATGTCCTTGTTCACTGCATGCCCATCCACTATGTTTGCACTACCAGAACCATGTTCCTCCTCCACCCCTCTGCTGTATGGAAAGCCCAACAGCCATGCTCAAAATTCAACATCAGAAATTGATTCCAGATTTCAGCATCTGGCATGTCAGTTAGCAATTCTGATTTGCTCCATTACATACTCAAATTCTCAATCTCATACACATGAATTGAATATACAATTTCATTGCCTTATATTCCAGATTGAAAAGTGAAGTTACAAACAATACATTATTTACATTGATTTTAAATCCACAATATATCTTGTACATTTCCTGTAATAGCCTGCTAATTATTTTAATCATACAAGGATACCCTACCTAACTTCCTCACATTGAATTGAAAGGGACATTTGAGTCCTTGATAATGTCCACCTGCTTTGCATTGTCTTTCAGCTTGATGTGTATGCAATTATGCACTAGCAATGCAAGGGTCAAAGTAGGTGACATAGTGCTCAGCTGTCCACCAACTGTATGACAGGTGATTAAATATCTACCATTATCAATAAGTCAATCAAAGAGCAGAAACACATAAGTATTGCACACACCCAGCATCTTGTATCCATTCTCTGTGATATTGGAAGAGCAGGCATTGGAGGCCACTTTATTACTGAAGATGGTAGCAGCTGAGCCTTTTCTAGTGTGTATTCTATCACTGGCAAAGGGGTGCACATGCTCAATCAGCTACCAGAGGTATAGTATGGTAGTGTAGCTGCCTCACTCTTAAAAAATTTTGGACATTAATTTTTTCAAGCCCAGTTTGGGCCAAATTTTGGCTGCAGCTGTGACATTTTGACCAAAATCAATCTGTAATAGATATATGTAGCTTAAATCAATCATATTCAGTCATGTTATTCATCTACACAGAGTTTTTACTCTAAATAATCTGGGTGGTAGTGACAGTGCAGATGGTAGTGATGATGTTGCTGGTGGTAGCAATGTCATGAGTGGAGACAGTAGTGTTGTAAGTGATGGTAATGGTGTGAGTGGTTGTAGCAAAGGTTCCAGTGTCATGGGTGGCAGCAGTGTTATGAATGGTGGTATCAGCCATGTAGTGGGTGGTAGTGATGTTATGAATGGTGTCACTGATGCAGTTGGTGGTATTGAAGTTGCAAACAGTGGTTGCAATGAGGTTCTAGGTGTTCTCACTGGCAAGGCCACAGGTGAGGGGAATGAGACTGAAGGTGGTGCACATCAAAGTACAATGGATCAATTAGTAAGTACATGTGCCTATGATATTGAATATCTCTTGCTTACCTTTTACCAGATGTTACCAACACCTACTATCAAGAACTAAGATCCTCAAGTGATACCCACAGCCATGGAAGAAGACAGGCAACCATTCATTGACAATGGAAAATCTTGTGCAGAACAGCAGCTATGGCATTGATCTTCAACATGCTATCACAATGCATCTGCAGAGTGTCTCTCATTGATGGTAAAAGGGCCTTTTACCTTGATCCAAAGACATCATAAATTACAAGAATGGCTGTGAAAAAAAATGAGTAAGTTAAGTATACAAGTATATTCAGCATAAGTGTCAGCCAATTATTTTCATTAAATGCCTAGGTTTTATGATCATGGTGATCATATAAGCTAGGCATTTTTTTTATGATCACCCACTATTATATATGTAGTAATGAATGTATGATTACTAGTGAATGTATAGGTGATCTTAAGTGATCTTTCAGTGTTTTAGTAGTGTTTCAGGTGGATATTCACTTACTACTGGTACTAATGAATCTACAGGTGATCATGAGTGTTCATTAGGTGTTTCAAGTGCATATTCACTTATTACTGGTACTAAAGAATGTATAGGTGATCATAAGTGATCATTATATATTACAATAGCATATTATTTTGGGTAATATCACATATGTCACACATGTCACATTTGTCGCACTTGTCACGCCTATCACATGCGTCACACTTTTACACCTGTCACGCTTGTCACAATGTTACATCTGTCATGTTTTTTACACCTGTCACATATATTACACTTCTGCATCACATTTGTCTAAGGGTGCACATGGATGGCTGGTATCCAAATTCAGATGGGTCCAGATGATTTCCCATGGGTATTTGGATATTTTTAGCTCATCTGGGGCACCCCTCTAAATTTACTGTACTAGCTCAGGAACCTGGCCACATTAGCGGAAAATTCAAATTTGTTCACTCCAAAAACTGTACACTTAGAATTAAACACATGTACTAGATATTAGACCTCATATGGAATTATATAAGACTTAAACTGTATTTTTTGAGGCACTCCAAGAGATGTTATGAATATTTTTGTCGTGAGACCTTGGGAAGTAGGAAAACCAGGAAACTGGCCACCCCTTATTAATAATTAAAACCAGGCAGAGAACCAAGGTATTCAAATAGCAGATCACTTGGGGATAGTTCATGAACTATGCAATGCATGTATAGAGCAGAACAACATTTTGGATCACCATCTGATGCAATAGACCATATCTTGCCATGACAAGCTTCACTGCAAGGTAACAATTTGTAAACTTGATAAATCTTCTCCACCAGCAATGCAGCATCCTCAAATGATTTATGTTTACCACAGATTGTTTAGCAGCTGAACAGATTTTACAGCTGAAATATCATCTTTCTTCCAAGATTAGCAATGGTTTGGATATTTGAAGTGATAGCTTGCATATTATATCCAACTAATGCTTTTAAAATATTAATATATATTTCTTCTACCTATAATGATTTCATACAGTGCTCTATTTGGTGTGTAGCATCCTAATATTCAATGTATTAGGATAATACAATGAGAACTAAAGGTTCAAGACATATCCGCAGTTTTTAAGCAAAGGAAAATTGCTAAAGTTAAGGTAAAGCATAGATTGTAATGTATTTATTATGTATATTCCACATTATAAATTTTGTAGCATAGATATATCATGTAGGAAGGATACAGACAGTTCAATATATACCTTGGAACTGTATCTTACTAGCACTCTTTCAAGTAGATTGATGAGATAGAATAGAAACAATTGAGAACAAGATTTCCAAACTGATTCAAATGAATTCAGAGGGCTTTAATATATATATATCGCCTGACTGTATGCTTTGGATGTACTGCATAATGTTGCAGTGTTATCTTCTTTCCACAGTGAGATTCTGCATCTTAAGATTTAGCCTATTTTGGTTATAGCAGTCAACTATCTCTTGAATTTCTCTATGTACAGGAGAGCAACAGTCTAAATACTTATAAAATATATAAATACTATAGTAATGTACCCAACTGTATTGATAAATTGTACAAGTAGTTAATGTGGAAGCTGGAGAATGAGCCATGACCAGATTCTGGGTGTGGCCAGCTTCCTGATAGCCGACAGTAGCATGGATTGACATGGATGGGTGCTGATATCTGTAATAATCATTGATCTGTATCCATATCCAGTGGATAGCCATAATTTGGATTATGGGTTGTGGCAGATCGACCCATGCACAGGCCTACATTTGTCACACATATTCCTGTGTGTCATGTCTGTCACACATATTCCCGCTTAACACATATTCCCGTGCATCACATTTGTCACATTCTTCCAGCGTGTCACATTTGTCACACATATTCTTGCATGTCACATGTATCTGTCATATCCCATATCATCTACCTCCAGGCTCCTATGCTCTTACTCCACCTTCACCTTGTTTACTCCGGACTTTGCTTACATTCTCATTATTACTTATTGCTTACTGTACATAGATTACTTCCATTTCCTTTCTTCTGTTCTACTGAGCTATCCCCTCAGTAATGTAGTATACATCTCATAGTGAGTCACTTATCATTATTAAGTGTGCCACTATCTGTTTCACTTTACATCACTATATGCACTCACTTCTCCAACACATTTTATTATGTTTAATTAGTTATAGTCTTCATTCTACATATGTGTTACGTACCGATTCTCTTCCTGCTCAGAAGTGGTTGCGAAGACACCCGGAGGGTGTGGGAGAACTATAACGGAAACCCGAAGTGAGTACGGGTGCGGAAACGTAGAGCGGGAGTGCGGAAAGAACCGTGGCTTCAGCTTGTGTGCTGCGCCGCCTGGATATCCCCAGGGAATGGTTCGTATTTCGAGGAAGATGATATGTAACCAAGGAAGACGTTCCAGAGTATAAGAGAGGGCTTCGCCACTACACTAGGTAGCGGGAGAGAAACCCGAAGGAAAACCCGGAGCGGGTTTCGGAACTTAGAGTAGGAAGAAAGTGTACAGAGTTGATACGAATACTGAAGACTACCTATTACAACTGGAAGACTACTTATACTAAGTAGGAACCTGTAGATACGAATGTAGAAGTATTATACAAAGGACAAGTCAAAGGAGTAAGTAGGAAATGAAGTCTTGGCAAAGCGGAGTAGGGGCGCAAATGACGCGCTCAGAATGAAGAATAAGGAACTAATCTACAAAGGCCATAATGAAACGTATAAGTAGGAATGGAAGGGAGGAGTAATAGAATGATGACGCGGTGAGGCCGTCATAAGAGAAAGTACGTATCCGGGATACCCGATAGAAAACCCGACGGGTTCCGGGTACGTTCCCGGGCGGGAACGTCGGGAAGTGTAAACCCGAAGCGGGTACGTTCCGGGAACGGACCGGGTATGTTGGAAGGTCACGTGGGAACGTCGGCACGATGTATCCGGACATGGATATAACAATATGCCTACCCTGACTGTACTTCTCTGCTGGCCTTGGCCAGCGGCCTTTACTTACTCTGAGTCTCTAGTATTTAAGTAGCACTCAATTTGTTCTTAGTCTTTAGTTTCATATTGAACTATGTCCTCACCCTTTAGTCTGACTTGAGTTACACCTCTTGTCTTCTCATCTCTTGTCTTCTCCAAAGGGCTTGCCCTTACTCCGAAATCCAGGACCAGGAATCCCAGGGGCACAGCACATAAGCTGAAGCTGAAGTCCTATCTCCTGAGTTCTTGTTCTCTGTTTTCATCTCACACTCACCCCTCATTTTTCCATAGTCACCCCCTCATACTCTGTCACCAAGTCAGGCTAGGGGCACAGTCGTGACAGTATCACGCATATTCCTGTGCATCACATTTGTTACAATTTTCATGTGCATCACATCTGTCACAATTCTCCCACATTATGCATATTTCACAATTGTCATGCTTTAGTGCATTTGTCATGCTTTGCATGTGCATCATGCATCACACTTGTCACATTCTTCATGAGTATTACACTTTTATGCATGTCACACATCTCACATCTATTTGTCACGCTTTTCATGCTTGTCACACATATCATATCTTTGAGTCATGTCACACTTTTCACATATGTTACATGTGTTATTTTTCTCAGATACATTATGTGTTTTTCATGCATGTCACATTTTTCAAGTGCATTGCAGCCTTTTCACAAATGTCATGCTTTCCAATCACATCAGATTTTTCTGTCTGTACCACTATTCAAGTTGTCATGGGAGTGGTGTAAGTATCTAATAGTATAGAGTGAACTATATATGCAGGGGAAACAATATGTACTTGTAGAATTGGAGGTTGTAACATGGAAAATAACAATTAGAAAGTTATAGAAGTGTGGTAGTAATAAGAAACTAGAATGAAAGTTGTAGAGTGTATATGTAGTAGAAGTCTTAACCCTATTGACTGAGCATGAGATATTTGGAAATGGAATGATATGAGATGTTTAATAATCAGGACTAGAGATGTAATGAAATGACAAAGTAAAAATGATAATGGTTAGTCTGGATGTGAGAGATGATGAGATCATTATGATAGAATTAAATACTTTGGAAATATTTAACAACTGAACAGAAAAGGACATATAGTAAGAGAACCACATATGAATAACAAATGTAAAAGAATAGTAAGTATATGTGATTCCACATCACATCAAACTCATGTCTCAGGCATTAGATGATCATGATGTTTGCATTAACCATTGGCTATTCTTATATCTCCAACACATATATTGAGTCACATATATGCTTACTCTATATAATTACATGACACTTCTACACTGTCATATGTGTTTGACTTCTCTCATTCATGTTATATAGTTCTTTTAGTATTAGTATCCATTCATACATATGAAACCCCCTCCTGTACTTCTCTGTACTTTCTTGCTCAGTGGCCATTACTTGCTTTTCTATTCTTTAGTTTAGTATCAAGTACATCATCACCATCTTTTCTTCTTATCCTCTTTTCTGAAAGGCCACTTTGTCTTTTCTCCCCCCTTGCCTAAGAAAAACTTACTATCATTTCTTCATAGTCATATGCAGTATTGTCATTGACAGGGTCTGAAGACTGAATTACATTACTAAGTAATGAGCTAGGGGTTAAATGTGGCATCACTGGGTGTTTTGATTCCTTGGATATGAAAGGAATGGAAACACTTCATTATAGACCTTAAGTAACACATATGATGTATGTGAAAAGCACAATAGATGCCTCAAAGAATGACAAATGCAATGCATGTGCAAATCACAAGAAACAGATGTGACACATGTGATGAACATGACAAATGTGATATATAACATGCATATGAAGTATGACAAATGCACTGTGACAAGCATGAAAAGCGTGACAAACATATGTGAGATGTGTGACATGCATAAAAGTGTAATGCTCATGAAGAATGTGACAAGTGTAATGTGTGACACACATGCAAAGCATGACAATTGTGAAATATACGTAATGTGGGAGAATTGTGACAGACATAATGCACATGAAAATTGTGACAAATGTGATGTGCAGGAATATGTGCAACAAATGTAATGTGCTGGAAGAATGTGACAAATGTGATGTGGGAATATGCATGAAGCGTGGGAATATGCGTTAAGCGCGGGAATATGTGTGACAAATGTGATGCAGAAGTGTAATATATGTGACAGGTGTAAAAAACATGACAGATGTAACATTGTGACAAGCGTGACAGGTGTAAAAGTGTGACGCATGTGATAGGCGTGACAAGTGCGACAAATGTGACATGTGTGACATATGTGATATTACCCAAAATAATATGCTATTGTAATATATAATGATCACTTATGATCACCTATACATTCTTTAGTACCAGTAATAAGTGAATATGCACTTGAAACACCTAATGAACACTCATGATCACCTGTAGATTCATTAGTACCAGTAGTAAGTGAATATCCACCTGAAACACTACTAAAACACTGAAAGATCACTTAAGATCACCTATACATTCACTAGTAATCATACATTCATTACTACATATATAATAGTGGGTGATCATAAAAAAAATGCCTAGCTTATATGATCACCATGATCATAAAACCTAGGCATTTAATGAAAATAATTGGCTGACACTTATGATCATCTCATAGGTAGTTAAGTTGGTACTGCAAGGCTCACTATTTATAGCACCAAGAAACCCTATACTGAGAAAAGGTCAGGTAATTATGTAGTTGAGCTGGATGCACATTGCAGAGGAGGCAGGGAGGAAAACAAACTTAGTCACAATATGAGACAACAAGAGGTTTGAATGGATACTATCATGTAACAAGAGTTTGATAACTTTTCTGTATTTCACTAATTCCTCCTTAACCACTCAACTTTAGAGCTTCTTCTTTTGCAATTACATTTAAAAACATCTTAGCTTTACAAATATGAATTTAGATGTCTGAAATTTCATTTTGTTGTCATAGCAGAGCACTTCCAGAGGGTGTAACTAGAGTTTGATAGCTTTTGTCATGCATTGTCACAGTAAGATTTGAGACTCAGAACACCAGAAAATCAGGTTGCCTTGCTCCCTAGTGTCACCAGCTAATTTTTAAGCACCACCATACATAATAGGATTTGAAGTGGAGATCTATTTCTCCTTTCCCTGTCACACTCAGAATGCATATAAACTTGTATTCACACTTTATTACTGCACAGGCTTAGTTGTTTGCTATGAGACTTTGTAATATCATAGGGCTACATGTATGCTATGCACTTGTCAAATTTCATGAGGATATGTCAACAAGATCAGAATAGATCTCACATATTTTGAGAGAATTCTGCAGTAATTCCATGTTTTAAAACCAAATATACATCTAATCAACATGTAAGCTTGGACATACATTGGTAGCAATGTATTGCATTGGCATGCAAAGTTTCATAGTAATAGCATAAATGCGGGAAGAGATAATACAGATTTACAAAGTTATCAAACTCTCAATATGTTATCAAACTCTTCTTACATGATAGTAGCAAGGTGTTGATTGAATAAAATGTTGAAGGCCTTAGTCACTTGTGAGGACTTCTGCTAATAGTAATCAGCTTGGTATGAAAAGTGGATTGTCCAAGCCAAGTCCAAGCACTGTTGAGGAGAGTGCAGTGACCACAGCATAAATGCTTCAAAAGACCACATCCAGCTTCCATCTCCACCAGCAATGAAGCTACTACTTCCCACTGAGTCTCCAGTCTCCACTTCAGCTACCATCTCCTCCTGTTACTCAACTTGCAGCAGGAGCACCCAGATGTGATCCAGTACCAGTATTGACATTGGATGAGGTTGAAAAAGTTTTTGATAGATTTTTCTAGCAATATCCAGATTCCTAGACCCTAGCCCATCACTTGTAGGTTGTGTACTGGTCCCTGTACTGAGCTATCAAAGTAGTTTGATGTGGAAATGGTACCACTTGCTGCAGTGAAAGAGAACAATGAGAGATGATATGTGGTGACACAGCATTTGTCAAACCATTAAATTATTACAGTAAGGTCAAAAACTAATATTTTAATTATGTTGGCACCAGAGCACTAAATGCTTAGCAATGTGTAAATTTCACATGGGATAAAGTTTACCTGTCTCAACTTTGTATTATTGTCATATCCTGTATCACCTACCTCCAGACTCCTAATCCCTTACTCCACCTTCCTCTTTGTTTACTCCAAACTTTAATTATGTTCATATTATTACATATTGATTACTGTATATAGCTTACTCCTGTTTCCCTTCTTCCATCTTGCCAAGCCAATTCCTTAATTATTGTAGAGTACAACTCACAGTGAGTCACTTATCATTCTTAAGTGCACCACTGTCTGTTTCACATTACACCACCATATGTGTCTACTCCTCCAATGTGTTTTATTATATTTAATTAGTATTAGCCTACATTCTTAGGGACTGGCATCTGGCTATACTTCTCCACTGACCTTGGCCAGTGGCCTTTACTTACTCCAAGTCTCTAGTATTTAAGTAGCACTCATTTTGTACTTAGTTCTTAGTTTTGTATTGAACTACATTCTCACCCTCTCATCTGACTTGAGTTACATCTCTTGTCTCATCCATCTCTTGTCTTCTCCAAAGGGCTTGCCTTTACTCTGAAATCTAGGACCAGGAATTCCAGGGGCACAGCACATAAGCTGAAGCCAAAGTCCTACCCCTGAGTTACTTTCTCTACCTTTGTCTATTACTCACCCCTTGTTCCTCCACAGTAAGGCTGTGCATGGATGGCTGGTATCCATATACCCACAGATATTATCCAAATTTAGTCAAATTCAGATGGGTCTGGATGATTTCCCATGGGTATTTGGGTATTTTTAGCTCATCTGAGGCACCCATCTAAATTTAGTGCCTATGTATTCCCACTCCAACTTAAACATGTTCAGGGTCTCCTGGATATGTCAATCCTGTCCAAATAGACAAGTTCCCTCCCCTTCTCACCTCTCCCCCACTTGATTTTTGTAAATACCACTCTGTCCCTTCACTTATAATTGCAAAAAAACATTTTATTACTGTTAGGATTTCAACACTTATCTAATCTCTTTATCTAATCATATCTTATCTATGTCATGTGATAGTCACATGACCTACAATGCGGACACCATGCGTATCAACATACGTTACTCATCATAACTGTGGGCACAGTTGCACAGTTCGGCCATACGTATTACATGAGTTCTTAATGTAGAAGCACAGTAACATGCATTGTAATGTAGGCTAATGTACATGCGATTACTTCATGGTTCTTTTCTATAAATACGGTCTTTCTAGTTAGTAGTTCGTTATTCTTGTGCTAGTTTATTCCAGATTAGCAATAAGACTCATTTCTCTCTCACGTTCGAGTGTTTAAGTTCGGCTTCGAGTATTTTGCTCGTCTGTCGCTAACAAAAGCACAAGAATCTCCTCATTCCTCGACCCCGAACTTCTCTTCTCCCGCCGAACCCCGGCAAAACTTATCCCTATACCTCGTTCCCCGTCTTGGACCTCTTGGACCAGACGTACACTCCGTTCGATAGACTTGATCGTTGTACTTGGAAGTACGAGAGGACTGGTGTAACGTTGAGCCCGACACTGTCCGAATTACCGATCATCTTAGGCCCTCTGCCTTAAGTTTGGCACGGCGCCAGTGACTGGGGAGGCTACCACGTGTTGCCCCAGCTGGTTCTATCTGCAAAAAAGTGTGCGTGAAACTTAGGACGTCTCGCTAGTTTCCGAGCATCCTCAAGAGTCTCTGTTACTTGATCTATCACGGTGGCACCAATAACTCGTTCCCAAACCCTTCGATCTCTCCGATCCCGTTCCTATCACATCCCTTCTTCATCCGTACCAATCTATATTCCTCAATCTCGCCCCACACCCTATTCCCGTCCTCAAAACCCGAGAGCCGTGTCGGTGGACTCCGACGACTCGGATTTTGATCCCAACACCTACCTTTCCCTTCAACAAATCCCCGATTACATTCCACCTCCCCGTCTCCCTACTCCTCCGGAACATCCTATTCTCCGAACCCTTACCATTATCACCGAACCAGGACACGACAACGTACTTAGATTTAGTACTCCCACCAGATATATTTCTCCCTTTGAAAGAGATTTCTATTCTCCTTTAGGATACGAAACCCTTCTTAACACTGTCCATAATGACGGTAAAGAACTTCCCACACCAACATACCCTAACTCCGACACCGATCTATAATGATCACTCTCGAAATGATTCTCGGATTTCTCGGTGCCCTGGTGGCAATTTTCATGAAAGATGAATTTATAACACGATGGAATAACATGACCCCTGAAAACAAACAAGCTATAGGGGAAAGTGTTTCGGCAATGACTCAAGGAGTCATTCAGGAAATTAGAAACGGAATAAAAGAAGATTGACCGGAACCAAAGGAAAAGGTCGAGATTCCAGAAGACTACGAAGGAGATCCACATACAGTTAATAATTGGATTAGACGTATGATGTTGTACTTTCAGGAAAAGAACATTACAAACGATTGGAAAAAGATAACAATCGCTCTACCGAAAGTAAAAAAAGGAAAGGACAATCGAGCCCAACGATGGGCAGACACATTTTTGGGAGATCTAATTCTATTCAATGAAGAACGAGCTCAATGGAAGTCATTACATAACGGAAAAGAACCCACACTACAGGACACCCAGAAAGTTAATATCCCGGCAACCGACGACTCCCCAGCCATCATTCATGAAGCATTCAGGACAGCCTGCCCTTTTGCCGATTGGAACACATTCGTTGAACGATTACAATTCTTTTTCATCTCAACGGAAACTCAGAATAACGCCATCGAACAGATTAACAAAGTCGTACAAGGAACACGACCTGTTGAAGATTACACGATCGATTTCATGCAATGGATGAACCTAACCGGATTCGATAACACGGCCCTTGTGGACAAATACCGACGTGGCATGCACCCCTTATTAGCCAGGAGACTTATGGAAGTCGGTGGACTTAAGGTCACCGATAAACTTATCGATTGGGTTGGCAAAGCCGCGAATATGAAAGGAATCGCCGAGAAGCTAATTTTGGACGAACTCAGCAAAACCTTGGAAGACCTCCGACTCAGAATCAAAATTCCGGACGCCCCCAAAATAACACAAACCCTGGAACACCACAGACACCGAACACGCAACAACGGACACCCGATCGTTCTAATCTTACGGTATCACAAGGAGGAAATCGAATGGATTTAGACCAACTTAAAAAAGAAGGACGCTGCTTTTATTGCAAAGAGAAAGGACACATGTCCAACACATGCCCTAAGAAACCTCGTGGACCCTATGTACAACGTAATGTAAATATGGACTCTTCTATACCAGTAGCTTCCACTAGCGGAATAGTAGAAATACCGGATGTAACTAAATTATCGGAAGAGCAACGTGCTCTCCTCATTGCTCAATTGGGTTTTCCCCAAGGCCAGCAGTGAGCGCAAACTCGCCGGCCTCATTTTATGTACCTTCTAATGTAACTGTACCTACGGTAGATCTGGAATCGAAATACGTATCGTTACAAAAGAAAGAACCAAACGCGCTTCCCTAATCAGGAAGTAAAACCTGGAAACGTGTATTGGGTCGCACGGAGATTAAAAGACCAAACATCGGAACTTGCCTTAGCCACATTGAGTATCTGGACACATCCCAAACGAAGACCTGAAGTAATTCAGAAAACAATCAAAGAATTAAACAATCTCTCAGATCAAGATGTAATTCCAGCGTTAGAAGAATTAAAAAGACCCAAAAGATTCATCCGAGGAACAAACGGAAATCAAATGGATCTTGATTTAATGATCACTACTCTAGATACTCAACGAACATATGGAATAAAAGCATTACTTGATAGCGGAAGTACGGGAACTTGTATTAATCGGAAATTTGTGGAGGAACATCAACTTACAACAAAGAAATATCCACGACCCTCTCCAGTTTATAATGCAGACGGAACTCTTAATAGTGATGGATCTATCACCGACTATGTTGAATTGAGAGTACGACATGGATGACATGTAGAAATATTACAATTAGCTGTCATTAATTTAGGAAAAGCATCTATGTTTATCGGACACGATTGGCTCCAAACTCATAATCCAGAAATAGATTGGAAAGAAGGAACAATTAAATTCACACGATGCCCGATAGAATGTACTCCTTTAATAAATACGATGGATCTGAAGAAGATGAATCTGATCTAGATGAACAGATAAATCTTGAATCCGATGATCACATCATAGCGGTGAATATATTCGAACAAATTGAATTAAGAGCGTTTCAAACCACAGCTTCGAAAATTGCTGAAGCACAAAATCAGCAAAAACCAAAAAGGCACTGGAAAGAAACCGTTCCAATGTATTACCACGAATTTGAAAGAGTATTTTCAAAAGAATCATTCGATAAACTTCCTCCTTGTCGACCTTGGGACCATGCAATCGAATTACTCCCAGGAGCTACATCATTCGATTGTAAGATTTATCCATTGAATCTAGATGAACAAAAACAACTAGATGAATTCCTTGATGAAAATCTTAATTCAGGACGCATTAGACCTTCCAAATCACCCTGGGCATCACCGTTCTTTTTCATCAAAAAGAAAGATGGATCTTTAAGACCGATTCAGGATTATCGAAAACTAAATGAAATAACGATTAAAAATAGATATCCTTTACCGTTAATTCAAGAGTTAGTAGACAAACTGAAAAAGGCACGATACTTCACCAAATTAGATATTAGATGGGGATACAATAATGTTCGAATCAAAGAAGGAGACGAACAGTATGCTGCATTTAGAACTAATCGAGGATTATTCGAACCTTTAGTCATGTTTTTCGGTCTCACCAATTCCCCGGCAACGTTCCAAACCATGATGAACGACATTTTTAGAATGGAAATTAATGAAGGAACTGTCATAGTTTATATGGACGACATTCTTATATTCACGGAAACTTTAGAAGAACATAGAAAAATGGTAAAACGAGTTCTTAGAAAATTAGAAGAACACGAATTATACTTAAAACCGGAAAAATGTTTCTTCGAAAAAGCTGAAGTAGAATATCTCGGTCTTATTATCTCAAAGAATTCAGTACGAATGGATTCTGAGAAAGTAAAAGCAGTAGTTGATTGGCCAGTTCCGAATAATAAACGAGAACTTCAACAATTTTTGGGTTTCATTAATTTCTATCGAAGATTCATTCAAGGATTTGCAAAAATAGCAAAACCCCTTCATGAATTAACTGGAAAAAATGAATGGAAATGGGAACTTGCTCAAGCGCTAGCGTTTTCCGAACTAAAAGATCAAATCATATCGGCACCAATATTAGCAATGCCGAATGATGAAGGAAAATACCGAGTAGAAGCCGATTCGTCTGATTTTGCCAATGGAGCTATTCTATCCCAAGAACAAATTGATGGAAAATGGAGACCAATTGCCTTTTTATCACATGCTTTAAGTCCAACTGAACGAAACTATGAAATCTACGATAAGGAAATGCTCGCGATAATGAGAGCATTAGACACGTGGAGACAGTATCTTTTAGGAGCTAAACAAATATTCGAGATTTGGACAGATCATAAAAATCTCCAATATTTTAGAAAGCCACAAAAATTAAATCGACGACAAGCAAGATGGTCTACAGAATTATCGGAATTCCATTATACGCTACATCATAAACCAGGAAGTCAAATGACTAAAGCTGATTTATTATCTAGACGAGCTGGACACGAACAAGGTGAACATGATAATGAAGACATTATACTTCTTAAACCGGAACACTTCAGACAAATATATGAAGTTCACGGTGAAGATGAAGATATAATGGAACAAGTTCGAAAATCCAGAAAGAATAGAGACAAGGAAGTAATAAAAATGCTTAATCTTAAGACAAAAGACTGGAATGAATCATCAGAAGGCATAATAACATGGAAGAATCGAATTTATATTCCTAAAAATGCTAAACTGAGAGAACGTATAATTAAACTATGTCATGACTCTGCAATATCTGGACACCATGGTGAATATAAAACTATGGAATTAATCACGAGAGATTATTGGTGGCCCAGAATAATGGCAGACATAAAGAAATACGTATCAGGATGTGAAGCATGTCAAAGAACAAACATTCATCGATCGAAACCAATAGGGCTATTAAATCCTAATAGTATTCCAGAAGGACCCTGGCATACCATATCTATTGATTTTGTGGGACCACTTCCTTATTCACAAGGATTCGATTTCTTAATGGTAGTCGTCGATCGATTTACTAAATGGCAGCCTTTATTCCATGCAATAAAGAAATCGATAGTCCTGGAGTAGCAGAATTATATTTAGAAAAAGTATTTAAGAACTTTGGAATGCCACAACGTGTTATAAGTGATCGAGGATCGCAATTTGCATCTCATTTCACAAAAGAATTCACAAAACGATTAGGCGTAAAAATGAATTTATCTACTGCATACCGACCACAAACAAATGGACAAGTAGAAAGAGTAAATCAGGAAATAGAACAATATCTTAGGATTTATGTAAACTACGACCAAGATGATTGGGCAGATAGAATAGCCATTACTGAATTCAATTATAATGACACGGTACACAGAGCAACTGGATATACCCCTTTCTATTTAATGTATGGACATCATCCTTATGGAGGAATAAGACCAAACGGAACATCAAGAACTATTGGTGTAGATGAATTCATTTCTACAATCACAAAAGCTCGAGAAAATGCAAAGGCGGCTCTTACATTATCAAACGAAGCAATGAAACGAGGATATGACAGAAATCGAAAAGAGTCACCTGAGTACAAACCTGGAGATCTTGTTTATGTAGAAGGAATTAATATTAAATCCGATCGACCAGTAGCAAAATTAGACGATAAAAGATATGGACCCTTTAAAGTAATAAAGAAAGTAGGATTAGCCTCCTATGAAATCCAATTACCGAAAACTTGGAACCGGAAACACCCTGTGTATAACACACAACTACTTACGAAACATATTCCTGCACAATACAAATCACAACAAAAACCGAAACCACCACCTGCTGTTGTGATAGATGATCAGGAACAATACGAAGTAGAAGCAATACTTGCTTGGAAAATAAATCGGAAGAAGGTTCTTTATAAAATTAAATGGAAAGGCTACTCCTATGATCATTGCACATGGGAACCAATTACGTCATTAACCGGATCAAAAAGTCTTTTAAATAAATTCCATCGGGAAAATCCGGAATGTCCTAACATATAAATACAACGAAACCATCCGAAGTAATAATTATTCGAAATGCTTTCTAACAACATCACTCTTTTAATCTACGTTATTGTCATCTTCATCCTCTGCATGGCCGTTTTCATACTCGGTCATTACATTCCTCGCATCATACTTCGAATTCAAGAACGACCTATCCTTCGAACTCAAGGACCCCCAAGAACAGAAGAATCAATTGAAATGTCGTGAGGACACGACTCTTAAAGGGGGGGTAATGTTAGGATTTCAACACTTATCTAATCTCTTTATCTAATCATATCTTATCTATGTCCACCATGCGTATCAACATACATTACTCATCATAACTGTGGGCACAGTTGCACAGTTCGGCCATACGTATTACATGAGTTCTTAATGTAGAAGCACAGTAACATGCATTGTAATGTAGGCTAATGTACATGCGATTACTTCATGGTTCTTTTCTATAAATACGGTCTTTCTAGTTAGTAGTTCGTTATTCTTGTGCTAGTTTATTCCAGATTAGCAATAAGACTCATTTCTCTCTCACGTTCGAGTGTTTAAGTTCGGCTTCGAGTATTTTGCTCGTCTGTCGCTAACAATTACACTACAATGCCACCAAGAGGACCTAGGCATGGATCTTGTGGTAGAGGTGCTACTAGAGGATCCAAAGCATCCACTCCTGTAGGAAGTAATCAGGGAACACCAATTCCAAGTAGGCCAGTCACTCCTGAAAAATCTCAAAACCCATCACCAGCTCATATTCCTCCACCATATACTCCAACTGGTTCTGATGAGGACATCAGAACTGGATATATTCCATTATCTTACCCAGTACTGCTATCTCCAGTAAAGCAGAAGAAGCATGCCATTGCAGTGTCAGTGAGGGACATGACAGATGTGGAGGTGTGGGATAAGCCAGATGATGACATTATTGCTGTGTACCTTGTAGCCATCCTTGAATGCTCAAGAATTAATATAAAATGCAGAGGCTTCCTTTTCTAAAATCAAATCACCAGCCTATGATCATTATAATGTATCATTGGACTGTCATACTGTCAATGGAGGCTGCAAGATATTCTTTGCCTTTACATGCAAAACATGTCCTGGTCTTGGTCTTACATTGCATAATGTTCAATATCAAGGGCATATGGATACTGATCATGGCACAAAGAATTTAAAAACTGGCATGGAAATTGTGTGGGATATCAGTGAGAGGAGGCATGTTCATCTGGACTATCATCAGTCTCTGCTATTCCATACTCTCCAATAAACCACTGAAATCTTCTGGTTCTTCAGTGTGCAGATAGCATGTGGCCTTTTAATATGGTCAATGACAAATTTTATCAGATGCAGATTCAAATGCTACACCCAGGGACTACCATCTCATGACACTATCCAAAGAGACACTATTTATCTTTTCAAAGTAATGTCACTTCATGTTCAGCAGTACTTTCAGGTGAATTTTATTTATTATTTATTTACTGAGATCTAACATATAATTTAATACCAGCTTCTCAACACTACATTCCATGTTGCTCTTGATGGCTGGACTGCCCCAATCACTGCATCATTTCTTGGGCTTGTTATTGTATGGGTAGAGGATGGAGAAATTCACTGTGCTATTCTTGATTTTATTTGGTAAATATTATTTTATGCAAATATTAATATAAATCTAATAACTAAAATTCAGATTAAAACAAAAACACAATGGAAAGTATCTTGCTAAGGAGCTTGCTGCATGTTTAAAACACTATGGGATTGAAAAACTTGTATGCTATTATTCACATTATTCATATTTTTTTATTCCTTACTTAACACATTATTAGCTTCTGTCTGTTACTATGGACAATGCCAGTAATTGCAACAAGCTAGTTGAAATTTTGCCACAATATATTCCAAAATTCTGTGGTGCATCAGCACATGTTCATTGCACCACTCATATTTTAAATCTTGTTGCCAAGGTAAATATATTATTTAAGCTTGAATATTATTGATATAATCATTTTAGAGCTTCATGTCTTTCTTTTTCAAAAAGTGTTCTTCAAAGAAAACTACCAATGTATCTGATGATAAGTTGGTAGTTGAGTATGAAGATATTGACACTGATGAAATTATCAATGAGGAGCTTGAAATTGATGATTCAACAGCTGAAGATGATGATGGGCATGGTCTTTACAATTATGAAGTTGCTGCTACCCTTCATGAGCAGGCTATTCAAATTATGCATAGGCAGAGTATCATTTTTTCAGCAGCTGAAATGAAGGAAGCCTTACAATTGATGCCAAAGGTGAGTGGAATAATCTAATTTTATTGAAGTACTCATTAATTTCAAGGTTTTGGGTCTTGCTTGCCACATCAATGATTCTCCTACATTGCATGAAGAGTTTGACCAATTGGTTCAAAGGAATAATCAGTTGGATGGATCAAAATGGATTCTTGATCAACATGTAGCTACCCACTGGAATTCTGATTTTCAGTGCTTACTATCATGCAAGTATTTCCAAAAGAAAGTGGAGCAAATTACCACTATATCAGAGCATGGACTCACTGGTTACCAGCTTTCTGCTGATCAGTGGAGTCCTCTCAAGTATCTGATTGATGCACTTGAAGCATGTTTTTATTTTTAAATTATATGATTTTTTTACATTTTGCTCTAGATTTTTAAGGAGGCAACAGATCTCTTTTCTCAAAAAGATGTTCCATTGATTATGGATGTCTTGCCAATTTTTTTTGATATCTGGCTTTCACTCACTGATATTCTGATGGATAAGAAGAATTGTATTTGCTCAATTCTGAAAGTTGCTGCAAAAGCAGCATTACTAATAATTGAGAAATACACCATTTTGACTTCAGAGTCTCAGGTGTATTATATTGCAGTAGGTGAGTTGGTTTTATACTGTTAAGTTTAATTTTTTTCTAATTTATAGTATAGTTATGTGTCCTGATCAAAAATTGGATTGGTTTAAGGAGCATGAATATCATGATGAGTGGATTGAGGAGATCAAAGATATGGTTGTCAAACAATGAACTGAAAACTACAAACTTGATGGGGACGAGGAACCATATGATGGAGAGACACAGGTTTTATTCATATTTTTCTATTCATTAAATAATATTCATGTGTAACTTTCCAGAAATCTCTGGGCCAATTTGTATGCAAAGCTGGTGGCTCCAAGAAGAAGCTCAAACCTGATAGTATTAAGGTATATTTATGTGAGCCATTGGTGGAGGAAAATAATGTACAGGATACAGGAGGATATTTGAAGTATTGGACTTTTACTTCTAAAAGTCAACCTTCAGTATCACATATGGCTTTAGATTATTGCAGTGCACCTGGTATGTCATTATTGATTTGGATTTGGATTTTATATTACATAGCCTCCAGTGTGGATGCAGAATGTGCATTTTCAACTGGTCACCAACAAATCAATTTTATGCAGCTGATATGCAGGTAACTGTAAATGCATGCAATTTATTTATTTTTCTATATCTCAACTTGTGAGATTTCGAACTGAGGCATTGAGACAGACACCAAGGGGAGGGACTGAGGTCCCATGTCACCTCCTATAAACTATCAAGGGGTATAACATCTATTATAAAAATATACTCCACCTCAGTAACTGAATTAAAAACTTTTAAACAAATACTATACTTATTTTATTCATAAACTGACATGAAAGTATCAGACAAGACCCTATAAAAACAGCATGACATGTACTCAGAACAAAGAATAAAGGATGGAAACAGTACAAATGACAACTTGACAACATGTCATATCCCATATTGCCTACCTCTGGACTCCTATGCCCTTACTCCACCTTTACCTTTGTTTACTCCAGACTTTGATTACATTCTAATTATTACTAATTGCTTACTGTACATAGATTACTTCCATTTCCTTTCTTCCATTCTACTGAGCTATCCCCTCAGTATTGTAGTATACATCTCATAGTGAGTCACTTATCATTCTTAAGTGTGCCACTATCAGTTTCACTTTACACCACCATACACACTCACTTCTCCAATGTGTTTTATTATGTTTAGTTAGTTATAGTCTTCATTCTACGTATGCCTACCCTGACTGTACTTCTCTGCTGGCCTTGGCCAGCAGCCTTTACTTACTCTGAGTCTCTAGTATTTAAGTAGTACTTGATTTGTACTTAGACTTCAGTTTTGTATTGAACTATGTCCTCACCCTTCAGTCTGACTTGAGTTACACCTCTCATCTTCTCATCTCTCATCTTCTCCAAGGGGCTTGCCCTTACTCCGAAATCCAGGACCAGGAATCCCAGGGGCGCAGCACATAAGCTGAAGCTGAAGTCCTACCCCCTGAGTTCTCATTCTCCACCTTTGTCTCATACTCACCCCTCGTTTCTCTGTAGTCACCCCTTCATACTCCGCTGCCAAGTCAGGCTAGGGGTATGGTCGTGACACAACATACCTGAGCTCTAGACCCAATAACCAGGTACCAGGAAGGGTGTGATAGCAGTAGATTATCAGAAGCTGATGTAGAGAATGTAATGTGTGGAAGAAACAGGCACAGTGATGACACAATGATGAGTTATCAAGGAAGTGGCAAGCCAAGTGGGAACACATCATGTATCACTGCCATAACTTCTGAATTAGGAAAATGCTTATGAAAGTGCCTGCACCTGTGCACTGTCACAACAGCACAATAGATAAGGAATGTGGTAGCGCTGTATGATTGACTGCACACTCATGGGCCAATGCTGTGCACTGACTCACCACAGACCTAGACCTAAGCTACCATATGGGTAGGAGAGTACTGTAGATAGAGAACTGTAGAATAACTGTTTAGTAAAAGTATATAGTGGGCTGTGGGGGAAGGAAAATGCCAGAAACTGCACAGGCATTCTTCTCCCCCACAGACAGGGAAGTGTATCAGACAGAACAGTACAGAAATAGAATACAAATTTGACATACTGATTTAAAACTGAACTTGTTTTGAATTAAAATCTGAACCATTGATCATTGAATCATTGAAGTCCTGCTCCATACCAAAAATAGATATACCTCGTTCTAAATTTAGTTTACCTTTGAAAAGAATTGATATTCACACACCCTCAAACCTATTAAATCTTTGAGCTTGGGAACTTAGAATATAAAATTGCACTGGAATTAGGAAACTATTCTAAGTGTATATTAAAGTAATCTAAACCTGCACACTAAGTACATCACAGCACAGCATGACCTCCAACACATTTAGAGCAAAAATGGCACTTGGATCCTGGTCTGATGGTCCTCTTTTTCCTGGCATTGAGAAGGTTGCATCAATGCTGGCAAACAAGAGTAATAACAGTTCAGCCAAATGGATGTGACAATAGCTGAGCAAGACTCAGAGCTGGCTGAAAATGTAGTTGATCCTGATTTGTCATTATCAGGAGAAGATTTTAACTGGGGAAACATACCTGACACAAGTAGTGATAGTGAGTCATGACTAACTGTTAAAACTTGAGGAATATATTGTAATTGTAGCACCAATTTCGCTTTATTCATTTTTTCTGTACATGTATTCTGTATTGTATTTATCTAAATTTACTCTCCTGAATTTTACGAGTCCAACAGTAAAAAGATCATGAAATTTGATTAAGAACTGAAGTAGATACAGTATATTGAAATACAGCAGATACAATAATTTCAATTATATAAATGCTAGCATGGGTTAGCATGGATGGGTGCCGAAATCTGTAATAATCATCTATCCGTACCCATATCTGGTGGATAGCCATAATTCAGATGATGGGTTGTGGCAGATCAACCCATGTGCAGGCCTACTCCACAGTCACCCTCTCATACTCTGCTGCCAAGTCAGGCTAGGGGCACAGTTGTGACAGTTATGTGTGGGTGATCAGCAATGTGTAAAATTACACAGTGTTAATTTTCATCCATCCTGCATTTTTAGTCTATAATATCATGTATATTATTTTAGCTTTTTTTATCTAATACAGAGTATAACAATAATAGACATGTGTACTAATTATTGCCTCTTACATACACTGGAGTGCAAAAGAATGAGCAAACATTATTTTGCAATATCTCTAGAACAGGTCTATATATTCCTAACCTGTAAAATGTGAAAAATAATATACCTTCTTGTCTTTGAAATAGTGGTAAAAATTTCCTAAAAAGGAAATTCTCTTGATATACAAGCAGAAATAAAAATGGCACACTTTTCAGAGGGTTTAAGGAAGCAGCTATAGAACCCAGAAAAAATATATGTTATACTACACAATGAACTGAACAAGATGCATTTTAGATCATAGAAATTGATAATGTGATTCACTACAAAATAAATTCAAAACATGTCAATTTTTGGCCTGAGAGCCAAAAATTTGCCAAAAACAGCTGAATTTTGGACTTTTTTTATTTTTTTATCTAGTGATCCACTAGTCCGAATTTTATGATCTAAAATGTGCTGTTCTTAGTTGATGGAGTACTATATCATATATTTTTTCCGGGTTCTGTAGGTGCTTCCTTATACCCTCTGAAAAGTGTGCCATTTTTATTTCTGCTTGTATATCAAGAGAATTTCGTTTTTAGGAAAAAAATTTTACCACTATTTCAAAGACAAGAAGGTATATTATTTTTCATATTTTACAGATTAGGAATATATAGAACTGTTCCAGAGATATTGCAAAATAATGTGTGCTCATTCTTTTTGCACTCCAGTGTATCTGAAAGCATGGAGCAAATCATAAAAAGCAGAGGAAATGAATATCCACTTGTAGAATTGAAGGTTGTAACACAGTATATGACAAATATAATGTTATGGAAGTGTAACAGTAATAAGAAACTAGATTGGAGGATGTAGATTGTATATGTAGTTGGAGTCTTAGTCCTATTAAGAGTGTATAAGAAATTTAGAAATGGGATGGTATGACATGTTTTACAATCAAGACTAGAGATGTGATAAAATGACAAAATAATAACCATAATGATTAGTCTAGATATGAAGATGATCAGGTCATTACAATGGTATTGAACATTATGGAAACATGTAACAATCAGACAGAGAAGAATATATGGTTAAAGAACCATGCATATTTAACACATATGAGAGTTGCAGCTTCGATTCTGATAGATCACTACCAGTAAGCACCAGGGCTGTGAACTGTTTTGTCACTGGGGGCTTGATTGAGTGCATTTGGGATCATAACACATGCACTGTGATCAATGGACATTGCATTTGAAATCAATGTATACAAGTATGAATCAATGGTAGATTGTGCATATGAAACCAATGATAACTAGAGAACAAATCATTAGAGTGAAATCAATGAGAAATCAGTCAAAAATCAATGAATAGCTTGATATTGTTAGGTACCTAACTACAGGATATACTAAATACTAGGGTGGTTAACTATATACATGTACTTACTTTATCTACTAGACCATGAGTCCTTTTCTAACAAATAAACTTTACTCTATATTACACATACCTGGAGAGTGAAATCAATGTTGAAATCAATGATTTGTGCTTAGTTTAAATTGCACTTCAAAGTATCGAGCTATTCATTGATTTTTGACTGATTTCTCATTGATTTCACTCTAATGATTTGTTCTCTAGTTATCATTGGTTTCATATGCACAATCTACCATTGATTCATACTTGTATACATTGATTTCAAATGCAATGTCCATTGATCACAGTGCATGTGTTATGATCCCAAATGCACTCAATCAAGCCCCCAGTGACAAAACAGTTCACAGCCCTGGTGCTTACTGGTAGTGATCTATCAGAATCGAAGCCACTGGTGCATATGAATGTATAGTGAATATATGTGATTCCACATTACATCAAACTTACAGATCACAGCCTTTAGATGATTATGATTCTTGCATTGGCCATTGGTTATACTAATATCTTCAACACATATTACTAAATGTCATATCTGTGACAAAGCCCCTAGGACTGACAATAGCTGACATTATGTTTTCTTCTGAGAATTGTATGTTTCCTCCAGACTGTATACATTTGTTATATATTGAACTCTTACTTACCTAATGTTTACTTGTAACTGTTTACTTGTTCCTTCCCTTTATTATTGCTATTCATTCTATGCCTTTCCATTCCTTCTAGTACATTCCATGAATTCCATCCCCATTAGTTTTACCCCATTCTTCATTATCTTACCCCATTCTTTATCCTTACCATGACCTTTGGCATTATACATTGACTGTAATCTAGAGGTGTGGAACTAGTCTACTGTACTCTACATTCTCTGGAGTTACTTATCCCCAATTATGCCACAAACCCATAGACACTAACTCTGTCTGCCATCCAGGACAAAGTAACTACTATATAAACTACTTCACATTATAAGTAGACTACAGTTTTGAATAAACTACATTAACACCCTTTCCTTCACTTGGGACTTGTTCCAACTCCAAGATTTCACCATCAACTCCACCCTGTTCTATATATGGAGCAGGGGGTTCAAGGGGCACAACATACAAGTTGAAGCCAATGTTCCATTACTCCCATACATCATTCATTATCCCTGAGCTCTTACTTACATGCTCTCTCATTGTTAGACCTTCCTTCATGGTTCAATTCTTAGTGATTGGAACAGGACATGACACTAAATCACATAACTGCTTACTCTATATGACTACATAGTATTGATTCCTATATCTGAAAAATTCCTACTGTACTTCTTTGCACTTTCTTGCTCAGTGGCTATTATTTACTCACTGTTCTGTCTTTGGCTTAGTGTTGATTATGTTGTTGCCTTCTCTTCTTGTTCTCTTTACTGAAGGGCTGCTTTGTCCCTTCTCCTCTCTTGTCAAAAATATGTAATATCATTTCTCCATAGTCATGTGTAACATTGTCATCAACAGGATCAGACCTCATCTGTCAAAAAGTATGTGTCAATGATTGACAGTTGACAGATCAATGAATGACTAGTCAATGTAAGAGGCTGAATTTCATTGCTAAGCAATGGACTGAGAATTAAATGTGGTGTCACTCAGTACTCTTATTCCTAGATCATGAAAGGTATGGGAACAATTGTCATTGCAGACCTATTGGGAGCCCATCAATATTTGATCAACTCATCCATGGGTGTGGGATTTCTGATTTAAACTCAGAGGGTTAGAGCTTCAATGTGGAAATACACTTAGGAAAGTTTGAAGAGGTTCTAACTTTTTAGACTTAGATACTCAGAAATGCATGTCTAAAGTCTTGTAAAATTGAACTCTAAGGTACAGGGTCTATTTACTGGGTTTATATACATATTTATGAGAAGATAACAAATCAGAATGAGTAGATAGGAGTCAGTGAAAAGTATGTATGTATGTTTTTTGTAAGTATTGAGTCAGAGAAAATGTGTACTGATAAGGAAATAAGAAAGGGAATGAAAGGAATGAGTAAAACAATAATGGTACCAATGGAAATGCAGTGCCATTGAGTCTAGGCAGTGGAAAGGTAGAGGAATGGAACTGAAGGCCAATGGAATGGAGGAGCAAGTGCAGGGAAGTTGATGTGTGAGAACAGTCATGTAACTAGTGGATTAGAACTCTGTGGTATATAGATGCTTGATGCAAGGTCAAGACCTTACAATGGGTTGAATTGTGTATAACATGACCACCATTGACTGATTATTCCAACATTGGTGTTGATCAATGTGACATGCTAGAGATATGTCACATATGTGACAGGCATAATTGCGTGACAATCGTGACGCGTGGGAAATGTGTGACACATGAGAAGAATGTGACAAATGTGAAGTGCAGGAAATATGTGAAGTGTGCAAAGAATGTGACAAATGTGACATGAAGTACAATAGCAATATCCAATTAGTAGTAACAACAATTGTTTATACACATTACAATATAGTAATATTCACTTCAAAATAGCCAATAATCACATATGATCACCATTAGATCTAGTATTAATAGGTGAATAAGCACTGGGAATGCATAATGCACAAGGTGATTATTGTTAATGATTGCAGTGATCATAAAACACTTTATTTTTATGATCACTATAGCTATCACCACTCAACCTGTCATCTTGAACACCTACATGTGCATGCCAACATGGCACCCATGCCCTTTCCACACTCACCTCCACACTTCCCTCCTCACTCCTCCTTCTGCAAGCCCAGGCCACACTGTTGTCATATCCATGACAATTGTCTCAAACCATTCTCTGGGTTTACTCAAGATTATGTACATTTCCTCCAGTTATGTGTTACTATTATATATTGAACTCTTCCTTACTAATGTTTACTTGTATCTGTTTACTTGTCCCTTCCCTTTATTATTGTTTTACCTCATTCTCTGTGCTTGGCCTTTTACCTATGACTATAATCTAGAGGTGTATCACTAGTTTACTATGGTCTACATTCCATGGAGTTTACTTACCTCTAGGATGCCACAAACCTATGGGCATTTACTCCATATGCATCTGGACAAAGTAGTTTACTATATAAACTACTTTTGTAATGTGGATAGACTTCAGTTTCAAATCAACTATGTTTACACCCTTTCTCCTACTCAGGCCTTGAGCCAACTCCACTATTTTGTCACTTACTCCTCTTCATTCTAAATACAGAACTGGAAGTCCAAGGGTGCAATACACAAGTTGAAGCCAACATTCCACTACTCCTGTACTTGTTCACTACCTCCATGCACCCTACTAATGTGTACCAGTTACTCTGCTACCTAGACTATCTATTCTGCAGTTCAATCCCTAGTGGAATAGAATGGGATGTGACAACCATACTCATAGGCATGTCATTGACATGTCATCCTCATCCCTTCCACCCTCACTTCACTGCCACTCTCCCCCCCCACTCCTCCTTCTGCAAGCCAAGGACACACCCTACACATAGGTGTCATCAACATGTGTGCATCAATGCAGCTAATGTACACAACAATGGGATATGAGGGAAATGGTTAGGAATACAGTGATGAGAGATGAATGGTATTTTCTTATATTAGTATAGGTATACATGTATTTTAGTCATATCACAATAATATTTTTTCATATGTACATGATTTGTGAGAATTTAAGAGGCATTGAAAGACATAGTGGGAACATATGTGACAAAATTGAGATATAAAACTAACAGAATAGAATCTTTGCAGATATACTCAAAACTACTAAAAATTATGTGCAGATCTGTACAGAATCTGCACAGAATTTACAGGTCTGTAAAGATTCCACACAGATTCGCATGGATCCATATGGACCACTCAGGGGAGTGTAAATTACTGAGAAAACCCAACACTTGCAATAAAAATAACAAAAACAGTCTCTTTGGTCTAAGACTTTAATAAAACCCATACCCCTAAAGAGTATGATGGCACTCCTGAAGCCCATCAATTCCATTACTTCATGTCTGAGTTTCTGATAATTATAGAGAATGGACCTTGAAACAGTTTTTTGTTGAGAAGTTTAACTACCTCTTCCTGACAGACTACTATGAAATACAATGCAAAAAATTGAGAGTGTTTACTCAGAGACAGTTAACTGTCTCAAAATATACATATGAATTAAAGGAATTGATTAAATCAGTTGGATAAATTAGTGTCAGGGAACAGATTCAATACTTCTGGGATGGCTTTAGAGCCACCATTCAGAAGATCACACCTACAAACATAATACTGTTTTTCAGCCTGCCTTTTCTCTTTGCAAAGTTTGTGTGCAACTTACAACTTCTTTCTCTCTATTCCTTCTCCCTCTGTCTCTAGCTTAATAATAATCTACTTTCTTTATTTCTCATCACATATCCCAACTGTACAGTTTACTTAACATATGTACTTACAGATATATGAATCAATGACATTGCCTTTTCCTCTCTCCTTTACATGTATTGGTATTGACAAAAGCACATAATATATATATATAATACTATATATTGATAAACCCAAGTTCTTTTAGTTACACAATAAGTATATTACTTGGAATAAATTTGAGTCACTGTGGTAAATAGTTAAATAAGATGCCTATTAACAGATCCCCTGTAATACAACCTCCTCAGCATTAGAACTTAATTACTTTAATGGAGTCAAGCATAGTTGCCCAGCTTTCCATACTTTTGCTCATTTGCCAAGTTTTCCATATGTAACTAATAAATCTTTCATACTAGTAAGTGTATCTGGGTGTTTTTCCCCAGAATTCTAGTTCTCATTTCCAGAACTTGAGTACCCAGCATTTCAGCTTCTATCCATTTGCCAAGATTGCCATATGCATGTGACAAGTTACTCATACTAGTGAGTGTATATGGGTGCTCTTTTCCCAGAATTCTAGTCCTCATTTCCAGAACTTGAGTTTCCATCATTTCAGCTTCAGTCCATTTGCCAAGATTTCCATATGCCTGTGCCAAGCTACTTATACTAGTGAGTGTATCTGGGTGCTCTTTTCCTAGAATTCTAGTCCTCATTTCCAGAACCTGAGTTCCCATCATTTCAGCTTCTGTCCATTTGCCAAGATTACCATATGCATGTGCCAAGTTATCCATACTAGTAAGTGTATATGGGTGCTCTTTTCCCAGAATTCTAGTCCTCATTTCCAGAACTTGAGTTCCCATCATTTCAGCTTCTGCCCATTTGCCAAGGTTTCCATATACATGTGCCAAGATACTCATACTAGTGAGTGTATATGGGTGCTCTTTTCCTAGAATTCTAGTCCTCATTTCCAGAGCTTGAGTTCCCATCATTTCAGCTTCTGTCCATTTGCCTAGATTTCCATATGCCTGTGCCAAGATACTCATACTAGTGAGTGTATATGGGTGCTCTTTTCCCAGAATTCTGGTGTACATCTCCAGAACCTGAGTTCCCATCATTTTGGCTTCTGTCCATTTGCCAAGGTTTCCATATGCATGTGCCAAGCTACTCATACTAGTGAGTGTATATGGGTGCTCTTTTCCCAGAATTCTAGTCCTCATTTCCAGAACTTGAGTTCCCATCATTTCAGCTTCAGTCCATTTGCCAAGATTACCATATGCCTGTGCCAAGATACTCATACTAGTGAGTGTATATGGGTGCTCTTTTCCCAGAATTCTGGTGTACATCTCCAGAACCTGAGTTCCCATCATTTTGGCTTCTGTCCATTTGCCAAGGTTTCCATATGCATGTGCCAAGCTACTCATACTAGTGAGTGTATATGGGTGCTCTTTTCCTAGAATTCTAGTCCTCATTTCCAGAACTTGAGTTCCCATCATTTCAGCTTCAGTCCATTTGCCAAGATTACCATATGCCTGTGCCAAGATACTCATACTAGTGAGTGTATATGGGTGCTCTTTTCCCAGAATTCTGGTGTACATCTCCAGAACCTGAGTTCCCATCATTTTGGCTTCTGTCCATTTGCCAAGGTTTCCATATGCATGTGCCAAGCTACTCATACTAGTGAGTGTATATGGGTGCTCTTTTCCTAGAATTCTAGTCCTCATTTCCAGAACTTGAGTTCCCATCATTTCAGCTTCAGTCCATTTGCCAAGATTACCATATGCCTGTGCCAAGATACTCATACTAGTGAGTGTATATGGGTGCTCTTTTCCCAGAATTCTGGTGTACATCTCCAGAACCTGAGTTCCCATCATTTTGGCTTCTGTCCATTTGCCAAGATTTCCATATGCATGTGCCAAGTTACTCATACTAGTGAGTGTATCTGGGTGCCCTATTCCTTGAATTCTTATTCTTATCTCCAAAACCTGACTATCCAATATTTCACATTCTACCAATTTGCCAACACTTAGATATGTGTATGCCAAATGACTCATACTGGAAAGAGTATACACATGTTCACTACCATGTACTTTCTTACAATTCTCTACTATTTGAAGTCTTAATTTCTTTTCTAAAGCAAATTTTTCATTGTTTCTCATTGTATCTGCTAATATATTAAAGATATCATCATAGTATGTCATACTACTCATATCCTGGTGTGATAAATTTTGCATAATGTGTGGAATGATTGAAATTTGATAGGTATGTATGTCTTTATATGAGATAGAACTTAACAATATTCCCCTGGCATTCCAAATCCATGTTTTCCTTTCATTTAATTCTAACCGGTCTTGGCACCATAGCTGCACTAAGGGGTGCAACCCAAATTTTTCATGATCAAAAGTTCTTTTTATTAATGAGAAAGACAATAGAATTCCAATACTATCTCTGTATTGTATCTCATTCCAGTTATTGTATTTATCAATATTTAGTATAGTTGTATCCATTCCACAAAGAAAGTAGACTTTTCTCTCTGATTATTATATTCCATATGGACTGGGTAATACATTGCAGCCCTTGCAAATATTTCATCTGATATATTTTCATGATGTATAAATGTACAGATATTTATTAATTTTATAGCATATTTGGCTGCCATTGCATTTTCTTCATCTGTATCATCATTAGCCATTTGGAGTATTTTTTGAAATGATATTTCTCAAGTCCCATATACTGTTTTTTCATACTTGGATGCCCCTCTGAATCTTTTGCTGTTCAATAGTTTTAACCTATTTTCATCAAAGATTGATATGTAGTTTTCAATGCTGCATTTACCAGCACTGATATAAGCTCCAGCTTGATCAATAGCTAAAGGCAGAAAAAAAAATCTAGTACATATTTGCTCTGCAACTTCATAATATTTCTGTGGGTTTTCATTCAAGCCAGAAGCTTTCAATAGTAGTTCAATAGCTGTATATTTACTCATTTCTGATACTTCCATTGAGTTCATGGTTGATACAATTCTCTTATGCTCTGAATTTCGGCTAGTAATCAATATATTCCCCCTATTTCCACTGGGTGGAAGATATTTTTCAATCAGTTCTGGTGATCCATCTGCATTGTCATATATTATGAGCCATTCCTTTTGAAGTGTTGAAATCCACTGTAGAATCTTAGTGGCAGAGTAAGAAGTCTCAGAACCTATAATCTTGATGTTAATTTTGTGTATATCTTTAATGCTTTGCTCAATAGTATCTTTAGATGTTGCATCTATCCAAAAGATATGATGATAGCTATAAAGAATATGTTAAGTCTTCAGTATTAATCTTTGGGACATAATACTCACTAATCAGTAACTTCATCTTTGAATTTCAAACATATTTGTGTTTTTCCAATACCACCCATTCCATACAGAAGAAACATTTTTCGGCCAGGAGCATCATTTTTATCAAAATGATTATGCAACCTCTCAAGATATTCATCTTGTCCAGTAAAGTTCTGGGTTGCACTGGGTGGTATATTTTGTATAGGAGAGAGTGGTTCAATCTTATCCTGGTTAGTGGTTTGATTCGTGACCTATAAATGAAGCAATGTCCAATGGTCCACGAACTAGTTTCCATATGTAGTAGAGATTTACCTGGGTAGTATTGACTGTAATTGTGGCAGTTTCAACCATCATAGCATTCCGAATTGTAAAATCATGGGCATTTTCGAAGGGCATTTTGTTTGTTGTGCAGTGAGAGCGTTGGTGTGAGAGATTTCGAATGGTATCGATGGATAGCGATGGATAACTGCGCATTTATAGCTGCATTTCTTGACGCGTGTACTATATTTAATAGCTAAACCTACCTTATCGCCCTCTGATCATGAGAACGTTTCACAGCAAATCGCAGCAACGTGCCTATAATTATAGCATGTCTGGTCAGTTGACACCGATGCCCATGCAAACTTACTTGCTATAACGACTCGAAATGGTCAAAAGGCTAGATTAACGCGAATCTATTTGTAGCGAAGAACCTGGACGCTGGACACTGGTCGTCTCGAGATGAGCGACTTGGTGGAATGGTCCGAATGGATGGCTTGATGTCCGAATTATTGATGGCCATTGTATTACCGTAAGTGTATCGAGCATCGATCCTGTAGAAATTTATAGTATACTTACGGTGAAAGCCTTGTCGATTTCCAGTGACTTGGTTTCCAAAGGATTTCCATTCCACGTTGCAGTCGCTGTCATAGTGTAATTCGTATCATTTGAACAAGGTTTCAGCGAGGCTTCAACTCTATCGTGCTCAGCATCCCCCTGTTCCATACCTCTCTGTCATATTATAGTAAAAGCAGCTAACGGTGCGCTCTGCATGCCTATTTCCAAAGAAATAAACCTCTTCTATTCCGTACTACATGTTACATGTATGTGCCACGCGCTGGTCTCGACTTCCCTAATGCCATTGTCTAGGCGTGCTACATCATGCCCATGCCCATTCGAGGATGTATAGCTAGCCAGGCTCCCTACGTATCCTCCATCTTCACCATTTCAACATGCTGATACGCCTTTACAGTCTCTGCCAGCAGTAGTGGCAATCCCTTAATGACAGTCATACTGTGTACGATATACCACGTCTTTGCCTTGTGTGCCTCCAATGGAGTCGTCTTTGAGGAGGGATGTGTTCAACATTTAAGGTAAATGGTGGAATTGATCGAGTTGGTGATAGATGAGAGTCTGATTACACGTCTGTACGCCTGGTTTCTGTCTTCCCATTTACTGAGCTCACGTTCTCGATAACTGAATGAGTTTCTCCCCCTACGGACCGGTTTACCTACTTTGACACCGTCAGCGCAGGCCTTCAACAACGATGGACTAAATAGTATAGATCAACACACTGTTATTCTATTTCGATGTGACAGATCCCTCGTACCGAGCGTAGCACCGAAGCGTATTATACAGATACCACCACCCCAACCACTCCTACGCGCAACCGTACAGTAACATTGACGGTGGTTGATCAGGGGGCTGTCGCGGGTTCGACACATCGTCAGATGAAGATCCCGATGGGGATAACTAAGAAGCCTTCATCGTTAGGACACTGAGCATACAAGAAAAATGAAAGAGGAACGACGGAGAGAGCGAAGAGAACAAAATGAAGGGAGGGAAGAGGTGAAGGGGAAGGAAACGAAGGACGGAGAGAAGGAGGACGCGAGGGTAGAGCAGACTAAATTGGAATTAACAAGGTTGGAAAGAGGGTGGAGCGACTGATTGTTAGAGCAGACGAAACGCGGGATGAAACATGTGAACTAACCTTCCTCTTTGTCTCCCACACTACACAGTTCCAAATCTTCCATTATTAGCCTTGTAAACCTCGTCAGTAAATTCCCTCAGCATGATCTCCAGCCTCATAGCATGAATCCTGTAGGGGAAGGGGAGGGGATAACATGCGCATGAAATGCAGTTTCTTCTGCTGTGTGGCGGAGTGGTGGCGAAGGGATGCGGCTATGATGGTACAGTCGTAGTGCTGGATGGAATTGTGGTGATGGGGAGTGACAGAGGACGTTTAACTCGAAGCCTGTCCTTTCGAGATCCTAGACTGTGCTACGGTCACATGAGTAAAGGGCCAAGGCCGAGTCATTGTAAGAAATACTGATTAACATTAATCACACCCTTTTTCAGGTCTTAAATTTGCAAGTGTCAAAGTATGCTATAATATACAAAAGTCATTGAACCAATGAATCCATTAAACCCCAAACCCATGATCCCAAAGAAAAACCTAATAAACTCTGTTAAGTCTATACCCCTCATAGCGGTCAGAAAGCACTTCATCGTCTACCAACAGGGGACTCTTCTTTTCGGGATCATGCGCACGACAAAGATTAGCTGTAACACCAAAACACCATTAACACCGTACTCCCTAATGCGAAAAAATTGGGAAAGATGAACAAAAACCCACCATGCGTATGAGCCCTCACAAAGTACGTCGCAATAACCATAAAAATCGCCCATCCGCTCGAAAACATACTCAGCGTAGCCACAAGCACAGATATAAACAACTGTCCAGGGCTCTTGGCTCTCAGAAACCGGAAAAGGTATACCATGCGGATGCTGGCCGGGCCATCCATTTTCAACGGCAACACTTCACTAACCGCTTCGTTCGGCCGATTCCAGTAGTCGTACATCGCTGAATAGGACATGAGCGGAGGGTTGAAAGGCGTCACAGGGAAGGAAGATGCAACCGTTGCGTTAGTTCGTTCGGGGAACGGGATAAAGTTGTTTGGACTCCCATTTCTTAAGTCCATTCGTACCAACGCGTGTGCCAGTTGGATGGGGTTGGATACAGGGAGGAGTGTATCGTCTGTTAGTATTTGGGGGTTGCTTGGCCCTATAGGCTGTGATGCGGTATATTGCTGAACTGCCATGTTAGGAAGGATGGCCGCTGCATTGCTGATGTTGAATCGGGGGACGCTGGGCATACAAGGTGCTGAGGCACCGAGAGAGGCAGGGCAGTACTCGAAATCAGCTTGAAACGATATCGTTACAGGAGTGGTGCCGTTGGATACAAGTGACGCAGTGTACAACCGTCGAGCTGCATCTTCTGAAGCGAGCTGACCTCTAACAACTGTTAGTTACAAACAAAAGCTGGAACGAAAAACTTAACAGCGCCAATAAGGATCTTGGGATGGTGCGTCGTGAAATCCGTAATCCTCCTCGCCTCAAACCATCCAAGCTGAATCGTTCCAAACGACGCTACGTGTTTCCCTTGTAAATAAGTTATCGACAACGTTGATTTTAAATTGACTTCGAGGTCCTTGTTGGACTCCTGCACGTAACGACAGGAGTGAGATCTATGGTCCATGTTCGTAGATCGCCGTTGAGGAACAGAGCCGAGATGTCACAGTATTCTAACATAGTTCCGTTGTAAGCCATAGCAGAGTTCCCAACGTTTCCTTTCGAAATCCCTTCAACAGTCCACTGGAACACGGAGTAGTTGGTGGTCAGAATGTCGCCTACGTTGAAGATGTGTGAGTCGCAGAGCGTTCCGGGTTCCTTTGCGCGGAAAGGCATGAATCTGTCGTGCCAGAACGATTGCGTAACGTTGAAGTCCTCGTTGAATGCTGTTATCGTCTCGTAGCCAGTGAAAGCAAGTGCAAGATATCAGACCACGTATATAGTTGAGTTGGTACTGCACTGAGGCTCACCATTTATAGCGCTAAGAAACCCTATACTAAGAACTGCCCCGAGCAACGCCAGCGGAGTAAACCACTTCCATAGAAAAGGTCGAGTTATCGCATAGTCGAGCTGGATGCTCATTGTGGAGGAGGAGAAAGAAAAACAATCTTAGTCGCAATAAGAGACAACAAGAGGCTTAAATAGACAGCAGAGTGTTCATTGAATGAAACGTCGAAAGTAGCCAGGCCAAGTCCAAGCAGTGTCCGCACAACATTGTCACTGTCTCCCTCGCCCCTCGGTGCCTGCAGGGACCTGACAGTTTCGCGAGATTATGTAATGTTGTGGAACAGCATTCAGGTCGTAAGAGTTAGAGAACCTTGAGACTCGTTTATGAGAACGTTGTATATTAATGAGATAGCAAGGAGAGCAAGAGTAGAGATCGAGTTGAGAAAATAATTGCTAGTCGACAACGCCGTCATGCAGAGCGGCGGAGACAATTTAAATTCTTGAGTTTCACACGGATCGAACATCGTATATAGTGGTGGGTAAGACTCGGTGGTGGGGGAGTAGGCAGTGGTAACGGTAGGGGTGTTAGGCACAGGCGACGCTCCTTCATTTTCTATCATAACGCTAACCACAAACGGCATTAGCGTACCACAAATCCCACCAAAGCACAAAAACCAAATTCTCACTTCTCATTCTCCAATCAACACACTAATTACTCCAACAAACCGCTACACGGAAGCCTTCGTCCAATCCCATAGACCGGATCTCTTCAGCGGGACTTGTTCTCGTACGTGCCCCATCCAGCAGTGTATGTGGGTGCCCGGTGAGATTGCAAGGCGGTTTGATTACTTCGGCGAACTTCCGCAGACGTTGACCGTCTTTTCATACTGAACTTCGGTCGGTATGGGGTACATGAAGAAGTGAAGTTGCAACTGAGCAGCAGTGAAGGCGGAGTACTAGGGACGAACAGAGAAACTAAGGAGTTAGTAAGGAAAGCGTTAAGAGAAGAACGAACCCACGCAATGTTAGCCATCTCATGGTCCTCGCTCTCTAAGCCCTCTTGCAATAGCACATCAAGCTCAGAAAGAAACGTGTCCTTCCGCCTGCTTGGAGCGCGCCTGCCATGTGCCTAGAATTCCATCGGTGCATTAGCGTCTGACAATACACGTAAGAGGCGAACAGAGAACGAGAAGGATGAACGGGAAGGGGGAGGCAAAGGACAGAAAGGAAGGGGAGTGGGAAGGAGAGATAGGACGTACCAGCATTAACAGCCTTCCTCACCTCTTCATCTCGTCTCCCAAGCTGCAAATGAACTGTTATCATCAGCGGGAGACGAAGAGGGGGAGGTAGTGGTGGTCGGCATTGAGAGAGTTTGTTTAGGCGGGTAGAATAGCCTCGATGGGGGGGGAGGTTGAAGTCGTTGGGTATTTGGGGTGATCTAAAAAGAGGGGGCGTTAGTAAGAGAAGGAAGGGATAGAGAAAGAAAGAAACAAGGGAGGGAATCTGGCGGACATCATAATGCAGAACGAAAGGGGGCACGCGACGCAGCTCAACGAAGTGCCCAGGTGAGCAACAGGACAGATACAAGGCGCAGGAGCGAGATGACGCGACAAGACGCGAATTTACTACGCCCGAGTCGCTGCTTGGTGCAAATGACACGTCTCCTACAACGACAGCACTCCAGCTTATATCTACAAACTTCCTCTCTGGCACCGGGCGGAAAAAGAGAGGAAAGTGGCAGTATATAACGCAGCCGCAGCGCAATACCCATCTTAGAACTCGCCAGTCGACCATCTCCCAACAGCACACAGCGGCTTCAGCTGCCTCCCCCCCTACTACCAGAACAGAGGCTTGGCTCGACACTGCAACCGCTCCTTCCTCCCAATGAAGCGCCAGGACCTTCCAGCTTGTACAGTCACCAACCCCTCTTTCCCTCTTTCCTCAGAGAGACGGAAACGAGATAAACGACTCACTGATCGCTCAAGACGCAGGCGCAACCTCCCCGCACAATCACACACGCAGAACGGATGCTGCATCGTCTTCACAATCCGTGGCGGTCGTCGAGTGCCAGGAGTTGGTATAGGGGTCTGATGTGTCGTATTCGGAGATTGTAGCTTTTGTACCAGAGGTGGTTAGCATGGGTGAAAGAAAGGGAGAGCGCCAAGCGAAAGGAAGGGATGAAGGCTGTGGTGAGTGCAAAGGCACAGAGGGAGAAGACGAGGGCAGAAAACAGAGGGGAAGAAGGGAGAAGATGAAAGTAACGATGGGGAGGGAAAGTATTGAAGGAAAACAGAAAGCACTAACCATCCTCTTGGTCCCCCTCCGCCACCTCACTGGCCGGACTCGGAGCGTCCGACTCAGTCTCCTTCCCAAGCCTCGAAATATGTACTTCATAATTCATTGGTCATTGTTATAGATCTGGGTAGTGCTGGGGGTGGTAGGAATGGACCTTCTTCGGGCGCAATTTCTTGACTTGTGAGGGCGTAGGAGAGGTTGACGATATTGCTGAAGGCAGTGGATGGAGAGCAGATGTGGTTGGTGATATCGACATCAAAGGTGGAGAAGCGGGAGGAGTGGGATTTGTGAGGTCCTCGTGCCTTTGACTTCTTGCTTGCGGTGGACCATGGATGATGGAAGGAAAGAGTGAGCTATGGACGGGAGTTGGGGTTGGTGACTGGTTGACGCATAGAGGACCGAGTTTAGAGTCCACATCGTCCTTATCAAATCCTTCTGCCGAGGAGACGTGTCGGGCCCATGTTACCTGTCTCCTCCCCACGGCCGGTTGCAAGTACTTTTCGAGATCCTAGCTTGCTCTGCGGCGAATAAGCGGAGCACGGTGTCGTCATCGTGACACAGTGGACACGACTGGCACTTGGCGAAAAGAGGGGCCATGGGCATCTACGTCAGAGGTGGGCGAGGAGAAGGGGAAAGAGGGAGAAGGGAGAAGGCAGGCGGTGGTGGCATTTGGCGAAAAGAGAGACCGCGGCCATCTACGTCGGAGGTGGGAGACGTTGAGAGATAGAAGGGACACAGTGGACACGGCTACACTACGCCGTTGTGACGGGACGAGAGGAGATTGGAGTGGTGCAGAGGTAGGCTGGCTGAAGTGGCATAGACACCATTCATGCGAGCAGATGTCCAAGGGAGGAGGAAGGAAGGGATGGGCCATCAAAATTCCAGGCCTCGCGAGGGCTTGGCGAGTAGCGGGGTGATGTTTGTTTTAGAGGTTGAGGCCTACTCTCTGCTTCCGTTAGGACCAATATGCTAAGTTACGGCTTGCTCACACCGCCACCACCATCCAGTTTCAGGTGCAGTCTACCTAGATTCTCATCGGTGGCAGCTCAGTACTCAGCATGATGCATCGAGGGTGTTCGATTCAGCGGCTATCCAAATTGCAAGGAGAGGAGACTGGAATAGTGTTCCTCTTGCAACCGTCATCACCAATACCAGCTACTTGGGACATCCGCTCCAAGAGCCTAGCTGCTACCAGCTACAATGATAAAGCTGCTACCAACGCCAACTTATAGGACGCTGGGTGCGTATGATATAGGTGTGTGTCCCTGCTCCTTAACTTGTGATACTGATCCGCTTCCCCTTTTCACGCTAGATGTTCCATGCCCTTCTTTGCAGCGACGAACGGCACTTCGTCGCCTGCTTTGATCCCTGCTTCATCAGCGCACGAGCAGCTCCAGACTCCGCAAGTTAACGTGATGCAGGCTGATCTGGTTAAGGAGCGGGGAGTGTCGCTCTCTATGCAGGGAGGCTGGGGTGGCTACTGGGTATATTCTGAGGCTATCAGTGCGTTCAACGTTGATTCTTCCTCTCGGTTTCGGGCAGTGCGTGGTACAATTTGTGCTCTACAGAGCTCACTACGCGTTCTCGGTCTTCGACTTTATCTAGCCATTGTTGGGGATGTGGTATGGTATTGTGAATACCTCTTCGATGCCTGTATGGCGGGGGTAATGCTAGACCGAATTATATCTTCGTTCGTGCACGCTAGCCTTGCGTACGGCGTACAGAGAACTCTTCTCATTGACGAGCACCTTCGTTTCGGCTATTCTGCACGACAACGTGATGTTCCATGGGTCCTTTACCTTTTCTCGCTTTTCGACAGGGACCGGTCATATTGATGTTCTCTCTTCCTCATACCCCACGGGCTTCAAGACTATGCAGACTCATCCTCGTTAGAAGAAGATTTCGAAGAGTGCGATGGAGCAGAGGCTGAGGTTGACATACCTAACACATTCAACCCTAGCTCCCAATTGTCGCCTCATTTGCTTATTCCTCGCAACGCATGCTAGGATCCCCAAAAGGACAAGCTTAGAGGTTCTCATTCACTTCCATCACCGCCACCTCCCTCCGTCGCCACTCTGAAACACTGCAGAAGGACACCCCATGCGAACACCTTCGTCTTCCTTGATGCATGCTATAAGGTTGCAGTTGTGTGGATCGACTTACGACGTTCACTAGTTTGATATACGAAGACTTGAAACTGTGCAGAGCATACCCTGTGTTTCGTTAGGTCTGAGATGGATGTGGAAGAGAAAAGGCAGGATGAGGAGGAAGGTTAGTTTATTTCATGTCTTTATGTTTGTCTGCTCTATCCTTTTTCTTTTCATCTTCGTCTGTTCTACCCTCAGTGCCCTTCATTTCTAAGCCTTTTGCTTCCTTTTGATCCTTGACGTCTTCTTCTTGTCCTTCTCATTCTCCGTTTTTACCTAGTGTCTTCTCTCAACACGAGCCCTAACACCTTCCTCTCACAGAACAACTAGCCACCCTCAAAATACAACATCTGATACCGTTCGCTGACTCTTCAAGTTTTCTTCTTGCTCCCTGAACCCTGACACTCGTCGACTGGTGTTGTATGTAGGAATGTTGCACTTGCATCCCGAACAATCGGTGAATCATTTTTCTGGTTCTCTTTCCTCTTCTTCAGTCATAGGGTTCTTATTTGGAGGACTAAGGAAGGGTGGCGAACATCGTTGGTAGTAAGGGCATGGGACTCCATTTGTGGAAATGGCGTCGAGTTAGAATCTCTTGCGCTAGGGGATGGGGTGGAAGTTGAGACGATTATGCGACTGTTCCCTATGGTGAGCGTGTCGGTTCACTGGCGAGCGCTGAGCTACAAGCCAAATATGTGTCATTGTCGTGGACATTTCCTTCGCGTGGTACAGCGACGTGGTATAGTGGTGTCGTGTCGTATCATCTTGCCACTGCGCTTCATACTTTTTTTTGTTAGGCACTTCAGAGTCTACCACTACACTGCTTCTTTATGGTTTCTCTGTTCCTCTTGCTAATACACCCTTCCCTTTAGATCTCCCCTAAAGTCCAACGACTCAAGAAAGACTCTTGTTGACCCCATAGTATCACTTGAGCAGAAAATCTCAAAGTTGACCCTGTGCTCTTGCTCTCTCTCCCTCTCGGATACATGCGCAGTTGCAACTCACGAAGCGAACACTGTTGTGGAGTTGAAGGTTATTTCCTGTCCGTTCTCCACTTCCCACTCCTCCTTCCGTCTCCTTGTTTTTCATGCCCTCCCTTTTCATTCTGTCCGTTCACTTACATAGTCTTGCTTATACAGAGTTTATCTAGCTATATACTGCAAGGACCAACCGTTTGTGGTCGTTGAATCGTTGACAGATGATCACGATGGCGGGATGAAACGGAATTGATAAAACGATGTGGTACGCAGATTTGATACGGGTAGTAAATGTAATTATCCCTTGTAGCGCTCTGTGATGGCCCATCCACTGTACATCCTGGTCGCGACTTAACGCGTCAGTCAGCCTTCAACTTCTACCTCATGCATTGTTGGTCCCCGCGATTATAGAAGCCGAAGGACTTGCCAGTGCTTTTCTTCAGGGAGTCTGTTCTTTGAAGTCAGGTGGATGTTTAATATGGCTGAAACATTCAACATCTTGTCATCCTACTAAGGAACGATGCTGTTTTACGGCACGAGCGCACACAACGTGGACATACTGGTGACAGGAAGAATATCGTGCTATTCTTGTCTGAATTGCGGTATCTTCTTTATTTCCCTAAACATTCAGATGGTATGATGGAGCCTGTACTTATCACGGTGGCTGGAATGGAAATGATCTTTTTATTATTTATAGGCTTATAGCGCGTCGGAACGACGGGACTGCAACAGCTTATGCCACTAATCCAGAACGGAGGCAAATTCGGTACGTGGTTCTAGTTCTGTTTCAACCTGTCTCTGCTCTTCTGTAAGTACTTAGTACACCGCCCTGTCTGTGGGTGGGAAAGAATGCCGTGCGATTCGTTCTGTTGCTCTTTCCCCTCGCTCGTCTATGTACAATTACTGACCTGTTTATCTACAGCTCTTATCCAAATCTATTTTATTTATTCCCATATGGTACCTCGAGTCTAGGGCCTAGGCTACCATTTCTATCTGACGCCAATGAAACCTCGGTCCTCTAGTAACGTAGATGAGGCTAGGTGTGGTCGCAGGCTCCTAAAATCATCCTCTCGTATCGAGAGCGTCTTCCTTATATTCTGTAGAGGTAAACAGCCGTCAATATTTATTCGAGACAAGCAAGAACAAGGAAGACGCTCTCGATACGAGAGGATGATTTTAGGAGCCTGATGTGGTCGCCGTTATACTGCCCTTGGCATTCCTTTTTCTCTTCAGAAGACATCTGCATCTTAGTAATAGATGGAGGCGTATCCTGTTGCATCATACAAGTATCATGGGGCCAGTTCACGGTGGCGCCTTCTGATATGATAAATGCGCCCGAGTTTCCCGCCCAATGCTTGTGTTAAATATAAGTGCATCGGTTACTGGGAATCATCAATGATTTAAGGCGATGCAAGGTGAATGGACTATACATAGTAATTCATAATCTATAAAGGTGCCTTGTCGCAGTCAGTGCTGCCTCTAAAAGGAACTTGTCCATAACGACAGAGCAACATTCTGACCGACATTATTCTCATCTTCATTATGTCCTTACTTTCAGAAATCTTCAAGCAGCTTATCCAAGATGCTCGACAAACTAACAATATGATGAGTAAGTATGTTGATAGTTCATATTATTTTATCTGCCTTACATTACAATCTTAAACAGTAGTGGCTGTTTCTTTGTTTGTGTACGAACATTTGTGATATTGTATACCAAGACGGTTTATGTTGTGAATAACGAAACACCGTAGATACGATACTCTTCTAACATTACCCGCCGAAGTTCTCGATTTCTTTCTTTCTAAATCACCAACATACTCACGGGGTAATATAGATCGAATTCATATGGAGACCACCTAAACGATTCATGTCCCTGGTCTTTGTATGTCATCCTTTTATATCTACATACTTTGCCATTCTAAGCGTTATTCATGATAGTTTTGGGTATGTAATTTTGGCTTTATTCGACGGCCTGTTGTGAAAGACACATCTGTCACAGATCAGATACGTAGGCCTTATAGGATTTGGGTCCGTTTTCTTTTTCTTCCTTATTTTATGTAAATATATGTATAAGAAAAATAGTGTTGTTGCAAGCTGTCAGTTTCGTAACTCTTCTGCAATGGGATACTCATTTATGAACTAGATCTTTTGAGGGAACAAAAAGAGGACACGGTATGTCTCATTGATTCTTTACAACAGAAGCCTTTATCTGATATTTCAATTGGCTTTACAGTTGTATGTTTATTATATGTCTACAGGTCCGAATACTAAATTAACAATAATTAATAGGTGTGAACGGTATCTACAGGTTCGCCTCTTATCCGGCATGCTGTATGTAAAATCCAGTTTCAAACTTCTATCTAGATGGAAGGCATATTTTCGTCAGTAATAATATCAAGTGTGGATGTTGTACTTGTATATCGGTGGGTACTGCTGGTAGCCTGACTATTATTACATTTTGCTGACTCTTGTACAGAATATGGATCCTGTACGGGAAAAGCCACTTTATCTTGTATACTTTAAGTTTTGTTGTGTTTGGTTTGTTTAAAATTCTTGAACTGTCCTTCCTATGTCTGATATACCAGAAGCCGAGTTTATTACAGTGTATGTTTTCTGGTGTACACTAATGTTATATGACTTCAAGAAATGACATGGGATGGGTAGAACCACGTTGGTAGTAACGGCCGTTGCCTCTCATAAAGGTAATTGCCAAACCGAGTGTCTTTACGTATTTCATCTCACTTACCACTTCATGACAGTCTTCATACATATCGGGTATACTTCGTGTTTCGAACGGAAGAGTATCATTAAAATATATTCATAGGCCCATATTAACAGGATGCTATCCCCTGGCAGGCAAGTCATGCATTTTATGTTTCCAGGAATTTGAAGCAGGCTAACCACTTACATGCGAATTCAGGCGTACTCCCAACGTACTTCAAATTCTACGTTGTCACCATGCTTATAGTGGTATACCATGCTCCGATTTATGAATTGTCCCTTCGAATAAATTGAACAATCTTCTAGGCAATCATCAATTTTGCCCTGACCATAAATGCCTGCTCAGTTACCTTCTTTAAGAACAACTGGCAATACATGCCTGTAATGATGCTGTTTCTGCGAGATGGACTCTTTTGGTTTGCAGTTTTGTTCGGTGAGTGTTTTCTCATATATCATGGTACGTTTGTTTAATAAATTTCAGCACTTACCTTGACACAAACCATTATTCTCACTGTGGATCGAGTATCTCTTTCACAATTATTAATTGGGTGTGTCATCACTGTTCTTTTATTCTGTCCAACATTAATAATTTTGCTTGTTATATAATAGACCTACTGTTGCTATTTCTGCTATAATTGGCTGCCGTGTCCATCTTAATATCCTCCAAGTTGTGCTTAAACCGAGTTTAGGGAATGACGATGTTGATACGTTTGAGCTGGATAAAGTGTCACATCTCAGAGTAGCCCATGTACGTACTGAAGGAACTCAGATGACATCACATTCTGTTTGATGTGAAAAAAGTTGAAGTTGAATATGTTGTGCTCTTATCATGTTTTATAGGAGTTGAATTTGTAAATAAGAATATAAGTTGTAAGAGTTGTAAGTTCATTATAATAACGACATCCAGTATAGGAATATATATCTAAGTCATCCGTCCGCACGACAGAGATCTAAGATATACATGGAATAACTTGTGAAGAACCGAAGATCCTAGATAGGCACCAGTAAGTGTCTATAATACATGGGTACGTAATTAAAGTAAAGTGGAAAGAAGATTGCTCACCTCAGTCAGTGTGTAACGGACTGAGGTGTGCGGACGAAAAAATTTCGTGGATAAGGGGACGTAAATGATTACGTAAATATAAGTATAATAAATGGGGAATAATAATCTATTCGCGTCATAACCCTCGTTTCCTTAACCGTTAGTAAGACTGACGCACAGTGTATAAATAATGGGTTTCATTCGTGGAGTCGGACCAAAGGTCAACCGGCCAAAGTCTGCGAATTCATTACTACATGTTCCCACGCCTTGTTAACGGCAGGAACCTTCATCTGTTCATCCCGTCACTCACTGATTCCGTTAGCACAACATGCTACGATGGCTTGCTCATCCCACCCAGCCTCAGGCGCTATCTACCCCGAGCAGAGAGCTCAATTTGGCGTCGCAGAAATATAGGACAAGTATTGAAACGAAGATAGTCTGAGGACTTTCATCAGCCGAAACTCAGCGCTCGGCATCGAGGGTGTTCGATCCAGCGACTATTCAACGCGCTACTACTACAGTGCCATCAGCGACTTCCCAGCATCTGATTTGGCAGGGAGCCATCATTTTTGGTAAAACTTAAACTACATTTTATAATTGTGTCCTTTCACTTCAGAAATACATTTAATGGCATTAGATAGACTAGTTCTAATGATGATGTGCTTCCCAAGTTGATTGGACAACTTTTTTTTCTTTTTTTCCCGGGGCGGCCAGAAAAATGAAACATGATGTACGGTGTTCCAGAACCGCATGCTTTTTACTTTTTGTTTTTCATCAATTCTAACGTCTAAGCGAAGGACCTCTGATGGATTACCTAATGGTTCGTCATTACTCCTACCAACTCTCCCCTCATTCGTTATAAGTACTCTTCGAACTTTGTCCATAATATGAATGCCTAATTGAATTGCGCATGTAAGCTGACAATGCCTGCACTGCAGAATTTGACAGAATTCGGCATATTGAGAAGTTCGGTAACAGGTTACATAATCTTCAAAATCACGCTGGAGTGACGCGTTCGTACGCATTCCGCTAGTGTCTCAATTTGGTGTCAACCTCTCCTCAGCCCCCCGCTCAACCCCCGCTCACTATCCCAATAATCACTGCCTCGATATTGTACCCAGATCCGAGGAATATTTATACATGTCAAGATCTTTCCGGCACTACTGATACCACTTGAACTCGACACTAACTCAACATCATTCACCAAGAATCAAGATTGAACACTTTCAAATTTATTTTGTCGTGTTTTAGCTATGTTTTTTTTTTCTTCATTCATTAATCAGAGACCCTAGTTTACCACCATTCTGCAGTAATTTATTCACTTACGTTTAATTATTTTATTCAGTATATATTCTGCTGTATTGTCTTCAAGTTTACAGCTCTCTAATCAAATTTTACACCATCTCGTAGTAGAATCATCAATATCTTACACTGTTTTATCGATCTCTCTTTCAGCTTACTCAGTTCTATGCTCTATCCACCTCTCGTTTAAGCTGAAACTTCATTTGACTGAGTTCAATCTCTTTCATTACGTTGCAAGCTAGGCTCCTATATCTGTCTGCAGTCTAACTATCAGTATAAGATGATGGAGTATAAATTTGTTAGAAAGTATTCACATATCTCGGAACTAGATTTTAGTTAGTAGTTATGGACACAGGACTCAGGAACAACTTAAGAATGCATTGAACGCGAACGGACCCCTTACAAATTACATAACGCGTTATGTATTCACCATTTCGAGAGTATCAAATACTTAACTTTAAGTATGCTTGATTCCATAGCTCTGTGTGGGCATTTATCTTTCATTCCGCTGATATTCAGCGCTCCGATGTGCATACACAAATTATCTGAGTTCAGAGAAAACTTGAGTGTTAGGTAATCCATCAGAGACTCTTCGCTTAAGTAAAGCTGATGAAAAGTGAAATCAGAAAAGTAAAAAGCATGCGGTTCTGGAACACCGTAATGATGTACAGTATACAACCATCAAACGTGACACTATCGCTTCGCGTGACAACTTTTCTCATTTTGCTTATCCTGATCCCAAATCTACACCAATTACACCAATTCTCTCTGAATCACAAGGAATAGCATACTATTAAAATGTTACAGGAAGTAGCTATTCAAAATATTTACATTCCAAAGAATTATATGCAAAACAAAATGGGGAGTTTGGATAATTTAGTGAATTTCAAAAATTCTGTGGCTTGTATTGCTGTGAAGAATCTGGAATAATCACTCTTATAGTATATAGTTGTTGAGGAAAAGCACTAATCTACATTTTCTATTATTCTTATCGAGCTGTGTGTGTCATATCTTTATAGAATTACAGATTCTGTGATATTCACTGTCTTGCAAGACATCAAAACTTTATTTATAAACTGATCCGGGACTTCGGCACTACTAATTTTGAATGGTTTTGTAATAAATAATTGACTGTCACGCCATGTGGTACCGATCAAAATCCATTCCCATCCACCATTTTGTATATTTGACCAACTTCCCTTCATCCAATGCATTAAATATTTTACAGTGGAGTTAATGAAGTACTACGCTATCTGCCTATACATCATTTGTAAAAATTGGAGGAGGGAACAAAGAGTTATGATGAGATCATGTTTATTCTGTCACGTTTGATGGTTGTATACTGTATTATGTAATAATTAATTACCATATATGGTATACATTACATAATCGCACCACCTCAATTCTAAGCTCGAGCGATGATGTCCATCCAAATACTTTGAGGTATACAGAGGTGTAAAGTATATTTTTTAACGATCTATGCATCCTGTTGGATGTTAAGTTCAATTCTACAGTGCCATCAATTTTTGTCAAACTCGAACTACATTTCGGCAACTTATTTAATTGTCACAGAATCATGTTTAATGGTGATATATAGGCTAGTTCTATCTTTACTGTGCTTTTCAAGTCAATCGGACGAATTTTTTTCTTCAGCCTTGGAAAAAGTGAAGCAAGACATATTACATAATATTATTGTAATATATGCAAACATTCTCATGCTAAAGCTACCCTAAGGTCCTCTCTTGAACCTCCACTGCGGCAGCTACATACCTTAAATGGCAATAATTCATTCAAATACAGTGACGAGACCATTATTTCATGATATTTCATTAGTATTTTAGCCTAGTACATCTGGAAATAACTGTGATTGATCCCCAATTTTTTTCAGTCAGCCATAGAAAACTGAAACACCGTGGGAAAAAACGAGATGACACCGTAAATCGCGTTTTTTTGGTGGGTTTCCTTCCCAAAAAAATATCAAAAAAATGTACAAAAATTTTCTTAACCTAAAACGGGATGTGTAAGGGAGGTGCCCGTTGGCACTGTATAATCTTTACGGTGAATCTGGGACTACATCATATATGGATATTGCGGCTTAGCTACGTAGGGGGGCCATGAATAAGACGACCATGACCAATTACTAGGAGGGAGACGGGAGGGACCAAGGATCATCCTCGTCAGAAGAAGAATTCGAGGGTATAATGCTGCAGGTCGACAGAGACTCCTCTACGCGTCCAACCATCCCAGCTAGGATCCTGAAGAGGTTGAGCTTAGTCGTCCTCTTTGGCTTCCATCACCACAAGCCCATCAACCAATACATGTCCGCCACCCTCCGCTGCCACTCTGACGCACTACAGAAGAAGCCGCACACCATATACGCATCTTCATCTTCCGTCCCTCCTCTGCCTCGGTGCATGTTGCAAAGCTTGAGATCAAGTCCAAGAGATCGACTTACGAGCTTTACTAGGTTGCGATTACAAGACTTGATACTGTGCAGTGCACACCCTGTGCTACGTTAGGGTGGAGATGAAGATGGAAGGGGAAAAGGGAGATGAAGAAGAAGATTAGTTCATTTCGTGGCTTTATGTTTCGTCAGTTCTATCAATCAGTTGCTCAACATTCAGCGTCTTCTCTTCGTCCTTTGCTTCTTTTCCATCCTTGGCATCATCTGCCTCTCCAATTTGTTCCCCTTTCTGTTTTCTCCTTTTCTCCACGTCCTCTCTCAATACGAGCACTGCCCCTTTCCTCTCACAGCAAGTGGCCAACCTCAAATGATGAAACATCACCGTTCACCGACTCTTCAAGCTTCCACCTTGCTCTCTTCACCCTGACACTCATGGACCGTAAGTGGTTCGTACAGACAAACAGCGTAGGGTATATGCGTCCTACGTGGGGTTGCACTTGTGTCTTGAACGATCAGTGAGTCGTTTTTCTGGTTCTTCTTTCTCTTCTTCGGGTTTGGGGTTTCTGTTGGGAGGGCGGAGAAGGGTGAAAATGGGCGGTGAATGACGTTGGCGGGAAGGGGGCGACGCTCTACTTGTGCAAGGCAGTTGGCGTCGAGTTAGAATCTCTTGCGCTAGGGGACGGGGTGGACGTCAAGGTGACTAGGCGATTGTTCCCTTTGGTCCTTGAGAGAGTGCGGGTTATCTCAAGAGCTTGCTAGGAAGAACAGTCAAAGCTGCACTGCGCTGCGTCGTTTTACTCTCGCTATCATTTAGTGACAGCGTAATGATAGGGAAGAAACAGCCTGGTTACGAGCCACGGACACGTCACAGGCGTTCTCATGTCCTTCCACCAACACCAGCCATCGACACGATAAAAAGTTGTGTCAGTTGTGTTGCGTCATATCGCCATTGCGCTTCTTACTCTTTCTGTTACCCACTAATGGGTGGAGCCATGCTATGCGTTCTGTGTTCTGTGTTATTGCGTTATTGCCTTCCCCAGAGCTCCTCTTACTTTATTGTCTTCTCTCTCTGCTCCTTTAACTTTCTCTTGCTAACGTTTTCTTTTCTTAGATCACCCTCATTTCTTAATAACTCCAGAAAGACCCTTATCGAGCCTATACAACCACCCGAACAGACAATCGCAAAGCTGACCCTGCCCCCTTGCCCTCTCTCTCGGGTAGATGTGCAGATGCAGCTTAGGATGCGAGCATTTTAGATTTGATGGTTGAATAAAGCTATTTCCTGCGCTGTTGGTACGTCCGTTCTCCACCTCTTTCCCTTCCTATTTCCTCCCTTGCGTATTCTTGCTTACACACAATTTATCTAGCTACATATATACTACAAAGCATAATTGGGGTTCAATCAGGTGTGCTCATTGTTGAAATGTTGAAGGTTGATCACGATGGCGGGATGAAGCAGATTGATGGAAACGACGTGGCGCACATATTTGATATTACTTATACCTTTGACGCTCTGCGATGGCTCTTCTTCATTGTGCGTCCCGGTCGCGACCTACTTATAAGTAATCGACATGCGTGACCGGTTCACCTTCCACGTAACATCAGCCTCTGACTTGCTGCTCTTCCCTCTGCTACAACACCCCCACAACATCTTCAACGACTGATTGCCAATCAGTACTTACTTCCCTCGGCGTATCCATAATGCCTCTTCATTTTCAATTGAATCACCGCTCACATGTATGCCGTTCGAGAGTTGGATGTACACATAAATGATAATACAAATACTTACGCCGCATACGGAAATTCTTAGTGAAAACACGAGCGATCGATTTGTCGATTTATTGATTCACTTGCGTTAAATTTTACCGCAGCAGTGGAAGCCTATCTCAAACAAGACGGACAACGTCCTTCGAGGAAGCTGGAAATCATAACCAAGGAAGTAAGCACCTTCAATCCGATAATCCTATAGCTGGTCGCGGCGATCACAGAAGTCGAAGAACCTGCCGCAATACTCTCCGCTTCCGTATGTTAACACAATATGCTATGATGGCTTGCTCATCACTCACCATTCAGCCTCAGGTGCTATCTACCTCGCGCGAAGTGCTCAGTTTGGCGTCGCAGAAATATAGACTCTCATCCGCAGAAGTTCAACGCTTTCAACGTTCGGTACTCAGTGCTCAGCATGATGCAGGTGTTCGATTCAGTGGCTATCCAATGCGCGAACACGAAGGGCTATGTTGGAGATGACCATGACCAATTGCAACAAGGGGAGACTGGAGGAGACTATGTTAAATCATCCTCGCTAGAAGAAGATTTCGAAGAGTATGATGGGGTAGAGGCTGAGGTCGACATATACACCTCTACCTGACACATTCAACCCTAGTTCCCATTCGTCGCCTCCTCCGTTACTTATTCCCCGCAGCGCATGCTAGGATTCGGGGGGGGACAAGCTTGATAGTCCTCATTCACTTCCATCACCGCACACCCCCTCCGCCGTCACTCTGAGGCACTGCAGAAGAAGCCGCGCCCCATGCGAATACCTTCCTCATGTTATAAGGCTGCAGTTGCGGGGATCGCCTTACGAGATTCACTGGTTTGATATAGGAATACTTGAGTGCAGAGCATGCCCTGTGTTTTGTTAGGTATGAGGTGAAGGCAGAAGAGAAAAGACAGGATGAGGAGGAAGGCTAGTTTATTTCATTGTCGTTTGCTTCTTTTGGCGTCTTCCTCCTTCTCCGGCTTTTACCGTATCCTCTCTCAACACGAGTGCCAACCCCTTCCTCTCACTGAAGTAATGACTGCCCTCAAAATTGACACATCATGGCACCGTTCGCTGACTCTTCAAGCTTCCCTCTTGCTCCCTGAACTCTGACACTTGTCGACTGTAAGTGGTTCTTGTAGGCAACCAACGCAGGGTTTATGTATCCTATGTGGGGAGGCTGCACTTGTGTCCCGAACTATCGGTGGGTCATTTCTCTGGTTCTCTTTTCTCTTTTCTCTTTTCTCTTTTCGGTTTTGGGGTTTCTGTTTAAAGGGTGGAGATTCAAGGGTGAGGTGGATGGTGAACGTCATTAACGAGAAGGGCATGACTAGGAGTTGCTATGGGGCGAGTGCTGGCTGACTGGCGAGCTTGCTACGAGACGCAGTTAAGGCTACTCATCCCCTTATACTATTTCATGGCCCTGGTTGGGAGGGAAAAGATGAGCTATAAGCCAAAGATATGCCATTGTGGACATTTCTTTCACATGGGGCAACGACATGATATAGCGGTGTCGTGTCGTATCATGTTGCCACTGAGCGTTGTACCCTTTTTATTACTTACTATATAGGCTCTTCTTTGAACCCAGCAACTCGAGAAAGAGAAAGACTCTTGTCGAGTTTATACAACCGGTTGAACAGCTACTCGCAAGCCAACCGTTGCAGCTCAGGAAGCGAGCATTGTGTAGTTGAAGGTTGAATAAGACTATTTCCTGCACTGCTGGTACGTCCGTTTTCCACTTCCCTTTCTTCATCCTTCTCATTCCTTCTTTTTCACAATTCCCCTTTTCCCTTGCGTAATCTTTCGAACACAGAATTTATCTAGCTATATACTGCAAGGTTCAACCGTTTGTAGTCGTTGAATCGTTGACAGTTCATAACGATGGCGGGATGAAATGGAATTGATAGAAACGATGTGGCGTACAGATTTGATATCGGTGGCTCGTCCATTGTGCGTCCCGGCCACGACTTATAAGTAATCGACATGCGTCACCTGTTCATCGTCCATGTAACATGATCAGCCTCCGACCTGACGCCCTCTACCCCCCCTACCTAGATCATCTACAAGGATTGATTGCGAATGAATACTTACTTCCTTCGGCGTATCGATAACTCCCCTTTATTTTCAATTGAATCGCCGCTCAGACGCCGGTTGAGAGTTGGATCTATACATAAAATTATAATACAATACTTGGATTTTCCGCAGCAGTGGAACAGTACATAAACGTGCGCAAGCCTCGTTGTCGACTTCGGTGTATGCCCTTCGTTGTCACCTACTCAAGTTAGACGGACAGCATCCACCAAAGAGGCTGGTGATCGGAAATTCTGACTTTATTAGATAAAAGTGGTCGCTTTGTTGGTTATTATGATTCTCATTTATTCAGAGTCTGATGATCTCTCAAGCCTTCATCTTCAACCTTACGCATCAGTGCTGGTCGCCGCGATCACAGAAGTCGAAGAACTTGCAGTGCTTTTCTTCGGGTAGGCTGTTCTTTTGAAGTCAGGTGAATGTCAAATATGGCTGAAACACTCAACATCATATCATTCTACTAAGGAGCGATGCTGTTTTATGGCACGAGCGCATACAACGTCGACATACCGAGGCAGGAAGAATGTCGTGCCATTCTTGTCTGAATTGCGGTATCTTCTTTATTTCCCTAGACATTCAGATGTTGTTCAGATCCCATGATAGAGTCCGTACTTATTACGGCGCCAGTTCCCAATGCACATTTAAATGTGGTTGGTTGATCAATGCACCCGTGATGCAGGAGGATGCCGGTCTGATGCCAGTCTGATGTAGTCTGATGCTTCTAAATATAAGTAAGCGCACCACCCCTCAGTTTCATCATGATGTGCGGCGATGCAAGGCGACCAGAATATACGTATGTTTGGCGACAATTCACAGCTTTCTATAAAGAAGCCATGGTCAGTTCAGACCAATTGAAAAGAACTTGGCCACAACGCCAGGAAGACCTCCAGCGACTAAATTATTCTAATCTACATTATGTCCTTATCTTCAGGAATCATCACGCAGCTAATCCAAGATGCTCGACTAACTAACGATATGATGAGTAAGTATTATGTTTTAGATCCTGTTATCTTACTTTCCTTACCATTTAATCTTAAATAGTAATGGCAGTTTCTTTGCTTGTGTACGAATATTTTTATATGACGAAAATTTAAGTTGTGAATAATAAAACATAGATATGATACTCTTCTAATGTTTCCCGCTGAAGTTTGTGCTTTGTTTTTTCTCAACCACTGACATACTCATGGGACAATATAGATCGAATTTATATGGAGGCGGCGTAAATGTTTCACATCCATTGTATTTGTATGTCATCCTTTCATATCTACATGTTTTTCCATTTTAAACGTCATTTTTGGTAGCTTTGGGTGTGTAAATTGCTTTTATTTGGGCAGCCTGTTGATTAAGACACATCTGTCATAGATCCGATACGTAGGCCTCATAGGTTTTGGGTTGGTACTTCTTCTAGCTTTTCCTTATCTTATCTAAACATATAAGGAAATAGGGTTTCTGCCAGCTGTCGGTCTCGTAACTCTTCTATAATTGGATTCGTACTCATTTATGAGCTAGATCTTTTGCAGGAACAAAAAGACGACACAGTATGTTTCATTGATATCTAACAAATTCAAAAGCTTTTATCTAATATTTAAATTTACTTTACAGTTGTATGTCCCATTAGTTATCTGCTGGCTCCAATACTGAATGAACAGTAATTAATAGGTGTGAACGGTATCTACAGGTTCGTCTTAGCTTATCCGATATGTTGTATGTAAAGTCAGTTCCAAACACTGTTTATCTAGATGCAAGGTATATTTTCGTCCATAATTATTGCAACTGTGGATGTTGTACTAGTATATCGGTGAGTACTGGTACTCTGCTTTCCATTTAAAAGGATGTCCTGTGTAAAAACAATTGGCCAACTCTGCACAGAATATGGATTCTGTATGGGAAAAGCCACTTTATCTTGTATGCTTTAAGTTTTGTTGTATTTGGTTAGTTTAAAATTATTAACCTTTAAGTCCTTTGTCTGATATACAAGAAGCCGAATTTATTGTAGTGTATGTTATATGCTTTATATTGCTGTTATATCACGTCTGGAGCTGACATAGATCTTACGAGTAGAACAACGCTGGTAGTAACTACCCTTGCCTCCCTGAAAGGTAATTATTAAACCGAGTATCTATACATATTTTTATTTTATTTATAATTTTATGATAGTCTTCATACATATCGGGTATGTTTCGTGTTTCTGACAGAAGGGTTTCATTAATATACACTCATAGGCCGATATTAACAGGTTGCTATTCTCCAGGTATGTCATGCATTTTGCGTTCACAGAAAGTTGTTAACTGCTTCCATGCAATTTCAGGATCACTCCCAGCGTACTTTAAATTCTACGTTGTGACTATGCTCATAGTTGTATGTCATGCCCCCATTAGCCATTCACCCTTTGACTACACTGAAGGGTCCGATCTCACATTTAGGCGATTATCAATTTTGTCCTGACCATAAATGCCTGCTCCATTACCTTCTTTAAGAACAACTGGCAATATATGCCTGTAATGATGCTGTTTTTGCGAGATGGACTCTTTTGGTTTGCAGTTTTGTTCGGTGGGTGTTTTCATATGTCATGTTTTTTGTTTAACACATTTCCCTGAAGCACTTACTTTGACGCAAACCATTATTCTCACACTGGATCGAATATCTCTTTCACAACTATTAATTGGGTGCGTCGTTTCTGCTCTTTGCTTTTGTCAAACAGCAATGATTTTACTTTTATTCAACAGACCAACAGTTTCTATTTCTGCCATGATTGGCTGCCGTGTCCACCTTAATATCCTCCAAGTTGTGCTCAAACCAGATTTAGGGATCGATGACGTTGATACATTTGAGCTGGACAAGGTGTCACATCTCAGAGTAGCCCATGTGCGCACTGGGGGAACTCAGGTGACATCAAGTAATGTCTGAGGTGAAAAGGATTGATAGAGTCCATATTTTATTATTTGGTATTATTGTCTGATACTTGTCAATCGTTATCGATATGTATATAAGTATATTACACAATTCAATGTGATGCTTAACCTCGAGTATAACTCATATGCATATGTTCTCGGCCTCTTATTAGTAAAATGTTGTGTTCAACGGCATTCCAAATTTGTTGCGAAAGGTCAGTCTAGTGTCTGACCAATAGCTGGTATATATATAGTAGATAAGGTGTCCCAGCTAAGAGTATTAGCTCATGCACAAACTGAAGGAACTCAGGTGACACTAAATGTTTAGTCGCTTTTTTCAACGAGAGGATGAGTAGTATTTAAATAGTTGCCACTAAGATGTGACTCGTCATTTATAATTTGTGTATGCAACTTCCTATGAAATGGGTGCGTTGTCCGTACAGAAGTGAGCATTGATGCATGTTATCTTGTTGTCGCTAGAAGTGGGTGCCTGAAGGATTTTCCTGAGGGAATATGCATTTTTCGTCAGCTATATAATGCGGAGTGAGTGCACTGTACAAAAGCACTTAAGCTTAAGCGTTAAGTATTTAGCGCGAGCGCCAAGAAATTAGGCGGAGACTGAAGCTGAAGTTGAAGTCAGCAGCGGATTTCTCACATCTCGGATCGAACATCGTTACGCTCCGCTTCCATTAAAACTTAACACGACATGCTAACTTACGATGGCTTGCTCATACCACTCGGCCTCAGATGCTCTCTCCCTCGAGCGAGTGCTCAATTTGGCGCTGGATCCACAGAGACTGGATTTTTTTAAAAAGGCTGAGGGCCTGAACGATGACAGACTGAGGACCTTGCGGCCGGCGATAGGACCAAGCGCAGCATCGAGAGGGTTTCATTCAGCTACCATCGAATGCGCAACCATGACATTTACGATGCTGAATTGAGGACTGTATTTGAGGTGGAGATTGACATTGTGCTGGACGCGAGGAGGGCGATGAAGAAAACGATCACCATTACGAGGGGGAGACTCATTCTCGCCAGAAGAATTCGAACAGTATGATGGGGAAGGCGCTGAGCGCTGAGGTCGAAACCAGAACCTCTACTCGTCAATTTCGATCCCAGCTCCCGTCCGTTGCCTCCACCGCTACCTATTCCAAAGAGGACTGTGGCATGGCTGATGTTAATCGCTCTCGTTCACCTCATGCCCATCCACTACGTATGCACCACCATGACCACGTTCCTCCACCGCCCCTCCGCCGCATAACTGACAACACTTCACCCAATGTGCACACCCCCTCCCCTCTTCTCATCTTCTGTCGCACTGCAAATCACAACGCCGGAGATCAAGCTCGCAGGAATCGACTGCCAGCGGGGATTACGGAGGTTATGTCGAGAGACTTATGAAGGAGACTCGGCAGCGCATTTAAGACCGTTTACGGTGGATATAGAGGAGAGGGTTGGAGAGGGAAATACTGGCGAGGGTGAGACTACGATGAACACGAAGGTTGGTTCATTTTATCGTTATGTTCTTTGTTTGAATTTCTTCTTTTCGTTTACTCCTTCACTCTGTTGCTCTACCCTCGTTCATTCCACCTTCGTCTGGTTTACCCTATCCCTCATGTGTTCTTCCTTAGTCCCCTTCGCTCTGCTCTTTCTTCCATTTCCTTCCGTTCTCATTTCCTCCTTTTCTTCCATCCCTCCACCTTGTTCTCTTCTCCCTTTCTATCTTCCATTTTCATTCTTCTCTTATTCTCGCAGTCCTCTCTCAAACACGCACTGACCTCTTCATCTCACAGAACTAAGAGCCACCTACAAATATAGTACGTCACGCCCATTCATCGTCTGTTCTTCCGCGCCCCATGTTCCATGACATTCAACGACGGCGAGAAATTCACGCAGACCAAGCAGCGTAGGTTCTACATGACTTGCATGAGGAGGTTACGCTTGCTCCTTAACGGATCGATGAGACTTTTCTATTTTCTCTCATTCGGTTCGAAGGACGGAGATAGGTGGAAAGGGGTGGGTGGATGGGTAGTGAAAGCGGTGGTTAAGGCTCGGCATTTCCCTTCTCATGAGGTGAATGGGGCACCATAGGGGTGAATTGAGGTCTGTATCGGGGGTGGAGATTATCGCTGTGTTGGATGCGAGGAGGGCAATGAAGAAGTTCTTGCAACCGTCATCACTAATACCAGCTATTTAGGACATCCACTCTAAGAGCCTAGCTGCTACCGGCCACAATGATGGTGTGTGTATCCCTGTTCCTTAACTTGTGGTACTGATCCGCTTCCCTTTTCACGGTAGATGTTCCATGCCCTTCTTTGCAGCGACGAACGGCACTTCGTCGCCTGCTTCGACCCCCTGCCTAATCAGCGCACGAGCACCTCCAGACTCCGCAAGTTAGCGTGATGCAGGCTGATCTGGTTAAGGAGTGGGGGAGTGTCGCTCTCTATGCAGGGAGGCTGGGGTGGCTACTGGGTATATTCTGAGGCTATCGGTGCGTTGATTCTTCCTCTCGGTTTCGGGCAGTGCGTGGTGCTATTTGTGCTTTACAGAGCTTACTACGCGTGCTCGGTTTTCGACTTTATCTACTCTATTGTTGGGGGTGTGGTATGGTATTGTGAATATCCCTTCGATGCCTGTATGGCGGGGGTTATGCCAGGCCAAATTATATCTTCGTTCGTGCACGCTAGCCTTCCGTACGGTAAGCTCTTCTCGTTGACGAGCACCTTCGTTTCGGCTATTCTATACTACGACAACGTAGATGTTCCATGGGTCCTTTACATTTCCTCGCTTTTCGACAGAGACTGGTCATATTGATGTTCTCTCTTCCTCATACCCCGCGGGCTTAAAGACTATGCAGACTCATCCTTGTTAGTAGATTTCGAAGAGTACGATGGAGCAGAGGCTGGGGTCGACATACCTAACACAGTTTTGTGAAGAGAAAGGGAGCTGAGTCAGTATCGAGAGCTATGAACTTGTATTCAATGTCATTCAGACTCCGCTGAATATTCGAGTGAGCCACTCTGACTAGGCCAAAGAATTTGCGTAATTACATTTACTTTTTATGAATGCCTATGACTCCGTTATTCAACGGACTCTGAATGTAAACCTATATAACAACCTCGACAACGAGTCTTTTCTTCGTAAAACGACCATCAGATACACCAGTACCATGTCAGCGGAAATCATTCACAGCCAACCTTTGGAGCCTTCTAGTGCCGGTCGCGAGAGATCTCCCCCTACGGACAAAGGCTTGGGAAATATAATGCCTCTTCAGAGTGAACTAGTCTCTCTTGGTGCCCCGCCCGTTCCAAAGGAACATCTCCTTCCAAAGTATGTAGTTCACTTTATTCAAAAGTCTCATATTCTTACTCATTTATTCCAGGGCTGTTACGAAAGAAAACCAATATTTGGATGAACTGATACAGCACATACAGCTTAAGGAAGAACAGTCGATTGAACTCAATATGCGACCTGATGCTCAATGCAAGATCGAGAATCTACGTGAGGAATGGAACGAAATCTACGAAAAACTAAGAAAGGTAGAGGCTGTTGCTTGCTACGAAATAGCGGAATTGTCACTAAAATGTGCGTATTAACTTCCATTTTATACAATTTAAGTTTTTTAACGACCTATGTATTTACAGTTCTAAATAGCTATATTTTTACTTCGTACTTGCCAAGCTTTATAAAACGGGACGCAGAAAAGGATGGGATATACAACAGTAAGTAATTGGAGCATTTAATGACTCCAATTCTTAGGCTAATATTTACTAGTCAGTCAGATATTTGCACCGGGCGTGAATGGACTCTTAAAAAACAGACTTATTCGTTTACTCCCACCTAGACTTCGGACGGTTGCGCGCATTATGGGACACATACTCCAAAAATACTCTCACATGCGAGACAGTAACGATCACCCGTGCATCCGTAAAAGAATAGCAATAGATCTTGTCAAAACTAAACTTCCGTTCCCGAAAGAGTACATAGAGCGAGTTTGTGAATTCATCAATTCCAACCCCCAAATTGATGGACAAGCTATCTTCGCTGATAGTGATTTCGGAGATCAAACTGACTACGAAAGAATCAAGAGAAAAGCAGAAGTGTTCGAATGGATGATACAAATGCAAAATATCAAGATTTCCAAAAAAGTACTTGAGTTGTGGGAGTACGAGCCTAAGGCCTGACTCCTGAGACCTAGGGAACCGTATAATTCAAGTGTTCGGCGACTCGCTCTGCTTCATATTGTCTTGATATGACTGAAGATGACATACGCAGGCTTGAAAAATATATTCCTAAATACAGCTTCATCTTCCCATTAGATGGGTCCAAGGACAAAACGGGTATACCCACCCTAGAAGAAAAGCTAACAAACCTCAGTCGCAATTTATAATGGATAAAGCCGATAGCTTTGATACGGACTGCTGTTCTGCATTGTACTCTTTTTAAGATAGCTAGTAGCTACTGCGGTAGAATACTCTTAATACGCACGAGTCATGACTTGGACATTGGATTCTTTTTGGCAACTTTTTGGCATTTTTTGTAGCTATTAGTGTACGGGTTTAGTTTGAGTAGCTTAGATATCTCTTCGCATACAGTCTCGGAGCCGTAACAGATAGATATTTCTTTAACTAATCTTTATTCGTGAACTGGCAGTGCCAACCTTGAGCTTGAAGGTCAAAGACAGCGGCCGATAGCACGGACACCGGTGATGAAGCCAAGTTGATCCGTGCCAGTGACGCTATCTGTCACAGTACAATGTCTTGTGACAGACTTTCTCAACCCATCGTCTTGTTCTCCAGCGTCCCAGAACGCGTACCACAACCTCAAACTTCTAAGGTTCTAAGGTTCTAAATTCTAACCTCTAACCTCAAGGCCTCAACCTCCCTCCCCTCGAATTTCAATTTCGCAAACATCACCCCACGTGCACCCGCCAAGCCCTCGCGAGGCCTGAAATTTTGATAGTCCAGTCCTTCCTTCCTCCTTCCTTGGACATCTGCTGGCATGAATGATGTCTAAAGTACCTAGTTTAGCGCAACATAGTATAAATTAAAATATATGTAATTTCACTCACACCATGTACACTCACTAAGAAGGTGCTCGGTGGGTAAGACTCGGATGCAAAATGCTTCCGGGTGAAGTAAAGTAAAAGGGGAGGTGTCAAAGACCGATGTTCACGAAGGGAAACGGCTTAGCGAACACTTTGATGCACATTTTGATGCGCGTTCCTTAATCTCGGACTTAGCATGGGCTTATGACTTCTCACTTCGTGTTGCACTTAGAATCTCAAAGCTCACACAAATACTAAAGCACGATGCTAGATGGTATTTCTCGGGGCACAGGAGACTGCCCTTCTACTACACAAATCTACCTATTAAATATCTTACAGAACACGGCTAAGAGAAACTATATAGTTAATACCAAAGCAGTAATTACACATCAGCTAAGCTGTAAAGTAGACTTTTAGACTGGAGACAGGCGTCTGGGATGGACCAGAGTAAATCACGAATATATCAAACATACAAGCGCCAAGAATGCGTCCATATGGAAAGATAGCGAAGTATAATAAGCCATATCCGCAGGTGAGACGCTCCATATGAAGGCGTGATGCTGTGTGCTTTGATGTGTGGAAATGGGAAACACTGAATAAGCTGGCTGGGAATGCCGGGGCTCAGGCCTATCCAGGTGCCTATGGCGTGCTGATGCACAGCACTGGTACAGTGTGGTTAGATAGCGGCATTTGCTGTGAGTCTAGTTCTCATGTCTTTTCTATGACGCAATAACATGGCTTCGATAATCTATTATTAGAATAGACACGCGCTTAGCTCGATCTCTGGTCTTACTGGTAACTATTTCCCACTGATGTCGAGAATAAACTCTGACGTTGGTGTTTCTATTCTTAGATGCTTTCCTACTTAGGCTAGTTATGTCCCTTATTAGCGCGAATCGTTCCCACGCTAGCTAACGGTCCGGGACCTCTACCTTAGCTACTAAATACAACCCATATATATTATACCATTTGTAAGTAGCACATAGAATATAGAAATAATGTTTTTATAATAGGTAGGAGTACGCTAGGCATATTATGTCTATGCCACTTCAGTCAGCCTACCTCTGCACCACCTCAATCTCCTCTCGTCCCATTACAACGGCATAGTGCAGCCTGTGTCCACTGTGTCCCCTCTATCTCTCAATGTCTCCCACCTCTGACGTAGATGGTCATGGTCTCTCTTTTCGCCAACTGCCACCACTGCCTGCCTTCTCCGTTCTCCCTCTTTCCCCTTCTCCTCGCCCACCTCTGACGTAGATGCCCATGGCCCCTCTCTTCGCCAACTGCCAGTCGTGTCCACTGTGTCATGATGATGACACTGTGTTCTGCTTATTCGCCACAGAGCAAGCTAAGATCCTGAAAAGTACTTGCAATAGGCTGTGGGGGAGGAGACAGATAACATGGGCCTGATACGTCTCCTCAGTAGAAGAACTCGATAAGGACGATGTGGATTCTAAACTCGGTCCTCTGCGCGTCAACCAGTCACCAACCCCAACTCCTGTCCGTGGCTCACTCTTTCCCTTCCTTCATCCATGGTCCAGTGCAAGTCAAAAGTCAAAAGGATGAGGACCTTGTTAATCCTCCCCTCCCTCCCGCTCTTCCACCTTCGAGATTAATGCCACCAATCACATCTACTCCCTCTCCACCGCCTTCAGCAGTAATGTCAACCACCCCTATGCTCTTACAAGCCAAGAAGCTGTGCTTGAAGAGGGTCCATTCCTACTACCCCCAGCACTACCCAGATCTATAACAATGACTGACGAATTGTGAAGTAAACATTTCGAGGCTCAGGAAGGAGACTGAGTCGGATGCTCCGAGTCCGGCCAGTGAGGTAGTGGAGGGGGACCAAGAGGAAGGTTAGTGCATTCAACTGTTTCCCTTCAACCCTCCCCACCGTTACTTTTGTCTTCTCCCTTCTTCCCCTCTGTTTTCTGCCCTCATCTTCTCCCTCTGTGCCTTCGCACTCACCACAACCTTCATCCCTTCCTTTCGCTTGGCACTCTCCTTTCTTTCACCCACGCTAACTACCTCCTCTGGTAGAAAAGCCACAATCTCTGAATATGACATGTGAGACCCCTATATCAACTCCTGGCACTTGACGACCATAACAGATTGTGAAGACGAAGCAGCACCTGTTCAATGTGATTGTGTGGAGAGGTTGTGCCTGTGCCTTGAATGATCAGTGAGCATTTTCTTTGGTGATCTTTCTCTGTTCAGCAGCCGGCTTTGTGGTTTCATTTTTGAGGTTGGAGAAAGGTGGAAAAGAGGGGTGGATGGTGACGGTACAGATTCGAAGGTGTTGGCACTTCACTTGGGAGGAAGGAGCGGTTACAGTGCTGAGCTTGAGCTTGTTGTTCTGGGGTAGGGGTGGATGTTGAGGCTGCTGTGCGCTGTTGGGAGGTGGTTGACTGGCGAGTTTTACTAAGATGAACAGGGAATGCCGTGCCGCAGCCAGATTATGTTCTGCCACTTTCCTCTCCATATCAGTACCCTGGCAGAGAGGAAGCATCTTGGTTGTAAGCTTGAGTACTGTCGTTGTCGGGAACATGTCCTTTGGATCAGGCAGCGATGTGGTACTACCATTTGTGTCTTTTCATGACGTCGTGCTCATGCTCCTCTTATCTATTCTGTTACTTGATACCTGGGTACTTCGTTGAGCTATGTTGTGTGCTTTCTTTCGTTCTTTGCACTACTGGCTACTGTGTCTACCAGAGTCCTACTTTCTTCGTTGTTTTCGCTCTTTATTTCTTCCTTCTCTTGCTAACGCTCACTCTCTTAGTCACCCAACGACTTCAAAAGATCACCATCGAGGCTATTCCACCCACCTAAACAGACTCTCCCAAAGCCAACCATCGCCTCCCCTACTCAGCCCCCCGCCGATGTTCAGTTGCAGCCTGGGAGGCAGGAATTGAGGAGATAAAGAAGGCTTTTAGTGCTGGTGTGTCCTATCTCCCCTTCCCGCTCCCTCTTTGAATACTCTCGTTTCGTCCTTTGCCTCCCTACTTTCGTTCATCCTCACCATCGTTCTCTGTTTGTCCCTTGCGTGCATTGTCAGACACCAATGCATCGACAGAATCATAAGCTCAAAAGGCAACTTCCCGCCCACCATTAAGTCATTTCTAGGCAGGCGCTCCCCAAGCCGGTTGCAGGATGTGCTTCTTTCTGAGCTTGGTGTACTAGTGCAAGAGGACCTAGAGAAGGAGGACTATGGAATGGCTAATATTGTATGGGTTCATTCTTCTCTTAACGTTTTTCTTACTAACGAACTATCTTTCGATGTTTGTCCCTAGTACTCCCTAACTTCCTCACTACTGCTGAATTGTAACATCACTTCTTCATGATTTATTCTAGGCTTCTTTGCATGGAAAGGCATGAATCTGTCGTGCCAGAACAATTGTGTAACGTTGAAGTCTTCGTTGAATGCTGTTATTGTCTCATAGCCAGTTAAAGCAACTGCAAGATATCAGATCACGTATATAGTTGAGTTGGCACTGCGAGGCTCACCATTTATAGTGCCAACAACCCCTATACTGAGAACCGCCCTGAGCAACACCAGTGGAGTAAACCACTTCCATAGAAAGGTCGAGTAATCAGGTAGTCGAGCTGGATGCGCATTGCAGAGGAGGTGAGGGAGGAAAACAAGCATAGTCGCAATAAGAGACAGCAAGAGGTTTAAATGCACAGCAGGGTGTTCATTGAATGAAACGTCGAAACTAGTCGCTTACAGGAACTTCTGCTAGTAGCAATCGGCTCGGTATGAAAAAGTGCATTGTCCAAGCCAAGTCCAAGCACTGTCCACTGTCCGCACAACACTGTCTCTGCTCGCCCTCGGTGCCTGTAGGGACCTGATGGTTTTCGTGAGATTAATATTGCAGAACAGCATTGTTGAAGTCGTAAGCAGATCGTAAGAGTTACAGAACCTTGAGATTCATTAATCATTTCTGGGAGCATTGTAGATTAAAGAGATAGCAAGGAGAGCAGGAGTAGAGATCGAGTTAAGGAAATGACTGTTGGTTGACAATGCCATCATGCACTGAGCAACAGAGACTGAAGCTGCATTTGTGGGTTCCTCACAGAATGAACATCGCATACTTACACTATTGTATAGTGGTAGGTAAGGTCGGGACTCCGGAGCATGTAGGTAATGATAGAAATGTCAAGCATGGGGTGGTGCTGGCTCAACTTCTTCGTCAAAGCACTAACCACAAATGGCATTAGCATACCACAAATCCCACCAAAGCACAAAATCCAAATTCTCACTTCTCATTCTCCAATCAACACACTAACTACTTGAACAAACTGCTACACGGTAGTCTTCGTCCAATCCCACAGACCAAATCTCTTCCGCAGGACTTGTTCTCATATGTGCCCCACCCAGCAGCAGTGTGGGTGGGTGCCTGGTGAGATTGCGAGGCGGTTTGATTGCTTTGGCGAACTTCCGCAGACATTGACCATCTTTCATGTCGAACTTCGGTCGGCATGGGTAGATGAAGGAGTGAAGTTGCAACTGAGCAGCACTGAAGGCATAGGGAGTACTAAGGACAAACAGAGAAACTAAGTAGTTAGTAAGAGAAGCGTTAAGAGAAGAATGAACCCACGCAATCTTAGCTGTATCATGGTCTTCACTCTCTAAGCCCTCTTGCACTAGTACATCAAGCTCAGAAAGAAGCGTGTCCTTCCGCCTGCTTGGAGTACTCCTGCCATATGCCTAGAATTCCATCAGTGTAATGGCATCTGACAATACACGTAAGGGACGAACAGAGAATGAGAAGGATGAATGGGAAGGGGGAGGCAAAGGACGAAAGGGGAGGGAAATGGGAAGGAGAGATAGACGTACCAGCATTAACAGCCTTCTTCAACTCCTCATCTGTGAGATGTACAACCAGGGCAGTGACCTGCAGGACTGAGAGAGACACAATAGGGTCTGAAGTCCAATGTACAGTGAGCAAGTATTAGATTGAAGTAGTATGTGTACAGCTTACCTGAAGTCCAATGTACAGTGAGCAAGTGGGGATTGTCACTGTAGGACCTCAGGATTATATACTACTAGCTTATCTACCAAAGTCCGAGGGTCTAAGGGTCTAAGGGTCCAAGGGTCCAACCAAGGTCTAAGGGTCCAACCAAGGTCCCAACCCAGGTCCAGTACCTAAGTTTACCTAAGTCTACCTAAGGTTCATTAGTCAGCAGAGAAGTGTCAGATCACTTCTAACATCATCCCATCTCCCAAGCTGCAAATGAACTGTTATCATCAGCAGCAGACAAAGAGAGGGAGGTGGTGGTGGTTGGCATTAAGAGAGTTTGTTTAGGCAGGTAGAATAGCCTTGATGGGGGTGTTTTGAATTCATTGGGTATTTGGGATGATCTAAAAAGAGGGAACGTGAGCAAGAGAAGAAAGGGATAGAAAGAAAAAACGACAAAGGAGGGACTCTGGTGGACACAATACGCAAAATGAACGAGAGCACACAACACAGCTCAATGAAGTGCCCAGGTGAGCAACAGAACAGATATGAGGCGCAGGAGCGAGATGACGCGACAAGACATGAATCTACTACGTCCGAGTCGCTGCCTGGTGCAAATGACATGTCCCCTACAACGACAGCACTCTAGCTCATAACCACAATGCTTCCTCTCTGCCACCTGGCGGCAAAGAGAGGAAAGTGGCAGGATATAATGCAGCCACAGAGCAGTACCCATCTTAGTAGAACTTGCCAGTCGACCATCTCCCAACAGCGCACAGTGGCTTCAACTGCCTCCCCCTCCCCCCCCAGAATAGAGGCTCGGCTCGGCATTGCAACTGCTCCTTCCTCCTAATGAAGCACCAGGACCTTCCAGCTTGTACAGTCACCATCCTCGCCTCTTTTCCACCTTTCTCCACCTTGAAAACAGAGGCCACAAAACCGAACAGAGAACGATCACCAGAGAAAAGACTCACTGGTCATTCAAGGTGCATGCACAACCTCCCTGCACAATCACATACAACAGGTGCTGCTTCACATGAACCACTGCAGTCATCTGGTGCTGGGGGCCATTGGGGGAGTCCGACATGTCGTATTCAGTCAGGGGTTGTAGCTTTTCTACCAGAGGAAATGGTTAGCATGTGTGAAATAGGAGAGGGAGAGCAGTAAGTGAAATGAAGGGACAAAGGTGTGTGAGTGCGAAGGCATGGGGAGGACGAGGGCAAAAAGCACGAAGAGGGATGAAGGGAGAAGACAAGAGTAGCAAGATAGAGCGATGGAAAAAGACAAATGCAAAATGAATAGGGCACAGGGAAAGGATTGAAGGGAAGCAAAAAGCACTAACCCTCCCTCTTGGTCCCTCTGCTCACCCTCACTCCCCCTCCCCCTCCACCACTTCACTGGCCGAGCTCAAAATGTGTGACTCAGTCTCCTTCGCGAGCCCCGAAACATGTACCCCATAATACATTGGTCCTTCTAGCCATATTTCCAGCGTTATAGTTCCGCAGTGGTGCTGGAGACGGTAGAAATGGAGTGGAAGGCACCATCTTCAAGCGCAGTTTCTTGACTTGTGGAGACGTAGGGGTGGTTGACATTATTGCTGAAGGCAGTGGAAGGAGAGCAGATGTGGTTGGCGATATCGATATTGAAGGTGTAGAAGCAGGGGGAAGGGAGGATTAACAAGGTCTTCATCCTTTTGGCTTCTTGCTTGCACTGGAACATGGATGAGAGAAGGAAAGAGTGAGTGATGGACGGGAATTGGGGTTGGTAACTGGTTGACCATAGAGGTCCAAGTTCAGAATCCATGTCGTCCTCATCGGGCTCTTCTGCAGACAAGAGAGCGTTGGCGTCCCTTTCGTCTCCTCCTCCTCAGCCTATTGCAAGTACTTCTTCAATGCCCTCTTCATGATCTTCATCACCATACTTGCACTCAGACCCAGAACCATGATGATCCTGCCCAATCTCAAATCTCCACACCTGAGGGCCGACATGTCCCCGACCCACCATCATGAAGGTTACATTTCTTGAGTGTAGGAGTGATAGTAGTGGGTCCTCCCTCGAAGCTGCGCTTGTCCCAAGGAAGCAGAGCGTGGAGGGGGTCCATCATTCAGAATTTTCGATGTCGAATGACATTGTGCTGATCTACCCAATATCGTGCCCGCCTTTTAAATTCCTCAGTTTGTCTTCATTTGGTTGTATAACCTTTGGTGTGCTCCAAATTGAGCGCTGAGCTCGAGGTAGGAGGAGGATGGGAGGCGGGTGAAGTATGTGCTTGGTGTGTGCAGCTCATTGATGGTGGGCAAGTCAACCATTTGGCGTGGGAAGTCGAGTGAACAGAGCCGTCAGTGCCAAACAGTGCCAAAACCTTTTCGTCAAATTAAGTTTTAACTCTTCATTATTGCCTCATCTCACCATCGATAAGGTTATATATAGATGCACATGCGAGTGAAAGCTGTGGTCACAGCGGAATTAGAAGCAGAACAGCATGAGTGATCTATCATATCTATGTCAGATGTAACATGTCACTATCTTGATCTATAGTTAACTTCTCACCACTGCTAGTTCCTAGTCGATCTTTGGATTTTATCCTGCGTTAAAAGTAATTGATATCAAACGCAGCTCATGGCTATCGCGAAGTTCGTATGTGAGCCACATGCCAGGCAGATAAAAATCAGATGCAAGTACAGTCTCATGCTCATAACCCCAGCAATCACATCTAAGTATCTCATATCTATCACTGCATACCAATGCTTGAAGTTTCACTAAGCATTCAATCACTACCAAGGATATGCCCTTGGTTTCGAGGAGTAGCACTTACTGTGAAGGCTTACCTGCAAGATGAAATAGTGAAGATGTACTGTTCCATATTGTATAAACTAGCCTATAATAATATGCCCTTTGACACATGGTCGTGATGCCAGGTGAATCGATCAGAAACTCCCCCGATTCTCCTAAATCGTTGCTAGGTCTCTACATTCACTCGAAATCAATAAAGCTCTTAATGATATACCTTTACAGGATAGATGTTCGTTATGTGCACGGTAACACGATGGCCATCAATAATTATAAACACGGAACATTTACCATTCATTCAAAAGGTTCAAGTGCCCATTAAACATTTTGAGATATTATCCAATGCCCTGGGTCTATGTTATAATTAGACTTATGCTTATAAAGCCTTGTGACCATTTAAAGGCATTGTAACAAGACAGGCGTGTTAGCATTGGTGTCAACTGACTAGACATTTTGCAATTATAGACAAGCTGTGAAGCATTCTCCTGATCGAAGGTCTTACAACATTAAATATAGTACGCGCGTTAAAGAATGAAGCATTTATATAAAGCATCTTGATATAGCTATCAATCTTAACCAACTGAAGCCCCTGCACTAACTGTCAACAAATGTTTTAACCACACAACACACGAAATGTCTTTTGAAAATGCATATAATTTTACAATTGATATACCTACGACTCTGTATGATATTACCCCGGTAAACTTCCATTACATCTTGCATTCCCATAAGCTTGAGTTTACCAGAATCATTTTATTTATAGTCCGTGAATCCGAACTCTATGCAAGATATAACTGAACCACAACCACTCTCTTCTATAAGAAACACACCACCCAGTACATCCAAGAACTTTACTGGACAAGAAGAATATCTTGAGATTTTGCACAATCATTTTGATAAAAATGATGCTATTGGTAGAAAGATGTTTCTTTTGTATGGAATTGGTGGCATTGGAAAAACTCAGATATGCAGGAAATTTACTTATGAAGTTGAAGATTAGTGAGTATCATTTCTACAAAATTAGAAATGAAAATTAAGAGGTTTCTACAGCTATTCCTATATCTTTTGGATTGATGCAACATCTGAAGATACCATTGAGCAAAGTCTTAAGGATATATATAAGACATATAGACCTGGAAGCTCTTACTCTGCTGCTATAGTTCTACAGTGGCTGTCAGCACTTCAATCTGAATGGCTTATAATTTTTGACAATAATGATGGCTCATCAGAAACAGTTGAAGAATATCTTCCACCTGGAAATAAGGGGAATATATTGATTACTAGCCAAAATCCTGAGCATAAGGGAACTATATCACCAATAAACTCAATGGAAGTGGTAGAAATGGATAACAATACAGCTATTGAACTGCTACTGAAAGTTTGTGGTATAAATGAAAACATGGAGAAATATTATGAAGTTGCAAGAGACATATGCACCAAATTGCATTGTCTACCTTTGGCTATTGATCAAGCTGGATCCTATATTCTTTCTAGTGCATGCCAAATTGATAAATACTTGTCAATCTATGATAAATATAGGTTAAAACTATTGACCAATGAAAAGTTCAAAGGAGCATCAAAGTATGCAAAATCTGTATATGGAACTTGGGAAATATCCTTTCAAAAAATATCAGACATGGCTAATAGTGATAAACATGAAAATGCAATGGCTGCTAAATATGCAATTAAGTTGATAAATATTTGTGCATTTCTACATCATGAAAATATATCGGATGAAATATTTAAAAGGGCTGCAAAGTATTACCCAGTTCATGTAGAGAATTACAATGAAAGCAAAATACCATGCTTTCTTCCAGACATGGATATAACTATACTAAACATTGATGAATTCAATGACTGGGATGAGATGCTATACAGAGAAAGTATTGGAATACTGTTGTCATTCTCATTAATAAAAAGAACTATTGATGGTGCAAAATTTGGATTGCACCCCTTAGTGCAATCATGGTGACAAGACAGACTAGAATTAAGTGAAAAGAAAAAATGGATATTAAATGTTAGAGGAATATTACTAAGTTCTGTTTCATATCAAGATATATATGCATATCAAAATTCAATCATCCTTCATATTACACAAAATTTATCTTGTGAAAGTATAAATGATATGACTTACTATCATGACATTTTTCAAATATTGGCTGATGTAATGAAAAACAATGGAAAATATCACTTAGAAGAGGCATTAAGATTTAGAATATTGCAAATTTGTAGTAAAACATATGGTGGAGAACATCCAAATACTCTTACCAGCATGAGTAACTTGGCACAGGCATATGGTAAACTTGGCAAATGGACAGAAGCTGAAATGCTGGGAACTCAGGTTCTTGGGATGTACATCAGAATTCTGGGAAAAGAGCACCCAGATACACTCACTAGTATGAGTAACTTGGCACAGGCATATGGTAAACTTGGCAAGTGGACAGAAGCTGAAATGCTGGGAACTCAGGTTCTTGAGATGTACACCAGAATTCTGGGAAAAGAGCACCCATATACTCTCACTAGTATGAGTAACTTGGCACAGGCATATGGTAAACTTGGGAAATGGACAGAAGCTGAAATGCTGGAAATTCAGGTTCTGGAAATGAGGACTAGAATTCTGGGAAAAGAGCACCCATCTACTCTTGCTAGTATGAGTAACTTGGCACATGCATATGGTAAACTTGGTAAATGGACAGAAGCTGAAATGCTGGGAATTCAGGTTCTGGAAATGAGGACTAGAATTCTGGGAAAAGAGCACTCATATACTCTCACTAGTATGAGTAACTTGGCAAAGGCATATGGTAATGTTGGCAAATGGACAGAAGCTGAAATACTGGAAACTCAGATTCTGGAGATGAAAAGTCAAATTCTAAGAAAAGAAAACTCAGATACACTTGCTAGCATGGATACCATGATATTTATATATCAAAAACTTGGGAAATTGGTAGAGGCTGAAATGCTACTGATTCAGGTTGTTGAGATAAGAATCAAGATCTTGGGAAAAGATCACCTTGATACACTCACCAGTATGAGTAACTTGGCATTAATCTATAAAGATCTTGGAAAATGGACAGATGCTGGAATACTAGAGATTCAATGTCTGGTGATAAGAATGAGAGTTTTTGGTGAACAGCACCCAGATACTGTTGCCAGTATACTAAACTTGGCAATGCTTTACCAAGGTATGAAAGCATCTAGGAGTCAGATTATTCTTGCAGCAAATGGAGCATTGAATCATGCAAAACAGAACATAAATAATATTCAAGAAGTATTTAAGGAGTTGGGTATCATGAATGATCAGTTATTTGCAAGAAATTCATACATTCATTGTAAAAGATATTGATGAAAATAATCAACATTTGAACAAATTGGGTGAAATATCAGCTCCATATCCTTTAAAGATTTTCACTCCAACCAAAATAATAAATGTTACTGTATATGACAAGTCAGGAATTCCTGTTGATATGGAAGACTTTGTCATATATAATGCTGTTAAAGAAACTACTTGACTTGTTGTATTGCAAAAACTCCACTCAGATATGGTATCATCTAGTTCTCTACCTCCTGTGCAGTATGGAGAAGTCAACACAACAAATTTCAATCAGAATAATGAAAATTTACATAATAATCAGTTAACTAGTACTTCATCTGGAGATCAGAATGATTCTAGGTCTTCTGAAGAACCCATTGACAATTCCAATGCAATTAATAATATTTCAGACTTATATCAGAGATCTTCTGGATTATTTGTGGAAGCAGGTATTGCTCCAGATGATCCAAATTATAATAATAAATTTCAGATACAACAACCTAAAGTTAAATTTGAAGTTGTAGTGTCTATTCATAACAACACTACTGAATTTCAATAAATTCAAATGAATGGAGCAATTTTTACAAAAAGTGTAAGTCTTTTTACTATTATGTATGAGATATCTGCTTAATAGTTCTTATATAGTATTTTCAAAAATATACTGAGTTACATTTCATTAAGCTTCACTTTGGTAAACAAATAATCAATCCATATCAAGTGTACCATCAATTTGGTTTTAGAGTGTTGGTGGATACAAAATGCTATAACACATTTGTTGGTGAGGGAGATATGTGGCCAATGCAGACTGAACTCTCTGGCAATCAAGTTAAGGAAATACAGACAGATAAGAATAATAGAGGTGCAACAATTTCACTGACAGCAGCAAAAATTCCAAAAGCTGATTTTACTATAACTTGAGGAAAAGAGCATTCTAATACAACTGAAAGGACAGTTAATACTTCTAATATATTTACATCAGAACAGAAAGGAGTCTTTCACTGGAAATTTAATGTTGATGACAAGAATAGTCAGGAAAATGGCAAGAAAGTGCCTGAAAATATTTTACCTGGAGCTAAATTTGAATATAGCTTGCCAGAACATGTTTCTCCTTCTTTAGATATTGAAGTATTGTCATATTGGTCACTAGTAAAGATGCCACAAAGTAATTGGACAAGTCACTTCAATTTCTTAAAAAAAGTGTCTGATGTTGAAGTAACACTTTCAAATTTATGTCAAGGAATTGCACTTACAATTCCATCACACCTGATGAAAGATGAGGAGTATATCCCAGAAATATTTATTGTAAAACCTGGAAATCTTATTAAACAAATGCATATACATTCTGGTAATACATATCATGCCACCTCAGGTGTTCATGCATTATCTAAAGTCCAGAAACACATTTTGTCCAGTAAGTGGTTGCCTAACTAACAATGTAATATTCTATTCACATATATTTCAGAGCCCATTCATGAAGATAGTACTTTACCCTTGCCCTCAATCCTGCCCTCAGTCTGAAATTCAGAATGAAGTGGGTAAAATTGGCTCATGTACTTCTTGTTTTTGTCTTTTAATGATCAAACTATATCAAATTAATTCTTTTTGTTCTTGTTGCACCACTGGCATCTTATACCAGAGGGGTGTCAGCCAAATTTATCATTTAAGCTCGACATTTTATGATATGAAATATCATAAAACATCGAGCTTAAATGAGTGAGGCATATATTATATATAGTATACAGATCACTCATAAAAATTCATTACTTTATGCTTCTTACTATTATTACACTTGTATTATGTGTACTCATAAGTACTCATTACTTCACATTCCCTATTGTTATTGTAATACTATTTTGAGTACTCATAAGTACTCATTACTTTATATTTCCTATTGTTATTGTAATACTATTATGCATACTCATAAGTACTCATTACTTTATATCTCCTAGTATTATTGTAATACTATAATGCATACTCATAAGTACTCATTACTTTATATTTCCTATTGTTACTGTAATAGTATTATGTGTACTCATAAGAACTTTTTACTTTATATTTCCTATTGTTGTTGTAATACTATTATGCATACTCATAAGTACTCGTTACATTATGTTTCCTATTGTTGTTGTAATACTATTATGCATACTCATAAGTACTCATTACATTATGTTTCCTATTGTTGTTGTAATACTATTATGCATACTCATAAGTACTCATTACATTATGTTTTCTATTGTTGTTGTAATACTATTATGCATACTCATAAGTACTCATTACATTATGTTTTCTATTGTTGTTGTAATACTATTATGTGTACTCATAAGTACTCATTACTTTATATTTCCCATTGTTATTGTAATAGTATTATGCATACTCATAAGTACTCATTACTTTATGTTTCATATTATTATTGTAATACTAGTATGTGTACTCATAAGTGCTCATTACTTTATGTTTCATATTATTATTGTAATACTAGTATGTGTACTCATAAGTACTCATTACTTTATATTCTCTATTATTACTGTAATGCTTCCTATTATTATTTAATAGTATAATGTGTACTCATAAGTTCTCATTAATTTATGTTTCCTATTGCTATTGTATTAATATTATGTGTACTCATAAGTGCTCATTACTTTATGCTTTCTATTATTATTTATGTATTGCTATTACTGGTTACTAGCTGATCTGCGCTTCACATTTTTCCCACGCATCACATTTGTCACGTACTTCACGTGCGTCACATTCGTCACACATATTCCCGCGTCTCCTATTTTTCCCGCGCATCGCATTTGTCACGTTATTCACGCGCGTCACGTTCGTCACACATATTCCCGCGCTTCGCGTTTGTCACATACTTCCCGCGCATTACATTCGTCACATTCTTCCCGCGCATCACGTCTGTCACGCATATTCCCGCGCATCACATTTGTCACGCATATTCCCGCGCATCACATTTGTCACATTCTTCCCGCGCGTCACGTCTGTCACGATTCTCCCACACTACGCATATATAACACTTGTCACGCTTTAGTGCGTTTGTCACGCTTTCATGCACATCACACTTTTCACATATGTTACATATATCATTTTTTTTAAATGCATCATGTGTTTTTCATGCATGTCACATTTTTGAAGTGCATTTCAACTTTTTCACAAATATCATGCTTTCCAATCACATCAGATTTTCTGTCTCTACCACTATTCAAGTTGTCATGAGAGTGGAGTATGTATTTAACAGTATAGAGTGAATTATACATGCAGAGGAAACAATATGTACTTGTAGAATTGGAGATTGTAACATGGAAAATAACAATTAGAAAGTTACAGAAGTGTGGTAGTAATAAGAAACTAGAATGAAAAATGTGGAGTGTATATGTAGTTGAAGTCTTACTCCCACTGACAGAGCATGAGAATTTTGAAATGGGATGATATGATGTTTAATAATCAGGACTAGAGATGTAATTAAATGACAAAGTAAAACTATAATGGTTAGTCTGGATATGAGAGATGATGAGATCATTATGATAGAAATGAATATTTTGGAAATATTTAACAACCGAACAGAAAAGGACATGTACTGAAAGAATGACATATAGATAACAAATCTGATAGAATGGTGAGTATATGTGATTCCACATCACATTAAACTCACATGTCTCAGTCATTAAATGATCATAGTTCTTGCATTAACCATTGGTTATTCTTATATCTTCAACACACATTATAAAGTCACATATATGCTTACTCTATATGATTACATGACACTTCTACACTGTCATGTGTTTCACATCTCTGATTCTGATTTATGTTATATAGTTCTTTTAGTATTAGTATCCATTCATACATATGAAACCCCCCTCCTGTACTTCTCTTCACTTTCTTGCTCAGTGGTCATTACTTGCTTTTCTATTCTTTAGTTTAGTGTCAACCACATCATCACCTTCTTTTCTTCTTGTTCTCTTTTCAGAAAGACCACTTTGTCTTTTCTCCTTTCTTGCCTAAGAACAACTTACTACCATTTTTCTAAAGTCATATGCAGTATTGTCATACAGGGTCTGAATCAATGACTGACTTGTCAATGCAAGAGGCTGAATTACACTGCTAAATAATGAGATATGAGTTAAATGTGGCATAACTAAGTGCTTTGATTCCTTGGATATGAAAGGTACAGAGCATTTTTCATTATAGACCTGTTGGAACCCCATCAACATGTCACAATCATGATACACATGCAAGCATGATGTGCTTGAAGTGTATTATAATCTCAAAGATGTGATATAAGTAACACTTATGATATGTTTGAAAGCATGATGAAAGCCTCAAAGACATGATGAATATGATGCATGTGTAAATCATAAGAAATAGAGGTGACTTATGTGATGAGTGTGACAAATAGATGTGAGATGTGTGATATTCAAAAGAGTGTTATGCTCATAAAGAATGTGACAAACGTGATGCGTGATGCACATGAAAGCATGACAAATGCACTAAAGCGTAACAAGTGTGATATATGCGTAGTGTGGGAGAATCATAACAGACGTGATGCGCGGGAAGAATGTGACAAATGTGATGTGCGGGAATATACATGACAGACGTGATGCACGGGAAGAATGTAACAAATGTAATACGCGGGAATATATGTGACAGATGTGAAACACGGGAAGTATGTGACAAATGCGAAGCGCGGGAATATGTGTGACGAACGTGACGTGCGTGAATAACGTGACAAATGCGATGCACGGGAAAAATAGGAGGCGCGGGAATATGTGTGACGAATGTGACGCACGTGAAGTACGTGACAAATGTGATGCGTGGGAAAAATGTGAAGCGCAGATCAACTAGTAACCAGTAATAGCAATACATAAATAATAATAGAAAGCATAAAGTAATGAGCACTTATGAGTACACATAATATTAATACAATAGCAATAGGAAACATAAATTAATGAGAACTTATGAGTACACATTATACTATTAAATAATAATAGGAAGCATTACAGTAATAATAGAGAACATAAAGTAATGAGTACTTATGAGTATGCATAATAGTATTACAATAACAATAGGAAATATAAAGTAATGAGTGCTTATGAGTATGCATAATAGTATTACAATAACAATAGGAAACATAATGTAATGAGTACTTATGAGTATACATAATAGTATTACAATAACAATAGGAAATATAAAGTAATGAGTACTTATGAGTACACATAATAGTATTACAACAACAATAGGAAACATAAAGTTATGAGTACTTATGAGTATGCATTATAGTATTACAATAACAATAGGAAATATATAGTAATGAGTACTTATGAGTACTCATAATAGTATTACAATAACAATAGGGAATGTGAAGTAATGAGTACTTATAAGTACTCACAATACAGTTGTAATAATAGTAAAAAGCATAAAGTAATGAGTTTTTATGAGTAATTTGTATACTATATATAATATATGCCTCACTCATTTAAGCTTGACATTTTATGATATTTCATATCATAAAATGTCAAGCTTAAATGAGAAATTTGGCTGACGCTTATGACTAGTTGATAAAGATAATAAGATGGTGGTGGAAGGTAGAGTAGTGTTTTGAATATAATATGTACCAAGGACAGACTAACGATTGAGATGAATGCTGAGACTAGTATACCTGGGGTACAATGGAGAAAGCATAATGGAGAACAGATAGGGAACCAGATGAGTAAGGTGACATAAGCTCAGTGACCTTCGTCAGAAGAGTGGAAGGGGAAAGTAGAAGAACGAGATCTATACACGTTAGGAAGTACAGAGAGTGCGGAATAGAAGTGCAGGAATAAGGTAGGAAAAGTATGGCTATGACAAAGCCTCACTATGAGAGTGTAGAGTATTTTTTAATAAGTATAAATTTGAGTGTAAATACTTACAACTGAGCAGTCCTATGTTTATGTAGAATTATATTAGCTATTCAAATGTCACAATGATTATCATTCCATGCCGCCTCCACATATGCTTTTAGATAGTTTACTATACCTTTTATGTATTCTACAGACAAAGTGCTCCGCTTTCTATGTATTTAAGTAGTATACTATGTACTGTATTTACTTATCCATTTGCCTCTGGCTTTCTCCCCTTGTGTGCTTTGAGGTCAAATGTAACATTGTCATCGTCGATGCATCATTTATTTCAACAGTTTAGTGGCCATTGTGGCCAGCAGTTCAACATTGGGAGAAGCAGTGGATTTGGCAATACCAGAAGTGGAGGATTTAGCAATGTTGGGGGAAGCCAGAGATTGCGCAACAGCAGGAGATGCTGGAGATTTAGCAACATCAGAGGAAGCTGGGGATTTGGCAATGGCAGGAGAGGTTGGGGATTCAGCAATATTAGGGGATCCTGAGGATCCAACAATGCTGGGGGAAGCTGGGGGGTTGGCAATGACAAGAGGGGCTTGAGATTCAGTGATGGCTGGTGAAGCTGGTAATTCAGTGATGGTGGTAGACACTGGTAATTCAGTGCTAGCAGCAAGGGCTGATTGTTCAGTGGCATTCAATGTTTCAGAAACTTCCAAACTATTGATGTCAAAAGTCAATAAATATGAATAAAATTAGATATAGATGCTTACACTTGACTAGTCACATGTCTGGATGATCACCTTGGTACTATAGAATTAATAGGCTTTAGTTTTGGCCATCTGATAACAACCTTCTTCTTGTATGATCAACTTCCTTGAGACCCTCAGCCCTAAACCTCTCCTTTATTTCTCAGATATTTCTTTCCTCGTCAATATCATACTGGCACATCTTTGGCTGACACACAGTCTTGTTTGGCTGAACATTCTTGGAACTAGATCCTTTATCATAACCAGGTGGAACATCCTTGGCACTAGATTCTTTATCACTGCTAGATGGAATGTCACCATCATTACTGCTGTCTTTATTCATATCTTCATCCTCAGAATTGTCCTCAGGATCACTTTCCTCCAGGAAATCATTTGCAACAGAGAGCAATAGATGGGATTTGCACTCTTTTGCCACTAATGATGAATATGAGTTGAATAGACCATATCTGTATAAAAATTACTCACTATATGAATGATGAATAAACTGCAAGAAAGACTCCTTAAGTTCTGCATGCTTGTTACCTAAGAAACTGGCAAAGTCTTTTCCTTGTAATGTTTTTCCAACATGATAGCTAAAATATATGAGGAGTGGCACTTCATTAATGAAATATTGCAATGTACTCCAGTATAGAACATTCCCTGTCTGGAAACTGAGGATTTGGCAGTAATTTACACTCCCCCAAGAGGTCTGTACAGATCCATACAGACCTGTATAGATACCATACAGAATTTATATAGTGGCTATTTTTATTATTATAGGTGATAATTCTGTGCATGTTCCATACATATTCTGCATGGATTCTGTGTAGATTTATGCAGAATCTGTAAGATCTGTTTAATACCTTAATTTTCCTGTTTAAAATCTCAATGAACACTACAAAAACTGTTAATTCATAATCATTTCTACCTATAGTTGGCTAAAATGTGAAGCTATGTATGTATTTTTTTAAAGAACAATATCATCAGCTGGAAAACTATTATCATCATCATCTACTACATCACCTTGCACTTCAATATCAGTAGCTTCCTGTCTCTTTCTTTTTTCCTGCCTTTGTATAACATGTTTGCTATGATAAAATAACATGGCATGCAGAAACCAATCAAAGTTATGTGGTGCCATTTTTTTTAAAATGGATTCAAAGCCACCAAGCCAAGCATTGAGCTGTTCACATGCCTATTATTAAGAAGTAGTTATTAAAACATTTTATATCATTATTATATATGCTCTTACCTGTGTATTAAAAGCTCTTTTCAAATATGGATGGATTCCTTACAGATTTTGTGAAGAATTCTTCATTTATAGAACTTTACCAGCTTCAAATGTCAATTTATTTTACCACATCTTCTGATACCTTTTCTGGTGCATCACTACCACATTTTACCACACCTTAAACCCTTTTCTAAACAAACCAAACAATATTAGCTGAAGCATAACTGTACTGTATGTGCTACCAGATGTGATTACAAATACATGAGTTTAGTTATTTAGAGAACAATATCTTCTGCTGGAAAGTCATCATTCTCTGCCACATCTTCTTTCACTTCCATTCCATTAGCTTCTTGTCTTCTTCTTCTTGCTTGCCTATCTATAACATTCTTACTGTGATAAAACAACATGGTATGTAAAAACCAATCAAAATTGCTTGGAGTCATTTTTTTCAAGTAGATTCAAAGCCACCAAGCAAAGCATTGAGCTGTTCACATGCCTATAACAAGTAGTAGTTTTAAAAATATTTTGAAACAATTATAATATGTATCTTACCTGTGTATTAAAAGCTCTTTTCAAATATGGATTTCCATTATTGTCAACATCAGTTACAACCAGATTTGGAGCAGATCCATCTAGTGGGGCTGGATTGCAGAATATTCTGCAAAGGAAGTCTTTAACTCTGTGATTTGTATAATGATAGCTATCTACACTAAATCTTGTAGTTTTTTTCCAGGTTTCCCATTGCTCTCTTCTTGCTTCATTAAGAAGATATCTTAGTACCAGACATGCCTTATCAATGCATACATAATCTGGCCTGGACTCTTCAGTAGGAAATACTTCCTCCAAAAATTTCATAATATTGGATGGTGATTCTGCTCCCTCAAATTTTGTCCAGGCAATAACAACACCACAAGGTGCACATATTGTTTCCACACAGTAGAATTTACCTGGAGTAAAGTAATTCTTTACTTTATTATTTGGTGACTGTTGTTCATCATGTGGCTGAACATTTCTTGGTCTAACTGTATTCCATGGGAGCTGTTCTCCTGGACGCTGAAGCATTTGTCTTACACCAGCATGATGAGAAGTGTTACAAGTTGATTGAAATCTCTTCCACTCCTCTTGGTGATTATTACATGCCTGAGTACCCTGCTTTTTCATGTTAGTGCACTCTTGAACACGACAACATGCACTATAAAAGGCTTCATGTACTTCACAGAAAACTCCTCCATGTGTATTATGTAACTCACTTGTACATCCTTCAAATGCACAATGTGTTGGACCCATCATGATACCATCTAATACAACCATTTTAACCAGAGCATATTCATTCTCATTTGTTGTTGCATTATTATTTTCTATATCTTCTACTGCTCTTTGTATGTTTACTGAGTTCATATCCTCCTGTGTACTTTCAGATTGTACAAGATCAGGAACTACCAGTACTTTCCGCACACCCACCTATACACATGTACTCCATGTGTAGTACACATTTCCATGTGAAGTCCACATGGAATCTACATATCTGGAAAAAAGTACACATTTTTCATGTGTAATTCACATGGAACCATGTGGAGTACACATGGATTCCACCTTTCTTATAACTTGATGAAAATAACAGTTGAAAGGTGTACTTAAGATGTACTTCATGTGTACTTTTATATTGTTTCTTGCTATTCCCACCCTTCACATGTGTCATTCCCCTCTGTTCCCACCCTCCATGTATATCATTTCCTGCCATTCTTGAAGTTATTGCAGTTGTCACACTTGTTACATGTTATAACTGTCACAAGTTATCACACTTGTCACAGTGTCACACTTGTCTCTCATGTTACAGTCATCCCACCATGTTACACTTGATGCATGGTATCACACTTGGTGCACAGTGTCATGCTTGATGCACAGTGTCACACTTAATGCACAGTGTCACGCTTGATGCATGGTGTCACGCTTGACACATGGTGTCACACTTGATGCACAGTGTCACACTTGACGCACAGTGTCACACTTGATGCACAGTGTCACACTTGACGCATGGTGTCACACTTGATGCATGGTGTCACACTTGATGCATGGTGTCACACTTGATGCATGGTGTCACACTTGATGCACCGTGTCACACTTGATGCACTGTGTCACACTTGATGCACTGTGTCACGCTTGATGCACTGTGTCATGCTTGATGCATGGTGTCACGCTTGACGCATAGTGTCACACTTGATGCACAGTGTCACACATGACACATGGTATCACATACACTCAACACATACTTGTCACACACTTGTCACACTTGACTCATGGTGTCACGTGTCATACTCAAACATAGTGTCAATACAGTGTTACACTCAATGCACACTTGTCACACTTAACACATACTTGTCATATTCAATACACATTTGTCACATGTAATGCACAGTGTCACACATGTCCTGTCATGTCACAGTGTGTGACAACTGTGACATTGTGACAATCCTTTGTGTCATTATGCTAAAACATTCATTTTTGTTGTGGTAGTGGTGAGTAAGTGTATTATAAGTAACTACAATGTGTAGTGTACAAGTGTAACTAGTACATGTGTATTCCTTGTGAACTTCACTTTGCAATTCCATGTGGAATTTTGATATTTCACCTCTACATGTGCACTACATGTGTACTTCATGTGTACAAAATTCGCAAATTTGAATGGAAATTTGCTGATTTGAATACATTTGAGGTGGAGTGTAGTACATATGAAGTACATGTGAAGTACACATGTACAGGTGGAATTCACGTGTATTCCACGTGTAACAGGGGGCGAGCGTAAAGTGCTCGGAACTACTCTGTTTTCATCAACTCCTACCACACCAGCAGAGTCAACATCTGATATTGCATTGGACTTGCTTCTATAAGCATGTGTGCACTCAGAACATGTGTGCTTATCTGCAGATCAAATAATTCCTTTATCACCAAGTAAAGAAAATGCTTCACATGTAAGATTATCAATTGAGAGACCATCTTCTACTTCCAAATTTATGTCTCTTGAAGAGGCCAAAGCTCTAACAGTTTCTTGAATAAATGCTTGCCAAATTTGTCTGCGAGTGATACTCTGTTCATCAGAAAAGCTATTGTTCCAAAATTCTGTATAAGCAACAGCTGATGCATGAAAACTATAAATTGCATTTACAGCTGCATTTGAAAATGTTCTGTCCACCCACAGTGACTGTCCTACCTTCACATACTTTGCAGAATTAAGGTACACTCTGGTATTTTTTTTATTTGGAATTGAAACTTTCTCTGTCAGCAGAGTATTGTGTTTTGCATCTGTTGCATATTCCTGTAAGTACTTGAACATTTTTTACAGTTTCAGTACCCTGAATTAATGTAACTGAAGGTATATCCCTTGCAGTTGTTGATAAGTGCAATGCTAATGAGGGGCATGTATTTGTTGCACATACAGCAGTTACAGGGCAAATAACAAATGAGGGTGAAATCTCTTTATGAGATACTACTTTTAAATTTCCTTTAAATCTTCCAGATGATCCAATTGGATTAAGTTTTAGAGTTTTCATCAAGCTATCTAAGCTCAATGCTAAAACTGTATCCCTTTCATCATTAGGCTCATCTTTAAATAATTTGTTACATCTCTCTCCAAGATGAACTTGCAATGCTCTAGATAAAGTGAGCATCCAAGCAGTCATTTGTACATTGTTTTCCTCTGGATACCTAGGATTGAATTGCCTTGCATGAAGACTTAATAAGTCACAATTATGTGTGACTGTAAAAAGTATTGCCAAAGCTGTTGACAGGGAAATTTCAGAACTATAATTGCTACTAATAAATTTGCTGAAAGTTTTAAATGGAATATCAGGGAAGGGCTGCATGTTTGCTGAAACTCCTGGCAACATTATTAAAATAATCCAAATGTGTAAATTTGTAGTTTTATTTCCACATTGTATCCAATTATTAAGTGTCAATATTATGGTGAACATGAGAATAAATTCCATTAGCATGGAACTTAGACTTAGAAAACCATACAGGACACTTTGCTTGTGAAGGAGGAAATGCATAAGGATTTGACATATCAAATATAATACAGAGATTTCAAATTTTATACTACATTGATAAGATTGGAAATGTATACCAAACAGACATTCAAAACTAAATCAACTTACTCTTTAGCTTTCTTCTTAGTTGTCTTCTTAACTTCTAAAGTTTTTCCTTTACCTTTACTCTTTCCCTTCTCTTTCTCACTCTGTTTTCCTTTCCCCTTCTCCTTTATTTTATCATTCTTCTTCTTTCTCTTCACTGTTTTCTCCTCTTCCTCCTCTTCCTCCTCCTCATCATTCTCATCATCCTCATCATCCTCATCATCCTCACAATCCTCCTCCTCCTCATCCTCCTCATCTTTATTATACTTCTCTCTTTTCTCCATTTTATAATTTCCCTTTGCCTTAGCATTCTTTCTTACTGCTTTATCTGGATCAAGTGTCCCTCCATTCTCATAAAATGTTTTAAGATCCTCAAATGTATATCTCTGTGTCTTTTCATATCCCCATGCCTTCAAGTCTGATGGGGCATCACTCTCTCCTTTCATCCACTCCAACAAAAGAGGATAATTAGAGAGCTTAGTGAAAAGCTTGGTATGATTGGACTGAAAATATGAATAGGAAAGAAAAATATCTATAATTTCTTTTTTCTTAAGGTGTTTTCCTTCCCATTCATTGTTCTTTTTCATTGTGTTATATTTATCTAAATACTTAAGAGTAACCATGTACTTCTGGTATTGACCTCTTACTCCATCCTCATAAGTGCAATTAAGATCATCAGAATGAATGCCAAGTCTGGCATGGAACTTCTCAGAAAAATGCCATTCCGCTTTCACTGAACTTAAGGATGCTTTCATGTCAGCACCCATCCTTACCCATTGGGTTCCCAACAAGCAGCTCATTGTGGAAACCAATGCTTCGGATTACACATTGGCTGCTATCCTGTCTATAGTTTCTGATGATGGTGAGATTCACCCTATCGCTTTCCACTTGTGAACCTTTACACCTCCCGAGTTAAACTACGACACCCATGACAAAGAATTGCTTGCTATCTTTGAAGCATTCCAAGTCTGGCATCATTACCTGGAAGGTTCCGGTTCACCCATCAATGTTGTCACAGACCACAAGAACTTGGAATACTTTTCCACAACCAAGATCTTATCCCGATGACAAGCCTGATGGTCCGAGTATCTTTCCCAGTTCAATCTAGTTATTCACTTTCGACCCGGAAAACTCAGGGTGAAGCCGGATGCTCTGACTAGATGATGGGACATCTACCCTAAAGAGGGGGATAGTGACTACGCTAAGGTCAATCTGCATAACTATCATCCAGTGTTCACCCAGGAACAGCTTATCACTTCTCTCTGAGCAACATCACTTATTGTACCCGCTCTTCGCGCTAGTATCATCATGGACATTGAACAGTTACATACTGATATATTATCAGCTCTTCCTAATGACCTGGTCGCAGTTATCTGAATGCAGACTCCCGAGAATTGTTGGACTGTAACCCCAGATGGTTTCCTCCATCTAGATAACCAGATCTATGTTCCGGACTCCGGAACCCTTTGGATTTGGGTTTTACAGTACAAACATGACTACCCGCTTTCAGGACACCTTGGACAGAACAAGACCCTCGAGCTAATTTGACGTGAATATACTTGGCCACTTATACAGATGTTTGTAAAGGACTATTGTAAGTCTTGTAATACTTGCATGCATTCTAAACCACAGTGCCACTGCCTGTATGGAACCCTGAAACAACTTCCGGTTCCTGGATGCCCATGGCACTCGATATCTATGGATTTCATAGATCAACTTCCAAAATCATCGGCTTCCAAGTATGATTCTATACTCGTTATTGTAGATCATTTCTCCAAGCAGTCTATCTTCATTCCAACTCATACCACTTGCTCTTCTTCTGACCTTGCACTTCTATTCGTACTTCATGTCTTTTCCAAGCACGGAGTCCCGGAACACATCACTTCCAATCGTGGTTCCAAGTTTGTGTCGCATTTCTTCCACTCCCTCAGTATGGCCCTCGACATCACTTTACATTTCACCTTGGGTTATCATCCTGAAGGCGATGGCCAAACAGAATGCACAAACCAAACTCTGGAACAATACCTTTGGGCTTACTGCAACTACCAGCAAAATAACTGGTGTGATCTCTTACCTCTTGCTGAATTTGCTTACAATAATGTACTGAGTGCAACCACAGGAATTTCACCGTTCTACACAAACAAGGGTTATCACCCAAACCTTGCGATACATCCAGAACAAGATCTCACTTCCGCTTGTGCCTGGCACTTCACAGTAAACCTTGAGGAACTTCACAAGATGCTTCGGACCGAAATACTCAGTGTGCAGAAATGTTACCAAGCACCTGCCGATGCGCGTCACAAACCCACACCCGCATTCCCCATCGGGACAAAGGTATACATCAAAGCTGAGTACTTCTGGACAACCCAGCCATCCTGGAAACTTGCAGAAAAGTTCCTAGGACCTTTTGAAGTCATTGCACTTGCCGGATTGCATTTGCGTACCTTGCACCTTCCAGAACAATTTCATGCAGTCCACCCAATATTCCATGTATCCATGCTTGAACCCAATACTGAAAATACTATTCCAGATCACATTATTCCTCCACCACTGCCTGTCCAGGTTGATGGTGATATTGAATATGAGGTCTCAGAAATCTTGGACTCTAAACTGGATCGTTGTTTGCATTGCAAACTGAGGTACTATGTACACTGGCTAGGGTATGAAGGGACTGATAAAGAGTTCTCATGGCTTCCAGCCACAGAACTGGAACATGCTATGGATATCATCGAAGAGTTCCACTCCCGCTATCCAGATAAGCCTGGCCCTACTTCTATTTCTTAACGTTCACGTTACTTATTATCCATTTGCAGTTTCACCTTATACAAACACCAAAAACAATGAATAACAACCAAAAAGCGAGATACAAGTACATTAATTCTTTGGTAACATGTTACAACCATTTCCATCACTCCCTCTGCATTTGCGACTCGATCTGAGCTACTACTTCACCTTCTGATGCAATCCCAGAACCCGTTACAGCTTCCTCATACACATCCGGATCCCAGAGGCATTCTGCAAGCAGGGTTACGATGTTGGAAACATGGACGACGTGCTCAGATACTTCGGCAATGACTCGGGTTAGCTTACCAAGTTCACTTACCACTTGGCGATTGGTATCTGCAAGGTTTCTGAGTTGAGTGATCATCTCCCATTGCAGAGAGATGATAGTATCATTCTGCAGCCACATTGTGATTAGAATGGATGTTGCGACATTCATGGAAGTGGACAAGGAAACCAGATTAGCAGAATTATTTGCACTAGAGGATTGGAACAATGGACCCGCTACTGTGGATGAAGGACAAATGAACTCGTCATCCATATTGTTGATCCGAGCCCGTTTCATGCTTTGTCAAGATGACTGGCGAGATGGTGCAATGGATGGGGACCCATGTGGGTATCTGAGTGTTCCAAAGGACCAGATGGAACATGATTATGATATGATATAATGGTGTATTATAGTGTGTAATGACTACTAGTGAATACTAATGGATGTGTAAGTGATCATAAGTGATCATGGTATATTGTAATAGCATATTATAGTGCATAATAACTACTGGTGAATACTAATGGATGTGGAAGTGATCATAAGTGATCATGGTATAGTATAATAGTGTATTATAGTGTGGTAATGACTACTAGTTAATACTAATGAATGTGGAAGTGATCATATGTGATCATGATATATTATAATAGTGTTTTATTGTGTGTAATGACTACTGGCAAATACTAATGAATGTAGAAGTGATCATAAGTGATCATGGTATGTTATAATAGCATATTATTGTGCATAATGCCTACTAGTTAATACTAATGAATGTAAAAGTGATCATAAGTGATCATTGTATAAATAGTAGCATATTAATTTATAAATGAATATAGGAATATCACATTTTCCCACATGTCACACCTGTCACACTCGTCACATATGTCACGAGTGTTATGAATGTCACGCTCCATGTATTTGTCACATATGTAGCATTTGTCATACTTGTCACACTTGTTGTGTATGTCCCATATGTCATGTATGTCACACCTGTTATATGTGTTACATATGTCGCATTTGTCACATTTGTCACACCTGTTATGTCACATCTGCTATGCATATCACATGTCTCATGTATGTTACACATGTCACACCTGTCATATTTGTCATATATGTCACACGTCTCATGTATGTTAAAGTACCTAGTTTAGCGCAACGTAGTATAAATTAAAATATATGTAATTTCACTCACACCACATACACTCACTAAGAAGGTGCTCAGTGGGTAAGACTCGGATGCAAAATGCTTCTGGGCAAAGTAAAGTAAATGGGGAGGTGTCAAAGACTGATGTTCACAAAGGGAAATGGCTTAGCGAACGCTTTGATGCGCGTTCCTTAATCTCGGACTTAGCACGGGCTTATGACTTCTCACTTCGCGTTGCACTTAGAATCTCAAAGCTCACACAAATACTAAAGCACGACGCTAGATGGTATTTCTCGGGGCACAGGAGACTGCCCTCATACTACTCTACTCTACCTATTAAATATCATACAGAACTACGGCTAGAGAAACTATATAGTTGATACAAATACAGTAATTTACACATTAGCTAAGCAGTAAGGTAGATGTTTAGACCAGATACCGGCGTCTGGGATGGACCGGAGTAAATCACAGATACACAAACATACGAGCGCCAAGAATGCATCCATATGGGAAGATAGTGAAGGACAATAAATCGTCCTGCAGGAAGAACGCTCCATATGGAGGCGTGATGCCGCGCGCTTTGACGCGTGGAATGGGAACCGCTGAATAAACCTGCCGGGAATGCCGGATCTCAGGCATAGGCTAGGCGCCTATGGCATGCTGATGCACAGCGCTGGTACAGTGTGGTTAGATAGCGGCAACTGCCGTGGGTCTAGTGCTCATGCCTTTTCCTATGACGCAATAACATAGCTTCGATATCCTATTATTAGAATAGATGCGTGCTTAGTTCAATCTCCAGCCTTACTGGTAATTACTTCCCACCAATGTCAAGAATAAACTCTGACCTTGGTGTTTCTATTCTTAGACGCTTTCCTACTTAGGCTAGTTATGTCCCTTATTAGCGCGAATCGTTCCCACACTAGCTAATGGTCTGGGACCTCTACCTTAGCTACTAATTACAACCCAGATATATTGTACCGTTTGTAAGTAGTGCATAGAATATAGAAATAATGTTTTTACAGCAGGTAGAAGTACGCTAGGCATATTAATGTCACACCTGTTACACCTGTCATATTTGTCACATATGTCACATTTATTATGCATGTCACACGTCTCATATATGTCACATGTGTCACATGTGTCACAGTACGAATGTCACGCTCCTCATATTTGTCACACCTATTGTATATGTTATGTATGTAGCATTTGTCACACTTGTCACACTTGTTATACATGTCACACCTGTTATGTATGTCACATTTGTCATGTATATCACATTCTTACATATCATGCTTGTCAGATTTATCACACCTGTCAGGCTTGTCACATATGTTTCACTTATCAGTCCCATCTGTCACAAATGTCACCCCTTCCCTATATGTTACAAATGTCACATTTTCTGTATTTGTCACTCCTTTCCTGTATGTTACACTTGCACCCATATCACACTTGTTATGCTTTACATTTACACCTTTCCCACATATCATTGTTAGCATATTGATCTCACAAGTAAATTTACTTGCCATACAGATTACATCTGTCACAAATTTTACCACTTGTCACATATGTCCCCCCCTATATTACCACATGCCATGCTTTTTCTTTACCTGCTACTCATCACACCATTTCTGCCACCAATTGTTGTCTGAAGCAACAAACAATGAAGGGGGGTAGATTGAGAAAAAGGAGGATGATAAGAGATGAAAAGCTCAGACACAGACACAGACACAGACACAAATACAAATAGGAGGAAACTTGTGGTCAACTATCAAATTACAGGGGGTTTATATACTAGAGTTATCAACCAAAGTTCTACCAAGGCCTGAATCAGAGGCTGTACAACCTATAATATCTAACATTGTACCTTTCCTGCCACCTGTTGCAACTTTCCTGACAAGTTGCACATTTCACACTTTCCCTATTCACCACATCCATCACATCTTTTCCCATATATCACATAGTACTAACTGTATACTATCTTCCCACTATCACTTCTCTTATCTCTTTGTCTCACTTCATGTTTAGTCCAATTGTGTTGTTTTATTCATGTCACTCATACTACTATGGTTCCATGTTATTGTTAAAACTTATAACTTTCTAATGTCTCAAGTCTTGATGTCAATATGATACTGTTTTCATGTCCTACTAGTACTTATTTATTCATAAGCAAGAACTGCTACATAACCAGCTGTTGTATGTATCATTCTCACAGATGTCTCAATTGACTCTCAGCTTATTCTCATCTGAGACTTAAATATAACAAGTAGCTAAATGTAACAATTATGTGAGTGCTTAAAATGTATAATTCCCATAACTCAGTGAAGGCTATCAACCTTGACAATTTCAAACTGATTGCAGATGGCATAGTGTCATATTTGACATGAGATTCTTGAGACAATTACTACACATGTAACTGTATGAATGTCTAAATACTGATGTGAGCTTTGACAAAGATCAGAAACATAAGGATCTTGACTTCAACTTGTGTGCTGTGTACAATGGAGTTCTTTGTGTTCAGATATATTATAGCAAGTCATATGTTTCTATTTTAATACTGAAGATTGGTACACTAAAGAAGTGTTCACCAAAACAGGTTTGGAGTAGGGGAATGAAATAGAATCTTCAATTTGTAATGTATGTAATATTTATAGAAGTATGATGTGTAATATAACTGAAAAATGTGACATGTAAGAAAAGTGTAACAAAATGAGAGAAAATGTATGACAGATATAACAGACATGGAAAATATGACAAATATGTAAGGAATGTGACAAATGTGTAAAATATGATAAGTGTTATATGAATGATACTTGAATAGTGTGACAGGTATAACAGACAGGAAAAAGGGTGACAAATGTGGAAAGCATGACATTTGTGACAGATGGGAGTGATAAGTGTGATATATATGACCAGTAGTAAAATGTGTGATATATGTGACGAGTGTGACAAATCTGACAAGTGTGATGAATCTGACAAGTATGACATGTAAGAATGTGATATGCATGACAAATGTGACATACATAGCAGGTGTGACATGTATAAAAAGTGTGACAAGTGTGACAAATGCTACATACATGACATATACAACAGATGTGACAAATTTGAGGAGTGTGACATTTGTACTGTGACACATGTAACAAATGTGACATGCATAACAGGTGATATGCATAACAGATGTGATAAATGTGACAAATGTGACATATGTCATTATGCACAATAATGTACTATTGTAACATATTATGATCACTCATGATCAGTTCCACATTCATTAGTATTCAATAATAGTCATTACACACAATATTACACTATTATAATATACCATGATCACTCATGATCAGTTCTACATTTATTTGTATTCAATAATAGTAATGATGCACAATATTACACTATTATAACATATCATGATCACTTATGATTACTTCCACATCCATTAGTATTCACCAGTAGTCATTATGCACTATAATATGCTATTACAACATACCATGATCACATATGATCACTTCCACATTCATTAGTATTAACTAGTAGTCATTACACACTATAATACACTATTATACTATACCATGATCACTTATGATCACTTCCCATCCATTAGTATTCACCAGTAGTCCAGTACTTTACACTCCCCCCCCCCTTCACCATGAATTCACATGAATTTCACATGAAAGGCAGAAATTCACATGAACTTCACATGAATATCACCAATTTAGAGTATATTTCTCATGAAATTCACATGAAATTACATGAACTTCATGTGATTTTAAATATTTTCTAAAAAGCATAGGTTCATGAACTTTCATGTATTTTAGGTGAAATTAAAGTGAAAATATAGTGAAATTCACATGAAAAATTGAGTGAAATTCATTCAAAAATATGGAGAAAATGAATTTATTTATTGATCATGTGACTAATTTACATATTACAAAGCAACAATAATATTACATAATATCCCCCAACTTCCTGCCCTTGCACTCGATGTCCCATCCCCTGCTTTCCCACGCCTCCCGCTCCTCCGCTCGCTGTGCGCCTCATCCCGCTCGCTATCCCGCCCCTCCGCTCAATGCGCGCCTCATCCTACTCGCTATCCCCGCCCCTCCGCTCGCTGCACACCCCTTCCTACTCGCTATCCCCGCCCTTCCGCTCGCTGTGCGCCCCATCCCGCTCGCTGTGCACCCCATCCCGCTCGTTATCCCGCCCTTCCGCTCGCTATCCCGCCCCCCGCTCGCTATTCCGCTCCCTGTGCTCGTTGTGCGCTCTAACGCGCTCGCTATCCCGCCCCTCCCGCCCCGCCATCCCGCCCCTCGCGCTCGCTGTGCGCCTCCCGCTTTCCTGCACTCTTGTTGTTACTGTATTGGTTCTTGATAGAGAAAGAGGAGGAGGGAAGGAGTGAAATAGGGGAGGAATAAGGGTGGAAGGATAAAAGAGTGGAAGGGAGGAAGGAGAGAGGGGGGAGAGGGAGGGGGGAGAGGGAGGGGAGAAGGGAGTGAATGATAGTGATGTGGCAAGAAGCAAGAATCAACAATGGTGCGACGTGTTTTGGTCATGTGATATGTCAATCATGTGACAAAGTATTAGAAAGCGGAGGGTTGATAGGGGTATATAGTGTGGGAAATAACTCTTCTATACAAGTTCTTATGGTGTAGTGGTTAATTGCTGAACTGTGGGAAAAACTATTAGTCATCACTCGGAGGCTGTTGGTTCAATTCTGACTGGAGTCATTATTTACTATGTACATTTTTTATTATTATTAGTAAGCAACACCATGAAATACAATTGAAGCTCATTACTATTGTATAAGCTCCATGTGAATTTCTGGTGAAATTTACGTGAACTTCACCAAGTGACATGAAAATTTGGTGAAAAATTTCATGTGAAGATCAAGTGAATTATTCACCTGAATTCACATGAATTGGTGAAGTTCATGTGAAATTCATGTGAAATTCAGGTGAAATTATTAGCAGTGTTCTCACTGAAATTCAGCAAAAATAATGCAAAAAAGTTCACCTAAATTTCACATGAACTTCACATGAACTTCACCAATTCATGTGAATTTCATGTGAAATTCACGTGTAAGGGGGGGGGGAGCGTAAAGAGCTCCAGTAGTCATTATGCACTATAATATGCTATTACAACATACCATGATCACTTATGATCGCTTACACATCCATTAGTATTCACTAGTAGTCATTACACACTATAATACACTATTATACTATACCATGATCACTTATGATCACTTCCACATCCATTAGTATTCACCAGTAGTTATTATGCACTATAATATGCTATTACAATATACCATGATCACTTATGATCACTTACACATCCATTAGTATTCACTAGTAGTCATTACACACTATAATACACCATTATATCATATCATAATCACTTATGATCACTTTCACATTCATTAGTATTCATTAGTAGTCAATATGCCCTTTAATATCCATCATTATACACTATTATAACATTCAATGATCACCTTTGATCACTCATACATTCATTAATAATAATGAATACCATTAGATTTTAGCAGTGATCATGAAAGTCAGGAATTTTGTGATCACTTTTTCATAAAACCTGGGCTTTTTATGATCCAAATTGGCTGACACTTATGCACTTGTACATTTCATTATGGTCAATGTAGTTTAGTTTCTTATTCTTCATTCTGAGCACATCATTTGCGCCACTACTCCTCTTTGCCCAGTCTTTATTTCGTTTACTTACACTTAGCATTCAGTCTCCAGATTTGTAACTATGTCTTACTAGTACATATAAATAGCCTTCCAGATGTACTAGGTAGTCTTCAGTATTTGTATAAACCTCATACACTTCTTCCTACTTCTAAGTTCCGAAACCCGCTCCGGGTTTTCCTTTGGGTTTCCCTCCCACTGCCTAGTGTAGTGGCGAAGTCCTCTCTTATACTCTGGAACATCTTCCTCTGTTGAATATTGTCTTCCTCGAAATAAGAACCATTCCCTGGGGATATCCAGGCAGCACAGCACATATGCTGAAGCCACGGTTCACTTCTGCACTCCCACTTCCATTCCCATACCCATACCCATACTCACTTCGGGTTTCTGTTATAGTTCTCCTGTGCCTTCTGGGCGTCTTCACATTCGTTTCCCAGTAGGAAGGGAATCGGTACGTAACATCTGTAATGTTTCCTACTGGTGAATGCATGGATATTGATTTCTATGTAACTCTGCTCGATTCTTCCTGCTCCATGGTATTAGGATTTAACTGGCTCTCCCAATACAATCTGTTGATTGACTGGACTGAGAGACATATACTTGGCTTCCAAACCCTGGTTCTAGGAGAATCTTCTCCATCTTTGTCGACACCTGCTCTGAAGGCTTCTGCCTCCTTGCAAACCCCTCCATCACCAGCTTCGTCTTCTGTTCCTCCATCAGACAATAGTCCACCTCCTAGTATCTCACTCATAAATGCTGCAGCTTTTCTACAGGCTAGTAAGCTTGCTGGCTCGCAGATGTTTAGGATACAAGTCAGTGCCATAGTTTCAGCTTCTGCCACTGCCATGGCTGCAGAAGCCATGGACCTCTCCAATATTCCTCCAGAATATCATGAGTTTGCTGACATCTTCAGCAAAACACGAGCAGACACTCTTGCTCTGCATTGCCCTTACAATCTCCGGATCAACTTGGAGGAAGGTACATCTCCTCCAGTCAGAACTGTGTATTCACTCTCGCAGTCTGAGTTGGCCTCTCTATGAGAGTTCATCAATGAACATCTCTGGATTGGCTTCATCCACCCTTCTTGTTCTCCACACAGAGCACCAGTGCTCTTTGTCCGGAAGAAGGATGGATCCCTTTGACTCTGTGTCAATTTCTGTGGGCTCAATGCAATCTCCAAAAAGGATCAATATCCCCTTCCCCTTATTTCTGACCTCCTTGACTCTCCTCACAAGGCTAGAATCTACACTAAGATCAATCTCTGCCACACTTACCACTTAGTCCACATCGCTGATGGAGATGAGTGGAAGACTGCTTTTCATACTCACTATGGCTTATTTGAATGGCTAGTGATGCCATTTGGACTCACCAATGCACCTGTGGCTTTCCAATGTTTCATGAACAACATCTTCAAGGACATGCTCAATGTGTGTGTTACAGTCTACCTTGACGATATACTAATCTACTCCAATAGTCTCGAGGAGCACAAATGGCATATTAAAGAAGTTCTCAAGTGTTTATGCCAACATGGGCTCTATGCCTGGGCGGACAAGTGTGAATTTCACACTGAATCTGTTGAGTATCTGGGTTATGTCCTTTCTCCAGGCAGCCTCACTATGTCCCAGGATAAAGTCCAAACCATTAGGGATTGGCCTGAGCCTAAGAAGGTTAAAGACATTCAGTCTTTCCTTGGGTTTGCAAGCTCTTTACACTTAGCCAGGTGTTCTGTATGGATCCATGTGGAATCCATACAGAATTTTCGGAATTTGTGCAGAATCTGCACAGATTTTTTTCTTTTTGGCAGAGGTTTTTTTGGGTCTGTACAGATTCTGCACAGATTCCACACAGAATCAAAAATTCCATGCAGATTCTGCAGATTCTGCATTACAGACCTGAAAAATTCTGTACAGAATCTTATTATACTTATTTCCTTATGGAAAATTAGAATAGAAAATTGTGTGATACTAAGCACTAAGTGTGACACTCTGCATTAAGTGTGACACTAAGGTTTAAGCGTGACACTATGCATTGAGTGTGACACTAAAGGTTGAGTGTGACACTAAGGGTTGAGTGTGACACTAAGCATTGAGTGTGACACTAAGTGTTAAGCATGATACTAAGTGTTGAGTGTGACACTCTGCATTAAGCATGACACTAAGGGTTGAGCGTGACACTAAGTGTTGAGCATGATACTAAGGGTTAAGCATGACACTAAGTGTTGAGTGTGACACTAAGCAATGAGTGTGATACTAAGGGTTAAGCGTGACACTAAGTGTTGAGTGTGACACTAAGGGTTGAGTGTGACACTAAGGGTTAAGCGTGATACTAAGTGTTGAGTGTGACACTAAGGGTTGAGTGTGACACTCTGCATTAAGCGTGACACTAAGGGTTGAGCATGACACTAAGTGTTGAGTGTGACACTAAGCATTGAGTGTGACACTAAGGGTTGAGTGTGACACTAAGTGTTAAGCATGATACTAAGTGTTGAGTGTGACACTCTGCATTAAGCATGACACTATACATTAAGTGTGATACTAAGTATTGAGTGTGACACTATGCATTAAGCATGAAACTATACATTAAGTGTGATACTAAGTGTTGAGTGTGACACTATACATTAAGCATGACACTAAGTGTTGAGTGTGACACTATGTATTGAGTGTGATACTATACATTAAGCATGACACTATGCATTGAGCATAATACTATATATTTAGTGTATCACAGATTTTGTGTAGTGTCACACTTGACACCTGTGACAAGGCAGCAATGCATGAATCCACACAGAATCCATGCAGAATATGTATGGAATCCATATAGAATAATCACCTCTAATAATAATAATAGCCACTATATAAATTCTGTATGGTATCTATACAAGTCTGTACAGGTCTGTATGGATCTGCACAGATTCTGTATGGATCTGTGCAGATCCATACAGATCTGTACAGACCTCTTGGGGGAGTGTAAATTACTGCATTCTGGCAATGGTAGGAAATGAATTACAGTACTTCATTATGAAGCAACTGATCAGTTTTATTAGAAAGGAACATCATGAGGTATACATACCTTTCACCATGATAAGGATCATTCAAATTATCCACTTTCGCTTTTTCTGACATAACATCTCAAGATAATTATCCAACAATCTATACAGTATAAAACTCATTCATATGTTAATTCCTCAACCCCATCAACCAGCCATTTCACTTTAATTGCCACAATATCCAAAGGCAACTTTCTTGTTTCTACTGCAGTGCAAACATACTCAAGAACAGCATCTATTCCAAATGGACCACATTGGAGATAGAATAGTCCTCCATCACTATTGCACATATTCTCTCCAAAAAGAATATCCATCCTTTGGCTGAAAACTTGCCAATGAAGCTCCAAATTCTTGCTCAACCCCAAGGAGGATGGAACTGGAATGGATTTGAACACCTTCTGAATCATTCTGTCCTTTTTAGCATAGGGAACTGAGCCTGGGAGTAGTAGTATAAGGTGAGACAGCTTTCAACATACTTGTGAATGATATGCAGTGTAGCAGAAGACATGATGACAGTTGAAAGCTGGGGGAAGGGGGCTGAATACCCCACACTCATCAGACACTCTACTTGTTCTATTGCTGCCATGGACCATGGCCCATTTGCTTACTCATTCCTCTTAGCATTTCATTGGTACATGTGTACAATGTGATTTAATTGGTTGCGGCTTCAGCTTACCAATATTGCAGATTTCTGCTAATTCTTTATGCCCTGCTCACTGTTCAACATCAGATTGCAGTGTCAATTTGGATTGGTCATGCTCTGATAAAAAAAATGAAACTGTATATAAGATTTATATAATGTATATTTATGGTATATCCAGTATTGTCCATTATATATATATACATATACAGTCCATATACTATATGGTTGGAGCCTTACTATGGGAGCTGGCCTTGTAAGAGCTTGGGTTCTCTGTAAGTCATCATTTCACTTCATTCCCATTTTATTTCTAAGTTCATTCAATTTCATTATGGGGATTCTTTGTAGATATTTTGTGCAGAGTATTGCAAGGTAAATGAAAATGAATGAAATGAGTAAGTATTTGTTTAAAAGGTTTTTTATAATTGCAACACTGGGACAGAGTGACTTTGCATAGTTTTTTCAGTAATTTACACTCCCCCAGGAGGTCTGTACGGATCCGTACAGACCTGTACAGACCATTATAGATACCATACAGAATTTATATAGTAGCTATTATTATTATTAGAGGTGATTATTCTATATGGATTCTGTGTGGATTTATGCATTGCTGCCTTGTCACACATGTCAAGTGTAACCCTATGTGAAAAGTGTCACACTATACAAAATCCATGATACACTCAATATATAGTATCATTCTCAATGCATAGTATCACACTTAATGCATAGTGTTATGCTTAATGTATAGTGTCACACTCAACACTTAGTGTCACGCTTAATGCAGAGTGTCACACTCATCACTTAGTGTTATGCTTAATGCATAGTGTTATGTTTAATGTAGTGTCACACTTAATGCATAGTGTCACACTCAATGCTTAGTGTCACACTTAATGCATAGTGTCACACTCAACACTTAGTGTCACACTTAATGCATAGTGTCATGTTTAATGTATAGTGTCACACTCAACACTTAGTGTCACGCTTAGTCACACTCAATACCTAGTATCATGCTTATAGTGTCACATTTAATGTATAGTGTCACACTCAACACCTAGTATCACACTTATAGTGTCACATTTAACATATAGTGTCACACTCAACACCTAGTATCACACTCAACACCTAGTGTCACGCTTATAGTGTCACATTTAACGTATAGTGTCACACTCAACACCTAGTATCACACTCAACACCTAGTGTTATGCTTAATGCAGAGTGTCACATACAAGGAAATAAGTATAATAAAATTCTGTACAGAATTTTCAGGTCTGTAATGCGGAATTCCGAGGAATTCTGTGTAATCCATATGGAATTTTTGGAATCTGTGCGGAATCTGTACAGACCCAAAAAAACCTCTGCCAAAATGAAAAAAATCTGTGCAGATTCCGCACAGATTCCGAAAATTCCATATGGATTCCACATGGATCTGTACAGAACACATGGCTAAGTGTAAAGAGCTCAGTTTTTTATATATATTATTATCCCTTAGTATGTTATTTAGGAGGCAGCCCAGGACCTTGATCCCTCCCATTTTAGCCCATTATCTAACATACTCAGCAGCAAGTTCTTGTAAGTTAAGAACATGAAGATTTAAAGTACATTGCAATTTATTTAACCTGCATATCACTTTTGTCAGCACACTCATTCCCAGGGTAACTGCACCTGCCACTTCCTTCTTGATGTTGACCTCAGGGGTCTCCTTCTTGACAGGTAGCTGCAATATGTTTGTCAGCTTTAACTCTTCCTTCCTTGCCTTCTTCTCTTTTCTCAATGAGTTTTTTACTGGTGTGTCTGAATTGGAACTTGCATCTGAGTCCATGTCCCCTGCTGAATCTGAGTCATCTTCCAAAAGTTGCTCTCTCACAATGCTGTCACAAACCCCATCAGGAAAAACCTCAACAGCTAAATTAGTGAAAATTCTTGAATTTAAGTCTGATTAAGTGGAAAATAGACAAAAGCCAAGGAGAGCCAAGCAAGCATAGGGAGTCAGGCACATAGTAATACAGCCAATCAACCAAAAGAATGAGCAGCCAGAGGAGAGCAAAGAGCAAATGAGTATGGCAGGAACATTGAAAAGGGGTACTTGTGTTCTAGTAGTGAAATTGGCTCTATGTTTGCAACTTACTTCACTATAAAATTCACAAGACTCTTTAAGTGCGAGTTGTGGGAAAGGTGGGTGTTCCTTCTTATTGTCTTATGCAAGTTTAAATCGTTTGAGAAGCCTTTGAAACGAAATACAATATGAATTTATTGTATAATTCAAGTAATACACCCTTGTACTACTCCAAACTTTGTAGAAGTGACTTAACAGCCCTTTGCTAGTACAACTTCTTAGAAAACCGAAACAAGAGCAACCCTTTACTCTTATGAAACTACTTTATTGAAATAACTAAGTCCTAGGCTCTCTCTGGAGTCTCAGAACTTCAATTCTTTCCAAAATATACCCAAAATGCGAACCAAAACAATATATTCTTTGAAACAAATAAGACCTAAACCACTACCCAATACCTATTGTACCTGGGCAAGAAAGGTGTGAATCTGCTTACCTTTCTACCTTCTAGAGTATCTATTTAAATACAGTATATTGCACTCCTCCACGAGATCAGGTGGACTTCAGGTGGACTTCAGGTAGACTTCTGGACTCTAGGTGGACTCTACTGGACTCTACTGGACTACAGGTGAACTCTAGTAAACTTCAGGTGGACTTCAGTTAGAACCAACTACCTGGACTCTACCTGAACTTTATACTTGCAAGGCACCTGTCTCTTACATGGACTCTACCTGGACTCTACCTGAACTCTACCTGGGCTCCACCTGGACTCTACCTGAACTCCACATGAACTCTACCTGGACTTTACACATACCAGGTACCTGTCTCTTACCTGGACTCTACCTGAACTTTACACATACCAGGTACCTGTCTCTTACATGGACTCTACCTGAACTCCACCTGGACTCTACCTGAACTTTACACTTACCAGGTATCTGTCTCTTACATGGACTCTACCTGGACTCCACCTGGACTCTACCTGGACTTTACACTTACCAGGTACCTGTCTCTTACCTGGACTCTACCTGAACTTTACACTTACCAGGTACCTGTCTCTTACATGGACTCTACCTGGACTCCACCTGGACTCTATTTGGACTTTACACTTGCCAGATACCTTTCTCTTACATGGACTCTACCTGGACTCCACCTAGACTCTACCTGTCTCTTACATGGACTCTACCTGGACTCTACCTGGACTCTACCTGAACTTTACACTTACCAGATACCTGTCTCTTACATGAACTCTACTTGGACTCTACCTGGACTCTACCTGGACTCTACCTGGATTTTACACTTACCAGGTACTTGTCTCTTACATGTACTCTACCTAGACTCCACCTGGACTCTACCTGAACTTTACACTTACCAGGTACTTGTCTCTTACATGGATTGTACTTGGACTGTACCTGGACTTTATTCCCACTACCTTTTAAGGTAGTTGGGTTATAGGGATGTCTGATTTCCCTATAATGCAATTTACAGGTTCATGAAGGGATCCCAACTTGATTGGCTGGAGCCCTGTGACAATCCTGTGACCACTGACGAAATTCACTCATCTCAGATCCTTTTGCCCCCCTATCATCATCCCTCTTGTTTTTGTCATGCTTCTCTGAGAAAGTATGTCTGTTAGTGAATCCATGTATGCTAATTACTCACAATTTGTCTACCAGCTTTCTTTTGTTCATTTGTTTCGTGGATTTCTAGATCATGTTGCATGCTCTTTTGGTTGTTTGACATTGCTACAGTGCTAACTGTATACATGTCTGTTTTTGCTTGTCTGCAACTACACTTCGTTCAATAACTACATAAAGAATGGTAATTAGGCCATTCATTGATGGATCTCTTTCTTGGTGCTTCATACACTGTCTGTTGTTTTGGCCTTACTCAATAATTTTTCTTTGAGCTCACTGGGAATGACTGCTGCAGTGTACAGTCTGTCTCTGTTTGTCAATTGTTTCCCATTGCACTTTGGTCTTGGTGTCCAGCCTTTCCAGATGGTCTTCCTCAATCAATTCATGGTCATGTGCCTGGAGGAAGATTTTGTCATTGAACTCTCAAAGGATTCGAATTGTTTCTTGCACTGCGCTTCTTGATAATGCCATGTAAAGGTGAAACAAGCTTAGTTTTCCGCATGCCGGGGTTGCAATGTCTACTAATATGCTGGAAATGGTTTGACCCTGTGATTGATAATCAGTGAATGTATATGCTGGTGTGATAAGATATTGCTGTCTTTTGACTGTTCGTTTCAGTACTTTTCCATTCATTCTCTCATGTGCTATAAACAATATACCAACTCCCCTTAAATGTCAGTGAAGTATACTACACTTACACAATGTAATGGCAAGATAGTTTAAGCTAGTGCTTGTTCAACTAATCAATTGAGTATTAAAAGATGTTTGAATTCAATGCACAACAGGAATTAAATTTTGAAATGGGTTTTTTCCAGTAAATGTGGCAATTACAACTTGAATTGCCTCGAAGCTATTTGGGGTAGTTCCATAGTGTCAGCTACAAAATTTTCATTCCCCTTCTCCCTGCTCCCCTTCTCATTCTCAGGCAATATGAAACATATGGTTCCTTTAATTCAATATCTCTTACTAGTCAAACTGCTGAGGTAGTAGGCTGTGCCACTTGCTGGCCTTATTTCTTTATACTTACTAGCTATCTGTCTGTTACATGAACTATACCTGGACTCTACACTCACCAACTACCTGTGATTTACATGTACTTATCCTGGACTCTACCTGAACACTCTGCATGTACTATACACTGACTGACCTGGCTTTTTAGAGTGCAAGGCATAAGCAATAAAAGCTGGTAGGTGTTGCTGAGACTGGGTGGTGAGAGTATAAGTAAAGCAGTTTAAAACAGTTAAATTTATCCCATACAAATATGTACACTAAATTCTATAAATATATATACAACCTAGTCAACTCTATCAATTTCAACTCCATTAGCTTCAACTTCCTCTTCATTTATCTGTTGTCCTGGCAGTTGTGTTTTCATGTTCTGGTTTTGTCTTTTATTTTGCTTTTGAATAACTCTTTGTGTATGAATAAAAAGCAATGCATGTAATGTCCAATTAAAGTTATCCACTGTCATTCTGTTAAGAATACTCTGAAAGCCTCCTAACCAAGCATTCAGCTGTTCACATGCCTGTATAACAAATATTGGCAAAGTGTAAATAAGAGTATATTTAACTTACCTGAGTATTAAAAGCTCTTTTATAATGTTGATTTCCATGTACATCTCTTTCTACAACCACTAGATTTGGAGCTGATCCATTTAAAGGACTGGGGTTGCAATAGATGCAACATAGATAGTCTGTCACTCTGTGATTAATATAGTGATAAGAGTCCACAACAAATCTTGTAGAAGTTTTCCAAATATTCCAATTATGTGAGTTGATCAAATATTTCAGAACAACACAAGCTTTATCAATGCATACATAGCTTGGCCTAGATTCTTGTGTTGGATATACATCTTCCAAGAAATTCATTATTTGAGCTGCACCTTCAGATTTTACAAATTTTGTCCATGCAATAACAACTCCACATGGTGCACAAATTGTTTCAACACAGTAGAATCAAGGAGCAGTAAAGTAATTATCAGGCTCCTGAGTTTCATTATTTGGCTGATCATGTGGTGGATTATTTCTTCTTCTCAATCAGTGAAGCCAAGCTAGTCCACCTTCTTCTTCAGTTCTTCTTATAATTCTCCTAACTCCAAGTACAGATTGTCTCCCAAATCTAATAACATGATCATACCACCTTTGTCTGTGGTTTACACATGCTTGAGAATTTGGCTCTTTAGCATTATAACAATTTTTAATTCGGCATCTTCCCTCATATTGACTTTCATGCATTAGACAAAATACTCCTGTGTGTGCATTTGCCAATTTTTCAGAACAATTTTGATAGGCACAATGAGTTGGCCCCATAACAATTCCATCAATAACTACCATTTTAACCTTTGATTCAAGAGAATAGTCAATTTCCATTTCATTGCCAATAATGTTTTCTAACTCTGTATTGTCAGCATCTTGTTGTAGTGAAGATACAGTCCAATTTTCATCAATGCCTGCTACTGCAGCATTGTCATCAGCAGTTATGTAGTCTGCTGTTGCCTTATAATTATGAGTGCATTCATTACAAGAATGATGTAGTGCATTTCCAATAATTCCATTTTGTCCCAACACCTTATATGCCTCTGTAGTAATTTGCTGTATAGATAATCCATCAGGCATTATTAAAGTTTTATTCATTGAAACAGATATTTGTCTAGTGGTTTCATGAATAAAGGCTTTCCATACTTGAAGTCTTGAAATAGGTGGATGGTCATTTTTATCACCATTTGAAAATGTATAATTCCAGAACTCTGTATATGCAGCAGTAGATGCATGAAAATGATATACTGAATTAACAACCATATTGGTAAACAATCTATCAGCCCAAATATTTTGTCCAATTTTCAAATATTTTGCTTTATTAAGAGTCAATCTGTCTTTAGAGCTAACATTTGGATTGCATTGAGAATCTTCTGATTCAGAAGCAAAGTTAAGACTTTTATGGTCTGCATAATATATAGCTTTACATTTTGTACAATACCCAGAAACAATTTGAGCATTTTCATATGATTTAATTCCTTTTATTAGAGTGACTTGTGTTCTGTTGCATTCATGAGTATTTATATGCAATGCTCTTCCAGTACATTCTTTCTTTAAAGTAGAACAAGTAATACAACCAGGACAAATAAACAGAACAGGTTCAATTTCATTCATAGATATAGGTTTCAAAGGTTCCAAAATTTTTGTATTTCTGGTATAGGGATCCAATTCCAATAGAGATGTTATTCTATCTAGCTTTTTAGAGATTACAGATATTTTTGTTGAACCTAAAATGCTTGGGTTTTCAGAGGAGTTAAACAGCTGTGTATCTTCCAAGTCAGAATTTATTTTTGCATTCAAATGAGTTTGTATTGCAGCAGCAAGAGCTTTAATCCATCCATTAGTAGATGCAGAATATTCATCATCAAGTCCAGGGTTTTTTGCTCTTGCATGCAAGTTAAGAATGTCAGTGTTATTCATTAAAGAAAATAGAACAGTTAATACTGTTGCCAAAGTGATATTTGAGCTGAAATTTAAATTGATAAATTCAGAAAACAATTTGAATGAAATATTTGGAGATGGATCTTCAGATGATGCTGCCTTGACCTGAGGTATAAAAGACAAAAGAATGCATAGTATCCATAACTAAAGACTAAATTGATAACTTGAACTATAGAAAGAACAAACAATTTTATTAGCCAATAGTTCTTTCAAGAAACAAAAACATAAAACATGCTAATAGTACAACAAATTACATATTGAAAAGGAAAGAAATATTTTGCTGTTGAAAGCAAATAACTGTACATAAGGCTGAATATACTGTTGAAGTACTCCAACTCTACAGCATAAAGAACCAAGATATGAAAATGAAATGAATATTTTGCTGTTGAAAGCAAATAACTATATATAAGGCTGAAAATACTGTTGAAGTATTCCAACTCTACAGAAGAAAGAACCAAGATATGAAGCCAATTGTTGAAATTGGAGATAAGAAAGATATCCATTTGTTGAAAATGAAAATATTAAAAGATAGAACATTAAAAAGCTAACAACCACTTGTTGAAAGTGGAAATGCAGGAACTAACAAATACTGTTGAGAGTATTTGAAGTACTATAGCAAAATGAAACTAATCTTACTGAGAGAAAATCTTACAATTTCTTAGATTTTCCCTTGTCCTTTCTGTGAGACTTCTTAGACTTTTCCTTAGCCCCCTTCCCTCCCCTTTCCTCTCTCTCTTCTCTCTCCTCACTCTCCACTCTCTCCTCTCTTTCCTCATGTTCCTCACTCTCTTCTCTTTCTTTACCCTTACCCTTACTCTTTCTTTTCTTCTCCTCCTCAGCTGCAGCCTACTTTCCAAGTAAAATTTGATTCAAATTCTGAAAGTTTGGTTTTGCAGATCCCCAAACACTTTTTTATCAACCCCTCCTTGTTTTTTCATCCAAGAAGTCATTTGTGGGTAATAGTCCAGTAGTGGAAAGATCTTATATGCATATGTGTAATATGTGGATGGAGATATGAAAACACTAATAAGTATTTTCTTATCAATATTAGTTTTTGCTGATGTCATAATAGTACTCAGAGATGGCTTTTTATTGTTCCATATATCTTCAATCATCTCATACTTCTCATATGTAATATAAATGTCCTGATCTTTGCTATTATTCTTAATGAGATGATCAGGAATGTTGAAGTGTGAGATTATAAGATTTTTCACAACTTCCTCCTTATTGGTGGAAGGTCCAGCAGCTCCAGAAGCAATAGACTCAGTTCTTTGTTCAGTATCAGCACCCTCCTGATAAAAATGAGCTTTAAGATAAATTGATAACCAAAGTATAACTTACAGCTAAAATTTCCAGAACATATTTATTATTATCATTTATTTGCCAAGTAACAGTGCTTGTCTTCTTTTCCTGAATACTTAAGTAGCGACCTTTCAAACTCCAATTATCATTTTCACGCAAGGAAATTCTGGCATTCTTCTCTATTAACATTGTTAGAAAATATTTCAAACAGTATAAAATATAATAATACATACTTGCAATAGGTGAGTAACAATCACCTACATGTTCAAGTAGAGCCTTAAGATCACACAATGGCTCCTGATTACTGATAACAAAATTGGCCTTTGGAGCATCTGACTTAAAAAATAAATGGATTTCACCATTATTATTTTCTGGAGGCATAATAAATGGATCTACACAAATAAAGGTTAGATAGTCCAATCTCATAAAATAGCCACTATCTTACCCTCTTCATCATCTCCATAATTATATGTGTTTCCTACTGCATGTCCACATGAGAACCCTCCCATTGTATGTGATGCCCCTTGAAGTTCATCCTTGCTCAAACCAGATATTGCTGAACTATGTGACTCAGAGCGACATGAGACTTTACTTATAGAGTGGCAGTTATCAGCAGGACTAGATGGTGCACATCCATGCTTAAGAACTGGCAGAGATTTCTTTGAAGTGATATCTATATCAACATCCATAAGTTCACTTTCTTCCTTCTCTGCATTCTCAATTCTAGCATTGGTACTTATTTCCTCCATTTGATTATCAATTAAATTTTCATCTGAATTCTTAGAATCATCCTCAGAACCATCCTCAGAACCATCCTCAGATTTGGATATGTTATCAATTTCAATCTCAGTATTAGAACTTTCAGGTAAGTTCCCAGATGCCTTATCAGCAAGCAAAGAATTCAAAGTCATAGTTTCCAATCTAGCCAAAGGCATTAAAATCTCATCTTCATTGAGAGAGTCACTTATATCAGCCACAGGAGTTTGAGTTGACTGAATTGATGCAGAGCTTGCAGAACTTGCAGAGATGTGAGGAGAAGGAGCAATAGAAATGCTCTCCTCTGCTAATACCTGCTCCACTCTTTAACAATATCAGAAAATATAACAAGTAGTTAGAGAATAATAAATATGGAGTAAGCTTCTCAGGAGTCTCAGCATTTTCATCATCTTGAAGTCTCTGAACTGAGGTCTTTCTATGTTTCATAAATTTTAACAAGTAGATAAAGCAAGAATTAATATAAAACATACTTTGTTTTCTTTGTCTTGTTCACTTTAGCTGCCTTTCCACCCTTATTAGTGCTTTTCTGTGCATTTTCTGAGTTTTTTGGACCAGATCTAAGAGATCTCTGGTTGTTTTCTGTGTTTTCTGTAATGTTTGAAGATTTTCTGGTGCCAACCATAATGAAATGTATGAGAATAGTAGTAGGAACAAGTAGAAAGCAGTTGAGTGTGTATCTGGAGTGTGGGTGGAAGGGAAGAAAGAAGTTCTCAGGCCACCATGTCATATATATGAAGATCAAGTAATGACTATTAATATCTATCAAGCCTTACTCAATCTGTACTTCCTTCACATGTCCATTTTCGGATTCACTCACACAAATTCAAGCCTCACGCTGTCAATACTATTTAAAGAATGCAATATAATTAGAAGAATCAATCCATAATGGATCAATTCTTCATTGTATACTATGCTGTCGATAACATAAATATAATATATAATTAGAAGAATCGATCCAATAATGGATTGATTCTTCATTGTATAGTACATTGTCGATAATGTAAATATAATAAATGATATGGGAAAATTGATCTGATAAGAATTGATTTTCCCTTGTACATAGTGAAGGTGGGGTGAATGGGCATGTGCATGTGCATGGGTGTGGGAGTGGGCAAAGGTGAGGGTGAGGGCAAGAGCAAGAGGGGAAGAGGGCAAAGGAGAGGTTGAGGAAGAAGGGAGGAGACATATGCCCTCATCTTGCAAGTGACAAGGGCATAGTGATGCAGAGAGGGGAGGAAATATATGCCTTCGTCACTTGCAAGACAAAGGCAGAGAGGGGGCAGGGTGGTGGGCAAGGGGAGAAGACACCTGCCCTCATCTGCAAGTGACCAGGGCAAGGGGAGTGGGAGAGGGGAGAAGATGCTTGCCCTCATCACTTGCAGACGAGGTGAGGGAGAGGAAGAGAGGGGGGGAGGCCATATACACCTCGTCACTTGCGAGACGAGGGCTTCGGGGGTGTGGGGCCATGAGCAAGAGAAGATGCTCACCCTTGTCACTTGCAGACAAGGTGAGGGAGAGGGAGAGGGAGAGGGAGAGGGGGGGAGGCTATATATGTTTCATCACTTGTGAGACAAGGGTAGACAGGGTGTGGGGCTGTGGGCAAGGAGAGAGGACACTCGCCCTTGTCACTTGCAGATGAGGCAAGGGAGAGGGAGAGGGGGGGAGGCCATATACACCTCGTCACTTGTGAGATGAGGGCAGAGGGGGCATGGTGCTGTGAGCAAGGAGAGAAGATGCTTGCCCTCATCACTTGCAGATGAAGGCGAGGGAGAGGGAAAGTGGGGGGGGAAACCATATATGCCTTGTCACTTGTGAGATGAGGGCATAGAGGAGGCACATGGCCATGGGTGAGACAGGACACTTGCCCTTGTTGCTTGCAGATGAGAGCAAGGGAGACAGTGAGAAAGAGGGGAGAAAATAAGCACCCTCATCACTTGCAAGATGAGGGCCGAGAAGAGGCACAGGGCCATGGGCGAGGAGAGAGGATACTCGCCCTCGTCACTTGCAGACAAGGGCGGGGGAGACAGTGAGGGAGGGGAGGAAATATGTGCCCTTGTCACTTGCAAGACAAGGGTGAGGGAAACAGTGTGGGAGGGGAGGAAACAAGTGCCCTCATCACTTGCAAGACGAGGGAGAGGGAAACAGTGAGGGAGGGAATGAAACAATCGCCCTTGTCACTTGAAAGATGAGGGCAGAGAGGGGGTGTAAGGCCATGGGCGAGGGAGATGGCGAAGGAGGAGGAGGCTGGCACATGGAGAAGCCAGTGGCCAGCAAAGATGCTCACCTCCATCACTTGCAGACAAGGGTGGGGGAGAGCAAGAGGGGGTTAGTTGCTTGTACTTGTCACTTGCGAGACGAGCAAAGGCATGTGGCAGTTCTTGATGTGGTTACACATGGTGTTACACATGAGAGAGGGAGGAGGGGGACAAGAAGATGTTGGCCACGTCACATCACTGACAAGATGGAGGCTGCTTGATGCCACACTCATCAATTGCTAGACAAGAGGATGAGATGGGGGAGGGGATGAGACAATGAATGAGGGGAGAGGGGGGAGGAAGAAGGAGGAGCAGAGAATGGAGGAAGGAAGAGGGAGGAGCCATTATTGTTTGCAACAATGATGAAATGTGCAGCACTGGCAGTTTGTGGCAGTGTGTGCAGCATGTGACATTTCAGCCTGAGGTTGGCTATAGGGAGTCACATGTCAGTACTAACAATGACCAAATGGCCTAGCAGTTAGTGATGCATCAGTTAGCGCTTGTTAAGCACCAGCTATTCTTGACATTGATGGTTCAATTCTCTGTGGTAACATTTATTAAATTAATTTTTTTCCTATATTATAAGTAAGCAACCTTGTTATAATTGTATAGTATGAAGTACAGCAAAAATCAGGTGAACTACAGGTAAAGTCCAGTATTCTACCTGAAGTCCAGTGGCTGAAATCAGTGATTTCCAGGTGATTTCCAGTAGTCCACCTGAAGTCCAGGACTGTACCTGGACTGTACCTGGACTGCACCTGGACTGCACCTGAACTCGACCTGAACTGCACATAGGATGGCAGCATTCTCATAGTTCAGGTGGACTCCACCTAATTTCATGGAGGAGTGCAATGAACTCTTTAAATACATAAAACACAGCACTATTACTAAGAGTTTCTCAGACATTGTATACTACATATATCTACCTGAAACACTTCCCCTGTCCTTATTTGTGTCTTTATTTAGCTATCATTTGACCATGAGTCACTCTGAGGCATTAGAATCCTCTAGAATGTTCAATTCCCATGGTTTCCAGATGCTACAGTGTCTCATCTTTGATCTAATGTTTTGTTCTTATCCAGGCCTGTGCTTCAGTGAGACCATTCCCTATCATACTAGAATAGAATGTACTAAATTCTAGCTCCAGATCAAGACCAAAATCATCCTGATTGATGAAGAATTGACTATTCTACATCACTTTGAAATATTCATTAATTCATATTTATGTTATTGACTATTTGTTAGACTTCAATCCTGATGCCAAACAAACTTAGCAGTATCAAGTGAAATTAAAACATATACAAGTCATGTGACTGGCAGAAAAGCGGTACCTTCAATATTTAATATCTTTTCCTACACACCAGGCTAATGGTAAGTTGGACATAGAAGCACTTGTACTATATTTTGTGATATGAACAGATGAATATTAACCCAATTAAAGGCCAATAAGTACAAGGCTTGCTATTTTGTAGCAGTCCATAGATCTTTATTTATTATCTGGGGTTCATAATGTGTACAGATTTAAGACTGTAAATGGTAGAAATGGCAATTTTATACCTAAATGCACAGGTGGTGTCACAATGTTGGTAATGGCATAAGCACCTTCACATAAACTACAATGCTACTGAACATGATAAGCACATTAATAATAGGTAAAACTATCAAATACATACCAGACACATGAAAGACCCCACCAACACAAACAGAAATCCAACAGGCACCAGTGTGAGACCAGCCATACAATGTGTAGACACCCAGCCCTAGAGGTTTGCACAATGGAGCAGAAATGGAGTGGAGGTGCACAAGGAAAACGAGTCAGAACACCTGTAGTAGAAAGCTGAGGGATGGTATGGGAACAGAAGGAAAGAAAGGAGATGCAGAATGAGTTCAATATGTTACTTGTATACATGTCAAGTTGAACATACACATGATCCACAATCAATGACAAACAGAGAAGCACTCATGCACTAACTTAGTAACTTTCTTACTGCTTGCTTGCCTATTTGGTGTAATGACATTAATAAAGGCTGCACTGTGTATCCCTTTGATAGAGGGAACTGCTTATATTACTTAAACACTGGTTCTAAATTTGACATATAACATCAATGTGTGCCTACAATTCTGCAATGTGGTTGATGGATATAGCTTGTACTATTTATAGTATATGCAAATTCATACTACTGACCATTTTTAAACACATAGTATTTGCAAATCTCCACCACAAATTTAACAATACTTTATTTTTCATCATCATTAGCAAGAAATAGAAGCTTAGATGCACTGTGTGTGCAGAAATGCAGTACTTATCCCTCCCCCACCCTTTCACCTAAACTTCACATGAATTTCACATGAACTTCACCTATTCACATGAAATACACATTGAAGTAACACTTTCACATGAATTTCACCTTCATCTACAATGTTCCAAAATCACAAAAATTTGGTGAAATTCAAGTGAAGTTTAGGTGAAAACTAAGTGAAATTTAAATATGGAATTCACATGAAATACAAGTCAAATTCATATACATGTACAGTGCAATGGTTACATGAAATTCATGTGAAGTACACATGAAATACAAGTCAAATTCATATGCATGTACAGTGCAATGGTTACATGAAATTCACATGAAATACACATGAAATACAAGTCAAATTCATATGCAGCAAATGTGTTAATAGTACACCACATGCATATTTGCAAGAAAAGTGTTGTGCATCACAAGGTATCAACTGAATGTATTACAATAATCTACAAGGCACAAGAACAATGTGTTATACATTACTAACTAAACTAAACCTCCTATCATCGCATCACTCTCTCACTATGTGCATTTGATCCCCCCTTCACTATGCACTATGCACTATTGATCTCCCCCTCTGTACTATCAATCCCCCCCCACTCACTATGTGCTATGCACTGTCTATCCCCCACTTTCTATGTGTTCTTCCCCCCTCATTATGCACTATGTGCTATGCTTCCCTCCCTCATGATATGTTCCCCCCCATGCAATACATTCCCCCCATGCAATACATTCCCCCCCTTGCTATACACTCCCCCCTTGCTATACACTCCCCCTTGCTATATGTTCCCCCCCCCCTTGTAATATGTTCCCCCCCCTGCTATGTGTTCCCCCTCACTATGTGTTCCCCCTTGCTATGCATCCCCCCACTATGTGTTCCCCCCACTATGTGTTCCCCCTGCTATGTGTTCCTCCCCCCACTATGTGTTCCCTTCCTCTTGCTATGCTTCCTCATATATGTTCCCCCTCCCTTGCTATGCACTATGACTTCTCCCCCCCTCCTCATTATGTGCTATGAGCTATGCTCCCCCTCTTGCTATATGTTCCCCCCTTGCTATGTGCTATGAGTTCTTCCCCCTTCATTACATGCTATGTGCTATGCTTCCCCCTCACAATATGTTCCCCCCTCATGATATGTTCCCCCTCCACTACATGTTCCCCTCCTCTCACTATGCACTATGCACTATGTTTCCCCCCTCACTATATGTCCCCCTCTCGCCATGCATTCTCCCCTCCTCCCCCTGAGAGGATGCCTCCTCATGGCTGGGCAGCATGGCATTGTTGTTGTTATGATGCAGAGGGGAAGATGGTGGTGCATGGAGATACGAGATGCATGGGGAGAGGATGCCATCCTCACCAGCTGGGAGGGGGGCATAGCATCATTGTTGTCATGATACAGAGAGAAGGAAGAGGATGCTGGGTGGCACTGTTTCATCATCATGATGCAGAGGGAAGGATGGGGACGCTAGGTGGCATTGTGTCATCATTATTATTGTGACAGAGAGGGAGGGAGTGGAGACTTTGGTATGTGTTGTTATCATCATCAAAACACAGAGGGAAGGACGAAATGGGGGGGGAGGATGCTGTTCTCACTGATGTCCTCACTAGCATGCATGCACTGTGGATGCTGTCATTAGCTTTCATCCTCATCATTCCTGCCATCATCAACTCACTTGATATGGACAACTCCCTCATTGTTCCCCTCACTCCCCTCTGTCTCCCTTAACCATACGTTGTGAGCTCTGGCATCTTGTCTGCCTCGTGTGTGCCCATTGCATCATCTGAATACTAGGAAGGGAAGAAGGAGGAGGGAGACAGAAGAGGAGGGGAGATGGAGGAGGGAGACAGAAGGGGAGGGGAGATGGAAGGGGAGGGGAGAGCCTGGGGGAGCAGAGGAAGGGTGATGGTGGATGGGCAGTTGTGACATGGTAATGTGGGAGGGTGCCATTAACCAAAATGGTCCAACACTGCCACGTATGGTTGGGTGCTTGACATATATGCTAAGTTATTTATCTAAAATAATGCTTGTGTGGTGTAGTGGTATTAGTTGCTTCAACATGTGAACTTAAGTTTACATAATAACATGTGAATGAGAGTTCGATTCATTGTGGTGCCAACAAATTTTTTTAATACAAGTACTGTTACATCTACTAGTACCAAAACATGGAATCATGTTTACCTGATTCCATGTGAATACCAGGTGAATTTCACCTGGTATTCACATAGAATTCAGATATTCATGCATTCATGTGCAATTCATGTGCAATTCACATGAATTTCATATGGGGTTTTTCATGTGGGGTTTTTCATGTGAATTTCACCTATTCATGTTGTTCTATATGAAATTCACATGAAGCAGTTTGCAGGGGACTCCCCCAAAATCCGAGAAAATCAAGGTCCAAAACTTCACATGAATAGGTGAAGTTCACATGAAATTCACATGAAAAGGGTGGGGGAGAGTAAAGACCTCCAGAAATGTATGGTGTCAAGGGGGGACAGTCTTTGGAGGCCAGCACCTCGAGCCAACCTTGTTCTTTGAGTCTATGAAGTTATCTTGCACTTTAGCTAGTATTTTCCACTAAAACTTGTTTAAAAGCCTAATTTTCATTATGGTAAATCCTGGAATGCTTATCAGCCCTTATTATGCTTACATTAGGCTATGTAAGTTGCATATAAGCACAATTAAGTTAAAATTACTTGATATCAGTAACATTTGGACATGGGTAAACCTTAGTATTACTAATTTCACTAATTTAGCTGATGGGGATTTTCCTGATGGCCCACAGCACCACTTTATAATCATAGGGGTCATCCAGATTTCTTTCTTCTACTGACTCAGGGACTAAATCTAATCTTTGGTTCAAGGTATCTTTAAACTTTTGGCTTAAAGCCTTGAGCAACCTTTTCATGATAATCAAATTGGAGATAACTTTATTCTCCATGCATATTGCTGCTGCCTTTTCAAACTCTCTCTTGAATGCTTTCCATGCTTTCTTGTCCTGCAGGCCAATTGTCTCATGCTTTCTCACAATTTTAGCTAATTGGGAGGCACATCCTATATCCACATCCTCATCATATTCCTTTAGAAGACAGTTTTTAAATGCTTCCCATGAAACTCCTTGAGCTTATGCAAACTGTGATATGATATCCTGCACCTGGCTGTGAGTGATAGTCTGTAGTTCATATGCAATTTGTTCACCTTCATCCTCAAATGAGTAACACTCAAAATGGGACTGTAGACTTTTCAGCCAAAATCTGACTTGCATCCCTTTTCTGTCCCATTTTTTCATGTCCCTGCTAAAGGGATCTGGCATATCTTTCAGCATTGCTAGTCTTCTTGCAGGTGGTTTTGCTGCTGCTGCTCCAGCCACTTGGGGAACTACTTGGTCTGCCACAGTAACTATCTCAGGTATGGGAACCATGGTATTTGCTGGTACTGGCTCTTGGACTGGCTCATTTTTAACAGGCTCAATATCAGGCTCTATGAATGAATTCCTAAGTATATGGTCTGGGCTATTCCCTACTTCTGAATCTGATCCTTCAAAGGTACCTGGTAACACATTGGTAAGCAGTGTTTTGATCCCTTGCTCAGATTCAGTGATGACTGGCACTTGGGCTGCTTCAATTAGAAGCTGCTCAATGGCTTGGTCTACTTTGTCATGGATGTGCTGATTTTCTACACTACTATCTATGTGTACACTGGCTCTTAATACTACTGGATAATTCTCAGGGAGTCTGGTTACCAGCAAATTCAAGCCTCTTAGAACTCTTCTTTGTCATTTTACCTCAAACTCAAGGACTTCCTGTCCTGACTTCTGCAAGTTCTTTGTTTTGCAAGATATTTTCACAGCTGGTGCTTCACTGATATGCCAAGTAATACTAACTCATTCTTTTACTGATCACATAATACACACACATAAACAATCACAACTTAACACAAGTCTATCACAATATACACTTTACTAATGGACACAGGGGGATCTAATTCCTTCTTCACTTGTCACTTGTCACAGTTCCAATAGTAGTATGTTATAATCTACTTATAATGTCCCTATCTATTGCCTCTCATCACAGAAACACTTCAAAACCAAATAAACTCAAATTCCCCTTCATGGTGGGCTGGCTCCAAATAAGAGGTTAGTATGGAAACCCAGAGCACCATGCTCAGAAGCATCAAAATATTTTGTGCTCCAAGTGTCAGCTGCTCGGCAGATCGCTTAAGCCTTCACCTAGATATGTGTGCTCGGGTCATGAAATTCAGTAGCGACTTACTAATAGCTAGAGGAGTACAAATGAAGGCAAATTGGTGATTACATAAGCATAGTCATGAGCATCATTTCCATAGTGGAAATGACACTCATGACCTGAGAGATAGACTGTGCCCCAGCCTTCTTATAGTTATATAAACTATAGGGCTAGCTCATGCTAGCAGAGCCCATTACCTAATAGTACCTAAGTATTCTGTAATCAGTGCTTAGTGTTTAGCACTTAAGTAGTTACAAAACATTTTTAATATTGAATACAACTGTGTAGCTTAAAAAGATAGAATAAATAAACTACTAATTTTCATACATTTGGTGGGCATCCTGCATGGCACGTACATATAATATAAATCATAGGGCCACCTCAAGCTGGCAGAACCTGTGTAACATGAAATTTCAGCTGTTAAAATTGTTGCAATATTTATTTTTATAATGTTGGCTTTGTTACATATTACTACATCACAATTCATCTGGCCTTATTAAACATCTCTAGCTATATTCCTATTCATCTTGTGATGTTCCTAGTATCCTATAGGACTGGTACTAACTGACACTCTTTTGTGCTCACTAAATTATACCTAGCTTTGTTCCTGCTCTTCAGTGATTATTGAAACTTTTCTAATGCCATTCCTACTTGTCTGGTACTTGCCTTGGCTTGAGAATACATGCACAGCTTCATTCCCACTTGCCTGGAGTCTTGGGCTGGTTTAAACTTGTCTAACTTCATTCCTACTTGTCTAGTACTCTTCTGTGCTTGTTGGAATTTATCTAGTGTCATTTCTACTTGTCTTGTACTTGTCTGGGCACAAGAAACATGTATGGCTTCATTCCTACTTGTCCGGAGTCCTGGTCCAGTTTAAAATTTGTTCCTACTTGTCCAGTACTCTTCTGTGCTTGCTAAATATTATATAGCTTCATTCTTATTCATCTTGTACTTGTCTATGCTCATTAAAACAAATCTCCTTCATTCTTACATATCAGGTACTCATCTTTTCTTTGTTGTTACTCATCTGAACTCATTGAAACTTGTCTAACTTCATTTATACTCATCTAGTACTCTTCTGAGCTTGTTAAGACTTGCCTACTTCATTCAGATTCATCTGGAACCCTTCTGTGCCCATTAAATCAGATCCAATTCATTCTATTTGTCTGGTACTTGTAAGTTGTCTGCACTCATTAAAACATATCTACTTTGTTCTTAATCATTTAATTGTCTTCTGGGCTTGTTAGGACAGACTTATTTCATTCCTATTCGTCTAGAACTCATCTGGGTCTACTAAAATATGTCTACTTTGTTAATATCCATCTCAAATACATCAGGTAATTGTTTAACCTTGCTAAAATGTCTAGTATCATTCCCACTCATCTTCACTTGATACAGTTGTTTGGCTTCATTGAAACCTTCATTTTTACTTACTTCAGATATACAGTTGTGTATAATTTTTTATAACCTACAATTATTATAACAAATTCCTAACTTTACACTAATTAATCTAGCATTGTTTTAGCAATATTTTAATGATACTAGAACTGATATAAAGATGCAGGGATCGTTCTATTGATACCAGCATCGTTTAGACGAATCATGCATCATTCTAAAAATACTGGCATCATTAAAATAAATCCTGCATCATTATAACAATGCTAGGATAGTTCTAACAACACCAGCATCGTTAAAATGAATCCTGCATCATTATAACGATGCCAGGATCGCCCTAATGATGCCAGCATTGATAAAATAAATTTGGCATTATTATAACAGTGCTAGGATAGTTTTAACAATACTAGCACCATTATGACGATGTAAATGATGCTGGCGTCAGTAAAACAAATTATGCATCATTATAACAGTGTTAGGATAGTTCTAATGAAACTGGCATCGTTAGAATGGATCCTGCATCTTTATAATGTGTTATTACAATGTAGGATGTGTTTTAATGATGCTGGTATCGTTAGAACAATACTAGCACCATTATAACGATGCAGGACTTATTTTAACAATGCCAGTTTCATTAATATTATCATAGCACCATTATGACGATGCAAACGATACCAGTGCCAATAAACACATCCTACATTATTATAATGATATGGGTGTGCTGTATTTATTAAAGTACATGTTAGAATCTCAGAATACATAGTTTAATCAAGTCATTTACCAATTGTTTACACAATTAAATATGTAGGCAACATGTAAGTATATATAACTATGATACAGTACATTCACATTAAATTTAAACACAAGAAAACCCTCGGGTTACCCACAACCCATAGGGTTCAGACAGGTATGGGTATGGGTGCAGGTCGGACTCAAAACACCCATGAGTTACCTGTGCACTTCCCCGTCATTGTCAGGTTAGCTTTAAAATACCTATTATTATCTTGTTCTATATTTACTATGTGCACTATTCAAGAGGTCCTGAGTTCAATCCTCGTTGCTAACCTCACTACCACCCAACCATAACTCATTAGTAATATATAGATACCTACTTACAATATATAACTATAAGGCCAAGGCACAGTCTATCTCTCAGGTCATGAGTGTCATTTCCACTATGGAAACGATGCTCGTGACTATGCTTATGTAATCACCAATTTGCCTTCATTTGTACTCCTCTAGCTATTAGTAAGTTGCTACCGAATTTCATGACCTGAGCACACATATCTAGGCAAAGGCTTAAGCGTGGTGCTCCGGGTTTCCATAGGTTAGAGATGTTTACAATGAGATGATAGTAGATAGATTATGTAATTATAACTACTTATTCCTAAAACAATGTAACAGGGTGGTGAGTTTGGAGGGAATTTCACAGAAGATCAGTATTAATGACACTTCCAGGCAAAAGTGGGTACAAGGGGGATGTATAGGAAGGTTAAGGAATAACTATGTAGTGATTTGTCACATCCCATTCCAATTACTAAGGATTGAACCATGAAGGAAGGTCTAATGATGAGAGAGTACATAAGTAAGAGCTTGAGGATAATGAATGATGTATGGGAGTAATGGAATGTCAGCTTCAACTTGTATGTTGTGCCCCTTGAACTTCTTGTTCTGTATTTAGAACAGGGCAGAGTTGATGATGATATCTCAGAGCTGGAACAAGTCCCAAGTGAAGGAAAGGGTGTTAACATAGTTGATTCAAAACTGTAGTTTACTTACAATGTGAAGTAGTTTATATAGTAGTTACTTTGTCCTGGATGTGGACAGAGTTAGTGTCTATGGGTTTGTGGCATAATGGGGGATAAGTAACTACAGAGAATGTAGACTACAGTAGACTAGTTCCATGCCTCTAGATTACATTCAACATATAATGCCAAATGTCATTGTAAAGATAAAGAACAGAGTAAGTGTCATATCCTGTATCACCTACCTCCAGACTCCTATGCTCTCACTCCACATTCACCTTTGTTACTCCAGACTTTGATTATGCTTTTATTATTACATATTGCTTACTGTACATAGATTACTTCTGTTTCCTTTATTCCATTCTACTGAGCTATCCCCTCAGTAATGTAGTATAGATCTCATAGTGAGTCATTTATCATTCTTAAGTACACAACTATCTGTTTCACTTTACACTGCCATATGTGCTCACTTCTCCGATGTGTTTTATTATGTTTAATTAGTTTTAGTCTTCATTCTACATACACCTACCCTGACCATACTTCTCCACTGGCCTTGGCCAGCAGCCTTTACTTACTCTGAGTCTCCAGTATTTAAGTAGCACTTGATTTGTACTTAGTCTTTAGTTTCATATTGAACTACATCCTCACCCTTTCATCTGACTTGAGTTCCACCTCTTGTCTCTTCATCTCTTGTCTTCTCTGAAGGGCTTGCCCTTACTCTGAAATCCAGGACCAGGAATCCCAGGGGTGCAGCACATAAGCTGAAGCTGAAGTCCTACCCCCTGAGTTCTCATTCTCCGCTTTCATCTCACACTCACTCCTCACTTCTCCATAGTCACCCTCTCATACTCTGCTGCCAAGTCAGGCTAGGGGCATGGTCATGACAGTATATGAAACTACCACCTCATGAACAGCAGCAAAATGAAGTGCACCATAGCAATTGTATAGCTGCCCAGCAAGCTCATGAACATAACAACATGCCTCACCATGTTGACTCTGCTCTGCCTCTCTCTCAGTGGAATGCCCCACCCTCAGCTAGTGCTCTGGTATCTGGAGGAATTAACTTCAGCCAGTTCATGATAATCAATTGCATTCTCCATGCCCAATTCCACTAAGTATTCTGTTCGACCCCACTCTCATCCCTACCACATTCATCGAACTGGTTGATACTCAACTTTCTCCAGAAGGTGCAGCTGCATGTCAGCAACAAGCACCCACAGCCCCTTCACCACCTTCCCAACAGCCTGTAGCCTCAGGCAGTGGAGGATCTCCTCCACCTCCACCTCATTCTGGTGGTAATTCTGCTGGAGTTGGAAACAACAACCCTCCAGATGATAATGGAGATGATGGTGACCAATCTGGAGATGATGGTGACAATGGTAATGGATCCAGAGATGATGGCAATGAGCCAGGGGATGATGATAACAAGCCAGGGGATGATGATGAACAGGCAGGTGCCAGTGGCAATGGTTCTGGCAGACCAAATTGCCCCAGAGGTCCTCCCTCTGACCCCTCTGAGCCTCCTTTTAGGCCTCCCTCAAGGGATGACTATCACGACCCTCATCACCCAAGATGCCACTACAATTTCACCCGGGATGAAATCCTGGAAATGGTGGCCTCTGTGGCAGGTTACTTCACCCTGCCACCACCACCTCCACCACCACCTCCTCCCATTCAGGAGAAGAAAGTTAACCAGCCAAATAATTTTGACAGCTCCAACACCTTGAAGTTGGAACCTTTCATCATGCAAGTCTGCTTAGTGTTCCAGAACAACCCCCAGTTGTATCTGGATGACTCCTCTAAGGTCAACTACACATTGACTTTTCTCCATGGTTCAGCAAGCAACTTGTTTGCCACTCACCTAGATGACAATGTCTGCAATAGGGCTGCCAACCATACCATAATGGGTTATGGCCATATTTTAAAAACTGTTTATGGTACAGGTTTCAGCCATAACCATACTGTATGAGAATTTTTTAGACTCTCAACAGTATGGGACAGGTGAAAATACAGCCATAAACAGGTTTACAGTTAAATTTAATAGATTTTCACCTTTTAATCATCTGAAATTGTCACTTAACAAATGCTATGACTATCCTATAAGTACTAAGAAGATTTTGTCCTGCAATTAGTTGGTACTGATCACTAGTGTATACAAAATATTATATATACAAATAAGAAACTTCAAAGGAATTGCCTGAGTTTGAATTAAGGATAAAATTGATAATTGACAGCAATCGAGGAAAACATTAATGTTGTTGTGAGTGATTTTGGACTAATGGATACTCTCACCTGCAATAATTACAGGACAGTATGTCTTTTGTCAAGTTGTTCTTCCAATGGCCCAAGCACCGAGAATATTCCCCAACTTGGTAAAGCAACTAACTATTCTTGCTGTCATTCCCATTGCTACCAACATGTTCAAAAGGTGTAAATTAATTGCAACATATCCCAGAGTAACCCTTTTAAATTTATGCTTGGTTCAAGTGTCACTTCTACTTTAATTGAGGTCCAATTTACCTTTTGTTTGAATTTTGCCTTTGTTTAGTTAACAAAATACACAAGAGGTTTTATACTAAGGTTGTAGTTTACTCATACAAGTACAATTATACTGCTGCTGAATCATTGTAATATCTTCTCTGTATCCAACACTGATTCTCATTGAGGAACAGACTCCAAGGGTTTCTGTATCTTTCATACACCACTGGTATCATATTGGAGCCAAATTGGAGCTCCATGCAGCAGCCTATAGTTATTATGTACCAGGTGCCCTTAGCCTCAAGTTTTACTTTATACATGCTGTTAACTTACCTTAGCCCTCCTCCCCAACTCGGATAGTTCCAAGTGGGCCTCCAAAGGTACAGCTCTATAACTCAGTATTAACCTAGTACTAAAGTAAGTACTAACCTGTTGTGTCAATTTGGTGTCAATTCCCTTACATTTGTGCATCTGCTACTAGCACCTCAAGTGGCAGGCTGCCAAACTCCCAATCTATTTTCTGTATCTGATTTGATTATTTGATTCAAATTGTACTTAAAACAAAGTGATGATAAGCAAACTTGACTTGGCTGCTTGAGAGCAAGTGAGGAGTTGAATCAGAGATTAAATCAAACCAATCAGAGCAGCTACACATAATATCATGTGATAATATTCTTGAAGCCATAAAGACGGCCATATACAGTTGTATGGGATGGGTACCAACAGGTGAAAACCATACCATACCTGTACCATATCAAGCTTCACTCTACCCTCATACAGTACAGTATTTCTTAGTACCATAACCATACCTTAGACATTTTGTATGGTTATGGTTGGCAGCCCTAGTCTGCAAACCATGGATGGATTCATAGGGCTACTTCATTCAGCTCCTCCATACCCATTTTGGCCATACCAACCCTGTTGGTGAAGCTGAAATTTACATATTCTCCCTCCACATGGAGAATAATCAGCAGCTCATGACATATGAAATTAAGTTCAATGAATATGCTGCACTCTTGCCTTGGGATGATGCTGCCCTCGACTTGGCTTATTACCATGGACTTTGTTCTTGTTTGAAGGATGCTCTCTCTCATTGAGAGCAAGGCTGGCTGAAGTTTCTTTCAGAAACCAAGAGGATAGCCCAGTGCTATGACCAGAGGCATTGGGAGTGCAACACTGAGTGCAATATTGAGGAGAAGCACAGCAAGTCTGCTGCCAAGCATCAAAACATGTAGAGCCATAGATTGAAAAACAAAGCACATAAAATCACTGAAATAGAAGCTAGCTGCACCTCATGCAGATAAGTACACATTATACTGATACTATGAATTTCTCACATCTCAGGTTATACATCACCACCAAAACTTCATTAACAGAGCTCTTTACACTTAGCCAGGTGTTCTGTATAGATATATATGGAATCTGTACAAAATATAAATGGCAGGGATATTCCCCCCTGCCTCTCTGCTTCATGAACATAACAGATGGCACCAAGTTTCTAACCCCCACTCCTCCCTGCTTCATGGAGGCCTCAATGCCACATAATCCATCCTCCCTTCCTTCTCCACCCTCCATGTCATGACAACAATGATGAAGCCACATCACATCACCCAGTGCCCCCCCCCCTCCCTCTGCATCATGACAATAACAATGGCACCATGCCACATTAATACACCTAGCATACTTCTACCTGCTATAAAACATTTATTTCTATATTCTAAGCACTACTTACAAATGGTATAGTTGTAATTAGTAGCTAAGATAGAGGTCTCAGACCATTAGCTAGTGTGGGAATGATTCGCACTAATAAGGGACATAACTAGCCTAAGTAGGAAAGTGTCTAAGAATAGAAACACCAAGGTCAGAACTTATTCTTGACATCAGTGGGAAATAATTACCAGTAAGGCCAGAGATCGAGCTAAGTGCACATCTATTCTAATAATAGGATATTGAAGTCATATGTTATCATGTCATAGGAAAAGGCATGAGGACTTAGACTTGTGGCAAATGCCACTATCTAACCATGCTGTACCAGCACTGTGCATCAGCATGCCATAGGTGCCTGGCCAGGCCTGAGACCTGGCATTCCTGGCAGGCTGATTCAGCAGTTCCCATTTCCATGTGTCAAAGCATGTGGCATCATGCCTCTGTATGGAGTGTTCTTCCTGCAGGATGAGTTATTGTCCTTCACTATCTTCCCATATGGATGCATTCTTGGTGCTCAGATGTTTGTCTATCCATGATTTACTCTGGTCCATCCCAGATGCCTGTATCCAGTCTAAATGTTTACCTTACCACTTAGCTAATGTGTAAATTACTGTATTTGTATCAACTATATAGTTTCTCTAGCCATAGTTCTGTATGATATTGAATAGGTAGAGTAGAGCAGTATGAGGGCAGTCTCCTGTGCCCTGAGAAATACCACCTAGCAGTTTGCATTTGTATTTGAGTAAGCAAAGAGATTCTGAGTGCAACAAAAGTGAGAAGTCATAAGCCTGTGCTAAGTCCAAGATTAAGGAATGTGCATCAAAGCATTCACTAAGCTTGCATTCCTTCTTGAACATTGGTCTTTGACACCTTCCTGTTACCTTACTTTTCCCAGAAGCACCTTGCATCCAAGTCTTACCCACCAAGCACTTTCTTAGTGAGTGTACATGGTGTGAGTGAAATTACATATATTTTAATTTACATTACATTGCACTAAACTAGGTACTTTAACATCACTGCACCCCTCCTCATCCCTTCTCCCACCTGCATTGTGACAACAACAACAACACCACACCACCCAACTGTAGAATTATATTAGCTATTCAAATGTCACAATGATTATCATTCCATGCCGCCTCCACATATGCTTTTAGATAGTTTACTATACCTTTTATGTATTCTACAGACAATGTGCTCCGCTTTCTATGTATTTAAGTAGTATACTATGTACTGTATTTACTTATCCATTTGCCTCTTGCTTCCTCCTCTTGCATGCTCTGAGGTCAAATGTAACGTCGTCATCATCGATGTGTTGTTTATTTCAACACCAACTCCCCTCATCCCTCCTCCCCCTGTGTTGCAATGAAGATGAAGATGCCATGCCATCACAAATGATGAGCATGCATCCCCCCCCTCCTCCTCTGCACCTCATCTTGCAAATAATGAGGTGTGTCCTCCTCTCTGCACCTTGTCTAGCAAATGACAAGGGTAGTGTTCCCCCCCACCCTTCCCCTGCCTCCTTGTCTCACAAATGATGAGGTGCTGTTCCCCCCCCTCCCCTTCCCCTGCATCCTCATCTTGCAAACAATGAAGGTGCTGTTCCCCCTCCCTCTCCTTCCCCCTCCTTCCTCATCTCATGAGTAACAATTAAGAGCCCCTGCACCTCATCTCACAAATGATGAGGGTGCCATTCCCCCCCCTTCCCCTGCCTCCTTGTCTCACAAGTAATGAGAAAGGGCATCCTTCCCCCCCTCCTCCTCTGCTTCCTCATCTTGGGGAGGAGAGGGGAGAGCAAGGGAAGAGGATGGACAGTGAGGGAAGGGGGAGTGAGAAAAGGGAGGGGAGGGAAGAGTGACAGAAGGGGAGGGACAGCAGGGGAAGGGGATAGCAACAGAAGGGGAGGGAAGGGGATAGCAACAGAAGGGGAGGGAAGGGGAGAGCAATGGAAGGGGAGGGATAGCAAGGGAATTGGAGAGGGAGGGGAGGGGAGGGGAGAGTGAGAGGAGGGGAGAGAAAGGGAAGGGGAAGGCAAAGTGGCATCACCTCTTTGCATGAAGTGCCTGTCAGCCTCTCTGGAGTCAGTCAAACACTTCCTGCTGCAATGCCCAGCCTACTCCAACCGACACAAGCCACTATTGGCACAGTGTGCCAAACAAGGCAGGGACATTTCCCTATGCAAGATCTTTGACAACCCAGAGAACCTCTCTGCTCTTGCTGATTATGTCAATGCAACTGGTCGCCTCAAACAGACACTAGGGACAATACCACGATGGAGCTCACCTCAGAATAGTGAAGATTAGAAGTGATGCTGGGATGAGAATGGGGGGGAGTTCGTCTCTTATCTTTTCTCATCTTTTCTTCCCTTTTCACCTCTTTTCACCTACCTTCTCCTTCTCCCTATCATTTTCGCCAGCCATACCTATGCTGATTTGTACCTGCAACACACTGACATGCTGCACTGGCCACAGGCCACATAATAACTAACATGGGGCATGCCCTCATAGGCTGCCACCAACCCAAACCTCCTGGTGTCTTCCCCCCAGGCAGACATCCTGAGTTCCTTATATTGTGGATGCCAGTTTCAATTATTTACACTTGTCAATATTCAATAACTACATATATTACCATACTATATGGTAGACACTACACTGTCATGACATATGGTCATCCATTACTGACATAAATACAGGATTTTTTTTTAAAAAAAAAAAAAGGGGAAGGGGAGAGGAGACAGCAAGGAGAGGGGACAGCAAGGCTCCTCATCCCTCCCCCCCTCTGTTACAATGAAGATGACACCATGTCACCCAGTCACCCTCCTCATCCCTCCTCTCCCCACTGTGTCATAATGACAACAACAATGCCACACCATCCACTGCCAGCTCCTTTGGCATTGTCTGGATGTCTGGATGTCTGGATGACCACAATCCCCCCCCCTTCCTCCTGCAGCAATGTCAAGGCCACCCATTCCACCTCACTCCTCCCCCCCCATGATGTGCCATGGTATAATTGCCATTTCACTCATCATTTCCCACCACCACCATTCCATCACCCCCACACCAGCTCACCCCTTCCCCATTTCTTTATTCTAATGTAGTTAATTTATTGTATTAATGTAGTTATATTGTATATTAGTAATATAATAATGATATTTGCTATTATAAGTACAATATTTAAGAATCTAAGAGCCATTAGAAGACATGGTAGGGAGGTTTGTGAGTAAATTGAAAATTCTATAAATTAAGAAATCTATACATTGTGGAGGAGATAACTCGAAGACGCGTAGCGAGCGTCACACCTGACTAGAACAAATAACTACAATAACCCTAGAACAGAGTAGTCAGTAGCTAGAGACGATAACGAGAACTTAGCTTATAGTTTGGAGTTTGACACTTCCTGATGACTATACAACTCAGAGACTCAATGGGCGCATGCAGAGTAAAGCCAGTAAAGGGAGGTAAATTTCCATCTCACACATCCCAAAGTATATACGGTAGCAGCACTAACCAAGGGATGGCACCACGCGTACTCTCACGTTGCCAGAGCCCAGAAAAAGGGTAAGGTACGCGGATGAATACGAAATAAAGAAGCGGAAGCGATGGTTAATGGTAAAAGTATAAAAAACAACAGAGGTATGGTAACGAAGAGAGACCATGTTTGAATAAACGAAGAGACAACTTACCACTTCCAATACTCCTTGAACCAATGCACGACGTAGGCGACTCGCTCTTGACGATACCACGGAACACACAACGTCGGAGATGACGATTAGCTACTCTCCCCAAAGTAGCTATGCAGTGGACTAGGCTGCGAAGCTCGACAATGTGTGGTTGGTGGTGGGGTGCACTGTCGTCGGACACCAGTTATCGGAGGATCGAAAGTAGAAGAGGGGAAACAAAATCTAGATGTGTAACGTAGCAGAAAAACGAGGGTAACAATAACGAATAAAGGAAAAAAAACAAATGATCGAGAAGAAATTTGAATAAGAATGACGAACGGACTAAAGATCAACCTAGTGCCTCAACCCAAGTTCCTGTTCCTTCCACCAATCGGAGTGTCACACGATGAGGGTAGAGACCCGGTCACCGTATCTTGACGGACGAAACATCGGTCTGGAGGACCACACAAGTAGCTTGAGGACGAAAAAGAGGGGTCTTGAGAGGGTGTGAAACCCTAAGCCCTAGAGTCTTGAGTTGTCCGAGAGGCGCATAGTTCCCAAAGTGTCCGAACGTCGCCCTGACAGGCCTTGAGGAGACGGACAGGAAGCCTAGAGAGAACAAGTAAAGGTAAAAGCAGAGGGGTAAATATGAAGGCAGTACGCGGAACGCGTTGTAGAGTAGGCGAGACGCGACAGCGCATACGCGTGTCACGTGTTGTTTGGCATCGGCTTCCCAATGTTTGGATAAGGCCGCGCCGCGTCTCTAAGTCCACACAAGGGAACGAGAACACATAAACCTGATGCACTGTTTGCACAGCGCGTCATAGAAGGAAATATAAGAGGGAAAATGGATATATAGAATATTAAAGTAAATAGAATTAATTAATAGAGGGGTAAGAGATGAAAGAACGAAGTAAGTCAATTTATAAGCATATAACTGGGTTATACCAGCATACCAACTACTCCCTCCACAACATATTCTATGTGGAATCCACAAGAAGTCTGCACAGAATCTTAAAACTATTTAAATTCTGCATGGATCCATGTGGAATCCATACAGACCCCTTGGGGGACTGTAAATTACTGCATTAACATAGGTTTCAACATACCATCAACACACTAAGTGTTCATACATACACTAAATTATTATGCTATGATGAAAATTTTACCTCTAGTGAGTGGTAAGATCACACATTGCAAGCAACATTAGTTAAGTAGAAAAAACATGATGGTGATGGTGTTGAAATACTGTAGCATTTCGTTCAATTCGACAGTCACGCGTCACGGAGGCCCTGTGTCGTGTCGAAATTTGGCCCTTGTCACGTGTCACGGTGGCCAAGTGCCGAAAGGGTTCCGCGTGACAGATAGTAGCGCACAAGGCGCCAAAGGTTTTTCTAGCATAAAATAGGCTTAAAACCTCCTGGAATTCGTGTAGCCTGTATTAAATGTTCTTATAATGCTATTTGGGTTTTTTCATGTGTGATTTTTTCAGTCGTTATTAGCTGAGTTTTATTGAGGACTGTTGAAGTTGATCAAATGTCACAGTGAGATCTGTAGGAGTGTCGAATGCTCATGGTGAATTTTGCTGTCACGGTGCTCACCCTGTGTCGAATTGAACGAAATGCTACAGTATATTACTAATCAAATGTTTTCATGATCATCATTCTGTGCCACCTCCACATATGCTTTAGGATATGTTATTATACTTATTATGTATTTCACTGACAATGTGCTACTGGTTTTTTTATGTATTTAAGTAGTCTACTATGTACTGTATCTACTTATCCGTTTGCCTCTTGCTTTCTCCCCCTGCATGCTCTGAGGCCAAATGTAACGATGTCGTCGTCGATGCGTTGTTTATTTCAATAGATGGTTGCAAGCGTAAGTCTAGCCATACTGTACAGAGTATTTATTAATTTCGTAAGCATTGCATTTGAGTGTGCTCGAAGATGAGTCGCCGAACACTTGAATCATACAATTACCTAGGCCTCAGGAGTCAGGCCTTAGGTTCGTACTCCCACAACTCAAGTACTTTGTTGGACATCTTGATATTTTGCATTTGTACTATCCATTCGAACACTTCTGCTTTTCTCTTGATTCTTTCGTAGCCAGTTTGATCTCCGAAATTACTATCAGCGAAGATAGCTTGTCCATCAATTTGGGGGTTGGAATTGATGAATTCACAAACTCGCTCTATGTACTCTTTTGGGAACGGAAATTTAGTTTTGACAAGGTCTATTGCGATTCTTTTACGGATGCGCGGGTGATCATCACTGTCTCGCATGTGAGAATATTTTTGGAGTATGTGTCCCATAATGCGCGCAACTGTCCGAAGTCTAGGTGGGAGTAGACTAATAAGTCTGTGTTTTAGGAGTCCATTCACGCCCGGGGCAAATATTTGACTGACTAGTAAATATTAGCTTGAGAATCGGAGACACTAAATGCTCCAATTACTTACTGTTGTTTATCCTATCCTTTTCTGCGTCCTGGTGTATAAAGCTTGGCAAGTATGAAGTGAAAATATAACCATTTAGAACTATAAACATATAGGTCGTTGAGATATGTTAAATTGTTTAAAATGGAAGTTAATACGCACATTTTAGTGACAATTCTGCTATTTCGTAGCAAGCAACAGCCTCTACCTTTCTTAGTTTTTCGTAGGTTTCGTTCCATTCCTCACGTAAACCCTCGATCTCGCATTGAGCATCAGAGCGCACATCGAGTTCAATCAATTGTTCTTCCTCAAGCTGTATGTGTTGTACCAGTTCATCCAAATATCGGTTTTCTTTCGCAACAGTTCTAGAATAAATGAGTAAGAATATGAGACTTAGACTTTTTAAATAAAGTGTAATACATACTTTGGAAGGAGATGTTCCTTTGGGAAGGGCGGGGCACCAAGAGAGAGTGGTTCACTCTGAAGGGACATTTTATACCCCAAGCCTTTGTCCGTAGGACATCCTGTTTGTATAGCATCACCGGCGTGGCCTCCGGGAGATCTCTCGCGACCAACATCCGAATTCTGGAAGACACACGCAGTACTAGAAAGCTCCGAAGGTTGGTTGTGGATGATTTGCGCTGACATAGTACTGGTGTATATGATGGTCGTTTTATGAAGAAAAAACTCGTTATCGGGGTTGTTATATAAGTTTGCATTCAGAGTCCGCTGAATAAGAGAGTCATAGGCATTCTTAAAAAGTGAATGTAATTACACAATCTTATGAGAAATGAGTAAGTAGGATTTGCTGAATATAGAATCAAATACTTAATTGAATTTCACTCTCCCCTTGATGATGTTATGTTACCGGATGATCTCGACTGGGTAGATCCTGACCGAAAACGGAGAATGTTTTAACGAAGAATTTTGGATGCAGTTAGAAAGACTACGGCAAGTCTATGGTACAAAGAATAATGTTTTAGGCTGGAGTGTCGACGCCTTTTTAGCAGACATCTTACGAGGTCTCATTGCTCCTTGTATAATAAATTCATGATATAACACTTGATACGGTACATGTCAATGATGCATCAATCATTGTAATTTCAAGTATAACCTGATGCGTGATGTATCAGTATTGTTAATAACAAGTGGTAAGTCCAACTATATGGAGTATAAGTGAGATCTTTAGGTGCTCGGTCAACTATATCAACGGTGGGCTTATTCCATGGAGGATTGCTATTGTTGATAATTTCAATCAATGACTGTGCGTATAAAATCCAATCACTCGATTCTCTATTCAGAAAATTCTACACATATCTAGTCAGAATGGCTGACTCCCTTATTCAGCGGACTCTGAATGAAAACCTATATAACAACCTCGAGAACGAGTCTTTTCTTCGTAAAACGACCATCAGATAACCTTCCTTATCGTCAGCATGACATCTGTTCTCAAAAAAATCATTCTGAATTTCGTCCTTGACAATGGCTCCGACCATCCCGTTCCACATGAAATCCCGTCCTTCCAAGATGAGCCGCTTTCTGCGGATATTATTCAAGCTGCTACCGAGAAAGTCGTTCCTGGATACCCCAGCTGGAATGCGGGAAGAGTAACAGGGGTGAAGAAAGCGCAAATTAAAGGAATGCCGGACGTGTTTTTCGTTACCCGCCCGAATACACGTTCCCTGAGAGCAAATGAACGGTACCAGATCCTTAATGAGTGCGTCATCCACTTTACTTCTTCAAGTCTTATTTTACATATAACCATTTATCTTAGACTCGCCATGTCAGAAAAGATCCTCTCAGGCCGTGTTAATTACCAAGCACAGGAGGCGTCTCTCAAAAAAACCCTCCAACAAAAGCGAGACGATAAAAACCGCATGAATCTAATAAATCAGTGTTCAGACGACCTCGAAACTGCGAGAATGATAGCTTCGTTCGAGGTTTGTGATAAAATCATCCGCCGTGAGTGTTGACATGCTTCAGTTTCACATTATCTGTCTTAATGTTTCGCATCTTTAAGACCTCAATGGGCGCGTGTTTAATCCCATGGTTCCTGAGAGCATTCAAAATGCGGCTCAAAATGCTGGGCTCAACTATGGTAAGTAATGAGTACGTTTGCTTGCCTCCAAACCCCAGGCTCATGATGTTTGCTAGTTTCGGATATCTTCACCAACCAAACGGCCGATCAAGAACTGAAGGAGAACCTATGGAAACCCGGAGCACCGCGCTCAGAAGCATCAAAATATTTCGTGCTCCGAGCAACGGCTGCTCGGCAGATCGCTTGTGCCTTCGCTTAGATATCTGTGCTCCGGTAATGAAATTCGGTAGCCACTCGCCTCGGTAAGGTTTTTTACTATGTGATTATGTAAGCATGGTCACGAGCGTCGTTTCCTTCGTAGAAACGACGCTCGTGACCTAAGTGATAGACTGCACCTTCTTTTTTAAAGTCAGGTTTAGTATCCTCTGGGGGCAAGCGCTCTAACATCTCACATACTTGCTCAATTTTCATGTAACTTTAGATAATTGTACTACATATGCATAAATTCTATTTACATTAGTTATAAAGGTAAAAAATTGGAAAATTCAATGTCTGGTGGTATATATATCAAATATACCAAAAATGCGAAAATTAACCCCAATTAACCATAATTTTGGCAGATCAATTTACTTGACAATACCACAATCTGAATATGGATATATAAAGAGGTATCTATACTTGTTCTACATTAAATTATGTGTGGAAACAATGAAATCTGGGTGCAGGAGAACCCAAACAATTTGAGGGTATAAAAGCATATGTTTTATTATTCAAGCTGTATCTTCCTAACCAAGCCAGGTATATACATATTTAAACCTACATAGCACTTTAGGATGTAGTACTATAGATGAGCAAATAATTGTATTGAACAGACAAGATATAGGCTTGCTAGATGTAAAAGAATATAAGCAAAATATGTAAAACAGCATGAATTTGTGTTAGAAATTCTACAAGAAATACTTCGAATCACACTTTCATACTATTGGTAGATATAGACATCTACAGTTAAAATGTATACTAAAAATATTGTAAGCAGTGAGAGTCTAGATGCTGGGATAATGTCCCATGAAGTTTGAGAATTTGGCCCAAAAATGCTTTCTTTTTTGTATTTCAAGCCAAATTTTCGAACTTCATTGGATATTATCTCAGTAACTAGACACTCACTGCTTATAATATTTTTAGTATACATTTTAACTGTAGATGCCTATATTTACCAATAGTATGAGGGTGTAATTCCGGCTATTGATTGTGGAATGTCTGACACAAATTCATGCTGTTTTACATATTTTGCATATATACTTTTACATCTAGCAAGCTTATATCTTAACTGTACAATACAATTCTTTGCTCATCTATATTATTACATTTTAAAAGTATTATGCAAGTTTAAGTATGTGCTTACCTGGCTTGGTTAGGAAGATATAGCTTAAACAATAAAACACATGCTTTTCATACCCTCAAATTGTTTGGGTTCTCCTGTACCCAATTTTTATTGTTTCCTCACATAACTTAACATAAAACAAGTATAGATACATCACTAAATATCCATATTCAGATTGTGGTATTATCTAGTAAATTCAGCTGCCAAAATGTGGTTCATTGGGGTTATCTTCGCATTTTTGGTATATTGAATATATACTCGTGGTTTCCAAAAGTGATGGCAAACAACAACGATTCCCACAACGTAATTGGAATGGTTTCTTGAATTGTTTGAGCTGTAGCACATTACACACAGCTCTGAATGTCTCATAAATTTGGTTAAGTATTCTATATAGTGTAATGTATGTGAATGAAAAATTAGGGAGGTACTTAGTATCTTGGCGGTGTGGTATAAGCTATCTTTGTGTGAGGCTGCATTTTATTCAGGGAAATTATTCATTGACAAGCAGAACATTTTAGGGGCTATGGAATTGTTTAAAAGTTCTCTGAGATTTTACCTGTATATCAAATAACATAACCTCCATAATATTTAGCAATTGCTTCATTATTGCACTGAAAATGAGAGTGATAAGTTGGATCACACATAGCTGACATCTGTATTTCATCTCTTGCCAGTAGATATCTTCCTATATCTGAGTAAATATCATACTGTCTGTACAGGACTATTTTGAAGTATAAATTATATGTATATTCAGAATTTCTATAGAGATATAACAGTCCATATAATGACTAAACATTTGATTTCTAATTCACTCAGATCTGACAAATAGGATGTCTCACATAAATATCATTATATCTCGGTATACAGTTACCTTTACCTTTTAATATTTTAATATCTTATACTATATATATAGCACATCGTATATCCGAAATCTCATGTAGATATATCATCAATGACAACTCCTGTAGTCTACTTAATATATTGTATGATACAAACATAGTTGGTGAATTAGATTGTGTATACCACAGCATTAAATATGTTCAGTATTTCGTAAATTTACATTCCAGTAGAATACAATGGGGCAAATAGGTATACAAAATTTGAAGTTGGTCCGTACAGGGAGTAATGTGCTACAAGCTAATTAATGCGAGAACACCTCGCATTCTGGGTGGGAAAAAGCATGGATACCATCATTTTTGGCAACCACACGTATATTACCAGACATTGATTTTCTTTTTCTTATTACCTATATAACTCATGTAAATAGAATTTATGCATATATAGTACAAATATACAAAGTTACACAAATATTAAGCAAGTATTTGAGATTTTAGAGCAGATTACTTTTTGCTGCTTCTGACAAATAGGCACACTCATTCTTTTTGCATGCCACTGTATTAATGTCTGCAGCACTATTATTAACTTATTCTAAATAAACTATGTACACTACTTCCCAATCATAACTCACTGTTAATTTGTAGCTATATACTTACAATGACAATGTGTAACTATAAGAAGACCTATGCACTACCAGCTTTCCTTAGTTTATTTCTGTCCAACTCACTACTGAATATCTTGACCTGAGCATACATATCTAGGTGAATGCACAAGTGACCTGCTGAGAAGCCAATGCTTGGAGCACAAAATATTTTGATGCCTCTGAGCATGGTGATTCAGGTCTTCATAGTCTATCTCTCAGGTCACGAGCATCGTTTCTACAAAGGAAATAACGCTCGTGACCATGCTTACATAATCACATAGTAAAAAACCTTACCGAGGCGAGTGGCTACCGAATTTCATTACCGGAGCACAGATATCTAAGCGAAGGCACAAGCGATCTGCCGAGCAGCCGTTGCTCGGAGCACGAAATATTTTGATGCTTCTGAGCGTGGTGCTCCGGGTTTCCATAGAACCTACTAAAATATCTTACTACAAAGGATGAGGTTGAGATGAGTAGAGCTATCTCAGCACTGCTAGCCCGCGGGCTGTCGTCAGACCGGAACCTGCGCCAACATCCTAAGGTATCGCAACAGACGGCACTAAGATTGTGTCGCACCTGGTTGTGTCTCAGGCCCGATATGACTGAAGATGACATACGCAGGCTTGAAAAACACATTCCTAACTACAAGTTCCTCTTCCCATTAGATGGGTCCCAGGACAAAACGGGTATACCCACCCTGGAAGTAAAATTGAACAACCTCAATCGCAATCTATAGTGGATAGAGCCGATAGCTTTGACATGGACTGCTGTTCTTCTTTGTACGTTTTTTAAGATAGCTAGTAGCTACTACGGTAGAATAAGTACTCTTAATACGCACGGGCCATGACTTGGACATTGGATTCTTTTTGGCAGCTTTTTGGCATTTCTTGTAGCTATTAGTGTACAGGTTCAGCTTGAGTAGCTTAGATATCTCTTCGCATACAGACTCGGAGCCATAACAGATAAATATTTCTTTAATTAATCTTTATTCGTGAACCAGCAGCGCCAACCTTGAAGGTCAAAGGCAGCGGCCGCGGCCGACAGCACGGACACCGGTGATGAAGCCAAGTTGATCTGTGCCAGTGACGCTATCTGTCACAGTACAATGTCTTGTGACAGACTTTCTCAACCCATCGTCTTGTTCTCCATCGTCCCAGAACGTGTACCACAACCTCAAACTTCTAAGGTTCTAAGGTTCTAAATTCTAACCTCTAACCTCAAGGCCTCAACGTCAACCTCCCTCCCCTCGAATTTCAATTTCGCAAACATCACCCCACGTGCACCCGCCAAGCCCTCGCGAGGCCTGAAATTTTGATAGTTCAGTCCTTCCTTCCTCCTTCCTTGGACATCTGCTGGCATGAATGATGTCTATGCCACTTCAGTCAGCCTACCTCTGCACCACCTCAATCTCCTCTCGTCCCGTTACAACGGCATAGTGTAGCCGTGTCCACTGTGTCCCCTGTATCTCTCAGCGTCTCCCACCTCCGACGTAGATGGCCGCGGTCTCGCTTCTCGCCAACTGCCACCACCGCCTGCCTTCTCCGTTCTCCCTCTTTCCCCTTCTCCTCGCCCACCTCTGACGTAGATGCCTATGGCCCCTCTTTTCGCCAACTGCTAGCCATGTCCACTGTCCACTATGTCACGATGACGATACCGTGAAAAGTACTTGCAACAGGCCGTGGGGGAGGAGACAAATATCATGGGCCCGACACGTCTCCTCAGCAGAAGAACTCGATAAGGACGATGTGGATTCTAAACTCGGTCCTCTACGCGTCAATCAGTCACCAACCTCAACTCCCGTCCATGGCTCACTCTTTCCTTCCATCATCCATGGTCCACCGCAAGTAAGAAGTCAAAAGCACGAGGACCTCACAAATCCCCCTCCTCCCGCTTCTCCACCTTCGATATCGATATCACCAACCACATCTACTCCCCCTCTGCCGCCTTCAGCAGTAACGTCAACCACCCCTACGCTCCTACAAGCCAAGAAGTTGTTCTCGAAGAATATCCATCCTACCACCCCCAGCACTACCCAGATCTATAACAATGACCGACGAATTATGAAGTACATATCTCGAGGCTCGGGAAGAAGACTGAGTTGGACGCTCCGAGTCCGGCCAGTGAGGTGGTGGAGGGGGGCCAAGAGGAAGGTTGGTGCATTCAACTGTTTCCCTTCAATCCTTTCCTCCCCATTGTTACTTCGTCTTCTCTCTTCTTCCCCTCTGTTTTCTGCCCTCGTCTTCTCCCTCTGTGCCTTCGCACTTACCACAACCTTCATCCCTTCCTTTCGCTTAGCGCTCTCCTTTTCTTTCACCCACGCTAACCACCCCCTCTGTAGAAAAGCTACAACCTCCGAATACGGCACATCAGACCCCTATATCAACTCCTGGCACTCGACGATCGCAATGGATTGTGAAGATGAAGCAGCACCTGTTCTACATATGTTATTGTGCGGGGAGGTGCAACCTTGAACGATCAGTGAGTCGTTTATCTCGTTTCCGTCTCTCTCGTTAGGTTTGTGGTTTCAGTTTGGAGAATGGAGGGGGAAAGAGGGAAAGAGGGGTTGGTGACTGTACAAGCTGGAGGGCCCTGGCGCTTCATTGGGAGGAAGGAACGGTTGCAGTGCCGAGCCGAGCCTCTGTTCTGGTTGTGAGGGGGAGGCAGCTGAAGCCGCTGTGCGCTATTGGGAGATATTCCACTGGCGAGTTCTACTAAGATGGGTACTGCGCTGCGGCTGCGTTATATCCTGCTACTTTCCTCTCTTTTGCCGCCAGGCGGCAGAGAGGACGCATCTTGGTTATAAGCTGGAGTGCTGTCGTTGTAGGGGACATGTCATTTGCACCAGGCAGCGACTCGGACGTGGTAAATTCGCGCCCCGTCGCGTCATCTCGCTCCTGCGCCTCGTATCTGTTCTGTTGCTCAACTGGGCACTTCGTTGAGCTGTGTTGTGTGTTCTCTTTCATTTTGCGTATTGTGTCCGCCGGATTCCCTCCCTTGCTTCTTTCTTTCTCTATCCCTTCCTTCTCTTACTGACGCCCCTCTTTTTAGATCGCCCCAAATACCCAACGACTTCAAAACTCTCCCATCGAGGCTGTTCTACCCGCCTAAACAGACACTCTCAATGCCGACCACCACCACCACCACCACCCCCTCTTCGTCTCCCGCTGATGATAGCAGTTCATTTGCAGCTTGGGAGACAGGACGAAGAGTTGAAGGATGCTGGTAATGCTGGTACGTCTTATCTCTCCTTCCCACTCCCCTCCCTTTTCGTCCTTTGCCTCCTCCTTTCCGTTCACCCTTCTCGCTCTCTGTTCATCCCCTACGTGTATCGTCAGGCGCTAATGCACCTATGACATGGCAGGCGTGCTCCAAGCAGGCGGAAGGACACGCTTCTTTCAGAGCTTGATGTGCTAGTGCAAAAGGGCTTAGAGAGCGAGGACCATGAGACGGCTAAGATTGCGGGATTCATTCTTCTCTTAACACTTCCCTTACTAATTCCTTAGTTTCTCTGTTCGTCTCTAGTACTCCCTATCCTTCACTGCTGCTCAGTTGCAACTTCACTCCTTCATCTACCCCATACCGACTGAAGTTCAGTACGAAAAGACGGTCAACGTCTGCGGAAGTTCGCCTAAGCAATCAAACCGCCTTACAATCTCACAGGGTACCCACATACACTGCTGGGTAGGGCACGTACGAGAACAAGTCCCGTGGAAGAGATTCAGTCTGTGGGACTGGACGAAGACTACCGTGTAGCGGTTTGTTAGAGTAGTTAGTGTGTTGATTGGAGAATGAGAAGTGAGAATTTGGTTTTTGTGCTTTGGTGGGATTTGTGGTACGCTAATCCCGTTCGTGGTTAGCGTTATGATAGAAAATGAGGCAGTATCGCCTGTGCCTAACACTCCTACCGTTACCATTGCCTACTCCCCCACCACCGAGTCTTACCCACCACTATATGCGATGTTCGATCCGTGTGAAACCCAAGAACTTAAATCGTCTTCGCCGCTCTGCATGACGGCGTTGTCAACTAGCAATCATTTCCTCAACTCGATCTCTACTCTTGCTCTCTTTGCTATCCCATTAATATACAACGTTCTCATAAATGAGTCTCAAGGTTCTCTAACTCCTACGACCCGCGTACGACTTCAACAATGCTGTTCCGCAACATTATTCTCGCGGAAACTGTCAGGTCCCTGCAGGCACCGAGGGGCGAACGGAGACAGTGCTATGCGGACAGTGCTTAGACTTGGCTTGGACAATGCACTTTTTAATACCGAGCCGATTACCACTAGTAGAAGTCCCCGCAAGCGACTACTTTCGATGTTTCATTCAATGAACACTCTGCTGTCCATTTAAACTTCTTGTTGTCTCTTATTGCGACTAAGATTGTTTTCCTCCCTCCTCCTCCACAATGAGCATCCAGCTCGACTATGCGATAACTCGACCTTTTCTATGGAAGTGGTTTACTCCGCTAGCGTTGCTCGGGGCGGTTCTCAGTATAGGGTTTCTTAGCGCTATAAATGGTGAGCCTCAGTGCTGTACCAACTCAACTATATACGCGATCTGATATCTTGCAGTTGCTTTAACTGGTTACGAGACGATAACAGCATTCAACGAAGACTTCAACGTCACACAATCGTTCTGGCACGACAGATTCATGCCTTTCCGCGCAAAGAAACCCGGAACGCTTTGCGACTCCCATATCTTCAACGTGGGTGACGTTCTGACAACCAACTACTCCGTATTTCAGTGGACTGTTGAAGGGATTTCGAAAGGGAACGTTGGGAACTCTGCTATGGCTTACAACGGAACTACGTTGGAATACTGTGACATCTCGGCTCTGTTCCTTAACGGCGATCTACGAACATGGACCATAGATCTCACTCCTGTCGTTACGTGCAGGAGTCCAACAGGAGACCTCGAGGTCAACTTAAAATCAACGTTGTCGATAACTTATTTACAAGGGAAACACGTAGCGTCGTTTGGAACGATTCAACTTGGATGGTTTGAGGCGAGGACGATTACGGATTTTACGACGCACGATCCCAAGATCCTTGTTGGCGCTGTGCTGTAAGTTTTTCGTGCCTTTGTTCCGACTTTCGTTTGTAACTCGCAGTTGTTAGAGGTCAGCTCGCTTCAGAAGATGCAGCTCGACGGTTGTATGCTGCATCACTTGTATCCAACGGCACCACTCCTGTAACGATATCGTTCCAAGCTAATTTCGAATATTGCCCTGCCTCTCTCGGTACCTCAGCACCTTGTATGTCCAGCGTCCCCCGATTCAACATCAGCAATGCAGCGGCCATCCTTCCTAACATGGCAGTTCAGCAATATACCGCATCACAGCCTATAGGGCCAAGCAACCCCCAAATACTAACAGATGATACGCTGCTCCCTGTCTCCAACCTCATCCAACTCGCACACGCATTGGTACGGATGGACTTAGGAAATGGGAGTCCAAACAACTTCATTCTGCTCCCCGAACGAACTAACGCAACGATCGCATCTTCCTTCCCTGTGACGCCTTTCAACCCTCCGCTAATGTCCTATTCAGCGATGTACGACTACTGGAATCGGCCGAACGAAGCGGTTAGTGAAGTGTTGCCGTTGAAAATGGATGGCCCGGCCAGTATCCGCATGGTATATCTTTGTCGGTTTCAGAGGGCCAAGAGCCCCGGACAGTTGGTTATATCCGTGCTTGTGGCTACGCTGAGTATGTTTTCGAGTGGGTGGGCAATTTTTATGGTTATTGCCACGTATTTCGCGAGAAGGGCTCATACGCATGGTGGGTTTCTGTTCTTTTTATCTCAGTCGGGAGTACATTAGCTGATATTTTGTTGGTATACAGCTAATCTTTGTCGTGCGCATGATCCTGAGAAGAAGAGTCCCCTTTTGGTGGACGATGAAGTGCTTTCTGACCGCTATGAGGGGTATAGACTTAACAGAGTTTATTAATTTGGGGTTTAATGGATTTATTGGTTCAATGACTTTTGTATATTGTAGCATACTTACCTCGACACTTAACAAATTTAAGACCTGAAAAGAAGGGTGTTAATCAGCCTCGATGGTTACAACTCGCCGTTTACCTAAGTAAATCGATTGCATTTCACTACCCGAAACTTTGGATTCATCGCCACTACAAAACACAAATCAGTGATCGATTCATGCTCTGTTGTAATAGACGCTCCAACAAGATGATTATCGATAACACGGTCGTTTGGTCTTCCTATGTCAGATTAGCTGATACGCTTGTGGCTTAGTATTATCGTGTACACGCGCTCATTTGTGACAATAAAGAACTTTGAATAGATGGCATCAATCACCAGCCCATATAACAGGATAATGGCAATCGACTACGCAGTGCACATGAAGTCTGAATCCTTCATTGGAATAGGATATCATGAAATGCAACCTCGATAGGTGATACAACTACTCGTCACTCGAACGTAATATACTGATTCCGAATCACCATAGCTTCTTGTTATGCCTTCGAATTGAGTAGTTTCTTCGGACATCACCCATCCAAGATCCCAATAATCGCCACAGCTGTGCTCATATTTAGAAACGAATCGATCTCAGCCATTAACTATTTTCTCCGCAGTGTTCACATGGTACGAACCTGGCACTGAGATAAAATCAGTCTCCACCTCAATTATATTTAGCCCTTGTTCCTGTTTTAAAGTGTTATCACAAGAAAGGCTACAGGCGTGTCATTATCAGTGTCAACTGACCAGGAATGTTACAATTATAAACACTATCTCACAACGTCACTGTCAAGTCTTCTCATGATCAGCGGGTTAACGTACGATATAAGTATCAAATATAGCATACATATCAAGGAATAGAACTATAAAGCATCATTGAGATCTCTATTAATTATTCCCAAATGAACACTCTCATACTAACTTCCAGCCCAATTTCTAACTGCAAAAATAAAATGCCACTTGAAAATGCTCATGATTTCACAATCCAGAAAGCTACAATGGTTGAAACTGCTGTTATTACTGTTAATACTGCTCAGGTATGCATTTATGACATTCTTCACAGGCTTGAGTTTAATGGTATCCCTTCATTTATAGATCACAAATCAAACTACCTATCAAGCTAAACTCGAACCACTCTCTCCTATTAAAAATATACCACCTAGTACAACTCAGAACTTTACTGGACAAGAAGAATACCTTGAGAAATTGCACAATCATTTTAGCCAAAATGAAGTACTTGGTCGAAAGATGTATCTTCTCTATGGAATGGGTGGTATTGGAAAAACACAAATATGTCTGAAATTCAAAGATGAAGTTTCTGATTAGTGGGTATCATTTCTATAAAATTAGGACTGAAAATTTAGCATGTTTTTACAGTTATTCTCATATGTTTTGGATTGATGCAACATCTGAAGAAACTATTGAGCAAAGTTTTAAGGATATATATAAAATAAATGTCAAGATTATAGTATCTGAGGCTTCTTACTCAGTCCCTGTGGTTTTACAGTGGATTTCAACCCTTCAAAATGAATGGTTTATGGTCTTTGACAATGCTGATGGTTTACCAGAACTAGTTGAAAAATACCTTCCACCTGCCAATAATGGAAATATATTGATAACCAGTAGAAATCCAGAACATAAGAGGATTGTATCACCCAGAAATTCAACAGAAATATTAGAAATGAAAAAAGACACAGCTATTGAACTGCTACTGAAAGCTTGTGGTTTAAATGAAACCCCACATAAATACTATGAAGTTGCTGAGGACATATGTACCATATTGTTTTTTCTTCCTTTAGCTATTGACCAAGCTGGGGCATACATCAATTCTGGTAAATGCAGTATTGAAAGTTACATATCAGTCTATGATAAATATAGATCAAAATTAATGAACAGCAAAAGATTCAGAGGAGCATCAAGGTATGAAAAAACAGTGTATGGAACTTGGGAAATATCTCTTGCAAAAATACTACAAATGAGCAATGATGAAGAAGATGAAGAAACTGCAATGGCAGCTGAATATGCAATTAAGTTAATCTATATGTGTGCCTTTCTACATCATGAAAATATTTCAGATGAAATATTTGCAAAAGCTGCAAAATATTACCCATTTTATGTAGAGAAGTATAATGACAGCAAAATACCCTGCTTTCTAGCAGACATGGATACAACAATACTCAATATTGATGAATGCAATAACTGGAATGAGATGCAATACAGGGAAAGTATTGGAATTCTATTGTCTTTCTCTTTAATAAAAAGAACTATTGATGGTACAAAATTTGGATTGCATCCCTTAGTGCAATCATGGTGCCAAGACAGACTAAAATCAGATCAAAGGAACTTATGGATTTGGAATGCCAGAGCAATATTGTTAAGTTCTGTTTCAAATGAAAATCTATATATGTATTTAAATTCAATTAGCCTTCATGTTATACAAAATTTATCACATGAGAATATAACTAGTATGACTTACTACCATGATATATTTGAAACATTAGCTTTTGTACTGGAAATATGTGGAAAATATGATTTAGAAGAGATATTAAGGCTTAGAATATTGCATATGTGTGAGAAAGTACATGGTAATGAAAATTACTATACTATTGTTAAGATGGGATTTTTGGCAATAGCATACCAAAGACTTGGTAAATATACAGACACAGAAATACTGGAGACTTATGTTCTAGAGATGACCTCCAGAAGTTTGGGAAAAGAGCATAAAGATACACTTCATTGTATGAGTAACTTAGCAGTAACATATGGAAATCTTGGAAAATGGACAGAAGCTGAAATTCTGCATAATCAAGTTCTTGAAATGAGAGCTAGAATTCTGGGGAATGAACACCCAGATACAATAGATAGTATGAGCAACTTGGCAGTTGCATTTACAAATTGTGGAAAATTTGCTAAAGCTGAAATGCTGGGAACTCAGGTTTTAAGTATGAAAATGAGAAGTCTAGGGAGAGAGCACCCAAATACACTGACTATTATGTGTAATTTGGCAATGACATATGCAAAATATGGTAAATGGATAGATGCAGAGATGTTACAAATGCAGGCTCTGGAAATGAGAATCAAAATTCTGGGAGAAGAGCATCCAGATACACTTGGTTGTATGAGTAACTTGGCAGCAATATATCACAGTCTTGGCAAAATAGCAGAAGCTGAAAGACTGGGGACTCAGGTTCTGGATATGAGAGCTAGAATTTTGGGAAATGAACATCCAGATACACTTACTAGTATGGCTAATGTTGCAGTGGCATATGGAAATCATGGCAGGTTTACAGAAGCTGAAACCCTGGAAATTCAAGTTCTGGAAATTAGCACCAGAATTTTGGGAAAGGAGCATCCATATACACTAATTAGTATGGGTAACTTGGCATTTACATACACAAATTTAGGAAAGTGGACAGAAGCTGAAAGTCTTCAGATTCAGGTTATGGAAATAAGTGCTAGAAATCTTGGAAAAGAGCATCCAGATACACTCTTCAGTATGGCTAGTTTGGCAATAACATATAAAGAGCTTGGAAAATGGATAGATGCTGAAGAACTTGAGATTCAGGTACTAGAGATGAGAACCAGAGTTTTGGGAAATGAGCACCCAGATACACTTACTAGTATGGCTAACCTGGCACTTATATATGGAAATCTGGGAAAATGGATGGATGCAAAAATGTTGGAGATTCAGGTACTGGATATGAGAACCAGAATTTTGGGAAATGAGCATCCTGATACACTTACTAGTATAGCTAACCTAGCACTGACATATGGAAATCTGGGCAAGTGGATGGATGCCAAAATGTTGGGGATTCAGGTTCTGGATATGACAACCAGAATTTTGGGAAATGAGCACCCAAATACACTTACTAGTATGGCTAACCTGGCACTAACATATGGAAATCTTGGTAAATGGATGGAAGCAGAGATACTACAAAAGCAGGTTTTGGAGATAAGAACCAGAATTCTAGGGAAAGAGCACCCAAGCACTCTGGCTTGCATGGGTAACTTGGCTATGACATATGGAAATCTTGGTAGACTGGTAGAGGCAGAAACACTGGAGATCCAGGTCCTGGAGATGAGATTTAAAATTCTGGGGAAAGAGCACCCAGATACATTAACTAGTATGAATAACTTGGCAGTGACATATGAAAATCTTGGTAAATCAGCTGAAGCTGAAATGCTGGTGACTCAAGTTTTGGAGTTGAGAACCAGGATCCTTGGGAAAGAGCACCCAATGACACTAATTAGTATGAGTAATTTGATAGCAGCATACCAACATCATGGCAAGTGGGCTGAAGCAGAAGCTCTGGACATTGAGATTCTGGAGATGAGAACAAGAATTCTGGGGAAAGAGCATCCAAGTACATTGACTAGTATGGCTAATGTGGCAATAGCATATGGAAATCTTGGTAAATGGACAGAAGCTGAAATGCTAGAGATTCAGGTTCTGGAGATGAGAACCAGGATTCTTGGAAAAGAACATCCAAATACACTAACTAGTATGAGTAACTTAGCATTCACATACCAGAATCTTGGCAAGTGGGCAGAAGCTGATCAGCTGGAAATTCAAGTTCTTGAGATGAAGGCCAGGGCTCTAGAATTGTAGATAGGAATTGTATGTGCACCTGCAACCTTGAATTTGGTGGCTGTTAGTGAAAATCTTGCTTGAAGGGAGAAAATGACAAATACTGTTTGGATTATAAAGTCCATTATTATTGACTGTACTTTTTTATGGTATCCTGTGAATGCACTTTTATTACATATGCTTACTTTTTCCTGTGCTTCCTATGATTGACATTTAAGCAACAAGTCTAATATATTAACTTCAGTGGAGTGATGTCACCATAAGTTTGCGCCATTTGTGGTGGGTAGTGTGGGTAAGGATGTACATTATATGTGGAATGTGGGATGTATCGGTATTGTGTTGACTGAGGTGTACAGTAGTACATTAAGGTAAATAACTCTAGTCAGAGTCTTCGCATGCTACATGCATTATTATATACTACGTAAACCCGATACTTTTTTTTGTAAATATGACAACTATATATATCTTATGAATGGAACATTTGGATTAAGAATGCAGATGAATAGAGGGAGAATGAAACTCGCTGGAATGATTCAGAATTTTGAGGATGCTTTTAAGTTATTCCAGCGTGTCCATTGCCAGTGTCTCCTTTTATTCCGACTTCAGGTCACCTACCATTGGCACCACTGCATGCATTATTCCATTCCAACCTTCTTACTTACTCGACACATATCTCGCTCTTTCGACTCTATTATACATGTTGGTTTACGTTTGTGATGATATCATCTACATTAGTCGAGAATCCCGGTGAACTCGGATAAAAATAAAATAATGACAAACCGTCGTGCTGGAAGAAAACATGAGTTTGGCTGAGGTTTAATGGTAGTCGTAACGGCTTGGATGCAAAATCGTCCCGCTAAGAGTGTTAAGTGCTTTTTAATCGCACGAGCTTGTTGCATGTGAGTCTTAAAATATAGCGTCTAACACTATCTCGTAAAGAACTCTTACAATGCATTGTAAGGACATGTCTATTAATAATATGGGTTTTAGAGGATAATCGATAAACTCCTATGATAAGATGAAATACGTCACCTGAATGTTTTCCAGACTTGAACATGTGTCATGGCTTTGGCATGGATTTTTACGTTTTCCAATTTCGTGTCCATCGCATTGAGTGACGCGTGTTCAAGCACTCCGTCGAATGTCTACACTCTTGGTGCACTACAAAAATTAAAGAAGTCATTCACTCACAGAATAATATGCAGCTCGTGAATGGAACAAGACAAAGAATGCAATAATCGGCTCCAATTACAAAACGCAGAAACACTTCAAGATGACTCACCTCCCGAGGCGCAATCGACAATCAACCATTTCCCCACACCCCAACCATAGTTCCCACACTACGTACATATGAACGGGATCAAAAACCCCAGTGCGAGTTGCAACAGGCCCACGCGTACCATTCTTCCTCCTCACCAACAATGAGCTGCTCACACCAGCCTCCGCCCTCCTCGTACCCCGAGCTCAATTTTTCTGCGGGTGCAAAATGGATTAAAAGCTTGAGTAAAGACCGCCTGGGGAGGTTTAATGGTGGACATTATAGCGATGTCAACTTGTCGTCTGTGTTATTTATCCACCGGCTGGATAATGCGGAGCATGTTAAACTTAAAGTGCACGTTTTCCTTTTTGTTTTTGTTTTTGAGTTTCTGTTTGGGATGGGTGTTGAGGGTGGTTTGGGATGTAGATGGAGTGCTCCTGGGTTAACGAAGCCTAGTTTTGAAGAGGCTATGAAGCAGAAGTTTAAGAGTGCTAAAAAGGTGAGGATTTGGTGTGCTTATATGCTGCAGTGGTGCTGAAGATGCGATAGGAAGATCAATTTGGTCCTTCGTGTAAGTTCACCCCCCTCTATTTTGTATGCTGAGCTAACTGGCTTACAGGGTTGAGTTGAGCAATGTGTACACGTTATGCATGTGCTTAGGTGTGCTAGACGAACCACTGGTGAAAAGTTACTGTTACGATACCGGGGTACCGGCAGCAGTATGAGGGGGTCCAATGTACGTTCTCTCGACACTCGCAGGAAACACCCCGTACGTTCACCCACCTCCTCCCTCGCCTTTCATACGTATTACGTTCTTACGAGGACCTGGATAGATTGAAAAACAAAGCCCTGGAGTCTAACAGTAACAAGTGCCATAAAAATCGTCGAAAGAGTCACGGATTTCTCACGCTCTTCCGCGCGTCAAACCATGACCCATTCTGCTTTTAGCACAGCGCCCGCTTTGTCGCTTCAGATATACAGTGTAAACACAATAAGACAGAGTCACTGAGGCCAGCTACCATCCAACGTGCAACCACAGCGCAACCACAGTCTCTTGAACGAAGGTGAATTGCATCCGTTACCTCTGTCTCCCTCTTCCTGTTCACCGTAGCACAGTCTAGGATCTCGAAAGGACGAGCTTCGAGTTAGACATCCTCTGTCACTCCCCATCACCATAATCCCATCCAGCACTACGACTGTACCACCATGGCCGCTCCCTTCGATACCACTCCGCAGAAGAAACTGTACCTCATGCGCATGTTATTCCCTCCCCCTCCCCTGCAGGATTCATGCTATGAAGCTGAAGATCATGCTGAGGGAATCTATTGACGAGGTTTACGAGGCTGATAATGGAAGACTTGGAACTGTGTAGTGTATGCAAAGAGGAAGGTTAGTTCATTTCATATCCTTATGTTTCGTCCCGCGTTTCGTCTGTTCTACCAATCAGTCGTTCTACCCTCTTTCCAACCTTGTTCATTCCACTTTAGTCTGGTCTACCCTCGCGTCCTCCTTCTCTTCGTCCTTCGTTTCCTTTCCCATCTTCCCATCTTCGCCTCTTCCCTCCCTCCATCTTGTTCCCTTCGCTCTCTACGTCGTTCCCCGTTCATTCTTGTCTTACTCAACGTCCTCTAGGTGCCAACGGCGAAGGCGTCTTCGTTTTCTCCTACGGGATCGTCGTCTGACGGTGTGTCGGGGTTGCACGCTACACCCGCCCCAGCCCCTTGATCAACCACCGTCAATGTTACTGTACGGTTGCGCGTAGGAGTGGTTGGGGTGGTGGTATCTGTATAGTAAGCTTCGGTGCTACGCTCGGTGCGAAGCGTCTGTCACATCGAAATCGAATAACAGTGTGTTGATCTATACTATTTAGTCCATCGTTGTTGAAGGCCTGCGCTGTCGGTGTCAAAGTAGGTAAACCGGTCCGCAGGGGGAGCAACTCATTCAGTTATCGAGAATGTGAGCTCAGTAAATGGGAAGACAGAAACCAGGCGTACAGACGTGTAATCAGACTTTCACCTATCACCAACTCGATCAATTCCACCATTTACCTTAAATTTTATACACATCCCTCCTCAAAGACGACTTCGTTGGAGGCATACAAGGCAAAGACGTGGTATATCGTATACAGTATGACTGTCATTAAGGGATTGCCACTACTACTGGCAGAGACTGTAAAGGCGTACCAGTATGTTGAAAGGGTGAAGATAGAGGCTACGTAGGGAGCCTAGCTAGTTATACATCCTCGAATGAGCATGGGCATAATGTAGCATGCTTAGACAGGGGCATTAGGGAAGTCGAGACCAGCGCGTGGTACATACACGTAACATGTAGTACGGAATAGAAGAGGTTTATTTCTTTGGAAATAGGCATGCAGAGCGCACCGTTGGCTGCTTTTACTATGATTTGACAGAGAGGCATGGAACAGGGGGACGCTGAGCACGACAGAGTTGAAGCCTCGCTGAGACCTTGTTCAAATGATACGAATTACACAATGACAGCGACTGCAACGTGGAACGGAAATCCTTTGGAAACCAATAAGTTACTGAAAATCGACAAGGCTTTCACCGTAAGTGTACTATAAATTTCCACGGGATCGATGCTCGATACACTCACGGTAATACAATGGCCATCAATAATTCGGACATCAAGCCATCCATTCGGACCATTCCACTAAGTCGCCCATTTCGAGATGATTAGTATCCAGCGTCCAGGTTCTTCGCTACAATTAGATTGGCATTAATCTAGCCTTTTGACCATTTCGAGTCGTTATAGCAAGTAAGTTTGCGTGGGCATTGGTGTCAATTGACCAGACATGTTATAATTATAGGCACGTTGCTGTGATTTGCTGTGAAACCTTCTCATGATCAGAGGGCGATAAGGTAGATCTAGCTATTAAATATAGCACGCGCGTCAAGAAATGCAGCTATAAATCCGCAGCTATCCATCGCTACCATTCGAAAACTCTCTCACACCAACGCTCTCACTGCACAACAAACAAAATGCCGTTCGAAAATGCCCATGATTTTACAATCCAGAATGCTATGATGGTTGAAACTACCACAATTACAGTCAGCACTGCCCAGGTAAATCTCTACTACATATGGAAACTAGTTTGTAGACCATTCAACATTGCTTCATTTTTATAGGTCATGAATCAAACCACTAACCAAGATAAGATTGAACCGCTCTCTCCTATACAAAATATACCACCCAGTGCAACCCAGAACTTTACTGGACAAGATGAATATCTTGAGAAGTTGCATAATCACTTTGATAAAAATAATGCTCTTGGCCGAAAAATGTTTCTTCTGTATGGAATGGGTGGTATTGGAAAAACACAAATATGTTTGAAATTCAAAGATGAAGTTTCTGATTAGTGAGTATTATATCCCAAAGATTAATACTGAAGACTTAACATATTCTTTATAGCTATCATCATATCTTTTGGATAGATGCAACATCTAAAGATACTATTGAGCAAAGCATTAAAGATATACACAAAATCAATGTCAAGATTATAGGTTCTGAAACTTCTTACTCTGCCACTAAGATTCTACAGTGGATTTCAACACTTCAAAAGGAATGGCTCATAATATTTGACAATGCAGATGGATCACCAGAACTAATTGAAAAATATCTTCCACCCAGTGGGAATAGGGGGAATATATTGATTACTAGTCGAAATTCAGAGCATAAGAGAATTGTATCACCCATGAACTCAGTGGAAGTATCAGAAATGAGTAAAGATATAGCTATTGAACTATTATTGAAAGCTTCTGGCTTAAATGAAAGCCCACAGAAATATTATGAAGTTGCAGACCAAATATGTACTAAATTTTATTTTTTGCCTTTGGCTATTGATCAAGCTGGAGCCTATATCAATATTGGTAAATGCAGCATTGAAAACTACATATCAATCTTTGATGAATATAGGTCTAAACTATTGAACAGTGGAAGATTCAGAGGGGCATCCAAGTATGAAAAAACAGTGTATGGAACTTGGGAAGTATCATTTCAAAAAATACTTCAAATGGCCAATGATGATGAAGATGAAGAAAATGCAATGGCAGCCAAATATGCTATAAAATTAATAAATATCTGTGCATTTATACATCATGAAAATATATCAGATAAAATGTTTGCAAGGGCTGCAATGTATTACCCAGTCCATATGAAATATAATAATCAGAGAGAAAAAGTCTGCTTTCTTTGGGGAATGGATACAACTATATTAAATATTGATGAATACAATAACTGGAATGAGATACAATACAGAGATAGTATTGGAATTCTATTGTCTTTCTCATTAATAAAAAGAACTTTTGATTATGAAAAATTTGGATTACACCCCTTAGTGCAGCTATGGTGCCAAGACCGGTTAGAATTTAATGAAAGGAAAACATGGATTTGGAATGCCAGGGGAATACTGTTAAGTTCTATCTCATATAAAGATATACATACCTATCAAAGTTCAATCATTCCACACATCATGCAAAATTTATCACATCAGGATATGAGCAGTATGACCTACTATGATGATATCTTTAATATATTAGCTGATACAATGAGAAACAATGGAAAATTTGCTTTAGAAGAATTATTAAGACTTCAAATAGTAGAAAATTGTAAGAAAGTACATGGTAGTGAACATCTATATACTCTTTCCAGTATGAGTCTTTTGGCATACACATATCTAAGTGTTGGAAAATTGGTAGAATGTGAAATATTGGAGAGTCAGGTTCTGGAGATAAGAATAAGAACTGTAGGAAAAGAGCACCCAGATACACTCACTAGTATGAGTAACTTGGCAGAGGCATATAGTAATGTTGGCAAATGGACAGAAGCTGAAATACTGGGAACTCAGGTTCTGGATATAAGAGCCAGAATTCTGGGAAAAGAGCACCCCCATACACTCACTAGTATGAGTATCTTGGCAGAGGCATATAGTGATGTTGGCAAATGGACAGAAGCTGAAATACTGGGAACTCAGGTTCTGGATATAAGAGCCAGAATTCTGGGGAGAGAGCACCCACATACACTTACTAGTATGGATAACTTGGCACTTGCATATGGTCATGTTGGCAAATGGACAGAAGCTGAAATGCTGGGAACTCAGGTTCTGGAGATAAGAGCCAGAATTCTGGGGAAAGAGCACCCACATACACTCAGTAGTATGAGTAACTTGGCACTTGCATATGGTAATGTTGGTAAATGGACAGAAGCTGAAATGCTGGGAACTCAGGTTCTGGAGATGTACACCAGAATTCTTGGGAAAGAGCACCCAGATACACTCACTAGTATGAATAACTTGGCACTTGCATATGGTAATGTTGGCAAATGGACAGAAGCTGAAATACTGGGAACTCAGATTCTGGAGATAAGAGCCAGAATTCTGGGAAAAGAGCACCCACATACACTCACTAGTATGAGTATCTTGGCAGAGGCATCTGGTAATGTTGGCAAATGTATAGAAGCTGAAATACTGGGAACTCAGGTTCTGGATATAAGAGCCAGAATTCTGGGGAAAGAGCACCCACATACACTTACTAGTATGGATAACTTGGCACTTGCATATGGTCATGTTGGCAAATGGACAGAAGCTGAAATGCTGGGAACTCAGGTTCAGGAGATGTACACCAGAATTCTTGGGAAAGAGCACCCAGATACACTCACTAGTATGAGTAACTTGGCACTTGCATATGGTCATGTTGGCAAATGGACAGAAGCTGAAATGCTAGGAACTCAGGTTCTGGAGATGTACACCAGAATTCTGGGGAAAGAGCACCCATATACACTCACTAGTATGGGTAACTTGGCACTTGCATATGGTAATGTTGGCAAATGGACAGAAGCTGAAATGCTGGGAACTCAGGTTCTGGAGATAAGAACCAGAATTCTGGGAAAAGAGCACCCAGATACACTCACTAGTATGGGTAACTTGGCACTTGCATATGGTAATATTGGCAAATGGACAGAAGCTGAAATGCTGGGAACTCAGGTTCTGGAGATAAGAGCCAGAATTCTGGGAAAAGAACACCCACATACACTCACTAGTATGGGTAACTTGGCACTTGCATATGGTAATATTGGCAAATGGACAGAAGCTGAAATGCTGGGAACTCAGGTTCTGGAGATAAGAACCAGAATTCTGGGAAAAGAGCACCCAGATACACTCACTAGTATGGGTAACTTGGCACTTGCATATGGTAATATTGGCAAATGGACAGAAGCTGAAATGCTGGGAACTCAGGTTCTGGAGATAAGGGCCAGAATTCTGGGAAAAGAACACCCACATACACTCACTAGTATGAATGACTTGTTACACACATAAGGAAAACTTGGCAAATGGGCAGAAGTATGGAAAGCTGGACAATCATGCTTGACTACATTAAAGTAATTATGCTCTGACCTTGTTATAATTTTCACCTCACTGCCCCACCAGAGTCCAGACCCTCCTACATACATAAGACCTCTCATGTGACCTTCTGGACATCTTCCCTTCATTCTATTTATACATATGACTTGGTTCATGTTTTTAATCCCATCATCACAATATGTCATACCCTGTGTCATGACCTTCATTTCACAAAGTACATATTCATTTACTCTACTTTTATACCATTTACTCCACTGTTTCAGTTACTTACTCTGCTTTTGGATCCTCTTTTATTTTTACATACTTTCTTTTTATCATTCTTATCTTACTTGGGAATAGCTGAGTGCATTGGCTAGACCTTGTTCTGATAGGGCAAAGCAGGAAAATGTTAAACTGAAACATCTGAAATTAAAAATAAATATTCATGGTGAATTCTGGAACACCTCCAAGAAGAGAAGGGTTCACATCAGCAAGAGTTGGACAGGATTCAATTAGGCCTAGAGCTGTAACAAGAGGATGTGAAATTAGAGAGAGAAGATAAAGAAACCAAGATGTAGTGGGAACCAGTTTATATTGAAGCTACAGTAGTTTAATCCACTGTCACAGGTAGCTTGTCACATCACATGTTATATCTGTGCTTTACTATGATTAGAAAGTTCAAAGTAGATGACAGGAATTATTAAGTTGTTGTAGATAAAAATATTTAAAATGTTGCTTGTTGCATTATATGTCATGCATGTCATATTTCTGTTTTACTAGAATGAGAAAGTAGATAATGGACATTATTAAGTCATTAAAAATAGGTGGACATGTAAACAATTGTAAATATAAAATTCCCACTACCTTTTAAGGTAGTTGGGTTATAGGGTGGTCTCAATTTCCCTATAAGGCAATTTCAGGATCTTGAATGGGATCTGAGTCTGATTGGCTGGAGCCCTGTGACAATCTGTGACAGATGACATGTTGACTCATCCCAGATGGTTTTTCACCCCCCTCCATTATCATCATCCCCTCTCATTTTCAGTTTCTGGCTCTTTCTTTCTTTTGCCCTCACTTTCTTTTTCATTTATACATCATCCTAATAGACCACACTCATTCAAAGCCACCAAGGACTCCCAGACAAAAGGATAGAGTTCAATGGCTAGATAAATATGCTTGGTTCAAAGTTTGTTTGTTTCCTTACTTTTAACTACCACATTTATAATCTATTTGGTAATAAGCTTTTTACTATATCTACTTTCATCATAATTCAATACCATGTCCCCTTTAGATGGTATGAGGACTATTCAACATGATGGTAGTCAAGGTCATTGATATTCAGTCAAGATAACCTGACCTATACTGAACATACCATTATCATTGAGAACACTGGCACTCAAGGACAGTATATGAACATCAACTATGCCATTATTACCCAAGAGTATGTCTTGTTAAATGCATATATCTCCTCAATCACTCAACTCAAATACAGTGACACTCTTCCCACAAACTCCAGAGATTCTACAGCTTCTTCCAGTGCTGAATTGGAACCCACATCCACCACACAAACTTCAAGCTCTGACAAGAAGCCTTTTCCTATTGCAGCTGTGCTTTATAAATTCTGCAATACACTTTTATTTTCTATTGTAGTGTATCTGTCCATCATTTAGTCCTTTTAATTCAAAAATTCTAATGGAATTGACTCTTGTGTGGTTCATTAAGGACTCTCAATAATCAAGGAAATAACTTATAATTATGTAAGTGGGTAGTGGGCTTTGCCACTTGCTGGCCATCATGCATGTCATATTTCTGTTTTAGTAGAATGAGAAAGTAGATAATGGAAATTATTAAGTTGTTAAAAATAGGTGGACATGTAAACAATTGTAAACACAAAATTCTTAATTGTGGCCTGTCATATCACAGACAATGAAAAATGCAACCTTCAATTATTCCCACTACCTTTTAAGGTAGTTGGGTTATAGGAACATTTGGACTTTCTAATAAATCAATTTGTAGACCATGTTCAGGATCTCACTTTCTAGCAACATGATTGGCTGATACCCTGTAACACTGTATGATTGGCAGAAACCTTGTGACATTGTGTGACAAAGAGATGATGAAGTGTCTGTATGTATTGAAGAATAACAATCCCCTGAACACTGTGCTTACCCCCCCTCATTTCAGCCTAGCTTGTGCCCCATGGACTATCAGTTCAATTCCCATGAGTAACTGTACAATTGTAGATTTTGCTTTGGAGAGCTTTGGAGAGGCAGTATGTCTCTGAGGCAACTCTGAGGTACAATTTCTTCTTGTCATAGACTGTTTTTCTTATTTATGAGCTCTTTTCTGGTTTGTATATCATTACACCATTAACAAACTTCATAGTGTGTAAAATTTCAATCTCAGGTTAAAACATTAATTCTTCAACACCTAGATTTATGTGGATGCAACAAATAAATTATACCAATTTGTGACCTGACTACTTCAACCAAACTACTACAATGTGACAAAAAGGCATTGTAATATACAGGCTGTCATGTAAGGACTCTTGATATATTGGGCCTTATACAATGAATTGTAAGGTATCTGTAAGATTAATCTTACATTTCAAGATCACCATAATATTATTTGACCTGTATAATGCCTTATATTCTTCTCGTAAAACAGATTTAAAAAACCTTGCATTTATGAACTCTTTTATCTGCAGATATGTTTAGATTTTTTTTCTGCTGAAAGAATGCAAATGGAAAATATAAAATACCTACATTATTTTTTGAATAATAATTCTATCAAGGTCGTGACAGTCTGGTGAGTAAGATGAGAGCTGGACGGGCTGCTTACAAAACCCTAGACAAGTTCAAGACATGCCCGGGTTAGGCCTAAATCCGATGCAAGTTCCGGAACATGTACTGAGACCGCACAAGATCTGATGCGGGCCGACCAAAACATTCATGTCGAATATAAAAAGCCTGCTGCTTTCGTGTTGTTATCCTCTCAAAATTTGACTTGTAATGGTAACTAGCAAAGGTAAGGTAAGTTGAAGGTGGGTCATCTTAAGTCTTCAATAGTATGTCAATTTTTACTTGCTGCATGATTATTAGTGTAAGGAGTAGATTACTTTACTATCAGGCTAGCTTCAATGAGTTATAAGGCACCCAGCCAGGCCTTGTAAGAGCCTTAAGGTTTCGTGTTCAATTTAATGCCACTTAATATGGCCGATGCCTTAACGCATTACAATGCATCGTAATGTCTTGTGTAGCAAACTAAGTTTTCGTGACAGCTGTGCCGCCTGCCGGCCTTATTTTTTTATTTCATCTGTATAATTATTATATATCTTATGAATGGAACATTCAGATTAAGAATGCAGATTGCAGATGAGGAAAGGGAGAATGCTATTCGCTGGAATAAGTCAGAATTTCGAGATTGCTTTTAAGTTATTCCGGCGTGTCCACTGTCTCCTTTTTTCTTCGACTTCAGGTCACGTACTATCGGTACCGCTGCACGCATTATTCCATTCCAACCTTCTTACTTACTCGACGCATGACTCGTCATTCTTTCGACTCTATTATACATGTTGGCTTACGTTTGTGATGATATCGTCTATATTAGTCGAGAAGCCTGGTGAACTCGGATGAAAGTGAAATAATGATAAATCGTTGCGCTGGAAGAGAACGTGAGTTTGGCTGAGGTTTAGTGGTGGTCATAACGGCTTGGATGCAAAATCGTCCCACTAAGAGTGTTAAGTGCTTTTTAATCGCACGAGCCTGTCGCCCGTGAGTCTTAAAATATAGCGTCTAACGCTATCTCGTAAATAACTCTTACAATGCCTTGTAAGGATATATCTATTAATAATATGGGTAACACCTACGATAAGATGAAATACGTCACCTGAATGTTCTCCAGACCTGAACATGTGCCATGGCTTTGGCATGGATTTTTACGTTTTCCAGCTTCGTGTCCATCGCATCGAGTGACGCGTGTTCAAGCACTCCGTCGAATGTCTACACTCTTGGTGCACTACAAAAATTAAAGAAGTCATTCACTCACAGAATAATATGCAGCTCGTGAATGGAACGAGACAAAGAATGCAAAAATCGACTTCAATTACAAACGCAGAAACACTTCAAGACGACTCACCTCCCGAGGCGCAATCGGCAATCAACCATTTCCCCACACCCCAACCATATTTCCCACACTACGCACACACGAACGGGATCAAAAACCCCAGTGCGAGCTGCAACAGGCCCACGCGTACCATTCTTCCTCCTCACCAACGATGAGCTGCTCACACCAGCCTCCGCCCTCCTCGTACCCTGAGCTCAACTTTTCCGCGGGTGCAAAATGGATTAAAAACTTGAGTAAAGACCGCCTGGGGACGTTTAATGGCGGACATTATAGCGATGTCAACTTGTCGTCTGTGTTGTTTATCCACCGGCTGGATAATGCGGAGCATGTTAAACTTAAAGTGTGCGTTTTCCTTTTAGTTTTTGTTTTGAGTTTTTGGTTGGGATGGGAGCTGAGAGTGGTTTGGGATGTAGATGGAGTGCTCCTGGGTTGACAAAACCTAGTTTTGAAGAGGCTATGAAGCAGAAGTTTAAGAGTGCCAAAAAGGTGAGATTCGTCTGTCTAATCGGCTGCGGAGGTGCTGAAGATGCGATAGGGAGATCAATTTGGTCCTTCATGTAAGTTTACCCCTCCTCTTTCGTGCACGGACTGACTGGTTTACAGGGGTGAGTTGAACAATGTGTACACGTCATGCATGTGCTTAGGTGTGCTAGACCAACCACTGGTGGAAAGTGACTGTTACGATACCGGGGTATTGGCAGCAGTATGAGAGGGTTCAATGTACGGTCTTTCCTACTCCATTCCCTTGCTCGCGTGCTGACGACCGTGAAGTCGAGTTCGACCCAGGATGCGAAGCTATGATCTACACTACAGACGGTGTCCCACTACAAGGCTCGTTCCCCTTCCTCCTCCCCCCTACCTACCACATTCGTACTCACACGCTCAATAGGAATCACAGGCGGCTACGGCGGTGACCGCAGAGTTGAATACATTATCCCACCCGACGCACTCGCACAGGGCGTACACGAATTCGTCATCGAGTCGAGCTGTAATGGGATGTTTGGCGTCCCGTGGAACGGGGATACCATTGCTCCTCCTGATGTACGTTTTCTTCCCTTCCTTCTGTCCTTTCGTACATATCCCATCTTTCTTTCCTACCACTTCATACAAATACATCTATCCTATCCACCTCGTTTCACGATGCTAATGCGAACGAATAGATGAACAGATACTTCTCACTTGCATCCGCAGACCTCGTCGTACCCAACATGGACGCCTGGGGCCTTCTATGGGACTTCCAGACATTAACAGAGTTAGTGGATACACTCCCAGGAAACACACCGTACGTCCCCTCCCTTTCCTTCCGTCCATACAAAATCCTAACCCACTATTGAAAAGGCTACAAAACAAAGCTTTAACAGCCGCAAATGCCATAATGAACGTATTCAACAAGGGCGATCCATCTTCTATCCGTCAGGCGCGTAAGATTGCTGAAGGGGTGTTTGGTGCGGGGTGGGAGGCCAAAGGTGCTGATGTATATAATGAGGGTTCGAAGAAGAGTAATGTTTGGGGTATTGGGCAGTACGTTCTTCCTTCTTTTATCTTTCTCGACTTCGTCTCGGTTCCGCTCTTCGTTCGTTTCCCTTCTTCAGCCCACTTCCATTCTTCATTCATCCTCCCAAGCTCTTTCATCTTCCCCATTCCTACGAGTTGTCGAGGTACTAATGCGAGTGTCTACGACAGCTGTCACATCGACACGGCGTGGTTATGGCCATACAGCGTGACGCAGCAGAAAGTTGCCCGCTCCTGGGCGACGCAGGTGGATCTTATGGAGCGGTACCCCGAGCATCGGTTCGCGTGCAGCTCGGCACAGCAGTATAAGTGGCTTGAAGAGGTATATCTTCACTCGCTGCTCCTGTCCACTTCCTAACCACTCTTATCTCAAGCTCTACCCACCTCTTTTCGAACGCGTCAAAGCCAAAATCCTCTCGGGGCAATTCCAGCCAATAGGCGGCTCATGGGTCGAAAATGACGCGAATATGCCATCAGGCGAAGCCCTCGTTCGTCAGTTCCTTTTCGGACAACGGTACTTTTCCTTTCTTTTTTCTTGTATACGATATGGTGCTGAGGAATTGTGGTTGGGAAGGTACTTTGAGAGTCGGTTCGGGAAACGATGTGAGACGGCTTGGTTGCCTGATAGTTTTGGGTTGACAGGGGGGTTGCCGCAGATTATTAGGGGGTCTGGTGAGTGTTTTATCTAGAAAGACAAGGGGAGGAGCTGATGGGGGATACGCAGGGATGAAGTACTTTTTCACGCAGAAGTTGTCTTGGTGAGTTGGTTCTTGCTTGAGGTGTGGGTTATGCTGATGACTTTGTAGGAATAATATGTGAGTTTGGCTCTGCTGAGCATGGGTGGAGACTGATTTGAGGACTTCAGAAACACGTTCCCCCATTCGACTTTCAATTGGGTAGGAATCGACGGCACACAGGTGCTTTGTCATATGACTCCTGGTGCGTTCTCCTCTCCTCCACCTCCTTGTGAAGCTGGAGGCTAATGGTGTGCAGTGGATACATATACTGCTCAGGCGACTGTAGGAGATGTTAATAAGGGATTGACGAACCATAAGGTATGATCGGCTTGTTTTGTGCACGTGAGTAAGCACGCTGACGCATGGTAGAACCTCGAATCAAGCGATACCTCCCTTCTGGTATTTGGAAATGGAGATGGAGGAGGAGGGCCGTTGGCTAAGATGCTAGAAAATGTACGTATCTCTAACTTGTTATTGTTGGCTTAGGCTGATGAGTATGGTTAGTTGCGCCGCATTCGTGCTGTGACCAACACGCATAGAGAGCTACCACCTGTCAATATGGGTCATTCCGTTGACGAGTTCTTTGAGCATTTGGAGGGGGACAGCCAGGAGGGTGGAAAGTTGCCAAATTGGTGCGTCATTTCGTTCGCTTGTACGGAGTGGTGCTGACGGTGGGGGTAGGCATGGGGAATTGTACCTCGAGGTATGAGATTTGTATGGGCTATGGTACGTGAAGTCTGACAAGGTGTAGTTCCATCGTGGGACATATACCTCCCATGGATCTATCAAGAAGGGGAATAGGCATTCGGAGATTTTGCTCCGCGATGTCGAGGTGTGTTTGGGATTTTAGTACGGGTATTAATGGCTGATGAAGTGATCCACGCAGCATATTGCGACGTTGGCTTCGCTTTACAGGCTGCAGAAGCAGGATTATGTATACCCCAAGGAGGAGATTGACGAGTGCTGGGAGAAGGTTCTGTTGAATCAATGTATGTTGTCTGGTTTTTGGTCATCTTATGTTAGCTGATGGATTTGCGCTTAGTCCATGACGGTGAGTTCATATATGCATTCATAGAGTTTATGCTTACGTCTCCGTGGTAGTCCTTCCCGGTTCAGCGATGTGAGTACGTCTTGTCCCTCCACCTCCACAGATCTAATTGGCTCCTCAGCGGAATGGTATACAATGACGCCGAGAAGCTCTATGCCGAGATCAAAAAGACAGGCGAGTCACTCCTCGACGAAGCATTCAACGTCCTCTTCCCAGACTCCATCCCCCTCACTCGCAAAACTAAAATGAAGGCCCTCGGGCCCGGAAGCAAGATTGTAGGGTACAACACCACGCCCTTCCCGCGCTGGGACATTATCAAGATTCCGCTGTCTGGTGCGAACGCCGGGCTGAAGTCGCAGGTTATGCAGGCTTCCGATGATATGAGGGAGGGGTATGCTATTATGGAAAGTTCACCTTGTGGGCCTGGGGAGCTGAGGAAGCCGTCGAATGAGTTGCATGCGCGACTTTTACCTGTTTCTGGTACGTCTCTTCGATCTTATAAGGGTAGGGTTTGGCTGAAGATGATCATGGGATAGTGTATGCTAATGGATCAGACCACTTTGTACTGAGGAATGCTACGGTGCAGCTGACGCTTTCGAAGGGGAGGATTACGAGTCTTATTGATGTCAAGCTTAAGTGAGTTGGTTCAATCTTTTGTTTGGGGTTTGGCTGATAGGGGATTGGCAGGCGCGAGCTTATTCCTGAGGGAGCTACTGGTGGATTGATCATTTTCCAGGATCGTCCGAACTATTGGGATGCTTGGGGCGAGTGTACAACGCGCGTACATGGGATATTACTAATTGGTTATGCTTTTCGCAGATGTTGAAGTACATCACCTCGAAACTGCGCAGCCTCTTGCGTTCACTGATGTGTCGGTCGTATCACAAGGCCCGTTGCATGCGGCTGTTAAGGCGCAGGTTAGGTACGGTCAGAGTACGATTGATGTTACGGTATGTTCGGTTCTACTGCTGGTGAGATGTGTGTTGATGGAATTTGTAGATTTCCTTGGACGCTACTACTGGTAAGAAGGCCACTGTTCCTTGTAGCATTGCTGATGGTGTTGTAGCTTCGATGAAGGATGGCTCGCGCTCGCTGTTCAACTTCGATGCCGTCGTTGACTGGCACCAGCGCCATGAGTTCTTGAAGTGTATGTCCAGAATTCATACTCGTGCAGCTCATGCTTACACTACTTTAGTCGAGATTCCACTAGACATTCACAACGATAACGCTACATACGAAACACAGTTTGGATACGTTCAGCGACCCACGCATAAGAATACTACTTGGGACATTGCCAAGGTTCGCCTGGCTCTTTCCACAGTTACGGCATATGCTGATTGCTGTACAGTTTGAGGTTTGCGGGCACAAGTACGCTGACCTGAGTGAATTCGGATATGGCGTTGCCATTCTCTCCGAGTCCAAGTATGGGTTCTCGTGTATTGGCAATATGTTGAGGATCTCGCTGTTGAGATCTGCTACTGCTCCTGACGCGGAGCAGGATCAAGGTGAGTAATTGTACACTTTGTTAGAGTCGATGTCTCATTGCTATTACTAGGTGAACACCGGTTCTCATGGGCCGTTTTGCCTCATGCTGGCTCCTTCTTGGAGTCTGATGTACCTGAGGCGGCGTATCTTTACAACTCCCCCATTAGAGGTATGCTCTGGTGCTTGCTCCACGTGCTTCGTATCTGACTGTACTTCAGTACGCTGTCTCCCAGGTAATGGGGAGGATATCCTTCCCAAGTCTCCTTTCATCGTGGAAGGCGCCCGCAACGTCGTGCTGGAGACCATTAAGCGTGGTGAAGACGATTCATTCGACGAACCAGCTGATATCAACTCTTCTGATCCCGTCACGATTGTTTTGCGGTTGTACGAAGCCTACGGCGGCCATGCTCGCATTCGCCTCCGCATTGCAAACTACCTCCCCGTAGCAAAGGCTGTGCTCACCAATCTGCTCGAGGACGAGGAAGAAGAGTTACAGTTCATGCGCTCTCAGGATAATGCCAGTGGTTCCTTGGAACTTGGCTTTAGGGGATTCGAGGTTAAGACGATCAAACTCATCCTCGGTGCGATCCCTCCGCCCAAAGAGTTAGTTGATCACACTTACCCGCCAAACGTTGTATCTCAGGTTCCACTTTTAAATGACAGGGAGAACTGGGTTACGATTGAACAAGACCAGCTATTGAGTTTGTAGGTCTTGCTTGTACTATGGAACGTGGGACTTTTGTATATATAAGTATGTTACGTCTCGTCTCGTCTTATCGCTTTGCTGTCTACTATTTCTTGTTACTACCTTGTTTGTATATATGTGATTCCCTATAAATGCGAATGTTTAACCTCGTTCAACATTTGTCGTGTGGTTTCATCCCGGGGATTGATGGTGCATTTGAATGGTTTCAGACGACTATCAGGAATATATGAGATATGATGTGATGTACTTTAGTGTACACACCTAGTCAATCCTGTCATACGTTCATCCTCAGGAATGATTTTATTGCCGTTGTCGTCGAAAGCGTGAGCTACTATAAAGCATGCTACTATCGAGGACATGGCTAGCCACAAGCTACCATCGGCTAGGTATCTTCCTGGGCATATCCTAGAGATTTCACGGAGTTAATAATATGGTTGATATCGGTGCTACTTATTCGTATAAACACTAAACTTGCCTTCGACCAAACCCAAACTGTGCTGTCGGGTGTGGTTCAGCACCTTCCGGATTTAAATATCGGTCTGGGTTAAACCGGTGAGGTTCCTTGTATACTGCTTCGTCGTGGTGGATTCCGCTTTATATATATAAGTAGTTTTCCTTTGAGAATATTTATTGAATATTCACATACTAAAGATTGGCTATAACTACAGACCCTTTCGGAATAAACATGCCGTTGTACGTGTCATCCTCAAGAGAACGATGTGGTATCCCCAAAGGAAATGGTGTACTGCATCTGAGCAAAATTTCATGAATGTTAGGTTCAATTAGTTTATGGGGCCCACCGGTATATCTCTTGGAAAACTGCCTCAAAATAAGGTAGAGATTCCCTATCTTCAGGAGTTGGAAATCTCCGGCGGCCTATTACTCGATCTAGTTCTTCTTGCACCTTTTGCTGTACTTCAGGATGTCTAAGGAGAGTAAAAATAAAGTATAGTAATATTGATTGAGTCTTGAGTGGGAGAATATGAAAAGCAATTAAACTTTGGTTAACCTACTGAGCAGCTAATAGTCACATACCGTTTCTACAGCACCGCTATACATGACGGCTGCTGCACCCCGTATGTCGTCAACCTCCTCGTCACTCGCAATACCATCATTTTGAAGGCGACTGAGATGGTTATAAACAAATGATGGCTGGGCCGTGCCATCTTTCTGTTAACGATGTTAGACGCGACTGTGACATGTTTGAAATAACAAGAAAACCATCCCATTTGACTTTCGACTTTTTCAAACATGTACGTGAATAGAAGACGGGTACTTTTGTAAAACGATCGAGCCAAAAATGCATAATAGGTTCCAGGAAACCAGGAAGGAAAGTATTTCACTATGCATGCGGAGAAGATACTTACACGTTAAACTTGCGTTAAACGTAATGTCACTTACGAAATGGAATAAAATCAACAGCAGTGCCACCAGGAGATCCACAAGTACTAATGGACTCCATCGCCTCCTTCGAAATCTCAATATAAGGATCATTTTCTTCTAAGTCCAAGCCGTATGTAATCTTGACTATAATCGAGGCTGTAAATCTATATCCTCAGATGTCAGACTGTATACTTTATACATCAATTATGCATAGCAAATTGACTGCATTCACCTGAAGAAGTGATCTTCATATTGTTCTGGATTATGCATCAAACTCGTAAGAAGTTCCCCCGTTCTGGTCTCTTGAATGGGATAGTACGAAAGGCATATATTTTTGTTCAGTTCTCCTTGAAGAAGTCGTCTATGTTTGTGAAATTGTTTCCCATATGGCAGGAATACTACACTTGGAATCCAACCCATACTGTAGAGATTTTACTTTCACTACTATGAAAGACATCAAAATTCAGCACTTACATTTCGAATGCCACAAGCCGCATTCTATCGCTGTAAATCGCACTCCTTTTCTCCAGCAACTCCGAGGCAGATTTAAGTGATCCAAGGATTATGAACGACCGTCCTGGAATATGAAGGTGGATAATATCTCCTAGAATATAAGATGATCTTCATATGAGGATGTTAAAACGCGTGAAGGATGAACGGATCCTACCGTATAGCTTCGACCATTCGTGAAATACGGTCTCTTGGTTGGTTTCTGGGAGAATCCCTAAATGGCCTATAATCGGAAGTGAAGGTGGACCTGGGGGGACCCGCAAACGTGTGGTCCATGCATATTTGAAGAAACAAAGAATGGCAATGGCAAAAAGACAAGTAATAGCAAGCGCACTACCTGAATCAAAAGACATTTCTGGGGAAAAAAAAAAGGAGGATTACGCTTTCGTTCTTATACGTTATATTGGCATTCCTTCGGCAACTTACATTGACGCAGAGGCTGGAAGCAAGTCAAAGCTGGGTCAAAGACGCCCAGTGTGCTTTGATGTGCGGTGATTACATCAGCAAATCGATATTTTTACTCGCGCACTTGTAGTGACTTACGGCTTGTAGTATGAACGCTCTTGTATTTAACCATTTTACCTACCGCACGGCCTCCTTTGCAGCGGATAACCAGGCGTCTATCTCAGCAGCAGACGGTTTTCACCCCCAGTCTGGCCACAACATCACCGACACCTTCCTCAACCTCCTTAGCGGACTTCAGGAACGCACCCCCCTTGCCTCCCCCCTAAGCATCAACATCCGATGGGTACCAGGACACATGAACGTCCCCGGCAATGAACATGCAGATGCAGAAGCAAAGCTAGCAATCACTGAGGGATCCAGCGCCCCTCATCTCCTCCCGCGCAGCGCGCTGCCTAAACAAAACCCTCCCGGCCACTAAATCCGCGATGCGTGCACACTACCATACACAACTTAACGACCTCATCTTGGCCAGCTGGCGAGCATCCCCACGATTCCATCGCATTAACAGGACACTACCACATCGTACGCTCAAGCAATTCTGCAAAACCCTTTTTACACTACCACGAAAACTATCAACAACGTTGGTGTACCTCACTACAGGCCACTGCCCCCTCCGTCATCACCTACACCGCATAGGTAAAGCCGACAATCCCCTCTGCTCCTCCTGTCGCCATAAGCCAGAGACCGTCGACCACTTCCTTTTCCACTGCCGATCCTTCAACACGGCCAGAATCACACTTGCACACCACTGCAAATTACCTCTACACCGTCTCACACTCAAAACTCTACTAGCATCTCCCACCCGACTTGCCGCCCTGTTCCGCTATGTCAATGATACCACCCGCTTCCGACGCAGCATCGGCTTCCTACCAGAATGGGACCCACCCAATGAATGACCGTACCACCAAACCCGAACCGCTTCAGTAACAAGCCCTGCCCCATAACGTAGATAAATTCCTCACTATCATCCGTAGACTAGCCGTGGAGCTCACAAGGGCGCACCTCCCTAGCTGAGACAAGCCCCTCCCAACCTCCGGACCCCGTGTCCCAAGTCATTTTACGCACAGACCATTCCCTTACTCAATACATAGATAACAGCCACCGATACACCACCAATTAAATAGACGTAGCATAGTCGTGACATCTGGTTTTCCACAACCAACTAATAAACTAGGATTAAAAAAAAAAAAAAAATTAATCATTCAAAACTTATTACTAATCTTAACAGATATATTGTTTTTATAATAATTCCCACTACCTTTTAAGGTAGTTGGGTTATAGGGACATCTGATTTCCCTATAAGGTGATTTACAGGTTCACAAACGGGATCTCAACCTGATTGGCTGGAGCCCTGTGACAATCCTGTGACCACTGACGAATTTCTATTGTCTCAGATTCACCTGTCTCAGATCTTCTTTCTCTTTTCATTAATGTCACCCTGTTTTCTTATCGGTGCCAGCATTGCAGGATTGATCAACACATATGTGTTGCAAATGCATGATGCATCATGCATCATGCCTCTCACTCCGGTTCAAAGCATTGCTGCCATACAGTCCTGCCCCCTAACAAAGTGTGGTACACTCATTTATGCTAGCAAGAGCAGCCTGCTACGAAATGCTAGGCCCAATGGAACAATGCGCTTGCTGAGGGCATTTTTGGCACATGCATATGAAGGGGGTGAAGATTTTTAGGGATTGTCATGTGTGCTATTTCCTCTGTTGTGTTTGAAGGTGTATGTTGACTAGAACCAGGGGAAACCCAGGCTAGGACACGCACTGTCCTACATGCAACTTGCACTTCTGTCAATGGATATGCATCATCCTTCACATCAATTTGGTGGGCATAGTGAGGGGAGAAGTGGTTCATGTTTAACTTTTAGTGGAGGTGTGTTTCATTGCAATACTTGATAATGTTGGAAGTACTTACCTGCAATAGTCATACACTCGTCTATCATTTGTGCATGTCAAGCCCTGTGCCCCTTGTAGTGCCATATCCCACCTACTCTACTCACTGTGGATGCTGATATTCAATATTCCCTGACTTCACCATAGTCTATAACAGGATTACCTCATTAGAAATACAAATAACTGCCACATTACTATGGTCACCCATCCATCCTTCCTCTGCCTCCTGCACCTTTTTCCACATGCTGTAACATCAAAAACATACCTAGCCTCACTATCATCTTCACCATTACAAGGTTTTCAGAATCCTCCAAATGGGGACCAGAATGATGATGATCTGAGTGCCTGGATAGCCTTCATTGTTGCTCAGTGTAGTTATGGTGTTTATTTAGCTACAGGAAGCAGTGTATGGATGCTCGGGTCCATGGGCGATACATGAGCTTATGGAAGATGTGGGGTTGATACGACATGAGGAGTAGGATGGGTGTGAGTGTAGGGTTGGGAAACTTTGATCAGGGAGATGTAGGGAATGGGCGTAATGGGATATGGACGACACGGACAAAGATCGCGAATACAGTTGTGAGGAGGACGCTTAGAGAACTTTACCTGTGCTTTAAGGAGTCCATCTCATATGCACCACATATACATCAAAAATGTGCTGGGCTGGAGGAAAGAATCAGAGGTCAATATGGTACGTCTTCTTTCCATGTGTGGAAACGATACCTGAAGTCCTGACCAAATTCACAGTCGTACTTTTGTCCCATTGTTCACGTCGAATACGGAGTATGAGACCACCATCAGCTGTATTCAGTGTCTTCCTGTCTTCTCGATGCAACGCACCACCTGGCAGAAGCCAGCTTTCATCTTCTTTCAGTCATCACTCTCCCTATCTCTTCAGCTTCGCTCATTCCTTGTTAACTCGTCAGGAACTTGACTAAGCACCACATCACCACATACTCGCCCCAGTCCTGCTACTACTGCACCCTCATATGACTTCATTGACCCATCCCATTAGCGCTCTCGTACGGCATCCTGTGCATCTCCAGCACCCCCACTTCCACCTTGTCACGACCACTGGGCTTTAAGTTTGATTCTGTATTCTAACTTCCTCGTCCTCCTGCACCAGACAGGTACTCTTGACGTTGTATAGGACATTCAATCACTTATGCCCACCCACCCTCAAACCTTGTATTTAATTCTCTATTTAGCTCACTCTTTTATTTCTCTCATACTTGCTTGTAACATCCATTCTTCATCTTTCTCCTTCAATTTCATTATATTGTTTCTTTTCTTCCTTCCCAAACATTGTGCGGTATCAAAGCCTGACTGCAATAGATGTTGTTTTTCCTGGTGGTGTCAGTGCTCACATATCCATGCGAGTGTTTTACACTGCCACTCCTACTCTTATTGGTGCGAGAGAGAACGATTGGCTTTCAATTATTCTGAATCCCGCAGAATGTACATTTGAAGAGGTTGTTGGTAAAGTAGGACATGTTCAAAGGAATTTTTTATAAAAACATTATATTCTTCAATGACACATGAAGAACACTAAATGATACACAGCAGTTGCACAGTATTAGTAGCACTATCTTTAGCTAAAATTATTGCAAATCACAACAATTTGAATTTGAATTTCAGCTGTTCTCAAATTTCTTTGTATCTCTGTTCATGGAGCAGTGTGATGTGTTACGAAATGTATATCTGTTCATGTTCATGGCGTCGTGTGACGCGTTACTGAACAGTTGGTCGAAAGGGTGCAGTATTTCCAATTCAGACTTATGAACTTCAAATCATGGCATTTATCACTACAATTATTAATGTAGGTTTTTATTAGCTGTTATTTCTTAATCTAAATTTCTCTATAAAGAATTGTATTTCTAATGGTAATTGTCTGTTAAATGGGAGGGTAGTGGGCCCTGCCGCTTGCCGGCCCTATTCTTTATACAATAAATACGCCGAGTAATACAAGATGAATGGGCAGTCTATTGCTATGTAGGTTTTATATCTGAAGTTTTTGAGAGAAATTAGCAACAGGAGGGGTTAGCTTTATATGAGTGTTTTAACCCCGTCCAACATTTTTCGTGCGGTTTCATCCCGGGGGTTGATGGTACACTTGAACGGTTTCATACGACTATCAGGAATATATGAGATGTGATTATGTGATGTACGTTGATGTACACACCCAGTCAATCCTGTCGTACGTTCATCCTCGGGGATGATTTTATTACCATTGTCGTCGAAAGCGTGGGCTACTGTAAAGTATGTTACTATCGAGGACATGGCTGGCCACAAACTACCATCGGCTAGGTATCTTCCTGGGCATATCCTAGAGATTTCACGGAGTTAATAATATGGTTGATATCGGTGTTATTCGTATGAACAGTAAACTCGCCTTCGACCAAACCCAAACTGTGCTGTCGGGTGTGGTTCAGCACCTTCCGGATTTAAATATCGGTCTGGGTTAAACCGGTGAGGTTCCTTGTATACTGCTTCATCGTGATGGATTCCGCTTTATATATATAAGTAGCTTTCCTTTGAGAATATTTATTTACGTACTAGAGATTGGCTATAACTACAGACCCTTTCGGAATAAACATGCCATTGTACGTGTCATCCTCAAGAGAACGATGTGGTATCCCCAAAGGAATAGGTGTATTGCATCTGAACAAAAGTTCATGAATGTTAAGCCATTAGTATATGGGGCCCACCGATATATCTCTTGGAAAACTGCCTCAAAATAAGGTAGAGATTCCCTATCTTCAGGAGTTGGAAATCTCCGGCGGCCTATTACTCGATCTAGTTCTTCCTGCACCTTTTTTTGTACTTCAGGATGTCTAAGGAGGGTGAAGATAAGGTACAATAACATTGATTGAGTCTAGAGTGGAAGATTATGAAGAGCATATAGCCTGGCTAAGTATGTTACATACCGTTTCCACGGCACCACTATACATAATGGCTGCTACACCCCGTATGTCGTCAACCTCCTCATCGCTCGCAATGCCATCATTTCGAAGTTGACTAAGATGGTTAGAAACAAATGATGGCTGGGCCGTACCATCTTTCTGTTAATGATGTTAGACGCGACTGTGACATGTTTGAAATAATAAGAAAACCATCCCATTTGCTTTTCGACTTTTTCAAACATGTACGTGAATAGTAGACGGGTACTTTTGTAAAACGATCGAGCCAAAAATGCATAATAGGTTCCCGGAAACCAGGAAGGAAAGTATTTCACTATGTATGTGGTGAAGATACTAAACTTGCATTAAACATAATGTTACTTACAAAATGGAATGAAATCAACAGCAGTGCCACCAGGAGGTCCACAAGTATTAATGGACTCCATCGCTTTCTTCGAGATCTCAATATAAGGATCATTTTCTTCTAAGTCCAGGCCGTATGTAATCTTGACTATAACCGAGGCCGTAAATCTATATCTTCAGATGTCAGACTATATACTTTATACATAGCAAGTTAGCTGCATTCACCTGAAGAAGTGATCTTCATATTGTTCTGGATTATGCATCAAACTCGTAAGAAGCTTCTCCGTTTCGGTCTTCTGAATGGGATAGTACGAAAGGCATATATTTTTGTTCAGTTCTCCTTGAAGAAGTCGTCTATGCTTGTGAAATTGTTTCCCGTATGGCATGAATACTACACTTGGAGTCCAACCCATGCTATAGAGCTTTTACTTCAACTACTATGAAAGACATTAAAATTCAGCACTTACATTTCGAATGCCACAAGCCGCATTCTATCGCTGTAAATCGCACTCCTTTTCTCCAGCAACTCCGAGGCAGATTTAAGTGATCCAAGGATTATGAACGATCGTCCTGGAATGTGAAGGTGGATAATATCCCCTAGAGTACAAGATGATCTTCATCAGAGGGTGTGAAAACACATGCGGGAAGAATGGATCCTACCGTATAGCTTCGACCATTCGTGAAATACGGTCTCTTGGTTGGTTTCTGGGAGAATCCCTAAATGTCCCACTATCGGAAGTGAAGGTGGACCTGGAGGAAACCGCAAATGTGTGTATGCATATTTGAAGAAACAAAGAATGAAAATGACCGAAAAACAAGCAATAGCAAGGGCACTACCTGAATCAAAAGACATTATTTGAAGTAAAAACGGGGGATTACGCCTTTCGTCCTTAAATACTATATTGGCAATCCTTCGGCAACTTACACTGACATAGAAACTAGAAGGTCAAAGACGCTCAATATGCTTTGATGTGCGGTGATCACTGCTATCCACCACTGGAAGACTAGTCCAACCCTAACTGATAAACAGGAGCTGAGTATCACGAGGTTTAGATAGAACTATTGTACTAGTACATATTCCGTTCCAGAGTACAGTAGGCCTACGGTCTTATGACTTTCCTATAATCGTGCTGCCTAGCATCTCACATTCAATGGTCAAATATAGACGGATCCACGTTCAGAAATTCGATTTGCTGTCTCCGGAAATCGTCAGCGATTAATTTAATATCATGGCCGTTGAGTTGCATTAGAGCCTAATATACTTAATAAGAAGACATTCTGAAAATATAATTTAAAATACCTCATTTTTTGACGTGTATTCCGACCATTCGGGCCCTGTTAGGGGACGAATTATATAAGCTTCATACTACTCGCATGTTGGGGTTAACGAACGATTAGTTCCTTTCCCATCATTAGGATCTAACGAAACGACAAAAGAAATCCAGTAATCCTGAATTGTCTTGCTCAGAGCCTGTGCAGTGGAGATAGTATTAGTTAAGCCGCCGTAGACGTATAAAATCTCTGAAGCATGTGTGACTGAAGTTTGAATGAGCCTTACACTTCATGCGCGACATAATGCGTACACAAACCTCCAAGAGAGCCCGGGGCTGGAGGAGGACTAGGCGTCAATCCACCAGGTAACTGCGTTGCATCAGGATCGGAGAAATGATAACTGAATACTTTTACGCCTTCATTGCTAAGAGTTTGGCTAGTTTGTCTTCGCGGGGCTTGAATGAGGATATCTCCAACTTAAGCCAGTCATCATTATAGTGACCACAATGTGAGATACGATGAACACTTACAGATGGCGGCGAAACGCTTAAACTCAGGATTCAAACCAAAGGTATTGTTTCCTGTCCCAAACGGAGCTCCCGACGCTGGAACGTTGGGGTACAGCCCCAGTATCCGCCTCGTTGTCTCATTTAGGACCGTCTGGCTACTCTGAAACGGTGGAAACATCGTGTTTATCGCATTCACGATCTCCTGGGTAGTGTTAGTATCTTGCGAAGTGAACACAGTCCCTGTCAATGTTCTCGTCAACGTATGCACGCATATAGACTTAGAGAAATATTTGGTCACATTCATCTTTATTCGATCCAGTTATCAGTGGAAACTTCGTTTGCACCGATAATCGGGACGGGATATCGGGTAGCAGGCCTCCGTGGCCATCAATCGTTGCTGGGAAACTGACAGACGAAGAAGACATATCAAGTATGCCAGTTATGATATCGCTCTCGGTGGCTGACCGGACGCAGTCGATCGTATTGTTTGTGTTAGCGACTGATGAACAACCGGCTACAGAGGAAACAAAGTTTTGCCATGATGCTTCATTCTTCTCAGGTCCGAATGCCGGAGCATCTACCGACGATTCGAGAATCTGTGATATACAGGTCACCCAAGATACATGAAGAAGTGAACCAGAGAACAACATACAGCTGCGCGAACCAGCTTCTCGATCGTATTCCCAAGCAGGTGAATACTAATGGAAGTGGCACCTGCACTTTGTCCAAAGACAGTGACCTTCTCTGCATCTCCGCCGAATGCACCTATGTTGTCCTTGATCCATTGCAGTGCGGTCAACTGATCCTTCAGTCCCAGGTTAAGGACTCCCTTTGTCCCGGCTTCGGCACCTTGAGGAAATCCGAGTGGCCCAAGACGATAGTTCGCATTTGCATATACAATCGGCGTGCCCTAATGGACGTCAGAATCACATTTACGCCATAAAAGTTGTTGTGTTCACGGACCCGCTCGACACTATGTTGGACTAAGACAGTTCCGTTGTACTGAGCAGAAGATCCCGCTACATCGTCATAAAACATTCATAAACTTCCCTAAACCAGGCAGCAAAAAACATACCGCTAAATCCACCTACAATTCAACGATTAGATACGTCTTCCCATTTATGAATGCACACACCTCCATAGATCCAAAACATAACCGGCACCTTCGCATTCTTTGCAAGATTCGCCGGTCGAAAGACATTCAACGTAAGACAGTCCTCAGACATACTGTCCACAGGCAACCCCTATACACTGTCAACCACATTCTACTAGTCCACAACTTCATCTCCTACCTTCTGTGGGCAACTCAATCCAAACTGCGTCGTGTCGAACTTGTTCTGGGGAAGTGTGGTGCTTAGCACCGCAGGCTTCAGCCGCAATTCCCCAACAGGTGGTATAGCAAACGGTATACCTTGAGTTCAATCATCAGCATAGAGAAAACTACGATGCAAGCATACACATTACCACCGAAGAATTCCACTCCTGAGCTTGTAAACTCCGTCCCAGTCAAGACCGTCCTTCCAATACTAACGCTCGCAATCGCATTTGAGAACACAACAAACGAAGCCAAGAGTACAGTGCTAAGCAGCATATTCATCTTCGCTGTCAGGAGCAACGGGATTCTGATTCTCGTCCACCTACCCGCAGATCCTAGATTTATAGAATATGAAAATGACATTCCGCTCCGCCTTCCCCTATTCTCATGAGAGTAACATCCTACGCTTGGTTAAATGCTGCACATATGACCTTAGTGGACGTCGTAGGCAGACATAAATAGCTCTCTTCGAACGTATCTTTGTACCTAGAAATCATGTGATGAGCAATTTTAAAACAGAAAACGCCTGAATACCATGCTCACTGGTACCACCAACGCCACCGCCCCTCATCCATCCTCTGCATCGCAAGGAACGTTCAGCCGAAGATAATGCAGTGAAAAATCAAAATTCCAGGATACATTCTAATACACGTTAGATAACAAAGATCAAAAAAGGATGTACATCGCCCCCAACTCCCAAACCCATATCATACACTCTCCCAAACCCTTTCTATCCAGCACTCCTAGCCCCCTCCAAAACCTTATTAATCAGCTTCCCGCCACCAGCATCCGCCCACTTCGCCTCCCTCATCTTGCTCACCAACGCGGCCAAAAACCCAGGCGTGACGAAACTCGCTTCCTCCCTCCCAGGGGTACTAGGCGTAGGCGTGCTCGGAGTCGGAGTAGGACTATCCTGCGACTGAATCTGCGATTGAACCTGCGACGAAAAGCGACTCCCGCCCTCCGGCAGCCCATCCTCCTTGTACCGCTCCCACCGCGTATAGAGGGATATGATCTCCTGCGAGATGGTGGCGATGAGCGAAAGGGAGACGTTAAGCTCTGCGAGGAAGGTTATCGGGTCATTTGAGGGCTTCTTTGCGCCCTTCTTTACTTCACTCGAGTTGGAAGAGGAGTGCCGGGAAGAGCGACGAGGCGCTTTATCTTTATCCTTGCTTGTGCCAACAGCAGAGGTAGGCGGGGATTGGGATGAAGACGAGGGTGACGACATCGGCGGAGGGTATTGTACAAACGTCAAATAGATCGCCGCTATCGCTATAAGATGCGGTGGATAGAGGAGACACAAATCCGAACGATACGTGTCGTTTATAATAAACCTATATCTCATCAGCTCCCGCACATATCGAACCAAAGAAACAACATACCAAGCCAACTGCATGGGACCATCACCCAACTCCAGCTGTCCTTCACCAGAACCCCAATACCTCTCCCCGTCTTCCTCGCCAATCCCAATACCCAACTCGCCGGCTTCGCCTTCTTCTACCTCTCCAGAACTTGGGGCACCGGATTTGCGACATAGAGCGAGGAGAGTACGGTATGGATGGAAAACGGTCAGGTCACATTCTAGGTCGTCCACGAGGTAGAACTCCATCTCGGCTAGTTTGGTATTGTCGAGTGGGAAGTTCTTGATACCATAGTTGTCTGTGTGGTAGAGGTGTGATTAGTACACGGATCGTTTAAGCGATTAGGAAGAAAAGGGTAGGATAAAGTGGTCAGAGAATTAACAATGTAATGCATTATGTAGTCCCTTCGCACAACGCAGAACGAGGAAGGAATATGTCAAACACGATCAGCCTAATCCTTCAACAAAGCTGCATACCACGCGCGAATCCCGAATCTACGCCAGCATCCCAGCAGAGGAACATAAGAGACCTAAGGTCCCTCACAGTGACAACGTCAACCTGCTCCAGACGCACAGTTGCAGCCAAGCCGCACTAGCATCATTCGTCCCATATCAATCACACCAGAGAAATCTTCCGGAAAGGTAGCACAGGAGGGATACAACCGCTCTCGCAAAGCAATGAGTCAAAGAAGAGGAAAGGGGCTCTACGAGTGCATAGTGTGAACCGTGTCCAGTGTATTGAGCTAGATCTCGAGTGGATATATGCGCACAGGACATCATCATCTTCTCCACCCATGCATGCTAGGGATCGCACAGAAGCTACCCATCTACGCCCTACTAACATTTTTCAAACCCATAGGGTTCAATCGCAAACGAACATGAGCATGCACCCAATGTGCCATTGCTCTCGCACCAACAAATCGACCTCTGCTTCAGCTGTTCCCCAACTCAGTCAGGATGGAGCAGACTCGTCGCTGAGCACTTCTTCTCCGTAGTGTCAGCACGTCCGAATAGATAAGCATGCGTCATTCCAACCAGCGCGCCCCACTAACTCCAGCAGACGAGTCCATCGATAGCGCCATCCTCTCCTCCAGCCTCACCCAATTCCAGCCCTCATCAACATGCTCTCTCATCATCGACTCCACCACTTCTACCCCCGCCCAACTGAAAAACGAGAACAAAGCAAAAACACTCACGACTAAACACCGTCTTAGCCTCACTAACCACATTCTTAATATGCACAGGATACTCCTCCGCCTTCGCAGCCACATATATGCACGCAGCGATAACGAAAAACGGGTCCGTCTCGCAATACGAGTTTTTCAGGTAAAATCGCCGAAAGAACACGGTGGCTGTTGCGATGACGCGTTGGCGCAGTTGTAGCTTTTTGCCTAGTTTCGTTATAACTAGAAGAAGTAACAGGGTGTGTTAGTGATGAAAGGAGAGTGGTAGAGGGGGGAGTAACGCACTATTTGCAAAGTAGATGGCCAAAAGATCGAGATGCTCCGGGTCGTCGACGAACATCAAGTCCTCCGCTCTAGCTCGCTTCAGTGTTGCCCTATCGACAATCCATCGTTTACTGTTGAACAAGTGTATGTTAGTGAGGTGTGATAATTGTGAACGGGAGGTTTATGACTTTACTAGTGAGAGCTGGACCAGAAATCAGTCGCCATCGCTAGATCCCAAGTATACGGATTCGTGTCCTGCGTAAGTTGGGATCTTGTCTTGTGATATTGGAACTCGTTGAAGTTCCAGGAGACTACAGCTCTAAGTATGGGTAACGTAGAAACTTAGAGCATTACAAGCTCGACGTGACAAAAGTGGTTTCGGCTTCATCGGCGATAACAAATTGAAAACCGCTCTTTGTAAAAGATACAAACAAAGGTAAATATATGAGACGCTTGGCAAGCGCTTACGTCCGAACTTCAAAGTTCAAACGTTCAAATCAAACTTGGTTCAAACCATTACAAGACTCCGCTCACATTCTATCTTCGCATTCAACTAGAGTAGCTTTTAACCAGATGGAAGGATATAGACTTCCAGACAACGCATGGCTTGAGTCCAAGTTACTGACATTATTTTAGCGTAGTACTCTGAGCTGACTCTGAGCTCTCTACCGTAGATGTTACACCTCAAAGCCTCAAAGCCGTAACCTAGGTGAGATGGTGGGTATATCGCACCTACTATCCAAATCATACAAGAAAATGAAATCTGAGTCTGGCCACTGGTGGCAGGTCACGCAACTGACTACGTACATATCTTACATCGCAGACCATAGTAGCCGATAAGATTAACAAAAAAAGATTCAGTGGATTTAGATCCAAGAAGGATATCTATCACTCTCCTAAATGGTGATAACAGGGCACTTAACCAACTCCAAAATACGCGCATTGTAAGGGAATACAGCAACTTCTTTAGTAATAGTTTACCTCCGGTGAATCCATTAAAATGCCTATCAAAGAAGGAAGTTACCGCACCTCGACTCTGAGCATTGTTTTAGAACTTATAAGTGAAACAAGCTCTCCACATTCCTGACACTGTCGCTTTTACCTCAAATGGTCAACGCAATGTATCTCGTTGAATGCGGTTGAGTCAATATTAAAGTGGGAGTTTGTGAAATGTTCTAATGGGAACTAGTACATCACGAATGGGGGTTAGCGTATATAGGCACTTCACGTAAACTACAGTGGTGTTCGCTGACGGTGACGCTTCCAGCCACACCCCTCCTGGCGACCTACCCTTGGTAGAGCATCCTGAGGTTTATACTTTACACTGACCGCTGTTTCATTCATTTCAAGTTCTCTTTTTGTCTCGTAAATTAAGGACATCACCTTCCTACGCGGTATCAGATTCTACACTGTGGTAACACCACGACGCGGCTTATCATAACCGACATAAGCTACTAGACATTTTTGTTTTTATTTTAAAAGCGCCAAGATGTATGTAATTTACCGACTCCTACGATATATTTAGGGCGTGCCACAATCTTTAGTCCATGGGGATTTTATATAGATTTGGTTTCTAAGTTCAGCAATGGTTGTACACTTATTCAACAATGCTTTTGCGCAACTTACATAGCACCATATAATGAAGAAAGTGGCAATATTTCGACCCATACCCTGCAACGAAACCTGGAATAGCGGCCGTCCACGCTCCTCCCGCGAGACAACTACTGCTGACATAATTCACGCGTCCTTCCTATTCTGGATGCCCCCTTCTTCAACATATCCCACCACGTCCAAGTCCAGGACTCCATGCCACGCCGAAAGTCTGCCTCAAACCCAAACCTCCCCAACAATGACCCCGACAATGACCCCGTCCCATCCTCAGCCCCCACCAAGCAGCAAGTGTGATCTGGTTATCATCGGTAAAACTTCCTGTACAATATAGCAGTGTTACTTCTAAATGTAGTTTAGCTTGAATTATATTTATCGAGAACTTACATAGATGATGACCTCCGTTCCCTGACCTCTTGAATCTTGATCTTTAGCTTTAAATTAATGAGGTTTGATTGGGGCTCCCCGGCGATTTAATGTTAAGCAGGAGTACTCGCCGGAGACTTAATGTAAGTATCTTAGATCATAACGTTGTCATAATGTTTTAATAAAGTCAGCGGCGGTGTCTGGTTCTCCTCGGGTTCTCCAGGAGGATAGCTTAAATATAGCTATATTTCGAAGTGAGGATTCTCTTAAATGGACCATGATAAGTCGGTAACTAAAATTCGAAGGAGATTATAGCTGTATTATGCTACTTTGATGCATTACCAACTTTCGGAGGTGCGAGTTGACTACATACACCTCAGACAGGACTGAATCGGGGCGGGGTAAATATGGTACAAACAGATTTTCTTAACAATTAGAATGTGTATCAAAATCGGCTCCTTGAACAGATTCATGTTCATATTTAGAAAATAATGATGGATCGGTTCTAAACCCATATCGCGCTTCCATATTGAGAAAATGACAATAGAACAAAGGTAGAATCTGTGTGAAAAATTGGTTGTTAACGCAGATTCTCGCACAAATCCTGAATTGGGATGCACATTTGTTCACTGACCCTATCTAAACACAGATTCTGGCTACGTTCAGCGCCCCTATCTTATCGCACATTCAGAATGTGTCCCGGTAACAGAGTCTGGGTTTGTTCGTTTATCAGATCCACTTACCAATTCTAAATGTAATCAAAAATATGTTGTCCTACCCTATGTACGTGCAGATTGTAAATATGGTAACGTATCATATTGATTGTCCCGCTCACAGGGCCACTCACAGGCCACTCACACCGCTCATAACCAACTCAACTCCCCGCTCCATCCCCACTCAGTTCCTGCCCTGGGATGGAGCCGCGATATTAGCCCCACACCTTGGGTTGATAAGGCTTTTTCAATCTTTATGGTAGAGCTGGGAGGTTATATTGTGTAGGACAGTGAATGATCCCTATTATAAGCTCTTCGTAGTAATAGTGACTGAGATACAATAAGAAACAATAAGAACATACTTATGCGCTATAAATGAGGATAACAAGCTTTATTCGGCAAGTGCCTGGCATCATATCCAGCATTGAATACTTATAGTCATGGTTCATTCTTGAGTCGTTAAATCACAATGTCTAACTTGTTGATCCAGGAAGCAGAACAGGTTCTTCAAAGAGATGTTGTTCATGAATCCACACTCAGGTCGTTCCCATACCACATTCTTCAGCAACTGTGTAAAGACAAACATCTGAATGTCCAAGCGACTGGTCGAAGGAAGCTGGGGTTACCAATTAAGAACGATTTCATAGTCGCACTTGTTGTGTATAAGAAAGGTCAAACCAAAGCATCATCAACAGCTCCTAACTCAAGGAAACGACCGGCGAAAGGCGAACATGAAGAGTCTCCAAAAAGAAAAAAAACAAGGTTAGTCGTTAAGACTTCTCTTCAAATGTCAAAATTCACCGGCTGATATTGCTTTACAGAGGAAATACTTCTAACTCGAGAAAATGATTGGCCGAAGGCGAACACGAGGAGTTGCCGAAACGAAAAAAAAAGAGGTATGTCCTAAGACTTCCCTTCTGCATATCTCATGGAGTATCCCGGATATCCAACAGAGTACATGAACATCCAAGTCACACCAATTTTCAGTATCAGCACCTCCCCTATGAACTAACAGATCACGACACACCAGAAGCAGTAACACAGAACATCGAGTCTCTACAATTAACATATGTGGAATCCGATACATTTATGGATGTGGTTAGAAATGTAACATATTCTACGAAACCTCGACATACCACAGTGAAGGTGCCACAAAATAAGGATGTTATTGTTCGAGTATACAAATCTGCAAAGGACTGGCGACATATACACGAAATATCTTGCATCGTCGATGACGAAGGGACTCTTCATCTTTCAACAATCGAAGAGCAGCTCCAAACATCAATGACAGTTCTAGTATGAAAAATTTATGCACTCACCATTAATTACTGACTATTCGTAGCCCATAGACCCTAAGAGATATCATCCTTATTATCAATATAATTCGGGAAAGCTTACTGTTGATGAATTGGAAGACCTCATGGACCCAGAAGGATTCCTATGAGTAATTTTTTGCACTGATAAAAATGTAGTACATAAAGTTCGCCAATGAAATATAATATTATGTACAACTTAAAATACTATGTCGAAGTCGAACAAGAAATTGTAATACATGAGCAATGTCCAAGATGTCATAAAGGTATGCCGTTAAAAAAGTTTTTCTACGAATACTCCGAGATCCTGAGCTGGTACAACACGCATCTTTTTTGCTCTGTTCTGTCCTCTTACAGGACAGACTTCAATTCCCTGTTCCGTCAGGCCAAGCACCATGAATACTTCCCTGTACAACTGGTGGTTACGACGGTTTACGACCATTACACGTTCGCCCTTCCTACTAGGGGCCTCCGGGTGCACATACTCCGCTGGGACTTCAAGTTCTTGTCCACCTGTTATTTCCACCTGGATAGATCTATTACTTCTTATCAATCCCAGGTAGGTACCACTGCATTTTTCATATCGTCCCCTTTCGAATCCAGAGCTAGCAGCCATTGGCAGAGATCCTGAGATAACCACATGAAGATATCTGCGATCCAAAAATGAGCTGTCTGCTTTGAGAAGTTGATTTATCCAATGGCCTATGAAGATATTAGTATTGGTCAATACTCCAGAACTGTAAGAATGATACACACTATTGAATGCATCTGCTGAAGCATCACGAGCAGATGACCCTTCACCAATTACAGCCGTTCTCATCGACTCTGGAAGAGGAGCAGAAGCTTGCAAGGCAGACGTTGAGGCTATGTTTTCTGGAACTATTAACTGCTATTAGTGATGTACAACAACATCAAGACGAGTAACTAACTTCGATGGGGGTAGGCAAGCTCTTTGGCGGATGCAACATTGGAAATCTAAGCTGAATATCATCAAGAATTAATCCTTTGCAAATGTAGTTATAAGTACTTACTTGCGGGGTTCTAGAGTTAGGATCCCAAGCCGGTGTTTGGGACCCGATCCCAGACTCATTTTCCCAAGCAGGTGTCAGACAGACATTCCGTGAAGAATGATCTGTGGCTCCTTCGAGATTGAATGGCAATATATTTGAAATGTTATATCTGGAATAATTTATTAGTTTTATAGATTGGAATGCATATTGAGATGCGTAAATACCCAGGAATATATAAATCCATTATTGAAACCTCTTCAAGTTTTCCCGTACTTATCAGGCGGGTTTCAACTTCAAGCTCGGCGTGACCATTAGCGTTGACACTCTTTAGTATCCCAATGTCCCCCTTTTGAGGACCAGAGGTGACCACGCCATATAACCCATAAAGCGACTGATATGGATCATTATGCATGAGCCTATCCTCAACAGTTCGACTGCCAGATGCATCTGCGGTGCTTGTGCCATTACTATCTTCCCACCTAAACGTACTATTTCTATGAACTTCACTACAGAAGTCCAAATCTGAGGAGCGAACTGGTACGTGTTTTCCCTGCTTAATCGGTCAGAATAAAAATGCTCTGGCATGAATGGATTTAGAGTTACCTTCTTTAACGGAAATGCGACAACTGTAACATTTTCCTCGCCTATATGCCCACATGCTTCCACATTTGTGACCATACCAACAACTCCTTTGTGTTCACCTGACTTTACCTTAACTCCGTCGCCAATCTTAAAGCACTTCTCAAGTAAATTTAATGGATATTCGAAGAGAACATCTGGTGAATGGAAGAGCCTTATCGTCGCGTTTTCTTCTGTGATATCTTCGACGAGGGCCAGTGAAACTATTCCTTGAAGGACAACCTTTACCTGATCGCGTATACGTATATTTGCTGATAATACTGCACGTCTTGTCTGTTCCAAAACCTCCTTAGGAATGTGGCTACAGCAATCAAAGGATCTCAGTTCTTCCATTGTTGGTATCGCTTCAACTTTATAGTGCTCGTCAGAATCAACTTCCCGACATAGTAAGAACCCATCAGCCGTATAAAACGACCCTTGAAATATATATCCTTCTACAATTTTATTATCGGCGTCTTTATACTTGACTTTGAACTTATCTGGGCATGCTTGTCTTGCAAGGTCAGGGTTGAATAGCTCGCAGGCTGGTTTCGAGCTCAATGACGTTGAGGGCTGCTTTTGTTTGGATGAAGCTGTGTATTCTACTCGAGGCAATTGAACGATGTCAATCCGAAATGTGCGATCGCAGACGTCTATAATAAACGCCAGGTCATATTGGGATCTTCCTTTGAGTCGCACCCAAGTGTGCTTGTAGGGTGTATAGCTCACACTGATGTTTCCATAGTAAGTATCCCACATAATACTTGGTGCATGACAAATACAGGACTGGTCGACTTCACTATAGATTTTGGTACATTTCTTAATGTCTTCAAGATTAAGAGCCTCCACGTAAATGTGCCCTGGGATAACAGACAATGAAAAGGCACTTCGAACATGCTTGGGGCTGGCGTGCGAGTTGAGCTGGTATACAATCCGTTCCTCCAATCCGTTCTACAAAATATGAATCAGATACTCGTCGACAGTGACAACTTACTAACCTTAACTGGTATGTCATAAAGGGGCCAGTCCCGAGCTACTCGGCCATGATGGGCGACATTGTGCTTGCTTATGGCAGTCATTGAACTAGGTCCAGCAAGCAAACGTGCACCTCCGCGTGAGGCGACATACTTTTCATAGAGACAGCCGATAATTTCTGGTTGTCGTTCAGCTTGAATCAAGCGCGCTAGCTCCAGCCGGCAAACAGGAACATTGGGGTCTTCATCGTCATCTTCTTCGTTATCTACAATAAATTCTATAAAAATGATTCTCAATCAGAACATTGCATTCAAGTATTGTCATTTTATATACATACCGTCCGGTTGCTCTTCGTCATCTTCATCCTCCGAGCCAGAAGCCACTTGAGCTTCCAGATCTAAAAACATCTATGCCCTGGTGTTAATAATTGCATTAATATATTCAGATTGTTTCGTTACCGCTACTTTAGCTCTCTTCACTTTTCTCCGCTGAGATTGAGGTACTTCATCATCAGGGTCAAAATACCATTGAATCTGGCTCGCATCCTTCAAGCTACCATCTTGATTCAGTGCACAATTGTCTTTGGCCATTGTATACTATAGTATGTTAGAGTATATATGGTAGCTACTATATCTACGTCAACTATATCTAGTGTGATGTCGGGGCAGTGAAACTATAAAGGTAAGAACCCGCAACACCCGCATTCTATTTATTGGATATGAAAACATTTAGGGCAGGCCTGCTCTTCCAGCACGTGATATCCCCACATGTTCCCCGCTCATTCCCCACTTCATTCCTCGCGCCCTCATATTCAAAGCAATACACTCTTGTATTGTCCAACATACAAATCGAGACCAGCCGTAGTTTAATATCATTGTTTAACATGCGTAGTTTTTATGTCCATAGTTCGATATCATTATTTAAGGCGTGTAGTTGTTATTTAAAGTGCGTAGTTGTGAAAACTGAAATCTAAATTCCATTTCTCCAGTGACACTGAAGCCACGTGCGTCTGAACCCACTCTGTAACTGTCTCGCTTGATAATAGTGCCTGGAAACATAGCACAATTAATATAATAGATAATGTCTGCATGTAGGTCAGTGATTCAGTTTTCGGGACTTTCTCTCGAGTGGAGACGCCCTTCGATGTGTTATGCTTGTAGATGAAGTTATGATCAACAATAAATGCGAGCAGCAAGATAGAAGGCTTACAGCAGAAGTTGAGTTCCATAGCTTAATTGGATAGTGCGTTTCATGATTATCAGCTTCTGACGATCCTGTGGCTATTATGCATATCGAACCGATCACTGCACACTTAAAGAGAGCATATTAGCTTCTGTCTCAATTTTAAATGAATTATACTTACGTCGACAATCTGCATTAGAATATTTCTCTCATGTGGCAAAGACATCTGCATATTCCTGAAGTGCGAAAACACACGCGGAAACCCGTTGTCGCTACCAACAATTATAAGGGAACCTTGTCGACCGCATGCAAGGTGCATGGGGTAATTGCAGGAAATCGGATGCTCGTAGGTCTTTAATGGCTGGGAAGGCGGAAGAGCATATGTATCGACTCCATTGAACAGGTTGGAAACATGCATCTCTTTTCCAGACATGATTGCATGGCCACTGGTATAGGTAAGTGGTAGGCAGGACGCTTAGCATGCAAGGTAAATACCTACATTCGAGACCTTAAGCGACGACTCCATTGGTGAGTCCAAGGATTAACTTGATAGTTTATACTATTGCAAGAGATCAGTCATAGCATTACTATTGTAATCATAACAGCTATTACTCACATTTCATGAGTTTCCAAAACGGAATATAAGATCTGTTTTCCATCATCGTGAAAAGCGACACTATGAAATCTATGCTTAAAATCTGGTGCCAGAGTTCCAGCATACTCGTCAAGGTCACCTGTGTCCTCTGTGAATTCCTGAGACATCATGTTTGACAATGCGTACCTTTGTGGTTGACCGTCCATACCAGCAAACGGCCGTCGCCAATACTGGCGAGATGCTGACCATACCAATCAAATGCCAAATCCTCTACACGATTTTCATGTGCCTCTGTAACACTCTTACATACGTACTGGAAATGAAAAGGAATAAATACGTGAATAACATATAGGTTAAGCGACGAAATACCTTGCTACTTTCGTGGTGATATACCATTATGGAACCATCCGAAGACCCGACTGCGAAGTTGGAACACGTAGTAGTACCATCTGAACTAGGCATCCAGACGGCAGAAGACACAGGTCCATGAAATACCAAGTTAATTTTTTCGAGACTGATCCCGCTCATGGCATCCCAAATAACCACCATTCTGTCGTCCACTAGTAGAGTGAGTGGCAAGTCTATGAGCATTAAATCCATGCAAGTACTTACCTCCACTTAGAAGCTTTGACGCATCTGGGCTCAGCTTCAAAACATTTATGGGCTTCATATGGTAACTCAGTGTTTGAGTAGTCTTAAACTAAGTGTCTTTCCGTTAACCTGTTGGTTCAACTAGAACGTGAAAGCTACACTACACACCTTAGGAAGATCGGCTTGAATGGACATTGACGCTGTTGAGATTGGTTATTGAATGAAGAGTACGAAGGGAGTATAAAGTTCATGATAAGAGTGTGCGTACAATTTTATAGGAGATGGATGCCAGCGCTATTGTCATAGGAAAACACATCACTAGATACAGTTAATTGTAATATTCACTGACAGTGACAGCAAGCTTACCTGTTGAATGAGAAGTTGCAACCTATTATCGCAAGATTTAGTTAGTGTTTTAAAGATGACAGCAAAACAACTAACTGGCGAACATTCCATATTTTGAAGCTGTCATTGACGTTGATAATAACACAACTCCCAATTGTTTGCACTGGCCTCCATTTAGATTAGTTCCTCGTCAGGCATGCCTTGCAACGCCGCACCCCTTCTCTCACTTATATCTATGTACCTCATAGTATAGTTAGTAAAAGTAAGTTGTATGTACTCCCTGCTCACTCCCTGCTCATACTGTTACCTAGGACTACCGTACTGATATTTAGTTTGTTTGCCAAGGATAATAGCAAAATGGCTTACCAGCATTCCATATTTTGGCGCTATCGTTGACGTTGACAATAACGCAAGGCCCAATTGTTCCCTTCATTCGGATTAGACCATCGTTAGGTGTGTCCTTTTTCTTAATATTATCTATCTAAAAGTACTGGTATCTATGTAAAAGACCTAAATACACTCCTATACTAACTACAGTACCTATGAAGAACATGAGAGTAAGGAAGAAAGAGAGTAGTGAGCGTGGGTGCAATATGGCCGTTTTGAAAGCGTTTAGGGCAGGTCAGCTGACCTAGCTGACCTGCCCTAAATGCTTTTGAAACACCCATACTGATCGCAACGCCGCGTCACTCTCTCTCACTTACACCCATGTGCTCTCATAGTCATACCTCATAGTAGCTGTAGTAATAGTTGGTAGTAGTAGATAATATTCACAATAGACAGTAGAATAGTCGTATAAGACCTTAAATTATTAGTAGTAATGGTAACGCACTGTGAAACAAAGTGTCCCCGCTCACTCCCTGCTCAACAATTAATACGTTACCTAGGACTATGCTATTGATTAGTTTACATTGTACATTTGTTTTATTTCCCCTGGATACCTGTATTGTTTAGGTCGCACAAGTGGTCATTGGAACGGATTATCTCAATATTTAATGCTCGTTCGTCGGGCAGAAAACAACGCACACTCCACGATGAGTGGTGTCAGCCATCATGATCATTTTTTGCCCTGGTAAAATGATTGCCACAATCATTTTACCAGGGCAAAAAATGATCGCTTAGATGATCAAATGTGATCATTTACCATAGAACTAGCAGAATATTACTATGCTCAAATGTGATCATTTACTATAATACTAGCAGAATATTCCCATGCTCAAATGTGATCATTTACATAGAACTAGCTAATTGCTCATGCTCAAATGTGATCATTTACAATAATACTAGCAGAATATTCCCATGCTCAAATGTGATCATTTACTATAATACTAGCAGAATATTCCCATGCTCAAATGTGATCATTTACATAGAACTAGCTAATTGCTCACACTCAAATGTGATCATTTACAATAATACTCTTGTTGTTTATAGCTGTCACACTTAGCTGTCAAACTTCTCACATTTGCTTGTATAATACTCCTGTCATGTAGTCACATAGGTTACATTTCCAAATTCATGTCACACAACATCTGTTACAACCATTATATTCATCACACATGTTACATATCCCAACACATCACATTTATTCACATTTTGTTCACATGTCACACATCTCTCATTTCTAATACTGTACCATTTAAATGAGTTTGAAATAGGCAAAATGTTGACATCATTTGATGCTTTCTGACATGTGACTGTCAAATTATTAAAATGGTAAATTTATCACAAGTTGCATTTTCACAGTATTATGTTAGTCAGACATCTCATATATATCACATTTTATGTTTCAAAATCTGATGGTAAATGTGACAAAATGATCACACAGCAGATATTTGCAATTCTGTAACAATGAAAATTGAACAGTAGTGAGCACTGTTAAGAGAAACACAAGAAATCATATAGCCCATTGGTTAGTCAAGAAAAACATCTGATTGGCTGATAGAAAGTGTGACAAAGATATAAGTAATGTGACAATAGAAGTAATAATTGAATGGAAGATATAGATATGTCAACATTACCAGACCAGATAACATGTGATGAAGATACAGAATACATATTAAGGTTAGTTAGACAAAATTAGTATCTAAGTACAGTTATGTCTACTATAGAATCTGACTGTCTTATTAAAACATAACATTGTGATCACCAGAAAGTAGTATTGACACAATGTGATTTCAGCTTAGTGCTATGAATGCTGAATTCAACCAATACAGGTAAACAGTAAGAGGAAATGTGATTTTCATAAAGTAGTCAAGTGCCTTTGCCATATAATTTGTAATGTGCATGAATCACTTAGTGAGCACCTTTCATGTGACCTTTTCATATGACATGTGTGATGTGTGTAGGGTCTGTGTGACTGTTGGGTGTGCAAATGAAAGTAAAAATGCAATTTTATTTTTTGACAAGGAGAAAGTACCATGACAAGCAAGTGATATGAGAAGGGAGTGTGATATGTGTGACAAATGTGAGAATATAACAGGTGTAATATTGACATATAAGAGATGTATAACATGTGTAATAAATATAATGGTTGTAACAGATGTTGTGTGACATGAATTTGGAAATGTAACCTGTGACTACATGACAGGAGTATTATACAAGCAAATGTGAGAAGTTTGACAGCTAAGTGTGACAGCTATAAACAACAAGACAAATGTGGAATATATGTAAGAGTGTGATATACATGATAAAATGTGACATATGTAAAAGTGTGATGTGTGTGACAAAATGTGACGTGTCTAAAAGTGTGACATGTGTGACAACGTGTGACGTGTTTAAATGTGTGACATGTGTGACATATCGAAATGTGTGACAAAATGTGACGTATCAAAAAGTGTGACATGTGACAAAATATAATGTTTGTGACAATGTGTGACATGTGTAAAAGTGTGACATATGTCACATATGTCACACAATGTGACATACATGAACAACCTAGAGTGTGGGAACAATCTGCTAGTCCTATCATAAATGATCATATTTGAGCGTGGGAATATTCTGCTAGTATTATCATAAATGATCATATTTGAGTGTGGGAACAATCTGCTAGTCCTATCATAAATGATCATATTTGAGCGTGGGAATATTCTGCTAGTATTATCATAAATGATCACATTTGATTGTGAGAATATTCTGGTGGTAATATGTAAATGATCACATTTGAGTGTGTGAATACTGTGGTAGTCCTATTGTAAATGATCAGATATGAGCATGGGAACAATCTGCTAGTATTATAGTAAATGATCACATTTGAGCATGGGAATATTCTGCTAGTATTATTGTAAATGATCACATTTGAGTGTGAGCAATTAGCTAGTTCTATGTAAATGATCACATTTGAGCATGGGAATATTCTGCTAGTATTATAGTAAATGATCACATTTGAGCATGGGAATATTCTGCTAGTATTATTGTAAATGATCACATTTGAGCATGGGAATATTCTGCTAGTATTATAGTAAATGATCACGATGGCTGACACTTATGCCATGATGTCGAACAACCAAAACCCTCCTGTCGAACCTGGTCATCCCTACTACCCCATTCCTAAAAGGTTGAACCATAATCGGTCTCAATCTCTCGTCAATGAGCCGGTGTGTAAAGTTATGCAACGAAATAATACCATGAACTTACATCTACTTTCCAGGCAACTACGCGATACACCCGTGTTAGGGTTGAACGAAAGCCTGATGAATACGAGCCAGCACCAGTAACTGAGAATCCATTTACTACCTGGCAGCCAGATGCAGAAGACAGCCAGGTATCTGGAGCAGTGGATAGGATTTCCGGGCTACGTCGTGATACACCAGTATGTAGCCGAATTACTCTCCCTTTTATTCCCTTAATCTCGTTGTGTAGAACCCCATTCTAGCGGGGCCATCCCCGACCACACCACCAGTGCAAACCGGATCCTTGCCCGCTCGGCTTTCCGGTAGCGTTGTTCCTCCACCTCCACCTTTACCTCCGAGTATCCCTTCCTGCCAGGCGCCTGAAATGGAGGATAGGGTTTCTGGGCTCTATCGTGCTACACTAGTAAGTAACTGCATTGTGCTCGCCCTTTTATCTAAATTTATTTGTGTAGAACTCCAGTCTAGTAGGACCATCCCCTACGCTGCAGGCTAGCGCAGCAGGGTCCTTGCCCCCTCCGCCTTCGGTGGCTGTTGCTCGACCCAGTTCTGTGAATGGCCGTTATCTTACACCATATGGGTTACCATCCACCGCAACCGAACCGCAAGCCTCTGCAGTCCTGTCGTCTAACTTTCCCATGCCAGCACCCGGTAACCCTGGTCCGAGTTCACCTTCTGATGTCCCTGTTCCTATGCATCCTCTCCATTTTCATATGGAAATCGATGGCATGACATCATCCCTCCAAGATCTGCCCTCCGGTATGGAAATTGATCCAAGTTTACTACTACACCAGCCGCCCGTAATCCCCTCACCCAATGATCCTTCACACAACCCCCCGCCCAGCCACCAGCAAGCCCAAGCCAATCCATCAGCTATTCCCTTGCCCAACCACCAGCAGCAAGCCCAACCCCCACCAGCCAATTCCTCACCCGACCACCAGCAACCAACAATACCATCGAATTTTCAGCCAACCATTTTTCCCCAGTGCTATTCCCCAGAGGAAGTAAGTATCTACATACTTATATACTGTGCCTTATCTCAACTTTTTAGGTAACATTTCTATCGCGGCATGTCACCGCTTCTCTTGGACCAGAACTTCAACGTTACAATGACCAGCTTGTCCAAACCCTCACAGGTTTACTTAACACGCTCCCGGGAGCTAATATGGGCCATAGCCCGATTAATGGCCCAAGTTTGTCTGAGGATGATGGTATGGACGCTGCGGATGAAAGCAGCGATTTAGTGGTATGATCTCCTAGGAAGAGCTCCAAGAAGACCACAGATGAATTACGATTCAACGTAAGTTTGACCTTTCAATTACAGGACTGAACCTTCTAATGATTCTCACAAAGGAACACTTACGAAATTACCTTGCTACGAAGGGGCTGTGGTATAAAGATGCTACAAATTTTCGCAGTCCTCCATCCGAAGCGCTTCTCAAAGAGTTTGAGGATCATAGAGCAGTACCAGATGTTGCATCCCCAATGCTCGATTGGATGTCTCCTTTATCATCCAATTGGAACACAGAGATGATCTGGCTCCTCGCTTTGGACTACCAAGCACTGCTTAGCGATCAAAGTACACAGGATAATATCATCATTGCCGAGGATGATATGAAGATGAAAGCCCTAGCAGTTAAGATCAAGAGTAGATTGGGATGTAGTGTTACGGCATACCGGGCCTTACAGCCACCACCTGACGACTCCGATGAAACACCACATTCAAAAAAAAAGAGAATTAAGCTAAGTATGGTTGCAGAGAAAGTAAGAAACCGACGTTTTACTCGTAGGGAAGGGGTATGTGTTTCATTATGTTTGTTATTCAACTTCGCACTGCTGAGATTCCTATGCAGACATGGAAACGCCGAGGAAAAGTTATCAAGGCTCGCCTGTCTAATAAAGAAGAAGACAGTGAACTATGGAAGGAGGTCAAATATATTCATGAGATGCTGGGAGTCGATGGGATGAGCTCGGACGAAACGGAAGTTGAAGGTACAACTACACGGCGGAAAGTAGTTCGGCGAAGGGTGAAAGCTTGGCGAAACGATAGTATTTCTGATTTATTCAGGAACATAGAAACTTACGGCACTGGCCTTTGTAAGGGAAGCGGTAACATTCATTGCTTCAGGGAACATGGTGCATCTACATCCGGAACAAAGGCCGAGAAAAAGACCAGGAGCGACCAACCACGTGTCTCAGGACTTCTGTCGAACTATTACAATCAAACTTGGTATCAGTCTCTTACTAAAGGCCAAAAGAATGCATTGGATCCTCAGCCTCCACGGGAACTACCTGACACAGTTCATAAAACTTTCCTTATACTATGTATTAGTTGCTGAAGAGTGATAAATGCAGACCGTGTTGCTGAAGTGAGGGTTGATACAAAGAAGCTAATATGATATGTATGTATACACAAAGTCATATATATTAAGCACAATTGCATACATGATTTCACTTTTACTTCTTTTCTTGTTTATTGTACATATGTAATATGTCGCCTCGGACCCCACATGCTGCTCTCGTATATTGTAAATATGTAATACTTTACCTCGGACCACAATGACTATTGCTCGTATATACCATGATTTCATTTTTACTTCTTTTCTTGTTTACTGTACATATGTAATATGTCGCCCCGAACCACACATGCCTCGGACCACAAAGACTATTATTTGTATATACCATTTTCATACAGGTTATATTGTATATACATCAAATACTGCTACTTCCATTCTCGCGAGCAATTTTTCATACTTGCACGAATAAAGTCGATAGCTGCCCAATTTTTTTCATAGTCTAGTAGTATTGGGAACTCTTGATTCATCTACACATTTAGACGTTAGTAAATTTGTGAAAAAAATGTATGCACTCACCAATTCCACAACAAGGTCAATTTTCTCTTTCGGTTGTGTGCTAAATGGCTGACCCTTCTTCATGTTTTCAGAAATACATATCTTCGCAAACTTCTGCTCTATAGATAAGTAACCATGATATTTTAAGTGAGTATAAAAGGCCTATATACCTGTACCCTTGTATACTCATCTTTCTCCCAGCGTAGAGAAGTCTGCAATGAATACCCCCCTCTGCTTGGCCAGCCCAGTTCACCGCGTGGTTTAGGGATCAGGGACGATCCCTTAAGAGTCCATGCACTCCCTGCGACATTAGATGTTTTTCCCAGTATTTCAAGTGGCCATTCTTTGTGTAGCGTAAGGATGTGGTGTGGTTTCGGTAAAATTTCTCTTTCAAAAGATCAACGTAAACTTAGAGAGTGCAAATTTAGGGAACTCATTGTTGGAATGTCAACCTTGGACTCATTCTTAAGTAGTGCGTTAAATCATACATGCCTTGTAATGCCTACCATAACGACGCCTTGTTTTATAAGCGACCATGTTTGTCCGAGTAAATCAGTTCAGCCGCGATGTCGTCTATTAGGACCTGTCTTTATTCTGTATCCTGCAGTTATTATATTATAGTAACTATAAAGCTTCACCGATGCTCTCCACTCCGCCACATCAACAGTTCAGTGTCTAGTAAGTGTTTTCACTACCATAGATTAGTGCACTCCTTACTGACAGCCTTTTCAAGAATGCCACATCCTAATAAGGAAAAGAAACTTACTGTTTGCTATTGCAGTCGGTGTAACGGGGTAACGATGACAGAAGTGCAATATCTTGCACACAAGGAAGAAACCAAGGCTGAAGCCGATCTTCAAGACCTTGAAGATCGAGTATTTTCCATCACTCTCCAGGATGTCTGTTCCTTGCCTACCCAAGACTCTCCACCATTTCTTGCCCCACCCCCGTTGTATGAAATGGACGCACAAATGATGTTCCGAAATTTATTCAAGTATGATAGGAATCTTGAAAGTTCTTGCAATAGCATCCATGCTGTGTATTTTGAGTGGCTAGAAGATGGAACACGGAATCCAGCCTCGCAAAAAGAGGGTGCCAGGTTCCTCGCAAGAAGTGATGCACATGCATTTCTCGTGAACCAAGAAACCTGGCTACGAAACCTTATAGCTAGGCTTCATCTCATTCCCACTTCAGGTGACGACGCAAATACTTCATTCAAATGTTCGATACAGGAACGAGCAGAGAATCTATTGGTGAACATCCATGCGCGCATTCGACGTTGGAGCAATCTGGGCATTTCTTATGGGAAATACTATGATACTAGTGAGTAACTTCGATGTTATCAAGAGTGCGATTAGTAACTTGATTATCATAGGTAGTCACTTTGACCATCCCATGCGCCTCGGTCATCCAATCATTGCAGCTTCCCTCTTCCTTACTGTTGCTGTCAATGTTTTTGCGAATACTGCCAGGCCTACTTGCAACTTTATCCTCCGTATGGTCAAGCTTTTACTCGGTTCAGTTCTCTCAGCTGATCAGAAATCTGTGCTTGAATTGATACCTGACGACTTGTGAACCGCGAGAAAGAAGTTCAACTTGGATCCCAAAACAACTATATTCGCTACTTGTCAAGCCTGCGCATCTATTTATCCCCCAGATGAAAAGGGTGCATACCCTTTTCGCTGTACCTTCAAACACTTTACCGGTGCGAAACTGTGTGGAGTGCGCTTAACAAAGCATGCTGTTCAGAATGGTATAACCATCGCAGTTCCTTCAAGGCCATATGTAATGCAGGACTTTACGGCTTTTGCGGGAGCACTGTACTCGCGCCCTGGAATAGAGCAATTGATCGATCGCACTAGGCGCGCAATATCTGTCGATGGGATTCAAGATATCAATCAAGCAGTAGCAATTCATCAGTTTGTTGGTGCTGACGGTAAAGTATTCGTTGACTCAAACGAAGAACTATGTACTCTCTGGAGTATAAGCTATGACACTTTTAACCCCTATCACAACAAAGCGGCAGGAAAATTGGCGTCAGTAGGATCATTGGCTCTTGTATGTCTCAGCTTACCCCCAAGTTTGCGGTACCGTTCAGAGAACATCTATCTCGCTGGGTTGATAAGCTAGAAGCATCAATGTTGAATGCTTTCTGTGCTGCGTCGGAGTTGCGTGTATTTTTACAACGCCCAGGATGTCCCGAAATTATCAAACGGAGTAGTGAAATCGTGCAAGAGTGTTTTCCTGATGTTCAGTCTGGGACATTGATTCATGATATGCGATTGTTGGCGGACGATACATGTCAGCCTACCAGCAGGAAAGATATTAAGCTCGATTTGGAAGTGTTACAAGTGGCCGGCTTCACAGACGATACTAGAGTCACCGAATATGATCGATATATAGTCAACGGATGCCAGCTATCATCAAAACATAACACATCGAGAAATAGCGTAATATTCTATAAAGATCCCGATTCTGAGCAGCTAATTCCAGCCATAATTCGACACATTTTTGAAGTAATTGATGAACAAGGGTGTATTTTATTCGCAGTCCACCCTTATAGGCAACGGGCAGACTTAACAAGCGTATTCGACCAATTTGAAGAGTTCGGTGTCACTCTCTGGAAGGATTCATTAGATGAGAGAGTTCGCGTAATCTCAAACAAGATTCAGATCTACCCTGCGAGCAAGCGCAAATGGACTGATGGAGTTTTGGCCTTGAAGCCCTATATTCATGTACGCATTGCTATTGGGCTATCTATTTAATTATCGACGACTTACGAGACGATTGCTATAGGATTTCTAATGCATTTCGCAAGGTATATACTTACATACATATATGTTCCACCACTACATTGTTATTAGTCTACTTCTTTAAGTAGTTGCTTTATGAAGTCATCGCTGTCAGGGCGACATATCCATATGTCGGGAGAACAACTTACTGACTCCAGCTCGGGGCAGTATATCCAAAGCTTCGTTATAAAAGACTGCATGTAGTCCTTGCTTTTGGTGAACCACGGGCTATTTCCATAAGGTGGGTGTATCGTTAGGCTCCTTAGCCTTGAAGCGTGCTTCATTAATTTGATAAAGTAGTCCTAATAATCTAATTCAGGTAGGTGGCTGGGAAAGATGGCAACACAATGCACATGATAAAGAATTTCTGAACAATCCAAATGGATATCAATCTTTTGACATTTGCATATGGCACTAATGTCGGGTATGGAGCACTTGCACTGCATTTTGGCCACCATATGTTCGTCCATCAAGTAAGGAAGCACAATGGTAATGCTCGTGTCGGAATCGAAAATGTACATGGATTGGAGAGGGGAAGTAATGTTCGCTATGGCCCTGCAGAATTCATGATTATCTGGATTGGGAAATGAATCAGATAGTCGAAGCTGAATTGTCTTCAATGAAGACGAGACGGCTGTCAGCTGGAACTTCTCACTACATGTAATATTGGTAACACTCTCTGGTATCTTGATGAACCCCTTCCTGACTGACTTACATCCTTCCGGTGTACAACAGATCCATAAACGTTGTAGTTGGCACATAGCGGAAGACGTGGTGGACGGCACAAATGAAAATGGTTCGTCACAGGAGATCAAGAGTGTCTTTAGGGTCTGCAGCGATCCACAAACCAAGATTGGTATGATATCTCTTCTGCTTTTCCCTTTGATGCTTAAAAATTCTAGCAACGGTCCGTCCAGAAGCACAGACAATATATCAAGCATTTTCGAATCACCAAAGATGTGAGTCGCTATACAGAGGTTTCATAGCCCAACTGCAACACTGTTTTTGATTATGTCGCAAGGTATCTCCGGCGGACATGGTAAGGCTACCGTGGAACGCAGTACTCATGGAGAGTATGTGCTGTCAAGGCCAACACTTGTACAAGAAGAAGGGAGACTCGCCAGAATAGCAGTGATGGAACGGATGACTTGGAGCTCTGCCGGCAGAGTATCTTCTCCGTCATCATAACTATGAACTACGGTGAACTCTTCCACACCAAAAGCCTTGCTTAAGAATGTACATAGTCCTGTAAGGTGCTCTAGCACACAGTGTAGGCTGACATCTACTCTGAGGCGTCGGGAACGTGTGGATAGATTCGCTAGAAGATGAATTGTAGCCGGACTAACAACTCCTTTAAGCGATATATTGGTACGTCCGAAAATGTCGGTGTTCAGTGCTCCTTGCCTTCTAAGAAACACTTCCATAGTAGCATAGCGCAATTGTCGATTAGTGTGGATCAGCAACAACAAGCAATCACCCTCTGCTTGAATAATTATCAAGTCGACCAATTCCGCTGGAAGGTTCAGAATGGGGAAGACAGGAGCCTTATTACACTGCTTCTCGACGGTAATCTAGAAGTTGAAAAGTTAGACATGAAATGTTCAGGTGTCTATTTGCTTAAGCATACCACTTTTTGTCGTTTTCGGATGCCCTTACTTCGCAAGGGGCTGTCAAGTTTTTGAGTACCGCGTTTGTAACTACTGCCCTTTACACTGATGCCTTTGACAAGGGTCCTTCTGATCACCCGCGCAACAGAAGAATACTCCTGAGTTATTTGGTTAGATATCGAAGAACATAGCCTGGTAAGTTTCTATTACCACATACCAGGTCGCAGCTGAGAGGTCTAACAATGTTTCGGATATTTGCCATTTGTCAAAATGAATTGAAGATTATAGCTTAAGACTGGGGAGGATATATATGCACAGTGAAGATTGGGGAACGGTAATGTTGATATGCTTCGGCATTGAATGAATTAGTAATTACTTTATACAAGCTGACCATTTGTTTTCGAATGGGCGTATAGAATTCATTTGCAAATCACAATTAACTTTAGCCTCTCCACAATTCACAAAAGGTTGATGAATCATGGCAATGATAATATGTTAGTGGCCTTCAATATCGAGGGGGCATCGGTCTGGTAGTCCCTAGGCCCGATCCATAAAATGATGCGATATGAAACGCAGTGGCGTTCAGCAACAGGATGGACTCCGCTGTCAAACTGCTATTGTTTTTACTACCAATCTGCTGAACAAGCGCCAGTCGGTCTCCGTAAGAGAATCAGATGGTGTCGAACAATAATTTGTTCGCTGAGTCGTACTCTATCTTTCTTTTATCTACGTGACTCACAATTCCATTAGACTAGCTAGATTAAGCATGCTCCACTTTCGCCGAGTGAGCAAAGAAATGAGGTATCAAAACAATACAATAGGTGTGATATGCATCTTGATACTTATACTATTGCTATGACGAGGTGTGGCTTCATCACATCGCCCTCCTCATGAAGCCAGATACTCTCACTGTGCGTACTTATAAATTTTGTGTTTGCTTTGAGGAATTAATTTTTGCAGTTTGACTTGGAATATACGTTCACTCGTCATTCGAAGGCGATCAACACATTAAAGATAAGCCCGGATGGTACAAAATTGGCCAGCGGTGGTAGGTGCAATTTCATACTATAGATTGAGCATTATAAGAATGAATAAAATACCCTTCCAGGCGATGATGGACTTGTAGTAATATGGGACCTGGATACTGGTGAAAGCCTTTGGGAAGCGTCCGTAATTGGGGAAGTTACTACGATCTGCTGGGCCTCGTTCCCCGAAACTGGTACCACAGTGTTATATTTTGGAACTGGAAGTGGTGTCATACGAGGATATCAGGAAGATACCTTTGGTGATAGTTATGAACAAGTGTTGGCAATCTCTGCACATGATGGCCCCTTGGAGGACTTGAAGTTCGACCCATTCCATAGCCGACTTGCTTCACTTGGAGAAGGTTACCTCAAGGTTTGGAACTTAAATTTTCCAGGTAAGCAATTCATCTTCAAAATCCCATGTATTTCCCACTTAATCTCTTTAGGTCAGGCCACATTGTATGTGGAGACAACTCCTCTTCCTCACACGGCTAGAAATGTCGCATTTATTGAGAATGGAACAGAACTAATTCTCTGTTATTTGGAATCCCGTGAAATGTATGTCATATCGTCCCTCTGTTTGTAAAAGTGTTAAATCATGCAGTACCAGTTTCTGCTATCAAATGTCACCTTGGAAGATGCGATGGATCCATGAGATACACACCAGAATGTTAGTCTTTTGCCATCACAGTTACGTTAACTCACCCTGTACCATTTCTTAAGTGGTCATGCAATTGTTAGTGCTGACAATGATACTTTAATTGTTTCAAATCTTAGAGATGGTGTCAACATTTATGCTATACCGCCGGTACAGCTGCTTCGATCACTAAAACATGCCATTCGCTCAAATGTACCTCTCGTTGTCTCATCAGCATTTGAAGGCGAGCTGGTTGTTGTCGGCAGTGATGATGGAGTAGTACGCATATATGATCAGTGTTTGGGAACATTAATCACATTATTACCCCATGGCTATGGTAAGCTATTATGGTATATGTATGCGGCTGATGTCACATTAACTGTTCTGTTGTTAGTTGGTACACTAGTCCAAATCACTGAGGTTCGTTCAATGTGCCTAGTACATGAGCAACTCTAATCACGGTTACAGGCATTCAGCTCTGACGAGCATTGTGTGATTGCGACTGGGACATTGGATAGGGACGCCATCGAAATAAAAGTATGGATGTCAGGTATCAGAAATTCACCCACCAGTACCTTCCCGAAAAGTCATCCGTGCCCTACTTCTGAACAGACATCTCATATGCAAATATTTCAGCGAAGAATGCCAGCAGTAATTGAAGTGGCCGGCGGGATTGCTATCTTTTGTCTACTATTTATTTACATTGTAGGGTATGAATACTTGGTAAACGTCGTGGCCTTTGCATTGTAATTCGCTCGTCAAATGATACAGAACGTCTCCGACAAACACAGGGCGTTATACGAGAGATTTGACACTTCAAACACCCATACGGCTTCCAGGCCCTAAGACAACCACCTCACGGTGCGCGCTCCCCCAGAGATGCCTCCGTTTACCCCCTCCTGGTGCCCTACCCTTGGTATGGCATCCCGAGCTACATTATATAACGACAACGGGCTACGCATACTTTCCCTTCTCCTTTATGATACAGCATATTTCCTACCCCTTACTAACCGTATGTTCTCCTTGCGTTCTCATTCCAGTCTCTTCCAAGATATTATTAATCGCTACCACATTACAACTTTTCAGCTATGTACTATGTATTCCATTCAATTTCCGCTATTTCAAGCACTAACGATATGGTAGATAGAAAAAACACAATAGTTACAGATACTTACGGGTAACGAATATCGTACCAGCCCACCATCCTACAACTTCTTGGCGTCTTTCCTGTGCACACATAGAAGTGGACTGTCTATTATGAGGGTGGGTCAGTATTAATTGGTTTGCATTGACACGAGACTTACTTCGACTTCTGTAATTTCAAGCCCTTTTGCCCTCCTCTCATCATTTTTCTCTCCTTGATGATAAATGCCCAACAGCCTAGCCGCTCTCCAATGCCCCCCTGGGCCGCCCCAGCGCACCATAACCCGGTCGCCTACCTAACGTGATCTTGGTGTCTAGAAAACAAGAAACTGAAGAGAAAGGTATTCACATTATAAAATTCAGCCTGCTTCTTATATCTGATGAAGGTTGGTTCTGTTGCCATGTTTAAAGATCACCTGCAAATGTTATTTCAAGAAAACCACCTGAAATAACAAGAATCTACCTCAATTTTAGATCTCTGAATGCTTGGTACAATTCAGTAGAGGAGCAGGACGATGTGGGACTCGAGAAGCATTTGAAAGCTTATTTCGAACAGATACCCACCACTACCCCACCTACTCTCCAAATCGGCGACAACACTTGGCCTATTTCTCCCCCCCACGAGTAACCAATGACCAATGACGACAACATTCCCCCACCTACGATCCACTCCCCCCCCCCAAACACTGCCCCACAGCATAGACGGCTACACCTACACCGATGCCTTCACAATGCCGCCCCGCCCACGACTCTTCTTGCTCCCCCAGTCCTCAACCTACACCTCAATGACCCAGTGTCATCTATGTGGAGTAGACAGTACATTCTTTCCTCAACACCTGCCGTCTGGTCCCCACAGGCACAAGCACGCATCCCCTACAACGCATTCCCTATCCCAATGTCCCCCACCTCAACTTGTTCCCCCTCACTGCCACTACCACCGCCTCCTCCTCGCCGACCTGTCCCCCACCCCAATGTTCCCCACCTCAACTTGTTCCCTTCTGCAGCCACCACCACTGCTCCTCCTCGCTGACCTGTCCCTTACCTCAACGTCCACTCGCTTCCTTCTGCCACCACCGCCACCTCTTCACCGACCCCTACCTCAATGCTCCCCAACCTCAATGTTACCTCAACGACCCAGTGCCGTCTACGTGGAGTAGATGGTACATCCTTTCCTCAATGCCTGCCATTTGGTCCCCACAGGCACAAGCACGCATCCTCTACAATGTGTTCCCTACCCCAACGTCCCCCACCTCAACCCATCCCCCCCCGCTGCCACTACCACCGCCTCCTCCTCTCCGACCTGTCCCCCACCCCAATATCCCCACCTCAACTCGCTCCCTTCTGCAGCCACCACCATCGCTCCTCCTCACCAACCCGTCCCTTACCTCAACATCCCCCTCAACTCGCTTCCTTCTGCTGTCACCATCACCGCCTCTTCGCTGACCCATCCCCTACCTCAACGCCTCCCACATCAACGAGCACGCATCCTCTACCACGCGTCCCCTACCTCAACGTTCCCCACCTCAACACCATCACCGCCTACTCCTGGCTGATTCGTCCCCTATACCACACATCCCCTACCCTCAACGTCCCCCACCTCAACACGTCCCCTTCTGCTACCACCACCACCTCCTCACCGACCCCTACCTCAACGCCCCCCACCTCAGCATTCCATTCTGCCAAGTGATACTGATGCCACGCGTATACATCGGAGCCAGGTTAGCCCCTTCCCCTAGCTCGAGTCAACGCCGCCTGCTACATCACATCTCACAGCGCCGTCTACGCATCGTAGGCCCTGTCCCCCCCTCCCCTGCAGTCCCCTTCTCCCACCTCCTCCCACCACTGCCTTGTCCGGACAACTCCACACCGTCGCCTTCTCCCTATGTCGTCTCGCTATGACCGCCCCCTCCCCTGTGTCTGCATCATGATGACTGTCATCTACGACCACGGCATCCCCTTCTCCCGCCTCTCATCATCACCGGCCTTGTTACCTTATCCGGGCTGTACACCGTACCGTATGGAAGATTTTTTTGAGCTCGAAAAAACGGTACGGTCTGTATTACGGATACAGGACGGATTTATACGATATATGGGTCTTATTTCAAAAAATTTGTTCACAAATCGCTGCCATCTCCATCCGCCACAATATCGACGTCGCCTTCAAGTGCCGCAAATTACTCACCTCCTTCTGCTTATGGACAGGTAAGTCTGAGATAAGTTAGAGGTGTTCAGTTGCTGATGGTCTTGCTTATAGACCGATACGCAACCCACTACAGTGTCTTCAGCGCAGGGGCCACAACTTCTTATTACTTACCCCACCATTGCTAGTAGGTAGGGCAATTTTACCACATTTTACAGATGTAATGTTAACCTCGATGCCAGCGATTGTGGTCGAAGTCCTCTTTCACTGGAAGTCGACTCGCCTGACGGATTAGCCGACCTACCTCTCATTTCTCCATTAATCACTATGCCAGTAGACTTATTCCCCGATATCCCAGAAGCTCTTCGACCACTTCTTGATTCCCTTATCGCTTTTGTGGTGGTCCCACCTCAGACTGTCATTTTCGAATGGATACGTCGCACACACCATCGTCACCACCCAAGTAGAGCCTCTCCCCCTCCGATGACTTTATACATATTCATGGATTTGTCTATTAATTAAAATATATTTTAATGTACGTTTACTATCTAAGTACTAAGTTTTAACCCCCTCCTATACCTCATCCTTCGACTTCGATCACAGCTACACTAGCACGCCCCTCACGCTTCTGCGACGTTGCCCGGTGTTGCCACAAGATAATCACTGGTAACATCAAATTATGGGGCAACGTCAAATTCTAGTAGCCTATAGTGTCGGTGTATTACTGCATTTAACATACTTTATTGTTCAGTCCTCAACCAAATAGTGCCTCCAGAACTCTATTGTCTCATTCTCCATACCAACCCATCTATTCTTATTTGGTGAGGCGATATTGTTCTGAATTCTACATGTTTCCTTCCTTGTTAATTATCTTCTTTTTTGTTTCTCAGACTATAAGTACACATCTATATCACGATGTACACATTAAAAATGCCTGCCACTAGAAACTACCGTGTTTTGTGCCATTTTTCTCCATTGACTATATGCTCACGATTTTCGCCGGAACGTATTCTGAGCCCACCTCCATGCACTCTTAGGACTTGCTTTCCCCAAGAAGAGGACACTGAACTGCCAACAAGCCCTGGAGTGCTTATTCCTAAACCCTGGGGTGAGGCAGGAAAAAATTATAAAATAGTTGATTATGTGGAATGCAGCCAGGAATGGCTTAACGATATAGAGGTGATAATTTATTTCAGAGCAATATTTATTTTCTTACCATTGTGACATGCAGAACTATATTATTCAATTAGCCCACGAGGAGTTGGATTTCGGAATTACTTACGCTGCTCAGGAAAGCAGTAAACTTGACATTGTATGTGAGAAGGTACATCTTTCCACAAATTTTTGTGACATTATCTAATGACTGCTTCTGAAGGCTGCAGGTCGATATCCTGATCTTTGCAAATATGACAGTAATTGGCTCACTCTTGATATTATCAAGATCAAAATGCGAAATTTCCGAAAAAGTCGCCGAACGCCGGTCACATCTGCAGCTGAAGGAGGATCTGTAATAAAGAGGAAAGAAGCCAGGGTCGTTTGTGGCACAGGAGCTTGAGTAGAGTTTCAAATTTTCATTTTCAATGTCTTTGCATATATGGACATATTTGCAGTGCGAGAAATTGTATATATGTATTGAGTAGTTGAGTGGGGAGTTGAGTGGGTTATGAGTGGGTGTGAGTGGCCTGTGAGTGGCCCTGTGAGCGGGACAATCAATATGATACGTTACCATATTTACAATCTGCACGTACATAGGGTAGGACAACATATTTTTGATTACACTTAGAATTGGTAAGTGGATCTGATAAACGAACAAACCCAGACTCTGTTACCAGGACACATTCTGAATGTGCGATAAGATAGGGGCGCTGAACGTAGCCAGAATCTGTGTTTAGATAGGGTCAGTGAACAAATGTGCATCCCAATTCAGGATTTGTGTGAGAATCTGCGTTAACAACCAATTTTTCACACAGATTCTACCTTTGTTCTATTGTCATTTTCTCAATATGGAAGCGCGATATGGGTTTAGAACCGATCCATCATTATTTTCTAAATATGAACATGAATCTGTTCAAGGAGCCGATTTTGATACACATTCTAATTGTTAAGAAAATCTGTTTGTACCATATTTACCCCGCCCCGATTCAGTCCTGTCTGAGGTGATAGTTTGAAGGTCCGCAGGTCACCTGATCATTACGTGGTATAAGTATGGGGACATCGTGAAACCCGTAGCTTAATCAAATACATCTTCATTACACTTAACGTCGATAAACATGAAAGCAGTAAGGTACTATGGTCCCGGCGATTTTCGAGTGGAAGAAATAGAGACCCCCCAGCCAAAACAAGGTCAAATTCAAGTTAAAGTAAGTCTCTTACAGGCGGTTACTTATACTTTATCTCAAAAAGCGGAAAAATTAACCCCATGCACAAATATTACTAGGTTGCCTGGTATGATATTTGAACTACTCTATGCTGATCTTACAATCAAATAATGCTTAATAGGAACGGAAGTAAGCTCAAAACACCACTCTTCGTGCTGTCTTACTGACGAGTACCGACTTCAGTATGTGGCACCGACCTCCATGCATACCTAACGGAACTTCCAATGTTCCCGAGCGCGGCCTCTCCCAATGCTATAACGGGGGAAACTCTGCCTGTTACGCTAGGCCATGAGTACCCATCCTGAAAAATATGTTTTTTGAGATGATCACCAATTTTTGATCCAGGTTCTCCGGAACAGTGTCTGCTGTTGGCGATGGTATCAACCCGCTCTTCTGGCCTGTGGGTCAGAAAGTTGTAATGTGTGTCCAAGGCAGTCATTATACGCTTATGGTAATATGCTAAATACAGCAGTGAACCAATCATATCGTGTGATAAGATAGATACTTGCAAGGCGTGTGCGTCAGGCACGAAGATACTGTGCCCGTTGGTTAGTTGTATAGTAAGTCCATTGTATATATTGTTTACGTTATAAATAACTAACATGCGTGCTCACAGGGAATCGGTGGGTGGGGAGGAGGACTCGGGGAGTACATAGCAGTTAACACAGAAAATGTTTACAAACTTCCCGATAACATACCTCGTAAGTCCAACATCACTTATTTTTGTTTAGCGGTGCTTATTCAATTATCCATAGTCGAAGTTGGAGCTTGCATCGAGCCCCTAGCCGTAGCATGGCATGCTGTAAAGCGTTCTAACTTCAAGAAATCTCAAACAGCCCTTATCCTTGGGGCTGGTCCCGTGCGTTCCCAAGTCAACCTACATCCTGTCTCCGAGATTCCCTGACAATGTCTGTTTAAGATCGGAATGTTCATCATGAAAGCTCTCCGTGCAGTCGATAATACCTCCACGATAATCATCTCGGAACCATCCCAGTTCCGCAGGAAGCTGGTTGAAAAGCATGGAGCTACACTGGCGATTGATCCCTACACATGTGACGTGTCTTCCATTGTGAAGAAGGAAATGGGGATTGGCGCAGATTTCGTGTTTGATGCAGCAGGTACACAAGCGACAATGGACTGTGCGATCCAGAGTGTGTGTCCAAGGGGTATGATCGTGATGGTTTCTTCTTGGGAGAAGAAGCCGCAGGTGGACATGAATGCTGTTGTGACTAAGGAAGTCCAGTTGATCGGTGAGAGAAGAGTACAATGATTAACTTAGATTTCAATTTTTATCATAGGTACCTGTTGTTATGATGGTGTTCATTCTGAAGCATTGGAAGCAGTAGAGACAGGGAAGATTACTGGGATCGAAGAAATGATTACGATGAAGATTGGACTGGTGGATATTGTCAAGAAAGGTATCAAGGGCTTGCTTGAAGATAAGGACAAGCATGGTAAGTTCAGCATCAGCTTTCACCTCGAACGTCGTACTTACCTTGTAATGCAGTCAAGATTTTGATTCATCCCTGAAATATGGCTTCCGTGTCAACCTTCTTTCATCCGTGTACATTATATATAAAATGTTTATGTTCCCCGTTCCCATTCAATTAGTTCAAGTAAAGCAAAGAATTCTTAGCTCAATTTCACTTCGAACGTCATACTTACTCTGTAATACAGCCAATATTTGGACTCATCCCTGAAATATTGCTTCTTGTATCGACTTTATTTCATCCCCCATTCCCATTATTCAAGTGAAGCAAAAAGAATCATGGCTCGATTTGATTCCTCAAGAATCGCATGGCACAAATAAATGCTATGAACCAGCTACGAATGACATAAGCTAGACATTCTGACAACTAAACGAGCTCGATGGCAGGCAGACATGATATTTTTAAAGCCCCGACACTTGTTCCTCCAACCAATCCCAAAGCTCCTGTCCAATTTTGGGATCTTGACTGTCCTTGCGCGGGCTACCGACCCTAGCCCACGGAATAAGGAACTTTCCCAAATGTGTATCAGTATTTCATAACACGTCATAAACCACCCTGATTTACCTTTCCATTCAAGTTAACCGCATCTGGAGACGTGCCTGCATACAAGTGGGTAGCGACACCATTAGGATAAATAGGATACATCATGAAAGACTAAAATGGCAATCAACGAAGCGATCATGTCGGAGGTTCGATAGCACTCACAATCATCTTCTTCTGGAATGAACTAAGATGTTGCTGAAGGTTAGTGTTTATGTTTCCAGGGTTCAGCGATAAGGATACAATTCCGTCAGATGCGTATCTGCGGAACAGCTCCTTCGCGAACACAACGTCACCATACTTGCTCTGTGCGTATAGCGAGTCTGGAGACTCCTTCGATCGGGCAGGGCCATCCTTCAATGTCTTGTAATCGATACCATGAAGATGGTGTGCACCAGAGCTAATGGTTATAACGCGAGCATGCCCATCAGGGGAGGATTTTGCAGTTGAAACCAAAGTTGGAAGTAGCAGTTTGGTGAGATAGAAGTGGCCTGCCTCGTCATTAGTATCAATTCTAAGGTGAGAGGTAGTGGCATACCCAGTACGTTTGTACCAAACTGAAGGTCGTAGCCTTGCTTCGTCAGGTCCGTTAATGGCGGTATCATTACACCACTATTATAAGTGAGTATAGAATACGAATCTGGGGAATTCACATGCTGACCCTGAATTATAAAGAACATCCAAACGGTTTTCTAGGCTTCAGCTATAATATTAGCACTGGCGCTCTAGCCACCGTTGCATTTTACTTACCGAAGAAATTCTTGGGCGGCCTCTTTGACAGAGATGAGGTCTGCAAGGTCGAGCTTGAGGAACAGAGGTCGACTCCCCGTTTCTTTTTCGACAATGTCAATGGCGGCCTTTGCTTTATTTTCGTCACGAGATGCCTGGAATGACGTTAGTCTTGTAACCGCGAGTGGGTATAAGGGTATATTACCATATAGACTTTGGCACCATGCTTGGATAGAACCTACGTGTTTTTTGGAACGTAAGAACATGGTACTTGTTTTAATAATAATGATAAATGAAGATTCCTACTTGGACAGTGGCTAATCCGAGACCTGAGTTTCCTCCTAGTAAAATGAAGTTCGTACGAGGAGAATAGTAAAAGTCGGAGATGGCAGAACGAACCGGTGACAATGAAAACCTTTTCGTCCAGCTTTGGGACTTGCTCGATAGTCCATTTAGCCTTTGGAGGAAAGGTTTCCACACACATTGACTTGATGAAGTCCCACCAAACCCCCATAGTGTAGGAATAGGTAGCAGTAGTAGATGAGACGTTTGACGGAAGGGATAATCGATACGGGGGAAACAACCTGAAAGTAAGGTTGCGCTTTGAGTAGCGTTATGTGGGTGTGTAGGATCAGAGCGAGGTGTTCGCACGTTTCCTCGGACTTCAACAGCACCTGCAGAAGGCTTGATCTGATGATGAGAACCGCCCGCAGAAAGCTTTTTAAGTTGTGTTAAGGGGGTATCAGTGGGCTCAATCGGGGCTCAGCATTCGCACGTCTTCAGAGCTTCACAGACTTCTACAACGCCGATCTGATACTGTGCAGTGGAAGGTGGTTCTGAGTCAGTACCTATGAAAGTAGTAATGTAAGGCAGTCAGAAATATATATTAATAAGTCTGTAATGCCGCCGCAGTTGCCGCCGATGGGGCCTAGGCGTTTGGTCGGATGACAAATGTTACGGTAATGATCTTGATACCGTGGTTGTCGAAGACAAGACTTAGACAAAGAGATCTGAATCTTCAGCTTCAGCCTTCAGGCCCTTCAAAGAGCGAACGGCTCCTCTTTACCCACGGACCACAGGCTGGCTTAGAGTGGTTTAGTCTGGTTCGGCCTTTGAGACTTGCGAAGTTCGGAGTTCGCCTAAATTAGCTGGTCGGTGTTTCAACTTTCAAAAGCAGTAATACGAAGTTATGAACCGTTATGATGGAAGAGACTGCGCCGCATCTATACATTTTTGGAACCAAAAAATTGATACTAGAGTATTGACTACTTACCCGTATCATTCGTAAGTAAGTTAATAACTTGGGGCTACTTAATTTTAATTACTATTCTATTGAAGAAGAGGTTAACGCTTCAATTTAGTCACTAAAGAAAAAGGAACTACAATGAAAGATATAAATATATCTATCATCTTTAAATGCTTTCGGATAAGCAGCTGTGTTAAATGGTTTTACGACACTCAGTAACTTCGGTCCCACCGAGAAACTTGTCCCAAGTTAGAAGGGAAAGGCAGAATGTAAAATTCTTACTCTGTTTACAATCTTAGTTGTCCAGATGGTCTTAAACACTAGGACCGCGTGTGGTTAATTCATATTTGATCTTGAAATCCCAGAAGCGGCAAACCGACTCCGACGACCAATGGTCTATTGATTAGCAGAAATTAACACCAAACCACTGTGATTGATGCCACTACCGACTAACATTATTAATACTTCTTTCTGATTTCTACCGAAACAGCCTCAAATCGTTCTACGTAGAAAGGGAAAGGGGAAAATGATACCCCCGTCCTTGGCTATAGCATTATGGGTACAATGGAAAATATTCATCCGCGAGTTTCCATTTACGCTGAGTGTTGGAAAGTATGGTGTAACTCGGCGGCCCCGCCTACACTATACGGAGAAAGATCATTATTTCCAAAATCAGGAAGTACCTAGGCACTTCGAAATACTTAAGATAATTCAATCCACTTCGATTCCTCGTTACAATAACACGTTCGAAATGCCTGAATTGCGTACCTTTCCTTCTAGCTTTCTTCTCAAGAACATCTGTTCTATTACTTCCCGAGGATTTGAACTAAAAAGCAATCCTGATGTCTCGCAAGTAGACCAGGCCGTACGGCAATGGTTCAAGAAGTATGACTAGTTTATTGTCCTTCATATTTCAAGTATGCCTATTGATGACATTCGAAAATTCAGGTTCAACGTATATGACGAAGCAAGGCGACTCGAATTCCTGACATTGGGCAGATTTGATCTCTTCGCAGCCCTAAGTTTTCCAGAAGCCGACGCAAAGCATTTAGAAACTTGCCTCGCCTTCTTCTTCTGGGCGTTCTCGGTATTGATCCTACTTCCTCTTAATAGACGATTTCCTAACTTGTAACTTCAGACCGACGACCTATCAGACGAAGGTGAATTGATGACAAAACCTGACGATGTTCAAGCTGGTCACAATATTTCGATGAAAATGCTTGAGAATCCGGACGGTCCAGCTCCAAAGTACCCTTACGCTGCAATGCTGCACGAGTACAGTTTTATTCCATGTTTATTGTAAATTACGCTGACTTTACATAAGTCTATTGCAGTGCATCAAAGCCACCGCCACTCCAGGAACTTATGTTCGGTATTTATTTTAATCATGTTTTGCTGTGCTTTCAATGCTAACCAGTTGACAGTTTCATACGGGCATTTGAGGCATGGAGTCAATCCCAAGTAAAACAAGCTCACAATCGCCACAGGGATAGACTTCCCAGTGTATCTGAATTCATCCTGATGAGAAGGGCTACGATTGGAGCCGCCATGGTTGAAGGTACGCACAATAGCTCGATTTTAATGAAGTAATATGAATACGCTTCAACTAGCCATGGTGGAATATTCGCTAGACATAAAGATACCGGATTATGTGTTCCAGCATCCAATTATGATCGCTATGTCGGACGCAACCAGCGATATCATGACTTGGCCAAATGTGAGTTTAACCAAAAACATCTGAACGATATCTTATATTAATCCATCTACTCAGGACCTTTGCTCTTTTAACGTATGCGTGACTTCCTTGCAGACAAGATTATTAATACTCATATATACACTTTATAGAAAGAGCAAGCAGACGGCGATCTTCAAAATCTCATCTGCTGTGTGATGATGGAGAGAGACATTGGATTACAAGAAGCAATCGATATGATTCTACAAATGATTGACGACCGCGTATCGGACTACATAGAGCTGAAGTCTTGCCTACCATCCTTTGGCGCAGAAGTCGATGCCGAGCTGGCAAAATATCACAAAGCACTAGAATATTTTGTTCAGGGAACAGTTGTCTGGTACTACAAGAGCCCCAGTAAGTTCAGAGGTATACCGACTCACGCGTTCTAAGTGCTCACTCCGTTGGAACAGGATACTTCCGTGGGCTCGATGTAACTGACAAGGAAGAAGCAATTATTCAACTCTTTCCGAAATCCAATAATACACTTTCTTAGAGCCATGGAGTTTTCAGTAATATTTATGTCCTGTTGCATTAATTAGACCTGTGGAATTAGTCCCTTTTTTTTTGTACAATACAGTTTTGTTCTTGGAATCAGACCTTGATAAATATCATCAGCACTTTTCGAAGCCATAGCCCATAAGATGGTGTACCTTTATGTAAAAGCGCAACAAACCATCGTGATTGCAATCTACAGGCCGTTTTGTGAGCGCTTAATGACGTGATGGCATTCGAGGGGTTGTGATCGGCAGATTCGGAAAATAAGGACATGTACTATAAAAGAAATAAGTACGAGATCAGATTTCGAGTGTGTGCAAATTTCGCGTGGCTACAATGCGGAAACACCGCCCAGTAGTATCAAAATCTTACATGATCAATCAGTGATTACTCACAAGAAGCGACTGTGGTTCAGCAACTTGATTTTCATCATTTGGTAGAGGTCTATTTAATCAGCGTTCAAGAACTGCAGTCAGACAACTACTCGCAACACTATATCTAACGCCCTATTACCACTCTCTTGAATGTCTGCAAAGATCAGTCGTGTTGCCATCTGGTAAGACGTCATATAGTCATTGTAAGCTTCGGAGTCTAACCGAAATGTTAGCGGTGGTGGTATTGGTGGCCTTGTAGCTGCTGCCTTCGTATCAGAAAATCCTGATATACAAGTTGATATATATGAGTCCAAACCTGAGATTTCGAGCCTGGGTACAGCCGTTGCCATTTGGAAACGCTCCTGGCAAGTGCTGGAGAAACTAAACTTGGGAGAAGAAGTTAGAAAGAAGGGTATTCCTCTTCCGAAGGAAGGAGAAGGTAGTTTCAATACACCTTTATGTCGTCTTTGATCACCCAGGCACATAACCGTTACAGCTCGAGGCCCAATATTCAGAAAGTCTGATCAATCTGAAGGATTTGATTTTCACAACCATATCATGCCCTGTACGTTTTTATCGGCAAATTTTCAGATACTTAATTGATCATATATACGTATTAGATGGGCCCACCGGTCTCCCTCGGCCAGTTCTTCTGAGCATGTTGGAATCGAAACTTCCTCAGAACTGCCACGTACATGTATCAAAGCGATTTGTTTCGTATGAAAAAAAGTCAGATGGAAGTATTAAGTTAGCTTTTGCAGATGGTACGGAGGAAGCCGATGTGTTGATTGGAGCCGATGGTGTCCATTCTGCTGCAAGGGCTGCCTTATTCAATAACTTGATTGAGGCCGACTCGAAGAACGCAGATTATGCCAAATTCATCGAGCCGATATTTAGTGGTACATACGCATACCGGTCCATCGTCCATGCTGACAAACTGAAAGCGACAAATCCTGAACATCAAGCTCTCGTCATCCCAAAGATCGTAAGTCACTTCTTTATTTGTTTTTTCCCATAAAAAGCTTATAAATTTTTATAGTGGTGTGGGGAAGGAAAGGTGATACGTTTCACAATTAACTGCTTTATTAGTTCCTAATAATTCTCGGAAGCACGTTGTCACACATCCTATTGGAAAAGTAATCAGCGTTATATGCTATTACACGGTCAAGTCAGGAGAAGGGACTCATTACGATGGACCTTGGGTCACTGATGTTTCGCTAACGGAGGTTATTGACCATTACAAGGGATGGGAACCAGAATTAATTCAGCTGCTTGAGGTTCGTGGTTCCTTTTCTCTAGATGATGTGTCAGATTTATAGGTCGTACTCTCTAGCACGTAGAAGTCCCCCTGAGCCGCTGGGCTATTCACGTGGTAAAAGACTTGCCATTTATTACTTCAGGAAGCGTTGCTCTTCTGGGAGATGCGGTCAGTAGAATTCCTAAAATTTAATATTTTGACAGAATTTTTGAATCCTGTACAGGCGCATGCTATGACCCCTCATCAGGGTGTCGGTGGAGGGCAAGCTATTGAGGTAATGTTGTCGAAGCACATAACTATATCTCCTCTCTCAAGTATTATTTAGGACGCATACATTTTGGGGAAATTGCTTGCAAATCATTCTACTAGAAGTGCGGAGGACATTCTCCGTGTGTATGAGAAAGTACGCCTTCCCTTCGCACAGCAGGCCGCTGAGAAATCTCGCGTGAACGGGATGATGTACGAATTTTTGCACGCTAATAGTCCCAAAGATCCCAAGACACCCGAAGAATTGACATCCACCGGAGAAACCATCGGAAAGTCATTCCAATGGCTCGCAGAAGGAAGTTGCGATGAAGACTTGCAACAAGCAGAGGCTCTGTTGCAGTAACTGCGATAGTTACTGATAAAGTGGACTTCCATAGAACTGAACTTGTACATAACTCTATTACGTACTTAGTTATGTGCAATTGACTTTTACGATCTTATCGTCATGTGTGTGTAAATCATCCTGCAAGGTCTTACTGGGAATTGATAACTTCGTCAGCGGAAAGTTGGAAAATACAACTGTCAAAAACTAAAATAATAAAATAATAATATGCAGTAGTTATTAGGAAGCACTACGTGGATGGGTGCTCAAAGGGATCCCAACTCAAAATGTCTCCAAATTTCAAGTTTGATACTACCCACAAGAGAGGGGGCGACGATTCGATTCACGCGAATTGAGATAGCATTGGATGTACGTGAGGTAGTGCACGAGTGTCAGTGGCTACGGAGGTGATAGATAGGTGATGGGTATTGGACCTGCTGGTGTAAATCATAAGCAAGGGGATGACAGCGAGAGGAAAGAAGATATATAGCCTATGAGCTATTGTTTTACTCATTATTATGATGCTATCTATAATCTGAAATATATATCTCCGACCACGCTTTTGAAATGTCTTCGCGAGGTGATGTGGAAGATGTTTGGGTGTGGATGTGTGGGTGGAGGCTAGATGAAGAGGCGTGGGAATTGGCACGTGCAGGACGAAAGTGAACCCAATTTTCACTTCCAGAGAAACCTTGGCAAGCAAGGTGATTTATCTTATTAAGAATCTCTAGGTGTCTTACTGAGGTGGTTGTTCATGTAATTAAGAACAAAGCTGTCCTTTTATCTCAGTGCCCTATCCTTCCGAGTTATGTACTACATAGTGAATAAATCCAAGTCCCGTAGTGTGTATACATTTGTCCAGCATTTTTCAGAGTCCAGATCATATATTTAACAGTTGACACAATCGCGGCTAATTATCTTCGGTACTAGTTGTGAGCAAGTTGCACCCCTCAACGTTTCTGTATTCTATTTCGAATGGGAACTGATTTGGAATTCTACGATATTATAATTCTTGAGACACAAAACCAAAGAACTAAAATATCCCACTTACCTGAATACGGTATTGTCAAACTTTAGAACGGGATTTACTTCGGTGCCATCTACTGTCCTAGACTTCCTGATATTTAAAGTAGAGACTATTGTAGCAAGGAGTATCCAAATCGACTCTTCTACGAGATCTGCTCCAGGACATCTCCTGTCATTAAGTATTTAGCCTTAAATGTGAATCTCGAATACAGATGCTACGAACCTTCTTCCGAATCCGAAGATGAAGTCCCTCGGATCAGGCAATTCTTTATTTAAAAATCTTTCTGGATCAAATACGGAGGCATTTTCGTAACAGCTCTCGTCACGCAACATTGACCTATTCAGTGTTAACTTCAGAGGTTTCGGCCATGCTGAACAATTACCATATATTTGCAAATACCTGTGGGAAGAATAATGTAATGAGAATTGAAGTATGGAAGTAGTAAATAGTATATAATACCAGTGATCCTTTGGGAATGAACATTCCATCGTATATATCATCTTCTTTCGTGCAGTGGGGTAAATCTGATAAAAGAAAATAAGCGTGGTGAAACATGTAAACTTCAAGGAAGTAGAACGAACTTATCGGAACTGGTACGCCCCACCTCCAAATTTCACTCATTACACATTCGACTGAATGGTTTAAATATAAGCAAAAAATAATACTTCCGTTACTAGATGAGACTCACGGAAAGGAAGATTAGCTCTATCCAGAAAGGTTGGCAACCTCTCTATCCCTACAACAAGATCCATTTCGTGTTGAACCTTTTCGAATACATGCGGATGCAAAATCATCGCAAGGATAAAGTGAGAAATAGAAGTCATTGTCTTTGATATAAATGATAAGATGATTGAATTTTAAAGGCATTTGAACGGTAGACGTACTGTTTCAGCGCTTGCAGCGTACATGGAATTGGCAGCAAGTTTTATATCATCCTCTTCTTGCACCGATAGTTCTTTCTCTCCCGACAAAACAGAAGCGCAAAAACACTCATGTTGCCTACCAGAAAGCTGTCAAACACATCAGCGTGGGTGTATAATGTGGCTTGGTGGTTCAAGTGGTTGCGGTCACTCACAAGCTCCTCTCGGATGTAACTGAAAGGCTCATCAATGAATTGATCTATCTTGTGCTTCCATATTTCGGCGCTTCGTTTGAATTGAGCACCGGGAAACCAGTTGGGTATGTGTTTCATAAACGGAAATGCATCAACCATCCAGATCCCAGATCCTGCCGCGACCTTATTGGCTAAAATGTCAAGACTCTCGCCAGCAATAGACAAGAGCCTGTCATCTGTCGATTTGATGTTATAACCGTAAACCACCGCAAGTGCCAAGCCTCCTGCATATCGACGAGTATGCTCAATATAGTCGGACGGAGAATTCATGAGGTCAACAACAAATAAGTGTGCAGATTTAGTCATGAGCGAGAAATATTGAGGAATGCTCCTAGGTCCTAGCGCTTGTTGGAGGAGACGTCTTCGACGACGAAAAGAGTCGTCATACTCCATTAGGGGCAGCTTCAAATGCAGTTAGTATCTCAGTACATGGGATAAGTAACTGCTTACCAGTCTATCTCCTCCGCATCTAAAAAAACACGATATATTTTAGCGTCGTTAAATTCTTAAGAAAACATACGCACAGTTCCCCTGCCATAGTAAGCTTTGGCCTATCTGAATAAACGACCCCTCTTTTTTCGAGTAGTTCCGTTGCAGCTTTTGGACTATTCAAAAAGATGACGCTTTTCCCGAATATATGAAGATAGAAAACACTGCCTGCATTGAAGCATACAATTAGCATAACAGTATAACAGTATAACCACCATATCCCGCTAGTAACGTACCATATTGCTTCGCCCACTGATCGGCTCGAAGCCAAAGTTCCTTAGGCATAAAATCGAACAAGTTCCCGATTAGTGGCCATCCTTTAGGACCAGGTGGAAGTGCTCTGTTCTTGTTTCCATACAATTTCGATAGAAGCAGAGATAGAATAATCAACAAGCCAGTCACTAGGTAGGAGGATGAATGCATGATTAAAGAGGTGCGGGGTGAGAGCAGTTGTCATTCTCATGGACATTAATAAAGTTATCATATATTCCATGCAGCCTATAGAATGCAGCGTAGATATCATACTTTACACACGTGGCCCGTATATCCGCAGTGTGTACGCATCGGTTGCGGTGCTGATTTAACCAAAGCTAGATGAATAACAGCGCCTGGACAACAGTGCCGCATCCTAATCTCTATCTATTCCACTTGATCTGTACCTATTCTGAGGTAACTGTATTCAGATTTAATCCGTATCAGTCTTTATGGGGCGCACAGAGGCGTCCACTCCATTACTCCTAGCGCACTAGCAGTGTCGAATTATAATTTATGTCTACCATGTTCCGGGTCTGGGGCTTGATTCAAGTCAAAAAATCATCAATTTTATCTCACGCATGTCTTGAAAAAATTGAAAGTGGAGTCCTACTGTACGGCTTGATATAGCGTGTTTTACAATCGGGGATGATGCGGACGCTGAACAGATTCTGACCGGAATTATATTTCTTGCAGGACGCAGTTTTGGTCTTTCGCCGCGAACAATGGTCACGGTTATTTCCTCCGTGTTGATGATCAGCTTCGAACATTTTGCTACGAAAGAAAGGACTGACAATCTTTGATTAACACGATTCAAAACAATAATGCCTGGTGCGCACAGGCGGGCAGTAAAGGAAACTTCAACCCCATATTTGGGCCACATTCTATCAGATGGAATTGAAATGAAAAGTATATTGATCGTATAACCTCCCAGGTGGATGGTTTCCTCTGGTGATGATACCTTTCCGAGCTGCTCGGGTTTAGAATTGATGGTCATCAGCGGAGCACATGTCATTCTCCTTCCGGTGGCGTGTGAAATTGGAAGCTGCTTATACATATACTTGGTTTATAATCTATCAGCTTCTTTTCCTAATATCGTGCAACGGAACCCCGTAAGTTGAAATTAGATAGACGTAAAGGGTGAATTGAGCGCTCCTAGCTGAGCTTTCTGAGAACATTTGAGAAAAACTGGGTATAACTGAGCCGCGATGCATGATGATTGACCTGACGTGTCTTGCGCCATCTCTCCCATCCTGCCATTCCCTCCTCTGACTTTAGGTTTTTCGTGTTCCTATTTTATGAACTGTTCAACTGATGTTTCTATTTGGTTTACAGATCTACATAATGCGTATATGTTTGCTCTTCAAGGCTAATTATATCTGGCCACTTGCCAAATAGTAAACGATAGCCCATAGAGTCAAATTGCTTACGCTCTACTTATTTTCAACTCAAGCCTGATATTCCAGTCGACAGGCATGTTCTTTTCTTAAATTCAAGGGAAGTTTCGTGTTTACTCTCAGTATTTTGTCGTGTACTCCTTTCTCATGCGCTCTTTGAAAAAGTAAAAGCTGGCTGTCATTGGTTTGTCATACTGAATTTCAAGTTTCGACACTCCTCACTAAGTCCCCAGGTTCTCTGCCTGTCCACTGTCCCTTTTTAGTGAGCTGGATTTTGACATCACAGGTAGTTCAAAGTTGTTCATATATTCCCTGTAGATACTCAGCGAAAGTCTGTTAATCAGAACATTCAATAAATCATTAAAGTAAAAGGCATCAAATTCGCCGAAGATGCCGAGGGTTTCTCTGATTTGCTTCCGAGTCGAACCAGCTCAGTTCGAACTGAGAAAACTGAGAGATCATTAGCTGGTTAATCCCTACATCACTGATGCTGTGATAACGTGCATTGTTACATCCCATACTTGGATGCTTGTAGCAAGCTGCTCAGGTTTGTGAACATTAATCGATCAAGAAAGATCAACGTTGCCTCTCCCTCTCTCTCTCTCTCAGGAAGATCGTCAGGAGATCAGATGTAACATCAACTTGGGAGGAATGCGGCCCCTCACTGGGCCTCACCGCCTAGACGATGGTACAGGTACCAAGGAAAGTTACGTTAACACCAATTTCAAGCGTGTATCTTATCTAAATCTGATATGGTACCTCAACAGTTTAAGCAACACACACGATGCTAGACACTCTAATCATCATAGCAAGTACTATATATCGTTGAACGTGATGCCAGGAGCTGAAGAGAGTTGTCAACGCGTCAGCTGTCAAAATACAAATATAAGATCTCAAAATTCTCTAAAACAATAGGTGTGTGAGGATTGGAATACCTATTCTCGTGCTTTGAAGCTTAAAGCCTTAATCACCTTTTGCGTTCACTTCAACGGTTTATGCTCGGCAAATGGAGATAGTGCTGGGAAAAGATCATCATGTCAATTAAATTTGTACGACAAAGTTTCACAAAAAAAGAAGTGTCCAGTGAGCCCGCTCGAGAGGATCCCTTCGCTAAAAAGTATTATTAATATAATTTCCATTCGTGTTGCATCATGCGTCATCGTGTCATCCCGAAATCAAGTACACCCATATCTCGACTAGTACCCACCTGTTGACGTCTGTCAAATGGTCGACAACCGTTCGAAAAAATAACAACGGGCAGTCGAGACCACTACTGATGAGACTGTCTTGACGTTATAACATTCATCATCAGCCTTGTCTGGAAGACTGAAACGACCAACGAGAAAGATTAACGAGATGATTGTGATTTTCAAATTGCTAATTTACATCCCATTAACTCGCCTAATAATAATAATTAATTATGATGCATTGATGCGTGATGGAGATATTAGCTAACTGCTCCGTAGGTACCTACTCAAGAGGTGCCAGATCCACCGATCTTGGACGTACTATGCTGCCACGCGACACTATTCGGATGGTAGCGGCACTTGAACGGCAGATGAAAACTCATCAAAATTTGATCAAGCTCGGCAGTCGGCACTAAGCTGCATAGCTGCAAGGGTTGGGCAGGATTTCGAAGCAATTATGAGAGATCGCATACAGTTATCATATTAAGTACGATTAGAAACAATGTACTTGCTTAGATTTGATATACTAGAGGATGTCATAGGAATTAAAACACAGTGGCAAGATCACGTTCACACTCACTGAATTTTTTAGGGCGATACTTTCCTTCCAGGGCCCGGCGCACTTCTTTAAGCAAATATGCGATGCTCCAGTTCTTATTCTTCGCATTTTTGAGTATTCAGTGCAGCCCAGAAACGTCCTGCTCTCCAACCACCTCCAAAAGACAACCCACGTAATTTTGTGAATGCGAATACAAGAGAGTGCTTTTTCAGCATTGAAGCGCTATTGGCAAGCCATTAGACAATGTTTAGTAACAAGTGCTATAAAAATTCACTAGGAAGTCTGTCGTTGAATAGACTTCTCCAACCCCTCTATCCGCTTCGTAAGTTGTTCATAGCTAAATACATTGTGAGACAAATTTCCTGGTTCCATCATTGTACGGTCTTGCACAATATTAAAAAGAGACAAGGTATTCTGGCACAGTTCACAAGGTTTTGAGGATTCACGTGCTGTTCCAGTGCGACGGGAGGCGCGAAGATGAATTGTAGAAGTTTCCTCGTTTATGAATAACAAGAAGTAGTCAGCTTTCATGGGGGTTCAATTCGATTGGATATGCTAAATTTCTCAATAATTTTGTCTGTACAATATATATATATATATATGTGATTTAAGATGGAGAATTGATACGGAGTATAATAGAACTCACTAAGGAATGCAGCTTTACATCTAGTATCACCCTGATGCTTCTCCATATTATATGATGAATGACTGGTTTTCCCATGGTTGACGTATTCGTTACACCAGGGATATAGAACTTCGCAGTTACTGTTGGCAGCGCCACCTCTCTCGACAATGTGAGGCCCAGTGGGGGGCTGTTGATGTGTTGCATTTCATATAGATACGTTATGTGACAGAAATGAGCGTATATAGACAGCAAGAGAAGATTCAGGCTGGGTACGTACAGTATTTACAAGGTTATAGCGCCATAGCACGGGTGTAGTTACGAGAGAAACACATCTTAATGAGTGACGCGTCGGTAGGAGGGATGGATATAGGGATATGCACGGGTGGAACAACCGACGTTGATTCGTGGCTGGCTGCTGTATAGTGCCATGCCGCATTGCCGAATACAGCACTAACCAAATCCGTAGAGTACCCCCCCCCTACTAGCTGACGTCACAGATGTCCGCGATCGGTGGATCTGGCACCTCTTGTACCTACTAGTAGTAGTAATACTTATGAAGACTTCGGCAATCATTTTGTTACCACTATGCTGGGCTTGGAATTGATCTTCGTCCTAGTAGCATCAAACTTACATATATTAACATTGGGACCCTAAAATATTGTTAGAAATCTTGGGAGTTCGTATACTTACTCTATATGTATTTTACAATCCACGATAACATAGACACACTCGGAATTCGTGCGTTGTAAATGGTTACTCTAATAATAGATAGGGATTTTCACATGCTACATCAGTTAGTGTTGCCGCCGCTCAGTTCCGCTCAGTTTAGCTCAGCTTCCGTGGCTCAGGTACTGCAGGTAGCTCAGCTCATGAGCGAAGCTGTTAAGGTTAGGTTCGCTTCTCCAGCATACCGCTTAGCTTTGGCTAAGCCACAGCTCAGTCTGTTCGCCGCAAGTTACTAAATATGTAGCTCAGCGGAATAGAGAATGGGCGTTTGAAAGGCGCTTAGAAGCTAATTTGACGCAGCGCGTACCTTTTAGATAATGGCCCGAAAAACTGTTAAATTTGCGTGTGAGGTAGCATTTTTATGTTCTTTCCATCGAGCTTGCTCGAGCTCAATACTATTATGCATGCTTGAATATATCTATATGTAAAAAGGAAGTTATGAATGAAAATAACGGAAGATTAAGTGATACATGGTATTTGTTCAACGAGATTCAGAAATGAAAATTAAATAAGCTGTAGCTTAGCGGGCTCATAGCCGACGTGGAGCGGCTCCTAGCTGAGCTAGAGCTGTCCGAGTCCAGCTCTCGTGAGACCTGCTCAGCTCCGCTCATTTTCGGCTCAGCTCACCGGTTCGTGGCTTTGGAGCCGAGCGGACGGCAACACTAACATCAGTGATTCAACTTGTTCGGGAACGAGCCTAGATTAGATAACTCCGATAAAGCCATCAATGCATCACGTCATACTACTTACAGGACTTTATCATATTCGAAGCAACAGGCACTTGAACGGCCATATGGACGATTCTCTGCTGCTCCAGCGTTTCAACCTTCAACGCCAAGATCACCCCCATTTCACTTCCGAGGTGCTCACTGTGAGACATTTACTATCATCCTCGCCAAGTCCTGAGTCGCTATGATCAAGTGATGATTTTATGTGAGTATAGGAAGTTGAATATATATCTGTAGTTAAGATTAACTTATGGAGTTCATCCATGTCAAGTCTTCGAAATAAAGGTCTCCGATTAAGCGGTTTACCGAGGGAACGGGGGCACGGGCAGAATATAGGATATTGTCGAAACGGGCTCTCGTAACATAATGATGTTGATCCAGTTCGCCAGCCAGTTCGGGAAACCGCACCATTGATTGCTACCAAAATCATAGGTGTCCAAAGTGCTGAATAAGGAATGAAACACTATTAGTGTTCACTGCGGGTAGCATAAATGCCACGACTTCTGGGCAAGGGCACCGCACTTTCATAGCGCCGACGACATGGCCATCCAGGTAGACGTAGCCGAGCTTGCTGGCCTTGTAGTAGAAGGATGCCTCTACGGTTTGTATTCCTCCTCGACAATTTAATCCCTGAATATGACTTATGCGATGGTTAACAGGAGCGTTTATGGTCCTGTTTTTCATCTCCTTTCACACACTGGTGAAAAGGAAGAAGCGTTCCAAGCTCAGTCCCGCTATGATTGTAGCCGCAATCACAATGGCTGTTCTTGCGACTTGCCAGATAATCGTGGATACCGTCAATATTTTTTGGGCTTTCATTCCTCTTACTAGGGAGGAGCGTATTCTCTTTCTTATGGACGTTACACACCCAATATTTGCCGCTAAGCATGCTATATACTTCACCATGATGCTTGTGGGCGATGCGATCGTTGTAAGCATTGTCATACTTTCGATATCCGTTAGATTATTTAAAGATTATCATTAGACACACAGAGCATTTGTGGTTTGGGATCGCAACTACTGGGTCATAATTGTCCCCGCCATATGTTCACTAGGATCTGCTGGTAAGTCGACCTATCTGACCGGGATAGTCGAACTTTAGTCGCTAATATGATCTAGTTTGTGCTTACCAGACAATATTCGCAGTACGACACATTGCTACAACTACTATTGCAGCGCAGGCATCCTGGGGAATAGCCTTATTCAGTCTTAGTCTAGCTGCAAATTCCATATCAACCAGTACGTCCCTAACTATGCCTCCTGAACAACCACTTTAATGTAGTCTCAGGCCTGATCGCATACAAAATATGGACACACGATAAGAAGACTCGGCACGTATTCTCTCATGGGACTACAGTAACTGGAGGACAGAGCTTAATGCCAGTTGTCCGCGTCATTGCAGAATCCGGTGCAGTCAACGCTGCGTATCTTCTTGCCTACCTAGTTGTTCTGGTAAAAGGAACCCATGCACTCGAGATTATGGCCGGTATCGTAAGTCGCTTTCAAGGTTCATTGCGCTGCATCACAAGTACTCATAGCTTATCCTCAGTCCACTCCCTTGATTGGCATTCTGTTTGGGACCGTAATTATTCGTGCTACGATGTCTTCTCAGCACAACTCTAGCATGCAGTCCACGAACCGTAGCACAACCGTAGCAATCCCTATGGTCGTCCAGAACCAAGCGCAACACAATCAAACAGCCGTGCGGGTGAATGTGGAATACGACTGGTCAGATGATACAAAAGAGTTCCAAAATGGACGGAAAATGGCAACTTCATCGAATTCGAGCGTATGACCGAGAAGGTCAAGGAGGTTGTGCGAGGCTTGGCTTTCACCTATGTTCTATTCTTTTGGGACTGGTTTTATTGCTTAATTTATTTGGTACCTATCTTGTTGCTCTTCTTCTGCGCTGGCACCTTTCCTTCCACTTGTAACGACCTTTGAAATTTGACATGTAGTATGTAAATATATATGTATATAAACATCGTCGGGCGGGAAAAGCTTTGCAGAAAAATATACTGGAAAATGACTTGAGGTCTTCAAGGAATAGTACATAATCAGACAGAACTTGGCTGCTAAAAAAGGAGTTGCACTGCAGTTTACGATAAACATGAAACTCGTAGTCTCGGCAGACATTTGAATTTCCACATGCACGCACATCTATCTGTCAACACGTTGGCAGACAGCGCTCAGAACCAAAGGCACCGAGGTATACCAGGACCCATGACATATGCGCCAAAGGTCGTTTTAAAAAAATTCCGGATTTATGAAATTGTGTCCGTCCCAAATCCGGCGATTTTTGTCCGGAAATGGAACAACATCTGGGTCATTTTTAGACGCTAAATAGGGCGCTTATGTCAAATCTTCGCCTACATAATTCCTAAGGAACCCAAAAGTTGTATTGCGGGTTTGCAAAATCACTTGATTGCGGGAAACAAGCGCAAAGCAGCTTCATCAACGCGCTTCGCATCTCAAAGTATTTATATTCCATACCTGACTAACATAAATTTGAACCCAAAATTACCTCTCTGTCCAATTTCTGAAACATTTTGCTCGGTGACGTCAAAATTTGTCCGTATCTGGAACGTCCTAGGGGTTAAAATACCAATTTTTTGTCCGCTTCGCAGAACGACCTTCGGTCCAGATGTCTTGGATCCTGGTATTCCATTATGTTCTCAATGCCGTGCAAATTCCCTCTTTTTGTTTATGGGAACAGGCAACGTGTCGAGCCCAGATCAATTGATTGAAGGATTATGTCGCTGTTACGCCGGGATTTGGTTAGCCACAAGATCAGATTAAATTTAACGTTTGGCTAATATGTGAAAGGTATTTATAGCCAATGGAAACAGCCCCTGGAATTGCTGTACTGTATGTAATATCCGTTCAGCCAATCGTAGGGTCTAGGTACTTCGCCAAGTGGAGGAATTGTGTTTTGTTATCATTTATCCGTACAATCAGTACCCCTTACTCCAACGTCGTTAAGTATCACTTACGTGCGTAGTGATTGTATCCATCATTGTGATGAAATAACGTTGAAGTCCCTTCAAAGTTCAGCTACATGTGCATCACACTCAACTCATCTGTACGTGAAGAGACATAAAACAAGAATACAATAATATTTGGAAGTAACAGATACAAAGTTCTAGTAAGATAGCAGTAAAAATAGCATTTGGGAAACTTAGATTATAGTAAGTAATGATACTTGAGACAGAATACTAGAGAGTCTCTTGACACTCCCCTTCCTAGACTGAAGTTTGACCTTTTATGAGGTCTGAGGCTCGTTCTGCAAGTATGTATATCTCTGCCTGTGGATGAGAAGGTGGGGCGAAAGGCTGAAGTTCCATGAGTTACTGGAACAGGCGTTTTTCAAGAAAGTAAACTCACCAAGACAGAAGCATCCACCACTCGAACACCGTTGATGCCTTTGACAAGTAAATCAGGACCAACGACTCCAGTTTTGTCCTTTAGAGAAGAGATCCTAGCAGTTGACACAGGATGGCGAATGGATATTGACGAAGCACGAATATATGCTTCGATGTCACTATCGCTAGATGAATCTACGGGAGAGTCACCGAACGGTGTTAAGAGATAGTTGTTCCAGGCCGATGCCGACACGAATCGCTTTGCGGATTTAATCGCTTCTACCATAATGGACATGTCAGGTTCGGAAGAGAAATAGTTAGGGTCGATATTGGGCTGATCGAAGACAGACGACGAAGAGAGTGTTAAAGAGCCGCCTGCAAGAAGATAAATCTAAGATCACAAGGTTATATGAGTCGGATACTTACGGGAAGATGGCGATACAAGCACGACTGCAATGCTGAAATAATTTCCCGACGTAGGCGATTGCTGAGTGGTAGCCACAAACCCATTCTTGAAGAGATGGCGTCAGATAAAACTCGGAGATTGCATGTCACACGGAAACGGACTTACACAAAAAGCAAACTCGTAATGAGGTGACGTTGGCCCAGCTGACGGCTCCCCGAACTTTTTAAGGATCTCAGAGTTTTTAGGAAGCCTCAAAAAGCCGATGTGATTTGCAATAGCATTATCAGCGAAAAGACCTGTGTGGGTCCTTTCATATGATTGGAATGCCGCCGCAAAAGCTGTTTGATTAAACACGACAGTGTCGAAGGTACTCGTGCTATTAACTTTCCAAGGCAATGTTAGGTAAGGATGGTCTTGCAAATGTTTTCCAACATCAGGTAAATCGAGGATAGTGGGTATTTTGAGCCCTGACAACTCCTCTTTATCGCCAACTCCAGAAAGCATTAGCAATTGTGGAGTCCCAATGGATCCAGCTGATAAAACGACTTCCTTTCGTGCGGAAACGGTAAATCGAGGAGCTGAAGAAATGAAAGTTAATCTCTACTGCTCGATAGCAACTGGATAGTGTATGTCAAAAATCACACTCACAGTTACGACCGGTTGCTAACTCCACTTTCGTAAGAGTTGGCGTCTTTGCAATCTTCTGTGAAACAGGTAATAGACGAGTTACTCGCGTTTGAATCAGTATGCTAAGATTTGGTCTTGCAATCACGCTAGCATTAAGATAGGCAGTTGCAGAGCTGCTTCTTTCTCCTCCACCTACGGTTGATTGAAGCCAACCTGTGAAGCGGGTTAAAGTAATGAATCGTCTATTGAAGTTGAAAGCTTACTAAATCCCAAACTCGAGCCTCCATTCATGTCCAAGTTGAACGGAAATTCCAATGCAAACTGTGAAGTAGTATTCAAGACTCTCTGATCGATGTCTGTAGGGTTTCCAGGAAGACTTGTGAGCAGAGGGCCAGATGTGCCGTGTAATTTAGGGTCAAATTGTCCAGTAGTGTTGTGGTTATCAGCAGATTGCACATGACGTTCGCTCTAAGCAGTTTGTCTACTATCAGCGATGATAGCCCTTATCATCAAATTATATTTACCTTTAATCCATATTTGAACGACGTTGGCCAGTCCCACCCTTTGTCGCCGGTAAGCTTAGCAAGACGATTATATTCGTCTGACGGCCCGCGGGTATAAGCCATGTAGTCTATAGTATATCTTTAACATAGTTGGTATGCTTGATAAATGAAAGATGCGTACTAATGGAACTACTTCCACCCAGAACGAACCCTCTGGGATATGTCAGAATGCGATTGCCCAAGGACTTCTGGGGGGCGGTGGTATAGTTCCAGTCATAGCGACTCTGTGCAGTTTCTGTTACGAGAAACGGAACTTGTATGGCAGAGATATCTCCATCCGTATTGCTGAAAACTTGTATAAGTATGAAAGAACAGTACACGACTTCAGCTAGTGTACCTTATGCCAGCTTCGATGAGGAGCACTTGTACGTTTTTGTCCTCCGTGAGACGGCTGGCCACGACTGACCCCGCAGTTCCTGCACCTACAACTATATAATCGTATCCTTTCCCATTAACTAGGTTAGGATCAGAGATTATAGCCGCGGAAGAAGAGCGGATTAAAGCCAAATAAGAAACCAGCAGCCCAATGTTGAAGTACATAGCTAGCAAGTGATCCTATACCTAACATTTAAGCACGCCGTGCTTAAATATGCAGAGAGTTGATAATAGTATCTACAGCCCAGTCTAACATCGCCCCTTCGCCCAGACATGTAACATCACAGAGCATCCGCAGTGGATCATTGGAATGTATGAAGTAAATTGAGAGGTGATCTGAATACACCGCTCTTTCCGTGAATTCAGCATGGTAAGTGATGCGAATCTGAATCTGATACGCGAACAATCGTGAACGGCTGGTGAATCGGCCGTTGAATTCAGAATGCTGGGAAGGCTGAGCACCAAGCGTGAGCGTCCGGAAATATCAACGATGTTGTCGGGACCCCAAAAGGTACTATCATCATCATCGAGCTTCAGGTTGAGATGATGCGACTCATGCGAAACACGACTTTAAAGTTTACCTATATCATACTCAGTTGGCAGTTCGGTAACATTAAAAGCATGTGCCAAAGATATCCCTAATAAGTAGGTATGTCGAGTCAATTTTGTGAAGAACTCCGAGCGCGAAAACCGATCTTTTGTCACTTTCCCCCAAATTTGCTTTGGCAGCATCCATCAAGGCCAAGTAACAGGAACTTCACGTCGGGTTGAAATGCGGAACGTCGCTACCAAAAGTAGATGCATCATGACAAGCGCAAAACGAGGACTAGATGAGGATACTAGCACCGCACGGTGAGTCGGAGGTGACTCCACGTGAAAGTCGAACTGAGCAATTGGAAATGGCTTTCTAGACGCTTCCAGCTTTGCCGAAATTTTAATTCACACGCTATGTACTTATTATGGCTTACATCATATCAACTCTCGGTGGCTGGTCTGAGGTCAACCCGACGTCTGTTGTATCGGTGAACACAAGGTGAACACGACCCCAGCTCGACCAAAGTTCTTAGGATCCTCCTCAATATAGCGCTTGCTGCATTCTAAGGATGATGCCAGCGTGTTCCGTGACTAATTGGCCGGCTGTCCCGTATCAAGATTTAAGTCACGGTCATTATCTCAAATATTTATCATGCGCCGGCCAACTTATCAATGCGCGGGTACTACAAAATCCCAGATGCTAAGTTCCCTTGGGTATTAATTAACAGCCACTATGTATATAGGTTGACAGTTTTGAAATCTTGAGAGCTTATTCTGTGAATGTGGCAGATCTGAGTACGCTTGTAAAAGCCTACACCGAACCTGAGTTATACCACGTACACCGATCAGTAAGCAGTTGTCCTTTTAGCATGCGATTTTCTAAAAATAATGTTTCAGTGACAACTAGCAGATGTACATCATCTTCAGGTCAAGTCAATGGTTAGGGTGTATCTAGATACTAAGAGATTTGTTAAGTTTTCCGAGGCGGGACGAATGAAGCTTTGGTGCCTTGGTATCAAAAGGAGAAGGACTAGTGACCAATTTAACATGACATGTGTATTCATCTTCCTTGTAAACCATGATATTCATTTCTCATCTTCTATTTCGCTCTTCAGTCACCTCAGCTCAGGTAGCTTTGAGAAGTTCAATTTGGTCGTGCCACTAATGACAAGCAAACTCGTGGACTTACGGCGACATTAAAACGAGTGATGCATGTTCATCAGGTGGTCCTTCGTCTTCTTTACCTCGTTTATCATCCGCCCGAAAAGAATACAGATCATTTGAGCCTAAGTAGTAAATCACGTTCCCTCTCCTGAGTCCCAAATATATCCATCTCCAACTTGAGCAAGAATCCGCTCCAGTTCGACCGTCTAATACCGCGAGTAAATGATGTTGGAAGTGGATATCTGATAAAGCTTCTAATTCCGGTACATCAGAGCAATTTCTATCTTGTGCGCCGGAATACCGCACATACTTCAAGTTCTGAGTATTCCACGGCGCTCTGATGAGTGCGTCTCTTCTTTGATTCAAACAATAAGTCCCTCGATCAACTGGCATTCTTGGAGAGTTTGGCGTTGATGTTTTGAAAAAAAATCCGAATCAGAAAGATCCGAGAATATAACTTGGGTGAACTGTGATAGTGCGAATTTACGCACATAGAGATGGTAATATTTGGCGACGCCGAGGAGTACCTGAGTCATCAGCAGAGCCAGAAGGGTGAAATTTCAAGTGCGTGCCACCATCAACGCACAGAACGGAATTGAGAGATCCGCTGCCAGATAGTTAATATGATAGTGTCCACAGATTCGTACGAGGATGGCCAGAACCTCCAAAGAATTATTGATAAATCACTACAGCCGAAGATACGGGCCATTAGCGCGGGCACTCACGATTACAACATTCTACCTCTCTAACTGCATGGAAAAGTGCACAGTTGTTCCCCCGCATTTCCATGAATGGGAATACACAGAGATCGAGGCAGGTTTTGTGGCAAATATCAGTTAAAGCTATTTGTGTTGTCACAGGAGCTTGAAGTAGACTGTTTCCACAATTCAAACCCTTGCTGGCGTAGTTGGCACTCTAAGCCTTCGCACACCAAGCGAACGGTGATGCAGCTAGGTTCTCGGTCCACTATTAATGCATCACGACTCGCCAATGATCCATCATTTTGTATCAATAAGCCAAGTCCTGCTACTAGTACGTGCGATCTCGAAAGCTCGGCATAACTGTAACAGAAAGCTGTTGCAATGGTATTCAGTGACTGCCAGGGGAACTAGTAAGTCGCAAACACCATGCGCATGTGCGTTTCCAGAAACTCTGCCATCTCGGCTTTTACTTGTCCTACCTCACTGATAGGACTTTGGCAGTTCTCAAACTGTCCTTCCCGCATCTGTAACAGTCACCTGTATATTGTATTTCATTTACAACATTCTACAAGTGTAAGCACATCGGTATTATTAGGCCAAGAAATCACTTTACTCTAACACTACACTGGTATCTCGGCTTGCTATCGAAGCTAATCTGATTCATCACTGTCTGAGTATTCGTCGCTGTCTGTGTACATGTATCCTTCTCCTTCCGAGTTCGAGCCGTCCGAATGGCTGTCCAAAGACAGATTATAACCACCCCATTCACAACGATTAAAGTCAACTTCTCCTTTTGTCACCCTCTCTTGCCACATGTCAATGGCCATGTGTGGCGGACGCATTACTTGAATCCTTGGATCTAGTGCCTTCCATCCCCGTACTTGGCGTTTTTCGCGATTCATCTCGACATTATCTTCGCCAATAAGTATTGTCACAGACTGGAGGGCTTCAATACTCTTCAAGAGATAATCGAGATCTTCTAATAACATATCGTTATCGTCTCCAACGGCTACTGTAAGGTGTGTGAGTGCTGGCAGTAACGGAAACACGACCAGAGGGAGAGATTCTTCATAAATAATGGGGATGATGGAGAGATGTTTGACTTGAGGAAGCTCGCATTTCAAGTCGTTCAGCATGTCGAGGTGCGTTTCGAGAGTTTGGAGAGGTAGCGCCGTCACGTAATCCCAAATGATTGGGTCATACTCCTTAGACCAAATGCCCAAGTCCCGAATTCCAGTGCAGACCTTAAGAAGACGTAAAGAGAACCCCAAGGAAACGTCTATGAAAAGGACATTCTTGACGGAATCGTGAAAAAACTGCGGAGATTTGGACTGTAACGCGAATTCGAATGAGTTTTGCGCTATTATTCCTTCCGATGATTCGTAGTCTGCGACGATAAGACGAAACTTGAGAGTTTCATAGAAGATGGGCTCTATGCTTTCGTGGATGGTGGATGTCAGTCAACTAACCCTCGCAATACAACAGTAAGGTCTCGCCATTTTTGAACTCGTTTGGAAACAGTTGCTAAGTGAACATCTGCTGGACAAAATGGAGCGATGAGTACTACCCATCGAAATATATCGTCCTCTATTTCAGGTGGAAAGTAAAATAACATCGGTGGGGATCAAGTAAGGGAGTTGAAATAGCGCGTGGATTTTTTGGCGAACTTGAACAAACCAATGAAAAATCTTAAAAGCGATTCATCATGTGATCGTGTTGTTTAGCACTATTTCCTATAGAGAAGGCCAACAAACTCATATCAACAACTTGGTGTTTTCCGCAAGCTTTCCCAGGCTCTTATAGCGTTAAAGCACTAACTAAATATTAAATCCGTCCGCACCAGCACTCCGTCCAACTTCGTCAATATTTCGTATCCGATTTGCTATATCTCTCAACATCCTTCACGAGCGAGGCTACAAACGCATGAGCCTTTGAACTTTTAAATAACTCTCAACCCGCGATAACAATTGTAATAGTTATAGTCTACTAAAGCTATTGACTGTCGCACAACACATCCGTCTCAGGGAGTAGTACTATTATGAAAGGGACTATAAACTACGGCGTACAGAACATCGGTAATAGAATTAAAGTCAAGGTAAAGATTATACAATGGAGTCATATTTAGCACTGCTCATTAGCTAGTATTTACGTATTTTAGCTATCGAAGCCCTTCCAATAATAGCCTTTGATGTTTTTACCTTCTCTTAGATAGTGTTGTTAACGGCTTGAGCCGTCACACCTGTCACAATGTCGTATTTTATCTCTCATTATCTCCACAAAGTTCTCGGAAGCGTTTTATTGCATTCAGATTATAGACAAGGGTAAATTTTACATTTCTATGCTGTTGTGCAAGTATAAGAGTCAAAATTACAGACGATATCCTATCGGCTCACTTTGTGCGTGACATCGGCTCAAGCCATTGAGCCGATGTCAGTTTTTGCATTCTACTCAGTGCACACTTGACTTGTAGCAAAATTCTAAATTACTTAAATATCCACCACGATGCACATATATTTACCAGCCAAATATTTTGAAGCTGGAATGAGGCATTGCTTTTAAAATTGCACATTTGTAGCTCAAGCCGCTATGTCACGTGAGCCAGCCGTTAACAACACTAACTTCTCTAACTTTCAAGTTGCTGCAACCATTACCATACATATGGGCCTATTCATGCACACTATTTCACAAAGGAAACGTGAGCCTTTGATTTCTTTGCCAGCCCACAATGCACATATTAATAATAGTATTGACTTTAGACAATCTCGGCATCGGTAGAGTCTAATACGTACTGTCGTAGTAAGAAGCGGCACACGTGTAAGCAATAAATTAATAACCGCTAGTGCAATTCAATTCCAATGTAAGCACCACAGCAGACATAGTTACTTATCCAGAACTGTAGAAAGGTGTTTAAATTCTCTGGGCGTCTTTTGTTACCGTAATCTGAGAGACATCGTGACGGTAAATTTTATACATTCGCCTGGAAGAAATCGAAGACGCCGATGGCGCCCATACCGACCATACACCTGCCTCGAGGAACATTTCTACGTCATTTTACACTATACAGGTTGTACAAAATGACATTGATATCATACCTGTAGCCACTAAAATATGAAAGGGCCTAAACACGTTGGTTAAATGGGTACAGTGCTGGTCAGTATTTCTTCGTGTTCACATGGCCACCGAAGAGGTAATACCTATAAAAGCCGATCACTCATACTAAGTTATGATCCCATACCCTTTCTTCCCCACTCCCCTATTCCTCGGATTACTATCAAATTACTACCGAGTATGTCAATCAATCAAGGAATATACTACATTCAATACAAACGGACTGGAGAGTACCTATCCCAGTCAGACAATAACGAGATTATTCTCGTACCCGAACAGCAAAGACATGTAAGGCAAATATTATTAGATTTGAAATGCACGCTGACTACGTAGTAGCAATGGGAAGTTCTACCGTGCTCTGACTCAACGTATGCCGTGAAAGACTCGAGAGATGCCGGAAGGCCCCAATACCTATCCCTTCGAAGTATAGGTGTAGAGGTGCCTCTTGTGGCTAGAAATAATCCGTTCGAGTGGCGTATTGAACGTGTTACTGATGCTGGTGACAATGCATTCCAGTAAGTAGTACCTTCTGCCATCCTGGAAAATGCTTGCTTACAATTTAATGGCACCAAGTACGGTAATTCCTGGTGGACCAATAGAAGAACTCGGGCACGAGCTCGCCGCGGACAAGTCCCGCTTCCAACACTGTCCACCCAAGGTCAGTACCAGGGCACGCTCCCCTCAACACTCACTGAAACATAGTATTAGATCGTCTTGAAACCGTTCGATGCGTGCGATGTGTATCAAGCGTGGATTTTCAAAAGTGTTGATGGGACAGGTACCGGCTCTGAATCAGCACGATAAATATGGTTGCGACAGTTCTGGTTCATTGAGCTCTTTTCCATTTTCGACCTGCGTTGGCAGTTGTGATCGGTTCCTTTTAAGCCTATATGCTATGTCATTCATCTCCCTCTCCAATTCCGTGTACTTAATAGATTCAGTTGAAATTCAGATTAATTAGCGTCCGTGAACAAACTTCAACGTCCAGCTTCCAGTGTGCGAGTAGGCAATTAATTTGAATATAAATTGACTTAAATTGTTCTCGTTTCATTACTTCACCCATCCGAAAGAGCCGAATGGACCAGCATATATTACGAATTTCAATAGTATTACTTGTGCGGGGAGGAGATGGAGATATATGGTCTGCGATGCCTGGATGAGGCATCCTCCTCCTTTATTAGTAATTAGTAATAGTTAGAGTTACTATCATAGTCAGAGCTACTATCATCGTCCATATCATAGCCTTCCGACAGTTTATTTCCATAATGCTAGTGCCGGTCATCAATATCGATCACCTCGCTGTCCATCCTTTCCTGCCATATTTTGATAGGTTCTGCATCGGAGTTCGAATACAAAACTACGATCCTCGAGTCCAGGGCTTTCCATGTTTTAACCTAGCAATCAATTGTATGATCTGACACCAACTCGCAGTCAACGAAGATGAAAATGGACCGAAGGTGTTTGTCATTCTGGATGAGAGTATTTAGATTGCTCAGTACCACTCTCGAAGATACAACTGTCATTGAGACATGTGTAAGTGCTGATAACATCCGAATCCTGGCCGCTGGAATTTCCTTTCGCGCATTGAAGAACTGTGGATCTATGGTTAGATATGTTAAATGAGAAAGTTCTCGTCCCAACTTCGATAACATGTGCAGTGCGATGTTGACTCTAGGGAGCGAAGTGGTTGTACTGTGATCCATTCCCAAAAAGCCGTATCTGCGTGCTCAGACCAAATCGCCAGGTGCTGGATACTGTCGCAAACAGAAAGCACATCTAGAATAAACTTCCTGGAAACCTCCTCTCCCACAAAACAATCAATTTTGACGTATTTCTGGAAAAACCTTTTGGGTATAGACTTTAGAGCAACTTTGAAGCGCAAGATTCTCCGCGGAAGGACCTTTGGGTGATAGATGAAGGGTACACCGAATCTAAGAGTTTCGTATAGGATTGACTCTACAGTTAGTGGGTTATACAGTGTATACATATTATCACAAGAATCTCATAATCTTTACACTCGTTTGGAAACAGTCGCTAAGTGCGCATCTGTGCGACAATATGGGCCCGGGTAGATACAGATAACCCACCGAAATATCTCGTCCTCAATTTCGGTAGGAAATTTAAACTGCATATGTGGTATGTACAGCACATAACCAAGGATATTTAGACTAGATGAAGTGGCAGGGGAGCAAGAGCGAAGGTCAAGACAGTCTGGCTTGGTCTGGCTTTTAAAGAGCTTTCGTTGGTGTTGCGGCCATGTGATCGTGTAGTCTCGGTCACCCATGCGATTGGTTGGTGCCGAAACTTTGTACTTATTACATAAGTGTAAGTACGTAGTGGCATAGGCATGCGCAGCCTGACTTCACTGGGCTCAAACCACCGTCGACGCTCATCGCAATTCATTACATCACCGCCATATGCCTTTCAACAGACACCATAGTAGAACTTGAAGTAAATATATTGCCGCTTTTACAGACAGAACCATGGTGACAAAGCCAATCACGCACTCAGCAAGTTGTAGTTGTCAATGTCTCAAGCTCAAGCTCACAACTTGTTCACAACTACCACTGTTGGATTACGCGCGAACCTAGGCTTTTGATCAATCATGGTCTCCGTTCTCGCTTTCCAAGGCATTCATCCATAATACTCTTTGTAGATCCGAATAGAGCAATAAAAAGATTGAACAATGGTATCTGAACACCTGATTCTCCAACGTACCTTTCCCTAAAGTTGATCTATTTCATTTCCGTCGCCCAACGCCTGCATAGTGCGGCGAAATACTTATACTGGCAGTGGAGTTCGTCTCCACAGATCACAATGGTGTCACACATACTCTTGGAGCTGATATTAGGGTCATTTCACCATCGGTTACGATTAAGGTGCATATCAAATATGCGTGACATATTTATCTGCAGGCTTCTTTATACTACTCTCCGCATCCAGCTGACTCTTTTTAACTCAATTCCCATCATATCGCGTGCCACTGAGGATAATAAGATTAAAAAAATCCAGGATCGCTCCTCAAGGAACACAAACAAATGCGTGCCTTCCAGCAGGACCCTGGATTATTGTGGTAAAGGTCGTTCCGCGAAGCGGACAAAATTTTGGGAAATTTGACCCTTAGGTCGTTCCAAAACCGGACAAATTGGGGGCCTTGGGACGAAAAGGTCGTTCCAAATGTGCGGACAGGGATCACCCCATGCCCTGCAGGTCGTTCCAGCCGGACGGACACCACCGGGCAACCGAAGGCCTTACTTGGGAGTTAGATTCTATGATGTAAGGGTATATATGTATTAGGTTAGTGGCCACGTAAGTGTAGCGAATATCACAATTATAGAGTGCCGCACGATTGACTTTTGTCTAAGTACTTAGGAGTAGCGGTGCAAATTAAAGAGGGGAATGAATCTCTCAGAGGCTACAGCTGCTTATACGGGAATTACACACTATTAAGGGAAAGTCACAAAAATGTAGCTATTGACTAGACGGGCAAGAAGGAAGACACATTGGACACAAGCTAAAGTTGGATAGATAGAGAAGTACCTCGGGCTTCTGGAAACACGATGCAACACGTCAGGCTGTTGAGTTGAGGTACATCGACATCATTTGTTTTGTGGTTACAGACATACAGGAACCTGAAACTTTTATTATACGAAAGGATTTGAAAAGTGACACCAGCTTTAGGTTGCTTTTCAACATCATATATGGCTATAAATTGAAACCTCGTCGCCGGGGATCATCAATTTGTTATTACAGACAACAACATTCAGTTTGGTACTGCAGGGGCTAGGTATCAAGCAAAATAATACATACACCTGAGTCGTTGTTCATAACATTCAAAACCGCCGCTATGCAAATCCAGCAGAAAAAACATACAGAATAAAATCGGAATTAAGCCGTTTCAGTAACTAACAGCTTCTATCCACTTTCACATGTTTCGGTTCGGATGGTTCAAATCTATTAAGTACGAGTGCAGTCCTTCCGACTCCTTGTCGATAATTCGCATCAACACCAACCAGAACCACAGGCCCAAGTCTCAATGTTTTTAGTTCATGTATCTACCTTTGTGTGAAGTGCTTTAATACTACTTACTATGCTACTACATCCTCAAAGATTTATCCTAAAACATAATTTTAAAGCATTGCAGAGCAGCTGGTGGAGCTTAATCAATAGTTGGAATTAGGATTGTGGATAAGATTAAGGGAGCAGTGTAGGCGTTTAGGGACAATTTAGGGAATCAAAAATAGTAAGAGCTACAGTGTAGTTTAGTATTTCCACTGCAGGTCATAATGTATAGCTTTTAAATACTTGAAACTATCATAACTGAATGCTCGAAGCTCCCCCAACACACAGAAACCTCAAAATCATCGAAAACTGAGCTTTCCACACACAAAAAACCGCTTTTAGAGGTCGTTCCGAGTTTTCGGACAAAAACTGACCTCTGGAAGGTCGTTCTGCATTTTCCCGACAGACTTCGAGAAAAAATTGGTATGTCGTTCCGAAAAATGGGGTATTTTTCGGAACGACCTTCACCGTAATAATCCAGGGTCCTCTTCCAGCACCTGTGGGGTGGCTTTGACAGTTCATGCTCGCTTCCGTCTTAAAGTCTGCTCGAGTTCCGCACACTACGACGAAGTCCAAATTGATGATGACAGAATGAATGGTCTAGGATCCGATTCACACACACTTGCGTCCTTCCACAAACGATCGACCTCCAGGTATTTAAGCAAGGAAAACAGTGCGTCGAAGATTCAACCTACACTTTGATTTTCAAACTTCTTCTCCGAAACATTTACAACTACTACGCAATGGCTATTCCAAATGGAACCTATCGTATCGAAAAGAACGGAAATGGTGTTCTCACATTCGAAAATAACGAAGAGATGAGCCTCACCATCCTTGTCCAGTCCAATCAAGTAGTGCGTTCAATTCCAGTACTTACAGCTTGCTTCATAACTTACTAAAACCAATTTTTAGTGGATTGTAGAGAAAGCTCCCGATGGGAACTATACCATTCAGAACAATGGCGACGAGAGATATTTCCTTGCTCCCGCCGAGAAAGAGATACAGGAGAATAATCATCTTGTTTCCAAACGTGATCCTTTCGCATGACGTATTCAGCCTTCAAGTGAACCTGATCGATTCCAGTAAGCCCCTTTGTTGTGTCTAGCAAAATGAAATTATCGCTGAATTATCATCCAGCGTTGTTGTTCCGGGAGGTCCTGTTGATGGCCGTGAGTATGCCGCTGATTTGACTCTTGAGCTCATTTTCCCTCCCAGGGTGAGTTTACATAATTCTTCTGCATTAAATGAGCATGAACTTAATCAATTTTCATAATGTGTATAGACTGCTTTGCGCGCTTTGCATGATAAAGATACTTCTCAAACCTGGTTCTTCAGGAAGATTGAGGACTAGTAATGGATCAGTTGAGGACTTGTGTGGGAAACTTGTATAGTATGGACCAGGTTAGATGGTGAACTGTACCTGTGAGAATTGTAAAGAATGTTGCTTTGAAATTTGAAGTGCGATTAACGATCACCAGATACTGTGAAAGTGATACATCATTTACAGTAATTACTGCATAAGAGTGATGTATCAGCGTCAGTAATTACTGTGCATCATGATGTATCAAATATTGTAATCACTGTAAATGGAATTTGATAATGTATCATCAGAAGCATAGCGCTTCTGCATGAATTCGTCGAGAATTCGCAGTAGATTCCGTATGCCCTGCGCTTCCGAGTAGGTATCCCGACGTGACTTCCATATTTGGTACAGACACATTGTTATTGTTTGTCCCTGCCTCCTAGCTGGCGTTCCGCCTTGGTGCCGCCTCAACGCACTGCGCCGCCAACCCTATGCCTGGTGCTGCATTTTACTTATAAAATAAGTATGATCGTATATGTATGGTATGTTATGTAGTACACTATATTTTAGTACTTGTACATTGCAAATGTCTATGTGCGGCTTCTTTCATATTATTCGTGGCGAAATATTGCTCTTCTATTATCTTTGCTAGTATGCATGAGACATGACAAATACTTACGGTGCATATTAATGTATTCACCAGGCGTCCTGAATGATTGAAGCCTAGGACTTGAAGCTCTCGCGCTTGAATTGGGAGCCTAAGCGCTCTGCACGCTGAATGTAACTTCGATTACGTAGCGTTATCACACCGGATAATCCGACTTTACCTTTGCGCCGGAATGGGCACAACTTGAGGAGATTGTTGAAACATGAAACAATGGATGTTGGAGGCATCTTTCTGGAAATTTTGCTTTTATAATATATATATATATATACATAGAAAATATTGTGTACAACATTCTGATACTTGTTTTATACTGATATTAAGTTTCGAGTTTAGGTCTGACAACGATATTAAAGTCTCATGGACTCAACACAAAAATGCACGAATGAAGCTATTTCTCTACACCATATGATATGTGGAAGAGGTGCCATTATTAAGTAGAAATAAAAAATATACAGATGTATAGCAGAGTTAACCTGCACATAACAATCTTACCTCAGGTTTAGAGCCAAACATGCAGTTCCTTCTGATTGATATGTTTTATTCCAAATTTCCGAAAACATACTGTTGTTATTTAAATAACGGCATGTAAATGAGAGGTATTCATCATTTAGAGTGATATATATTCTATCCAATGTAAATACAATGTTCTATTACAATTTTTTAGAATATAAATGCAATATCCCAGCTACCCAGGTGGTACTACAATACGAGCTATTGCTAACAGAACAACAGGAAATTTCATAACAGTGACCCCATGGAGAATGATCTCTTAAAAAAAGAATAATGCTATTGTTTATATTATCATGGTCTAAGAAAGAAAATGTGTGGGCAGGTGCGGTTGGGCAGCATGGTGGTGAGGAAAGGATACTGGAGGAAATAGCTATATATAGGCTAGACAAAACTGGAAGGAGGCGGCCCGTAGCAGAGCAATGCATTTGGAAGGGTGTCAGCTTCTTACCATAGATCTGAGATGGGTATCCTTCCAATTAGGGACGCCGGCAGTGGTTACACTAATTACTGTCGCTGATACATCACTCTATAGCACTAACTACTGTAAATGATACATCACAGGTTTACACTAATCACTGCAAGTGATACATCAAAACCACGGTATTGCCTGTAACGATTTGTTCAACCTCTGATGAAGCTTTGAAGGCTGCCTTCAGTTACTGCCATTTTTGAAACTTTATTTACTGCTTTGAGTGCTACTCGTGTGTATGTTTAAAGAAACCTTCAGCTTCGTAGTCGCCATGGGCAACCAGTTTATTATGCCCGAAATACAGCTAGAGCTCAGGAGAACAACCTCGACCTTAGAAGCATTCGATTCACTGAAGATAAATATCAGAACGTGCTGCACTTACCTCATCGGCAAGCTGTGAAATGCACAAAATTATCTGCCAGCCTCATTCCGTCAGACACATTCCAAGACATAACAGATGATTGGTAATTGGCGGAACTCGCCGGCACTATGCTTGGATTCCAAGCGTACATTCCAATGTTCATGATCCTACTTGATCCTCTTCTTGATTTTGTAACTCTTGAACTCAATGGTTATACTCTACGAAATGTCATCTTTGAAACCATTGGATGGCATTACTTACATCTGCGAGAAGGCACCAGAACAGGCTGGGTGGTGTGATAAATCAATGTATGTCTTAATGGGTTAAGAAATAGAAATAAGGATAAAGGGAGGTTGATGTTGAGGAGAGCGGCTGCTTTATATCGTTGATTTGTTGTCACCTACAGCAGACATTTATCGATATCGATATTTATAACTCATCGAGTATGGTGTAACGGCTAATATTACCGCCTTTCATAAGTGACGTTATAAGTGTTAGTATCGCGATAGCTCGGGGTTCAATTCCCCGTACTCGAATGGCTAAATCATTTCCATGTTTCTTTGTCATTCGAAGTACAGAATTGTCGACTGGAGAAACATTTAATTGCAGCACTATATTGTACCATTCTCCAGAGATATCCAGGGATCTTTTACCCCTCCGAAGTTGAGATCTGAGACTGGATAATATTACGATTTATTGCGTAGATTAGTAAGTTGTTCAAGAGCGACGGTGCTTGGAACGTGCGAATGTGATAATTCCCCAACCCGTACTGACGGCCGTAAACGGCTACACGGTACGGGTACTGAAGTCTGACGGGTACAAACCGTCCCGTACAGTCTCTCTTTTACCTCAGACGGTACGGTGTTTTGTTGAATATTATTTGAAACATTTGAAACATAGATTTATAACACATGGAAAAGCGGGGAACCCTTGCTTGCTAGACTGTGACTTCGAACTTAGAAATATCTAGGAGAAGGAAGTAGCATCCGCATACTAAAGAGATGTCAGATACAGAAATAAATGTTCAAAACGCCAAATAATTATCTGAGAATTAGATTGCTTCCGTCGGACATTTCCAGGTGATCTATGATATAAAGAAAGTCTCTCAATGATGATTAGTAGAAACAATCTGCGGACACTACCCACTACCAAGCTTGCATTGTATGATCCTAGATGATCCTACCTCTCTCGACGTCTCGAGCCCAATGTATGCATTCGAATTTGCTATTACCTCCGTTGGCCTCGAGCCGGAATGGAATATGTGGGAGGGAAAGGCACAGAATTCAGACAGACAGATGGATAGCTATAGATAACTATATACTCACAGACGACATTGCATTTAATTTATCCATGACTGAATGGGACAAGGGGAGGTTGAGGGGGATGATTACTCAAAATAGGAGGTGATTATTAGTGAAGTTACGAGACTGTACTTTTGAAGTCGTATTTATTAGACTTACCTCGGTAATCGAGTCTGCTGGCATTTAATGGGCCCGGTCTGGAGTCATTTCATCCAGCAGGCGGGGTAATACCACCTGCAAAGTATTAGTATAAAGTACGTGCGCTTATGACAAAAGTACGAGATATGCACGATACCTTTCCGGATCGAATAAAATCTCGCGACATATTAGTAATTGATATTCGTGCTTATTTTTGCTTTTTCCATCCTAGGTGCCGTGTGATCCCGTCTTAAAGACTCTGACAATGACTCAGGGCAAAGTTCATTCGGTCAGAAGACCAGCCAGAAGGTGGTGTTACGCGGAAGTTCGAGGGGTGGAAATTTCTAGTACTTAAGTCCATGTGCAACATAAACAGAATGTTGTTAGCCTGCAGGATTTTAGTAATGTGTACCTTTCTTGACATTTTCAAAGTTCTTGTTCTTTTTAAAGGTTGTGTGCGCCAAGGAATGGGTTAGGACGTGAGTAGTACTGACTCTGAGTTCTGCCAGACGGAGAGCGCGTCATCATGATTCAACACTGCGAGCTCTATTTAGCCTTATTTGGCTGAGACGTATTCTATCTTCAAGTTATCACCCGTTCGAGGGAGAGGAATGTAAGGTACTCTGATAACTCGCAGGGGTATCGCCCTTCCGTTTCATTCGTGTATATATACGATATCCAGTAACTACATACATATCAACATACTACGCAAGTCAAAGAAGAAAAAAGCAAAAACAAAAACAACAGAAAGTAAAAAGACAATTACGAGAGCAATTCGAGTACAATTGAAGAACAGGTAAGCATAAATATATGTGGGTGACTGCCAAAGACAAAGTAAGTACGTGTGTGCATGATATGAGCATTAAGCAAAGGAACTCCAGTAACTAATAAGCCGAAGCCGGGAATGAAGTAGGATCTCTTGTCATAGCGTCTTCGCAGCCCAACCACTCAAGCCACTCCTGGGCATGGTACAGCACACGTCGTCTTGGCCACGGCTCCAGCTCTCGGCCTACAGGCTGTGGCGGGCGGTGGTGGTGCGTATGCACAGAGTGGTGTGTATGAGAGCTGTCTAAATGAGGTGATGTATGGGGTGCTTTGATATTGTTCACGGTCCAGTAGCTGCCTCCTATACGGAGCACGCGGACCATAGGGAACCCATGCTCAATGATGGAAGAGACGTTGCGTAGAGGAAGATCAGAGAGGCCAATATACTTCAGCTCGGGTGGTACACCATTACGCAGTTGCTAAAGCACGATATCAGCGATCGTATCCTTAAACGAAGAGAATAGACTCACAGCAAAAAAAGCACCGGGATCCCTCCCCACCCCATTGACATAATCCAGCGTCAGCGTCAATGCAACGACACTTCTCGGAATTAACCACGCCGCCAACCCAGGCGCCAAGTCATTCGGATACGTGATCGTCAATCCCTTGAGACCCGTCAACGTAGGCAATACACCCCACACAGATGCATCGAACCCAACAGCACGCTGCACACCCTCTTCAAATGCGACAAGCTTCAAGGTCCTAAGCTGCATCCGGCCACGAAGGAACTCGGCAACAGCAGGGAAAAGATCCCTATCCATCGTTCGCCTTCCAATTTGCGAGACCGAGAAGGAAAAGTTCCGTAGGAAGGGAAGCGTGCCGGAGTGTAACATCGAGCGGAACTGTTGACTGGCAGCACTTGGACCTGTACATTCCAACATACTACACTTTAGCGTAAGATCCTCCAACTGCCTTCCGTTGGTAATAATCTCAGTAAACGCGTAGCTCGCAGCCTGGAACGAGCCAGCAAAGTGTAACGAGGTTAGATTGCGCACTGATAAGGCAGAGGAAGGGAAAGTCCAGTGCGGTGATGGATGTGGGTTTTCGAGGCACACCGTCCGTAAGCTGGTACGGTTCTGTGCAAGGAACGCGGATATCTGCGCGGGTACCGTTGACGAGTTTGACATGGTGCTGTAGGAGAAGTGCGAGAGGTGTCCGAGGTCGAGGAAGGACATATCCGCGGGGCCGTCAGGTGAGCTATAGGCGGCGTCAGTAAAACGAATCTTAGGTGAGCAAGGGCACACACTTGATAGAAAGTCCTTTCAACCTCGGGCTGCTAGATTGTAATATCTTCAGCACAGAAACGACGCTCTCCGCCCCAGACGATATATGCACGTTCCGCAGATTTACAAGCTTGGGTAACGCGTTGGTGAGCATACCTTCCAACATGCGTCAGAGAATGTCAGTTGAACATAAAGAAATACCAACCAGTCTGGAACGCCATCCCCGCATCCCGCTCTCGACTCGCCGCATAAATCCTCAAAGTCTTAACGGCAATCGCAAATCCAGGATCCGTTATGATCCTCGTCAAAATATCTGCACTACGCTGCGCATGTCTGGCAGCCTGATCGTCCTTCGTAGGAACACCACCACTCAAACCACTGGGGTCATCACAAACCATCGCATTCGATGCATTTTCCTCCTCCTCCCCCTCCACCGCTGAGAAATGCAGATCCAACTCGCGGAAGAGAAGCTGCGACGCAACGCGGGATACAGCGTGTGGAACAAAGAGGAGGGATTTGAGATCTCGTCGGGGGAGGAAAAGCGCTATTTCACGCCATATTTCAGGGGAGAGGCGGTCTTTTAGTTTTGGTAAGGGTGCCAGTAGCTGTAAGTGGCGTCAGCACACATCACAAAAATAAATCGGTGAAAGGACCTTTTCGACAGCCACCGACCGCTGATGAAGCAATGCCTTAGCTTCAGGATTATCCGGTTCCGCAACAAGTGCAGCCTGCAAATCTGTAGAACGGAGGGAACAAGAAATTGAAGTATCAGTTCCACGTGATCGTTGAGAAGAAGACGAAGAAAAAGACGAAGAAGAATTAGTAACACTAGTAGAACGCGAATAAGAAGACGAAGATTCAGAAGAAAAGGTTGAAGAAGAAAGTACACTAGTCGAGCGGTAACCCCTCGAGCTTGAGCTCGAAGCATAATTGGACAAAGCCAGCATATCCTCTTGAGAGAACGAGAATGGGAACGTATGCAGCACCGTGGAGCCATCGACGACCGACACGAGCGTCTGCCCCGCCTCATGTACGTCATCATGCACCAAAACCGTATGCGCATGAGGGTGACTCCCCACGTGGACCACCATCCCCTCCTCTTTTCCCCCCACGCGCGCCCAGTACTCCTCCTGCCCCCTCCTCCTCCGCATAGGCACCGAGTGCAGATGCATATGTACATTCTTCATTTCCACGCCCCCCATCCGGGGTTGACTATCAGATGCTTGTTGAGAAGTAACAGGGGAAGGAGCAGGGTACATAGCCAGGGGTCGAAGTGATGTAGACGGGTTGCTGCGATGTGGCATCGTTGGGGGTAGAGGTAGATGATGGTGGGTAGCAAGGGTGCTGGTCGAGGGTAGTAGTTACGACAACGCACTGCAAAGGGTGCGCGCAAAAGATAAAGATAGTTAGTCTAGAGCGGGCGAGGCGGGATGCAAAAAAACGACCAAAGATAGGTCAAGCGCGCACGTTTCTGGTGTATACGGCGCAGGAATGGGCGCTAGTAAAGGTCCCGCCAGGTCTAGACGTGACTCGATGGGCTATGAATTGCCTCGTGATGATATCGATATCAGACACTGCTGTGTTGCCCGGGGTGGCAGCGATGATGCAAGCCCTGTTCTCCTAGCAGGACAGGGGGCGGTATGAATAGAAACTGTACCCTCCAAAGGGTAAAACTCGGAAAGAGGACGTCGAGGTGCAAAGTCCCTGCGCAGCGAGTTAACAATGTACGACACAGAGTCGTAACTGCACCCCTAACAATGGTAACGGAACTGGGGGAGAGAGAAAAAGGTCAGCCAACGCAGATGCAGCCGTGCCACGATGGTAGAATTCTACCCCGAGCGCAATACCAACAATCGAGTCGTTTCTTTCCTAGATGTTCCGCTGGAGGTTCAACCTGTGCTCGCAGAAAGTTCTGATAGCCTTCCCTCCTGGTCGATGTCCCAACACAAACCACAGCACAAATCCTGATTTAGAAGCAGGTGAAATCCGGGGCAGGGCACGCAGAAACGAAAGTCTTCCTTCCTTCCTTCCTTCCTAAGCGCAATCTCTCGCAATAACTCCCCAAGTTGATAATCGTGTGGAGAACAAGAGGAGAGGGGAACTGATGACCGGTAGAGGCAAAGTAAAAAAGGCTAAAACCGTGGCACACTTCGCAAATGTTGTGGGAGTTGAACAGAACAACCGGCAAAGGCAATCGTCAACAACCCCCAGCACCCCGGTTCGGGTTGTTAGTGAGTAAGACACAATGTCATCCACATGACATCTCCGCTTCGGACTCTAGACGTTGTAGCACACGACGCCGGGAGCCCAGAAACACTTCCAGAATACGCCCAAGACGAGTCTGGACACGCCTATCCGCCTCCCGTGGGTACTTTTTCCTGCGTCGCACCAATCACGAATGCGAGACTATAGTCCCGTGCGGGGATACACTGCAGACGATGAGTAAGACCGTGCGGATGTAAATCCGCCTGGGGAGGGCGGGACACAGTCCAGACCTCTGGGCGTGGGTAGATACGGTATGCCGGTGGTTGTCGTCTATGATTACTCTGTGATGCGGCGATAGACGTAAACCAAGCCGGCATGCGCATACCCGCCCGAGAAATCAGAGAAAAATTCCCCCCAATTTCGCGACTGCGCCACTTTGCTGGGTGCCGTGAGCGAGAGAACCAATGAAAGCAGCACAACCTGCGAACACATCGCAGCTGATGAGAGCAACACCGGTACCACGTCTGAAGCGAGCGGTGATACCCAGCGCTGAGAGAACACCTAGAAGACGCACGACCCGCCCAGCCCCGTGCGCACAGGAAACGTCGTAACGCACTGAGACACGATGATGAGCACGAGTTGACAACGCTGATGAGGGTGAATCCAGAAGATGTACGACCCGCCTAGCCAAAAGCACCTCCGTACTCGCAGGACCCAATCCGCCAATGAATAGCAGACAAGTACGTCCAGAAGACGTCCAGCCCGCACAGCCTAAGAATGTCAACCAATCAAACCTGCGCTAGTCATCTTGTCGTCAGGAGAGTGGATATACCGTATCCCGTAACCGCGAATGTCCAGTGTCCACGCACAACGCAGACTAGACTCGCACCCAAACCAATCGTTGATGAACATGTCGTGATGCAGATCGTCTTGGTGCTTGATGATATGGTATGGGTGTGCGGGGGACCCAGTACCCAGAAAGACCATGGAAAATCCCCGCCTGCGTCCCCAAAGACTACACGCGGAACCGGAACAAGACGCATCTTCCCGCCCACTCCTTCCCCAAAACTTCGCAACCTTCCAAACTCTGCGATCTGCAAAGGCAAAAGGCGAAGCGAGGACAGTCCACATGCCCGTGAGCGTGAGCCCGCCAGAACCAGCGACGGCTGAACGGTCGCAGTGATAGCCAGCAACCGTACGCTTCCAGCCTAGCCCAAAACAATACACTTCTTCATCTTGATACTCCTCGGAATGAATCGGATCCACCTAACGAAAAAAGAAAAGAAAACCACGCTCGAACTGTTCCCATCCCACCCGCACAGCACAGCGCCTAGCCAAAAAGGCGGGGGCAGTCCAGCCCCAAAGCGTGAGTATCCCCTCTTCCTCATCTCCTCGGGATGGATCAAGACGAGCTTTCAGGACACATCCTCGGAAAGGATACCTCGCAGAACAGCCAATGAACTCGTCAGCGAGCTTGACAGCCCGCTCGTGCCAGTCAGTGTCAGTCGCTCCAAGCATCCTGTCAGCCATAATCCCCAAAGTCCATCCATCCCGACTGCCCACTGTCCACCAATGAACAGCAATAAATCGGGTAATCACCGAATGATACGATCAAGAGTCGAGTCGAGTCCAGCCTAGACCACCAGCGTGAGTACCATAACAAGCCAATGAAGAGCCGGCCGGCGGTGGTATGAGATCGGGTGGTGTATCTTCTTTCGTCGGTTGTATGTAGAGTGTGAGAGGAGCGGAGTGGTGGGGTATGGTGTGGTATGGTGTGAGGTTCGGCGTACGGGCAGATGCACAACACCAGAGAAAGGGCGCGGGTGCAGTTTATCCTTCTTTTGCTTCTCCATCCTGTGGTTCGGAAGGCAAGGAATGTAAAGTAAAAGTAAAGTAAAACCTCCGCAAAAAACACCAAAAACACCAATCCAAAAGAAAAACAAAAGTAAAGTAAAGAAAAAAGAACAAAAAAACACACCTTCCTGTGCACTCAAATGCGACCCCGCTCCAATTCTCGCTCTGGCCCTTAATATTCTTGCACGAGCGACTGTTTCAGGCGCTAGAGTGGACACTTGGAGACATGATTGGATGGCGTTTTCTACTACTATTCTTGAGCGTCTGTGAATGAATGAGCGTTAACGAGCGAACGTAAGGAACGAAAAAAGAAAAGAGGGGAACGATAGGGGAAAGGAAGAACAGAAGGTTGGGATAGAATAGAACAGGGGGAGGAAAATGAAAGAGTATACGGGGACTAAGAACACCCCAACCTCCAACAGAAGAATAGTCATACGGAGAAACCACAGTGAAAAAGCGAACGGACAAAAAGCGATTGGTCAACGACCTCTCACAGTGCGGTGATTGGTGGCAACATAGAGACGGAGAAAGAGAAGTCTAGACGGGACGGGGACAACTGATATCGATCTGCCATATCATATCACAGCACACACATCAGACATCGTTCCCGATGCGTGCAATGCGCGCATGTGTCCTGCTCTGTGCCGAGGCGAGAACAGGGTACGATTGGTCGGAGGTTGGGTAAGCCTTTTTTGAGTGTCCGGGTGCAGCTTTGCCAAGGCCTAAGACTGGCCATGGGGGGTGGGTGGTTGCGGAAAGAGGATGCGTTGAGAAGAGAGGGAAGCAAAAGGGAAAGGGTAACGACATGGAAGAGGGCGAAAGTAAAAGGAGGAGGAAATAGGACACACCCTTCAAAATGCAAACTCTTAATCGCATACAACAACAAGTCGACCTTTTGATTATCCGTCAAGCAAGCTGAGATATCGCGGATACTGGCGTCTAGTATCTTTGGGTTGAACACGTTCATTCTAGGCATCTATGTTCTTTTGGTGTGGGTGTAGTGGGAGGAGTTGAGGAGATGAGAAGACGGGAGGAGGGAAGAAGGGAGGGAGGGAGGGAAAGTTGCACGTAGCGCAGATTACGAGGATGTCAAGCTGAAGCTAGAAGCAGCGGGGGGTATAAGTAACAGCCACAAGCCAGGATAGGACAGGGAAGAAGAGAAGGGAGGTGACCCAGAGAGGAGGAGCAGAAGTAAAGGGGATGGCGAACAGGGCCGATCGGTGGGCAAGGAACAGAACAGGACAGGGAAAGGACAGCACTCACGGAGCAACTAAAGCAGTCCAAGATCTAATTCCAACCCAGCCAGCCAGCCAACCACAGTAAATCAAGGGAACGAATCAACGCCGAAGAACCTTGACTCTAACAATCTAGCTAGTAACTCCGCGTACGTCCTCTTGCAGTTATAGTTATGTACCGTATCCTCTCCTACAGAAATCAAACGTCAACGTTCTAAATCCTTCTATTCCCTTCCAAATATACTGGACAGAGAGCCAGTAGGAAGAGAACAAGCAGGGGACGAATCAAATGGGGGAGAAAAGCGACGGGGAGAAGGAAGAAAAGTCCAGGTCCGTTCTGGACTGCGTACATAAACCCAACCCATAGTGGTGGGATTTTTTATTTTGCCGACGGGTACGGTATTTCCCGTGATAAGATAAGATGAGAACAAAGTTCACAGGTAAATAGAGCGAAATATCCAGCACAGGATAGTGGAGCACCCATGTTTATTTCACGACACGAATTGTCTAAAAACCGTTAGTCCACTCTAGCGAAAATCCCTTCCTTCTCTTAACCTTCCCCTCCCACACAACTCAATCACTCCCAAATCCCCCAATCCCCACCCACACTTCTCACTTACTCACGTCCACCCCGTCCCTTGGCGCACAATTCCAATTCCAATAAGCAAATAGCAATCGTGACCGAAAAGGTACTCATTCATACATTCACGCCCACACATCATTCTAAATATAACTTGTCATACCACATCATATCGTGTGTGTTTTTATACCCCTCAATCTTCTCCCCATCCCTTCATGTTCAAAGTCTGACCTATTCTGAGTGGTCTTCTGACCGACGTGTTTACTGTTTACCCTGAGTATCATCATGTATGAGCTTAAGCCGGGATCACACGAGACGTTAAAATAGCACTTGTACAGAACGAGAAAATCAAAATGATGCGGTAGGTTATATGTCCTAGGAAGTACTTATAGATGTGCTCGTTAAGGTGACTTCTAGCACGATGCGTCGGACTGTGGTAATAGAAGATATGTATAAGATTGCGGGAGGCAAGACTGCTATCATTTATCATACTGCGTACGTATGGGTACGTACTCCATTCCTACATAGACACGTTCCTTACAAAAGCTCCGATAGAACACACCATATTAATATATACAAAAGGTATTGTGCGGATTTTTGCACCCATTGCTATGATACATATGAATGTTTGAGGCAAGACCGCTATCATCTGTTATACTGCGTACGTACTCCATTCCTGCGGTGATACGTACCTAACATGTTAATCTATACAAAAGGTATTGCGCGGGAAATTACACCATCTAAATTCTTATATAGACACTACTAGGAAGTATCCCTTTAAGGTACTTGGTAGAATCTACTGCGTACGTACATCTCTTCCTACGGAGACACGTTCCTTAACATATTATAACCACCCATCATATCCAATTTCCTACGCACAAAACATAAATTAATATACTAGACCAGGAAAGAAGTATGCCTTCAGTAGTAATTCAGTAGCAGACATGTTCAAGCATCAAGGGACTTCTAGACTCTAGCGATGCGCAGGAGCGACTATGAAGAACTCGAAGATTTACACCGCGATATGATCAATGCAACTGCCGGGGATTCAGTAGGACCACCATCGTATACTACTGTCCTGCACATACATACGAAACCAACACTCATATTCACGACTATTCCTTAACTCCTTAATCATCACTCCATTAATTATTGACCACGATCGTATCCCAAGAACAATCACCTCTCTCACATCCACCCATCTTGAGACTAACACCGAATACATGAGCCAAGGATCAAAGTGTCGAGGTTTAGGATACATGCCGTATTAATACTTAATTAAAAAACATTTACTTCCGTGTTTCCTTTGTTTTGTCCATTCTTTTTCTCTGTCTTTTCTTTCTATTCGTCGTATCTTCGCACCTCAGTTGTTTACCTTATCGTGAACCTGAAGTGTGTTCTATTTTACTTATATTATTGATCTACATACTTACATGTACCGTAGCTTCTATCTTAACAGGTACATAGTAATCTATAAGTTGTTTACCTTATCGTAAACCTTACTTCCTGCATCCACGCGCATGAACATTCGCAATCGCAATCACTCCGCAAGTGCACCGATTTAGTACTCCCATGTTAAACATCTATTCCTCTCCATTCGGGATGGGCCGAGCACCCTCTATTAAAGTGTACGTACGTACGGAATGTAATGTTCCGTGGTAGAATGAACTTACGATCCCTACGCTCACGCATCAGCGACCAGACCTACACCATCCCGCTCCCGCTCCATGGCCAGACATACTTACAACTTGATCACCAGCACATTCACGATCAAACGATCTCCCCATCTATCCCAGAATACACATGGCTTTTACTCGAAGATGACATCGGATACAATACTGGCGCGATGCGTCGAGCGACTGTGAAATGGGAGAGGACATACGAATACCATCTCTCTACTACTACGCACGCACGGGTACGTACTACATACCTACGGTAGCATGTTCCTTTTAATTTATACAACAAAAGGTAATATTACGCGGAACATAGTACGTATACTATACCCATGCATTCCAGACGTACCTCAACCACCACAATCACTATTCATTAATTCATTAGCCATTAATAGCCTATTCATAAATCACCCAAATCAACTGTTCTCCCCCGCTTCCACGTGTCTCGAGGTTGACATCGGATTACCTTCCTCTGACTCATACCAAACTTAACTTACCTACTTCTTGCGTCCGCGCGCGTGAACATTGCACGAAGAACAATAAAAGAATCGCGGAGCGGAAGTGCGCGAGTAATATGTTCACATGTTGCCCGTTCCTCTCCTCACCATTCGGAGCGAGTAAGGTTTGTACCCTCTTATTAAAACGTACGTACGCCGGTATATGCTACGCTGCGGCATAACTTATAGATCTATGCCCTCTAGAATATCTCTAGACCACACTACTCTCCTGGGCGGGAGGCCCCGCAACTGTACCTTACAAAACCCAACTTTACTTGTAGCCTAAATAATCAACCACAGCCATGGCTCACACGGTACACTATCGTCAAGCATTCCTTCTAAATTCCACTTCCAATCGAATGATCTCCCCCATCATGTATCGTCGCTAATCTACACACCTGCCTGATACTACTACTTGAGGATAGTATTTTGGAAGTACAACCGATTTTACTTCTCGTGCGTCGATACGCGTGAACAACTTACTTTAAGCAGGAAACATAGAGTTGTGAAGATAATATTATTACATCCAAAGTTGATGTAATCGCAGAATGGGAGTGGGTGACTCAGTGTTATGCTATATTGCTCAGAAGACAAAGATCCAAACTATCCCGCTTCCGGGCCAGACATTTGTCTGGTACCTATGAACGATTTTTAATTATTATTAACCACCTTCCTAATCGAAATATGGAAGGCATTATCATCTCATGTCATAAAAGTTGAGACTTAGTGACTTGTGACATGCTCAGTTAATTTAAATTTAAATAAACCAATGATGCACAGTAGAATGTCAGCAGTTGGTTAGTAGTAGGCTGGGGATTAGATTTCTGCCATTGGGTAGCTAAAGTATGACTGCCTACTAAGATGCAGGGAAAATTGCAAAAAGTTGACTATTTTGCTATGAACAACTAAAAACTGTTTTTACTGAGTGTCACACATAATGGAGGCCTGGTGCTGAAAGGTATTGGAATTATGGATAGTAGCACTCAGGGCACCAGTGCTGCCAAAGGGTATATTAAACAGAAATTGGGCATTAATTCACATTATTTGCTTTAATTGTTATTACATTGTATTTTAGTACTTTTTATATATGTGTCACAATGAGATTTATTGTAGTGTCAAAAGGCTATAGTAGTTTTGTCTGTAACAGTGCCTACTCCTGTGTCAAATTGATTTAAATGGTACAGTATCTCTGATGTATCAGTGCACATGAAAAAGAACACTTCTAACAAGGAGCTGTACAATGACTTATTCCCAGCCTGCAGGTTATCAAGTTCTCCACTCCATTTGGGGTACAAAGTTGTACTTGGAGCTTACATTCTTTGTATTTTCAAAGGGGGTATGATCTTTTCATCACTGCAAATTATACCACAAGCAACATGATACAAAAATGCCATGTTAATTTATCAACAATTAAAATTAATTGATTCAGAGAAATAAAAGTTCTGTGCTAGGTCATTCCTGCAAATGCTATGCATGATAATGTATACAAATGGCCATGTACAGAGTAAGTATTCCAAAACCCTTCCTTAATGTATCAAGGCCCACAGCAATTCAATTTCTATGTGCCACATGTACATTATTGCTATAAATTCAAGAAGCATTCAATCACACCACCTCCCAAAAATAATGATCATCCCAACATGGCTTATCTACTGTAACATACTTGTCCTTCCAGTATAATTTTGGAAATAGTACTGAATATATATCCTTGCGAATCATACCAAATATAGTTATGACACACCAGCACACATGAAGAAGAGGTACTTGACTTGTAACATGAGTAGCAAAGTAAGAGTCTCAGCCTCCAGGTTCAAATTTTCTCCATTGCATTTGGGGTGTGCAATGTAGCTAGGGACTCTGTGCTTGGAGAACTTCAGATGCTCCCTAGAAAGCTCTAGAGCACTACTACAGTACAACACTGTGAAAATGTGCTCTGACAACTTTAGTTAAAGTATGGGGAATCAAACCCCAGCCACATTGCAAGCAATATGTCTATGAAAGGTGATGTTGGTCTTCCTAGGGTGGGTTGTGCGTGGGTGGTTAGAGGGAAGGGGTAAAGAAGACGAGACACATAGCGGAGGGAAGTAAAAGGAAGCAAAACAAAAACAAAGCATAGGGGGTAGCAAAAGTAAAGAGAATAGAAAGCATATCCTTCAAAATGAAAACTCTTAATAGCATACAACAAGTCAACCTTTGATTATCCATCAAGCACGCTGATATATCGCGGATGTTGGCATCTATGTTCTTTTTGTGTGTGTGGTGGGTTCCTGTGATCGATAGAGCAAGAGGAGATGAGAAAATGAGAGAAGATGGGGGAGGGAGGGAGAGTATAGGACCAAGTGCAGATTGCGAGGGTGTAAAGCTTAGCAGGCCTAAGGTAGAAGCGCAGTGGCTACAAGTAACCAGCCTAACTGGAGAGAAAGAAGGGATGACGAACAGGGCCGATCCGTGAACAAGAAACAGGGAAGAGAGCAGTAAACTCAGGAATAAATCAACGCTGAAGAAGATCTAACAAACTACTATGTCAGACTCAGAGTTTAATATCTCCACTGTACACCACTATATCCCGATTCTAAACCCTTCCATTATATCCCCCTAGTTCCAAATATACGAGGGAGCCAGTAGGAAAGCAAGATAAGCAAGGGGACGAATCAAACGGGGGAGGATCACGAATAGCGAAACGGGGAAGAGGGAGAAGAAAGAGGCCCAGGTCCGTTCTGGGCTTCGTACATAAGTAAACCAAACGGTGGGATATTTGCCGACGGTTCTTTCCGAGATAAGATAAGATCCAATGAGGACAAATAAACAGCACAGGAAAGTGGAGCCCATCCTGGTCAAATTCTAAAAACCGTTAGACCGTACAACCGAAGATCTCTTCCTTCCTTCTTCCCTTCCCTCCTTCCCGCATTCTTTCCCTCCATCTCTCCCCCTTCCATTAACTTCACACAACCCAAATCCCAATCAATCAACTATCAATCACCCACACACACACACGTCCACGTCCCTACAAATCGGCGCACAATTCCAGTTCCAATAAGCATTTGAACAAACACCCAATCCTGATTCTTAACCGGAAGGGTACCCATACAGACATACATTCAGTCATTCCAAAAATACCCAGATGATGTTACCACCCCTTGTTCTTCTTCCATGTCTTCTGACCGATGATACAGCCGGAATCACACGGGTGGTTAAAATAGAACAAAAATCAATGTTGATACTGCTACACGATGCATCAGACTATGGTAGACTGGTATCGTTTATCGTATAGTATATGCTTACAGCCTGAGGTACATACAAAAGCTCCGATAGAACAAGATATTGTGCGGATAATGGGCCATCACTATGATGTCGTATTTTCTTCCTGAAGAGCCACATTCCTGACAATTGATATACACAAAAGGTACTGTGCGGATTAAATCACCTTCTATCACTACCTTATTAATCTACACAAAAGGCATTATGCGGGCCTTTCCACTACAAAAAAAACACAAATCGATACTGTATTACTAGAAACGAATCACTGCGAACACTTATAAATATAATCTCAGCGGCGACAAATATCTCGAATTGAAAGTGTACGTAGGAACGATTCCGATGGTACTTTATCCCAATCCTTCCCGCGTGAACTCACAATTTTCATCCACCTTATATATTCTCCTCTTCTTTCGGAGTGAGCAAAGCCACCCCATCATAGTAACGTACGTACGGTACATAATATCCTGGCAGCCCTGCAGTATTAGATTAATCCAGACACCCACTCAAGTGATATACGATACATGTCATAACTTACAACTCACCTAAAACACAGTCGCTCTAGGAAACCTTACCCTTCAGCTTCAGTGATCACCGTACATTCCTGATCTCCCCCTTCCCCTACATCACGTACCATACTAATTCCCGCGAGTTCCTACAATTTCAATACATTAATATACACAACAAAATGTAATATTAAGCGGAACACCGTACGTACATAACCCACATCCATGCATTCCATCCTCCTTCACAGGATGCATTAATTCATTATTTCGTCAATCACTTCATTAATCAAATCAATAAATCAACTGATCACTCCCACGCGTCTTGAAGGTACGGATACAATCCAACGCCAAGGTACTCAAGTACCTTCCGATACAGTGTCTACTGACTCATACCATACTTCCTGCCTCCACGCGCGTGATCATCAAGTGCGTGAGCTATATATTCCCGTCTTGTCCGAATCCTCTCCATTCGGAGCGTGTAGAGTACCCTACCTCTTAATAGAACATACGTACGTACGCCGGGACATGATATACTGCGTACACCTTACATTTGCCTAGACTACTGCACTTATAAATCACGCAAAATGAAGCACACCTGAACGACAACTCGAAGACTTGAAGCCCCACACAATCCCGCGTCAGTTTCAGCACCCATACCAGGTCCAGACATACCTCTTAGTATACCCACGAACACCCATTAATCACACCCACATCCCAGATTGAACGATCTCCCCCTCCTAGAATATCACTGATCTACATACATGGTATTAAGAAAGTACATACCTGTCAAATCTGTCATTCGAGGAGCACATTTCGGAAGTAATATACATATCACGTTTAAAATATTGTATGGTACACGTGTATACACTCGATGCGTGAGCACGCGTGAAATAGAACAACGGGGCAAGGAGAAGGAAGCGGGATATTTTGTCCACTCCATTCCATTCGGGTGCATTGAACTTCGTGTTTCAGAATCAGAAGTACTGCCGAGTTTAGTATATTGTAAAAGAGACTACTTACAGTGCGTCGATACGCGTGAACAACTTGCTTTTACAGTCGTAAAGATAAGAGCATTCAAAGTTACTGTACTACCTTAATCGTCGTCTTTTCTTCTTTTCCATTCAAGGAATTAGAACGCACATCTTACGAGATTTTCTTATGAGATTTTCTGATTGTTCTAGGTAGCACTAAACACCAAGATTAATTCTTATCCCTCAAAATATACGGGTCGTACATATTAGCGAGATTCTGATTGTTCTAGGTACGAATCAGATAGCTATCATCTCGAAATTCATACACCCTCAATTCAGCCGCACAAGTATACATAGGTATGCTACATTGCACGAGTCGAAGACCCACGCCATCCTACTCCCGTGCAAGATGGCATCCGTCTGATACCCCCTAATTGAATGATTCCCCTCCCAGTCCAAGAACATCAGCGATGTACATGTTTGTTTGTCACTCGAAGACATTTCGGAACTTATAACTGCGACTCGTATAGACTATACTTCTGATACGTTGATACGCGTGAAAAAGAAGTATATATGACTTGTACATGGCACGAGTTCCAGCCTCCAAGTTCAAGTCATCTGCATTGCGTTCGGGGCGGGCAATGTAGCTGGTAGTTCGAGGAGTGCATTACGTGTGTTGTTTCGAAAGGAAGGAATTAGATGTTCTCTGGATAGTTCTTGAGGAATTTTTTATAACGCTGCAAAAATTCAATTTATATATAAATTTCGAATTCGAGTACGGGGAATCAAACCCCGAGCTACCGCGATGCTACTTTCTTTAACTGCCTTAATACCTATGAAAGGCGGTAATGTTAGCCGTTACACCATACTCGATGTTTGCTGTGGGTTGGCTGTGGGTAGCTAGAAATTCCTTTGACCGAAATATTTATATCAGCGACACAAAGCAGACTAGTATAGACGAAAGAAATTCTCCCCTCAACCTCCGTTTACCTTATTTCTTATCCCATTAAGCCACACACATTGATCTATCTCACCACCCAGCCGGATTCGGTGCTTTTTCCTCGCATAATTATGCCATCCGTCTCGAGGATATCATTTCGGGGGATATAAATACGCAGTCGTGCATTGAGTTGAGTTTTAAAAAGGAGGATCAAGTAGGATCATGCGATGCACACTTGGATGGACCCGGTGAGTTCCACCAATCACCAATCTTCTGTTATGTCTTTGAAAGTGTCCGACGGAATGAGGCTGACATGGTGATTTTTTGTGCATTTTGTAGCTTGATGTACAGCGCGCTCTGATAGTTATAAGTCCAGAGACAGAATGCTTCGCAGGCCGAGGTTGTTCTCTATAGCTCTAGCTGTATTACGGGCATAACAACCTGGTCGTCCATGTGTTACACTGTTACCAGGATCGAACAGGGACAAGTTGTATATACTTACAAAGGTTGTATAGCTCCAGACTCCGAACTGTTGGAGGTTTATTTATGTAAACTTACGCACGAGTAGCAATCATGCTGTATTTTTTTAATGGCACTTGTAAGGCGGTCTTCATCTAGCATTAGTTGTTTTCCATGATGCTGCTGCTTATGGATTATCATCAAGGTTAACAAATCGTTAATCGCAATTCAGATTTCTGAAAATTAACTATTCGCACAGGTACAATTCACATCCAACCTGGTCATACACGAGATTCCCATACAAGTCCTCGACTCGTACATACCACTAGTCCTCAACCTTCCTGAAGAACCAAGCTTGAGAAGGATCTTCATCACGCAAAGAGCGCAAAGCAATCTATACACATCATGAAAATACATGCACATTTAATGCAGAATAATCACGTAAACTTACCCTGGGAGGGAAAGTGAGCTCCATAGCCAACTCAACAGCAAACTCACGGCCGTCAACGGGACCCCCAGGGACAACAATACTGGATAATAATTTAGCAATAATTTCATTTTGCTAGATACAACAAAGAGGCTTACCGGAATCGACCAGATACACTTGAAGGCCGAATACGCCATTCGAAAGGATCACGTTTGGAGACAAGATGATTGTTCTCATGTATCTCTTTATCTATGGGAGCAAGGAAATACTCCTTGTCGCCTTTGTTCTGAATAGTATAGTTCCCATCAGAAGTTTCCTCCACAATCCACTAAAAATCGGCTTTAGTGAGCTATGAAACAGGTTGTAAGGACTGGAATTGAACGCACTGTTTGATCAGACTGGATAAGGACGGCGAGGCTCTTCTCTTCGTTATTTTGGAATGTGAGAACTTGTACTTCGGTCTTTTCGATGAAATAGGTTCCATTTGGGATAGCCATTGCGTAGTAGTTGTAAATGTTTCAGAGAAGAAGGTTTGAAATCAGGGTGTGGGTTGGATATTCGGCGCGCTATTTTCCTTGCTTAAATACCTGGAGGTTGATCGTTTGTGGAAGAACGTAAGCTAAGTAGGCGTGAATCGGATTGTTCATCCTGTCATTGTCACTTTGGACCTCATCATGATGTGTGTAACTTTAGCAGACATTAGTACAGAAGCAAGCACAAATTGTAGAATCTACCTCACAGGTAGTGAAGGGTACACATTTGATTGTGTTCTTTGATGAATGATCCTGGATTTCTTAATCTTATTATCATGCGATATGATGTGAATTAGGTTAAAAAGAGTCAGCTGGATGAGGAGAGTAGTATAAAAGCTTACATGTGCATCCTTATCGTAACGGATGGTTGAAAGTACCCTAATTTCAGCTCCATTAGTATGCGTGTGACGCCATCGTGATCTGGGGAGACGAACGCCCCACCGCGCAGGCGCAAGTATTTTCACCGCACTATGTTGATGTTGACGTAGAGTGACCAAAATGAAATAAGTATATCAACTCCACGGAAAAGTGCGTTGGATAGTCAGGTATTCAGAATACCATTGGTGTAGTAGTATGTAGTTTAACATGAATCAATCACAAGTCCTGGGTGTTGGACAGTCTTGACTTTTTCTCGTGATGAAGCTTGTTGAAGCGTAATGGAAGCGATGAGCTATAACCTCTGAGATCTGAGGAAAGCTTTACGAAATGCCTGCGTGGTATGGAGCAACAAGAGCTCCGGGGTTAAACTGACAAGCACAGGAGACCTCACTATACCAATGAAGAATGTGCGAGTCGGTGTAGACATAACAAAGACGTGAGCCTGAACTTGCAGAGCGAGCAAATTCGGAACTCTTTACATATTGCAAGAGTTGTCGATAAAACCCACAGGGCATATGCATCAGAAAACGCCTTCCCAAAACAGAGATCAAGAATGGGAGCCATGATTGAGCAAAGGCCAGGATGTATTCTCACTAGTACTGTCAGCGTTACGGTGCCAATCCCAAGCCAGCCCTGTCAGGCTTTCGAGTGTGCGTTGAGATCGCTAAGTATTGTGCACATGGAAGCTGGAAGCAGAGGCGATTGGCTGATCAATGGAGGTCATTACACTCCTCCACGAAATCATGTAGACTCCATGTAGATTCCACCTGGACTCCAGGACTCTACCTGGACTCTACTTGGACTTCACTTGGACTCTACTTGGACTCTACTTGGACTTCACCTGGACTTTACATATAGAAAATAATAGACTCTACATAGAGTTCAGGTGGACTCCAGGTGTGAGCTGGACTGCACCTGGAGTCTGCTGGACTCAAGCAACTGGACTCCACCTGGACTCCACCTGGACTCCACCTGGATTCTACCTGGACTCTACCTGGACTCTACCTGGACTTAAGTAAATTCAAGCACCTAGACTGAACCTGGACTCTATCTGGACTCTACATGGACTCTACCTGGACTCTACTTGGACTTTAGTAGAATCAAGCACCTAGACTGAACCTGGACTCTACATGGACTCTACCTGGACTCTACCTGGACTCTACCTGGACTTTAGTAGAACCAAGTAACTAGACTGAACCTGGACTCTACATGGACTCTACCTGGACTCTACCTGGACTTTAGTAAACTCAAGCACCTAGACTGAACCTGGACTCTACATGGACTCTACCTGGACTCTACCTGGACTTTAGTAGAATCAAGTAACTAGACTGAACCTGGACTCTACATGGACTCTACCTGGACTCTACCTGGACTTTAGTAGAATCAAGTAACTAGACTGAACCTGAACTCTACATGGACTCTACCTGGACTCTACTTGGACTTTAGTAAACTCAAGCACCTAGACTGAACCTGGACTCTACATGGACTCTACCTGGACTCTACCTGGACTTTAGTAGAATCAAGTAACTAGACTGAACCTGGACTCTACATGGACTCTACCTGGACTCTACCTGGACTTTAGTAGAATCAAGTAACTAGACTGAACCTGAACTCTACATGGACTCTACCTGGACTCTACTTGGACTTTAGTAAACTCAAGCACCTAGACTGAACCTGGACTCTACATGGATTCTACCTGGACTCTACCTGGACTTTAGTAAACTCAAGTACCTAGACTGAACCTGGACTCTACATGGATTCTACCTGGACTCTACCTGGACTTTAGTAAATTCAAGCATCTAGACTGAACCTGAACTCTACCTGGACTCTACATGGACTCTACCTGGAATCTACCTGGACTCCACCTGGACTCTACCTGGACTCTACCTGGACTCAAGCAATCGGACTCTACCTGGACTCTACCTGGTCTCCACTGAACTCAAGTGTATAAGCTGTATCTAGACTCTATTGTCATAGTTGTAATGTGTTTCCCACAGTCATCATACTTGTCACACATGTGTGAAAGTGTGACATGTTGGAAAATGTTGGAAAAGTGTGACATATTGAAAAATGTTAGAAAAAGTGTGGTGCCTAAGCTGCATGTAGACTCTATTGTTACATGTGTGTGAAAGTGTGACATGTTGAAAAATGTTGGAAAAAGCGTGACATGTGTGACAAGCGTGGGAAAAGTGTGACATGTTCGAAAAGTGTGGCAAGTGTGATGATTGTGATATGTGACATTTTTCGAACATGTCACGCTTTTCCCACGCTTGTCACACATGTCACGCTTTTTCCAACATTTTTCAACATGTCACACTTTCACACACATGTAACAATAGAGTCTACATACAGCTTAGGCACTTGAGTTCAGTGGAGTCCAGGTGGAGTCCAGGTAGAGTCCAGATGGAGTCCAGGTAGAGTCCAGGTAGAGTCCAGGTGGAGTCCAGGTAGAGTCCAGGTAGAGTCCAGGTGGAGTCCAGGTAGAGTCCAGGTAGAGTCCAGGTGGAGTCCAGGTAGAGTCCAGGTAGAGTCCAGGTGGAGTCCAGGTAGAGTCCAGGTAGAGTCCAGGTGGAGTCCAGGTAGAGTCCAGGTGGAGTCCAGGTGGAGTCCAGGTGGAGTCCAGGTAGAGTCCACCTGGAGTCCACTTGGAGTCCACCTGGAGTCCACTTGGAGTCCACTTGGAGTCCACCTGGAGTCCTGGACTCTACCCGGAGTCCACCTGATCTCGTGGAGGAGTGAAATATACAGGATCAATGCGATGTTGGAGCATTGCAGTGTGCGTTACTCGAATTTTCTCACGATATGTACCCCTTACCTGCTCATGGATGGTGTGCCTCAAAAACCCACAATGGATGGCATTCACCACCGCACTGGAGTTTCCCTTCCTCTGCCTTGTCAGTGCGAAACCTTGAGTCGGCCTTCGTATGCTACACCCATGCATTCCAGACATACCTCAACCACCATACATTAATTCATTAATCGTTCAATCTCTTAATTAATCAATTAATCACAAATTACAAATCACCCAAATCAACTGATCTCCCCCACTTCCGCGTGTCTCGAGGTTGACATCGGATACAATGTCAAGTACCTTCCTCTGACTCATACCAAACTTAACTTACTTACTTGCATCCGCGCGTGAACACTACGCGAAGAACAATGAAAGAGTCGCAGAGCGGAAGTACGCGAGTAATATGTTCACATGTTGCCCGCTCCTCTCCTCTCCATTCGGAGCGTATAAAGTTTGTACCCTCTTATTAACTTAGAACGTACGCATGCCGGTACATACAATATTGCGCTATACATGCAGGACAGATCCATACGCCTCTAGAATATCTCTAGACCCAAAGAAACCTTACTGAAAACTCCTTCTCTTACCTTACAAGCACCCAACAAATCATCCACAACTAAAGAATGAGTAGGTATTGTATACTGCTCGCGAGTCGAAGCCCGACACTACCCGCTCCAGGGCTAGATTTGCGTCTGGCCACCCACAAACAATTGTTAGCTATTAAACACTTTCCAAATTGAACAATCGTCCAAAAGTATCACTGGTCTACATAGCTGTCAGTGCTTAAGCGTTGACACTCGAGGACATCTCAGAAGTAATGCCGAGTTTACATCCCTGCGACTCACACAGGGTATACTTCTGGTACATTGGTACGCGTGAAAAGAACAACATCGTGTACTTGCAACGAGGAACACTTCTAACAAGGAGCTGCACGACGATCCATTCCTAGCCTGTACATTGTCTTCTCCACTCCATTCGGGGGCGCAAAGCTGTGCTTGGAACTTACGTTCTTCGTATTTTCAGAGGGGGCATGATTCCTACATCATCACAAATTATACCATGTGGTATGACAACCCGACACCCCCAGAAGAATCCCACAAGATTCGTTGTTCTTCAAGCAATACGTGATACAGCAACAGCGTACTACTTTACCAATGATTGAAATTTAATTGATTCAGTGAAATGAAAGTTCTGCGCTTGGTCATTCTTGCAAACGCTATGCATGGCAACATATACAAATGGCCGATGGTAGGTATTCCAAATGTACCAAAGGCTCCCCCATCCCAAATGTGGGTCAAACATTACTGATTTCAGACACACCTGCAGGCTAATACTCGAAGATATTTCAGAAGTACTACCGAGTTTACTATACTCCTGTGACTTCATCTGAGGTTCAACCAATTGTTAACCACAATTCAAATTTACTATTCACACTGGTACAATTTAGAATAACCATCAAACCTGGTCATACATGAGAAGTCTAAGACTGGTACAGAGTCTAGTCCCCAATCCTCCTGAAGAACCAAGCTTGAGAAGAATCTTCATCATGTAAAGTGCGCAAAGCAGTCTATACAGATGATGATCGGTACTTTGTACACCGAAATTCGTTTTTGCTATAACTTTGTCAATTGTTCATGTATTTACGTATAAATTTGTACATATGTTTTCCGAGAATTATACTAAAACATACTTAAATTTCACGTCACTACGACAAGAACTGAGAGATATATTTATGTTTTATTGGTTTTGATGCGAATTCTGTGAACCACTATTCGGTTGTACAGTGTCACACAATGCGTGACAGCCCTGCTTTCCCTGCCATCGGGCCTTCAGGGGTGTCACGCTGTGTGACACATTATGTGCTATTTTGGGGGATGAGAAGGAGATCCTGCCGTTTTCACAGTAAACACATAAACTTCCAGGAATAAAATGATATGTGCGTGCATTTAAAGTATGTACGAGTGAAAAATAAGTTCTGTATCAGCCAAAAGTGTACAAATTCATAGGAAACAGCATTGTCAGAATTTCGAAAAATTCACAAAAACACACCAAAATCAGTATCACCATTTAAACAGAAATAGATATATAAAAAATAACATATGTAGTCAATCTCTGTTCTATATCCTACAGGATAATGCCCAGAACTAAGTAATACATGCAAAAGTTTTAGAGAAAAGTGCTACTGTACAAAGGAGTAGTGGTGTACAAAGGACCGATCATCATCTGTACACATCATAAAAATCCACTAATTAGATGCTTATTATGTAAAAGAATTATATAAACTCACCCTGCGAGGGAAAATGAGCTCAAGAGCCATATCAGCAGCATACTCATGGCCTGCAACAGGACCCCCGGGACAATAATGCTGGATAATAATTCAGCGATAGTTTCCTTTTTCTAGATATAACAAATAGGCTTACTGGAATTTATCCGAGTCATCTGAAGGCTGAATACGCCATTCGAAGTAATTACGTTTAGACATCAGGTGATTATTCTCATATAACTCTTTTTCTTCGGGAGCAAGGAAGTATCCTTCATCTTTGTTTTGAATGGTATAGTTCCCATTAGAAGCTTTCGTTACAATCCACTAGAAATTGGTTTCAGTAAGCCGTGAAACAAGTTGTAAGTACTGGAATTGAACGCACTCCTTGACCAGACCGGATGACGATGGCGAGGCTCCTCTCTTCGTTTCCTTGGAATGTGAGAACCTCATTTTCATTCTTTTCGATGAAATATGTTCCATTTGGGATTACCATTGCGTAGTAGTTGTGAATGTTTCAGAAGAGTTTAGAAATCAAATGTAGGTTGAATCTTCGACGCACTCTTTTCCTTGTTTAAACACCTGGAGGTCGACCATTTGTGGAAGGACGTAAGTAGGCGTGAATCGGATCCTAGAGTCCTAGACCATTCAACCTGTCATTTCAAATTTGTCATGGTCAAGTCGTGGTGTGCGGAACTTAAGCAGAACTTTACGACGGAAGCGAGCACAAGTAGTCAAAGCTACCCCACAGGTACTGGAAGGCACGCATTTGATTCTATTTGATTATGTTCTTTGATGAGCGGTCCTGAATTTTTTAATCTTATTATCCTCCATAGCATGTGATATGATAGGAATTAAGTTAATAAGAGTCAGCTGGATGCGGAGAGTAGTGTAAAGAAGCTTACAGATAACACACTCTTGCATACAATTTGCATAGTACTGTACCATTTAAATCAATTCGACACAGGGGTAGGCACCGTGACAGGCAAAACCACTATAGCCTTTCGACACTATTATAAATCTCACCGTGACACATATTAAATTTCGGCACTCCTCAATAAAATCTCAACTACTTATAACAATTATAGAATACAAATGAAAGCACGAAAACACAATGGAATAATAATTACCGCAAATCACGCAAATTACTGCCCAATTCCTGTTTAATATACCTTTTGGCGGCGTTGGCGCCCTGAGCGCTATTATCCGTCACGCCAATACCTTTCGGCACCAGGCCTCCGTTACGCGTGACATGTGCCAAATTTCGACACGACACAAGGCCCCCGTGACGCGTGACTGTCGAATTGATTTAAATGGTACAGTATTTGATGTGCATCCTGATTCCGTATCGTAACCGATGGTTGAAAAGACTCAAGTATTTATCACCACACTATACTGGCGACCGAAGTGGAAATGAAATACATCGATTCCGCGGAAAAACGTATGTTGGGGAATCAGGTGTTCAGAAAATTGGTTGTTTACATTCTAATGCTCTACAGTATTCGGTACGACAAGAAGTTGAAGAGATAAGGAATGGTGCTCACTCACATTGCCTATGCGTAGTCTCAGATTTTTTCGGGCGACTCAGACATCAGACAGCCAAATATTAATCATGACGGAATGCATGAGAACTAGAAATAATACCGAGGGCGTTAATACAATAAAGATGTAAAGCAGCTGTTGAAGCGTTGTTCTAATAAACTGTATCTTGTGAAATGTGTCATTAACTAAAACGGTCGGAAACGGTCGGTTGGTGTGAAGAGTGTCGGGAATACAGAACACATTGAAGCTATGAGAAGGAATGGTGAACGTTTAAGTACTAGACAGTGTTGGTGCGAGTCTTTTTGTGTACTCAGTGATATCCTAGTGTATGTTCTAGTATCAGCGACACGAAGAGTTCGGCTGCTGTGATGAGCACTTATAGCCTATAGCAAGACGGTGTAACAGAAGTGTAGTAGACAAGTCCTGGGCGCCGGGAGTCATTACTAGACTATTTTTCTCACAAGACAGACATTAAGTTGAACCCACAAGGCATATGCGTCGGGAAAATGCTTTGGTATAACCGAGATGAATAAGAACGGGAACCATAGGTAGTCTAAGCAGCAGTCGCACGCAATCCAACAGTGGGGGGTTATGGCCAGCTGTAGGTTGTCCGGCAGTGCCCATGATCGCTTTATTCACCTATGGATATTAGTTTATATTTGTGTTAAGTATCAAGCACATGAAGGCGATTGGCAATGGGGTGGGCATCTTAGGCTCGAGGGCAGTGTTAGAGACAATTGCCATTGGGAGCTCAGACAAGCTCAGACTCAGAGATCAAGCGCCCAGGCTACTTAGCTAAGCTAGCATTCTCACGGCGCACGCTAAGTACCTCAAAAGATCCCCCTCACCAACAACTTTAGCTGCTCACTGGCACTGTCAGCCTCCAACATCCGATCCTCCTACATACCTCGAGATCAGATTTCCAGCGCTGGAGAAAGTAGATCATATATTTGAACTATGACGGACCGAGAACTTTCGAACTGTATCGTAGTACGCAATAGATGTACTGACCATTTAGCTGCAGTCTGATTCAAAATGAGTACCCAAATATTCCTTGAAGAGAACTTTATTGTGTGTGGGAGGGGCGAAATTCTTAAGATGTTCTTCACAGTCCAGACTTCAGATTCCAAAATTCATCATAAAATCTCCGCAAAAATACTACCACTACCAAGTTGGTATTCATACCAAACTTATCACTCAAGTTTAAAATACACGAACAAACTGGAAATTTGAATTCAAACTTCAAATTTACATTCTTCATGAGTCACAGGCATTTCGTTGCATACTTCCTGTTGACACCTGGTCATACATATCTTTCTCACAATTCTCCTAGTCCACAGACCGCATACACCAAGTTTGATTTTCGAGCTGCAAAGATTAGGGGAAATCAAACATGCACTCTTGGCAAAACGAAACGATTGGCGGTCGAACAAAACATCTTCCCACGGAAACAAAAGAAAGGACGCGATCTCGTTACGAGCGTACCTCGGTATATATGATCAATAAGAAGTTTAGCCTCAAAGAATAGAATTATAAAACATCACCTGTGGGGGATACACGCGGATAAGAGCCACATCAGCAGCAAACTCTTGTCCACTGACAGGTCCACCTGGAACAACAATGCTACAAGAGAATTGGTAAGCCACTGGTTTTCTTACATGACACATCGAAACGGCGTGCTGATATAAATTTGGTTCTGGACTCTGTTGAATACGTCATTCGAAGGGATCGCTTTTGCTGACAAGAGGAGTGTTCGAATACATCTCTTTGGCTACGGGAGCAAGGAAAAATCTCCTGGGACCATTGTTTCGAATGTGGTAGTTCCCATTGGGACATTTCGTTGAGGTCCACTAGTAATAATTCGCATCAATAAACGATGCGTTAGCATAAGTAACGAGAATTAACACTATATACCTATTCTGGGCTGATTTAAATTCTAATGGAACAACGATAATCTTCGAAGTTGTCCGGGAGTATGAGAGTACGAATTGGACTTGGGGTCCTTTGAAATATTGTAGATTCCATCTGGGAAAGACATTATTCGTATATGTCGTTGTGATCGGTTTAGAGATGTTTAAGAGCGAAATTGTAGGTTGGTTGTTCAATGTGATTTTTGGTTGTTTAAATACCTGGAGGTCCACCAATTGGGAAATAACGTAAGTAAGCAAGAGAAGTACGTAGCTGTTGACTCAACTTGTACAAAGTGATGGTGAGTCCGACTCAGCTGCGATACTTGTTATCGATGGCGCGTTCTGTAATACAAGCAGTGCTCTACTTCTATAATGTCAAAAGGTTTGTAGGGGACGATGCGGTGGGCATCGGGGGCTCATAAGTTTTGAGTGCTAGAACCTATACTGTATCAATTCGAATAGATCGTCAGTCACGCGTCACGGACCCCTCCTGACGTGCCGAAATTTGGTGCTTGTCACACGTCATGAAGGCAACTGACGAAAGGTTTAGCTGTCACAAATTTAAAAAATTCACCAACTTGGGATCGATCCAGGCTCCTAAAACCTACCGCTCGACTCTCGTTGAGGGGGGCCCCATCCTAATATCAGTAGTAGTAATCATTGATGTGTAATATCTCTATGTACAAACAAAAAACCAAACACAACTCTCCCCTCCTCAACGAGAGTGAGCGGCTGGCAAAATGTCCTGTCATGTGATCTTGTCACTTTCATATGTGACCTATAGATATGTTTCTTACCCCTACCATAGGGCTTATAGTATTGATTGCATAGATATATTTCTTTAGAATACCATCACTTCCATCACCTTAATTTGGAAACCATGTAACACATATAGTAACAGTCTCAGTGACACAGAGAGGAGAAATCAAGAACAAAAAAAACATAATAGAGAATGCAAAACAATGCCAGGCCCTCAACACCAATCAACGCGACAATGGTCTGTGAAAGAAATCCGAACGCTAGTGCAGTCGAAGTTCAACAAGCGTCCGTGTTGGATGCAAGTGAAGATTGCAATGGCACTCTATGCCGGCAAGGATGTCATTGGCTGTGCAGCAACGGGTGCTGGAAAGACTTTGTCGTTCTGGATTCCATTGCTGATGGCACTTGCAGATGGACAGGACAAGATGTCAGTCATTATCACGCCCCTGAACTTGCTTGGGAAACAGAACATTGAATCATTGGAGAAGGCTGGCATAAAGGCCATTGCCATTTCACAGGAGAATGCGACTGTTGAAACCTTTAAAGTGTGTTATACCAATAATAAATATTCAATGAGCTTACACACCATAGGCTGTGGAGAGCGGCATGTACAACGTAGTTGTTATGAGCCCCGAGCTTGTCATGGGGAATGAGCATGTGCAGGGTCTCTGGAAGAACCCTAAAGTTGTTGTGAGAATGCTGAATTTTATAATAGATGAAAGTCAATGCATTAGTCAATGGAGCGGATTCCGAAAAGAGTACTCACTGCTTGGGTCACTCCGCTATATTGTTTCCAACAAAATTCCTATATATGCTGCAACAGCAACATTATCAGACTCTGTAATGCAAGACATACTAAAAATATTACAGTTTTGGCCAGAAAACACAAAGCACATCCTGCATTCAAATGATCGTCCTGAGATTTGGCTAAAAGTGAAAACTATGGAGCATCCTGCTAATAGTTTTCAAGACTTGGCATTTATAATCCCAGATAACTTCAAAGAAGGCGACCCACCTCCACCAAAGTTTCTGGTGTTCTTTGACAGTACAAAGGAATCGGAACGTGCAGCAAAGTACTTACAGCATAGGCTTCCACCTTCACTTCAGGAAAAAATCCAGTACTTCCACTCAACAATGACTTCGGATTATTGAGAAGAAAACTTTGGAAGTCTTCTCGATTCTGACACATGGGGCCTATGCGCTACAGATGCATTTGGGATGGTATGGATCTCATTTAGAAGTTTCTTCCAATGTGAACTGAAATAAATACCTACAGGGTATGGATATACCAGACATCAAACTTGTTGTTCAGTGGAAGGCGTCGTGTGGGCTTTGTGCTTTGTGGCAGAGGTTTGGCCACGCAGCGAGAGGGCATGGACAGGAAGGAATGGCAATTCTGATTGTTGAAAAGAAGGATATGGTTGAAGGAAGAGAAGAAAAAGAAACACGTACAGCAAGCCGAAGAACACAAAAAAACCGAGCCGGAACGAAGAGGAAGGGGAGCCAGCTCCACTCAAAGAGGCCAAATAAGCAGCCAGCCCTTGTTGACAAGGAATCCAACGTTGAGCATCTCAATGATATATGCGAAGAAGATAGTTCAGGGAGTGAACTTGAAGGGGAGGAAGAACTCAGAAGCTTGGCGACCATTCTCGATTTGGGAGAAGGCGGCCAGGTAAAACCCAGGAGAGAAACAGAAGAAATGTTGGCTGACAACAATGAGAGACGAGTGCGGTATGCTGATTTTGACAGAAAGAGATTGGCCGGCCCAAGCACAATGATACAGATGAAGAGGGATGTGGTTGTTGAACAAGGATGTGCTATGGATGAGTATATCAACCCTGGACAAGGGGCCTGTCGCCACAAGGTGTTGGAAATCTATTTCGGTAACGATCAGCGAGGTAAGTCCCTTTGTTCTCCGTTGCAAGTATATTCTCATTAGCTTTGGTTATTTAGAGTCCAATGATCACTTACTATGCAATACCAGTCAACCTCTGGGCTGCGCTCGTTGTACTCCTGCTATCTTCCCCATCTGCTGTGATAAGTGCAATCCTGAACACTCTGGTAATTTGGATATTGTCTCAGTCGTGAAGGAACCTGGCAACTCTAAGAAGTTAATTATCAAGCCTTTTGACATGACACCTTGACATCTACAATTCAAGAAAGCACTACTCGACTGGCGAGCGAGGGCCGCAACTACAAAATTCGGTTCAGCCATGGTTAAGATGTATGGTACACACCTTCTGATGTCAGATGAAACCCTTGATCGTGTACTCACGTGTGGTCAAGCATTGAAGTTGCAAATGGCAAGCAATCTAATGAAGGAAATGGGATGGTTGAGAGAATGGGTGATTGAGTTTAGTACCAAGATACTAAGCATCACCCACTCTTTCTTTCCTCTGTCGGTTGCTCCGTCCGTTCCATCCTCGAGCTCAGGTCCAACAACAGAACTAAGTAAACCAATGAAGGAGGGACGCTGATGTACAGCATGCGGTGATCCTAATCACATTCGTACGTCTGAGTTCTACTTCGCTACAATTGTGCTAACTTTACATACAGGATCTAACCAGTCTTGCCCAATGAATATAGCAGCAAGGGCGAAGTGATTTCGAGACCGATATCCAGATCAGAATGCACCACCACCCATGAACACACTCCGATGCCAGAACACCCCACCTTCAAATGCTGCACCCACGAACGCAGTGCACGTGTCTGTGCAACGTGCAACTTCAAGACTGTTTACAACCCCCCTTCGATCTCAACCTCAACCTCGACCTATTCCTCGACCTACTCATACCACCTCCCTCTCCTCCTCCTCCTCCCCCCCCCCCTCTTCATCCGGCCTTTTAACGGCCCCTTCTTCATCTGGAGTGTTCACGACACAAGTTCATCCTTCCCCCACTCGTCAAGCCGGTGCCTTTACCCCTCAAGTGCATTCTTCTCCAATTCGTCAAGCCCGTCTCTTCACCTCTCCCTCAGAGCCAGTACCACCACTACCACTGTCAATCTTCGCCTCTCCCACTGTTCGACCAATGGCTAGCTCGGTTCGTCATTCAGAGCCAGTACCACCACTGCCATTGGCCCACATCACCTCCCCCCTTCGTCGACTCTCCAAGCCCGTCATCAACGTTCAGAGCCAGTCCCACCGCCAGCCATGCCGATTCGACCACCGCTGTCAATCTTCGCCTCTCCCACTATTCGACCAATGGCTGGCTCGGTTCGTTGTTTGGAGCCAGTACCACCGCTGCCATTAGCCCACATCACCTCCACCCCTTCTTCATCAACTTTCCAAGCTTGTCATCGGCGTTCGCTGCCAGTGGCACACATCATCTCCTCCCCTTCTTTGTCGACTCTCCAAGCCCATCATCAACAATCGGAGCCAGTTCCACCACCAGCCACACCGATTCACGGAGGAAGCTATGTACTCAGTACTCCCACTCCTATACCTCGAGTTCATTTCCCCAATGAGTTCTTCGCCCACTCTTCTTCTCCCTCTCCCTTGGACTCTCCTTTTGCTCCGCTCTTTCAGTCATCATCCCCCTTCGTTTCGTCCTCTTCGTCGTCCCCCTTCATCTCATCTCCTTCATCTCTCTTTGTTTCATCCCCCTTTGCTCCTCCTTTTCATGCTGCGCATCCACCTGAGAAGATCTAGTTTACACTTCAAGGCTCCCATCATCCTCTACCTCCATATCTTCGTCTGGTAAGTCTACCCACTCATCTTCCACTTCAAACATCGCTGATTGTTGGGTCACAAAGCTGTGCATTCCTTTTACCATAGCATCCGGTATACAATATGTTGATAAGCGTCCTGGTACTTGCACGCTAGCCTTGTTTTCATACATGTATGCCCCTAGCTTTGCAAATGTAGCTTTCATCTTTGGTGGTGAATGGCGGGTTGTTTTGTGCTTCAAACAAAACATTGATTCAAATTGCATATGTATGTTTTTGAATACTTCTATCAGTGCTGACTCTTTAAGGATTCTTGATTTCATGTGGTTCAAAAATTTGCCGCCATATATCCTCTGAATAATTATTAAGGTTCTAGCTGATTATTGATTTATACTCACCTTTATATATAGGTTGTTATGCTCGACGACCCAATCAATAGCTCTGAAGTGTCCCTTCTGGCCTGTGGGATTACATAGGATATTCATTTGGATTGCCCTACTGAAGAGATTTTAACAGGTGATGTATTTATATGCTAGCATTGCACATACCTCAGACCTTTTGGGTACTTAAAGTGTATGTTCTCCAAATACCTCCTTATCTCTGCAGCATACTTATGTTTCCCACAGCCTTGGAATATAAACATCCAAGGAAGGAAGCACAATTCAATGCGACCAATGTCTCCATAGTTTAATGCATGCGACATCTCTTCATACAACAAGAAGTACTGTTGGCGCATTAGGAGGTTCTCGCGATCTTGGTCGCACTTGCTAGGGTTTTGCATCCGTAAGTTTTTAAGTGTTGATCCATTCGCAATGTGCTCTAACACTAGTGTTGTTGCCATTTCTTTCAGCACCTCCCACAATGGCTTACTCTCAGCAAACTTAGTGAGTGTTGAAAAGCCTTTCTTCGAAGCCTCTACCCTCCATGCATCCAAACGAGAAGTGATTCCAACATGTTGAATGACTTCGTGCATGCGCCGAAACCCTGGTTTAGTTGCTATCTTTCCAGATTCTCTAGGCCAAATTTGTTTTACTTGTTCTATCAGGCTATTTTTGTCGGTATCCGTGGTTTTCAATTTGATGAATATCCGCCATATCCCATCTGCACATGCCATCTTTAGGTGGAACAGTCCCATAACAGCGATAATGAACTGAAGTCTCTTCCATGGTGTTTTCTCTGCGGAACGAGATTCAAGAAGGCTTCGGATGTGTTCTAAGGTAAGCAGATCTCCAAATACTATTATCACGTTGTTACCAACAGCTCGCAGATTATGGTTCTTTGATGGATCACCAACACCTGCTTGGTTCAAAAAGTTTTCAAGAGCTTCAGCATTTTGGGCCACTGTAGAAGGACTGAGGTCAAGTGTCTTGTTGGGCACCTGTCGTGTTTTTGTTATTTTTATCTCTTCAATAACCTCTGGATCCCCTAGGATTTTTCGAAACCGCTGAAAATATTCAGGTCCAAAGTTAACCAAGTCAAAGAGGAACTTCCACTAGTTATAATGCTCGTGCTGGTTCAAGCCTGAGGGATGTGGTTTCTCTAACTTGCTAAAGTAGTCCAGCAGTTTGTCGAAAGGTATCATAAAACTGTCAGAGTTTCCAGAGGGGTTATTTAACGAGTTTTTCCATAGATATTCTGAACAATCTAGGTCCTCCAGCATCACTCTGTGCTCTAGTGGAATCATGGTACCAGTAGTAAGGTGTACCAGTGTATCTTGGGATTTCTCCACCGTCGGCACTGCATGTTTCAAATCGATATCAAGGTTATCATATGCATACGATGTCAAAAATGTCTTCCCCAAGTCACGCATGGTACATTGGGACTCGTGCAACAGATTTGCAACAGCTAGGTTGATAGCTGTTGTTGAAATAGATAGGCCAACCCAGCTCAAGAGTTCGACGACGGCCTCAGGTGCATTACATGAATGTAAGAAGAGTCCCACAACAGACTGAAGTGCATTGCAAACTTGATTATTGCTCTGCATCATTATGCTGATGCTTATAATCTGCTTCTGCAAATTACAGTAAGTTCTAACTTCTGTACAGTTGTATTTCTGCTTATAGCTTACAATTACAATCAGAGCTTGGCGGCGTGCTTCTAAGAAGTCTTCCAAGTTCTCTGGAGAGTCATCGCCATCATTGACTATATCACACAGTTCTTCGGTCTCCTCCAAATTCTCTCCAATGTCCACCATGTCTATGTCACCATCGTTCCCCCTTGTATGGATACCTGCACCACCTTGGTGTGTTGTCGACTTGCTTGTTCTTGCTGTTCACTTTCAACGCTTCCGATCTCAGCCACGACCCCTCTCAGAATCAATGTTTAGCAGAGTGGACAGTAAATTCCACAAAGTTGGTGCGATTTCCTTCATCTTCTTCGCTGTTTCTGCTAAGCTGAAACTAGACAATTTGCTTTGTGTTGTACTATTAGCACCGAAGTGAAACCCGGCTTGCTTATCTGTTAGGGCAGCCATTTCTTGGGTATACACTTGGTTCTGCATAAGGCAACTCCATTCTTTGGCTGTTGCAGCGGTTGCAGGATTTCTTGCTAGTGTGGTAAATAATCCATTCACATGTGTCACTAGGTCCTCTAATTGCTCGTGGTGTGCGAGGGTTGAGTTGCTTAGCAGCTCTATCAGCAACTCAGCAATGGTAATTCTTCGTGCAGAGAGTAAATTGAGTATGTCTGAAAGCTTTCCGCTAGGTAGAGACATGTTTTGTATTCAATAGTACAGCTATTCCTGCTTGTGTATATACCTAAATTTAATTCAAAAATTTAATCAGCCGAGTCAGTTTAATCTAGCCCTAGCCTAGGGCTTATTGGGATATTTTGGGACATTCTCATGTCACATCAGAAGGTGACTTTATCACGTGACAGGACATTTTGCCAGCCTCTCTGTGCGGTAGGGAGGGGAGAGTTGACTTTGGTTTTGTTTGTTCATTACACATCATGTATTACACTACTAGGATGGGGCCCCCCCTACCGCAACGAGAGGCAGGTTTTAGGAGCCTGGGATCGATCCAGCAGTTTCACAGCTTTTCGCTTAAATTTTCGTCCTGAGCACATTTAAACCCCATTTACAGCTAAGCTACTACGTAACTCATCATGTACGTATTGAATTTCTATGAGATAAACACACACATTTGATAAATATGCCGAAATTTTTTGCGCGTCACACTGTACTTCCCAGTTGACGAAATGTCTCACTGGTTGAGCCTGTCACGCTTCTTGAGGGGTGCCGATCTATTCGAATTGATACAGTATACTAGATGGAACTCACCAGCCTATCACATGGCTACCACGTGGCACCAAACAAGAACTGGCGTGGTCATGACGGCTTGACCTCGAGCCTCCCACCTTGCTCTTGCTCCCTCAGCGTGCTCCCTCTCATCTAAGCCTCTCTGTTATACCTTTCACTTTAGATGCAGTTTCATTTTCCACCCGAGGTTGAGGATGAGATATTTCGGTGGGTTATCTACAGCCACCCATATCGTCGCACAGATGCGCGCTTGGCAACTGTTTCCAAACGAGTGCAAAAATGGTAAGATATATTTTGGTTATCATAATACGTATATACTGTATAGTTCACTGAATTCTAGAAAAGTGTAGAGCCAATCCTATACGAAACTCTTAAGTTTGGTGTATCCAGCATCTATGACTTCACGAGAAAGTTAATAGAAGACCTCCCCCGGAAAATTTCGCTCTTCAACGTCGCTCTACAATCTAAGCCCAAAACATTTTTTCAGGATAACGTCAAAAATGTTTGTTTCTTGGGCAAGGAAGTCTCCAGGCAGTTTACTCTGCGTGTGCTTTCTGTGTGCTCCGGGATCCAGCACCTGGCGATTTGGTCGGAACATGCTGACACGGCTATTTGGGAGCGTATCACGGCTCAACCACTTCGCTCCCTAGATTCAACCTTCGATGCGCTACGCATGTTATCCAAGTTGGGATGAGAGCTTCCTCATGTAACATATCTAACCCTAGAACCACTCTTCGTCAGTGCGCAACATGAAATACCAGCGACCGGGATTAAAATGCTTCCTGCACTTACATATGTTGCAATGGCAGTCGGAAAATCCACTGGAGTGGTATTGAGCAATCTCAAAATTCTTATCCAGAATGCCAAACACCTTAGGACCATTGTCATATTCGTTGACTACGACTTGGTGTCGCGTATTACGATTAATAACCGGGTTACGAAATGGAAAGCCCTGGACTCAAGGATTGTAGTACTGAATTCGCCGGAAGATGCGGAGCCTATTGAAATATGGCAGGAAAGGATAGAAAGCGGGAAAGTCAATATTGATGAATGGCACTGGGATGAAGACTCAATATCGTACTCTTCGCGGTATAGCGATGAACTGGACAGTGATGAATTAGACGAAGATCTATCTAGTGACTCAGGCTACTAACATAATATGTATCTTACGCTTACAATGACACGGCGGGTTTTTTGCTGTCATGTAGCGATCGGAACTGGCCTGTCCTTGGTACTGTCATGTAGAAAAACAGTCACGCATGTCACATGAAATTGAACGGTTCATTGATTGATGGAGAACAAAGCACCGGGGGCAGTAAGTCTAGACATCATTAGAAATTAAGAAATATTATATATACATGGCATTAGTGTGTTCTATATGTAATAATAATATAGTAAATACAATACAGCAGCACTATGGCTACATATTCTATTTTTTTTTGTGTTGCACAACTGTGAAAAGTAAAGTTTCGCTAGAATTGTGAACCATATTAAAATATTACGTAACTGACTCGTCTCCCCTGACTAGTCCCTCATCCTAGTTTGCCTTTAAGAGTCTCGGGTCACGTGATATTTTCCTTTGTTCTTCAGCAGAATTCGAATCAGTTCAATTAAGGGTGACCGCCGCGACTACTTCTGGTACATGACAGCTCCTAGTACAGGCCAACCCCCGATCGTTACATGACAGCAAAAAACCCGCCGTGTGATACATATTAATGGCAAATTTCAGGGCTCAGAATTGTGAAAATAGCGCAGTATTTATGTAGCTGTTCATATCTTTGAGTAGTTAGGGCAGGATGGCTGAAGTGGGTCTTGATTTAGAACGTGTGACTCCGAGGCAACAATCTTTATCAAACGATAATACCTACTCTCCTATCCTGCCAATACTACATCACAGTACATATCGATCGGTATTGTACAAAGCTCCTAAAGCTCCTTCAAGAACCAGGCCTGGTTAACGTCGCGAACATGAAGAGGTCGCAAGGCAGTCTACATCCAACAGTTGAAATTCTTCACAAGAGTATTGACAGAATCACGGCAACTTACCCTGGGTGGAAAGATGTGTTCGAGAGAAAAATCCGCGGCAAGCTCATCGTCTCCATCAACAGGGCCGCCTGGAACGACGATGCTGTGGAAAATGTTAACAATTTAAATTCTTACGCTCAGTATAATAGCGCTAACTGATAAAAATTCTCTTCGCTAGTAGGTTGAATGCGCCATTCGAAGGCTTCAGTCTTGGAAACAAGATGCGCGTTGACTTTCAGGTCAATCGGAGCCAGGTAGTATTTTCCATCGAAGGCTTCGTTCCGAATATGATAGTTACCGTTGGAACATTTCTCGAATTTCCACTAATATTTTTAATGTTAGTTAGTTATTCATCAGTAGTGGCTACGTGGTGGGACGAAATTAGGCAGACCTTAAATTGATCTGGATTAACTGGCCTGAACGGAAGGACGACGATAGGGACGTTCTCACTTCCTTTCTCTAGGAAGAGACTTTGATTGCCCAAATTCTTTGCAATCTCGTAGGTTCCTTCTGCGATAGACATATTATAGCAGTAGTTGTAATTGAGATGTAGAGGTGTGGAATGACTCTTCCAAACACTACTTCCCAGCTTTTATACCTGGAGGTCCGCTGTTTGTGGAAGGAAGTGGACTTGAATCGGATCCAATTACATCCCCCCTTCGCATACCTTGACATAAGTGACGTCAAAATCAAACTCCAATTTCATAATGAAATTCCTGTTTACTTGTTGATGAGCCAGGTCATATGAATCGTATCGTCATCCGACACTCAATATGCCAGACTTACAATGGTCAGGTGAATACAGTAAAAACCATAAAGGGAACTTGCAGTACTTAAGTAAATTACTTCGTGTATCTAATGCGCAGCCATTGGTTGGAAGCACCCCACTTTTAACTTCAGGAGTTTATACGACCCCTGTATTGCCCTGTACGATCTGTGAAGTGGACCGCCTCCGCCGACTCCACGGGCTATGTTACTTACCAAATCCTCAAATAAATATATCATTGGAAACTCACAAATAATGTCTAGTGCTCCAGGTAAATGAAATCATGTACCATAAATGATGTTGAAACGATGAAAATTAGTTGACGAAGTCTTGAGAAGTTGCCATAATTACAGCCAAGTACATTATGTAATCAGCGTTGAAGAACCGAATGTTCAATATACTAGAAAGTTACTGGTCAATCGAAATTTTGTCTATAGTTTAACGTGACAGATGTAAGTCAAATAATAATATGGAAACGGAGTAGATATTTAAAGTAAAACACTTGTTTCTACCCAGTATGTACCTTACTCAGCGCACCCATCTACCAAAGGTAGGGTTTCAGAGTTTGTAGCAGATCTCTGCAGTCCAACCAAGCTGAAATATGTATAGCTTGCACTTGATGTATTGAGCACCAAGGCAGTTTATCAGGACTCTTGAAAGCAGTCCAGAAATGTGACGGTGATATTGACCCAGAACCCCGGAGATTAATGACGTCACTCACAAAGAGACTCATGGACTAGACGTACTGGCTGAAGCTATGGATGTGTTGTAAGACTGTAAGTTCAACCAAATGAGTTATTTGAACTTTAAACTTGCTTATGACAAGGTTTTCTCGGGCTCGTTCGTTGCCTGTCTGCAGATATATTTTGTATTGAAACTCTCCTATCATGTATATTGCGATATTATAAGGTATTATTTCGAAAAAGTTGTAGCTGAGTCAACCAAGAGTCAATGTTCCGGGTCCGAGTCATTCGACTTGCGTAGAATGCAATGCAGTGCAATGATAATGCAGCATTCGGACCCAGAGTCAAAGACATCATATGATGATTCCATGTCCTCCGGAATCCGGATGCCAGCGGCACCGTTTCTGCCGGAGCGAATGTCAAGTTTCCACGTCTTCTTTTCGACAACGTTTTTCTCCACGGTTCCGACTCATCTGACTCTAGGACGCCGTTCGTTCTAAATACCTGACCATGGCAGCACTCAACTTATCAACATCTCTTCATACCAAGCAAGAACTCGTATACACTTGACCATGTCTACTGCGAATTCTTCCGACGGAAAACGCAAAACTGCAGCAGGGAAGGGCAATACAAAGCCTACCATCGTTGCTACCTCTCAGACCTCTCGATTCCACGTGGATACCCTTACCACTCTATCGACTGAGGTAGGTTTACTCTGGACTTCGGACTTTGAAAAAATTAGACTAGAATCTAACAATTCCCGCATAGATCGATCTCCAAACGGTGAACATTTCCATCGGACAAAACGACCTTCTCGTCGATGCGCACTTACGCCTCAAGTCAGGAGTTCATTATGCTGTAAGGATATGTGCTATGCTTATAAGCTGTAGATGGCAGCTGACAATGCGTCTGTAGCTGATCGGTCGGAATGGCGAAGGAAAGTCCAGTACGTCCCCTAAGTTTTTTTTGTTGAAAATACATCCGAACATGCCGTATTTAGCTCTGCTTAAAGCCATCGCAGACCGACTTATCCCGGGAATCGCTGACAACCTTCGACTCCTCCTCGTATCACAAGTCGAAGACGATGACAACACTGCTTCTGATCTCTTAGCAGGCGAAGCTGAAGGAACCCAATTCGACGCCGAGCTTACAGTCACCCAACGTGTAGTGAAAAGTGATAGACGGCGTGAACGCGCTTTGGTTGAGCAGAAACGTATGTGACTTTAGTATCGTTAAACTAAGCGTGTACGTCGTAATGCTTCCTCCCTAAGTTCTGCAGAGTGCGCATGATACCTCGACAAACGTCAACGATATCGCACATGCATTGTTCACTGTGAAGCTTCAACGCGCCAAGGATGATCTTGAAGAAGCTCAAAAGATTGCTCTCCGGCGTAGTGGTGCCCGAGGAAACCAAGCTCGCAAGGATTTACTCAAGGCCGAGGCAGCGGTCGCAGAGCTCGAGCAACGGTATGGTTCCAGCGTCATCTGCCAGGTCTAACTCTTATAACTGCTTTAGGCTCGCTAATAGCGACTGGGGTATACCTGATTCTCAAATCACACTTGAAGCAGCTGAAGTGCTCGATAACGTTCAGAACCAGTTGGACGCCGTGAGTGTTTTAGCTGAGCAGTCCCTCAAGCTAGATGCTGATGCCAATCGACAACATAGCTCGATGCTGGTACGACGGAAGCAAGAGTTCGTTCAATCCTCCTAGGTCTCGGATTCAAGAAGGAGCAGCTAGATGCTAAATTCACCACTCTGAGCGGTGGATGGCGTTCACGCTGTTCATTGGCAAATGCTCTCTTGCAAAAGCCCGACATCGTACGTACCAGAACATTGTATGTGCCAATCTCAGTGCTTACCTACTTCCCCACAGCTAATGCTAGACGAACCAACAAACTACCTCGACATCCTCTCCGTCTCCTGGCTCCAAAAGCACCTTGAAACCGTTCCCTCCACCGTAGTCGTAATCGCACACGACCGCGAATTCGTCGACGCCATAGCACAGGAAACCATCATCCTGCGGAACAAGTCACTCACGTACTACGATGGCAATCTCACCGAATACGAGCAGGACATGCGGGTAGAGCGGAAAGGCAAGATTCGGATGAAGGAAGCGTTGGATAAGAAGCGGGTGGCGGTTGAGAAGACTATTGAGCAAGGGTTGAGGACTGCTAAAGCCACTGGCGATATGAATCGTGCGAAGATGGCTAAGTCTAGGCAGAAGAAATTGGATGATAGGTGGGGGATGGAAAGGAATGCGAAAGGTGGTCGGTGGGTTCCTTTCTATTCGTTACTTGTTTTGATTTTGACGATGTGCATTGCTAGGTTTAAGCTTAATCGCGATAATGCGGGATATCACTTCACCTCCCGTGAGGAGATTGAGATTGAGGAGCTGGACAAACCTATTAAGCTTGTCATTCCTAGCCCAGAGCCATTGCGATTCCCGGGCTCCCTCATCTCTGCTAGCAACATTACATTTTCCTATCCCCGCTCTGCCGCTAAAGTCCTCGAAGATGTGTCAATCACGATATATCCTGGGGACCGTATAGGGCTGGTGGGCAAGAACGGGGAAGGCAAATCGACGCTGGTGAAGCTGCTCACTGGGATAGGAGGGTTGGTCCCGAAGAAAGGCAGCATCGAACGACACCCACGGCTACGCCTCGGGTACTTCGATCAACATTCCGTAGAGGCGTTAACGAGCGCTGAGATGGCGAGTACCTCAGCAGTACGCTATTTCCTGGACACGCTACAGAGCGCTTCTCCATCGATCGATGTAGATGAATCGGCTGCTAGGGCTTGTCTGGGGTCGTTTGGACTCCATGGACGTACAGCTGCCAATCCGATAAGTACCCTCTCCGGAGGGCAAAAGGTGCGTTCTTGACCCTATCCATGATACAGTTTGATAACTATAACACGCCAACAACTCTAGGTCCGCCTAGCGCTCGCAATAGTGGTATACCCGGCGCCCAATCTCCTTGTACTTGACGAAGTCACCACCCATCTTGATAAGGACACTATCGTGGCGCTGATTCAGGCTTTACGAAAATACACCGGCGCGGTTCTCCTTGTCAGCCACGACCGCCACTTCGTGCGCTGCGTGATCGAAGGTGAACATGCTGTACCTCGCTTAGGCGATAGCGATGGAGAAAGTGACGAGGGAAATGATGAGGACGATGATACAGGCCAGAGTGGAAAGGGGACTGTTTACGCTGTCGGTCCAAAGGGGCGTGTGAAGCCGCTCAGTGGTGGTATGGACGATTATGCTGTTGTGATTGAGAGACAAATGAGGAAGCTTGGTCTCGCGTAGGGGTGGGCTGGTGCCCATGCATCATGTTTTTCACATGTAGTATTCCTATGACTTGTGTGAGCTTCTTATGACATTGATTATTATCGTCGATTCTGAAATTTGTAGATAGATTTGCTAAAAAGATCAATATCTACCTAATCTGCTAAAATTTAGCAACATTTTCTAGTGGAAGACAGTGGAATGTTGGGTGTGTTTGAATTCCTGATTGATTCCTGATCATGTTTATCAATGGTGCTGTAGCAACTAGCCAAACTACAAAACTGCCAAGTAACCTCCTTATTCTTAAGATCTTTGCAGCACAAAATGTTTTTCTTACTAAATGCTTTCTGTTCTCTACATTTTTATAACTTTTGCAATCTAGTAGTACACGAATCATAAAACAAAATATTATTATACACTGTTTAATCCCAATTATTCATTTGATTTTCCAACAATGAGTCAACAATGAGTTCTATCTTTGTGACTCCATCTTCACTTGTCTTCGTAAGCCCTTTAAAAAACACATTACGCAACAAAAAATCAACTCTTTTAACCCCAGAGGCTTTCTCTATGGCATCCCCTCCACATCGTTTATGGTATGCCTTTGCCACAGCATGCTCCTCCTCAGCAGTCAATTTAGCCCAGTCAAGGTGGGTAATACGTTGATGTAGGGAAATAAAAATATTCGTTAATACATCCCCCACAGTAATTGGCGGAAGTGGACGGATGTCATATTTGGCATCGACGCATATTACCACAGGCCATTGTGGAATGAGTCTACATGATATGTGCAACTCAGACACAGGTGGGTATGTAGCGTTTTGTGAAAGTTCCGGATGTGAAGAGAGATCTGCACTGTTGATGCGTCTCAGAGAGGGTATCTTCTGTGAAAGATCAAAGTATAAGTCTGATCGACGATTAGCATCGAGCCATGGATGCATGTATAATTGGTTCGTGGCAGAGTTTGCTAAGGACCATGGATGCATGATCGTATTAGAATTCGGTGGAGGAAAGCTAAGATAGGGATGGGCTGGTGGTTGTTCTGAACTATTATGTGTGGGTGCATGCGGGGGTCCTGGGTGGGGGAGATTTGGTTTTGAGTCGAGATTAGGTGTATATCCAGAGTCCAGATGTGCCTATTTTAAGTTAACTTAGCTTTGCATTGAAAATAAAACTTTTCATATACTTTCCATTGAAAACACTGACTCCAAAGCTGAGGGCATCACAAAGGAGGCTACATAGCTAAGATCATTAAAGCGAGAAGAAACTTTCCAGCAGTCCTTGGGACGATTATCTGTGAATGTTCTCAGCTTGAGATGATGAAAAATATCTTGTAACTCTGGCCGATCTTGCGAGTTATTATTCCAACATTTGCACATAAACGCCCAAATAAATTCAGTCAAGCCATTCTTATGCCAGCATTCATGAGAGGAAGGTGGCTTAGATGGATGTTGTTTTTCACTAGCTGCCTGGGTAATCACCGGTTCCTTTCGAGAATCAGTGCAAAGCAGTCTTTGTCCAGTTAGCACCTATAGGAAGAAATGTTGAGCTTCTCATTAATATCCTGTTGGTGAATAGACTTAACCTCATAGCAAATTGTTGAGAATGAATATATGTCAGTCTTAGAAGTGATTAATTCTCCAGTGAGTATCTCTGGTGCAAAGTAGTGAATCATTTCATGTGGAAAGCTAGGCATTGTACTGAGTCCACCAACTTCTGCTTTACCATGCACAAAGAATACTGAACAATCTAGTCCAGTAAGATAAGCTCTCTGGGAGTTCGAGACTAGAATGTTACTCTAAGATCTGTTAGAAGTGTGTAGTAACAAAATATTGCAAAAGAATCCATACAGGATATATTTGCTGGTGAATGATGCCATTCTCATGTAGATAAGCTATTCCAGATGCGATATCGAACAGCTTCAGATAGTCGTGTAAGTGGTAATACATAATTAGTTTTAAGCAATCGAAGCTCACGAATAACCAGTGCTTATCAGTAACATGTGGCCCTAGTTGCTCCAGAAACTTTGTTGATTGCATATCTTTCAGAGGAGGGGTGATCATTCTAAATTTATTCTCTAAAGCAGTCGCTCCGAAAAACGGAACTATACTAGGATGATTCAGATGTCGGCAGAGTATAGCTTCGTTTGGAATTTGCTGTATGAAGTAACAATCTGAACCAATGTAATTAACTCTGAATTATGAAGCACCCACATTTCCTGATATGCGCTCCCGTATAATCTTCACATGTATGGGGGTATCCAACTCAGCATTAGTGACCGAGTAACTTTTGATCACTCAACCGGAACCAGAGATTCATAAGAAGTCGGTATAATTTTTGAAAGCGTGTACTCAGACAGCATCAAAATGAGCGAGTTCCTCAGCGATGTGTGCATATATGGGTTACAGATTAACTAGAGAAGGGTGAAATTCTGACATGTCAAAAAATGATTGGCTCATACCAAATCTAACAAATCTGAAAACGGTTGCTTTGGAAATGCACCTGACACACCACTTTTCATCGACTCCTGAAAAATAAGGCCAGTTGTAAGCATGAAAAATTCCAGATGACTATTTTCATGAAGCTGTTTTGTTGGTTGTAGCATCGACGGGTGTTGTGAAGTCGCTGGATCTGTTTTAGAATGTTTAAAGGATTGTGCATGTGCACCAAGAGTTTCCCTCAGTCTAGAATTGCATTAAGCAGTGATTCATAAGCAGAAGCACCTGAAAAGAGAAACACGCCTTAAAACAAAATCTTTATTTTCATAAATCCAAAACTTCAGGTCAGGGCTTTCAAGAATGACTTCGCTGACTTGAGGGTTACATCGAAACGATAGCCATTTTGACAGAGAGTAGTACCAGCCAACTAATACGTTGTTATTAGGTCGAAATTCCTCCATTATTCAAAATTAATGTTGTGGCGCTTACCAAAGTTACATGTTTTAATCGGTTCACATAACTTGTTATCATTTGAAAGCAGTGCCAGTGTATCATGAGCGTGACATGCAGGCGGCATTGATGTCAAAATTGTCTTAGAATACCCTATGATCTCTGCATAGACCTTGCGTTCATTAATAAAATATTCGTGCGATCGACTCTTGTCTCGTAAGAAGTCCTCGAGTGATGCATGGTGGAGACGAGGCTCTGGCCGATCCCAAGTGCCCAAGCCAGAAAATTGGGGAATGTACAGTAATGAATGGAGACCTTCCAACGCCAACCTCAAATGACCGGGTTTAAGATTCAACAACTGTTCAATGACTGATAATGTTGGTAACTGGAAGGGTCGCTCTTCTCGAAGTATAACAATCATTAGGCTGATAATGGACAGAATTCTGTCTCGTTGAGCAGATTTACTCTTTCTTAAAATTTGGAGATACAGTTGGTCGAGTTCTGCGAATGCTGTCGCGTGAGTATCGGGAAGCAGTAGCACATTCTCCAACTGCTGGACCGGATCCGTTGAAGGCTCGCGAACGTATTTTAATACAGTCGCTGCATAGATGTACTGACCCGAAGCCTTCACAACAAGTCTCCTAATGTCTGACTCGGAAGGCCATGATGGATTGTACTGCATAATTTCTGCGTATCTGCCATCAAATCGAACCTTCTTTAGTTCATCTTTCAAGTAAAGTTGTATCTCTCGATCAACCTCGTCGGAGTGTATGAGCTCAACTTTGAGTGTATGTTTAATCACTTCTCCCTGGGAGAAAGCATTTCGTATATGGGATTCGGGTCGACTTGAAATAATGATACGCAAGGGAAGCCCATAGGCCGATGCACTGGCGATCATTCTTAGCATCTGAACCTGAGCATCTTCGTCTAGGCACTCGTCCAAGCCATCGATCACTATGACAGTAGGTGGAAGAGCGTCTTTCGTCCCTACGGTGGCCTTCAAGGGAGCAACAACGAGCTTTCTCCATTGTGCCTCCATAGATTGAGATATGACATCTGGATCGCGTGTTACGTGCATTTCTATTGCCTTCCTGAGCCCAGTGATGGGAAGAAAAACAGCCAGCTGATAAGCTATAGTTGTGAACAACCTCTGCACGTTATTTCGAGTTGCTTCAGTCCTCGAGAAGAAGAAGCTGGCTCCGAGGGTATTCATCCGTTCCAGTTTTTCGCATACACTCTGAGCTATGGCTGATTTTCCAACTCCCGCAGGTCCATAGAGCCAAAGAATATTCGACTGATCATCCACATCATTGGACCAACGTACTAGCTGCTCGATCACACGCTCTCGAGTTCCCGGATGGCATATTGGTGCGGGAAATCGTTGACCTGAATCGTGTTTTGCATCGGATGCAATGTTTTGAGCAAGAAACTGGATTGCTGATTGGCACAGTTAATATATTTCACTAGCATTCTACTATGCACTAATGTAACTTCATACCATCCATTCCTTGCTCAAATCCTGTGAACTGCCCGCCATTTATAACGAAGTTATGAGAGTCAGAAAACATATGTCACTGCAAGGGGATAACAAAGGACACTGCTGTGGATGGGCTAGTGATTGGAGTTGGAGTTCTGTTGAGCGTTGCTTATAATACCTATAACCCTCTCAAGTACCAACTAAAGTTAGCTGTACAGCTTCGAGCAAGTTCTTCCACTTACTAAGTTACAGCGTACGGGGTGCCGGTGAACCGGTGTCACGCACATGACTCAGAGTCTAGAGTCACAGACATGTCACATGCATGTCACAACTGGCTTCCAGAATCCAGCCAACGTCCTCATTAAGTCATCGACGTCTCTGAGCGGCTAAGTTCGAAGTACCGTCCCTTTCCATTACTTCTTAAGCTACCCCCTGGCTCTATGTTACGCCGTAGCAATAACGAATCACGCGTCTCATATCTCACTTCTCGCCTCGCGGGCCCATGGTCAAGAAGAGATAAGTACTAGTATAACTACTACTAGTACAAAAATAGTGGCAAAGGTACCCATTTTCGCTTGTCTTTGAACTTGCTAGCTTCGAGTCTCTGACCTACTCTTTCAGATCTGCCAATACGCCTTAACAGAACTTAATGGCCCATGCATCATATTCGTTGATTCACTGTAATACAGTTCAGATCCTCACAAAACTCAATTCGACGCCAAGCAGCGCCGCGACCCACAACCTCTCAAAGTGTAGTGAACAGGGGTAAACGGCGAGAGCATGTTTTGAAGGAGAAGAAAAGTGTGTCTCTTTACCATTACGCCATACCGACCAACTGCTAATACATCGTTTTGTCCTACAGGGCCCACGATACCTCGACAAACTACAACGACACTGCATCAGCCTTGTTCACCGTAAGGCTTCAACGTTCAACATGCGAAGGACAAGTTCGAAAAGCTCGTGAAATTGCCCCGCGGAGTAGTAGGGCGCGTGCAAGCTACGCTCCCAAGGATTTACTCAAGGTAGAGGTGGTGCTGGTGGTGGCGGAGCTCGAGAAACGGTATGTTCCGGTCGTCATATAACATATGCTAGCCTTACTCATAGCTTCTCTAGGCCCAGCATACACGATTCAAAAATTGTACTCAAAGCAGCTGGGGAGCTCGCTGGTGTTCAGAACCAGCTAGATGCTGTGAGTAGTTTTACTGAGAGTGCGCTCCTTTGAAATAGGCGTATTGACCAAGTTGTATAGATCGACACTAGTACTACAGAAGCAAAAGCACGTTCGATCCTCCCAGCTTTAAGGAGCAATTGCACGCGAGGTTGTCCACCCTAAGCTGTGGATGGCGCTCTCGTTGAAGCTCGTTACAACATTCTCTCCTACAACTTAAACACGACATTGTAAGCCCACCACACCGCTTACAGCTCCATACGTAACTCGCCCGCCATCGCTCAGCAGTTAAAGCCCGTCGAGCCAACCCCGCACGACCACGAGTTCGTCGACGCCATCGCACATGAATGCATCTCGCACGAGATTGCCGTGCGGCGTAGTGGTACTCGTGGAAGTTAAACTCGCAAGGATATACTCAGAATAGAGGCAGTGGCAGTTACCGAGTTCGAGCAACGGTAGGCTCAGTTGCAGCTTCACCTGCTAGTTCTATTTACTCACTAATAGTAACCAGGACATATCCGATTCATAAGTTAGACTCGAAGTAGCTGAGACTATTGCTGGTTTTCAGAAACAACTAGACATCGTGGGTGCTTTCACTGAGTGATCTTTTGAAACAGATGTATTGACACCAATACGCGCAGATCAACGCTGGAACGACAGAAGCAGGAGCATTGTGTTTGATCCGTCTAAGTCTCCGATTCAAGAACGAGCAGCTCGACGCTAAATCTACAACACCGCCTTTAAAGATAGATGATGTTCTCGCTGCTCACCGCCAAACGCTCTCTTGCAAAAGCCCAACATCGTACATATACCCCACCTTACCTGTATCGATCCCAACACTGATCTTCTTGCCCGTAGCTAATGGTCGACGAATCGACAAACTGCCTCGACCATCCCCCCAACTTCTAAGCTCCAAATGCATCTCACTGAAACTGTTTCCTCGGCCGTCGTTGTAATCTCACACGACCACAAGTTCGCCGACGCTATCGCACTGCGCAACAATTCACGTCCTATGACCGAATACGAGCGGGACTTTTGGACAGAGCGGAAGGGCGGGATTCGGATGAAGGGGGGCGTCCAACTGGATATGAAGTAGGTGGCGGTTGAGAAGAAAGACTGTTTGAGCAGAGTGGAAGGGCCAAATACAGATGAAGAGGGGCGTCGTATAAGCGAGTGGCGGTTGAGACGACTGTCGAGCAGGGGTTGGGGACTGTTAAGGCCACGGGCAACATGAACCGTGCGTGGATGGTCAAATCGAGGCAGAAGACAATTTGAATGACCGTCGGAGGATGGAGAGGAGTGCGAATGGTGATCGGTGAGCGTCTTCTATCCCCCGCCCGTTCCGATTCTGACAATGATATTGGTTAAGCTTAATCGTGATAATGTGGGATATCACTTTACGTCCCGTGAGGAGATTGAGATCGACAAGCTGGATAAACCTATCATACTCGACATTCCTAGCCCGGAACTGCGCTTCCAGGGCTCCCTTATCTCTGCCAGCAACATTACGTTCTCCTACCCACTCTGCCACTAAAGTTCTCAAAGATGTCTCGCTCATGATACATCCTAGGGACCGTGCAGGGCTGGTGGGCAAGAACTGGGAAGGCAAACCGACGTTGGTCAAGCTGCTCACCGGGATAGGTGAACTGGTCCCGAAGAAGGGCAGCATCGAGCAACACCCACGGCTACGCCTCGGGTACTTCGATCAACATTCCGTAGAGGCGTTAACGAGCACTGAGATGGCGAGTACCTCAGCAGTACGCTATTTCCTGGACACGCTACAGAGCGCTTCTCCATCGATCGATGTAGATGAATCGGCAGTAAGTACCCTCTCCGGAGGGCAAAAGGTGCGTTCTTGACCCTATCCACCAAACAGTTTGATAACTATAATGCCTACAACTCTAGGTCCGCCTAGCGCTCGCAATAGTGGTATACCCGGCGCCCAACCTCCTTGTACTTGACGAAGTCACCACCCATCTTGATAAGGACACCATCGTGGCGCTGATTCAGGCTTTACGGAAGTACACCGGCGCAGTTCTTCTGGTCAGCCACGACCGCCACTTCGTGCGCTGCGTGATCGAAGGTGAACATGCTGTACCTCGCTTAGGTGACGGTGATGGAGAAAGTGATGAGGAAAGTGATGAGGACGATGATACGGGCCAGGGCAGGAAGGGGACTGTTTATGCTGTCGGTCCAAAGGGGCGTGTGAAGCCGCTCAGTGGTGGTATGGACGATTATGCTGTTGTGATTGAGAGACAAATGAGGAAGCTTGGTCCCGTGTAGGGGTGGGCTGGTACTCATGCATCATGTTTTTCACGTGTAGTATTCCTATGACTTGTGTGAGCTTCTTATGACACTGATTGTTATCGTTGATCCATTGTCCTTAGTTAGCTACTACAATTATTCAACCGGAAATCTCTAGAAACCTCTACAACAATGTTAGCTTGCGTGGCGCTGACCACATGTGTTGTTTTTCATGCACAGCATTGTTTCGCCGTCTATAAAACGACAGAAAATTTCCAAGAAATCAGCAACCTCCCTCGTTCTACTTCTTACCCTGCTTATCACCTTGTCTTATTTTTCATCAACCACTATAAACAGATGCAGTCCCTGCACAACGATCGTAGTATTGAGTCGGTAATAAATCGCGGTAAGTATTAAATTCTTATGTCTTACAGCCTTATTACTGATCGTTCTTGACTCACTAGTTCCTCAAGAGATATGGGATCTTATAATTAAATATGTCCCTGATATTGACGGTGTAGTCGAACGTGCAGAAGTAGTGTCCGGCCTCTCTGGTATCTCCGAGATAATGGACCAGCGGATGCTGAAATCCTCGACTGGTTTGGGAACGATCAAAGTCGATAGCACAGGAAAATTCAATAAAATAAGCAAGCAGCACTTGGAGACCACCAAATATATGTTGTCCAAATCCAAGGTTCAAAAAATTCCGTTATCCTTGAAACTTATCGAACGTAGTCATGACCCACAGTCAGAGGAATACGAGGTCGTGGATGAGCTTATACCTTTGTTTATAGACTCTGTCGAACAATGGAGAAATGTTCATTTCAGTATTAGTGCAGCCCATCAAGGGTTGCGAGAAAAGTTCAAAGAAATCGCACAGAAAGGTCTGAAACTGAATCTGCGTAGTGCCAGGATTGAGCTCTACGAAGACAATAGCGAGACCAACCTCGGTATCGAGGAAATGTGGAGTGCGCTACAATGCGACGCACTCAAACATCTTTATACCACCTTTTCAGATACAGCTCCATACGTTCCCAAAAATATTCCATATAAACAACTTACCTGTCTGATACTCCACGAAGAGTTTGCTATGGAGCTAGCTCCGCTTCTTTCATTCCTCAAAGTATCTTGCCCAGACTTGCAAGAACTTGGACTTCTTGGGCTCGTGTGTTCTGATTCTGAAAAGAAGAACTTGCCAGAAAAGAATTTTGACATGCTGAGCTTACGACAGCTCTTTGTGTGTGAGGAGAGTTCAGGCGCGGTCAATAGGCTATTGAAAAAGATACACGCGCCTGAGCTGTCTAATCTACGCATTAAATACTACGATCTGTTTGATTATGCGAAACTTCAAGTCCTGGATAACTTGGCCAATTGCAATGGCAAGACGTTCTATCTCGATATACGTCAGTCTGAGGAACACAGAGAATTTGAGAAGCTGAAAGTTACCGCTAGAAACGTTACGCTTTGTGTTGCTGAGAGAACCGTTTCACATGATATAGAAATGGTGCTATCCGAGAAGTAACTTGTATTCTTAATCGTCCCCGGTTAAGTTTAGTTGCACATATGTTACCAATTTCTGTATGTCTTCATGCATCATTATAAAGTATCCGTTTTAGTTTAAACGTAATTAACACCGTATCCAAGCTGTTGTCTCTTTACATTTTTACTGACTACATATTCAATTGATCGACTTCGCCTATGAAATGTAAGTAATACAAAGGTAAAACTGAGCTAGCTAAAAGGCCATTTCTTTCCAGGATATAGTATTTCTTTTGTCTCTAACCAGAGTATATCTTGTACTGCTATTAGTAGTAAGGTGTCTTAAATGAGAGCAAGCTAATCTGAGACGCGAAAAAAATAGGTTTTTCTCGTTGTCACCCAGGGAAACAATAAGCATATGTGCAACCTCAATCTTTGCTTCTTCAATAACCTGAAATTTTGAGAGAGTGGAAACAATTTTATCCTACGAGAACAAGGAAACAGGAACAAGGGTTAGTTTTTGGGTACGAATAAAGTGAGAACTCACTATTGAGAACGGTTCATATATACCAGAAACACTCAGAAATTTAACATTAGGCAGTAAATCTCCAACTAGGTCAACCAGATCAAGAGAGCCGCAAGGGTTAATCTGTATTTCTGTTATACAGAACCTACGTGGTTCTGCAATCTTCCAAATTCGGGATACCATCCTTATGGTCAACTTTATGGTAGAAATGGATTCTAAGCTGCAATTCTCGTTTTCTAGTAAAGTCTTGATTAAAACCTCAGAACTGGTGCTTAACAGTTTTAATTTTGGCAGCAAGTCGAGCTTTATTCCAGGCATGTTATCATCGAGATTCCACCTCAGATCCTCAATGTTAGAATGGGCGTAGATGAAACCTAGGATGGCATTGTGTTCTTCTCCTGACCTATTGCCGATGATAAGCCTCCGGAGATGCGAGAAACGAAATGATTTGAAGATCATAAGTTCTGAGGCGGCGATGCAAAGTTCCTACCACAATGATCATGTCGTGAGACGATAAACGAAGACAACTCTGGATAAATTACATACTTGAAGGAAAGGATTGCATTGAAGTATAATACTAAGATTCGAGCCAATCCCGAAAAAACGTGAGATTCGAAGAGAATATAGCCCGTCGATATGCCATAACTGACAAAATATCAAACCAGAATAATTAGTCAAGTGATGTCCACGCGTGCTATGACCAACGCTACTACACACTGGGTACTCAGGATCATCTAACTCGCTCTCGTCTGTAGTGTGATCAAGAAACACATCCAAGCTATTCAGCGTCTTAGATTGCTGTATAGCCGCAAATATTGATCTTTGCTGATTTGCGGTGGGATGGGAATCCACCCTTTGCTCGTCCACCGATTCACTTGATAGTGGCATTCTCCAGATAAATTTAGATAGCGACTTCATATTTAACAACGCTTGTGGTAAATAAGACGCCCATGTAGCTCCGTCACAGTTACGGAGATGATCTTGGGAGTTTATCAGCGAGCGAGGGAAAATATCTGGGGGTCGTGTATTTGTAATTTCCACCTCGCGAATACCATGTGCAAGTTGGGGGGAAGTGGCAAGATGGAAGATAACGTTGTTGACGAGGGTCTGATCAATGGGATCTGGTGCATGACCGAAAAATGAGTCTGGTATAGAGGTCGTGCTGCAAAGTCTAAGCACTCGGTATTCGATGTGACGTGGCATGATAAGTCTTGCCCAGTATTTGCAGGTCCCAGCTAATGCTGCCAGATCGCAGGGTCGTTCAATGTCATAGAGTACACGTTCCTGGACTTCCAATGGGATATTCGTCCGGAGGATATCCATAGATTCGTCACAATCAACATGATCCATGATAGTGAAGATTTGAGAGGACTAATCAAAACAACAAAAATTAATTTTCCTCGATAAACATTTGAATCTCAGAGTATCTCCGTTTAAAATCGAACAAACTATGAGGTTGTTTTATCCTGAAGTCTGAAGACTCCGTTAATATTCAGAATATCATTTCTAAATTCAAATTCTTCAATACTGTGTGCGAATTGCAAGATGGAAATTCGAATATACGGGGGGCTCCTTGAACCGTAACCACCACCATCGGGTTACGTTCCCACGCCAAAGTGGGGTCAAGGACGGGCTTTCACCAGCGTTCACAGTGACGGGACTCTACACAGAGTACCCGAATGATCTAGGTGACGTGCCCAAGCCGTAGGCTGCCCCCCCTCGCACCGTAAAACATAGGAGACAGGCGCACACTACTAGAGATGGCGTCTCCTAAGGGCGAGATATATCGGCAGGGTTCTCAAATACAACGAAAGTTGTTGCGCCGTACGAAGTACACTCCCTTAGTCCCCCCCATAAATGTATGTAGCAATAAATACCCACTTCCCCCAGCTAGAAAACTATCATCCACACTGAGCAAATGCCTCACACTATTGCAGACCACGACCACCATAACATGAACCATATCAACGTGTATGCTTCTTTTTTAAGGTTTGATAGGTCCTATACAGGTACTCAGCCACTGCCCAGATCAACGACACAACAATACCACCGCTCCCCCCCCACAAAATCTGCCCCATCCTGACTATCTGCACGCTGCTTTCTGCCAACATAATGACTTCTATGGACGTATGCAACACCGATACCACCACCTCTGACGTCACTGCCCCTCCCCCCCTCTCTGGTGACAAACGCCGCCTCAATCCTTCACCCTCAGCTGCCCCAGCAGCCAAGTCTCGTCGTCGAGCCACAAATTTCCTAACCTATGGGAATGAAGCAGACTATCCCTCCCTTCCGTATACCCCCACACATGCCAAATCAGCCCAACCCACACTTAGTGCGCACTCCCTCCTGACTAAAGCAACGGATGCAAAGGTACGAGTTAACCACCTCCGTCACCTCTGAATTCTCACCCACCATACACAGGAAAAAACTTTCTTCCTGCCCAAATCCGCCCCTGCAAAGCACTCGCTGTTTGTCAAGGCACTCCACCGTGGGGTTACTGCTCCCCTTGCTCCCCCCCCCCCTAAACTCGCCACTGCACATCTCACTGTCATGACGACCTCAGCAAGCCAAGATGCAAACAGCGGCTCGGGCATGGACCTTGACCATGCGACTGCCCCCCCGTCATCCAACACTGTCCCTCCACCACCCTCCCATGCCCCCTCCTCCTCTGCTCATGCCCCAGGTGCAACCACCACATCGTCATCATCCTCAACGTCCATTCCTGCTGGTCCCACCCTCCTCTCCACATACACCCGCCCCCCAGCCGGTGGCTTTCGCGCAATAGCCCTACAAGAGTGGGTTCTACTTGCGCTGCTGGTCACTGAAAGCAAAACACTCTTTTTGGATGAGAACAATGAGTACGGCCTCAAAGCCCTGGTCTGGGCTGGCCGTGACATCCTGGATGCCAATGCTAACGACCACCGGGACCTCCTCATCACCGAACTCATGCGACATGACATTGAGGAACCTGACCTCTTCCCCCTCCACCTTCTCCCCCTCTCTACCGCCAACCTCGGCTTTGTGAAGTACCGACCACCACAGTACTTTCTACTGTGCAACCTCACCCCTGCCCAGCTCGCATCCGTCTCCATGCAACAAGTTTGGAATAACGAACACGTCACAATGTTCACCCTTCCCCTTCCCCTTGCTCGCTCCCCCTTCTGCATTCACCTATCTGGTCTCGAATCCATAGAGGGCACAAACACGAACCAAGTCCGCATTCTTAACGCTGCTAAAACAGTCTACCGCTTCACTGCTTCCCTGGGGCCTGTGGCTGATGCTGCCCACGATGCCATCCCCTCTGACCTGGATGCACCTGGATATGTCCGCCTCTCTGCCATTGAATACTTCCTATCTACCCTCACTGTCACCACACGCTGTGCCAACCCAGGCAGCTATGGTAAAGAGTGGATCTTAGGTTACCTCCGCTGCCCATCACGCTCCCCTGAAGGTGAACGCCTTTGGGTTGAGGCACTCCGTAACATCTCCTTCCCCACTCTCCTTGACCCTGCCAATGTTCGCCAAGCTCCGATACTCTGGTGTGCAATCTGTTTCTCCCAGGACCACTCAGTCCACTTCTGCCCCTTCATCACCATCCCAAACTGGCATGACACACGCATTCCTCGCACTCCACTAAGTGCTGCTACAGCTGGGACAGCCACTGGATGACAGACTAGTATGCATCGTGGCCGGCCCCCTTCCACCAGAGGTAGAGGAGGCCAGGGTCCACCAAGCCGTGGCCGTGGCTCCCGGGGTCGTGGCTACTAAATGTACATAGCTAGTGTATCTCTTACCTCCCCGTAAACCTATATATAAAATATATTCTCTCTCTCCATGTATGACTCCCAATAAATGTGTGCTGTTCCCTACTGCTTGAACATCCAACTGAGCCTGACTGAATAATCATACACCACCAATGCTCTTGCTAGTCTATGGTTCCCATATCAGTCACAAATACACCTACCAACTATGTAATAGAAGCACACTCAAGCGTCAAATGTGATGAATGACATATATTAGCAGAGTAACAATGACAATGATCCAATAAGACAGCCTAAATCCACCCCCCATACTAGTTACAAAACATACATATCAACCACATAATAGAACTGCCCATATAATGAACAGGATAAACGACACATGCCACCAGTGTAACAAAGACAGTGAATTAATGAGATGGACTAACCCTACCTTCACAACAGTCATGAAATACACTTATCAAACAATGTAATAGGGATGGATACACCCCTAAACATGACCCTACCTCTCCCTGAGGCTTCTCATTCCCACCTATACAATCCCAAACTGAATGAACGGAACCCAACCTTATAGCCGGTGACACACTAAACCCCATATGCAAAGGATATGTGTATAAATATGCAACTCCCCTCCTCCCCCCTCCCAACTCATCCCAGATGACACCTCCAGAACTTGAACACATCATTCTCGAAAGTGCCTTTGTCGCACTCCTCCTCTCCTCCTTTTGGACTACAATCTTCCTCCTACACCTAGTGTACAAGGCACTGGTCTGGTATCTCGATAGCACCATCATGCCATCGGTCCAACCTCATGTCCATGATACAGTCGGCACTAACAGGTACCCCTCCTCTTACCTACAGTAACCATGCACTCCCATGACTAACCTATTACCTAGCCCCCCATATGTGCGACGCAACCGAACTCACTATAGAGACTGATACCATATGTACCCACTTACCAGACCATATGTAGCCATTGAAAGTAGTCCATTAGAACTACTATACTGCTACACACCACATATAATGCCTGCCATCCTCAACCAACAGCTCACAGACCTATAACATCATCAATCCCTAAACCAATGAAGCTCACAACTGAACCTATCTGGAACCAGAACACTAAGCATGCCAAGCCAGCCCGACAATCACACATGGCTACCCTGCACCAGAACAGATCCAGTCTTCCAGAAGTATCACAAATTATGACCCTCTCCACCAACTGGACACATAAATAGGGGGTGTGTGGGTCCCAACAGACGACCACCACTCAATGCCCCCCCACACCAAACTCTTTTGGCTTATTATCCCAGGCCTATGTGCTCCTATACTACTCCTGCTCAGCTTATACTATGCCCATGACTATCTCCGCCAACGTCGCCAGTGCCATACAGTCACCCATAACCTGGAGATAAGGGTAGAGACTACTATCAAGGTGTGTTCCAAACATACCACAGATACCCCAACCCGTGACACATCCAAAACATAGTTTGAGGAGGAAGCCCAGTCGAATGTGAACATAGATGGAACCCACAGTCAAGGACTCTAAAATACCTAGATACATCAGCTCACAAATATATCCTTCTTCATTACGTCACCAAAAGTCTAAACCCGTATATACACATGTCACCCATCCCCCCTAGCTATTAGAACAGACTCCTGCTCCCATCCACAACATACAAATACACTTAACCTTGACTCAAACTGCAGCTTGTAAGGAGTCATAACCTTACATGGCTGGCACCTAGTGCCTAAACTTAGCTTGAAGGACAAGTAACCTCTCACTGTCGGGTGAACTCCTTCATGGTTTTTCTTATAAGCTAAGTCTAGTAGTAGACAGTGGCACAAACCCCACCAACCTTAACTATGCTGAATACAACTGATGAACTATACATAACAACGGATGAAAATAACTGGTCATGGACAACTCGCAACCCTGGGGACAGAGGAAGTGCAAATCTAGGTGCCATTTTAACTTCCAATGACGACCCTGGGGGGGTAGGACGGCACCACACCGAGCCTGCTCCCCACCAGGAGCAAAGCTCACAACACACCCCAATGCCAGGTGTTGCAGACACCACTAGAGCGCAAGGGGACTTGGATACTCCAAATCCCCAAGAGGAATACCTCAATGACATCACCACCAATATCACAAATGTCAATGCTTACAAACTCAAAAACTCACGATCTGCATTGCGAATCGCTACTCTAAACATTCGAGGAGGAGGTACTCCGGCAATGCGTCCTAAATGGAACCGTGTACACTCTCTAATGAGAGATTCCCACATTGGTATAATGACTGTGCAGGAAACACACATTACAGAGACTGTACTCCATGAAATCCAAAATGACTATCCCCGTCTCCTCATAAAAAACTCCCCTGACCCAGAACACCCCTCTGAACAAGGAGGTGTGGCCATCATTCTCCACAAAGGCCTTGTAAACTGGGAGACACATGAATTCGTTGAGCTCATCCCTGGGCGAGCAATAGCTGTGTCACTCCGCCGCAGAAATGATGATTGGCTACATATAGCAGCAGTCTATGCCCCCTCTGGCAATGAGCAAGCCAACACCCTTTTTTGGGCAGCTCTCCAAGAAGCCTGGCGTTTACACAGACCACGCAGAAAAATGCACATCCTCCTGGGAGATCTTAATATGACTGAATCTTCAATAGATCGCATACCAATACCACAGGAGACTACCAATGCACCACACACATTTACCACACTTAAAGACCACTTCAACCTATTTGATGGATGGCGCCTAGAGAATCCCACCACACTAGACTACACCTTCAGTAACCAACTCACCTCCCACTCCCGCATAGACCGCATATATGCAAATGAAAAACTCATTGACTTCTCCCGTGAATGGACTATCTCCTTCTCAGGGGTATTCACAGACCACTCTTTGGCTTCAATGCAACTGGCCCCACCCACAGAACCTTTCATAGGAAAAGGCCGAAGAGCACTCCCAGCTTACATAGCTAAGAACAAAGGTGCCCAGAAGTGCATACAAAAACTAACCCAAGAACTATGCACTGCCCTAAAAAACATACAGGACCAACCACGGCTACCTGACCTAAATATCCAGACACTCTGGGCCTCCTTCAAAAACCATATTCTCATACAAGTAGGTGACATAGTAAAAAACCAAGGACTACATCACAATATCCAAATCTCACAATGGACCACCCACCGCAAAAATACACACTAGCCATGGCAGAATCCCTCACTCCAAATGACCTCTCCCATCGACTAAACACTATTGATACCAACATCAAAAAACTCCAAGCTACCCAAACAAAATGGGAACATGACAAAATTGCAGCCCACTTCCACCTTGAGGGAGAAACAAATAGCAAATTTGACTACATCATAAATCAAGAACACAAACCCAGAGAAACAATTCACTCACTCCGATCAAATCCCCATGGCCTCCTCCCTGAGTACACCATGGACTCCAAAGAAATGGTAAAAATTGCCACTGACTACCATGATGCCCTCCAATCCTCTTTAGAACATAACCTTGATAACCTTGAACAATATAACACTACAGAAGAAGTCCTATCACATCTCACACCTATGATCCCACCAGATAAAAAGACTGAACTAGCTGCTAGCCTCTCCACTGGAGAAATCAGGATGGCTCTCAAACAAGTCCCAAACAACAAAGCATCAGGCCTTGATGGAATTCCAGTTGAAATATGGAAATGGCTTGATGCTGCCCATGTTGCCTCTTGCCTAACAGAAGACCCCTCCCCAGATATAATTGATATCCTACAACAACTATATGCTGATATTAGCTCCTTTGGGGTCACACCAGGCACTGGATTCCATGAAGGCTGGATGTGCCCAATCCACAAGAAAAACGACAGAGCACTCATTGAAAACTACCGCCCCATCACCATTCTAAACACAGACTACAAAATTATGACACGCTCTCTCACCAATCGTCTATCTACTGTTGCCCCTGACCTCATACACCTTGACCAAGCTGGATTCATGAAGAACAGATCCATTGCAGACCAAACTGAGCTCATCACACTTGTGCTACACCACTGTGAAACTACCAACACCCCTGGGGCCATTGTCTGTCTTGACCAAGAGAAAGCATATGACCGTATCCACCATGACTTCCTCTGGAGATCACTAAAAAAACTGGGCTTCCCAGATGAATATATATACTCTGTTAAAGCCCTATACACTGGGGCACATACAAAAATTATCCTCAATGGAATTATTGGCCTGGGCTACCTCATCATCCGGGGAGTACGACAAGGAGATCCCCTCTCCTGCCTCCTATTTAATATTGCAATTGAATCCTTAGCAAGTCGCATTCGCGCATCTGCCATAACAGGCCTTAACCTCCCAGGACTCTCCAACCCACTACAAATAAATCTCTTTGCAGATGACACCACAATATTTCTTGACAAAGAAGACGATTCACACACACTCTTCTCTGAACTCACTCAATGGTGTAAAGCCTCAGGAGCCAAATTCAACATCACAAAAACAGCCATTATCCCACTGGGCAATAAACAAACACGTGACCTAATGCGACAAAATAGATACATGAATGTTTCCCATACACCCATACCACTCAACATCCGAATTATCAATGATCGTGAACCCATCCGCATACTTGGAGCATTCTATGGCTACAACATATCCCAAGATGATGTCTGGCAACCAACAGTGGAGAAAGTTCGCCACACACTCCTACGCTGGGAGCGATTTAACCCTACCCTAATAGGGAGATGTAAAGCAGCCTCAGCAATTGTAGGTAGCTACACACAATATCTAACCAGAGTTCAAGGAATGCCCCCAGTCATCCAAAACAACCTTGTTAAACTTATTGATAACTTTGTATACAACAAAAAAGGTGAAAAGAAATACAATGCAATAAGCATTGCTATCCTACAGCTCCCTATAGATAAGGGAGGACACAACCTACTGGACTTAAAAGCCTGCAATGATGCAATTGAACTCATGAAACTCAAGACATATACTGAACACAACCCAAGACGCCGCCCTCCCTGGGCTAAACTAGCTGACCATGCCCTAGCCCTAGCAGCAAAAGCAGAAGTACGAAAGCGTGTTGGCCATAAACAATGCCACAACTTCCTATTACAGAACTGGAAAATATATGACCAATCTAAAGCTATCCCTAAAACCCTACAACGTATGCTAAGAGCAGCATCAACTCATGATGCTAAATTTGCACCTACAGAAATCTCCCCCTCCATGAAACTTGCCATGCCCTTCTGGTTCCACCTAGCCAAAATCGAGGGGAAAAATAAAGTATACAATGACAAATATGGCACATGCCAGCTCAAAAACCATGAATTTTGGTCCACAGGAGACCTGGCTACCCATGCAAGAAAAAACTGGGCCACTGGACATATAAATGAGCATGACTGCACTTGCACCCACTGTGTGGAAGACAGGCATATAGGATGCATTAACCCCATCCAATGCCGAGCAAATGCCAACAGAAAACTAAAATCCCTACGCCCTGAATGGAACCCACTATACAAAATAAGATTCCACCCACCAAAACTAATTATCCCTCCTGGCTATGAACTACCTACAGGCTTCCTACAAACCTCCCCCATTTCTCATCCAGACAACCCCCTACAACACATCTGTGTATTCTCCTCCATTGACAGCATCACTCCACCCCACCAGCGTACCATTACACCCTGCACACCTTGGACTGCTGACACTGTAACTATTTATACTGATGGATCCTGTGATGCAAATGGGACTGCAAGTGCATCTGCAGGTAGTGGCCTCTGGTATGCAGAAGCACACCCCAATAATACAGCAATACGTCTCCCTCATGCCCTAGCCACCAACAATGCAGCTGAGCTAGCTGCAATCCTTATTAGTATCCAACAAAATATAAACACAAAAATTATAAAGATTATTAGTGATTCCCAATACTGTATTGATGGCCTTGTTACTCACCTACAAGACTGGGCTGACCAGGGCTTCATTGAAATCAAAAATGCTGCCATCCTCTGCACACTATATGTCACACTTATCACTACACCAAATATTATACTCCTACAAAAAGTCAAAGGACATAATGGAAATGTTGGGAATGAAGGAGCTGACCAACTAGCAGCTGAAGGAGCACAAAAACCCCAACCAGACCAACTAGACCTCTCAAAAGGTGAATGGGCCAAATCCCTTGGGGCAAAACTATCCTGCATGACCCAATCAAAACTCTACAAGGCAATCAAGAATCGCAAGACTACCAAGAAACGAGCTGCATCACAACTTAACATTGACACCACTGCTCATGCAATTGAAATGAACACAGGCTCACGCCCCACTCCAGAAACCATCTGGAAGTCTATACTACATGGAACCACACTAACAAAAAAAGTCAAAACCTTCCTGTGGAAAACACTTCATGACTCCCATAAAATAGGATCATTCTGGGAACACACACCACTAAAAGACCAATACATGCCCTGTACCCAATGTAATGTAGAGGTGGAGAACATTGCACACATTCTATTCAACTGCCAAGTCTCTGGCCAAGATACCATATGGAAACTTGCACAAGCAACATGGCAATCCACAAACCTACCCTGGCCCCCAATATCAATGGGCCTAGTCATGGGCATACCACTCGCAGAAATCAAATCAGAAGGAAATGAGCTTCTAAAAGCACCCACCCGCCTCTTCCGTATCATAGTCTCTGAAGCAGTCTACCTCATCTGGAAACTCTGATGTGAATGGTGCATTGGGGAAGAAGCCAACCCCCTAAAAATCCACACACCTATGGAAATAGAATCCAGGTGGATTAAAATGATCACTACTAGAATAAACCAAGACAAAATACTTACCGATAGCCATGCCTATGGGACACGAGCCCTCAAACGCAACATTGTCCAAAACACCTGGCAACAGATCCTCAATGACAACACCCTCATTGACACCCTACCAGACAAATGGCTATCTAAAGCAGGGGTTTTAGTGGGTATTAAGGAGCTCACACACTACCACAGGGAACAACCCAGATAACATTAGGTGCCTGATGCACCCTATATAACATCAGCAGTTCCCTGCTCCTAGAGTCCCACACTGTTCCTCACAGAATGTGCATAAATGCATTTCCTCTGGAGTGGAGCCTTATATTAACTTCACGGGCCAACCCCGTACCAATAGCTGGCAACATGCTTAGCGAACTGCTAAGCACTAGCCTTTAAGCTCCACAAAAAAAAAAAAAAAAAAAAAAAGAAATTCGAATATACCATCGTGGATGGGCGTCTACCCAGAAGGGGTTATGTGTTGTGTGTTGGTAAGAGGGAATATGGAGTGAATGCAGTACTGTGAAATCTTAGCACTCAGTATTCAATGAGACTTAAGTAGTATGAAATATGCTTACAATTTTTCTTGCCTTGCCTGTTTGCCCCTTCAAGTTACCATTGTTTTATCAAGCAGTGCACAAAAGTATTAATAAGTTATAACCACTACTAGTTCCAGTGTCATGCTGGAGTGGAGTGTAAGCACACTCAAATCATTCAGAACCTGTATTTTAATCAAGTCGGAACACCACAAGCACCATGCTGTTTAAGACAGAAAGAACCAAATTATCAACTTCAATATAAGTAATATAAGTATAGAATCTCTGTGGTGACGGTGCCGGTAACAAAGACGCGGTGACGCAGTGACGCATTGACGTGGCAATAATAGCCGTGACCAACCACGATCAATCAATTCATCAAGCTTAATCAAGCCCCAGGGCCATATGAGGCTAAAACACATATCGAGATACTTACCTAAAAATTGGCTGCGGCAGATTTATTAATCTTGCATGTTCAGTGTGTTCAGCAAGTATGTCATAATTTCCAGGCTACACAAGAACAATTCGCCTCACAAGTAAGCGCCTGCTAGTGTCAAAATTGAAAAGACTACTGAACTTACTATACTTAGGAAGTATATACATACTATTTGAATTACTGTTGATCTACCTGAAACTGCCTGAAGGCCCCAAACTCGGAGATAAATTCAGTTACCAGTGCTTAAATGAGCACTCTTTCGGACCAAGGTTTGCACACAGTCTGTCACTTTTCGCCCATCCGGAGCAGCATGGACAGGTTGGATGTACGACAGTGTTTTTATCTGCGATTGTTCTTGCTGTAAGAAAATTCAACCATCGTGATTCCCATTAAGTATAGCTAACAGTGTATTTTATTTCCAGTGGCTGCCTTCGTAGTTCTCCTCTATGACCATTTCAGCAATTTCCAATTCGAATATAAGTACATTTGGAAGTAAGCGCAATTCCCTCTCCTCTCAAATTTGTTTTTGTTGAATTGTATGCGTTAATAACAAGACGTTCCCTAACACCCGTCAAGTTTGTGTATGTATTCAGTCGTTATTTTTCCTTCTTTTGTCAATCATATGTTAATGTTCATTATAAGAAAACCGATAGCAACTAACAATAATGAAATGAGTGTGAACATCATCATAGTGTTTTCTGGATTGCGGCGGGCACCCGTTGGTCCATATATTGGTACACATTTTCAATTGCATTACATTCAATTGTGATATTACGAGGTATGTTGTCTCTATACCACTTATTCATGATATGCAACAGACCACAGTCTACGCCTTGCATCAAAAGAACCATATAGTTGGAATAACCCTGGTCATCCTCCTGGTTATAATGCTTGTGCTGTGTATACACTCTTTGTTGTTTTCTTTTTATAATAACGTGTATGACAATATATGCATTGCAATGTCGGTATCTTCAAGTCTGAATTATTTTGGGGAAGTTTCTGCCAACCTGACCTATTACCCAGAGGTAGAGCCAATAGGGGAAGTCAAACCTAGGTGTTTCGTGGTGCCAAGGAAATAATGGTAGTGTGTGAACTTCATTTCGTATCATCCTAGGTTTGACAACCCAGGACCCCTGAAAATTCCCTGAAATCCCTGATGTAAAAGCGGATAAAAGTTGGGAAATTTTTTGAAAATGCCTATAGAAAAAATGGATAAAAAGCAATGTTTTTGTGAAAATGCCTGTGGTAAATTGCCATATAAAAATTGGGAGTGACAAGGTAGGCCTAGTCCTGAAGCGGATAAAAATTGGGATCATGACGAAGGATCAAACCCAGACCTTTACGTCTTAAGTTACCCACGCTGCAACAATTACAATGTTATTAACTACTACTCTACGAAGGTTATGAAAGTACATGTAAAGTAAGGGCAATAACGTGTTTCTGGTTAAGCAAATATGAAAACATTGATGAGGTTGATAGCTAGAGCGCTAATCAATAATCCCGCTCTCTGTTCACTCCTCCACAACGATGTCAACCACTGTACTTGATCTCATTGAAGATCCCTTTTTCAATCCTGATGCTTGGATAGGAAAGGGTTTCAAGTATTCAAACGATGTCCCATGGCAGTTGACCATGTACCTTGAAGGCCTTGTAAAGATGCCACCAGGATTTGCAAGCACAGTCATACCTGACATCAGAATGAGTGTACTGGAATTCACACAACTGAAGCTTCTTCAACCCACATATGATTTGATCTATACCAAGCCTCAAACTTGTTTCCATAAAGAGGGCCCAAATCAAGATACAAAAGTTCTCTTGCAGCATCCAATTCCTGAAGGATATGTTAGCAGTGTATCAACAGGCCATAATGGATGGAAATATATCCATTGAAGACCCTCGCTTTAGAGGGTCATGTCTTCCTCTGTGGTGCATTGGGCTATGGAATGGGATACAGTATACTACTTAGTCCTCGCTATTTATGAAAAGTCTAGTGCAAAAGGTGCAAGACATACTTGGGTGTCTGACTCATCTAATATTTCAGCAGTATCAAATATCCCAATCCAAGTGTATGAGCACTTTGTTGGTGTGCAGTTCCAAGATATGTTGATTAGCAGCGTGAACTTCCAGGCAAAGCAGTTCAACCTCCTGCAGTCTGCAAATTTCTTGTGTGCTCTTGAGGCCATTCTGATTGCCACAGTTGGGTGTGTTAAAATTTCACACTCTGACTGGATTCTCTTCAAGAAACTTACCGCTAATGCTGCGGACATAGAAAAGGCTTTAGATTCTCTCAGAAAAAAAGATACACGGACTTGGGATGAGAGCGAGAACTGTTAGATGCGTATGTATCTTTCATTACCTGCTATTCTAATCATTTTCTGTACTCTTAATACCACTCTGAGTGCTGCTAGGCAAAAGTTTCGAAAAATCTGATTTTTTTTGACTATGCCTGTGCAAATTTCCAGATAAAAATTGCATTTTGAAGACGCCTGGGTCATTTTCCAGATAAAAACCATGATTTTCGGTGTGGATAAAAATCTGACAGTTTTGGAACAGGCATTTATATGTATATTTGGGGGTCCTGACAACCCCCAATACAAACGAAGGCAACTGATACTTGGTCAGGTCGGGAATGAACTGAGTCCGAAATTCGAATACACAACATTCTGCAAATGTAGATTAATCATTAAATAGATATTGTTTTCTGCAGCTTCCATAACCATTACTTTAACCATGCCTCACAATCGCATATCAGAACAACAGCAACATGAAAGGGTGGCACTATTAGAAGCTTTCATTGTATATACATGTGGCTGGAGTAAATAAGGAACATTATGTAATTGATGTGCTCACAGTGAAGGCAACTTTTTCTGTAATTTTTTACTGTACTTCTCAATGTTTCAACTGATTCTAATTACATGAGTATAATATGTACATTTATATATCCTACCCTGGGCAATTTTTATTGAAAAAATCTGCAAGAAACTTCCTGAACAGTCAACTATTTGTGAGTTAAGTGAGGCACGAGGATTATGTAATGTTCCTTACTTAATCCAGCCATGTGTACTATAGCTGAAGACTATGTTAGAACGACTACATTTACAAGGTAAATTAGTATAACCATCGGGGTTGGGCAAATTCAAATTCCGAATTGCTGACCAAGTGTTTTCTTGGACCTCGCAATGATGAAGGAATTAAACCCTTCAGCTGTACCTGTGGGAAGTTATTTCATTTCGCTGTTTGATTGTATCGTATTTTTGTATCACCAGGTTAGACTTCCCCTAATATAAGTACAGACAGACAGGTCTCTTGAAGATTGATTCAAAATTTTCAATTCACTTCAATGGGGTAAGACTGTAGGTTAGCTTTAGTACATAGGCGAAACACTATGCTGTACCAAATATACTTAATTCGTCAACTGTCCATTGAACTCTTGCACCAGAATGGTGGCAAGTGTGGAGTATTCTGATATCAGGTACCAGGAGCAGTCACGTCATCGAGGGAGCCAGACTGAAGTACAAATGACATGTCAAGGTCTGTCCATAAAGCTAAATACATAAAATTTTGAGGTGCTGGTAGATTCCGTTCATTTACATACTTCATGTCCTGTGAGGCCTCTCTGCCTCTTGTATGATCAATACTATATAATATGTCCTGATCATGGAAGAAAAAAAGGATTACATGTAAGTACTTTAGCTAAGTATACTTCCACAGGAACGGAATGTAAATCTTCATACAAGTGCATGACATGATACCGACCTTTCTATACATAGTTGTATGAAGTACATACATTGTATTTGAGTTTCTGCAGATAAGTACCTATATAAGTATTAGTAGCTACTATCCCTGAAACTATCCCAACAAGAAGATCAATTTAGTTCTCAATACATAAATGATCACAATCTAGTAGACCATTGTGTATCGTCAGTTTCATCCATCCTAAGCTGCAATATGGATATGATGAATATGTATCAGTTTGTTTTTATCCGAAATTGTTCTTGTTGTAAGATAATTTCATTCATTATAATACTCGTCAACTAAAGCTTACACTAACTCTGTTTCATTTTAGTGGCTGCTTTTGTAATTCTGGTCTACGACCATTTAAGTAATTACCAGTTCGAATATGATTGCATCTAGAGGTAAGTAAAAATTGCCCTCTCTTCCCAAATGCCCTTTTGATTAATTGCATGAGATAAGACAATCAGCAACACCTGTTAAAATTTCCTACATATTTAGCTGTTATTTTGCCCTCCTTTGCCAATCATATGTTAACGCACATTTTCAGCATAACAATAACGTCTAACAAAAACAAAACAAGTGTCAACATCGTCGTCGTATTCTCTAGCTTGCAGAAGGCACCCATTAATCCATTGATATGTTGATTATGGTTTTCATTTTCAATGATGTCCTGTTCAATTTTAGGAGTAACCTTACACATAGTTGTGATGTTGCAAGGTATGCCCTTTCTCTACTACATATGTGCATTACACAATAAATGATTATACTACAGTGTATGCTTTGCATCAAAAAGATTGTACAATCGGAATAATTCTGTTCATCTTACTGGCTACAATCTTTACCATATGCATATACTCTACATGGCTATTTTCCCTTCACAACGTTTATGACGATATATGTAATGCTAAGTCCATGTCATCAAATCTGGATTATTTTGGAAAAGTTTTCTTATTTATACTATTGGCCCATCTGGTTGGCTCATTCCTATACATATAGATTTTTCTTGTTATGTGAAGAATTAATAACATTAACCTTAACACTTGCGAAAAGAAATGTGGCACCTCAATATCAAAATATTGTTTGCAAAGTTGTTCGAGAAGGAGGAGGGATGTAAGGTATCGACCTTGCATGTTTGGACTTGGCAATGACTATGGAATATCATGTGACCTCATCAACCTTCTCCACGCACTACCCTTCACCTCATTGGTTCATCTCTCGGTATTCCTTTACGGAACTGTTAACACTCGACTCATTTCTCTTTCTAACCAATCACTTGCATCTCTTTTTCTTCTCTCTGACTCACTACTTACTTTCTCTTTGACTCCAATTGACTCATTACTTACTGTGTAGATACTTATAAATAGCTTGTAGAATTACCTTGTACCAGTAGAGTTCTTGAATACGAGACCCTACGACACACACCCTCGGAAATTAAGTCTCAAGTTCTCGGACTCGCATCACTTTAATCCCATGTGTTTCCAGTGACAAGCATAATCTTCTTGCTTGAAACTCAGAAACTCCACAAGGGATAAGTGCCTTCATGATTGGTATGTTTATCTAACTTTCGTGGCATTACTGGAATCATTATATCTTATAATGATACATTCAGTGATTTCGATCTCTGTTATGATCCCATTTGGCCAGGCTGAGCTTCATGCCACATTGCTAAGCTTTGGTTTCGTGTATGTTTCTATTTCTTTCTGCTATATATTTTATGTCTCATCGTGCATGGTGTCCAGTTGGAAGACAACCATATTTCTAATCCTGGTGTGTCATTACTCAATTTGAAGTATATCAATCAACTCTTAATCATGCATGCAATTTATCCTGTAGACATGTAAACTTATTAAGAGTTTTCTTCAATTACCCACAGATCCATCCACAGATCAGCCGATGGCATTGATAAGTGATGTAGAGCTAACAAGCATTATACCATAGTCAAAAACGCCACCTTATTTGAACCAAATGTTTCTCTTGTGTATGTATTGATTCTCTACCTTAAGATATAAATAAGACCTTTTCCCCAAGGGTACACTAGAGTCAACAGGACGTCCCATCACTCAAATATAGAAGTTTCACTGTGTGATACACTGCAGGATCTTTGGCTTAAGCCTTAACATGATGCAGCACACTTGTACATTGTACTAGGTAAATAGATGCAGAATGATATTTTTGAATCACTATGATTATTACAACAACATTGAAGCTCAAATGAAAACTTATAGTACAATTAGCATTGAGCAGAGCATGTTTATGTTAATTCATGTAGTGTAGGAGGCAGCTTAGTTGAGTCTGTAGTTGCGTTGCATCTAAGGCACACTCAATGCTTGAGTTATCTGCACAATTTACTTGATCCAACACTGGGCAAACAACTCACATTTGTGACAGTGTACATCTGTACAATACTTCCGTGGTTCATTGTTTTCTATCTGCTATTCACCAACTACTTAGTGCGTGTTTTAATACATGGGCTGAAACTGGCTGAAAATCAATGGCGAGGTTAATTACATATGTTTTTTCTGCACTCAAGGGGGTCTGGCTTACTGGTTGTATGTGGTCAGAATGCATTCCCTATGATGCAGTGAGTTACACAGATTCAGTATATTTTTTCTACTTTAATCAGGATCAATAACTTCAAATGCCAAAAGAAATACTGGTAAATTGGATGTAATGACTGATATGAACAATCACCCGGGGGCGACTAGCTCAATGCGTTGTAACACACTTATATGGTGACCATCGAAGATATTGGAAATAGATATTTGTGTATCGGCACACTGTGCTACTTGGATGTCCTGATTATATTTGCACTTGGAAGAGGTGCAGCCATAGAACCATAAGAGATGGCTTAGCCCTTGTGTTCAAGCACTTAAGCTTGAGCTGAAGACTGTCTCGTACTTGGATTACCATGAGGTATATTTATAATATCACTACAATAATACCTGACATTTTGTGACTAAGTATTGGTAGTTACTTAAATGCGCCAATGAATATTATCACTAGAACTCTCTAAAATGTAATCAAGGCATTTGGCTAAATTGCTTTCCATATCTACCAGTGATTGTATTGTGCTATGTAACTGAATAAATAATGGAAGCATAAAAGATTTATTGCAGGCATACATTGTGAGAATGTAGGGAATGTGAGAGCTTGGTTGTGTCTACAATATGCAGTAACTTGGCAGTGTCTTAGTCTAACATTGAAAGCTGTTGATTAAATCAGCTTTGGCCTGGGCCCATTCTAATACTATTAATAACAAATAAAGAAATAAGACCAACAAGCAGCAAAGCCCACTACCCCCATATTAACTGTTTACCATAACTTGAGCCTTCAACAAAACAATTGATCTTAATATTGATATATACTATAAAAGTTGATACATGATCTATTTAGCCATGGTTCCTGATTAAGTGTCATTGATCTGGTCTCGACACATACTTGCAAGTGGAAGAGACTGGTGTCAATATTGTAATAGCCAGAGGAACAAATGCTGTAGTAAAGAAGTCCGCTGTCAAACCAGCTATCAATGGCACAACAAAGAAGCCTGCCAGAAAGGTCCCTTCGAAGAAACATGGCGTTATTTCCCCTGCTACTGGGAAGCCGACAAATGTCAAAAAATCTACTTTGAACATTCTAGTGAAGAAACCTGCCAGTAACACTCCTGTGAAAACCTGCTAACAATACTCCTGCAAAGAAACTCACCAATGACAAAAACAATGGAGGCAGAATAACATGAATAATGGTAGCAGCAGAAAGAAGTTGTTCAAAAATCACAACATTGTGTGTTTTCTTCACTTTTTTTGTCTCTCTTCTTGATGATATGCTTACCGAATGCCATAGAATTTCAATGTCAATCCTGCAGCGATTGTTAACAGTGGACTGAACATCTATAATACTTTCAAACCTTTGGCAACAACAGTAGCTCTGGCTGAAGCAAGGTATCAAGATATATACATGATATGGAACACCCACTGTCATACCCACTAGCCTATCATCAACCTCAAATTCTCTCCAGGATCCTCATTTGTAAAATTACTTGGGAGGATCACCAGTAACAGTCGTCCAAGTGTCACCCTCAGGAACTGTCCAATTCCCATGACAGCCATACAACCAGTCAATCTCCTTCTGCACTGCAACAAATGCATCTATGGGGCACATACCATCTTTCTGCTCTGGACATCCACAGATATCAGTGAGGAGCAATGCCATCATTGATAATCACATGAATTTGGGGTCCAGAGGTGGAGGTACATTCCAGAACTGCTATGAAGGTAAGCAAGATACAAGGTAAATGAGAGAGATAACCATACATTGTATATTCATAGCAAATGGAGCAAGCTCTGAGACTCAGAAGGTTTGATCCTTCAGAATGTGGGTGTATGGCAGAGGCCCATTAGAAGCAAAGTTGCTGAGGTTTAACACAGTGATCACTATCTCACACATTAACAATGTATCTTAGAGACAAACCAAATACATACTTCCCATGACATTCGCCATTTAATCGCACACTGATGCTAGTAATGTGACAAGCCATGCTGTAAGTTGTACTCTGATCATCCATATCATCCAGTGTAAAGAGAGTGAGAGAGCAGGTGCCTGAAGCCATAGTTCACCAAGCCTTCAAGGGTGAAGTGTGTTGCTGCATCAGAATCCTCCATAGGCATTTCTAATCCTAACTCAGGCCCGCTAGTGGTGACGAAGGTGGGGGCAGTGACTATAGCAATGGTGGTGATGGCAGTGAGAAAGGTAGTGAAGAGGACGAAGAATAAGACATACAGTTTCATCCTCTACACGGTGCTTCCAGGCTTCAGTCTGCACAATTGGCAATTCTATGAGCTAGTGCCGATGTTCCCTCAGTCACACGTCCTGGAGGCACAGTTTGATCACTGGCAGCACAAAGGAGCATGAATAACCTCCCATTTTGACTCCTGAGGCCTGAGTCCCGATGCTGAGTTTGATCACCCTATTGCGAAGCTTTGCATTTTGGTGGGCAGTGATAGTAAGAGGCACAAGGGATGGGAGGTGTATGATGGTTGATGTATCCTTCATATGTGCTGTTCATCTGTGTGGTGGTTTTGTCGATGGCAACGATGTCAATAATCAATGAGGCTGATGACCCAGGAAAGATGAGGACTGATGGAGAGGAAGGTGGTGGCGGTAACAAGGGAATGGATGGCATGTTGCCTTCATCAAGGTTGCATAGCAAAATGACCAGCTTTCGAATCTCCAGCTGTTATGGTATTCCCCCGATCATGATGCTTGAGGTTCTTAAAACGTTGGGTTTACGTTGGCATGTTCGAAGAACTTTACCAGCGATGGTCATAGTGTAGGCTAACGAGACCTGCATTAATGGTTTCAACAATATGAGTGAAGCTGTGGCTTACCTATTTCCATTGTGTATCGAAGCTGCCTCAAGCAACTGAGACCCTCCCGACCCCCAACTACAACTCAACACCTACTTCCAATCAACTAACCATCAGTCCCCTTCCAACAGTGCAGGCCAGCAGACAGCAAACCCACCAATCTAATGATAGGCTATGGCAAAATACAAATCAGAACGAAGTGTAGAAACAACAGGAAAAGAACTAACCAGATAGTTATCGTTATGAATTGAGGTTGATGAGGAATGACAGCTGTTGGCAAATTCAAATCGTCAGATGCCAACACATTACAACAGTCACAAAGTGCCACTCAGAAGTTGTTAGCCAATCAGTGGGTCAGAAACTGAGATCCCGAACACGATCCACAAATTGTCTTATTAGGAAATCCAAATGTCCCCATAACCCACTTAGCACTACCTTGGGAGGTAGTGGGAATAACGTAACTGGACTTATTGAAGTTACAGACCCTCAGCCGCACATCAGATGCGAATCATCTTCTGAACTTCCATCATGGCTACCTCCCGCACATTGTGTTTTGACAGAATACTCTGCATACGACTTATATCAATTTCAGTGGCATAATAAGTTAACGGAGCCTTATTTTCCCTACCTCCTACCTCCTAGCCTATGCCATACGGTCACCCATGGGTCGTCACCGTCTCGCATATCATCAGGGGAAAAGTTCGTAACCTACTCGTGCCATCCTTTAAATAGGACTTCTGATACACACGTTCCGATTTTATAATGCTGTGGAGGATGTGAACATAAATAAAACTTGCTGTTGTGATTACGTATGCCATGCTGCAGTATTTTAGTAGTCGATGGTTGAAGCTTCCCCTCCACCCCACGCGCAGTACACAGCACATGTCTATTCTTTTATTTTCAGATGAGCTCCTGCAAGAAATTGCAAAGCTAGTAGGTCCTTCCATATAAAATATTTATGCGCGTAATTACAACCCGTTATTAGACGTCGTCACTTCCAGTACTACGCCTTGTCTGTAAAAGGTTTAACGATGTCGTCGTACCGCAAATGTTTTCTCACGCTTCCATCTGGTTTGAGTGGGAGAAACTGAATCAATATCTAGAATATCTGAAAGCGCTCGCGACCACAGCTCATCCTGCTGTTGTTCATGCTAAGTCGCTCACATTTCGTCAACTAAGTCCCCAACTGGTACTTTATCCGAAATATCCTCGTGACAAGGAAGAGGAGGCAAGATGTAAACTTCAGTACAAGTTAGACGTATTGGACCCGTATTATGCATATTCACAGTCAATTAAGGAGTGGTTTCCGCTTGCAATGAGTAGGTTCAACCAGGCAACTACCTTGGTGTAAGTCTTCGTTTCATGCAATCAGCAAAATTTTATGCTAGTATATCTAACACAATTTTAGGATCAAAAGTTATCATGAGGAAGCTATACCACTCGTTCCTTCACTCCTTCAAGAAGCATCTCATATGAATTTAAAACATCTGTCACTAGAAGGGTTTAATGTGATTCTTAACAGTGCTGTGATACCTCGGCTTCGCTCACTCGAATCACTGTGCGTAAAGGATGTTCGCAAGAAGTCTTATTCGAGATGGTCTCGACTGAATTTGCTAAATCCTAGTCAAGAAATTATTCCCAGTACTGATCCTTCTCAAGGAGATCTATGGCGTGTCTTAAAGACGGGAAAAATTCACCTTCAAGAGATCACCATCGATGAGCCTACGGAGAGCTTTGTGCAGTATTTAGGATCGTACACCGGTCTCAAGAGGCTCACTATCAGAGGAGCTACGAATAGTGTTCAAACAAGATCAGACACATTTGCAATACACTTTTATCGAAATGCTCTTTTAACGCACATCAGTACACTTGAAAAGCTCATAATATTGCCCTGTTATGAGGGCAAGTGGTGCTTTGGAGAACAGTGCATTCGAGTTTTATCAGGGCTTGTCAACTTAACACATCTTTCAATTTCCGTTGTAGCCGATTCTTCAAAAATTATGCGCGGAATCGAACGGTGGCCTCCAATTCCAGAAGGCCCATGCGAGTATAACCCATTACATCCAGTGGTCAGTAATAGCTATATTTTTATGTTTTTATATCGCTTCTCACCTCAATAATAATGTTCCTAGTGTCTCCTTATGCAAACAGCAGCCTCACTTCCCAAGCTCGAACTTCTGTCTATTCATGGTTCCAGTCTTCCCTCGAACCGTGGTATGCGATGTGGAAATGGGCTGAGGCGCCATGCAATCAAGCCGACAACACAAATTTATACTCATGTCACATCCGCTGGACCATTGGATCCCTCGAAATTCAAATATGCTATAGAAAATTCTGGTGTTTATCTCAGACCTCAACGACTTGAGGAAAGTGGAGAATATTGGTACCGGTAGAGATATACTTTCCTGCCAATGACGTGACGTGACGTTTCACCTAAGTGCGTGTACAATATGAAATACAAGGCCGCTGTGATTTCGTTAAAAGGTACTCATGCTCGTAATATAATTAAAGTTACTGTTCTCGAGAAATAGTGACAATAAATTGAATGGTGGCCCACATTGTACTGTACTACACCAGAACATCTCCAAGGAAACGAGAACATATAAGCACACTAAGTATGTGTTATGGATATTCAACTATTCGTAGAGTTAGCATATTTCCTCGCCCCTTCCTCTTCTTTCCCCTTTCCCTTTTCACCTCATCTCTGTATCTCGTCATCCCATCACTTCGCGGCTGTGCCGGTCAATCTGATTCGATCTTATCAATTAAATATCTAAGGAGTAAGAAGCATTTAAATAGGAAAGCCCGAGATCACCAAGTATAGGTTGCTCTGGACTCGCATAACAGTAAAAGCGCACTCTAAGTATCTACAACTTAACTGAACCATTGAGAATGTTCCAGTAGCAGTAGTAGAATATTATAGAAGAAAAATACAACACGGTACGTTTCTATTCTTTTAGGTGTACTCACTCCGTGTATTCATAGGAATACACCAACACTGCAATCGTTAGCAGATCACAACAGTATGGGAGGCTAGAGCACTGGTCTTGTTAGGGTCTTGTAGGTGTTCATCGGTACTTGCCGTTTAAAGCTCTCCCTATCGAGGCAGGAAACTGTCTAGTAAAATTATATGAGTGGGTTGAACGCCGTAAGTTTTGACGTAGATAAGCACACTTCTTGGGGGAGAAGAATAAAAAAACTGAACAATCGACCCGACCAAACCTTTTTCTCTGTTTGAATTATGATGTGACTGGCTGACTTACTTGTGTCATCATGTTCCCACGTTTTTAGAGGTTCAAACGCTCAAACATTCAGGCCTCAGCCTTCAGCTTCAGCTACTACCGGTAACCGCACCTTTCGACTGCTACTACTCTTGGCTTCATAACGTTCTTTGTTCATTATCAAAAAAACCTATAAAAAGTAATTGAGGAACTATATTTAGACCACAAATACTACTTACAAACTAGTAATTAGCTTTTTTGTTTTTGCCAGCCTTCAGATATGTAGGAGGTCCTCGAGCCTCCAGGGTCTTTAAGATATTACCTCTCTCACAACCTTACATCGATCGAGCATTGCTCTATTTTAGTAAAACCTCCTATTAATCTCTGAACCGGCGCGGCGGCGAGTATTTTGACAACAACCATGTCGACGGATGTCAGAACAGAAAACAGACAGATACGGTAGGAACGGAAGAGGCCTATGTCATAAGCTTGACAAATCTAATACTTTGGCTACATTTCGGAACCAAAATTAGTAAGTTATAAGTATATTAAAATTTGCTACTGATATCCCTGACCATTTCAGATAAGGCGACCAATTCAATTCTCAATGCTTAAATGGATTAAGGTCTCTAGTCGTATATTGCCAACTTTCAACCATGCCGAACGATATGGATACAGTGACCTCACAAAGTATTTTCCTTCGCAGTTGCTCTTGTTGTGAGTGAAATTCTCACTGTACTCACTGACATGACCTGTAATCTAATGTTAATGTTCCAGTGGTTACCTTCATGGTACTTCTATATGATCATTTCAGCACTTTTCAGTTCGAACTTACATACATTTGGAAGTAAGTGAGCAAGTACTACCCTTCGTTTTTCCAAATGACCCTTCATTGATTTGTCGGAGTTAAGACGTTCCCTGACACCTGTGAAATTCACCTACTTATTCAGTCGTTATTTTTCCCTCCTGTGCCAAACGTATGTAATCCTTAATCCGCCTTATTAAATTACTATTAAATATTAAAAAAATAAAATCAGTGCCAATATCATCTTGGTGTTTTCAAAACTGCAGCAGGCACCCGTTAACCGACTGCTATGTCAGTATTGGTTTATGTTCTTAGTTATCTGCTGTACCACACTAGGAAGTGCTTTGCAGGTAATTGTGATGCTACGAGGTATGCCGTCACACTTAGTCATGTTCTCCAATGAATATCGTACTGCAGTATATGCTTTGCATAAAAAAGACTGTAAAATCGGAATATTTCTAGTCATATTGCTGGTTGCATTCTTTGGACTATGCATAAACGCGTCGTTGTCGTGTTTTGTTCATAATGTGTATGATGATATATGTGTTGTTGAGCATGTACCACGGAGTTTGATTTATTTTGCGCAAGTCTTTATTTACACAATCAGTTTGTCAGGTTGTCTGATATTTATTTATACAGGATCTATCTGATAAGTGAAGGATTTATATTATTGTGCTTAATGGTCGTCAAAAGGAATATCACAACACGTATAGTTCGCAAAGTTATTAGAGACGGGGAGGGGTTTTTGCTATCATGATAGGTACATTGAATCTCGATCTCTTATAATTGACAATGAAACTTAACGCTCATTTCAGCAAGTTCGCTCTCTTTAATTTTACCATGCGGCCACACTGTTAGTGTAGCATTACTTAGCTTTGGTTTCATGTATGTTTCTATATATCCTGCTCGTTTACGCTAATTCTCATTGTATGATTTAGTTTCAAGCTGACCCTGTTTCCAGTCATTGTGAGCCACAGTTCAATTCGGCTCAACTGTATAAGTTACCAAATCTTTCTTAGACGTGTAAGTTGATCAAGGAGGGCCTTCAATGGAACATAGATATATCCATAGATCAGACAAGGTCATTTAGCAGCGACATCGAATTAACTAGTTTCATTGATATGACTACACAGTGAACATTCTATAACATCGTCCTTATCAAATAGAATCAAGTTGAATATTATTTCATCATGCACACCCCCTGCCAAATTAGAGGAACCACATAGTATATGGCATACTGGCTGAATGGTGCTAAGTATTGCTTTTTGTGTGTTACTACCAAGTTCTGGGCAACCAGAAATTTGTAGTTGCAGTACATAAGATATGTAGGTCCACTGGATAATGGTGCATTGTCAACATGTCACTGGTCACTGTACACATAGCACCATCCGGCTCCTTCCAGAGTGTTGAGTTTTTTTTAAAAAAAAAAAAAATCCTGTATTTTATGTCGGTTATGGGTAAGCCATATGTCGCGACAATGTAGCGTCTACCTCATAGTAAAGTACTGTTCTTGGTAATGTACGAGATGATGAGGGCTTAGGTCTGGTACGAAGACGGCAGTAAAGTATGTCTCGGGATGCCCTACTGGGGGTAGGACACCAGGAGAGGTGTGGCTGGAGGCGTCATGGTCAGTGGGCGCGCACCATATGTTATATGTAAGTGGCTAGGTGCCAAGAGTGTTGAGTTAGCGAAGCGCCCCCGCACCCGAAGGAAGAATGGTAATCTGTGAAGAGATGTAGTATATATCGCCGTATCCTGTTGGGTATGACTATGAAGTAGAATGTCAGTGCTTGTAGAGGACACGAATAGGTATAAGAAGAGATGGAATGGGAGCGCGGGACAAGGGGGGGAAGAGAATTAGATCAGTAAAGTAGATAAAATGGCAGTGGAAAAAGGCTAAGGGGTGCTTTCGATCAATGACGGTACTAGGGAGAGTGGTGTGCATGGCAAGCTAAGTCAGCGGGGCTGACGCGGACGTTCAAACGTGTTGATATAGTAAGACATAATAAGTACCAGAAGGGCGTGGGAAGTATCATGCAATCGCCGCGTATTCACCATCTTACGACTTCATTACGACTTTTACTTTCGAGTCGTCCTAGTTCACACATTCAAGTTATACATGGTAGCAGCACCATACTTTATCGTAAATTAGCTGGTTACAACAATATCTGTGCATCATACAAGGCGGACTATCTGAATGGTCAGCTTGTACGCATGTCACGATTCCCTTTCTGCATTTTTTCTTACCCCCGCATTTTATCATTACTTTCGTTCTAGACACCATGCGATTCATAGCTGTGGCCATTTGGGCATGTTGGATCTCTGGAAACATCAAATTTGATGCTTCAAACATGTTCTGCTATGTGCTTATAGTATGTGCAATATTTTTCTTGTCCTTCCATTCAATCAATCTACTCACTTTTCTCACTAACTACTCCTTGTATCTTCAGCACATCTCCACACGCCACTCCTCATTTCATTTCGTGTTTCACCTTACTATCTCCTTTTATTCTACTTCTATTTTTATGTAGTTCTCCCATCGGCGCCATCGCCTTTTTCGGTGGGATGCAACATCGTTATGTATATGAATTCCCTTCGACAGGGTAGTAAATGTCAATGTGAATTGGCGAGGGACAGAAAATGATACAGGGTTTCCATAACAACGTATATATCTGCTTTCTCAGAGTTTCACATCGTCAATAGCAAAATAATGAATGCATTGTGAGTCAGTACTATGTCTGGGTGACATCTCTGATACTTCCCGAATGCGAGACTAATTCAGTTTTGAATACTTAAGTACATTCCATGACCAAGATATCTATATTGTCGGTCCCACCTTCAATACTAGCATGGGTATACTAAACGAACAACAGAGCGTTTTTACTCGTAATTGTTCTTGCTGTAAGTAAACTACAGCTGCTGTAATTTACATACAGCAATAATATATGTTCATTTCCAGTGATTTCTGTCGTGATTCTGCTTTATGATCACTTTAGTACTTATAAATTCGAACTTAAGTATATCTGGAAGTAAGGTTCCATCGCTTCCTACTTATTTATTTATTGTTGATCTATGCGAGTTAGACGCTCGCTAACGCCTGTCAAGTTTGCATATATTTTCAGTCGGTATATTGCCCTCATGTGTCAAATGTATGTTATTGGATGTCTTATGTTTGTGACAGTGCTTAACTAATAAAGGAAACAAGCGTGAATACCATCTTTGTATTCTCCAAATTGCAGAAGGCCCCTGTTGATCCATTGATATGTCGATACTGGTATATGTCTTTAATAACATCCTTCAACCTACTGGGAGTTGTGTTACATGCTATTGCGATGCTACAAGGTATGTCATATGTGAATCGACTATTCACGTTCCACTGCAGATGCATGTCTCGGTATGCGCTTTGCATCGAAATAATCATAAAATTGAAATATTTCTAGTCATATTACTGGCTACACACTTTGGATTATGCGTACACTTTTCGTTATTCTGTTTTCATCATAACGACTATGATGATATATGCATCGTTGAGTTCATACCGGAGGAGCTGACTTATTATGGGTAAGCTTTCTTGTTCGATCTGTTGCGTTGACCGATTGCCTAATTTTTTATGTGCAGGACATTTTTGATAGCTTCAGAAACAATAGTATTATCCTTAACACTCTGCAAAACACATATTGCGACTCGATATACAAATATAATTCACAAAACTGTACGTGATAGTGGAGAACTCTTCATATTCACACTTAGTATGTGAATACAACTTCATATAGCAGTATGAGTATGAAACTGAAACCTCCTGGCAAGTATTTTCAATTGCTTTCTTTATACCTTCCAGTTATATTGTTCGTGTGATATTTGCAAGCTTTGGGCCTCCGTATGTTTCTGTCTTACTCTGTACACCATTTTATCTGATCTTGTGCAATATCTAGTTGGATACTAACCATATTTCCGGTATTGGCGTGTAATTATTTATTTTTAATATCCTAACTTTCAGCCGTACTGATTCGAAGGACATTTCTTGCAGACATGCCGAGTGATCAAGGGGTTCTCTCATCTAGTCTCTGATCTTTCTATGAATGAGCCAAGTTTATCTAGTGGAGTAGAATTAACTAGCTTCATCGATATAACTAGTTAATATTATAAAGTTGCCAATAGCGCAGTTGTAAAACACGCCAGACTCAACTTTAAAGGTGTCCTGTAGCACTGCTAGGAATATCATCCATGAATAGGGGAATTCAAATATGACTATTTTGTAGCGTTACTACATGTTACTACGGAACAGTCGCTACAACCTTGCCGAAAGACGTAATCAGAAATTCAAACGGAGAGTTCTAACGTAAATGTTCCCTATATTTTACTCTTTTCCACCTTGAAATCTCGTTAAAAATTTGGAGGTTGGGTAGATATTAATATATTCAAACATTCTATCTAATAAATTATATATTTTCATAAGGTGAAAGGGGGTGGTCCTTGTAAGTACGATCCAAATATTATGAACTCCGAACTGATCGCCGCTCGTTCTTCTTGGCAACGATACAGAAATCACTGTAGCGTATCGCGTAACTTCAATTTTGAATTCCCCTAATAGGGGAGTTCAATCTTGGCCGTTTTGTCGCGTCGCTACAGATCAGTCGCTACAGCAACACTACAGTAACCCGCCGAAAAAGCTTAGCGCGCGTCACAAAACAGCTGTAGCTGTATCGTGTATCGCCAAGATTGAACTCTACTAATGTAAAGTACCACAGCAAACCACAATAAGAATACAATATGTTTGATAATTCAGTGGTTACTTTGATAATACTAAATCGTTCCTAGTAATAGTAAACGTGAACCCGTCCACCAACATTTTCCATAGCTTCACGTCAGAAGCATAATTATAAATTTAGTCCACAGCAGGTAACCACATGGCTGTAGTGAGCTAGTGTGTGGGTGTATGGTTGTGTAGCTGGCAGTTTCACGTCAAAGTTAGTAAAATTTGGTGTGAATGACGTCGAGTCGGAGGCTTCGGGCGATGAAATACACCTTGCTTAGGTGCTAATGATGTTTCAGTTAGTGGAGGATTCCAAGTGTCCCACCAATCGAAATTCCCTTTTGATAATGTAGCAATTTGTTACCAAATTTGATGTCAACATTAAAATCAACAATAATAAGTCAAGTGAAGCCTTATTATTTATATAGCGCATATACAGCATTCACCATGGTCCGTCACGTATACTTGTAATCAACTTGTAATACTTAGTACCGAGCTCGACAAGGGGCTCAAGTCCTAGGCCAACTCCGGGTAGTAGGTGTGTGAAAACATCATGTGATCATCAATGTTCAATTTGAATTTCACGGTCCGGGTACCGGTGGCCATGGCTTGACCCCCTCAATCCACCTTCTTGGCAGCCTTCCTCCACGGTTGACTCTCTGGTTTATAACCTCTCTGTAACTTCAATACCAGCTTCATCAGTCCAGTTTTCCCCTTATCTCACCGTTCTAACCAGAAAGATGCATGTGCATGATTCAACACGTCGCCTATCATCGACGCGATCCCTGGACTTCAAGCAGACTCTAGGTACTTGCGGCTACCAGCTGTACTACAGATACAAGCTCGTTTCTTCGCTGTCAACGTCAAGTCAACGTTTCAATGTCAAAATTTGATTACTCAGCACTCAACTCTCGAGGTCCGTTGCTGATTGGCCATCTCTGAGTTCAGTTGCTCGTGTTCGTAGTGGATGTGTCTTCGACACCGGTTTCGCATCGCAGTGTATGTGTTACTGTACTTTTGTCTGCATATTCGACGTTGTGACTACACAACCTCGTAGTACATATACCATTTATCCTCCTACTTCCGGTTCGCTCACTTAAAACTGCCTTTCAATCATGGTAATAGTGTATCTGGTTACGCCACATTGGACGATGCAAGCGAGATTCTACTCTGTCCTGGAAAAAGAATGCGTTGAGGCTTTGTTGCTACAGGAGATGAGTTCATTATTCTTTAACTTACCCTCTTCCACTGTATTCTTTTATTATCACCATTTGTCTACACCTCTATGCTTATGGTATTCTCATTCTCCTCCCTCTATTATCACCCTTATCTCCTCCTATTGCACACTCTTCTCTTGATCTGACCAATTTCCTTCGCAAATTTCGTCTGTTCCCCATGTCCCGCTCGAATCCGTTCGTGTCATACATTCGCTTTGCTTGTCCCCCGGTCCCTGGCATCCCGTCCATGCGATATTAATTATTGTTCAATTTCTACAGTTGGGCTGGCAAGGACAAGGCAAGAAATGGCATATTATCGGCGCTGGCAGTGGCACGTTTCAAATAGCCGGCGCTTCATAGCTTCCATTTTCAACGTTTCGCTGACCGGGCCATAAGTCACTAGTGTACTATCCCTTTTTAATGTGTATTCCATCGCCTTCGTATCTCCAACATTGTGCTCCTAATTCATCCTCTCTGTCTTGCCTCATCCCCTTCTCTGCAATATTCTTCTTGCATTGTCTCGTTCTTGCATCTTATGCAGCTTGTGTAGAGCACGCAGTGTGCCTGCGATGCGAAACTCGTGTTTTTCATTACCGTACCACATTTCATTCTTACTGTCGCTTACTCATACATACCGCATTTGTTAGCCACTTAAACTGTCGTACCTACTCTCTTTCAACTCAGGTTTTCGTTACCCCCCATTTCAATTCATATCGTACCTCACTAGAACTGGAGGATCGACAGACGTCGTTCCACTCGCATATTCTTTGTTGAGAAGATACCCCCAAGCTAGTATCTTCCTCTACACTTCATGTTGCCTCCTACCCTCTAATAACAGATACTATTTAATACAACATTTGAGGTACTTTAGATCATTGGTATGAAGTCAAAATGCTGCATATGCAAGACCTATATGAAATTTTATATATGCTTTACTCGGGTTACGACTTCTCCCGCTGGTATAACCAAGCAATTTTGAAACTATAAATTTATACTTCGCCTCATTGAGATCTACGTTCCAGTTATTGATTGAAATACAGCTCAGAAAGAGGTCGAACCGTGCGCTCATGCCAAGAGCGACTGAGAAATTATAGTAAATCTTATTGGCTGTACGGGGTGCATTAGCTCAATCTGTAAGTCTTCTTCACATACGAGTCTTTGCTACTTTTTAAGCTCCAATGCAGAGTATTAGATGTTACATTTATGTGTTTTAATGACATCACACTCGGTAATTTTATTGATTAGTCGAGTCAATCGAATAGTGATGTAGAATTAACTAACTTGGCTTCTTACATGGCTAGTTCGCAATAAATCGTCATTGAATATAGCACCAGAGAAGCTTTCCATTGTTTAAGAGCATCAAGCACTACAGTGGAAATGCTTCTAGATATATTATATAAAGTACACTGATTACATGGAACCGTTACAACGCGTTAATGAAAACCTTAAGAATCGTCGATCCAGGAATTACGAATGCAACTCCTGGTCGGTCATTCGTAGGCGGAAGAACTATTACCATGTCCTTGGGCTGGAAAAAGCGCATGAGTTCTTTTCCCACAAAATATTCTTAAGCAAACTTACCTGAAGAAGTCACCGTCTGCAACAGTGCGGAGAGGAGTGCCATCACTATCTGCTGTGTTCCACATTACAGTGTTACCCCACCAAGTAGCGATACTGTTCGCTCCAATGGTGCCATTACGGGGATATTGAAGGCAGAAGAAAATAAGAACAGCGGAAATTGCAACACCCGAATCTAGTGCAGCAGAGAGGACGTAGTTGTACTTAGTCCACCATGAGAAATGACGCCTGCGGATAGCATATTGGAAGATAAACCCGACGATGGCCCAGGGAACGTAACTGATGGCAGAGGCAGGAGGAATGAGACCGGTTCCAGAGAAGATAACTGGAAAATTGACATAGCGGAGCCAGCTGTTGGGCCACTTGAGGCTGAGAAGGTAGGTGATAACGGGGCAGATGACGCCGATAAGGAAGAAAATGTGAGAGCTAAGTGGTGGTAAATACTTTTGAGGAACTGGTCAGACGAAGTAATAGCCGACTACGTACCGTAGTAAACTTGTCCCTTGGAGAACTGGCGGGCTGGACCAATGACACCCCAAATAATACTTGCCGTCCCGAACACCTCCGTTGAAGGGCAAATGAAGCCATCAGCTTGCTTGGGGTCGCACATATTCGGAATGTTAGTGAACATCCAGGCTTGGACACCGAGTTGCACAGTTCCAGCAAGTATAGTAGCAGCAACCTGCGACCAAAACATGGCCCTGGGAGGGATCTTCATGTAGTGGCCAAGCTTGAAGTCGGAGGTGAATGTTAAAGCTTGAGCCATAGTAATGTAACCGTATGTCTTGAACATCATCATGGCAACGGGACGTCCAGGGAGAGCATAACCAATGATAAGTTCAGTGATGACATTTAAGCCGACTTGCTGATTGGTAATGGCTTGAATCATGCCGATTGGAATAACGTATACAAATGCTAATCGACCGTTAGCTGAATTCCGGGGTTAAGTTAACTAATCAATACACACCAATAACTAGAGCAAGGATGAGGTATTGAACAGGGAACTTGGTGTCCCAGACTTCAATCGAAATGACACCGAACGTAAACATGGCCACTACGAATTGCTTCAGATGGTAGATTGACGACAAAAAAGCGAACTCACAGAATATAATGACATACCACCATTCGGGAACCTGAGGATAATGCGACATCAAACGAGCATGGATATCAGGTTGTTCGTGCATAGCCCGCCTTGACTGAGTCCAAATTTGCTTGCGGAAGAAGAGGAATGCATGCGTAAGGGTGGCGGTAATTGAAGCAAAGGACAAGCCGTAGGAGATGGCAAAAGTCGTGGACAGGTAGAGAGGACTGTATGCTTTGTATGCCTCCTCCTTGAAGGTGGAATCGGCGTTAATAATCTTCGTGACATCATAGGCACCACCAGTGTTGTCGAACGAACCACGCGATGAAATCGGCATATACTTGCTGTCCCAAGTGTTTGTGTACTAAAAAACGACTATAAATGAAACTGCTTATCCAGGCAATACACTTGACTTACGTAGAGGATAGGGGTAAGAATCCCTGTTATAAATAGCTGGTCAGTACGTGTAAAATTAATGCTGGACCGAAAGCTTACAGAAGAAGAAAACGAATCCACCAAGAACGTTCGCTTCCGCCTAGGCAAATGCATGGGTACGTCATACCCGCACGGGTCACGGGTAAGGGTACCGGCGGGTACGGGTATGGGTCAGGTCTTCGAGACCCGTAACCCGCAGGTACCCGTAGACAGTTTATTGAATAAAAATCACTGAAAGGAAGATTTTTCAAGCACTACAATAATAATGAATAAGTACATAGTATATATTAATCTAGATAGTGTTTGTACTTAGAGAAAAACCTCGGTTTTGCATTTTGTTCAGCTCGCGGGGTTGACCTTAAATGATATACCTAATGCAATTCATTCAAACTAACATTACTACTCCAATTCTTTTTGCATCTCTTCGATATTTCAGATACAGATAGTGCGTTACTGCACGTTCCTAACGACCCTACATACACAATTTATGGCCGACTCGTTCTGGTTCTATAAATAATATTGTCTACCTCTTCCCCAGTACACAGAAATTAGGATTTCCCTCTATATCACACTCGCTCTCCTTTGTATTTCAACAGAAATATCGCACTATTATGTACTGGTTACATGCAATATAGTACCTGTTCCATATAACTGTGTATTGGACCTGAGACAATGTTTATTTAATATTCTTCTATGTTATGTAGAATTTCCTATATTTTGAAGATGGTACAACACAACAAGCAGTGTTCATGCTAGTCTCTCATACTTTCATGCAATTATACCCATGTTGTCTATGTACGAAATGAGCTATTATAAACTATATTGGCACATCTTGTTCAAGTACTATGAAATAGACATTCTATATTTTTATATATACTGGAGATAGTACGATACAAGCAGCAATTTTGACTCACTTCTCTTGCATACTCGTGTACTAATACCCGTGTTGTATAACTACAAAATGAGCTATTATACACAACGTTAGCGTATCTGCTTCAAATACTACGAAATAAGCATTCCAAATTTCCTATTTTTGGAGATAGTACAATAAAAGCGGCCATTTTCATGCAATGTTCACATATGCTTGCATACTATTACTAGTACCATTTAAGTATAAAATAAGCCATTACAAAAAATTATCGTACATTTGCTTCAAGTGATACAAATTAATTCATCATATGTTTATTCTAATTCTAAAATAAGTACTTAAAACCCGCGGGTTGTGATACCCATGGGAACCCGTACCCGTGGGAATGGGTACAGGTTGACGTGGGTACGGGTACGGGTCGAGCTCGAGACACCCATGGGTTACCCATGATGTTGCCTAGGAACTTCCGCCCACCACGGCATGGCAAGGGGAGAGCCAATGTATGCAATCTGTGCCCAGTCGAAGGTGATAAGACCCATACCGAGGCCGTGAACATATCCGAACATCTGATTGACCGGAACGTTTTCTGGAGCAATCCAACACACCCAGGAGAAATAACTGAGCGCCTGGAAGAGATAACCAGGAAGGAGATACCAAACACCGGAAGCAAGGAAGGCGTAGAGGAAGAAGCGTTCACGGCTCATTCCTCCACGGTCCCCAACACCAGCATAAGTTTGCCCATGAAGGGTATTGAACAGAGCGCATGTTACAAGGTTAGTGGGCCAGACTAAGCGACAGTTAGCATAGAAGTCATAAGTATGAGATTGAAATCCACTTACTCATTGAAGGCGGCTGAACCAAAAATCTCCGAGCAATACCACCAATAGAGAAACCAATAAGTTGAGTTGACATAACAATCATCCATTGATCTAGTAAAGAAGGTAAGATAAACTATGAAGGCGAGATTCTAGGTACTTACAACTGAAGTTGTATGTTTGGTTGTAGTACACCCTTTGAACAGCCATGACATGAGCTCTTTACACTTAGCCAGGTGTTCTGTACAGATCCACGTGGAATCCGTGCGGAATCCATACAGAATTTTCGGAATCTGTGCAGAATCTGCACAGATTTTTTTCTTTTTGGCAGAGGTTTTTTTGGGTCTGTACAGATTCTGCACAGAATCAAAAATTCCATGTGGATTCCGCAGAATTCCACATTACAGACCTGGAAAATTCTGTACAGATTCTGTACAGAATCTGTACAGAATCTTATTATACTTATTTCCTTATATAAAATTAGAATAGAAAATTGTGTGATACTAAGCACTGAGTGTGACACTCTCCATTAAGCGTGACACTAAGGGTTAAGCGTGACACTATACATTGATTGTGACATTAAGTGTTGAGTGTGATACTAAGGGTTAAGTGTGACATTAAGTGTTGAGTGTGATACTAAGGGTTAAGTGTGACACTAAGGGTTAAGTGTGATACTAAGTGTTGAGTGTGACACTAAAGGGTTAAGCATGATACTAAGCATTGAGCATGACACTCTGCATTAAGTGTGACACTAAGGGTTGAGTGTGACATGAAGTGTTGAGTGTGACACTAAAGGGTTAAGCATGATACTAAGCATTGAGCATGACACTCTGCATTAAGCATGACACTCTGCATTAAGCGTGACACTAAGGGTTGAGTGTGACACTAAGTGTTGAGTGTGACACTCTGCATTAAGCATGACACTATGCATTAAGCATGACACTATACATTAAATGTGATACTAAGTGTTGAGTGTGACACTATGCATTAAGCATGAAACTATACATTAAGTGTGATACTAAGTGTTGAGTGTGACACTATACATTAAGCATGACACTAAGTGTTGAGTGTGACACTATGCATTGAGTGTGATACTATACATTAAGTATGACACTATGCATTGAGCATGATACTATATATTGAGTGTATCACAGATTTCATGTAGTGTCACACTTGACACCTGTGACAAGGCAGCAATGCATGAATCCACACAGAATCCATGCAGAATATGTATGTAATCCATATAGAATATTCACCTCTAATAATATTAATAGCCACTATATAAATTCTGTATGGTATCTATACAGGTCTGTATGGGTCTGTACGGATCTGCATGGAATCCGCACAGATCCGTACAGATCTGTACAGACCTCTTGGGGGAGTGTAAATTACTGCACGACATCAGTTGCATATGCACTGCCAGCACCAACGGAAGCCATGATAGTTGTGAGAACATGCTCCTTAACAGTGAATGGGCCGGGATTGAGCTCAATGCCGAGTACCTTGACATTGGGAGCTACACGAGCCCACAAATGACCAATGGGGAAGATCAACAATTGACCTATGATCTTTAAAGCACATAACTGTTAGTCAAACTTCCCAAATAAGTAATCTCATACGTACCCCAGTAATGGTGACAGAGGGATAACGGAAGAAGAAGAATTGATTCAATCCCTGCGAGGTGGTGAGATAACAGATGCAAAAACCTGGCTAAATATTTATGGGGATGATGATGGCCCACATGAGACCAAGGACCCAAGAGTGCAAAGTAGACGCAGGAATGCTTGGATCATCTGTATTGGCTACAGCTGAACAAACCTCGGGGTATGGGGAATCATCCTCTGAGAAAGAGAGTGAGTAAAATAATATCCGGAGTGGACTACAGATGTACCAAGTGCGCCAGCAATAGCAGTGTCCTTGTTGATGTTGGGGTCATCGAACCCAGCCTCTGTCACAGCCTGAAGATCAGCTGGATAAAAAAGTTGTTGTCAATAATCCACAAGTGCTACAGAGAGACCCACTCTGATCAATGTTCTTCTCGATGTCTGAGTTCGATGAGTCACACTTTGCGTCATGCGCGTAAGACATCTGGAGGAGGGGAGAAGCACAAGTGCCTGATTCTTCTTGGGAGCAACCTCTCATATAAAAGGCAAATGGTCCACATGTGGAGAGACAGATAAGGACCAGACGATCTGGAAGCAGGCGAACGATCTGTTTCAAGTCATAAGCACAAGCTTACTGGAGCATTTTCTCACCACAAGGAACATCTTACAGTGGAACCAAGAGCACGTATGTTAACCCTATCAACCATAGTGCTGGTTACACATGGCTCCATCCTGACATTTAAGCCTGAATTCTCGCCAATTGCAAATAGATTGTATCTTCTCAGCTGTGAAATACGTCAGTAATTCTAAAAATGTAGATGGATTCTCTATGTCCTATGAACTACATCCATATGACTTGACACTTGAGCTAGAACCAATAAGAGGAAGATTTCCAATGGAGACAGATTATGTGTGGATAAGATCTAAGACCTGCCCGTCATTGTGTCCAAAATTGAGGAGTGCAGTTCCACAGCCATCCACTGGACCCTGCTGGACCTTTGGCCTCATGTCCAGCAAGTTCACTGCTCTCCTATGTAGGCGATAGGAAGTTCACATCTGTCGGGAATGTACGATATGATAGACAGCATGCATCACGGAGGATATACTAGATTAGTCCAAAAACCATGAGGAGGAAGGTGGATGAAAGTTAGGCCATTAGTTGCACATGACCTTCATGTGCACGTGCCTGTGGTGCATGCAAGTCTGATCATTTGATGGCCAGCGCTAAAGGCTAAGGTAAGTACCACTCAAATCATTGTGATTATGTGTGAGCTGTATAAAAAACATGGTTATATACAACAACTACAAACATTACTTAGTCAAGATACTGTACTAAACAAATAATAAGATAATAAGGCCGGCAAGTGGCAGGGCCCACTACCTTCCCCTGTCGCTGTGTCATAAACACACTGAAACACATGTATGGTGGCATACTTTAGTGGACTTTCACTGGTCTTGTGTGCAGTACTTGATTTTTTCAAGGACTGGTCGATGGACTGAAGTCCATAAGAATTACTGGCAAGATATTAGGAGTAACAGAAACCATGTTAAGTGTGTAGATATGATGAAGAAGCCATCATATATATTTTACAAGACTAAATAATACAAGGGTCCATTTTTATTTATAAGGTTAGAATTAGACAAGAAGTAGAAACAATATGTTAGTTGTAGATTTTTTGGAGACATTAAGGAAAGGGTCAGTGAAACGTTATTAGGGAAAGAAAAGAAGAATGAGTATTAATAATGAATGTAGCATGTTCCCTATAAACTAGTTACATCATATTTTGTGATAGCAGCAACATCATGAAACTGGTCTCTGATCGACGAATTGGGGAGCATTTTACTCAGGGGGGCGCCTTCCAAGAAATCTGTGAAAGTAACCTATCCCATCACTCCATGGGAAGTGGCTGTGGCCACGCATGGAAATGGTCTGTAATCGGTTGCCAGAATCTCATGCTTTACTGTACTAAGCAGCAAAGTATTATGTCGACTTATGAACTGGGGTAAGAACTACAAAATTTGGTGACACCACATATACTATTATATGGTAGTAATTTGATTATAGAATAGTTATGTCTAAATTATGTCTACACATCCCCTTACAATGAATTAGTATATCAGTAATCACAGCCTACGAGCGTATGTGATGCGGTGTGTACTAAGTATACTAGTTGCATTGATAATGGAGAAATATTAGCAAAAACTTATGAGTGCATACTAATTTTAGAGACAAAGCATAACATTCATATGCCTTTGTAATGCATTGATGATTTCATTCCAAGCTTAACTGAAAGATGTACTAAATAGTAGTATATATTGCAACTATGGTTATATGCATAATGTACAATACACAGTATTATGAAACATCGAGTCCAAACTAAGTCCAAACAGCTAATACTCATTGGTTCACCCATTCCTGTTTATAATTCTTCTCCTATAAATTTTAAGGCACATCGAAAATGAAATATTACTGTGTGTTAAAAGTCAGTACATGGTAATAACGATTGTCTGAAGCACTAGTAGAATTTGTATACCATAGAAATTCTTACTAACAGATGAATAGTAACCTCATGAAATATAACTGAAACATGGAGTTGAACTTATTTTCACTTGCACCACTTGTAAGTTCAATCATGCAAGAAAAAAGTGTTAGCAATATATGACACCTAGAAACAATGTACTTGTAAATAAACAGATCACCAAAAACACAATGATGGAATGAATCAATAGAATATGTGACCATTATATGGAATACATGGATATATAGAGGATTGTGCAAACACAACAAGCTAACACCCAACATTCAAGCAGGGTACAAACAACAATAAACTTTTACCCATACTAGGCAAGGTCTGATCCGAAGCAATGCCGAGCGATCGGCCTGCAAAGAGCGTTTTCCAATGACCTACATAAACCCTACTACCTAAAAAGGTAGTGGGAATAAGTATGTAAGGCCGGCAAGTGGCAGGGCCCACTACCTAACCTGCTCGTGTGGTGCATAGACTTGTCTATTATTTACTTGATTGTAGTTATTAGAATCATAGAATGGTGGTGTAACATAATATGTTGTATGCTTCACAAATATATGTTATTGCACTCTGGTAGCAATAGTAGTCATATCAGCATTACCAAAGAAGGTTGAAGACCAACAACAAATCCAGGCATGGGACATTACCCCAGAAATGCTTCCTATGATCCATTTCCAATGCACCAGAACTAGCCCAAATTTCAGCACCACTAGCCACACTATAACCACCAACATCCAAGTAAGCCCACTGCACTGGAGCCTGCAGCTGCTTTGTCAGGAGAGCTGTTTGGTGTTTCCAAACTCCTGACCTCTCACCGAAAGAAGTGTGTGTGGTGGCAGGATGCTGACAATGGTGAGGGCGAGTACTACAAGAAAGAGAGGGGGAGAGTGGTCATAGACATGCTCTACTGACAGATGTGCAGAAGGTGAGGTGCATGGGGGATGCATCACAATTGGAGGAGTGAGGCACATTCAGGTGAGGTGGTTAAAGGAGAGACATAGGAGATTGTTAATTTCTCTCCTAATGCTATTGTGTGTAGGTGAAGGGAAAATGTTGAGAAAATGAAGATGTATAACATGTTTGAGTGACAACTGGAAGTACATGTTAGTTTTGCACCATGAAATAGATAGAGGAAAACAAACCTATGATTAACATGAAACCTCACTTTCAAATCTTGAATTACAAACTCGTTATCTATGCTCATTCCTGAAACTACAAGCCCCATGCCAGTTCTATCCAAATGCCCAAAGGATATCAGGATATTGATGAAGGCAAGGGGGGGTGCCACAAACAACAAACTCATAATCCTAATGAGACGGACAAGCCCTGCCGACAGATACCATTCCAGATTTGAAGAATACAAACACACAATGTCTGTGGCATGGATAAGAATTAGAGGAGGGAGATAATATGTTGGTAGATTGCAATTGCCAATGGGTCGATATCAAATTTAAGGAAGGTTCCAGGGGTGCCCAGGTTATGCTCAGTAGATTCTGCACAAGTTGGAACTGGTCCTGTATGTATAGGTGGGCTTCAAGCTAGATTTGCTGGAGCAGAAGAGGATGCTGAACAATCCTCTGAATTTGTGGGATCAGGTGAGAGCTTGGGATGCTGAGAGGGCTTCTGCATGTTCCCTGTAGGGTAGGGTTAGGTTGGGGAGGAGGGAGGAGGAAAAGAGGAACATACTTGAGCAGTGTTGCATGGCCTATGTCAAATTTTGCCTGTGTGGTGTGTTGGTGGCATGGAGAGGGTAAGGGAAGGGGGAGGGCATATGCCATCCCTATGGAATCCCCCATTGAACATAGGCTTATCTCCAATTGCCTCTCTCCAATCCATACTCAAATCTAAAAACCACTTTACACCCCAAGGGAAAAAGTAGATAAAGCAACACATGGTGACAAGGCACTCCAGTATCATTGGACATGAGGAGTAATGCAACAAAATGTAAAAAGAGGGTGAAGAGGCCATGGAAACTGGAACACAATTTGGAAGTAGTTGAGATTCCACAGGAAAAGTGGAACTGGATGAATTTGGAGGAACATGAAATGCGCTCAGCAGAGATATAGCCTCGGGACTTGGGAGGATCTTGGAATGCAGTGCAGGCACTAAAATATCTACTGACCGATAGGTGATGTCCAGGTGGTTATAAACAGCGAGGATCTTGGGACATGGTACAGGAACTTAACAGAGCACCATATGAGTACTCGCCAAACAGGATAGTTGATGAAAGCAGCACAACATATAAGCCAATGTTCAGCTGGGTGCAAATAAAGGTAAATTTTTAACCATACAAAGCAGATTCTGATCCGAAGCAATGCCAAGCAATCGGCCTGCAAAGTGTGTTTTCCAACGACCCACATAAACCCTACTACCTAAAAAGGTAGTGGGAATCAATTTGGCAGTCATGCGTCATGCACCTTTCTCATATGCCGAAAATCTGGACCTGTCACACATGAAAAGTGAAAATGCCGAATGGTTCACTGGTTCATGGAAAGTACAATTTTTGGGCTTTAAAGGTGCAAAAATTGTGTCTATGATACATTACAAGTAATTATATTGTATTTATAAAGAGCTAATCAATGTCAGAACCATCCTCATCATTGTGACGCCAGAAGTCACAGTACAGCCCATTTGGCTTCCTCTTCTGTTTCCCAGGCCCATACTCTTCTACTCCCACCTGCTCTGTTGTCCCCAGCCCCTCATCAACTGCCACTACCATTGCATCTATCCCCTCTGCTTGTGTGCCAGAGTAGAGGTCACCCTCCTCTGTTCTGTGAATCGCTTTAGGTTGTGGCATACCTAATACATCATCAATAAGCACACTGCAAGGCAAATCATTTTCATCATCAAAGGCTGCCTCCAACACATCAAGATTGGTGTATGTGTCCTCAGAAACTACTATGTTGGCACTGGTATTCAGGTCTGGGACTTCAGCAGGAATTGCAGACTAGACGTTGAGGAGTTCTTCATGAATAGGGCTGCTAACCATACCATAACGGTTTACAGCCATATAAAGTAAACCATCTATGGTACAGGTTGTAGCCATAACCATACCATACAGACATTTTTTGAACCTTCTATGGTACAGTACAGGTACAAATATGGTCATTTACAGTTTATGGTTATGATAGATACTGAATTATTTTTGTAAGATCTGAAATTTCCACTCAACAGGTATAATATGCATGAAATATACAATATACATAATGCATAAGTAGAATAAGTTTTAGTTATACATAAACTACCTTGAGCCAGTGGCCACCCAGACCCTCTGAAGCTTGCTGTAATGTTTTACAATCATAAGGCTGTGAATCATCTTTGGCTTGAGACTTGCACAACTATGCTGCTCCGAATGGGAAATTAATTGCCATAGGGAAGGGGTGCTGTAGTCTACGGTTTTTCTTCCATTTTCCACATTCTCATTGTACAATTTTGTTCTCATGTATAATTAAATGATCCTAAATGTTATAATAGCAACATAATATTAAATCGACTAGAAGCTATGTTTTTTCACGGAATGTTTTGCTGACAGTATTTCTCATGCTTTCCCACGCCTTGTCAAGGTGTTTTGGAGCAATCCTGCAACACATTCAATCCACCTTCAAACTTTCTTCAGCCTTACTCTCTTATATTTTGTCACATATGATGTGCTATCATTAAATGCACCTTAAGTTATTTTATTAAAAATGCTATTTCAGCTCGAAGAGATATGAAGTACCTAAAATTGAATAATGAATGGAGAAAAGTCGGAGCAGAAAGGTGCCATGTTACTGTATTTTTGCATCATGTATACATATTTAAGTACTTCAAGTGTGTGCCAAGTATATGACGGATGAGCATTGAATTTATCTGGTCCAAAGGCGAAAGCATCAAGGTGCATTATATAGAGGAAACAGTGTGAAATATACTAACAGTAATATATTACCTGTACATGTTTGATCATATACACTATTAGGCTTCTTAAGCGACAGTATGTGTTCATACAGTTGACTATAACCAAAGGCATTTCCATCAAGTTGTTTCTAAACACCAATTTCAGTGGTAATTAGCATAAGAGTACAAGTAAAAATGAATGAAAAGATGATACACACCAGGCTTCTTGGTATGTCATCAAGGCCACTTGAATAAGCCATATATATGGCCATAAATGGTTATACAGTACGGTTAATTATGGGTGAAAACTGTCCCATACCTGTACCATATGAACAATTTATTTCACTCATATGGTATGGCAATATATACTGTACCATACAAGCCATAACTGTTTTGTATGGTTACAGTTGGCAGCCCTATTCATGAAATTTGGGGTCTGTCTTCTTGAGATTGCAGATAGCATTATGCACCTCAATGCTAATCAGTGATGCAAACAATAAGGACCAGTTTTTCATCTTACACATCGAAAATGCCTATGATGGAGTCAGCTAACATTTCTATCCCTGTAGGCTGTTATAGAACTCACTTCACGGATCAACTCTGGCTGATTCAGGGATACAAATGCATTCCATAACCAATGAACACTCCAATTCCTCATTACCTTGATTCTACTATCCAGCCATACATTTTCCTCTGCATTCAACTTCTCCATAACCTTGCTCACTATGTCTTTGTGATAGGAACATTTTAATGAATGCTTGAAGACATGTTGAAAGCCAACATCACAGGCTTGAAAGACCGGAGTGCAGTTTCAGGGACATAGTTAAGAATGATATCAGGGTGAGTTTCCCTCATCCACATTCTGAACTCTAGTGAGTGATGCACTGACCAGACGTCAATCTGCCATATGCACTTATGGTTCATTGCCAGCCCTAGCTTCTGCTGTTGCTCATCAAAATATGGCTTGATGATATCATTCACAAGCTGCTTCATTGTCTTTTGATTGGACCAGTATATCTTTGAATGCAAAGCCTCAAACTGAAAACCTGCTTCTTTTGCTTTGTCATAGTGCTCTGATGTTTCTGCTGGACAGGATCTCAGTCCATACCCTTGATAGATTGATTGAAAAGGTGATAGTATCCTGCTGTTTGAAAGAGGACAAATGACTGTAAAGGCCTGCTTTTCATCTTGACCAACAAGAGAAACTTGTGATACCCCAGTCTTTTCCCATGTAAGTTTTGCTCCCTGAGCAAAAATCACTTGAGTTTGATCCAAATTAACAATGAGTTCACTAGGTATATCTTCTTGCCACACTGAGTATGCCATATGGAAGAATGCATGCTCACAAATGCCCTCCCAATCTTTGGGGAGCTTTTGTGTGGCACATGTAGCCCTTTGCTGTGACCAGCATAATGTGCCATGTAGCCATTTATGAACATAATTATCAGAGCATTGAAACTGTGACCTGTCAACTGCCCTTGCATTGAAGATTTCTGGAGCCATACACATTATAATGCCCACCATGATGGCATGTGCAGTTATAATGGTAATTGGGGCTGATGCATCTCAAAGCACTGTCAGCTGAGCTGTGATTGCTTGTACAACCTCTGGATAGGTGGCCTTGTGAGTAAATTACATTAGTATAACTTTTCACTGTTTCTAATTTAAAATGTTCTCACCAGTGCCCTGCATCATCCTCTGTTAGAATGGCCTTGATGGTTACCCTTCTCTGTGAGATATAGAGCATTCACTGACCAACATGGACATTTGCTTTGATCAATCCATCCCTCTACTGTATTCCTATTCAAACCCCCAAAAGCTTCGTTATCCATTCTCTGCAACTCTTTAACAATTACTGTAGCACTCATTTTATACCCAACTCTAGGTGACTTGGCTGCATGGACTATATGTGCCCATAGGAATGGAGTATGCCAGTTGGTATACTTAGCCAACATGTATTCCTTTGTGTGCTTCCATCCAACAGATTTCTTGGACTTTATGTGCAGCTGCTCCTTGGTTTTGCACTCAGGCCATGATAGCTCAGAAATTCATGCACACTTCAATGTACTGCCTGAGTCCTTCAACCCATATAAATCAACCTCAAATTTTTGCTAGCAATTAGAAGTGAGTTTAGAACATTACAGAATCATTATGCTGCTTACTTTCTTGCTACCCCCAGGAGAATGCACACCCTGCTCTATTTCTGCTGCCCAAACATTTCCTCTGAACTTCTTTTGGCATTCTCATTCAAGCATGTGCCTTCTATTTGTCTGTTTCACCTCCCTTGCCTGCTTAATCTCTGCCTCTTCCTCATGTTCTCCTTGAAGCTTTGGTTGTTCATGCTCAATTTGTGCTTGGCTTTCCTCTGGGGTACATTTTTTAAAGTATTTCATCAGTCCAGTAGGTGCACTCTCTACACCTCATTTGATTGCATTGGAGATTGCTGATACCATATGCAGGCATTTTCTCTTCAGTGCACTGCTGGTTTCATTATTGGGGGAAAGTGAGAACTTGTCAATGAGCCACATGTTTCAACTGACTATCAGAGAGTCAGTTGAGAGTCAGTTGATAGTATCAGAGAGTAAATTGATAGTAAGATGAGACTTAGTTGAGACTCAGGTGAGACTCAGGTGAGAGTTTTGAGAGTCAGGTGAGAGTCAGTTGATAGTCAGATTATAATTACATACAAAATAGAGTAATTGCTAGTCTCACTTTACTGTCACCTTACTATTAGCTTACTCTTATTCAATCTGGTATCAGATAGTAATCTGAGAGTTGATTGATACAATTTCACCTGACTATCATCTGACTATCAATTAAATTTGTATGAGTTATTGGTGTAAAATAGACTCCATATAGATTCCACCTGATCACTATATTTTCCCACAGTTATAACACTTACCTAGACTATAGTTTCCCACAGTCATTACACATGTCACAATGTGTGACATGTGTGACATGTTGAAAAAAGTGGACATTCTGAATGACACACTAGGACAAGTGTGCACAGTCATCACACTTACCTAGACTATGTTCAAAAAGCGTGATATATCAGAAAAAAAGTGTGACATGTGTGACATGCTGTCACAGTATCATAGCCATCACACTTATCACACTTTTCAAGTATTGTCACGCTTGTCACACATGTCACACATTTTCCAGTATATCACATTGAAAAGGTGGTAAGTCAGTTGGGTGTACCTAGACAAAGAATAATAAACGAGTCGATCGAGACGTCCGTCTGATCTGGGGTGTTCTAAGGTGAAGGAAAATTAATTAGATTTCTGTAGAATAACTACAGGGATTTATATACTGGAAAAACCAATAAATCTAAAATAAGTAAAAGTAATTATATCAGGTGGAGGATGTAAAAGGAAAAGTGTGAAACATTAGAAATAAATAGGAAACTCAGTAAGATAGTCCAATGTGTTAAGTTTGCGAGGAGACAAGTTTTCCAAACATCAGGGTCTGGTGTCGGTGCCAATGTCAGGCTATTTTGAGAACTCGGAGTGTCGCAGGGGATAGGTATGGTCAGAACGGTGTATGAAGGTGTATAATTTGAGGAAAGATTGAAACAAATGGGCGGGAAGGAGATGGAACAAAGAGCGCGAGCGGAATGCGTATGAACACGTCAATGATGCGTGATGCGCGATTACGTAATATGATTTGGAACATCTTGATGTGTCGGATAATTCCTGAATCGCATTGCAGGCATTTTGCCTGCTCTACACACATAGTGACTTGTGTGACATGTCTATTCAACATGTCACACAAGTCACGCTTTTCCAACATGTTACAAGTCACACTTTTCCCAGCATGTCACGCTTTTGGGAAAAGTGTGACTTGTGTGATACAACTCCATGTGTGACATGTTGGAAAATGTTGGGAAAAGTGTGACATATTGAAAAATGTTGGAAAAGTGTGACATGTGTGACAAGCGTGGGAAAAGTGTGACATGTTGGAAAAAGTGTGGCAAGTGTGATGGTTATGATATGTGACAGTTTTCCAACATGTCACATTTTTCCCACGCTTGTCACACATGTCACACTTTTCCAACATTTTCCAATATGTCACGCTTTTCCCAACATTTCCCAACATGTCACACATGGAGTTGTATCACACAAGTCACACTTTTCCCAAAAGCGTGACATGCTGGGAAAAGTGTGACTTGTAACATGTTGGAAAAGCGTGACTTGTGTGACATGTTGAATAGACATGTCACACAAGTGGTGAGAGTCAGGTAAGAGTCAGGTAAGAATCCAAGCTAAGCCCAATACTAATTTCAGGTCACAACTGACTCTCAACTGACTCTAATGAGACTCTCAGTTGACTCTTGAGACTCAGTTGAGAGTCAAATGAGAGTCAGGTGAGACTATCGATACTTATATGAGAGTCAGTTGATAGTCAGTTGAGACATGTGTGGGAGTGACACATACAGGGGAAAGTGCATGCTTCATGTTTGATCACTTCACATCCAACTCTTCTTCATCGTGAGATGACTGGGACTGGTCCGAGGACAAGGGTAATGAGGGGGGAACACTTTCTGCAAATGATGAGCTAGGGTTCCAGGAGTGTATTCCCCTGGAACTGGTGCTTGACTTGGTCCATACAGATGTGGCATCATTGTCTTCACTGTCTGTCAGCATTGAGGCACCCTCTGATGCATCAGCTGCTGATGAAGAAGTTCCATCAACAGTAAATGAGAAGCTGTAGGAGTAAGTCCTTAATATTATAATGAAGCTGTTAAGTACTTACACTGTCCAAGTACTGCTCTATGACATCATGTAGCATTCTAAGATGACCTGCATCCACTTTCCTCATCTCAATGAGAGGGTACTGCTCTGGAAGATAGTGGTGTGCCAGTGCATTCACAGTGAGAAGTCCACATGAGTGTTGGTCTTCTTGTCTCGTAATCCTCAGCTTGCCATCAAGGAACTGTGAACCTGTATGCTGATGTGTCCACCATTTTAGGGCAGCCAGTAGCTCAGCATCGAATTCCTCAACTTCACCACCTGTTACAATTTTCTTTACTTTCTTCTATTTACATATGTTTTCTTTACATTTCATTGATTTGTTTGGTATCATCTTTGATACCAAACATATGACTTCTTACCTACATGGCTGTCACTCTCTTCTGACTCATCTTGAGTCATCTTACCTTACTTAGTCTACCTTTCTTTCTTCTTACTGCACTGCAGTAATGCACAGTCAATGCACAGCACCTTGACTTATTTAGTTACATTCTTACTTATTATTAGTATGAACTTGTTAGTATTTAAACAGTAGTAACTTGGGCTGTAGAGCTCAAGCTTCAGCTTAAATCAAACTAGCTCTACTTTGATTTATTCACTTTGCTCATACTTAAGTCTAATCAACTTAAGAGCTCATGAATAGAGACTTGAACTCGATACTGATTAATCTGTTCTTTGAACTCGTAAATCACATGACTATCAGACTTGTACGATAAACGTCCCAACCAGAACTTTATCATAACACCACCCATGGAATCACCAACAAAGAATTTATTCAATGTGAAGTCTATGACAATTGAAATCCAGTGGGTCTTATTCACATTTGCTATGAACCCCAAAGATCCTAACATGCCCTGCACCAGCTTTTGCCCAATACTCTGCAGGTATCAATGTTCTTGCTTATTAAGGTATGCCTTTCAATCTCTATATGCTTTCAGCAAAGTGAAAGTAAACAATGTGTTTTCTAGCCTGATATGTTCTGAAGGGCAGTTGTGCCTGAGCACTCATCTGAAGAGGTCAACCATCTGGTCTTCATGTCCATCTGTAAACCATGTCTGGCTGGCATATGTGGTGAGGTGAACAACTGGCTCAGGGTAGGTGAACCCTCTGATGCCACCACTCCAAGGTAAGGTTTTAAGTTTGACGTAAATGCTTTGCACCAAATAACTTGGATTCCCTTCATGCATATGAGTGTTCAAAAACTTCACAGCATCATTCCATGGCTCTCGATAGGTAAGGTGAATGTTGACAACCTCCAGCCAGAATGTGATCACCCAAATTGGTAGGTACACAACTCCATGGACATTGTCTGCCACCCTAACTGATACAGCCTTCTGTTCCATGCATGCATATACTGTTTTCAAGCCATTTAATACTTTGTAACTTGGAGTAGGGACTGGAATTTGACAGATTGATTCTAGGTCATTGGTGTTAGGGGGTTCATTGCTGAGAAGGTTAGATGAGCATATTTTCTGGAATGAACCATTGGTGTGGACACTCAGCAGTGGGTACTGAAGGAATGTGAGGACAGGCAGGCTTGCAGGGGGTAGTAAAAGAGAATGAGCTGCAATAGGAATAGATAGTGCATCATGTGTAGCCATGGTGATCAGAGGTCAAAAATTGTTTGTGCCATCGATTGCTATGAGTGAATGCAATCTGGCAATGGCATTTGCCATATCTTATCTAAGCATTTGCAGTCTCTCAATTAAGAAACTCATGACTTGCAAGACTAATGTGTAATGACTTTCTCTCAGTCTCAACTTAAAAAATTCTAACCTGCTGAAAATCCCATATGGTCACACCTAAAATCTCAAAATGCCAAATGGTTCAACTGGTTCAGTCTGTCATGCACCATGAGGGGTGCTGAATTGATGTGTTTAGTACAGTAATGTATTGCATTCAGTGCTTATGCAGTGCATAGATTTTATCATAATGTAACACTTTGTAGTAGTGCACAAGACCACATACCACACTATATTTTAGTATTATACATTACAGCTAATTGGAAATTGATGTAGCACCTAGGTTGATGCACACATATAGCTGAGTTGATCAGATCAGTCACCAGTGCTGCCAAGATCCAAACCAACCTGCTGGCCAGCTCTCAGCAACTCTCAGTCAACTCTCAGTGTCAACAATGTGGTGCTTCATACCTCTATCCTGCACCTCCATTTCCAAAATACTGGATCATTTCAACCACTTGTTCACACTCTTTCAAGCATGATGAAGAATTCAGCTTGGGCAAGTGTTCAAGCCTGAAATTGATGTGTAACACAGGGTGGAACTGTTCATACCCCTACAGATGCCCAGCATGGGTGAGGTGTTTTGGCTAAGTAAGCACCATATTTCTCTCAAACTGCTGTTCATGACAGCCTGTGATGCATGACAAATGCACTCAAGCATTTTGTTCAAAGGCCTGGCATGACATGTGACTAAACACTTGGTTGAAATAGTCCAGTACACTGCTTTATATAAAACATGTTTTATTTTACAGGAGTGACACCATCTTCACAACATTATATCATGGCATTGTATTGACAGTGAAGTTGAGAAAATTCCACATGAGTATTTGACTAGATTAGATGCAGCTGTGAATTTGTTGCAGTCACTTGTCCATCTTAACATGTACTGATTCCATTTTAGTTTCTTGAGACCTACATTGCATGATGTTCAGATACTACATTTCAAGAACTTCAAGTTGCCCTTGATGAGTTTATATGTCATTCACCTTTCTTCTCTTCACTTGCATGCGGACATTGCATTTAAAGACCATCAGAATGATAAACTATGAATCAACTATGAATAGGCACCCCATATAAAGCTGAACAAGCTGGTTTTAATTGAAGGGAGCCATTAGAATTGGTTCTCCATGCATAGAGTATGCATGGTCTGTGAATGGATATAGTGTGTCAAAGTGCAATTTTGATCATACATGGCAGTGGTGCAGTGGCATGCAAAAATAATGCATGGACACTACTTTTACAATATCTTTTGAATGAATCCATGTATCCTTAAACTGTAAATTGTGAAAAATAATAGACCTTCTTGTCTTTAGGTTTATCATAAAAATGTTCCAAAAAAGGAAATCCTCTTTGAATAAGAACAAATATACTGTAGGTACTCAATCAATGCTCAATACTTCCTACTATACTTTCTCTTGATGACATTATATATATCAATATTTCAAGCATTCAGTCACTTCTCATTGATTTCTGAGGCTGGGGATAAGGATATTTATGGGAATTGTTAAATAGATAATTACCAGGTTTACCCATTTCAATGCTCACAGGGAATTTTATTGTTGATGACTCTTCACATGCTTTCTTCACTTACAAGGGTCAATGAAAGGGTATATTGCATTGATATTGCACAGAACTCATATATTGTTAAGTTGGATAGTGAGGAGAGAATACAATGCTGGCACTGAGGTGTTATTCTCAGTAAATAGCAAAACCAAACATTAGTCAGACAAAGTTGAATGATATGTAAGTGTTCAAGAATGTGTCATGCTGTTTGACTGTGTAGATGTGTAGTTAACTATTGTGCCACTTTGTTTAACTAAAATGCAAACAGTTTATAGCTAGAATCTAACTGGAGTTTGACACAAGTAGGACTAATGTATATAAAATGTGTGACTTATGTTCTGCAGATATTTGATAACTATGTCACATCCTGTTCTATCCACTAGGGATTGAAACATGGAGGAAAGAGTTGTATAGCAGGGAAGGAGTAGCACATATGTATAGTGCTTGGACATAATAAACAATGTACAGGAGTAATGGAACTTTGGCTTCAACTTGTATGTTGTGCCTCTTGGACTTCCAGTTGGTGGTCAATGAGATGGGGGAGAAGGAGGGAGGTGCAGTGGTGGTGGGAGATAGAGTGAAGACACATGGGGGGATGTTGCAGTAGCAGCAAGGCAGTGAGAGTGAATGGTGGAGGAGGGTGGGATGACATACTGTTTACTTGGCATAGATGGCATAGGCCATTGTGAGCATTGGGCATGTGAGTAGGTTATGGTGCCATTGCCAATGTGACACAGGGGAGAGGAGAGAAGACAGGGGGAGCATGTGATGTAGTGTCATTATCTTCATGAAGCAGAGGAGGAGGGGCAGCAAGATGATGTGGCACACTATTGCCAATGTGACACAGGGAGGAGGAGGAAGAGAGGAGTGAGTGATGTGGTGTCATATAATGCAAACAGGAAGAGGCCAGGTGATTAAGGAGGAGGAGTGGGCTGGGTTATAATTCCATTCTTGCCAATAGTGTTGTCACCTCCATGAAGCAGGGAGGAGGAGGGTAGGTAACTAGGCACTATCATCAATTATCTTCATTAAGCAGGAAGGAGGAAGAGCTGGGAAATATAGCATTGCCCCCCCCCCCCCCCACACACACAGGGAGAAGAGCAGTCTGAAGGGGCCCAAGGGAGGGATGAGGAGGGGAGGATGGAGAAGAGAGTGCAATGAGTGGTAGTGGTAGAGACATGATGGTGATAAGCACTGGTGATGCATTGCCCAGATATGTGGCAGATACTGACAGCCAGATGAGCATCACATTACAGGTGGTTATATGTTACTTACAAGTATGCACTAGTTCAGGTGGTTTAGCATGACATATGTTTGATTACAAATCAACAAGTAAAGTGAAGGTTCAATTCATGGAAGCAACATTTTATTTTTATATGAATAACTAATACAGTCATCAACCATCAAATGAGGCAACACCTCGTCACATGACACTTCCATGTTATCTATGCTCTACAATATCGAAATCAACACCAATTTATGTAGAATCTTTTGTAAATCACAGCTATGTATGTTGTGAACATCTAGTAGTATTACAATATTTTACAGTTCTTTAAACTGATATAAATAATGCTCACTAAACTTGATAGCTTTGTCAGAAATTGAGACTTTCAAAAATTAAATAACATAGAACTATGTATAGACAAGGATTGTTCATGTGGAAGCTGATATTTTAGGCATCAATCTGTTGGTCCAACATGCTATGTATGAAATTTACAGAAATTAATGCACTGATTTTCAGTAAACTGAGCTAATTCCATGAGGATGCAGCATGGATTCAGTGCTGTTAGACTGGATAATACAGTCTTTCCACTTCATACTAACCACTCTTTCACTACTCATTTTCACTTTTATACATGCCAGCTAAAGCAAAATCCACATCACTGAAGATATGAGATGAGAGGCAACTTGTAGAACAGTGGACATCACGTGCAGTTACTGCTTATCTTGAAGAGCACAAGAAGCTGAAGGGGAAGGGTGCATGCACAATTGCCAGGGATTTCAAGCAGGTATACTTAGAGTCAACTGGTAAACATATCAAACTCAGTCATAATACCATTATTGCAAGAGCAAATGGTAGACCTACTGTGTCAGAGAAGAGCCAGAAGCAGGAGTGGTTACTTCCATCAGAGATGGAACTTATAATTGATCTTCTCACAAAGTCTGCAAATCAAGGATTTCCATTTACTCATTGACTATTGAAAGATACTGTTGACAGAATAGTACATGCCTGACTTGGACCTCACTCTGACTTCCCACAAGATAGAGTTGGAAAGAACTGGACCTCATGTTTTGTTGAAAAGCATAGTGACTTGTTATGATTTTCTTTACTTTCTTCTATTTACATATGCTTTCTTTACATTTCGATGACTTGTTTGGTATCATCTTCGATACCAAACACCTTACTTCTTTACTTACATGACTGTCATTTTATTCTTAACTCATCTTGAGTCATTTACTTTACTCAGTATACTTTTCTTTCTTCTCACTGCGCCACAGTAATGCACAGTCAATGTGCAGCATCTTGACTTATTTGGTTACATTTCCACTTATTATTAGTATGAACTTGTTTGTATTTAAACAGTAGTAACTTGGGCTGTAGAGCTCAAGCTTCAGCTTAAATCAAACTAGCTCTACTTTGATTCATTCACTTCGCTTGTACTTAAGTCTAATCAACTTAAGAGCTCGTGAATAGAGACTTGAACTCGATACTGATTAACTTGTTCTTTGAACTCATAAATCACATGACTATCAGACTTGTATGATAAAAGTCCCAACCAGAACTTTATCGTAACATGACTGCTTAAAAACAACTTGGTCAACACCATTGAAGTCAAAATGAGCTGATGCCACAAACCCAACCACAAATAAAATGTGGTGGGATCTACTCAAATCAACATTGCAAGAATATGATATTAAAGATGAAAATATATATGCAGTTGATGAGGTGGGATGCCAGCCATATGGAACAGAAAAACACCAGGTTATTGGAGGCCAATGGTGAGGGCCTCATTATCAACGATGAACTGGTAACAAAGAAAATATTACTGTGCTCGTCTCTATCTGTGCCGATGGGTCTAGCTTGCCACCAGGAGTGATCTTCAAAGGCAAGGGCTACCAGGTAAAATGGGAACAGAATAACCCCACAAATGCTTCATAAGTCAACATACTATCAAAACAAATTGAAGCTTATATCTGCTCACAGGATTGGATATTCGCAAAAGGGTTGGACTGACAACCAGATAGGCACTGACTGGCTGAAGCTGTTTGAGAAGCAAACACGTGAGAAGGCAGGAGATGAATGGTGACTTCTTCTAGTTGATGGCCATACATCACACTACAGCCTTGAATTTCTCAACTTTGCACAGGAGAACAAAATACTGGTGTTGTGCTATCCCTCACACACAACCCACATCTATCAGGGCCTGGATGTTGTTATATTCTCAGTTTTGAAGCAGCACCTCAGCCAAGAGCACAACAAGTTTACACAAACACATGCCAGAGATATAACAAAAGAGAATTTTCTTGAAATCTATGGGAACACTCATATTGCAGCTTTAACTGTTGAGAACATCAAAGCTGCCTTTCAGAAAACAGGCATACATCCATTTGACCCAACTGTCATCACCCCAGCAATGCTTGCACCTAGCATGCCCAAATCAATACTGTCAAACCTTCCCGCACAACCTTCTACCCCATTGAGAACAATAGCCCAGATGTTCCATAACCTGTCAATAGAAGACGACAATGTGGCATTAGCAACAATCAATGAAAATGATGAAGAAGGCCCACCATCACCATCAGATGCACAAAAGAAGTGCCATAAGGAAATTGTTGACGAGGCTGCTCGGCAGTTGGTAAAAACTAACATAGGGTATCTAATTGGGAGCTCAGGAGTATCTTCATCATTACCCATGGTTCACGCACCGTCTCAGCCAATCCAACAACCCCCAGACATGATAGCATCCCTTCTCTCTCTAACCCCATGAACAGAGAATGAGGCCCTTCTACTAGCAGCTTTGAAGGAGACTCATGTCGATAACACAAATCTGCGAGGGCAGCTTATTGGTGCACAAGCATCAAATATTTTGAATGAAATGTACTGCAAAAAGGTTCAGACTGAGCTTGCATCAAAAGAGAAGAAGAGGGAAGAGAAGGGGAAGGGGAGAGGGAAGGGGAAGGGGAAGCTATTAGGGGATGGCTTACCTAGAATGCTTTCCAGTGATGAATTTCACCAGAAAGTCATTGAGCATGTAGAACAGCAGCAGTGAGATGAGGAGCAAAAGGGTGCCAATGCTAAAATGCAAGAGCTATGGCAAGCTGCAGTGAAGAAGTGGGAAGAGAAGGAGGAGGAATGGAAGGCAGAAAACAAACGACGAACCAGAAAATATAATGAGGCAAATGATGCCTGGAAAAAAGCAAAGCAGGCCACCAAACAAGAGGGAAAACCATTCACTATTGATCCTCCAGTAAAGGAAGCCATGTTGCTGAAGGAATCTGATAGGCCCCTGTTGAAGACTTTCAAGGCAAATATTAATCTTGAAGATGCTGAGGAGAGTAGTGAAGAGGGCAGTGAAGATGAAGAAGACATGGAGGATGAGGAGGAGTAGGAAACAGCACCCTGATGATGGTGATAGCAATAAGGCTGTGGCCCACAGATTGGCTAATTAAGTACTGCCACGCCATGCAGTGATGGGTGGTTTTTGGCTTCCTCCATCTTTTCAAGAATTTCACCCACTTCCCTTCACTCAAAATGCTCAAAATTTTACTATGTTATATATACAATATGTCTTCATTCATTGGTATCAAATTTATATCTGTTACATGAATATCTGAGTATGAGGATCAATTTTTTATTTTCAATGTCACATGTCCCAGTTGATGAATGTAAGTACTAAAAAGTTCTGCATGGATTCCAACAGAGTCTTCATTATGGAATTCTGCATATTCCACACAGAATTTTCAACTCTATAACAGATATGTGCAGAATATCACATTCATTATAGTGATAGCCAAGCTATATCTGGAAAGTACAGATTCTGCATAATCTGTGCAGATTTGTACATGACTCCCAAGATGGGCAGCACCATGCCTAATAAGTTCCACATACCTCATAACTCCTAATAGGCTATAGAGATAAGGCAAGAACTGCTAGGCATTCTTCCCTCCTGCAGATAGAGTGTGTAAAGATGAGAACCAGACAAGAATCAGACATAATTATGAGATATTTTGATACTGAGAAATACCTACTGCAATACTGAATTAAACCTGAATAACTTGACTTTGAATACTTTGATGTGTGATGAAAATAGCCTGAGTTCAATTGATCTAATTCTGATTTGTTCTATTATTAGATTGAAATGATTGTGCCCCTTGAACTTACTGAAATTGCACCTCAGGATTTGAATAAAGGAATAAGGCTGGCAAGCAGCACAGCTCACTACCTTCAAGCATTTTACCAATTCATCATGTAATGAGGAAATTTTTAAACCATATAGATGATTAAATGCAAATAATTGCAGAAAGACATGAGATCTTGACAATATAGCATTTATGAATTTCACCACATACTCAATGAGACTCAATTCAAATCAAGTCTGGTTGAGTACAATGGACTGTTATTGTTTTTATTAAAATTCAATTTTATTTAGCAATTAAAAGTACAATACAGTCTAGTAAAAGTATCAAAAGCAAGCAGAATCAAGCAGAATTGAGTAAAATGAAGTGAAAATGAGGGTGATTGAATGAAGTGGAAAGGAGCACAAATCAAGCACATTAAGCCCTGCCCTTCCACTCTCCCCACTGCTGTCCAAAGTGTGAATGGTATCAAGCAATAGATCAATAACACTTAAGTAAATATGTATACAATGTCTTTGCATCTATGCTGCAAAGTCATGCCCCCACTGGAACTGACAGGTACAGCTTGCTCATGCTGCATGACAGGGGTGTAAAGGGAAGAGTTGATAAGCTAATACATTACCTCAAAAGTAAGTAAGTGAATAACTGATGGATGACAGACCCTCTGCATACATCCAATGTCCTCCATAATCCAGTACTGGCTCTGAACAGGAGAGTGAGAGGGTCTGCACAGTATATGGCAGGGATATGCTAGATGACCAAATTAGTTATATCTGGGTGACAAAGTATTAGAACAGAGTCATTGTTGAGTCTTGACATATCACTTGAGGAGGAGGCAGAGGTTATTACTTTGTAGGAACTCTGGGACTAGTTTGAATGGTCTGCAGCAAGTGCAATCATAGGCAACTAAGAGCATATCTGTGAGTGAGGGATAAGCAGGGGTGAGCAGGATATCAGTAAATACATGAATGAACAGAGAGAAAAAAATACTCTTCAAGCATTTTAAAGGCTTACTCAACTTCTCACCAATTACATCCCCTGCCTCCTTCACTTCCAACCTCACACTGAGCAAAATATCAGCACAGCACTCTGAAAAACTGTCATGTCCCATTCTATTCCACTAGGGACAAGAACCTTGGAGGAGATAGTCTAAGTAGCGGAGTAACTTGTACAATGTTAGTAGGGTGCATGGAGATAGTGAACAAGTACGGGAGTAGTGGAATGTTGGCTTCAACTTGTGTATTGCACCCTTGGACTTCCAGTTTCGTATTTAGAACAAAGCAGAGTAAGTGGCAAAATAGCGGAGTTGGCTCAAGGCCCAAGTGGGAGAAGGGTGTAAACATAGTTGATTTGAAACTGAAGTCTATCTACATTACAGGAGTAGTTTATATAGTAAACTACTTTGTCTGAATGCATATGGAGTAATGCCCATGGGTATGTGGCATCCTAGGGGTAAGTAAACTCCATGAAATGTAGAACATAGTAAACTAGTAGTACGCCTCTAGATTATAGTCATAGGAGAAATGACCACGACTGGAGAACGAGGTAGTAATATTAAAGGGAAGGAACAAGTAAACAGTTACAAGTAAACATTAGTAAGGAGAGTTTGATATATAACAAGTATACATAGTCTGGAGGAAATGTACTAAAAGCAGAGTAAACCTGGAGTTGACTCCAATGGTACAGGGATTGTCATGGATATGACAAAAACTCAGGGAGACCAGACAGTTCATCTGTCAAGTTCATTGGCATCTATTATGAGTGCAAGTTCAAAAAGGCAAAAAGAATTTAGAAAATGGGAAGTAGAAAAGTTAAAAGACATGTATGCAATATGGCCTGACATAACACAGCACACAGCACTGAGCATACTGAAACAGCCCACATTCATGCCCCAAGAGCCACAACACCTGAACAAGGGGGAAGATATCAAACAGATGGTACTTAGATGTCATAGGAGTAGGATTCCCAACCAGTTGCAGAGTGCCACCATTATAAACAAACAATCAAAAGAGTGAAAGAGGAAGAGAAAAGAAGCACACATCAACTTTATTAACAGCCCTCCAAACATCCAACACCAACCTTGTTGCAGGTGCCAATCCTGGATTCTGCACCAAGTTCAGCAATTCAATTCCAAGCTTGAGTGGTTCACATGTTAGGTCTGTGTGTGTGCCTAGTGTTGATAGGGTAGTTTGTGGGGTGTGCTGTGTGGAGGGGTATCAGCATGGGCAAGGTGTCAGAAGTAACAAAGAATAAAGAGTGTGATAGAGAGGGAATAGAGGATAATGAGGGCAAAGAGGGTGATAGTGGAGCAAAGACTCAAACACAAACACTGACACAGACACAGATAGGGAGGAAATTTGTTATCAACTACCAAGTTACAGAGTATATATACTGAGGCTGTCTACCAAAGTCCCAACCAAGGTCCATGTAACTAAGGTAATAGACAGCTGTCAATCTGTCAATCGCAGAACTGTCAAGTGTGACAGATGACAAGTGACAGCTGTCAAAGAAGCTGTGCAACCCAGAATATCTAACACAAGGACTTGATAGGTGAGAGAGCAAAAAACTGCAAAGGGAGTGCATGAAAGATAGATGAGGAGAGGGAGGAAGCAAAGAAGAAGCTGGAATGAAAAAGGGAGAATGAGAGGAAAGGTAATGAGAATGAGAGGGGATGAGGAGCATAGGAGTGAACAGTATAGTAATGAAGATGAAAGCAGTCTCAAAAAGAAAGGAACTGAATAATGGAAGAAAACCATGAACCTTTCAAACATTAATCCAAACCTCCTTTTCCTTCTTCATCAGGTCTCTCCTATGATATTTGCCAACAATCACCCCTGTTCATTCCATGGGACAAGAACAGAGCAACTGTCCCACCAAGACCTAGGAGGCTAGTAGGAGTCATATTTGGTGGCTTATCTGTATCTGTCCTCTTACACATGACTATACCCAACCCTACAACACACTCAACATCACTAAGATGAAAAAAGAAGAAAGAAATATACCTCTAACAGGTGACACACCTGCACACCTGCCTGGAGATAAATGTTTCATTCCCATCCCTGGAGTAGGAGAAAGAAGGAAATGGGTGATCTCCCCAGGTCCAGGGGGTGAAATTGAATGCACAATTGACATAGCATATGAGTGTGCTTGCTGGTGCATGACCTTTTGCAGGCAATCTTCAAAACTCCTCTAGGTAAAGACTTCTTCAAACTGGACATGCTCAGCCCTGAGGGCAAGGTTTAACTACTTCTTCTGTGCTTGAGATTGAGGTTGCAGGTGCCTTGCTTGTGTGCATTGCATGTAGCAGGAGTAAGAAATGTGAATTTCTACTTGGGAAGCCATGGCAAAGATGGGGAGGAGCTGAGATAGAGCAGGGACAAGATTTGTTACAAGATTGCACAAACAGGTTGGTGTATAAAAAGACATAACATGATTGCTTGGAAAGGTTGAAAAGGGGAGAGATAACTAAGTATTGATGTGATTGTGGTTCAGAAAGATCAGAAAAGTCCCAACCACAATATGTGAACTAAGTATTAAGTATATGGAACAAAGTTGTTGTCTTCACAGCTTTGAGCTTCAAGTAAAAGTAAAATAAGCATCAAAAGAAGAATAAGTCCAAAACTGAAAATGAGAGGGGTTGATGAAGGAAGGCAAAAGAAAGATCTGGGATCAGTCAATATGTCATCTGTCACATATTGTCACAGGGATTCAGCCAATCAGACTCAGATCCCATTCAAGATCACAAAATCACCTTATAGAAAAATTGAGACCACCCTATAACCCAACTACCTTAAAAGGTAGTGGGAATTTTATTATAATATTTAGAATTTCTATTCTAAGTACTTAAGTATTACTTAACTTGTCATGTGACTCAACAACATTCACCAGATTTTGATAAGGGGTACCTAGTTTACAAATAATGTACACAATGTTATATTGTGTGTTTAAGAGCTCTGATACCCCCACCCCCCTCTGCCTTCCTTATTTGGAAATATTATATAATCATTTCACTAACTTCTGTTTCTTTTGAGCATGCACATGTCCTTCTGCATTCTTTTTGCATTCCTAGTCACAGGACCAGTCTTCTGTTGGATGCTTGATGAAGTCTCAGCAGCTAAGATGAAACTTGAAACAATGTAAGTACATTGCAATAATGAACATTCAGGCCAATCTTACAACAAATTTGCAGCCAGGTGACTTGCAGTGCAATGATTCTTCCTTTGTTGCAATTTTCTTGAGCTTACAGTCAATATCTGCACATATAAGCTCTTCTTCAACCTCAATTAATCTGAACTTTCATTGAAGTCTGGCTCTATTAGAACAGGATACTTATTTGAATTGGTAAGTCAGAAACACAATCTATTGAATAACAGTGCATTTATACCTTCTTCAGTAATAGGGCTGTTAAAGGGTCCTTCATCTAGAGTCTGGTTTTGAGTGCTGCTATTGTCATCTGCTTGATCTTCACCATCTTCACTGTCCTTGGTTTCTTCACCAGCCTGTTGATCAAGTTCATCTTTGACATTTCTAATAGTTTCAGGCAAGTAAATTCAAATTTGCATATCACACAATGATAGCAGACTAACTGTAGAGGTGTAGTCCTCTACAGGGTGAGCCTTCCTCAGTCCCAAGTGCATAAGACCAGTTCTATAGGGAGAAACTAGCTACACAGGCATAGGGATGATGGTAAGAAAGACTCAAGAGTGGTGATGTAAGCAAGTCTACTTATATACTACTGTAAACCTTAACCCAACTCTTACATACTCCCCTACTAGATTGATCCCAGGGGGCTCAATCTCACCTGGAGAGAGCTAAAGGAAAGGATGGATGGAAACTACCTAGAGCAACCATCCAAACGTCCACCAAAACCTAGGAGAAACACCCTCAACAATCACAAACCAAGGCCTCACCCCCACCAAATACTAGGCAGAGCTGACAAGGTGACCATGCGAGGTGCGTAGGGACCACATATAGGCTAACAACCAAGGCCTGCTCAAGAAACAGCCTCTCATAGACTGTCCAGGTGTGTAGGGACCACCCATGCTAACAACCAAGGCCTCCTCAATAACATAGACCAACCAAAGAGAGGCACATAGGAGATATTTTGAAGAGAGAGTTTGTGTCAAAGGAGTGTGATGGTAGTGATATGAGGTCGGTATCACCAGAAATGAAGAGGAATGTGAATACAACACAGATCTCCGAGATGAACAAGGCTCCAGCAGTGATAGGGTGCAATAGGGACCCAGCTGAGTATCCAGGTGCTGGGATAACAGTGCAAAAGAGGCTGAATAGGGGATAGGAATGGGGGGTGGTAGAAGGAATGGAGGTGTCGACGAAAAATGCGATAGCGCACGATCCAGGCGTCGCAGCGTGACGCGTAAGGAGTCCTCGGAAAGGTCTGAACGAGGGCTACGCACACCCAAAAGAGCGAGCGGAACGAATCGGAACTGGATCCGAGACTGTCCGAACATCGTGGGGGATGTCGACGGCGATGGTGAGCCAAGGAGTGGTCGGATTGGGATGAATGAGGGGGCGATAGAAACGTATCGACGAGTAGAGTTGAACGCAAAAACAACCATGCGAATACGTGCCTTCGATCCCGAGATATGGCCCAACCATCATATGATCACCTCCTACACAGCCTGAAAACCCCAAGAAAATCCTCCAATGAACAACCCAGGAAAGCCACAAATGCTGTTGAGCACTAGAACTGCAGAGCCAGAAGGTAAGAGGTCAGAAAACCTCTCACAAAGGGTTGGAGATAAGAGTTGGGTGAGACCAGCCTAACGCTGGCAGCTGGCAGCCTATAGCAGGCTATGCAAAAAAGTGTAGAGGTGTAGTCCTCTACAGGGTGAGCCTTCCTCAGTCCCAAGTGCGTAAGACCAGTTCTATAGGGAGAAACTAGCTACACAGGCGTAGGGATGATGGTAAGAAAGACTCAAGAGTGGTGATGTAAGTGAGTCTACTTATGTACTACTGTAAACCTTAACCCAACTCTTACACTAACTGACTGCATTACCATTCTTGTACTATGTCCTTGTGAAATCTTTAATGTGCTAGTTTCTACTTGCTTTTTTCTGAAAACCCTAGGCTTTGCAAGGGATGCTGCTTTTATTAATGTACTTGTCAGTAATTTGAAAACATGTTTTATAGAGTTCAATGGTAGCATCAGTGTTACAATAAAGTTCTGGTTGAGATGTTTATTGTACAAGTCCAATAGTCACATGATTTACAAGTTCAAAGAACAAGTAGATCAGTATTGAAATCAAGTAGTCTTGATTCACAAGCTCTTAAGTTGTTTAGACTTAAGTACGAGTGAAGTGAATGAATCAAAGTAAAGCAAATTTGATTTAAGCTGAAGCTTGAGCTCTACAGCCCAAGTTCCTATTGTTTAAATACAAGTTGAATTGTACTAATAATAAGTACTAATAAGTCCAAATGCTGTGCATTGACTGCACATTACTGCAGCACAGTAAGAAGAAAGAAAGTAAAACTAAGTATGGTATAATGATTCAAGGTGAGTCAAGATAAGTGACAATCATGTAAGTAAGAAGTCTCATGTTTGGTATCAACAGTGATACCAAACAAGTCAATGGTTTTAGAAGAAAACATATGTAAATAGAAAGAAAAATCATAACAATCAGGATGACTTGAAATAGCATGTGACTGTAAATTTTATTTCCATATGGCAAGTGCATCTTTAGGGCAGATGATGCAGTTTAGTGGGTGCTTAGAATAAAATGAGTGATCAGAGGAGCAAGTGGCCTTGGACAGATTAAACTTTTTCAAGTTGATATATTTTGATTTCTTTATAGATATATTTTTCCTTTTTTCTTTTGTTTCCAAGTAAATAACACAGTCACCTGTGGAGTTCAAGCATAAACCACATACTTCATTCACACCTTGAAGCTGATAATTATGGAGAATATGACCACCCATATGCCTTAAGAGTTCAAGTACACTGAGCTCAGAGAGGTCAATGTTTGGACAAAATTTGCAGTGTCCTGATGCAGGCTCCTTCCATAGGTCACCATTTGAGTTCAAGTTACTTTCACAAGCAAAGCAAGCTCCTTGTAAAAGGTTATAGGTCAATTATTAATTCAGTTCTACTGTTTTGTGAACTTACCTCCTTGTGCATGATAAGGAAATGAATCACTTAATGGAACAACAGGTAACCGACCAACATTACCCTTAACCTGCTCATAAAGAAGTCCTGCAAAAATGCAAAGCTCAGCAGTCTTGAAAACATATGTACTTGTTCCACTATTTCTGTCTTGTAATGCTGGTAGAATAGTAGGATCAATAATTTCAAACCAGTGACCTTCCATGCCAAAAGCTAGAACCATTTTTGTAGCCTCCAGTCCACTCCCAATCTGGCCTGTCTGGCTGCTGAGAGGTATTTCTAAGGAAGAGCTTTATGATCTGACTGTTTATTTTAATATTGGGTTCATGTAGAAGTTGTGTAGATATGGAGGCAATAGTGTTATCACCATGATAAATGCCTTTCACATGAACAACTACCAGAAATGTTGAATTTTTGCACTGCACTAATGTTATGGCTGAATCCTTGACTATAAGTACCAGCTCATCATCAATGTGGTTATCATCACATATTTCAGCAAGGCTTTGTAAATCTTGGAACTGTGAGTAATCATGTACACACCCTAGTCAGTCCTTTGAGTTTGAATTTGCTAATGGGCAAGAGTACATGTGCAGAATTGATGATTTGTGGACATTCTTTGGCTGTAAGTCAGAACTAGAACTTTTTACCAAAACAAATGCTTTGAATGGAGCACATCCACCTTGCAAGTTCTCAACTGTATGCATTGCTATATCACCTGCCATATCTTCAAAATCTAGTTCAAGGTCCACATTTTCAGACCAAATATTCCCATTGGGCAACACTTCTGCATCAGTAATTGGTATATCTGATTCTTCTTCTGTTTGATCACATTCAGCTGAATTAAGTTTACCATGCATAAATACCACTTTGTTCTCACCAAATGGACAAAGAATGTCATTGCCCCTTCTTCAACCATTATATCAAATGGTGCAGGTGTATTAGTATCAGAAAGATCTTCCACTGCTTTGTGCCTTCCTTTCTTCCAATAAGCCTCAAGAACCACAGATGAGACATACACATTTCCTTTCCATGACTTCAGGCTAATGTGGTCATGCTTGTTTGATACAGATTCTGGATTGGCAATGAGTAATTTGATGGTTAATCTCTGAGGATTTCCACCCCACTCAGAATGTTCTTCATGGATATTAATACATTGCACTGCTCTGTCAATTTGATTTGTTAGTTGTAGTTGATCTGCATTCATGTAATCACCAATAATTGTCTGTACTTTTCCAAACACCTTCTCAAGGCCATCTGTTCTGAGAAGAATAATCCAAAACTGGCCACCTGGGTTATCAATTTGAGTTTTAGCAACACAAATATAAACATTTTTAACTATTGACATAGCATTGAAATAAAGCTGAACTGGAATAAACAAGCCCTTGTTGCTGTGGTAAAGTGTGACAATAAGATGTGCTTCCACCCTGAGATAGGTGAGTTGCAGTAATTTACACTCCTCAACATCAGGAAATGCCCATATCACAAATTTAGACAATTAAGGTTGAAGAAAGCTTGGTTTAAGGTAAATTTAGTCGGAAAAAGTACCATTAGCTGTTTTAGGTAAATAAGCTGAGGTCCCATACTTATTTTAACTAAAAAGATCGAAGTAAGGAGTGATTAGCTTGAACTTAGGTGATTTAAATTGTGAATTAATATAATTTAATCACACCATCCCACTTATGTCATAGCATTAAGCAAATATTAGGTAGGTTCTTACAATATAAATTGCATATAAAGAGGAAATAGCTTGAGATTAGGTGGACTTAACACACAAGAGATTACCAATAAACATCCATGACTCTATATTTTCCACTAAACTAAATACAATGACTACAACAAAAGCAGCAACAATTATCTATGTGTAATCGACGAGGGACAATGAGGAAATAAAGGAATTATTCTGAGAGCATTGGGTTGTAGAAGCAGCAGAGGGTAATAGCGAGAATGTGTATGTGAGAGAGCAAGAGTACATGAGAGACCATGTGCGAGAGAGTGTGAGAGAGCATGAGAGAGCAAGAGGGTACACGAGAGTGTGTGTGAGATTGAGACAGTGTGTATGTGAGAGAGCAGGAGCACACAAGAGACAGCATATGTGTGAGAGAGTTGCGAGAGAGTGTGCGAGAATGCATGTGAGAGCGAGAGTAAGAGAGGTCAGGGCACACAAGAATGAGAGTGAGAGTGAGAGTGCATGCGAGCACAAGAGTGAGTTGACACACAGAAGAAAATGTGAGTGCAAGAGCAAGAGAGAGGGCATGTGAAAGAGAGTGTGAGAGTGAGAGACAAGGTGATAGCATTTGCACAAGACGAAAGAGAGTGAGAGAGTGAGAGACAGGGTGATAGTGTTTGCGCAAGACGAAAGAGAGTGTGAGAGTGAGAGACAGGGTGATAGTGTTTGCGCAAGAGGGCCAGAGTGTTTGTGTGAGAGTCTTGTGGTTGAAGAGTCCCTATAGCTAAACCCCAAGCTCAAGCTTCAACAGTGGGATATTGGTAAAGAGAAAGGTGACTTACTGGTATGGACTCCTATCTTGATAAAACATGAACCAAATACACCCAGAAGTCAGAACAGAAGACAGTACATGAAAGGTCTGAAGAGGTATTGAGGGAAGAGGACGATAATAGATGTGTGCAGAGAGAAAGGGATGGGGGATAGGAGGGGAAAAGCAAGGGGAAGGTGGGGAAAGTTCAACAAGTTGTTGACATTGAAAGAGTTCAACACTGAACATGAACATGTTCATGACGTGGAATATATCATGTGATAATTGCATCAGCTTCCCAATTATTTGATTGGCTGCAAACTCATTTCGGCTTAACCTCCATGGCAGCTGTCACATTTGGCAGCTTCGGTGCATCGACTTTGCCATTTCATTGTAGTGCATTACAACTTCAAGCAAACTTCTAGATACAAGTATATATATTGATAATCCCTTGAATATTATAACATTGTAAATGCATTTTATTTGTTGAAACATTAGGATTACTTATGTATAAGGAAGTACAGATACTTATAGACCAAAGTAGAGACATCCTAATAAGCATAATATGTACAACTTGGGTACAGTATAAATGTAGAATGCTAATCATTACCGATATCAAGATATATACAGTGCAATCACTGACATAAATGACAATTAGTTAGTACTAAGTTACAATTAGCTGTTGGTGGTAACTTATTTTGACTTAATAATATTTACTTACATTGTATCAAGTATATTTAAGTAATGCTAAGCCAAAATTAGTGAGTAGCATGAGTGCATATTAGTACTCTTAAGCCGAAATATGGTATATTTAGGTTTAGATAAGGAACTTTAAGATAAGGGGTACACCTTAGTTGAACTAACTTGACTAATTTAGTAGGTGGGGAATTTACTGATGAAGATGTCTGTATGGATCTGTACAGATCTGCACAGAATCTGAAAATTCCATACAGACCTGTACAGACTAGGGACCGACATGGATGGATCTGAGATCCATCTGCGATCCAATCTGCGGATTGCAGCCTAATTCGGATGGATAATGGATGGATGACGCGGTTTTCGGATGGAACTGCTCGGGCCCCCACATTCATTATGTAAACAAACTTGTAGTAGATTACCTCTGTATAATTTTAACATAACTTGGTCATTTCTTCACCGATTTGCATGATTTTTGGGTTGTTGCAATCAGCACGAGTAAAGGAACATATTCATAGCCCATTCATATTCAATTTAAATATACTGTACACATTTAAAATAGAAATACATTCAAAATGTGGTTACTTCTGCTTGATTCATTTCAAAGCTCATCAAAACTGTCATCTTCAATACCATCAAAATTAAATTCTTCACCACCTGAAGAATTTAATGCATCCTTCACAACAGATTTATTGACTGCTTTATCCTTTGCTGAAAGCATTGCTGAAACTGTATGAATACCTGGAAAGAGTGGTCCTTTTGACTAAGACCCAAGTGCCATCTTTGCTTGGAATGTATTTGAGGTCATATTATGTTGCATAAAGTTGATTTGTCTGCGGCCAACTGAAAAAGCACGCTCTGCATCAACACTTGATGCTATAGGTAGTTCAGATGATATAAGAAGCAAAATAAAATAAAATGACTAGCCTGGGGCACTAATATAATCCAATGCCATCCATGAAATGGTAGGTCATTTAGTTTCAGCTAATGTCCACCATTGCATATGCCCTCCAGAGCGTACTACCACCTCTGTACTAACAACCAGTTCACTTAAATAATCTTGAATGCTGTCAACATTGTGAGTTGTAATGTGTTCAGCTCTGCGAACAAATCGGCCAGATTTTTTCTATAAAACAAATTAGTAACTTGGTAATAATATAATTAACTAAAACACACTTGTGCCACTGGAGGGACAACTATTGCCTCTGAACTCTTATAGGATGTTTCCCACCTCTTTATGACAATATTTGTAATATCCTGTACCTGTTGAGTGGTATAACCACGGACTTTGAACTACTCAAGCTTTCTGTCAGGACACATTACTAAATATTATCAATCAATAATAAAAGTAAAACTAATAGTAATATATACATACCAATTGCAATGTAATATATTTCTGATTCCCTAGTGAGAGTCATATACTTCTCAAGTACTAGGAGTGATGCATGTGCTGCCACTCTCATGACAGCTGGAAGTTTTGGAACTTCATCACTAAGCTCACCTTCATCTTCTTCTGAGCGTGAATCTCGAACACATTCAAGTGAAAGTTTTAAATCATGAAAAATGGGTAGTGTTTCCATGATTAAGGGAACTTTATCCTGAGAGAATAAGTCTGTTGCCTCCTTAAAAATCTACAACAAATTTAAGTAATAAGTTTAACTATTAGAAATGCACTTACATTGAGCACATCAACCAAATTCTCAACCATGTCCCACTGCCTGTCACTAAGACGATAAGCTTTTAACTTATATTCAGTTATGGCAGTAATTTGCTGAATCTCCCTCTGAAAAAGTAAATGAGAACTCAGACAGGTGAAGTCTGAGTTCCAACGAGTTGCAACACGACGATCAAGTGTATGCTTGAAACCTTGAAGAGTGTCGTTTTTCTGAACCATATCATCGAAAGCTCTATGCAAAACATCAGAATCATGAATATGGCGTGCAAGTCCAGAGACCTAATAGAGTATTTAATTTCATAAATTAATGATTAAGTGAAACATACTTACCTTTGGCATAATTTGAGATGCAGTCTTTAGTTCCTCAGCTGGAATTACAACTCTTCTATTCTGCTTCATCCATTGAATAGCTTGGTCGCGAATAGGACCAATCACTGCATGGTTATAAGTTTCATGACCATCATCATTAGCTAATACCTCATTATCAATGTTCATTTCCTCCTGCACTGCTGTATCCTCCTCTTCTTCATTATCTATAATAAGTTCATTGCTTGACACTGCTACATTCTTTCTTCCAGCTCTCTTCTTGAAAAAGAATGAAGTGTACATCTGTATAAATTCATGTATTAGATTAAAATAAATATAATGAATTTTTATGCTCACTTTTGCAATGAGATTCAAAATATGAGCCATACAGTGTACTTGGGAACTTGTCCCTTGAAATGTTGGAATATATCTTGGGAGAATCTCAGCAAGTTTACTGCAATTGCTAGCATTATCCATCCCAATAGATAAAAGCTTGTGGATATCAGTATGATGCCAGTAATAACAAATAATTTTACTTACAAGGTGAGATATTCTGAATTGCTTTAAGCATTCAGCAACTGTTTTTGCCAGGTAATCAGCTTTATGAGCTTGTTCCAAACTAAATAAATATGTTAATAATGTTAAATTTAAATTTACAATAAACATACTGAATGAAATCAAGAATAGCTCGGAAAATTTGTCCATCCTCATACCAGATTATCACAAGTCCAAGATATGAGACAGTAATTGGTGCTGTCCAACCATCAAGAACTGCATGGAATACTTTATCACGTTTCTAATATTTTATTAGATGTAGAAATAAATAAATTTAATAATAAATGTGCCTACCAAAAAATATTCTTTTACATGAAGTGAAATTTTCTGAAAAAGCCTGAGTGTGTCTCGCTGAACAGTCCTATCTGATGGTAACTTTGTTCCTGGACGCAACATGTTGACTTGCAGCTGGTAGTACTTGTCATTAACAATGTTGAAGGGTCGATTGCTAGCTGCACAGTGCAAGGCAATCAGGGTATGGAGGGCTACCTCAGAGAATGGAATTGTGTCATCATCGATATCCTGTGCAAGAGCACGTTTCTGAAGTCGTTCATTACACTGTTTCAACCCAGTAACTAAATTTCCAGTGCCATCACGATTTTTTTGGCGATCTCGGTGATGATCTTTATGATTGTCGGGGTCCACTTTGCAAGAAAAAACAAAACGAATCTTCTCTGGAACACCATTGGTGTAAACCCTCTCCATGGAGGTGTTATAGTGATTATATGTGTCTGCTGTGAGCCCAGCAAATATGGCCTCTAATATGCAATTTATTTATTAGTATTTTACAATCAATAAATATTTTTTAGCAAACACACCAATTATTTCACTATCTGGTTTCTCCCAAACATCCAAATCCAACATATTCATAACCAGCTTATTGTTCTGGCGCTGACACTGCTTCACTGGAGACAAAACAACTGGATAAGCAAGTGTAGTTGTTGGTGCATCAGGGGTATGAGGGCATGGAAATGGTGCTGGAGACACATCTCGACTATGTGTGGGTGTTTGAGGCTGACTAGGCAAAGGGGTGCCCTGGTTACTATCCACAGGAGTAGGAGCCTTGGATCCTCTAGCTGAAGTCCTGGTCCAGCTTTGGCCCCTAGGCTTGGGAGGCATTTAAAATGAATAAAAGCGAAATTTAATATGACAGTTACTGGTACAGATCGACAACTGGGGGGCAGGAATTACTCGAATCAATGAATCGAAGCAGTTATCAAGCAAATCCAGGGTGAAATTAAGTCGGAGTCCAAAATGTTACCAAAAATAGATGGATGCATCCAAAAACTGGGTTCATCCACGGATTGCCATCCGGAACTGATCCGCATCCACTATTTTCAGATAAAAATAGCAGATGGTCGGTTCAGGGTCATCTGTGTCAGTCCCTAGTACAGACCTGTATAGATACCATACAGAATTTATATAGTAGCTATTACTATTATTAGAGGTGATTATTCTATATGGATTCCATACATATTCTGCATGGATTCTGTGTGGATTTATGCATTGCTGCCTTGTCACACATGTCAAGTGTAACCCTAGGTGAAAAGTGTCACACTATACAAAATCCATGATACACTCAATATATAGTATCATTCTCAATGCATAGTATCACACTTAATGCATAGTGTTATGCTTAATGTATAGTGTCACACTCAACACTTAGTGTCATGCTTAATGCAGAGTGTCACACTCATCACTTAGTGTTATGCTTAATGTATAGTGTTATGTTTAATGTATAGTGTCACACTTAATGCATAGTGTCATGCTTAATGCATAGTGTCATGTTTAATGTATAGTGTCACACTCAACACTTAGTGTCACACTTAATGTATAGTGTTATGTTTAATGTATAGTGTCATACTCAACATTTAGTGTCACACTCAACGCTTAGTGTCACACTCAATGCTTAGTGTCACGCTTAGTCACACTCAACACCTAGTGTCATGCTTATAGTGTCACACCCAATGTATAGTGTCACACTCAACACCTAGTATCATGCTTATAGTGTCACATTTAATGTATAGTGTCACACTCAACACCTAGTGTCACGCTTATAGTGTCACATTTAATGTATAGTGTCACACTCAACACCTAGTGTCATGCTTAATGCAGAGTGTCACATGCAAGGAAATAAGTATAATAAAATTCTGTACAGAATTTTCAGGTCTGTAATGCAGAATTCCTCGGAATTCTGCATAATCCGTACAGAATTTTTGGAATCTGTGCAGAATCTGTACAGACCCAAAAAAACCTCTGCCAAAATGAAAAAAAATCTGTGCAGATTCCACACGGATTCTGTGTGGATCCATACAGAACACATGGCTAAGTGTAAAGAGCTTGTGAGTTGCTGGTCAAGGGATAGTTCAATGTCAAGATATGCATGCAATAGATAATAGTAAACTCTTCCCAAGAGCTTGAGAATGTTATGTGTAGCTATTATGGTGGGGCACTCATCTGGTTTGCATTCTGGAAGAGAAGCAATTGCATTGAGTAACTTTATCATGAGAATGACATCTTGCTTGTCATTTGGTGACAGGAGATAATGTACTGTGGTGGATGAGAGACCAAGAGAAGAGGTGGTATTGCAGAATCTCCACTGTAATCAAAGTTCCATTAATTTAGAATCCTTTTGATGAAGATCTGTGTTTCAGAATTGCTTTAGAACATGCTTTCAATTAAAATCACATGTAAGCTCATCAGGTTCACAATTCAAGTTAAATAATGGAAGTGATCCCAGAATCTTGTATAATTCACTTTTAAGTGAGAGCTTATTGTGCATAGTTAGTGAAATAAGAGCAGCTTGTCTATGTGAATTTCCATCAGATGCAATGCAATATAGTCATTTGTCTACATCTATAGATGAGTTAAGTGCTATTGATGTAGCTTGTAGAAGATGTTGTTGTTCTTTAACAGTCTCATGTTTACAGCTTCCACTAATAACAAAAGGCCTTGCAGTATATGCAGAGGGTAATCCAGATATCATAGAGCATGCAATAACAGTTGCCTTACAAAATAATTAGTGCATAGAATCACAATATGTAGAGCTTTCACTTACTTCACTAGCCAAATGTACATCTTGTTTTTGTAGACAGTCTCACAGAATATCTGCTTGATATTCAGAACAGAATTCCAGTGAACATTTGCTCTCATGTTCTTGGCAAATTCCCAGAATCATATTAGAGCATGGATCCCATTGCATGTGCTCTTCAATTTTAATTTCATGGACTTGCATAATTATGCCAATTTTAACATGTGCTTCTTCATGGATACATTGACAGTTTGGACAAATTGAATGAATATTTGAGCACATTCCAGTAAATTTGGGAAACCCCCAGAGGATTGAAGGGGATATGTGGTTATATGAGCTTTTGTAGCATTAATAGAGGGAAGGTTTAGAGTATGATAGGCAATTGTGGCTGCAGACCAACCACCAAGCTTATAGATCAGAAAGGCTCACTGAAAGTCTTCTTGGTATCCACTGGGTTGGTATTTGTTAGCAACAGACAAGCAAAAATGCTCGAAGTTGAACTCAAACACAAAGAAGAAGAAAAGATGAATCTTATTGCAAGTCTGGAATAAACTAGCACAAGAATAAGGAATATCTAATTAGAATGATTGTATTTATAATAAAAGTCCATGAGGGAGTCACATGTAATCTAACCTACACTACAACACATGTTACTGTGCTTCTACTGTGCAAACTCATGTACTACATATGTAACAAGCATGGTCGAACTGTGGACTGTGCCTGTAGTCTTGATGAATAACACATGTTGATATGCATGGTGTCTGCATGGTATGTCAGGTGATATGTGTCAGGTGACTGTGATAAGATAAGATATGTGGATTAGATAAGATAAGGTGTGAAATCCTAGCAGTATTGCTTGCAAGTAGCATGGTCTACACTTTCAATCATTGAAAATACACTCTGTCCCTCCCTACATGCCCTTGCCATCAAACACCATAGGCCTGGAATATCTTCATGGCCAATAGCTATTGTAAGACATTTCTAAGCTTGCAGCTGTAGATTCTGTGCACAGAGCTTGTGAGCCATATTTAGTGATGATAGTATTTATTTGTTTCACCTTCTTCTCCAATGCTGAGTACATCTGTGCAGCAGTTAAATATGACCATGGGGTTGACTCTGAAGCACCATCCAGTAGCCTAAACCTGAGTCCAGTAATAGTATTGTGGTCATGGAGACACTAACAGTTGAAACAAGGAATTGAGCTTTCTTCATTTAAATTGTTGTGTCATGTACCAGAACAAGAATTTGAATACAAAGTAATTCTTTTATTCTGAGTGAACACACTCCAAGGTAACTTCTGAGATACATGCATTAAAAGAGGATAGGAAGAGAATGGGTGGTGATTAGGAGGGAGTATGAGCTCATATCCAGGACAATAATTGCTGAACAATGATAAGTCTGTGGCAGGTGCAACTCCAACTGAACATGAAATTGATAAAATAGCATTGATCAATGAATCAAGGCTAATGATTTTAACCTCATCTGCAGTGCTTGAAGTACCCACTTCAATTATTTCTTTACTTCAATGAACTGGTTCTGGTTCTGGTGTATTAGATATATATAGAACTGATGGAGCTGTACTGGAAAGAAGAGCTGGTAGTAGTACAAATGATGGTACAGGCTCCTTATTCTTGCTGCACTTCTCAAAGAACCTAAGAATAGAAGATGAAGAGGATAACACAGCTACATTTTGACAGTGTGATTTGCTTTTAGTGTGAGTAATCCAGTTTGCTTTGCCTCCTGTTCCAATATGAACATTGATTTTGCACACATCACAAAATTGTGTTGATGACTCATCAAATGTGGTCTGCCAAAGATATACAGTAGATTTGATAACTAAATGGTGATAGGACAAAGTTTAGTAACTTATGATCTTCTTCTTTGATTTGCCCATCATGCTGCAATAAAAGTTCTGAGAGATAGGGAATTAATGATGAAAGTCAACATAAAGCACATTTCTAAGTCATTGAGCTCTGAGCACTCAGAGTCAATGCAACATTGAACAACCATTTTTGTCCATTTTAGCTTGTTTCACACATTGTTAGCACTCTATTTCATATGATTTTGAGTCTAGGTACATTTTGAACTCAGCCACAATGTCCCAGCATGTCCAATTTAAGCCAAAATCCACCACATGTAAGTGACCATTATTACACATCTAAGGTAGGTTCTGGCTCCCCCTCTCCCCCTACATTGTCTCTCAGGATTTGCCACCAGGTATCCCTTGGATTCAATGTTTTTGCACCTAGGACATTTATTGTTGAGTATAACAAGCTGTCTTCTGTTGTCATGTCCATGACAAGTGTCCTGAAACCATTGAAGTCAACTCTGAGTTTACTCTGGATAATGTACATTTCCTCTGGTTATGTGTTATTGTTATATATCAAACACTAATGCCTCCATTGTATACTTGTATTATATTTACTTGTTATTACTTTATTTACTTTATTCTTATTCCCTTCATTCCTTCATTGATATTCTTATTTCCCCTGTCCCCATTAGTTTTACCTCATTCTTCAGTCTTGGCCTTTTACCCATGACTGTAATCTAGAGGTGTACTACTAGTCTACTGTAGTCTACATTCTATGGAGTTTACTTATCCCTAGGGTGCCACAAACCCTTGGTCATTTACTCTGTATACATTCAGACAAAGTGGTTTACTATATAAACTACCTTTGTATTGTAGGTAGACTTCAGTTTCAAATCAACTATGTTTTTACACCCTTCCTCCCACTCAGGCCTTGAGCCAACTCCACTACTTTGTTGGTAACTCTGCTTTGTTCTAAATATGGAACTGGAAGTCCAAGGGGCACAACACACAAGTCAAAGCCAATGTTCCATTACTCCCATACAATGTTCATTACCTCTGCACACTTTACTGATATGCACCATTACTTCCACTACTTTACTATTTCCTTCTCATTCAATTCCTAGTGGAATAGAACAGAACATGACATCTGTTGAAATTGTCCATAAATATACAAGGTGTACTAATATAGTGGTTTGTCTATGTAAGACACTATTATATAGTTATCAGAATTTGGCATTTTTGCTCCAGTACTCTTATCATTGAGTACAACAAGTAGTGAGCACTCTTCTATTGAAATTACCTTTGTGAACTATATATATACATACATCTACAAGGTGTCCTAGCATAGTTGTTAATTTGAAATCCACTCTTACCTGTATAGCTTTGCATTATTTGCTCACTATTGTTGATTTGAATGAGCAATGGTGTTATATCCATGTCCAGATACATCATGCTGACATTACTGAAGGTTCCTACATGACCTTCCGACATACCTGATCTGTTCCCATAATGTACCTGCTACAGATTTATACTTTCTAACATTTCCACTTGGGTTCTTACCCAGAACCCATCAGGTTTTCCTTTGGGTATCTTGAATACATACTTTCTCTTATTATGGCCTCACCACATCATTGTAGTATTACTCCTCACTTCCATTCTTACTTATATATTTCATTATGGCAAATGTAGTCGCATTCATCTCCCAGTAGGAAGGGAATCGGTATGTAACAGACTGAACCATTCACAGTATTTGTTGCAGATATGGTCCAATGTGAATTTTTTGAATGCAGAACCCACATTTCCTTGGACCATGTTAACAACACTGCAAAATGCACTGATTGCAACAAAGTATTACCACATGGCATACCCAATGATATTTTTGGGAATCCAAATGAATATGGTGTTTTGGACTTCAAGGTATATTATATTTTATAGACCTTTTCTGATACTGAGAATACATAAAATTAAAGATACCAGTTAAATTGGAGGCCATTCAAGAAGCACACACTTTATTTTCTCCACCTGATCACCCTAGATTCCCACTATCCCTATCTACTATCTAGCGAAACCACAGCCAAGGGAATGGGCTTGGCAGAATCAGCAGGGAAAGAAGACCCTGTTGAGCTTGACTCTAGTTTGACATTGTGAAAAGACATAGAGGGTGTAGAACAAGCGGGAGCTTCGGTGCCGTTGAAATACCACTACCTTTATTAGTTTATGCCACCATCTTTATTCTTCATTCTGAACATATCATTTGTGCCCCTACTCTGCTTTGCCCAGACTTCATCTCTTACTTACCCCTTTGACTTCTCCTTAGCATTCTGCTCCCATATTCATACCTACTACTTTCTAGTACATATATATAGTCTTCTAGATGTACTAGTAGTCTTCAGTATTTGTATCAAATCTGTACAAACTCTTTCTACTCTTGAGTCCAAAACCCACTCCAGGTTTTCCTTCAGGTTTCTCTCCTGCTGCCTAGGGTAGTGGTGAAGCTTCTTCTATAATCTGGAATGTTCTCTTCTGTTGAGTATCATTTATTGTGAAATATGAACCATCCCTGGAAGATATTCAGGTGGCACAGCACACAAGCTGAAGCCATGGTTCACTTCTGCACTTCCACTCTCATTTCCATACCTGTACTCACTTCAGGTTTCCATTATAGTTCTCCTGCACCCTCCAGGTGTCTTTGTATCCATTTTATAGTAGGAAGGAATCTGTATGTAACAACTGGACAAGTTGTTGTTTTGGTATGTTTAGATTGAACTAATGTGCTGTAAATGTACATTATTAAGTACAAGGTGCTTTAACACAATAGATTATCACACTTCATATTCAGAGGGATTTGTGGTTTTACTCTGGTGCACTTATTGTTGAGTGCAGCAAGCTATAAGCACTCTTCTGTTGAAATTGTCTATAAATATATATGAGGCAAATTAGAGCAGTGGTTTATCAGTAATTTACACTCCCCCAAGAGATCTGTATGGAATCCGCACGGAATCCGAAAATTCCATACGGATCCATGCAGATTCTGTGCAGATCTGTATAGACCTGTACAGACCTGTATAGATACCATACAGAATTTATATAGTGGCTATTATTATTATTAGAGGTGATTATTCTAATGCATTGCTGCCTTGTCACAGGTGTCAAGTGTGACACTACACAAAATCTGTAATACACTCAATATATAGTATCATGCTCAATGCATAGTGTCATGCTTAATGTATAGTGTCACACTCAACACTTAGTATCACACTTAATGTATAGTTTCATGCTTAATGCATAGTGCCACACTCAACACTTAGTATCACACTTAATGTATAGTTTCATACTTAATGCATAGTGTCACACTCAATGCATAGTGTCATGCTTAATGCAGAGTGTCACACTCAACTCTTAGTGTCACACTCAATGCTTAGTGTCACACTCAACCCTTAGTGTCACGCTTAATGCAGAGTGTCACACTCAACCCATAGTGTCACACTCAATGCTTAGTGTCACACTTAACCCTTAGTATCACACTTAACCCTTAGTGTCACACTCAACCCTTAGTGTCACGCTTAATGCAGAGTGTCACACTCAACCCTTAGTATCACACTCAACACTTAGTGTCACACTCAACCCTCAGTGTCACACTCAACCCATAGTATCACACTCAATGCTTAGTGTCACACTCAATGCTTAGTGTCACACTCAATGCTTAGTGTCACACTCAATGCTTAGTGTCACACTCAATGCTTAGTGTCACACTCAATGCTTAGTGTCACACTCAATGCTTAGTGTCACACTCAATGCTTAGTGTCACACTCAATGCTTAGTGTCACACTCAATGCTTAGTGTCACACTTAATGCATAGTGTCACACTCAATGCATAGTGTCACACTTAACACTTAGTGTCACACTCAATGCTTAGTGTCACACTTAACACAGAGTGTCACACTCAACCCTTAGTATCACACTCAACACTTAGTGTCACACTCAACCCTCAGTGTCACACTCAATGCTTAGTGTCATGCTTAACCCTTAGTGTCACACTTACTGCAGAGTGTCACACTCAATGCTTAGTGTCATGCTTAACCCTTAGTATCACACTTACTGCAGAGTATCACACTCAATGCTTAGTGTCACACTTAATGCAGAGTGTCACACTCAATACTTAGTGTCACACTCAACGCTTAGTGTCACGCTTAACCCTTAGTGTCACACTCAACCTTTAGTGTCACACTCAATGCATAGTGTCACACTCAATACTTAGTGTCACACTCAATGCTCAGTGTCACACTTAACCCTTAGTGTAACACTCAATGCATAGTGTCACACTCAACCCTTAGTGTCACAATCAATGTATAGTGTCACGCTTAAACCTTAGTGTCACGCTTAACCCTTAGTATCACACTTAATGCAGAGTGTCACACTTAGTGCTTAGTATCACACAATTTTCTATTCTAATTTTCCATAAGGAAATAAGTATAATAAGATTCTGTACAGAATCTGTACAGAATTTTTCAGGTCTGTAATGCGGAATTCTGCGGAATCCACATGGAATTTTTGATTCTGTGTGGAATCTGTACAGAATCTGTACAGACCCAAAAAAACCTCTGCCAAAAAGAAAAAAATCTGTGCAGATTCCGCACAGATTCCAAAATTCTGTATGGATTCTGTGTGGATCCATACAGAACACCTGGCTAAGTGTAAAGAGCTCTGGTTTATCTAGGACACACTCTTTCATGATGCAAAATCAATCTTTTTTGCTTTGGTAGTCAAGTACCTAAATTAGTTACTGAAAATGCATTGTAAAACTTTTCATTTTACAAGGTGTATTAATGCAATGGTTTATTTATGTAGAATGCTCTTCTATAAAGTTGTGGTGAGAGTTCAATGTTTTTTTACCTGTTACCCCTATTGTCGAGTATAGCTAGATGTTAGCACTCCCTGAAATTGTCCTTTACACTCTATATATACATAAATTACAAGAGGTGTCCTAGCATAGCAGTTATATATGCAGAACACACTCTTACACTATTTCACTCCCAGTATTTTTGCTTTTTATCACCAAGTCATTTACTGGATTTTAAAGGTTTGCACCTAGGACATTTACTGTTGAGTATAACAAACTATCTTCTGTTGAAATTATATGAGGTGCCCCAATGCAATGGATTATCCAGGACCCACCCCACAGACCATTGATATTTAAAGGTTGTTTTTGGTCTGTTACTTTTATCATCATCAAGCTAGCACTCTTCTGTTGAAATTGTCCTCATGAATTCTATATATAGGTACATTTATGAGGTGCCATAGCATAGTGGGTTATTTATATAGGATACACTCTTGCACTCCTTGGAGATCATTATTTTTGCTTGTTATTGCCAAGTCTATTATCAAGTACACCAAGTATTGAGAATTCTTCTGTTACAATTATGATAATACAATCTATATATGCACACATTTATGAGGCATTCTAGCATAGCTGTTTATTTAGAATGTACTCTTAGGGATGATGTCTCGAAAGTTTTGGCAATGTTATCATCAAGTCCAACATGTACCAGAAGTCAAGTCTATTCAATACAAAATTTGAAATTTTGCTGATGTGTTGTATGTGTATGATAAAGATTTTCTTTCAAACTTCTTCCAAGGCATGCTAGCACAATAGGTTATCTAGGATGCACTCTTGACAGAAGAGATACATTTTATTAACACATACTATGGTAATTTCAGAAAATTGTGGTTTTATTAAAATTATCCTTGTGCAATTTATATATAGGTAAATTATGGGTTATTTATGTAGGATGCACTCCCGCGCCTATTCAGAGTTCGTTATATTTTCTCGTTATAGCAGAGTCCAATGAGCACACCAACAACCGAGTGCTATTATTTAGGGTTTCTGTTGAGTACTATTTTCGCTCGTTATCGCCGAATCAAATGAGTGCCAGAAGTCATTGGTAATTGCGCCTGGTACACTTATTCTTGAGCAACCTAAGCACTCTTCTGTTGAAATTGTATATGAGGTGTTCTAATGCAATGGATTATCTAGGACTTACTCCTCCATATGTATCCTTGGTGGTTTTTTTGGTCCAGTATGTTTATCATCGAGTACAACAAGCAGTGAGTGGTATTAGTTGGTCTTTCTGTTGAAGTTGTCCTTGTGCAACTTATATGTACATGCATCTACGAGGCGTTCTAGCAAAGTCGCTCATCTAGGACGCACTCTTAAGCGGATGAAAAGTCGCGAAATTTTTGCTCATAGCGCCGAGTCCAATGAGTGTCGTTTTTGCTCTTGGTAAGTTATTTTTATCAACATGTTTCGGAAAATATTAGAGTCCTTATGCAATTTATATATAGGTACATTATACGAGGTGTTCTAGTATAGTGGGTTATTTATGTAGAATGCACTCTTCCGCCCATAACGAGCTCGCTATTTTTGCTTGTTATCGCCGAGTCCAATGAGTCCAGCAAGCAGTGAGCGCTATTAGCTGGTGATTCTGTTGAACTTGTCCTTGTGCAAGATAAATATACATATATCTACGAGGCATCCTAGCATAGTCGTTTATCTACATAGGACGCACTCCTGGGTATAGGTGTTTCAAGATGTTTTTGCTCGTTATCGCCGAGTCCAACGAGCACAGCAAGCACCGAGTGCTATTTAGTATTAGTTAGATTTTCTGTTGAGCTTGTCCTTGTGTGATTTATATATGCATACATCTAGGAGGCGTTCTAGTATAGTGGTTTATCTACAACGCACTCTTCTGTAAATCGTGATATTTTTGCTCGTTATCACCGAACCCAACGAGCGCCGGAAGTCAATTCAATTCAATACAAATAGATACAGAATACAATAAGCCACAGGGCTAAGTATATAACATACGGTAACCATGATCGTGGGTAGGTGGGGGGGCGCCAAACAATCAACGTTGAACATATGAAAAGATCAAGACATTTCAACAAAGATAATCAAATCAATCCAACCATATTTGACGGGCAATCTTTACCTTACTTATCCGCAGAAAGGGTAAAATACACATACACCAAGAAAACGGGGACTAGTGGCCGCAAGCAACGCCCAGCGTTCCACATGTCACCCGCAATCTTCCATGCAACGCATACATGCTTCTATACGAAATTGAACCTCCCCGCATCCTTTACTTCTCTTTTCCTTCCCCACTTTCTCTCTCTCTCGAAGGAGGAAGGAATCCGAGTCGAGGGATTGACAGATCATAAATGATGAGCAAGCGAGCGGGGAACAAGGCACCGCATGCCACTGCCGTGTCACGTCATGTCAAGGTACGATACAAATAGGCTCGGGCCGAACTGTGTGACATTAATCACGTGATTACAAGGGGAGAAGGGTGACAGCTCCGCTGGCTCGTTTGGGTTCGGATTCCCTTTCTTCGACTTCCCTCGACCTCGTTAGACATCCATCCCCTTCTCCTTTCCCCTTCGACTTGTCCTGTCCTGTCCTTGCACTCTCTTTCTCTCGGCTGTCTAGGAACATACCCCGTACCCAGAGCCCAAGAACCGAATCGGGTTGATTTTTATCCCCCTCTTGCGTTTGGACCACCATCACCACCACCATCAGCAGCAGCAGCAGCGTACGCCCCCTCCCACCTCAGCTCCCAAGCTCGCTCATACCAGGAATAGGACAGGACTCTTAATTCCTCGGGCTCTCTCTCTTCTCTCTCACACTCACTCACCATCGACCATCTCGATACCACCTAAAAAACCTCACGACGGAACGACAGAACTAAAATGCGTCTCGAAAGGATCTGTAGAGCATTATCGGCTGCTTGGTTTGTGGGTAGTGTTTCTGGTGAGTTTTTCTTTCTTTTTTCAACCTCTACTCGACGTTGTGATGCCTTACGGCGTCGAGGGAGGGGGTTATTTATGGATTTGAATGTGTTGCTGATTACCTCCCTTCTGTGTGTTTTTTTCTTCTATGTGTTGTGTCCTGCGTGTTCCCATCACGGCGTTTGTCCCTGTCCCCCGTTGTCGTCGTTGTGGTGGTGCTACTGTGTCCCGCTTTGCTCGGCGTGACCTCCGACTTGTCACTCTGCACCTTGCTCCACCTCCCTCTCCTTCCCCTTCACCCTACTCTCTACCCCTTCCCCTTACTCTTACTCCCCAACCCACGACGAACAAATAGCCTACTTCAACATCGACGTCCCAAACACACAAACACAATGGGTCCAAGGCGGCTCGAACGCCAATCTCGTATCATGGACTAAAGGCCTACTGGACGATATCAACAGTTTCGATGTAGAGCTTGCTAGGATGTCGGTGGATGGGCTGACGCTTGTTGCAAGGAATGGTATGTTTTTTTTTGTTGATTTTGGGATTTTGGGGAATTTTCTGGTGTTTTTGGGTGGGAGGGGGGTTTTTGTTTTTTTGGTGGGGCGAGGGGCAAGGGAGTGATTTGGCGGGAGGGTAGGGGGGACACTGGCTAGGTGGGAAGGGCGTTGAGCGTCCGATCTGCCCGTTGCCCGCTGCCCTACCTGCCCTGCGTCCACATCAGCCGTCTACCCTGTTTTTCTTGGCGTTTTTGCTTTTCTTTCCTCAGAGCGCTTACGCGTTGTGTTGCGATTTCTCCCGCCTCGTTTTCCCCTCCCTCCACTACATTTTTTATCTCATTCTTTCGTCATATGCTCCACCTGCCTCCAGTGCGCGATCGATAGAGGGGGCGGAGATGGGCGGAGTTGTGCTCACCGGGCAGCCCGCTACCCGCTGTCTATCTGCCCCTGCATCTGTATCTTCACACATCTTCGTGGCGCTTTTGTTTGTCTGCTTGTCTGCTTTTCGATGCTCGTGACGCGGCACCTGCCAGTTTTCTACCCTTCTTCCTCTGGAGACTGGATTTTGGGTGGTGTGCGGCGGAGGAGTGGAGCTGGACGGGGTTTGGGTGGAGAGTTGTACTGGCCCGCGCAGTCCGCTGCCTACATGCCTGTGTTTGTGGTTGTCTGCTGTCTACCTTTTTGGCGCTTTTGCCTCTGAGGTTGGGCGGGGGGTTGTGTCTACTTTTTTCCTTGTTTTCTTTGCGCTTTTGTTCGCCTGCCCTTTTTTGGTCAGGCGCCTTGCGTTTTAGCTTTTGCTCCATGCGCTGAGTCCTCTGCTTCTTTTCTCCACCTTTCCTCCCTCTTCTTTTCGCCCTAGGATTTGGCGGGTATGTGACTGGTAGAGCGGGGTGAGGGCTGAGGTTATGTTGCCCGCTGCCCGCTGCCTACCTATCCCTGCGTTTGTGGTTTCGTGCGGGTCCGCCCTTACCTTGCATTTGCTCCCCGCCTCTCGTCACCTGCTTCTTTTATTAACATTTCCTCCACTACCTTTCTTCTTCCCCTCTTTGCTCTCTTCATCCCTCTCCTTATCCTTACTAACACCACCTCCCTCCTAGTCAATACAAAACCATCAACATTCAACATCCTCCTACAAGACTACCCAGCAGGCGACGACTACTTCCTAATCTTCATAAACAGCACACACGGCGTGATGTACGCCACCTCACCGCGGTTCACCATCTTACCCTCTGGAACGTCACCCAACTCAACGCAGGCGGAGCCTGATAAGACTCAACCGACTGTTACGATTAGTGGAGGGCCTTATCCCACCAAGGTCTTTGCTACTACTTTCGCGGCTGTTAATGGGGCTGTGGGGAGTGTTTTAGGAGGTGTGGGAAGTGCGAGCACGTGGGTGGGTGTGCTGGCTGGTGTTGGAGTGGGTGTGCTTGGTGGTGTTGGATTGGTGTGGTAGCTTTGCCTTGCGTCGATAACCATAACCTGTTCGTTGATCTTTGACGTCTTTTCATGCCTGAATGGTTTTTTCTTCTCTTAATGGTTACATATCGGTTGCACCCCGACATACTTTCTACCCACACACACCCCCATACATCATACATGCATGTTTACCTTTTGGTTCGAGGGCATGAACTATAACACTACGATACGCTTTTTTTTTACTTTAGTTATTTTTTCTTTTCTTTCTTTTTTAGTTAGGTTAGTTTATACCAATACCAATACTGATACACGGACCGACGCATACGTAGATCACTTTCCTTCCATCTTCATACTTACCCTCATCCGCATCCGCATCCGAGTCGCATTACCCCCCCTCTCCTCACATCGTTGATCTCTTCGTATTGGAGTTGTACAATCACGTACGTCCGCTCATTAGACTTTTTTTTTGGTTTTGGCTTTACTTTATTTATACGCTCGCTCGTTTATCGTTTACCGTTACATACTTTCTTTTTCTTTCTTTACGCTCTTTTTTGTGCTTTTCTTGTTCTGTTGGTTTGGATTGGTGTATAAGTAATGCAATGATGGATTTTTGAGTGATTTGATTGGGGTTAGGGTAGCGGGCTAAGTCCGTGGTGTACATAACGGGTATTGAACACCGCTCGTCCTATAACATCGGAATTCATTCCGGGATCAGAGGATATTCACAATTCTCGCGACGGGCTTGCCACTTGCTCTGACTGAGTTCACGACGCGCCTACGACGGCTCTTGGATGCCGCTCGTGTTAGTATACTGTAACATCAGGACCCGGCATCAGAAAAGGAGTAAATTGTTCCGCGTTGACGAGTCCGAGTCTGACGCCCATATGTAATGCCCATAATACTTATGTTGAACGTAACGTTGAGATGGTGAGGGCACACAACTCATTTTGGGCCCACTTGGTCGATTTGATTTGTATGCCGACGGACCTGTGATGGTAACCCACGTCGGTCAACGCTGGCGGCTGGACGCTGGACGCCGCTTATCGTTGTTATCGTTGGATGACCGGATTGTGGGTGGTATCCACATCGCGGATAACGCTCACTGTCACCGTTCACCTACAATCACAAACATAATCCGCGCTCGCCGCTCTATAAATTCGAAATTCAAATCGAGGGCCGAGGGAGATCATCACTCCATCAAGGACCAGCATCAGCAGGGTCTCGTCTCGGATCTCCTCCGGAAGCGCCCATTCGATATCGGCTCTCTCGTAAAGGTCTCATTAGGGTTTAAACATGATTCTTTGCCGAGATTTTTAATTAGATGCGATATTGGTTTAATCATTAATGTATTTCATATTGGCTTATCGTGGACATCAGAAGATAGCGTTGACGTGCCTCACATATGACTTCGTTTTGTGGGTGTGGAGGTAAGGGTTATATGGGCCAGTAGTTCAGTGGGTTTACGATACCGTAAATTTCCTCACTACTTACTTCATATGAACCCGTGTCAGTGTCCCGATGTTACTATATCTTTTGCTGTTAAAACATCCACTTTGTGTACTTACATGAGATTGCTCCTTATCGTCTTATCGCACTGACGGCAGGCAATCATTTTGTACCTGTCATAGCTGACGTATTTGGTATGAATAGTTGGGAGGGCTTTTGAGGTTATGTGGTGTAGTGGTTCGCTGCTTATATTAAGCGCGAGATTCTTCCACTTTATATCAAGCCTTTAAGAGTGAATTTAATTAGCCACACATTTTGCTGTTGAAGCCTCCACTTTACACATATGGAATTGCCGCTCATTGTCTTTGTATGCCGATGTCAAGCAGATTATAAGATTGTGTGGTGTAGTGGATAGTAAATGGGGCTTATTACATGTGCCATTAATTTCCTCCATTTCATACAAACATTTGCGATATTGAGTGAAACTGTCTGCATCAGCTATAGCTATCACAAACGACATCTTCTGTGGTTTTGTGGTTTTGTGGAGGAGAGTTAAAGGTTATGTGGTGTAGTGGACCACTGGGTTTGTTACATACCGTAAATTATCTCAACTGTATACAACACCTTATGACCATTGTATATTAATCTCTTGTAATCCTACCGTACTAATGGTGGACATCATTTTGTACCTGTCATAACTGACATATTTAGTGTGAATATTTGGCGGGGCTTTTGAGACTATGTGGTGTAGTGGATTACTGCATTCATTATGCCATGAAATTCTTCCACCTCATATCAAGCCTTTGAGAATGAATTGGAATTATGCATACATTTGCTCAGTTTATACATTAAGGAATTGCTGCTCATTGTCGTTTTGCAGTGATGGCAAGCAGGTTACTTCTAAGGCTGTGTGGTGTAGTGGATAAGGCATGTGCCATTAATATCCTCCATTTCATACAGATATCTCTGAAAATAAGCGAAACTATACCTTTTTCTATAAAATGCTTTATTATATGTACTATTATATGCATCGGTTATAGCTTTCACAAATGACATTTACTTATGTGGTTTTATGGAGAGTTTAAAGGTTGTGTGGTGTAGTGGATCACTGAGTTTTAAATTGTCACATCATGAATTTTTTCAGCTTTATACAACTATGGCCTTTGTGTCTATTATCTCTTGTAATCCTACTGCCTATAATTTTTACTGTTAGAACTTCGATGTTTGCATGGATTATACTCTCTAGGGAGTCAGGTCTCTCGAGGTGCACAAGATTCTGGTAATTCAACATCCCATTCAATTTTGAACATGACCGTTCAATTTATTTCTCTGCCGAGATTGTTAATTAATGTTTGTCAAATAGATTTATATTTTTCATATTGGCATATTATAATGGTCATCAGTGGATGGTGTATACGTTATGGCTTCGTTGTTTGGGTGTGGAGGTAAGGGTTGTATGGGGTAGTGGTTAAGTGGTTTATGATACCGTGGATGTCTTCTACTTCATACAAAGCCATGGCTTTCCACATCCAGTGACTCACTATATATTTTGCTTTTAAAACATCCACTTTGTGTACTTATAGGTTATATGGGATTGTTGCTGATCATCTTATCACACTGATGTGAGGCATCATTGATGTATTTGGTGTAGTGGTTCACTATCCTTACTATTATGTTGTAACTTGCGAATTTATTCCACTTCGTATCAAGCCTTCGAGACTTGCTTGAATGATAGTTAACTATATATTTTGCTGTTAAACTTCCAGTTTACGTGTATGGGTTTGTTGTTTATTGTCTTATCGCACTGACAGCAAGACATTACACCCTCCCCATCTTCTAGACCTCTGAGCAACTACACATTTTCTTCTATAAACTGTGAACTTAATGATGTATCACTCAGAACGATATCTTGTAATGCATATTTGGAGGTCATGTAGACTAATAGAAAATACACACATAAACTAATGTGTGGACTGTGGACTGCACCTGGCTAAAGGCTTGTCTTTGCGACCTTATGGACATGGTGTGAGAAATGAGTATACCTCTTTTTGTTAAACATTAAAGTGGTGCCAAATTGTAATTTCACTGTCTTTGAGGATAATAATGTACCTCTGTTACCCATGAGTAAGATTGGATAATGAAGAAGAGGAGAGTAATTAACCAACTTGCATGTACTAATTGCTTTGTTGGTTAAACTTCTTAGACTTACACAATGTGCAAAAATTCAGAACTCAAGAACTAATCATTACTAATCTCAAGCTTTACATGGAAAATAAGATACAAGAAAGAAGCAAAAAACTTCATAAGAACTACGAGCATTGCAAATGGTGGAGTATCTAATCAATTAACAAGAAATACTAGTCTCAGGCCTGTGGACTGGGCTCCTACACATTACAGAACGTGTAACGAAACCACCCAGCGCAACGAACGAACAAGCAGCATAACACAACCTCTAGCCTTCACCACCCTCCACCTCGCAGGCGACGAGAGGGGGAGAAAAGTTCAAAGGCGACGTAAGGGCGCTTTGAGAGAAAGCACCAGATGGTGGGTGAGATCGCACGAAACCACATGAGGTAGGGCAGCAGGCAGCACGACCCCCTCCACCGATCGGTAAGCACACACCATGCAAAATTCCCAACTCCCAGAGGAAGAAGAGCAGAAAGCGGGCCAAGTAACGATAGGATAGGCGGAGAGTAAACGGATGGGAAGGGCGCAAGTGTCAAGAATAATAGGGGGGGGGGGGCGTAGTGGGCTATGCGAACCAGCATAACACACAATGCAAACTATTCGTAGCCTCACTCCACCTCCACTCTACCGAGCACACACCACGCGAAGGCAATCGCAAGTTGGCAGTCATAAGTGGCATGGGTACAAGCACCAAAAAAATAGGAAAGAAAGGCAGATCGCATGATACCGCAAATGCAGGGGTAGATAGGCAGAGCACAGTCTAGCACAACTCACCCCTCTACTATCACCACCCACCACCGACGGGAGGCATAGCGAGCAAAAGACGAAAGAAAGAAAGGCAGCGGAGGAAATGTGGAGAAACCGAGAGAATCGTAGGGGAGTAAAACGCAAGGCATAGAGCGCTTTGAGCAAAGAAAAGCAAAAACCGCGAATGAAAATAGGGAAGAATGCGGGCGGGCATACACAGTGGGCTTCACGAGCTAGCACAACCCAGTACCCGAGCGCAACACAACCCCCCGCCCACCTTCACTCCTACTCCCTCCCTGCTCTCCCCCGAAACCAAAAACTAAAGCATCCATAGAACAAACATACCATTCCGCACAACAAGCGTCAACTCACACATCCGCCGGCATCCTAGCAAGCTTCACATCAAAATTGTTGATATCGTCCAGTAGGCAGTCTGAGCCGCCGTGGACCCATTGTGTTTGGGTGTTTGGGATGTCGATGTTGAAGTAGGCTTTCCGGTCCGTCGGCGTGTGGGTATAAGAGGGGGAAGAATAGGAGGAAGGATGGAGGGGAGGGTAAGCGGGGGGAAGGGAGGTAGGGGGTGGAGGTGGAGCAGGGGCAGAGTGACGAGTCGGAGATCACGCCGAGCAAAACGGGACACCAACCCACAGTAGCACCACCACCACAACTACGACGGGGGACAGGGACAACCACCGTGATGGGGACACACATAATACATGGAATAGAAAGCACGCACAAAAGGGAGGTAATCAGCAACACATTCAAATCCATAAATAATCCCCCCCTCCTCCCTCCCTCTCGACACCATAAGACGTCGCCAAGTGCCGGTGAAGGAGGTGGAGGGGAGGAGAGGGGCGAAGAAAAACTCACCAAGCAGCCGATGATGCTCTACAGATCCTTTTGAGACGCATTTTTAAGTTCTGTCGTTCCGTCATGAGATTTTTGAGTGATATCGAGGTCGATGGTGAGTGTAGTGAGCGTGTAGAAGAGAGAGTCCGAGGAATCAAGCTCAAGCTTAATGAAGAGTCCTGTCCTATTCCAGGTATGAGCGAGCTTGCAAGCTGAGAAGGGAAAGGGAGAGCGTACGCTGCTGCTGATGGTGGTCAGGTGGTGGTGGCCCAAATGCAAGAGGGCGATAAAAATCAACCCGATTCGGTTCTTGGGGCATAGCTACCATCTGTGTAAGGGCCCCGAGGTATGCTTCCAAAGTGAACAGTCATCGGGAGAAAGAGAGAGGAGGACAGGATAGGTCAAAGGGGGAGAGGAATCTAACGAGGTCAAAGAAGGGAATCCGAACACAAATAATTGTAATCACATGACTTATCATCTTACACCAGCTCGGTCCGAGGTCCTGCTCGCTTAATAATGATGCAACACTGGGCACTGTGGCCACTCGTCCGAACGTCCCTAGTCATCCTCGTCTATCTTATGTATTTTATCCTGCGGATAAGGTAAGGTAAGTTTTGCCCGCCAAACACTGGATTGATTATCCTCGTAACTGTCACAATTGATTGATTGAAGGCCCCTACGATCACAGTTACTGTCCTAAGCTATATACTTAGCCCTGCCACTTACTTATTTTGACTGCCGGCACCGTTGGACTTGGCGATCACAAGCAAAAATCAATCCACCCGTCTGAGAGTGCGTACTAGATAGTCCATTGAGCTAGGACGTCACGTATATATAGAGAGCACTAGGTCAATTTCAATAGAAGAGTGTTCACTGGTACCTACTGTGCTCGAGACGATGATAAAAGTCCTGGGACAAAATAATTTTGCGGTCTCTGAAGCTTAAAGTACCCTACATAGAAAAACCACTATGCTAGGACACCTTGTAAGATAAAAATATTTACAACGTATTAGTACAATATCAACAGACGAAGCCTACAGCATTCAGCAAGTTATCCAAGTACTCGCCTACAACCAGGTACCAGAGCAAAAAGGACGTTGAGGTCAAAGAGTGTATCCTAGATAAACCACTCTGCTAGGACACCTCATATATATATGACTCCAAGATAAGACTATAACATATATCTCTCACCTCATAAATAAGATTACCTGGACAAAAATATATCAGCGACCATATATAAAGAGCGTGCCATACGTAGATAACCCATTGCGTTAGAACACCTCGTAAGATGAAAAAGTCTTTACAGTACATTAGCACAATATCAACGAGAAACTATCAAATTCAGTAACTAATCTAAGCACTCGCGTACTACTGGGTACCAGAGAAAAAACGAAGGATTCAGTTGTGAAGAGTGCATCCTAGGTAAACCACTGTGCTAGGACACCTCATATATATATAGCGCATGCACATAATTTCAACATAAGACTATAACTTGTAATCCTCTCTACTCATTGATAAGATTACTTGTGCAAAAACAAATTAGCGCCACCGTTGTGACTCTGAGCTTAAGAGTGCATCCTAGATAGTCCATTGCGTCAGGACGCCTCGTATAATGTATGCACATATAGAGTGCACTACTACAATTTAAACAGAAGACGGTGCTCAATACTTGCTGTACTCAAGAGTCAGCGATAAGAGTACCAGGGAAAAAACAAGATTAGGTTACCCATAAAGAGTGTGTCGTACATAATCAAACCACTATGCTAAGACACCTCGTATAATGTATGTATATTTATAGCACTGTGTGAGGACAATTTTAACAGAATACCATACAAGATATAGTGCTCACTATCATTGCTTGCTAAACTCGAAGATAATGGGACTGGGGCAAAAGCTATGTCACTGGGAATGCACCAAAGGATATCCTACACAGATAAACCATTGTGTTAGTACGGCTCGTAAGATGGAAAGTCCCTACCAAGTCCCTACAGTACATTTACAACACACCAGCACAATATTAGTGGCAGATGAAAACCACTAGCGTTTGACTAGTGTTCAGCAATTATTGTACTCGTCAATAAAGTTACTGGAAGTTATAACTATGACTTCGATATGCGGGTACATGTGTGTTATAGATAAACCACTGTTCTAGGACACCTCGTAAGTATTCAGCAAGTCTTCAGCAGAAGAAGACCAATAAGTAAGGATAGTATAAACAAAATATGATCTTTGCAAGTACGCGCTATCACTGGTCTTAATGATTATGCATCTGGACTAAGACCTTATACAATGAATCCCCTCTGTAGTACATGTACATCAATTTGAGTACATAACTTGTTAGACTCCGTGATAACGAGCAAAAACTACATTACAGAACATTTGAAGAGTTTGTCCTACATAGATAAACTATTGTATTAAGACACCTCATAAGATGAAAACAAAGTCTTTACTGTAATGTACATTTACAACATATAGTACAATGCCGACATATGAAGACAATACTCTCAGAAACTAATGTACTTGTCAGTAAGGTTACCAGAAGCAAAAAAAAAAATATGGATATGGGGAGGCTCGAAGAGTGCATCGTAGACAAACGACTATGCTAGGACGCCTCATACAGTGTATGTGTACAATTTCCAATTTCAATAGAAGAGTGCTCACTACTCGCCGTACCACAGAGCCGATGACAAGAGTACCGGGGCAAAAGCAAACTCGGGTGAATATGCAAAGAGTGTATCCTACATAGTTAAACCATTGTACTAGGACGCTTCGTAAGATGAAAATATTTACAGTACATTAACACAATGTCAATAGACGAAGATCACAACTTGAAGCAATTATACTCGCTTATAGGGGTACTGGGGCAAAATACAATTCGGTCACTATGCAAGGGTGCATTCTAGATAAACCACTACGCTAGGATGCCTTATATATTTATAAGTAAATGACGACTATTTCAACAGAAAACCATATGTCATGAAAACCGAAATCGTCTTGCAAGATCTTAAGCCTTAATTCACCCGATAATATATTGTAAGATGATTGTAAGGCATGAGCGGTGACTTTTCAATACACATACAAAGCATTATAAGATCCGGGTAGCGCACAAGGTCTGTTATGACAACCAGGGTGTATTGCAATTGATGTTATGACTTTCATAATCTTAAGTCTAGCTTTCGATGTTAGGATAATATTGTCTATTCATTGTAAGCCTTTGCAGCATTAGCTCAATAGTTGGGTAGCTTATTTACTATGTTTTACGTTGGCCACTAATATAGCTACCTATCTTTGACCTATCTATCGCAATATCTACAATATAAATGAACTAACATTGTAAATAGTTTTTCTGTATGATTTGCTGGTTTGTGACACTAGCTGGTACGTATTACTGATCAAAGACCAGTGGGGAGAAAGTGTGGATATAGACTGACAAAGATCGAATCCGGATTAACCAGGATAACGATCTTGTCTAGACCAGAGCTTGCAGTCACTACGCTTAGACTTTGCAAGATCCGGCTTCAAGCTGACTAAGATGACCGCCACAAGTGTATAAAAGAGCGACAAAACCTGTACTTGTCGCTTCAAAATAAGTAGGCTAGAGTTGTACTTGTGAGTAAGTTGAAGCCAAAAGGTAAGAAGCATCTTGGTAGGTGATTCAATGTAATGTACTTATATGCTAACATTACAATCAGTGTAGTATTACTAGTCATATTCATGTACACATTACAACACTGTATCTATGTTGAATTAAAACAGGGTTTCCTGCAGCTGGCCTTTATAAACCATTATGCTTTATATGTGAAATGAAAGGAATAAAAATTTCGTCATTTATTGGGCAACATTATACATAATTACAAGTCATTATATGGTATGTATTTATTGTAAGACTTCGCAGCGAGCCTTACAATCCATCTAATTATATCCAACATTTAAATGGTATTTTAGGGCTCTCTGTAAAGCCTTAAAATCCAATTTAAGGATCCGTGTTCAACAATATGCCTTGCGAGGCGAGTTGTGCCTTAAGGCCTTACAAAGCACCTTAATCAATTGTGTGGCAAACTAGGTTTTCGTGACAATAACTCATCAGCACAAGACCAAAACTTTCGCGCCTCGTATAATGTATATATATTTAAATTGCATAATGCCAAGGGTACCGGGGTAAAAACTTCCGAACTCAAGCTAGGTGTAGAAGAGCGTCCTACATGGATAGACCATTGTGTTAGTACGTCTCGTAAGATCAAAATAATATTTTTATTATATGTTTACAGCGCATCGGCACGAATTCAACCGACGAAGACAACGTACAACTTCAAGCAATTATTGAACTCATCAATAAGGGTACTGGAAACAAAAAAATCATTATGACTGTGGGATCAAGAGTGTGTTCTAAATAAATCACAATTCTAAGACACCTCATAAGTATTCAGAACATCGTTAACGGAAGGATAATATAAGCAAAAGCTCTCACTGCCTTCTGTACTCGTCAATAAGGGTACCAGGGCAAAACTTCGATTTCCGGCAAGCACCGATAGTGTGTCATACTAAATAGTCAACCCATCGCGTTAGGATCTTTCGTACTTGCGGTGGGAGGAGTCGTTACTGTAGATTTACAACACATCACCACAATGTCGACAGATCACCGATGAAGAACACCAACTTTCAGTAATTATTGTACGCGTTATTAAGGGTACCTGAAGCAAAAAATAATCACGGGTTGAGTGCGTTCGAGATAAACCACTGTTCTAGGACACCTCATAAGTATTCAGCAAAATCTCGACAGAAGAAGGCCAATATGAATGAGGGCAAGAGATAAATCCGGCACATATAGAAGAGCATCATAAATAGATAACACATAGCGCACCGAGAGCAAAAAAGATCCTTAGATTATCAAGAGTACATCCCAGATCAACCACTGTTCTAGGACGCCTCGTACAATTGGTACGATGTATGTATTTATAGTGCACCAGGACTATTTCAACAGAAGGCTTGAACTTAGAGCTCTCACTGCTTGCTGTACTCGAAGTCCCGAGAACAAGGCTACCAAGAGCAAGAATACTAACGTAAAAATTGTGTGCATGAGTAAAATGTAGATAAACCACTGTGTTTACATGGGAAATAGGATTCAAGAAAAAAGCAAAAGCCTTGCGGACGGTGGGGTATTTATTCTCCACACAAGCAACACTAATTCCGGCCCTGAAAGGTACAAATTTTAGTTTTGAGCCTTCTTCTTACTTCTGCGTTTTCGCCTTTTGCCTGTCGTCGGATTACCATTCGGTTTCATATGTATGGGAGTGATGGGAATCGGTGCCCTCGTCATTGGGGGATTATAATTATAGAAATCTGCGGCAGGTGAAAATAGTAAAAGGTGAGCACTAACGGTCGGGAATTTGTCGCCAAGCTCAAACGTACTATGGACAAGGTTCCTAGAGCTGTAATTGTTTCGTTTGTTGTATATCGAATATTTGCTGTTATGAACATTGTTTTGATCCGCGGAGCCCAACAACGGTAATAAGGAAGGGAAGTTCTTTTCGTACATGGGGCCAAGACTCGCGGCTGCAGCATAACTCCGACGGGAGGCCGACAAATCCTGTACGTGATTCGGGTTACTAGACCAGCCAAAGTGCACGCTGGGATAGTTTGGTACATGGTTAAACGGCATGGAATAAACTGGATACGCAGTGTGGACAGCACATTGTGCCCATGCGGGACGCTGTTGTGAATTTGAGTGTCCATTTTGGGATTGGAGAGGTTTCACGCGAGATGCTTTGGGAGCAGGTACTCCGGGCAAAGCTGCAGTATTGTCTAGAATTTCCAGACGAGTAAACCAAACGGAAGTGCCAACCTTACTTTCCCAGTAACGGGAAAGACGCCCCAGCAAGGTGTTCGCCCCGCCATAATTTAAAAATTGGCGATTAGTGACAATAATCAAGCCTTTTCGGCACCGTGTGAGGAGAACATTCATTCTGTTGTTCGATACCAAAAATCCAGGTTGATTTGAGCGAACGACAGAAACGATTACGTAGTCCGCTTCATTTCCTTAGTAATTTCAAATCCCTATTAGCACATTACCAAGCTATAATAACTGTGTAGTACCTTGAAAGCTGTCTACGTTGTAGACATTATCCCATGGTAAGTCTTCTGCCTTCAGCTGCCTTTCGATCGCTGCACGTTGTGCATCGTAAGGCGACAGGACGCAGAAGTTTTCATGGCGGTAATACGTCTTGATTAGCTCCACGACTATATGAACTTCGCCAGGGTTCTGGAAAGGTAATATTCATCTCCGAGCTATTGAGAACATAATATCTGAATCGATTCACCTTCCAGCTAAATCCATCCTTCGCTTCTTCGCCATGTTGAACTCCAACATCGACAAACTTCAAACAATCTAACGTTTTGATTTCGTGGTTAGACTTTAACTTCGACTGGTAGATCGCTTGTGAGATGAATGCTCCAAGGCATGTTGGCATTCGATCTGCCACGTTAGAAAGTAATTAGCACTGGCTATATGACACCGAGATTATGTCGCACCAAATACGCACATTGTGTGTCCAAGAAAAATGATGTATCCCGACTAATAATATGCTTTAGCTCAAAAATCGTTTCCATCTTCGGCGCCTTCTCAATACCATATGGTGGGACTGATGATAAATCAACAGCTGGGAAAGATGACAAGGTTATCGCATTTAATGCTTACGTTGCTTAGGGTCGCCGAAGTAGCATACTTTCAAAAGATCTTTTTGAAACTTGACAAATATGTGCTAATTTAAAACAGTTCATGCTCAGTCGCTGTAGGGTAAGTAGTCGACAAGATAGACGCACCATGTATTCGAACACGCGGATTTGTGAAGCTTCATCGATTACAAGGCGCTCGACTGGAACCAGGTCGAATGTCCCATTTATTTCCAAGGCTGGGTTCGACAACATACTAAGCGTCGATAGTACAATTGACGATCCGTTGAAGAGGCGCTCCATTCCAACCTTATCCTTGGGAAGCTCGTCGGAACGGATCAAATTCGATTCTATACCAGCGTACAGATGTTCATGCCTGTGCAAATTATCAGAAACGTGAATGTCTAGGAATGATTTTCTTACCATTCTTCGTAAAACTCCTTCGAAACTAAAAGAATGAACTTAACTCCTTTCTTAAAGAGCGATTCGGCAATATTTTTCACGGCGACGTTCGAATGGGCTACAATCCATGCTGGTTGACTACAAGTATCCCAAACCTTGGCGGCAGTAGCAATGGTAGTAGTCTTCCCTGTTCCCGGGGGACCTAATATGTTCTTAGCATCATCTCTTGCCAGCTTTATACGAATAAAACGAATGCACCATGGGTAACCACCAATGGCGTCCCAGAAACCATCGCCTCAGCGGCCCGCATCTGTGATGGATTTAAGTGGATTTCGAATAGCAACTCCTTTCCAAAGTCCCCACAGTCTGCATTAAGGTCTTTCTTGATGGTTTTCCACTTTGGAAACCATAAATTCCTGGTGAAGACCGATGTGCGTAGATCCCTTTCACCTCGTAATAGGAGGAGCAATAATTCGCTTTGGGCCTTCTCCGAGTTCGTGGGCTCTTGTCGTCCAACTACACGAACGGACTTCACTGTGCCAGCAAACGAGGTCTTGGCCATGGAGCGGATGGTAGTCGTTTTCCCTTTCGCGCGACATGCACGTCCTACGTACTCTTTCCCAGCTTCATTTGTCACGATAACTTGCGTCTACAGTGAAAAATTAAACCGTATCCATGAGCAAAGTTTCGATTATAAACGAATTATCATACCTGATCACTTCGCCGGACACGCGTGCGGTAGCGAGAGTTTTCGAGCTGCATGTTTCCGTTCTTGTTGACTTTGAGATTATTGAACTCGTTCGGAGTTTCCCGTGGTTTCGCCATTTCTAGCAAGTACGCCTCTATGCAAAGAGTACCGAGACACTGAAGCTCCTAAAAAGCATTGAGATTATAACTAAAAAAACGACAGTAGTAGGTGCGTAGAGACTAACCTCAAGATTGAGAAACTTCGTGTCAATCTTTTTCGCATTACGAATATCTCCGGTACATGATTCACCAATCCTGAGCTTCCAAATAAGCAAATGTATTATGTAGTTCATTATGGCCTAACAGATCATACCTCGCTGATATCCAAGCACGAAGACATACTGTCGTGGTTCCTTGTTCGTTGCCGCTCCAGAGTTCATTTACTTTGTATGAATCGACAGCTTGGTACACCCTCGCAGATATAACTTTCCCTGGAAGCCAAGGAGCAAACGTCGATGGGGAGTGTAACGCTCCGAGATCAACGCCTCGCACGCGAACTCCGAGGGCCATCTGCAGCAAAATAGCGATCTGGGGCATGTGAAAACCCACCAGAATCATTTCGTGCTCTAATATCTCTCCCGAGGCATCCTGATAATTGAGGGTCGCCTGTCCTGCTAGGAGCTGCTGAAAAGAAGCATCGAGTGGGTCGGACGATGGAGAGTCGACTGAAACAGTGATAATCTCAGCTGGGGTGGAGAATGCCACAAGCTCTGCTAAACCTGAGCTGTTTCTCAACAGTGAGACACCAATAGTAGCCGGGTCTCCGGGTGTGCGTGGAACTTCTGTCGACCGACTGAGTGATCGAAATGCATCTCCGACGTGTCTGCGAGAGTATTGTCGCACAGGGACAGTGGTGTCGATAGTCGTTTTATGTGGGTGAACTGGAAGAAAATTTTGGTGAACGTTTGCCATGACAGTGGGGACAGGACGCGAGAGGGGAAGTCTTTCCTCCGCGGTCGTGCATCCGCTCTGGTATTTAGCAAGCAATATATCCTCGAGGTGGATCTTGATTGGACCATTACTTCTTCCGCAGTGCACGAAGATGATGCAGCCTCCTCGTTTTGCCCATTGTTGTTGAGTCGAAACTTTCTCTAGGCGCCGAGGGTGCAGTTCATCTGCCTCGAATCCAACCGTGTGATTGGAAGCTGAACATTGAAAGGATGTCCTTTGACTGTAGAAACGTTTCAAGGGTCACTGAGCTAAGAGCTCCGTTGTGCAGAATTCCAATATTATTCAGTGTACGTAGGAGGGGACAGTCGATGGGTCTTGTTAGATTAGGTTCAGGCATGATCCTCCGTCCCATTTCGGAATGCGAACTGTACGTTTATTATAAAACCTTCCAGCCAATAGGAAAATCCCTTATGCGTGACAGACGCATCAAGCGTGTGACTCCGAGTCAGGATATTGATGCGCTCAAGGCGTGCTCAGCTACTCCGCCATTTTCAATGCTGTCATTGAACATTGAAATATTGAAGTTTCACGCTCTTCGCCAATTTTCACCCTATTTCGCTTTGGGATTTCTTTACTTTTATTTTCGGTTGGAGTTAATGAAGGTAGTATAGTCACGGCGATGACAGGAATAGTGTCGAGTACCGTAAATGCATATAATTACACCGTTGCATAGTAGACACACTGCCTCTATTCATTTTAAAGTACTTAAGTACTGTACTAGTAGCTGCACGCAACTAGATATGATACCACACACAATGAATCAATGTCACACGATTCAGCTGTTGTCACAAGTATTACCATACACGAGGTAAATAATATATTCTACTTATGTTCTATGTGCTCAGATCGATCTAAGGGGGTTCTTCTCAACATTTCCAGGGGCAATCCGCTAAATGCTAGAGCATACACAAAATGGAATTATTATGCGTATTTCCAGAGGAGAATGTGCCAACGAGTCGGTGCAATAATCAGATTCTGCTCTAGTAGGGGAGATTTTTTCATCGCTTGGGAACCGATAGCCAACTGAATAAAAGTACAAAATGAGTGAGGTATAATAATAAGCAGAAAGTGTTGACTCGAAAGCTCGATGAAATTCACTATATCTCCCGAGCCAACTGACATTATCCACAGAACCATTGCATAATAGTCCTAGTTGGGAGCAAAGATAACAGATTGACCTGGGTATTTGGAGCACATGGAGGAAATCATTTCCTGGAGAGTATAAGTGCCCCTGTACTATTTATTAGCATTAACCCAAGCTTTTCAGCAGGGTTGCCTGCGATATCGACCCATAAGTCTCGCAGAGGACTGAAAGTGAAACCCTCGAGTTTGACACAACAAAGCAATTCACACTAACGGATGCGAAGTTCACGAGGGGTCAGATCACGGCACTACCATGTATAAATATGTAAATGAAAGATACGAAATAGAAACCGCTGACGTTCAAAAAATGTAAGAAACATTTCGTACATACTGTCAATGACTAGCTGATGTCATTATATCACCATCATGATATACACTATTCTTCTGAGTTGCTTCAGAGGGTAAACTACACGGGTACTGTACTGTTATCGAGCTGTATTATTCCTTTCTTACTTGTCTCCCTGTCCTACTTGTTTTTCACATTTCCCTATATTTAACACAGGGTGTTTGTGCTAGTGCATTAGACTTACTATAATTTACTATGGGCCATGGATGACCATGGCGTCATAAAGACACACTGCTACAATTGACTCTTATACTCATAATTAAGAGTTATAGGAATCATAAATAGCACAAAAACTGTTCTATGTCATCCGATGATATATTAATTAGGTAGAATGACAGTGATTGGACTCATCGGGGCAACATCAGAGCATATATCTGTCTTTTCAGCAGTATGGGAACTAAGGGAAGGGCGCTGGCTGCAGTGCGACCCGGCGGGAATCGCTCAGGGAGTACCCGAGCGTCGTGATATTTCTGTTACGATAACTGACACTTTGAATTTATAAAGATCCGTGAGACCTTCCCAAGCTTAATAATATGTTTTATGGGCGCTTAGAAGAGGTTTTTCTTCCGATCTGCTTCTATAACCTAATCGAATAAGACCCATCGAGTGTGGACTCGTGTACGTAGTTGTAGCCCGTGAGTTAAAACTGTCAGCTGTAACAGTTACATACCCGGCCCAGTGGAAACTAGCACGGTGCTGATCGGGGCGTGTCTGTGAAGATCTCGGAAATGTTGAGTCATATTTCCGCGCGGTCAAACACAGCCCGACACGGATTTTGAGCATTCTCCAGAAATATTTCTGAGTGTATCTGTGCAGATTTGTGCAATTGCAAAATGGCTTCCGTACCTGTCTGTGCCACCCTGAGATGTTCTGAATTTCATCTGAATTGTATTAAAATAACATTATATTTATTATTCTATCAATAAATACATGGTTATGTAGATATACCCTAAATTATATTCTACGTGGCCACTTCCCATCCGACCCACTCCACGACAGAACCAAAAATCGAACATAAAGGCAGTTGACCACCCTAGCACAATTTCAAGGTACCTAAATCAAAGTCGAAGACCAATCGGAGACGAAGCAAGACACAGCAGAGGGCGGGAAGGGGCCAATGATATGCGCCAACTTGGGGATTTAAAATATATAAACTGTGGTAAATATACGCGATTAGAATGGCTAGAATCAGCTATTTAAAAAGGAGCAACCTGAGCGACCTCATCTGCCAAGGGTAAACTCCATGATACCGCTCAGCCTACTATGCATGTGTATGATGAGACAGAGACCATGAGAGAGGTGAGTTATCACATACACTGATTATGAACTGGCTTGTCCATCGTATTGAGAGCGTCTCCAGACCTACGATAGGACGGTGTCAAAACGCATGCGCGTGAAAGTCTAGAAAAATAGTAGGCTTGCACGCATTCCCATATGCCGCAGGACCAGATGGGGAGAAGGGGGAAAGAAAGTAGGAGAAAGAGACGAGGAAGCAGAAGATGGAAAGGGAGGACAGGAGAAGGAGAGAGGAGGAGGAGGAGGAGGGGAAGAAAGGGAGTATCGAACTGGGGACAGAGTTGACAGGAACGATGTAGTGTGCATGGGCCAGGTGGGACCGTGTTGTTTGGCAATACGCAAAGGGGCAAATAAGTGTAATCGATTGGTCATTTTGAGGTGTAGCAAAAGTGTAGAGAAGGTAGAGAATTACATATACAGAATAAGATGAAGGGGGAGCTCGAGGATATGTATACAATGAAGGTACGGAAATGACGGGAAAGTAAATGGCTCGATCATTGCAGTTACGAACTCTGTCCTTGGCACATATAATGCACAGATTTACCCAGAAAGGCGCAGATTTTCTCAAAACATTCAGACACACACAGATCAGCACAGATCCGCACCGTGCTAGCTGGTTCAGCCCATATGATGCATTTTCTTGTCAACAGTTGTGGAGGAGGATATTTGCTTGGCTATCCTCAACACAAAGAAATGATGCGAGTGGTTGGCGCATCTGTCCAACCTTCAGATCCAGTGAACTCGCAATAGAGAGTGAGTTTGGGAGAAATGCAAAGCTGGTATTCTCAAAGCGGATGTACAACAGATATACGAAGACGGTAGTGAACGAGGTAATTATTAGTAATCGACAATGTGGACGCAATGAGGAACGGAAATGAAAAATGAGTGAAACCTACATTTTGCTATGCAGGCAGAATGCATGCTCTACACGGTGTCGGGGTGCGGGGCATGGCAATGAGTATGTGTTAAATTGAGAGTCTTAACGGTGGAGAGTTGAATTTTATCCTGATAATAAAGGTATTGTGTGACTTGAAAGGCTGGAGAAGAGCCAGAGGAATCGGTTTGAGCAAAGTTTGAGTCAAAGTCCAGTCGAAGTTTCAACTTGGCAACCAGGTTTAGCGCTTGCTCATGTCATCATGTGATTCATGTCACATCGGTAGCCGCGCGCCACGCGGACAGCTCAGGGGCTCAGCCGGCCGGTCGCCTACTACTACTAGTGCGTTACGCACTGTTACGCATTACGGACATTTACTGTACTTGTTTTCCCTTTCGTTTCCCTTCAGAGTCCCAACGATGACAAGCCCATCCTCTTCAAACCAAAGACGGTCTATGTAGTAAGTGAAAAGATATGTTTCAACTAGAAAATTTGGACTAGATCAGCTAAGCTTTACTATCTACCGAGACAGACTCGGATATCAATGAGATATCGCGTTTCCAACTTCATGTTTGAATGAAATATGAACTACTTAGTGGAATGAACAATGGAAATACTATATCAACGCAAGAAAGCTATTTACTTGATCTACAGTTGCTTCTACGTCCTTCTCGGAGACGCATCTATTTAACTCAAACACAAACGCAGCAGAACTCCAGCGCAACCCGACACCCCTCCACCGAGCAAACACCACGCGAAGGCAATCGCAAGTTGGCAATCATAAGTGGGAAAGTACAAGCCATGGGCATAAGTTCCAAAAACAAAAGGAAAGAAATGCAAATCGCATGAAACCGCAAATGCCGGGGTAGATAAGCAGAGCACAACCTAGCACAACTCACCTCTATTATCACCACCCATCACCCACCGTAGGCTGGTGGAGCATATGATGAAAGAAAGAACGAAAGGTAGTGGAGGAAGGGGAAAACGAGGCAGGGAGCAATTGCAGGAGAGCAATTGCAATTCAAGGGTGCTCTGAGCAAAAGTACCAAGGGGAATGGGGGAAGAAGGCAGATGGGGACGCAGGGGTAGGTGTGGAGCAGGCAGTGGGTAGCTCAGACTCGCTCAATGCCCTCCCCCACCCATCCTCTTCCCCGCCAAAAACACCAAAAAAACCCCGCCAAACCCCCAAAAACAGAAACCAAAGAAAAAATCATACCACTCCGCGAAACAAGCATCAACCCATCCACAGACATCGAAATTGTTGATATTATCCAGTAGGCCTTTAGTCCACGATAAGAGATTGGCGTCCGAGCCGCCTTGGATCCATTGTATTTGTGTGTTTTGGAAGTCGATGTTGAAGTAAGCTGTTCAGCGGCACGGGGTTGAAAAAAGGAAAGGGAATTCACCAGAAGCACTAGCTCGATAATGCTCTACAGATCCTTAGTGTACCGTTCCGTCGTGAGGTTTTTGAGTGCCATCGATGTTGAGTGCAGTGGGTCAGCACGTAGAGAAGAGGGAGAGAGCCCAAAGAATCACTAATCAAGAGTCTTGTCCTATTCCTCGTATGAGCTTGCGAGCTTGAGAGTGGAGGGGAGGCGTACGCTGCTGCTGATGGTGGTGCTAGTCCAAGCAAGATGGGAATAAAAATCAACCCGATTCGGTTCTTGGTCTGTTTCTGGGTAGCTGGTAACTGGGGGTGATATGTTCCAGTGGGACAGTCCGCAGAGAGGAGCACAATCCGCGAGGGGGGAATGGGGATGGGAGTCTTGTGTAGATTGTTATATCTCGATTGGATCTTCACACGTGCACGTGACCTCCCGCAGCTAGTCCGCCGAGCTGGGTGCGCGTTCACCACTGGTTCAGGCGTCTACCCGTGAGCCAGGCGTGGGAAATGCGCTCTTCGACAACAGATTCAGCGCCAGTTCAGCGCCTTCAGTTTTATGTCTACCATTCTTGGGGTGTTTCTAAGTGCAAGTACATAAAAATATAATTAATTCCTTAAATAAAAACTTTTATTCATTTTTAACTACATGTCAAGATTTCTCAAGTAGCATTATTTGATATTGAAAGCAGCAAGTACTAGTGTATTCAATCATGAAACATGTCTAATATCATATAAACAGATGATGAGGAGACAATAAGTAAAATATAAAGTAAAGTATCTCGCCATCAAGCAGGTTTTAGAGGCTTTCGGGTGGAGTACTATTAGAGAGGGCAGTGGTGGCGATTGTTTAACACTACTGCGTACTCAAGACGTGAATATATAATTATTGCTTAAACCACAATTTATAATGACTGCAACAATATTTCACTTTGATTAAATTTTCGTAACGTTGATAAACTCATACTGGAAGCAAAAAACCATTATAACTATGATTTCGATATGCAGGTACATGTGTGTTATAGATAACCACTGTTCTAGGACACCTCGTAAGTATTCAGCAAGTCTTCAGCAGAAGAAGACCAATAAGTAAAGATAGTGTAAGCAAAATATGATCTTTGCAAGCACCAGTTATTACTGGTCTTAATTATTATGCATCTGGACTAAGACCTCATACAATGAATCCCCTCTGTAGTACATGTACATTAATTTGAGTACATCATGCAATGTGACATTTTCTATATAGTCAGTATATGACTATAGCTTATTTTGTTTTGACTTCTGGTACTTGGACTCCGTGATAATGAGCAAAAACTACATTACAAAACATTGGAAGAATTTGTCCTGCATAGATAAACTATTGTGTTAAGACACCATAAGATGAAAAGAAAGTCTTTACTGTAACGCACATTTACAACACATTAGTACAACGCCGACATATGAAGACTATACTTCCAGAAATTAATTTACTTGTCAATAAGGTTACCAGATGCAAAAAAGATACGGATATGGCGACATTCTAAGAGTGCGCTGTAGATAAATAAATGACTATGCTAGGACGCCTCATACAATGTATGTCTATATAGAGTGTATGTGTACAATTTCTAATTTTAATAGACAAGTGCTCACTACTCGTCGTACCTCAGAGTTGACGACAAGAGTACTGGGGCAAAAGCAAACTAAGGTGAACATGCAAGGGGTGTGTCCTACATAATTAAACCATTTTTCTAGGACGCTTCGTAAGATGAAAGTATTTATAATACATTAGAACAATGTCAACAGACGAAGACTACACTTCAAGCAACTAACGTACTCGTTTATAAGGGTACGGTCCAGGGGGAAAAATCTAATTCGGTCACTATGCAAGAGTCTAAGTGCATTCTAGATAAACCACTATGCTAGGATGCCTTATATATTTATAGTGAACGACGACTATTTCAACGGAAAACCATAACTCATTAGCACAAGGCTACAACTATCGCGCCTCGTATAATGTATGTATATTTAAATTGAATGATGCCAATTTCAACAGAAGAAGACCATAACGCTTGCTGTACTCGACAATAAGGGTACCAGGGTAAAGACATCTGAACTCAAGCTAGTATAGAAGAGCGTCCTACATGGATAGACTATTGTGTTAGTACGCCTCGTAAGATCAAAAGAATATTTTTATCATATATTTACAGCGCATCTGAATCGGTATGATTTCAACCGACGAAGACTACGTACAACTTCAAGCTATTATTGTACTCATTAATAAGGGTACCGGAAGCAAAAAAATCATTATGGTTTTGGGATCAAGGGTGTGTTCTAGATAAATCACAATCTAGGGACACCTCATAAGTATTCAGCACATCCTTGACGGAGGATAATATAAGGAAATGCTCTCACTGCCTTCTGTACTCGTCAATAATGGTACCAGGGCAAAAACTTCGAATTCCGGCAAGTACCGATAGTGTGTCATACTATATAGTCAACCCATTGCGTTAGGATGTCTCGTACTTGCGATGGAAAAAGTCGTTACTGTACATTTACAACACATCACCACAATGTCGACGGACGAAGAACACTAACGTTCAGTAATTATTGTACGTGTCAATAAGGGTACCTGAAGCAAAAACCAATCACGGGTTAAGTGCGTTCGAGATAAATCACTGTTCTAGGATACCTAATAAGTATTCAGCACAACCTCGACAGAAAAAGACCAATATGAATGGGGGCAAGGGATGAATTCGGCACATGTAGAAGAGCATCATAAATAGATAACCCGTAGGGCACTGAGAGCAAAAAAAGATCCATGGATTACCAAGAATACATTTAGATCAACCACTGTTCTACATAGGACGTCTTGTACAATTGGTACAATGTATGTATTTATAGTGCACCAGGACTATTTCAATGGGGGCTTGAACTTAGAGCTCTCACTGTTACTGTACTCGAAGTCCCGAGAACAAGGCTACCAAGAGCAAAAAGTGCTAACATAAAAATTGTGTGCATGAATGAAATGTAGATAAACAACTGTGTTTACATGGGAAATAGAATTCAAGAAAGAAGCAAAGCCTTGCGGACGGTGGTGTATTTATTCTCCTAACAAGCAATACTAGTTCCGGCCCTGAAAGGTACGAATTTTAGTGTTGAGCCTTCTTCTTACTTCTGCGTTCTCGCCTTTTGCCTGTCGTCGGATTACCATTCAGCTGCATATGTATGGGAGTGAGGGAAACCGGTGCCCTCGTCATTGGGGGGTTGTAATGGTAGTGGTCTGCGGCAGGTAAAAATAGTGTCAGGTGATCAGTAACAGCCTGGAATTTATCGCCAAGTTCCAACGTACTAGGGTTCCTAGAGCTGAAATTGTTTCGTTTGTTGTATATTGAATATCCACTATTATGAGCATTGTTTTGATCCGCGGAGCCCAATGGTAAGGAAGGGAAGTCCTTTTCACACATGGGGCCAAGATTCGCAGCAGCAGTGGCATAACTCCGACGGGAGGCCGACAAATCCTGTACGTGATTCGGATTACTAGGCCAGCCAAAGGGCACACGGGGATAGTTTGGTACATGGTAAAATGGCATAGAATAAACTGGATACGCGGTGTGGACAGCACGTTGTGCCTCTACGGGATGCTGTTGTGAATTTGAGTGTCCATTTTGGGATTGGAGAGGTTTCACGCCGCGAGATGCTTTGGGAGCAGGTACTCCAGGAAGGGTTGCAGTATTGTCTAGAATTTCCAGACGAGTAATCCAAACGGAAGTGCCAACCTTATTTTCCCAGTAACGGGAAAGACGTCCAAGCAAGGTGTTCGCCCCGCCATAATTTAGAAAATGTCGATTAGTGACAATAATCAAGCCTTTTCGGCACCGCGTGAGGAGAACATTCATTCTGTTGTTCGATACCAAAAATCCAGGTTGATTTGAGCGAACGACAGAAACGATTACGTAGTCCGCTTCATTGCCTAATTTCAAAACCCTATTAGTACATTACCAAGCTATAATAATTGTGTAGTACCTTGAAAGCTATCAACGTTGTAGACATTATCCCATGGCAAGTCTTCTGCCTTCAGCTGCCTTTCGATCGCTGCACGTTGTGCATCGTAAGGCGACAGGACGCAAGAAGTTTTTATGGCATGATAATACGTCTTAATTAGTTCCACAACTATATGCGCTTCACCGGGGTTCTGGAAAGATATTGTTCATTTCCGAGTGATTGAGAACATAACATCTTTACCTTCCAACTGAAACCCTCCTTCGTTTCTTCGCCATGAGCTCCAACATCAACAAACTTCAAACAATCAGATGTCTTGATTTCGTGGATAGACTTTAACTTTGACTGGTAGATCGCTTGTGAGATGAATGCTCCAAGACATATTGGCATTCGGTCTGTCGTATCGAACAGTAATCAGCACTGGCTGTGCGGCGACATCATGACAAGATTATGTCAAACTAATACGCACATTGCGTGTCCAAGAAAAATGATGTATCTCGACTAATGATATGCTTTAACTCAAAGATCGTTTGCATCTCCGGTGCCTTCTCAATATTGTACGGTGGGACTGACAACCAAATACTGAGGAGGAAGAAAAGGTTATAGAATTTAATGCTTACGTTGCTTAGGGTCGCCAAAGTAGCATACTTTCAAAAGATCTTTTCGAAACTTGACAAATATGTGCTAAACAGTTTATACTCAATCGCTGTAGGGTAAGTGGTCGACAAGATAGATGTACCATGTATTCGAACACGCGGATTTGTGAAGCTTCGTCGATTACAAGGCGCTCAACCGGAACCAGGTCGAATGTCCCATTCATTTCCAAGGCTGGGTTGGACAACATACTAAGTGTCGATAGTACAATTGATGATCCTTTGAAGAGGCGCTCCATTCCAACCTTATCCTTGGGAAGCTCGTCGGAACGAATCAAATTCGATTTTATATCGACATACAGATGTTCATGCCTGTGCAAATTATCAGAAATGTGAATGTCAGGGAATCATTTTTGTACCATTCTTCATAGAATTCCTTCGAAACTAAAAGAGTGAACTTAACTCCTCTCTTAAAGAGCGACTCGGCAATATTTTTCACGGCGACGTTCGAATGGGCTACAATCCATGCTGATTGACTACAGGCTTCCCAAACCTTGGCGGCAGCGGCAATGGTAGTAGTCTTCCCTGTTCCGGGGACCTAATATATTCCTAGTATCATCTCTCACCAGCTTTATACGAATAAAACAAACGCACCATGGGTAACCACCAACGGTGTCCGAGAAACCATCGCCTCAGCAGCCTGCATTTGCGATGGATTTAAGCGGGTTTCAAATAACAACTCCTTTCCAAAGTCTCCTGCAATCTGCATCACGGTCGTGCTCAACGGTTTTCCATCTTGGAAACCACAAAGTCCTGGTGAAAGTCGATGTACGTAGTTCCCTTTCTCCTTGTAACAGGAGGAGCAACAATTCGCTTTGGGCCTTCTCCGAGTTCGTGGGCTCTTGTTGTCCAACTACACGAACAGACTTCACTGTGCCAGCAAACGAGGTCTTGGCCATGGAGCGGATGGTAGTCATTTTCCCTTTTCGCGTATGTACATGCACGTCCTACGTACTCTTTCCCAGCTTCATTCATCACGATAACTTGTGTCTGCAATGAAAAATTCAACCGTATCCATGAGCAAAGTTTCAATTATAAACGAATTATCATACCTGGTCACTTCGCCGGACACGCGTGCGGTAGCGAGAGTTTTCTAACTGCATGTTTCCGCCCTTCTTAACTTTTGAAACTGTTGAACTCATTCGGAGTTTCTCGTGGTTTCGCCATCTCTAATAAGTATGTCTCTGCGCAAAGAGTACTGAGACACTGAAGCTCCTAAAAAAAGCATTAGATTATAGCCAAAACAAATGACAGTAGCAGGTGCGTAGGGACTAACCTCAAGATTGAGAAACTTCGTGTCAATCTTTTCGCATTACGAATATCTCCGGTACACGATTCACCAATCCTGAGCTTCCAAATAAGCAAATGTAGTTCATTATGGCCTAACAGATCATACCTCGCTGATATCCAAGCACGAAGACATACTGTCGTGGTTCCCTTGTTCGTTACCGCTCCAGAGTTCATTTACTTTGTATGCATCGACAGCTTGGTACACCTTCGAAGATATAACTTTCCCTGGAAGCCAAGGAGCAAACGTCGATGGGGAGTGTAATGCTCCGAGATCAACGCCTCGCACGCGAACTCCAAAGGCCATCTGCAGCAAAATAGCTATCTGGGGCATGTGAACCCACCAGAATCATTTCGTGCTTTAGTATCTCTCCCAAGGCATCCTGATATTTGAGGGACACCTGTCCTGCTAGGGAGCTTTTGAAAAGAAGCATCGAGAGCGGATCGGACGATAGAGGGTCGACTGAAACAGTGATAATCTCAGCCAGGGTGGAGAATGCCACAAAGCTCTGCTAAACCTGAGCTGTTTCTCAGCAGAGAGACGCCAATAGTAGCCGGGTCTCCGGCGTGTGCGTGGAATCTTCTGTTGAGCGAATGAGTGATCGAAATACATCCCCGACGTGTCTGTGAGCGTATTGTCGCACAGGGACAGTAGTGTCAATAGCAGTCTTATGCGGGTGAACTGGAAGAAATGTTTGGCGAACGTCTGCCATGACAGTGGGGACAGGACGCGAGAAGGAATGTCTTTCCTCCGCAGTCGTTCATCCGCTCTGGTATTTAGCAATCCAATGATATATCCTCGAGGTGGATCTTGATTACACCATCGCTTCTTCCGCAGTGCACGAAGATGATGCCGCCTCCTCGTTATGCCCATTAATGTTGAGTCGAAGCCTTATCTAGGGCGCCGAGGATGAAGTTCATCTGCCTCGATCCAACCATGTGATTGGAAGTTGAACGGATGTCCTTTAACTGTAGAAACGTTTCAAGCTCCCAGTGAAATCCTGGCGAGATCGAGCGCTGACAGAGACAGAAAGCCAAATCAAGCTGATCAAGCGCTATCGAGTCTTTGTATACTCAGGTTCACATCGAGCCTTGAAAATTTTGAAACATAGAGATTTCATTATATCAATGACATTGATTTCCAACACATCTTACTGTTAGATCCAATTAATTTTGATCTCAGGCAAAGTTCATAGGCTCTGCTTAGCTTCAGACTTCTGCTGCGTACATACTATGTATAAGTCGAACTGAACTGAAGCTGTAGTTGGGCTTCTTTTTATTTGTCTTACCAAACAACCTCTCTTCCTGGATAGAGAGTACAATCGGTGCGGAGTCCGTGCGCACCTTACTTCTCTGTCTTCTTCTTCATCCTCCACCCTTCCTCTCACTTTCTCCTTCCCTCCTTCCTCCTCCTCCCTTCCTGCACCAACACTTCCTTTCCTTCTTTCCCAAGACCCGGGCCCCACCTGCTATAGTATTCTTTGTGAGTTCCGTCATCATGCATCCACCTTGAGAATGTCAAGTTGAGCACCCCCGTATAAACCCCAGACTGACCTCGCTAATCCACGCCATATTTTCGGTTTCGCAAGTTCAAACTCTCGAAGAATATGGGCTCTCACAGATTTTGACGTTGCCCTAGATTTGACGTTGCCGAAAGTGACGTTGCTTATTTATTTGTGATGTTGCTACATATATTCGTGCTGAGGTCCTGTGTTCAAGTCCCAGCTGTGTAGTTAGTAATAAATACAATACATAAGATGGATGTTCTTTCATTTTAATAATATATATTAGCACTGGATGGGGGTGGGGAGAGGGTATAACAAATAATACTTACATTCCTACAGTGAAATACATATATTTTGTCACTTGTGTACAACATTTCTAATACTATTTAAATTTTAGCTGAAGCTGGTAGTTTTGTAAATTTATGATATATACTAATAACAAATTACCTTGCTTGCCAAGGTATCTCCCAGTGAAAATGGGTTCCACTTTCATCATTCAGCGTGATTTCTCTCACGGTCACATGTGCATGTGCATGCGCACCTCGTGTGCACCTCGTTCTCGCTCCTGTGCTCTATTGCTCATTCCCTCTTCTCTCTCTCATCACTCTCTCTCTCTCTCTCTCTCTCACACACACACACACACTCTCTCTCTTTCTCTCTCTCGGCGTGTATCCCGACGTATTTGGCTGAAGCTTGAAGGTCCCAACAACTGGCGAAATGGCTGATATTAGGTCTACATGGCAATAGGGTGTGGGTCTCGAATGACTATGCTGGGCACGTATTTGGTTCAAGTCTCAACTGACGATGGCGGGTAGGTCTCGAATGACCGTGGTGGGTCTGATCAGAGGATAATACTGCAGCAACCATCTGTTTAGAGTGGAGGGTGGAGATGCGGAGAACTTTCGGAAGTCCCTGTCACGTTGTCCTCTCCACGTCTTTTCTCCTCTCGCTCTTTGTCGGCACCTCGCAGTATTCTCTCCCTCTCGTCGGCAAGTTGGCACGTCCATGTTCACTCCTGCTCCCTACTCGTCTATGTTGTTCGGTCCACTGTTTTTAATAGAGTGCGAGCACTCTTCTCCTGTTATTGTTGTGCTGTTCCCGTTTTCGCAGTGTCCCCATCGCTGTCACGCCTCTCGTTATCGTTGTTGGAACCGTCTGTTTTCACTCCGCTCTTTCATCGTCGTCGTTGGCAGCCGTCCATTTTCACCTTGCCCCAAACTCTGCGTCAATGTAGTTATGTTTGCTTAATTTATAGAATGTGCAGTCCTCTTCATCTCCTTTTATCGTTGTGCTGATTCCGTCTCGCATTGTTCCTGCGTTACTGTGCCACTTTCCCAGCAGCACAGAACCACAGCCACTATGCTGCCCTTTTGGACGCTGGCATGCTCGACGGCAATAGGTCGATGCTGCAGTATGCCCCACGTCCTTCGAAGCCCTGGTCAGCTTCCGCCCTGCTCGCTACTCGGCTCATCACAAAATGGCAACGGCTGTGGCCTCTTCTGCTTTGACCCCATCCCGGTCTGTCTCAGGGCCGAAGTTGCTATGCGCCCAGCTACGCCATCTACGCCACATCCCAACCTACGCCCACCCCTTCGACGTCCAAATGACTCAGACGTACTACGCCCCAATCTATGTCCACCTCATTCAACGTCCAAAATGACTCGGCGTGACATCACTCTTTCCGCCTGCTCGGTACTCGTCATTGATCATATGATAATGACCACATCCCCTCTCTCTCTCTCTTACTCTCTCCTGCCCCTCTTCCGTATTCCAATACTTAATTCATCTCGCATCATAAAGCTCAACCGTTGCAGAAAGGCAAGACATTGGTTGTATATTTTACTATAAAATAGAGCAATGTACAATTGTAAATGTGTTACTCGTAGTCTTCGTCTATGTATCTTATTTGCCAACGCCATAATCCTCATATCCCTTTCTTCCTTCCTTGCTGAAACAGGCAACACTTTTGACACTAGTATTGTAAACATGGATCAGATAACAGGTCTCTATGTGGCATACTCACATGTACTGCATATATATGTTATTGATTTGTCTTATTGTGATAGTCTAATACATGTTTTACAGTGTTGTTGGTTGTGTTTCCTCCTGGTCTGGTTCCTTGATTTCCTCCCCCACTGTCTCTTAGTCTTTGTATCCAACCTTCCAGTCTGTCATCCTCCTCCATGAGTTCTGTGTCATGGGATTGTAAGAATATGGAATCTTTGAAGTCTCGCAGGATCCTTATGGATTCTCTCCTGCACTTCTGGAGAGTGCTACATATAGGTGGAACAGGCTCAGCTGCCCACATGGTGGACTTGTTATATCCACCATCACATTCTTTATTGTCTGGCCTTTGTGCACAATAATCTGTGAATGCATATGCACCAGTCATTGCAAATTGTTGTCGCTTTACCTTCCTTTGTAATTCAATCCCATTCACAATCAGGTGAATAGGAAATTCCTGGCTTATTGGCTCCACTGGGATTATGATTCTATCAAGTCCTCTAGATGAGATGCTCTGGTGTGGTTCAGCTTGACAAGAATGTAGGCTGGTAGGTATTTCAATTTGATGACTGATCCTTGCCCTATTTCTGGTTCTTCTGGATGAAGTATAATATCCACTATCTCTCCTCTGGCACCATTTGTTATGTCCAAGTCTGTTTGTATATTTCGTGTTACCATAACCTTTGTACATGGAATGATTCAAATTGTTTCTTCTGATGGATTGGACTGTTTGTTTGTTCTCACCTTCATACCAATTGCCGGTTATTTGCAATTCCTCTGGAAGTTCTTTTCCCTTGATACCTTTGTCATTACTTCTTTGATCTCAATGCTACTGCATATTGTTCAACTGTTGAAAGATCCCTGTCCCCTATTTTGTCCTTGGTCAGTGACAAATTAGCAACTGTTGTCCAGTTTCTTTGCAGTGTTTCTGCACTGCTACTTTGTTCCATTCTACTCTGACACCATGATGGGGTGTGTAACTAAGCATGACACATCCTTCCATGGAGCACTCTTGAAGTCTGTTGTTGCATTGTCAGGATTTTGTCTATTAACTGCCCTCTGACCATACTGGAGATCTTCAGCTTGCACATTCCCCAATCTAAGTCTTCTGAGAAAACTGGCCATGGTTTGTCAATCACTCTTGGACTTGCTTCTAAGTATCACCACAGTTTCAAATTCTTCAAATATCCTGCATGTCCATTGATCATGTGTACTGAGTCTGAGCTAATTGGTTTGTAGTACAGTGCATTTCGTTTGCTTGTTGCCACTGGAGGGGAACTGGTGGAGATCACCACAGAGAATCACATTTATTCCTCCAAAACTTTTTGCATCCTCTGGGTTGTTGTGTTCAGGATTGATGACCCCTCCTTTAGCCTTTCCTATCCCAATATTCCTGGATAGGCTTGCCAGAAATGATTTGGAGATCATAGATACCTCATCAATTATTAGGTAATTGTATGGCCGCCAGAACTCTTTGCAATTTTTTCTTAGTACTATCAGCTAACTTTTTGACCCTCCCGTGAAATCATCCCAATGTTGTGTGTAGTTTTCCCATCAACAATTGATGCTGCTACCCCTGTGTATGCAGCTTTCATTAACATGAATTGTGCTTGTTTCTGTGCAAACATCTCTGTTACAGTTTGAATAACTTTTGATTTACCTGTTCCTCCATCTCCGCTAATAGCAATTTCCTAAGTTCTGGAGGCTCATTTCCTGACAGGGTTAGATCCAAATGCCATTCCACTATTTCAAATGCTGCTTTTTGATCAGTCTTTAACATGTTAATGTCCAGTGGTGTTAAGGATGCCACCTGTGTTTCTGATGCTCTGGAAATTTGTAACCTGTGATCAAGGAAGTGTTACTGATCCATGATCTATGTTTGTTTCTGTCAGCATGTTTCCTGTTACTGTATTGTTGATGGGATCTGCTATGCATTCTGTTGAGCCACATCATTTCCCATTTGATTTTTCCATCGCTGCAACTTCCTCATGCTTTCTGCTGTGGCCTGTTTGATTTTACCCTCAATGGGAATTATTTTCCAATCAGTTGTAGATCGTTCATCAAACATGCCATGATGTCGTACAATAAACACAGCATTTAGACCATGTATGATTTCTATTATTGATGCCTCTGATTTATTTGTTTGCAGCTCCTCCTCTGAGTGTATTCTTTTATACTTTCTGTTACCCTCACATCTTCACCAATCCCTCTGCTAAGTCAGTCTCCATTTGTTCTGTGAACCCATTTGCTAAAGATTGAGGATTGGATACCTCCACCATTTCTCTTTCCTTTCCCTCTTGTATGCATTTTTTGCTCTCATGAAAGTACTGAATTCCATCAACCACTCTGTGAACTCTGGCATGTGCTGATTCCATAAATCTGTTGAAGGCCTCTTTACATGTTTCTAATTCAGACTTCAGGTCTAATTTGAGCTTTCTCCATGGTTTCAATAGTACTAGCATGGATGCACAGTAAAATTGTCTGATCTCAGGATCATCACTACCTAGGAAAGTATGGACCTATAAAATTGGGAGATTGTTATGATATTTAGTTCTCATCATCCTTTGTTTCTTTTCATACCGAGGATGACCAATGTGGTACCTTATCCTTGTGTTTTTGTTCCTTCCTCTTTGTCCTCATGTTCTGTGTTATCTTCCATTCCTAGGCCTTCCACCTGTAATATTGATTTTCATATGTGTCCATGAAGTATTGCAAAACACTGAGATTTTCAGGCTTCTGTTCCACGCAGTTCATAATCTATAAACTGTGATTTCTTGACTAGTCTTCCTGCATCATCACTCTGGAAGTGTAACAACTTCCTCTTTCTCCTGTGGTATCCAATTAGCCTGCCTGTATTTCTGTTTCTTATCAGATTCATTACAGTACCTCTGCTTGCTCTTCATTCTGATTGTTCTGCTCCTCTTCTGTTCCATCCTCGTGTGTTGCTGCACTATTTACTCCTCTCTTCATGCTCTCTGAGGTGTGTTGTTTTCTTCAATTAAATTGTTATTAGTAGTGCATTCTATATTGTGAAGCCCTCACCTGAAATTTGCCTCCTCATTGTTCTCCCCTTGTCTTGCTCTTGTTGAATCAGTACTGCAAAGTGATCCAATATGAATGTATTAGTAAGCATTACCTTTTATATAATATCTGACCATTTGGTCTTACCTAATACTAGTGTGTTCTTTAGCTGAGGAAATTCATGAATAAGAGCTGTTGAAAATGACATCCAGTATATGGAATGTACTGATGTGACTTTGTATGTGTCCCCCCACCCCATGAGTAGGACATTACTCTACCATAGGGGCAGCTAATTCCTGCTCTCATTAATTATGTTTATTGCCGGAATATAAGTTTCCAATTGTTGTTCCTGAGGTGTATCTAGGCCCATACCCACTTCTCGTTTTACCCATGGTATGCATGTCGGCTAAGCCATCAATGCAGACATGTTGTAGTTTAACCTCTGGTTTTTGGCTAACATATGAAAAGAGTATTCTCCACATGCATAGCTTGTGATCACTATCCATGTGTTGGTCAATTTTGAACTCATTGTTCTCTCTTACTTGAGTTGTCTTTGCTGGGATTCTCAATTGTTTACATGATTCATATAATCACTTTGGAGCCCATTTACCATACTTCCTTTATGTGGTTCAGATTCCAGCAATTAAACAAATGGTGCTCTCCTCTTGCATTTAATTTTACATATGTCCTGACTCCATCATACTTGATACACCTCCTAATATCACATTTGTGTATTTGCTTTTCTTGCCCTGGCAAATTCCTCAGGCTTCTAAACTTCATGTAGCTCTTCCCAGTAATTGTCCATATCTGGATTAGGAGGCCTTGAGTATGCAATTTCAACCTCATTCTCCATGTTTCACCTTGATTCTCGCAGATTCAATTCCTGGGGTATGTATAAGCTTGTGATATTGAAGCAGTTTATAAATCTTTTTACTTGTTCCCTGAAACTCTCTCTGTTTTTTAGCATTTTCCTCATTTCTGATGTTGTTGGAGTATTCTCCAGCCACATAATTAAACGAAGGTGAGAGCTTCTCGCCACTTGTGACTCCACAGTTCCAAAGTTACGCTGATACTCTCTCCCTCCATATACCTTCTGTTGTTGAGTGGACCTTGTACTTTGTCACTGAAATGCCGTGCACAGTGCTTCCAACACAGTCTTCTTCCAACGATGTAGTGGAAGAATTTCACAAGTTGCATATGGATCATTGGCAATATTGTGTGCCCTTGTATTCTTGTCTTGCACCAGCTGTTCCTCACAAACTTGTCCATATCTATATCCTCACCTAAAAAAAAAAAAAATCTGTGCTATTGGGTCATTGGAGGATCACATGGATTTATGCAGATCCATAGAGATGGTAGTCCAATGTATTTAAACTGCTAGACCACATCAGTGATCGTAACACATACACCTTCTTCGATTGAGCTTGGATCCCATAAATATCGCCCACCTACTCTGCAAATACACGTTGGCGTAATAACCGATGCTACATGGGTCAGATATTGGTACATTGTTCTCCTCTTCTATCTTTTGCCTCCTTGGAGCATTCTCTGTGGTTAGCTGTTGATAATGTTCTTGCTTCTTTCCTCAAATGTTGTCCTGCGCATCTGCAAACGTATGCTGAACCCAAAGCCTCTCTTCTTTGCAGAATCCCAAACACTACAAATGGTAAAGTCTCATGGGTTTCTGAATCTCCTGTCATGGTATTGCATCAACCACTTGGCATGTTCTGCTAGTGATATTTCTGCTGGTCAGTCTGCCTCAGGTCTCCCTTAACACCATATGGAAACATGCATGGAAATGCTTTTCAAAATAGTTTTCCTATCAGCCAATCTATCACTTCTCTCAATGTTTCTTCTCTGGGCTACCTAAATTCTGTCACAGGCTCATTCATGCCCATGCCTTACTGCATAATTACCTTCCCATCCATCTTCCCACAGATTGTTCAGTCTCCATTCCATGAATTCAGGAAAGGTAACTTTTGTTTCAGTACATGTATGTGTTGACATCTGCTGTTCCTAACAACTGTGTAAGGAGTACCATCACTGGATCACCATTTGTACCTACTATTGGTTGTGCCTGCGCTATACTATGTTATACTTGGTATGGCTGCATAGGATTTTCCCTTACCAGCTTCACCTGATACTGTCTCCATCTTCATCAGCTGGTACATATCCATCATTTTCCTTTCTCGATCACTCCTACATCACTTGATTGTTGCACTGTTTCCATTAGTTCTTGTGGAATGCTTTTCATGTCTTCTGGACATGCCTGAGATGTGTTGTATCTATTTTTATATTTCCATAATATTTTGGATTTTTGCTTATATGAAGCCACCTTAGTGCATCAACCAATTGCTTGTCTTCTAACATGGAATGTGTTAGAGGTATTTCTTTGTACTGGCCCACCCCAATAAATTGTTACAGTTATTATGGACTTGTAACACACTTGGAGGTCTGGGCATTAAATCACTGCATGCAACATCTTTGTCATGTCATCCACATTTAGTTGGAATGAGCCTTACATTCCCTCTCATTCCTCTTTAAGTTTTCACATGTCCCTCCCATTTTCTTTTTTAAACAACTTGAATGTGAACACCTTGGATACCATACATGAGCAATAAGCAATTAGCTCTGCAATAATTACAGCTTTTGCAGTTCCCAGGGAATGTTTCCAACCCAAAGATTGTTACATGTTTATGAGATGTGGTGGCTTCACTTTATTTGGATCCTGAGTTTTATTTAACTCACTCAGACATTCATGACATATCTTCACTCTAAGTAACTCTGTCATCCATAATAGAAGTACCTTTGGTTCCAGCAATACATCCATCATATAGGTTTTATGCTAGGTGAGAAAACGTACTGGCTTCAATCTTGCCTCTATTTGGAACTTGTTCAACATCTAGAACCACCATTTTGGTTTCACATATCCACTTGTGTCTCTGGCACAGACGCACACACTCCTCAGCTGCAGTCCATACTATTGGATGTTGCATTGTAGAAATCCCTGTAGTGTTTCTTGACTCTTCCCTTCACTTGGTAGCTGGTGATACTCGCTTCTATGTCCAACTTGTGGATCAATCCACCCATATAGGACAGATCCCAGTTTCCTCAGCTCTCTCTGTTCTTTCTTAGAACCCTCCTACCTGTTTACCTTCTTCTCGCTTTCTTCTTTTTCGTCCCTCTCGACCTTGATCAGTTTATCCTTGTTTTCTTCCTCAACCTCTGCAACTGCTGTTTGTCCTCGCTTCGAGCTGAATTCCATCACTCTGTCAATGAATACTGCCTTCGCTTGTCGCTGCTCATGTGAGAAAGTCATCTTCTGCTTAGGAAAAATGATTTTAGTTCCTTGAAGGTCAGCTTCTCTATCTGTTCCCGAACACTGTCGAAAGTCTGCCTGGGTGTGGTCCATGGTGCTCGATACTTTCTGATGTGTGGTTCCCTTGTTATCGCATGCGATTTATAATCCGCTTACACGTATCTTTTGACATGACGACGTGACACCTTTCCGCTTCCCCCATTCCGCTGCCTGTCCTGGACTCCCTCATTGAATCTCATTCTCTACACTGCTGCGCAGCTCGCTTCTTCTTATTTAACTTTCCTGTAATGATTCACACTCAGCTCATCTTGTTACATATTCCATATCGACGTATCATTGTTTCCCCAGATCATCCGTCTCTTCCATTCTAGGAACGAGAACGTCACAGCCCCTATCCCATTCCGCTACCTGAACCTGTATGGTTATAATCACCTAGCACATTACCAACCCCTTCTCCACCACTATACAGTCTCACAAGTGGCATGTGGGCAGACACTATATCACCCCCCTGTCAATGCAAACATATGTCCACTGGTTGCAATCGTTTTTTGTCCTTCTCTCAAACCTCCCCCCTCTCCATTGTCCAGTTTCCCCCTCTCTCCACATGCGTGTGTTGACTTGCCACAAACTCCATCCCCTTCCCGGAAGTCACCGCCAACTGGGGATAGTTATCAGTGTAATGCTTCACTACTCCCATGATACTCTCATATGATTGACTTCGTTTCTTAGTGACGTTTCTCCTTTTGGTGCCTCCATTCCAAGAGAAGAGTCTGCTGCGAGCTTCCTGTCTACCTCAAGTGACAGTGAAACCCTCCCATCAACTCCGCTTACTTCGCTGCGCCCAAGTTCGTGCAGCCCATTTTACTCCCACAAATCTCGTAAACTGCCTCCTTTATCTGTAGAAGAGATCTTCGCCTACGCCATCTATCCATACTGAGGAACACTCTCCCTCCTCCATCCGCAACCACCATCAAGTCATAGTAATTGCCACGTCCCAAAATCTTCACCATTGACAAGATCGATCTGTTTAAAGCAAGAAATGTAGCAGAGATGAGGTCAAGGACAAGAGCAGAGAGCAAAGCTGAACCAACGAATGCCTTAGGTAAGAGCAATGCTGTAGCTTGACGTTGAAACCTGGACTGTAGATCGTTCAGCATGATATTTGAGGAGATATGCACAGGGCTTAATTGTCACAGAAACAGCCCAATATATGTTTTATGCAACCTTGTACATATCCAGTGAGCAGAAATGAAAGCTATATCAAAGAAGATTACTTACTGAATAAGCGCCTTGGTTGCTGAACAACCTGTACCCTCCCAAGTTCCAGCTAGCTCGTCTCTCTGAGTCCCCCCTCTTTGGCTTTTGTTCACATTCACATTCTTGTTCCAGAAGCAGCCATCAATGGAATGCCGTGGTCAAGGGGTACCATAGGCCAATACAACGCGCTAGAAGAGCTTGGTGACGAAGGTTTGAACTTTAACACGATGCAATGGTGAGTATAGACAATATTACATCTATCCACTCCCTTACAGCTCTCAGATACATGAAGAAAGCCAGGAATTTCTGTGACGGCGATTGGCTTCCAGAATCTGGATTCCGGACTAAGTGCGTTAATTGGAGCCATACAATTGAATCCAGGTTGAATGCACTTAAGTTACATGGACAGGTACTGCACTCTTTGGCTTTATCTGTCCTCCTTATCGCTCGTGTAGTCAGTTACGCCATCCTCCGACTGTGGAAGATGGACTTTACAAGCCGCTTTTTGATGGTTGGTGTGCTGCGTTGGGAATGGGCAGGTCTTGTGGACCACTCGAGCCCTGCGCAATGACTAAAGCAGTTCCTGGGAAAACCGTAACCTTCGACTTGATTTTTGAGGTTATGTTAAATTTGATGTTTATGCTGAAGGACTTATCGTGAGTCTCATACGTTCGTTGTTGTTTTGCTTTGGGAGGAAGGCTATCTCATAAGAGATGACGCGTAATGTTGAGGCCTGAATACGCCTCAATGTGGACAACATCATCCACTAGCGCACCTCGTAATCCTATATGCGATAGCACATGATCGTTCCTCTTAATCACTACCACACACCCTTCTCCTCACCCCCTTCCACTTTTTGATAAGACTTCGCTAACCGTCGTTCATAGTACTCAATCAACAAAACGACAATTCAGTTCGTTGCAAGGTAAGTTTATTCAACCTCGTTATCACATCCTCGCGTTTAGCTTCTTTCAGCTCATAAAGAAACGTTTAAAACTTGGTATTATTATGGTACTTTGTAAGTGATATGATTAGATTGAAGTTGTTTAAGTATAGAAACTAGGTGAATACGCACCATGAAATACATACATTGTAACTTGAAAATTAGAGCACTCAGCAAAATGGGAGAGAGCCCGAAGGAACTCGAATCGGAATAAGACTTTTTCCGCTCAACAATTTATTTGTCTGCAATAGCGATTTTACCCCAGCCACTTTATCCCGTTCCACTCCAATTCAAACAAGAGAACGTTTATTACTTCAAGAAATGATGAGATCTGCTCTAAACTACACACGCCAACACAACACGACATGGCGTGAACTAGCTTTGAATTTGAGCCTCAATCTGTGGTCTGCTTTGTGGTGTTGTTCTTGTAAGTTTTTCTATTATTCTTACTCTAGACTTACTTACAATTCAACTTGTCAAGCGAATTAATTCAAAACATTTCGTCAATTCAAATTATATTCATTCACTCCAGTATATATACTTGCTGCTTTCTGGCCAGTTTTTCCATCATTCTCTTTCCCTTCATGCCTTCTAACAATCACGCTAGCTCTTCTTCTACAGCTGATTCACTTGCCTATCGTATTCAAGAGGTGCATGATCGACTTGAAGAGTCAGGCACTTACCTTGGAGACAAAGATTTCGGGCTAACGTTGAATGGCAAAAAATTTGGTCGCTGCTTCAAGGTAACAGAACTTAATGATAGTCCTGATGACAGTCCGCCTTCTGTTGCCCAAAGTTCCTCTCCTGTACTCTCAACCCCAACTGACAACGTCACCAATGGCAATAACAACAAGGCCGATTCTCCCCATACTCATCATCCCCGACTGACAACATCACCAATGGCGATGACAACAAGGCCGAAATACGCCTGCCCCTGTCATTGATTCCTCTAAAGTCGCACAGGCACTTTTGGAACCGGAAATTGCAGGTATTACTGCTGTCGTCAAAGTTTCAGATGAAGAGTTTTACTTCACTGCCGATGCCGGGTACAATGAGGAACGAAAGGCAGCTAACCAAATCCCATTCTCCAAGTTATCGCTTTCCCTCACTGACGAGGCACCGTCCATTGAACCTTTCAAGGCGAATTTAATAGGACCATCGACAATCTTACCTGGCTCCTATCCCAGGTCGTAGAGAAAGGGTGTTGAAAGTCAGGGGCTTATGGCTGGCACTCCTTCTGCTCATCGTGTAAAGGTCAAACACTCCCTGTTCGAGGTAACATATTGTTTACGTCTTGTTGACCTTCCTCTTACACTCTTTCTCTTAGGAAAAACCTGAAGAGCCTACATTCAACGAAGATCCTAAAGGTATTCATCTACTGTGCTTTTTTATGCGTGTCATCATCCAACTAACATGCTATATGCAGATTGGTCTCGCATGTGCAATTGGCCCCTACACCAATGATGCTGCTCGTACATACGCTAGTGCCCTCTATGATTCTCACTGCATTAGACAACCTGCTTTATGATGTTAACAGGGTATCATTCATCCTAAAGACTATCGAGCCTTATTGGTCAATGCAACAGTTGAACTTGACTTTGAATTAACGTTCTGGCCTATTGTGACCTAAAAGCGAAGTGGCAATAAACTTCCTCGAGATGTTTTTTTCTGCACGACCTGGTGGCTATCAGAACTATTATTGCTCCTCCACAGAACAACCCACGGCTGAGAAAACAGTTTACGATCAGATTAGTCCCTATAATGAGTCCATCCGTTCCAGCAACAAGAAGAAGCACTATGTCCATACATGATCATGCCACACTTACCCTCGGTAGCTTTTCCCCTGGGACTGCTGGTTTTTCCCTACCTGGGTTTTCCAGCGTGAGGGTTTTGATGCACCTTGGTTTTATCTACTCTGAATTTATTTCTTATTAAATTACTTTTAAGCCATATGTACATTCTTTTCTTTCTTCCTTATTTATTTTCACCATGCTCATCCCCTTCTCTTAACTTACACGTGTCGTTTATCAGCTTCACCACTTACTTCAACTCTACTCGTACTCACGTAATCTGTTACTTTATCTTTTAACTGTCACTCTCCTTCTTTTGTACCTCATGTATTCTCTGAATCTATCCCTTACTATTGTCATTAGATTTTTGACTTGCGTAACTGAGTTCTCTGGTTGCCACTGTCTCTAACGGCGACCCTTGCCCCCATTCCCAATGCGTGTACAATGAGAGATTTGGAACAAGGTATACGAATCAAAGCTCAGGCGGATCACGCCACATCGTGTCGTCGTCGTTCTATCGCAAAGCCCACTCTCGCAAG